>JARWLC010000005.1:1408750-2802500 GCA_033318265.1 Phyllotis vaccarum
TCTCAGAAAGACTTCACAGAGACCCTCCAAAGGCCAGTGTCAGCTCTCAATTCTGTGACTCTTTACTCCACTAGCCTCTTCCCCCAGCTTGTCACATCTAATCAATCTGTATATCTCTCTGTTCTTATCCTAAAGCAGAAGCCCAGTGAAGGCAGGACCTTACTTCTTCCATGCACAGCCATCACTGAATCTGGAGCTTGAGAGAATGGATGCTGTCTACTGCTACACCCAGACAGACATGAGACTCTTCTGTTCTCTCACTTCCACGTCACCTTGACTTCTGTCTCAGACTTTCTAAGGTTATTACTAATTATTTTATATGCTGCCTAGTTCAATAATGCTTTAGGTTGTGAGGTGTGATGACTTTCTTGAGATAAAATATAGAATAAATTGAAAAGGTTTTAACATGAGAAACTTGTCATATCCCATACACAACCTCTGTGTACTAGTCAATAAATGTGCTTCTAAACAGAGCTTCATGGTTCAATTCTCAGAAACTGTTCCTCTCTGCTTCCAGAGAGACTAAATCACATTCTGGAGTGTCTTTCTTCGCATAGAACACCTCACAGACTAGTACTTTAGGGTTTTATTGCTGTAAAGAGACACCATTACCACAGAAACACTTATTTTAAAAATCATTAAATTGGGCCTGGCCTGCAGTTCAGAGATTTAGTTGATTATCTTCATAGCCAAAACCATGGTGGTGTGCATGCAGATATGGTACGGGAGAAGTAGCAAGAGTTCTACAATTATCACAGGCAGCAGGAAGAGAGTGTGGAAAAGGCCCATCTTGAGCTTCTGAAACCTCCAAGTCCACCCCCAGTGGCACACGTACTCCAACAAAGCTCCAACAAGGCTACATCTCCTAATAGTGCCACTCTCTATGGGACTATGGGGCCATTTTTATTAAAACCACCACAACTAGCTGTAAAGCAAGATCCCAGGAGCCTCCCGTTTTCACCTCCCAATATTGTGATTACAGCCATGTGCTGCCATGTCCAGTTTTTTGCATGGATGGTGAGCTCAGATCTGTATATCTGCCCATTAAGCACGTTACCCAATAAGCTCCCTAAAAGTTAATTTTCTGTAAGTGGCTAACTCAGTTAATTAGCTCACAAATAGAATAATGACAAGTTATTTCTCCTAGGAAACCTTTTCTTTTGAGTCCTTTATAAACCCTATGCTTAAGGCATTGCGTATATCACACCATTTGCACTGAGAACAGGAAAACAAATTGTCGCAGTTCCATTTTATATTAGGAAGAATGTGCGCTTATGAAGACCAACCAACCTGTCCGTGTTTTCTTGGTCTAAAAGTGGCAGAGGCAGCTCTGGGATCAAGGCTGACCCTAGATTGATTCCAAAGTCTATATTCTAGCCTACTACCTCACAAAATCTATGAGCAACCGGTTTTAAGAGGTAGAAAACAATGCCTAGAAAGACTAATGACGTTTTTTATACTGAGCCCAGGGAATGGTGTTGCCCACAGTGAACTGGGACCTTCCTATATCAACTGATGATCACAGTCTCTCACAGACAACTGAGATGGGAAATCCTCAGTTAGAACTCCTTTCTCCAGGGACAAACTGACAGTGAAAGCTGACCAAGACAGAGGGCGAGGGATGAACTCAGCTCTAGAACATGCTGCTATTTGTCTTCCAATATCCCTTCCTTCTAATTTTTCCAAAGAAGCCTAAGTCCTAATCATTTTACAATGACTTGAAAGTTTTTAAAAGCTGATGTTTTCTGCATACAGTGCACCAAAGCTGAAGTTACATAAACACTACATTTTTGCCCTTTATCTTTTTTTTAGTTCCTGGAAATGCTGATACAGTGACTGGAATAATTTCAGACAATGAATCCACAAAGACCAAATGCATGCTAGAAATGAGTGTAAAAGCAGAAAAGGAGACTAATTCAGAAGACATAAAATATAGATTGATGCCTGTTTCCATATTGTCTATGAAAAGAATGGTCTGTTCAACAGGGATCTGTATGGGAACAGAACTGATGGAGTGTGTATATATTATAAAAGGAGACTCCCTATAATAAGTTACATGATAGGGTCTGGGTAGAGTTATGGGCCATCCAAATGCTAAAGAGCCTGAGAGCCAGTATCTGCTCAGCCCACAGAGCTAGATGCCTTAGCCGTCCCAATCTGGGGTTGAAAGAATAAACTGGAAACTGAAATCGACAGTAGTGGGAACAGAAAAAAAAGACACAATATCAAAAGGTAAAGGCAGATAAAATTACTTCTTCCTCAGTCTCTTCATATCTGGGCCATTTCTTCTAAGTGCTACATACTAGAGTCTTCTCCCAGTAAATTTCTGAAAATGCCTTCACAGACCTGCCTAGAGGCAAGTTTCTAGGTTTATTCTAAATCCTATCAAGTAGAAAAAATTAGCCATCATAAATATTCTCTTGTATTTTGCAAATGATTATATGAAAACCTAAAGAACAATCCTCATAAAATTATAGAAAATTCAAATTTCATTTTCTATAAATAAAGTTTTTGGCACATAGACAGACTAACTTACTTGCATGTGATACACAGCTACTTTCGCACTATAAATGGAGGCAATTGTTGTAACAGGGTCTGTACAGCCTATGGAAACTCAAAACATTTGCTCTCTCACTTGTCAATGCCAATTATTCTTGGCCACTCAACTCCAGACTTGTTGTTAGTGATAGAGATAAACACTTTGATTGTGTATGATACAGCACATTTCAGGTTTCAGGTGAAATGGCTAAAGATGCATGGTGCACAGCCATGTGAGGCTTTATGAGCTTGAAGAACCATAGATGGGTAAGAAGAACAAGTAGCTTAGAAGGCATTCTGGAAATGGCAGAATGCTTTATGTAGTTCCTGTAACTTCCCAAGATAAAGATTTTATTGGAACAGGCTGTGACTACACGAGTGTGAGAAGAGAAAAATGAAGAACTTCAAAGACTCATTCCTGCTGAACTCAGAAGACACGTGGATGTGTGGGACAAAGCAACACATGCCGTATGATAATAACGCCTCCATGTATCTATGCTGCAGGACAACTCTCTTGTCACACATCTATCAATCAAAGGCAGGGCCTTTTTCTCTGGGTCCTCTGCTGTAGCCCTGGCCCCTAAAGTCAAGGTGAGAGTGTGGGACTTCTCGGGTCTCAGCAGAAAAGAGAGTTGCTTCAAGCTCACTTAGGGCCTTGTGCTGAGCAAGTGGTACTAAACTAAAGATGATGGCACCTTTTGTCTTTCCTGTTTGATGGTTTGTTACAGTTAGTCATTGACGGGATGGCCTCTCTATATAGCAGCCAGTCTGACAGCACACAAGTGAGGAGAAACATGAGCCAGCCAGAAATCCTAGTCTCTAAATCATCTTCCAGAAGTGGCATCTAATAGATTTTATTTGTAAGAAATATGTCCCTAGGTCCAGCCCAGAGGAGAGAATTAAGCCAAGATGTGGATACCCGGAGGTGGAGCCATTGGCAGCCTGCCAAGGCTGCCTGCCACACTCAAAATGATGCAGATATTCAAGGATTAAACTCATTTAAGCTTATCATTGCTGCTGGTCTTGGGATATGCTGTAGAAAGCAAAAGATGTGGACTCAAGGCCACAGCACAGTTGGCCGGAATGTTCTTCCCACCTCCAGAGGACACACACTTAGCCTCATGCACACCTGCAGAATTATCTTAGCAGCAAGAGAAAAGTCCAGCCCTGTTTCTTTTCATGTCCATCTTTTGGAAAAAAAAAAAAAGAAAAAAAAAAAAACTTCCCTGTGTGTCTCATACAAGTACCTTTAAAAAAAATCCAGTGTTTAATTTCCCAATTTGAGTTCAGATATGACATTTGATCTTCTCCTGACCCCCCCCCCCCCCAGTTCCTTCCACTGTATCTTGAGTTGCCACCCTTCACTCCAGCTCCTTTATTTTCCTTAGCCTTCCAAAAGGGGGCTCCCTTACTTCACATTCCCTTTCTCCCAACAGGAAACACTGTCAGAAACAAGCCCTAGCCCAGTCCTGAGACTGCTCAAATGGCCACTTCTGACCAAAAGGGCTTCAAGGCGGTGCTCCAGCAATGAAGGCTCTCTAGTGATATTCTAAAATGGGCTTTGCCAATCCAATCTTGGCTGGCAGCAGCCCTCATTTGAATGCCCCCTACCTCTTCTACTAAGCAGACACTTGAGTTCCCCTATGCTGAGATGAACCAAAGAGTTAATCAAACCTCTGAAAGGAATACCAGGGAGCTGGGAGTCTGGCATTCTGCCCTGCCTGCCTATTTTGCAAATTTAAGAATAAGGAGCTTCCAAGGAGCTGATCCTTGAGGGTCCTTTAAATGCTAGAATACTAAATGGGCTGGAGATTTTCTGTTATTAGAGCAGCTGAGAAGAGAATCTGAGAAGGAATTTTAAAATACTGTATGTTCACCTAGGAGACAGAGTCATTTCTGATTTTAAAGCAAAATAAGTCAACATTTTTAAAGGGAAATATGTGTATATTCACACCCCATTTGCAGAGCTTTTTAGTTGATTTGTATTTTTTAAAAAGTGTTGAGTGCAACACAATGGAAAATCTCTGCATTCTCGTTACCCAGAAGCAGGATACAAGGGCAGCCACCAGCAAAAATGACAGACAGATACCACATGCATGCGTGAGGCATAGATTACCACAGCTACTGGGGAAAACAAAAATGAGGAGAAAAAAAAAATGAGGCCTGGTAGAATAAAGGTTTTCAAGATGAGTAATACAGAGAAACTCACTACAAAAAGCCCAGGATGAATATCTGAGACAGGCAGGATGCTCATCAAATCCCGAGAATGGGAAGACAGATTTTTCTCACACCCTTCTTCAGCTACAGGTCAAACCAAGAAAAGAGGCTTTTAAAATGTGATACTGAACGGGGATCTTTTATTTAAAAAAGAAAAACTAAGAAGGTTAGGGAGATGTCTCAGAGGCTAATGCTCTTTCCACAAGGAGCCTGAGGATACTCTCCTCCTGTGCTGCCTGGAGTCTCTGCCAAGTGCAGGTGATGGTAGCTGGTTCTTAGGCTTCAGCAAGCAAATTCCACCTTAACAGCCTTGCCTTTTCTCATTTGCACACAGGCAACCTGAGAGGACCAAGGTCTATTTTAGGAACTAAATGACACCTCTGTGTAAAGAACCTCAGAGTAAGAACACCCACCGCTACTCGTTACTGTTGTAACCTTGTTCTTGTCTGCATGTCCCCAAAGTGAGACAGACCCCAAATAGAGTTAAACTCAGTCCATCTTCTTGAGTTCAAGTTCCGACTCCTTTGTGGGAAAGTCCTGGCTCATATTCATCCTCCACCAGCCTCTAAACAACAAAGCCCTGGTACCATGATCCTCTGGATTACTCCGTGCAACGCTTTATCCTTGTTTAAACATACCTCATCAGTGTTCTTGTCTTACAGGCTTATTTTTACCTCTGTCAGAGACTCCATGAGTTTACATTTAGGACCATCATTCCTACTCAATGCTTGGGAAAGGGCTTAGCACATGGAAGTCTTCCGATGACTGACATTTACTGAATTTTCAAACCTTTGTAAATTCATGGGCCTTCATTTGTTTTAACAAGATCTAAACTCACTGCAGTGAATCAAAATAATTGCAATATGCACAGGATTGGGGCACATGCTGGCTCAGTGTTTCCATTAAGAAAAACTTAGTAAGAATATAAAAGATAAAGTGGTGACTCTAGAAGCCTCTAGAAAATATATGTTAATGCTGTTCACCTAAAAGTTATTTAGAGTCAGATGTCCAATCTCCTCCAGCAGCAACTTGGAGACGCGGGTTCCTGCCATGTATGACTCCTTCTTACATAATGAAGTGGTAATAATAGATAGAGCTAATTTTAGAATTAATTACCTGGTTTCTGCTACACTTATCAATTTGTGTGTGTGTGTGTGTGTGTGTGTGTGTGTGTGTGTGTGTGAGTGTGTGAGTGTACACTGCGACAATTTCCTGAAAATAGTATCCCCTACCCCAAATACCTAGATTGATTTCTGTAAAGTGTGCAAAATACACAAAATGTGTACAGACTTCCCTGGATTCTTCTCTTCATACATTGAAAGCTTCTGAGAGCCCCGGCTCTCACATGAAAGTCCAATAATGAGGACAGTGAGAACAGCAGCCCCCCACTAACTGTGCCTGCCCTTTTCACAGAGCACTGTGCTTTCACTAGAGCCCATCTGGAAGTGTTCATGAGCCAGTAAACAAGCTAATTATCTACAATAACCACTCAACCAAACAAGTATGAAGAAACGGATGGTATGGAAGATGAGCCTTCAAAGGAGAAGTTGGTGGGTGTCCTGGGTCAGCATAATCCCACCTGCAACAGTGAAGGACAAAGAAAAAATCAGCAGCTGAGAAAGAGAAAGGGTCTTTGCCCCAAACTCATAAATTCTTACATAGCTCACTACTTACCTGTAAAATCAGAATATTATTTTAACCATTTTCAGTGTGTGTAGGCATATGTGTACACACATATATACCTCAAATCTTGTAGAAAAGGTGAAGGCAAATTTGGAGCTAACGTAGGTCTTGATTTATTTTGACCTACTGACATGCTCTAGCAAAATGACCCAACCTTTTCTGTGGAAGTCAAGATGCAAAGGACACTACAATCCATCAATAAGCTGCCCTCTGTCTCCCAGGAACAGCATAGGGCATCTTAAAAGCAAGCATCATCTGAGTCCTTCATGAGACTGACATCTTCTAAGTTCCTTGTTCTGTCTATAAAAGTGAAAATAACAAGCCATGTGAAATGTGAGTTCTCCCAAGAGTTCAGTGAAATATCAGGGCTGTTGGATAATTTAGAGGGAAAAGCTTCCGAATTAAAAATAATCATGTAGCAATTTTTAAAATGAGTAATGAATGGGGATGTGAATGTGGATCCAATAGACCCATCTCCTTTCAGCAGCAATCGGCTATATGCCAACTCTCAATTTTCTGCTTTTTATATATCTTAACACATGTTATTTTTTTTATCTGCCAGTGACTAAAACGTTTACCATCCCCAAGTAATCTTGATCCATTATTCTTCTTGTCCCAGGTCACAGAACATTCTAGTTGAGTAGCAAATTATTAGGATAGGTATTTTTTTTTATTCTGTACTATCTAGAAAACATGCATGCATATGTTTCTCCATTCTTAACCCTTATTATTCACCATCTCACACTACCAGTTCCTCTTTGTCCTTCCATTAGCCCCAATAAATTACAGTTGATTATAGTTAAGTTCCTTCTATGCTGGGTTAAGTGCATCAAAATGAGCAGAAGGTGGCAAACACAGCCTTGGGTGACATCAACACCTGTAATAGCTTTACTTTTACCTCTGATGTTTTCACAGATGATTCCACCTGAAATTCTCCAATTTGGGATAATGATGCTGAAAGTATATAATGTGTGAATTTGGAAGTAAAGGCTACAGATGATAATGGTGGTCGTGGCAGAAAAGGTTGTGGGTGGGTAAAAATGCAGTGAGGTGTAAAAGGCTGCTGCAGACGAACCACACAAGTGCTAAAGTAAGTCCTAATTCAGTGGTTCCATACGTAACATTAATAGGTTTTGATGTTTATTTTTAAAAGAATAGAATCTCTGACAGGGAATTTAGAATATCATAATGATATTGAAACAGATTCTGGATTAAGAAAAGCATCCTAGGGCTGGGCACCCAGGTTTCAATCCTCATCACCACAAAAATAAATACAGAGAAAATGTGTGTGCATGTGAGTCTGTGTGTGTGTGCATATGTGTGTGCATGTGTGCATGCTTGTGAGTTTGTGCATATGTGTGTGTCTCTGTGTGTGCATGTGTATGTATATGCATGTGTGTGTACATTCATGGGTATGTGTGTATGTGTGTGTGTGCATGCTTGCATGCATGTTTACATGTGTGTGCACGTGTGTGTGCATGCCTGCATGCATGTGTGTGTATGCATTGTAGTGTGGTGTGTGTGTGCATGTGTGTGTGTGCATGTGTAGTGTGGTGTGTGTGTACATGCACATGTGTGACATCTAAGGTTTTCCATGTATTGGAATTATTAGCATTATATGTCTCGTAGGGCAATGAGGACATCTGGATGTGACTCCATTTGTACTCAACCATAAGGACCCCTGCCACAGAGCATGAGGTGCTCAACTCTTTATTAAAACTCCATTTACCTCCAAGGTTTTGTTTCTTGAGAGTTTTAGGTAAAGGGTGAAGACCACAGTAAAGATCTCCCTCTGGAATAAGAAGAGTAAGCTGAAATTTAGGAGAGACCTGAGATGTACCTCAGGAGTAACAGGAGTTTGTCCCGTCGTCTCCCCAACATCCTGCATACACAAAATGTGATCCTCACTGGTTCCAAATCTTTATCCTTTAGACCCTCTAGTTTTCAGTTTTACACAGATGCCACAATTAATTTTTGTCAAACTACTCAATATGCTGGAAGTTATTATGGAAACATCCTTCATCAAACCTTGGAACCACACCCTTCTGAAAGCTTTACCTAACCCCCCCTTATCTAGGCATCCCTTCTGATTATCTGCAGTTCACTTCACCGCAAACACCAGTGCCCTGCACTACAAAACCACAACAACACACTAATGGCATTCACCATTGTTTCGGGCAAAAATGTTCTTCTCTAGACCCCAAAGTATGTCCCTTAGGGACCATATTGCAGACCTTTCTGTATGCCTACCTGCTGAGGGACTGTGCTCTTGTATACTGTAAATATTTGCCACTGTAAATATTGGTTTAATAAAACACTGATTGGCCAGAAGCTAGACAGGAAGTAGAGGCGGAGTAACTAGACAGGAGAATTCTGGGAAGCAGAAGAGTAGACAAGCCAGACACAGAGGAAGGAAGACATGATCGCTGCAATGAAAAGAGGCGCCAAGCCACATGGGTAGGCATAAATAGAATCGTAGGTAAACTTAAAGTATAAGAGCTACATAGGATATTCCAGAGCCATAGGTCAAACACCTAGTAATTAATATAAGGGTTTGTGTGATTATTTAGGACTAAATGGCTGTGGGACCAGCTGGACAGACAGAGAAACTTCAGAATATACCTGCCTCTCATGCTTTAACCTCCCAGACAGACTGAAACACCCTCAAAAGTCTCAATGTCCTCTCCACTCCTACACGTACAGGGAGATGGACTTGATCCTCTTATAAAGCCCTGCTTCTGCTCTTGATCTCCTCCTCACACATTGTCTTTATTTCTTCATTCCTCTCCTCTCCCAACAAACGTCTCCCTCCGACACCATGCATTTATCCCTTTCCTTAAACCAAAAGTCCAGAGGGGAAAATGTGGAACAAGACACTTCTCTTTCCTCTCCCAACTGTGCCTAAATGGTTCCTTTTAATGTCGTCTGGATTAGACAGAAATCTTCACATCCTTCCCCATCCCTGTAACAACAGATTTCTGGTCCAGCCAGAGGTCCAGACCCACAGACCTGCAGTCCCAGACCAACTAGCCCCTAATAATCACACAAAGGTTTATATTAATTTCATGCTATTTGGGTGGCTGGATTGTGTCTCTGTTTGATTCCACCCTCCTTCTCCTACCTATGCTCCAGTTTCCCCACCTACTCCTATGGTGCCTGTCATGGGCCAAAATAGTTACTTTATTTAAAGAATGATATTCACAGCATACGGAAAGACATTCCCACATCACATTCCACTAATGGTTTTCCTTTATGCAGAAATCTTTAAACACTAGTTTAAAAAAAAAATCCCTAAGTCAGATCACGAGGATATTATTGTATTACATTACTTACTAAACTCTGATCATTTTCTTAAATATACTAGAAACCAGTATGTAACAGCAAAGTATGACATTAGTGGAAAGTCACAGGAATACCTACAAATTGAACACACATACATACTAGCATGCAGTCTAAGAGATTATCACCAAACTTCCGGACTCCATTGCTCATTCTTTCCTCCCTGGAGTACCTCACTCCACCATTCACTAACACCCCAGCTTCTGAAACCACCTCTTGATGTTGCCATTCAGAAGTGCTCCAAAATAGAAATATATAGAATGTACCTTTGTGTGTTTATCTTCTTTTATCAGATATTGAACCTATTGATTCATGATGCCTGTATTTAGAGTTCATTATTCTTGCTCTTGATTCCTATTACCGCTATATCCTATGTTTTATTTATTTTCTGTTGATAAACATTTGGGCAACTTCTAATACAACTGTGACTTTTATAGTGGTGCTACAAACATCTCACTGTATGAGAGTGTGATCTTACACTGAGTGTGTGTGTGTGTTTCTGCTAGGTGTATATGGAAAGTGTAATTATTAGACAGCATCAATATTAAAGGTGCTGACAGCTTCCGCTCACACAGGCAGGGTACGAGAGTTCTGACTGCTGTATCCTCAACACGAATACTTGGTATTAGTCTGATCCTTTTATTCTGCCATTGCAATGAGTACATTAATACTTTTTAATTCAGAGTATGTGGTAGCCTCAATTCCTGCAGAGGTACCACAGGAGACTCCCTCATTACTCCTTTACAAATTTACTCCTCACTACAGAAGATACAGCTTCAGTATCTCTTCTCATATACCTTTCCTTTCTAACCATCTCAGTCTGTAAGATTTTTCCTTTATAGACTCTCATCCATGACCGCATTGTTTGCTATAGCTTCAATAGCTCTGTCTGTATGTGTGCATGTGTGCGCACACATTCGTACATGAATGAGTGTGTGGGCACATACACAAGCATGTTCTTAAGTCTTAATTCCTTCAAAACAATATAATTACAACAGCCTTCCACCATTTTACTCATTCACTCACCCAGATGTTACTTGAGCCTTTAATAAATGTTTGACTATATAGAGCATCAGGCACCTTGACAAGAAGCCAAGATGAACTCTTTTAAAGAAACAATCCTAGTGTGTTAGTTCTGGTGCCCACCTAAAATTCCAGCACGTGGAAAGTGAAGGCAGTGGGATCAGATGTTGAAGGTCATCTTTGGTTGCATATCCAGTTCTGAAGCCAGGCACTGAAATAAATGAGATCTATTTCAAATAAAAATACATGAACAGATGAACTAAAAAACAAAGGAGAGGGAGAAGGAGGAAAAAACCTTGCCTCAAACAGCTTACTGTCTCCACACCAAACAACAAGTCGATCACCATTTATAGTGTTTAAATAGGGCATAATAGAGGATTGCAGCAAGACAGAGTCAGCTTTAGGGACAGAGAAAGCCTGGGACCAAACTAGGGTTGAGTAGTGTAAGTCTGTCTGTCCTAAGATACTAAGTGTGTAAGGTGAGCCTGAGGAAGATTATTTAAACCATTGTAGAACAGTATTTTAAGGTGTGTTTCTTTTGCTTACGGCGCATGTGTTTAACTGTGAAGCTGTGTTACTTTGCTTGTCTAAAACTCTTGATGGTCTAATAAAGAGCTGAATGGCCAGTAGTGAGAGAGGAGAGAGAAATAGGTGGGGCTGGAAGGCAGAAAAAGTAACTATAAGGAGAAGTCTGGGAAGAGAGGAAGATGATGGGGGCAGCCAGGAGCCAAGAAGAGTGAGAGTTACGATTTACAGATGTCAGAGAAAGGTAAAAGCCCAGAGGCAAAAGGTAGACGGGATAAGTTAAATGTAAGAAAAGCTGGCTAGCAATGAGTCAGCCTAAGGCTGAGCATTTAAAATTAAGAGTAAGCCTCCATGTATGATTTATTTGGGAGCTGGGTGGAGGCCCCCAAAAGAGTAAGAACCACCAACAACAGTGAACTTCTTACGTACAGTAACATTGTTTAGACGTGTTGAAGATGGCTGCCAGAAAGAATAAAATGTTTAAGGAAACTGAATTCATAAGTCAAGAAATCTACATATACTGGGATAATACTGTTTAATTCACTGAAAAGATCATATTTAGTTCCAAAACTATGGGAGCCATATGTCCTGGATTTCCCAGAACTCTGATGATTTAAAATATTTTGTCTTACCAGGCTATGTGTCAGAACACAGCCCACTGAGGGTCACAAAAAATGTGTTACCATAACCCTATCCCATCCCACATGCCATATTGTTTTGTTTTGTTTTTTTTCAAATAAATGTTGACCTTGTTTCTGGTGGGTATCCTACACAGAAAACCATCTTGGTTTGTGAGCTTGTGATGTATGCTTATGAATATTCAAATGCACAACTCCAATTAAAATAAGAGCTGAAAATCTGTGCTACAGGCAAGAAAAACACTCTTTTCATAGCTAGATTTGCTTTATTAACAATGGGTTGTGGCCTGAAGGCCTGATGGGGGAAAACAATTAATATTTTGGTCTTACCTTGTTATAGTAACTCTAATAAGGCATATTTGAATTTGTTTTACATTTGCTAAAGTGCCATGGACAAGCATGGCAATATAACAGCAGAAGCTGTAACTATTTTGGCCAGTTCAAAGGCTTTGTATGGCTCAGTCTCTAAAGGGATACAAATGCCAGGAAACCCAGGCTAATTAAGAGAAATTTAAAGGGCATCCAAAACTTTGTCTACCCCAAAACAATCATCGGGTTCGGTCCACAACCACAGAAGCAAAATCATTGGTGGTAGTGGTGGTGGTACTAGGGACTGAGAATTACACATGCTAGGCAAGCATGCTAACACTGATCTATATCCCTGTACTGCCTAATTTAATGTCAATTTGACAAAGCTAGAGTAATTAGAGAAGGGGAGTCTCATTTTGAGGAAATGCCTTCATATGACCAGGCTGTAGGCAAGTGATTGATGGGAAGGGCCTAGTCTATTATGGGTGGTGCCATCCCTGAGACAAGCCAGTAGTAGCATCAGATCCAGCCTTCAGGTTCCTGCCCTTAGTGAGCTTCTGATGACAGACTCTGAGTGAAATAAACTCCTTCCCCTCCAAAAGTTGTTTTGGGTCACGATGCTTTACTGCAGCCATAGAAACCCTGACAATCCAATGTCTCGTTTTACGTCTTATTTTAAGACAAGTCTTACCTTGTCCCAGATAACCTTTAACTTACTCTGCAATTCAGGGAGATATCAAAATTGCAATCCTCCTGAGTCAGCTCCCAGAGTAGAATAGCTGAGATTATCGCCATAGAATAGCAAACCAGCTGCAGCAACTCCTAAAAATCTTCTCTACCTCTACATTTAGCACACTACACTGCTCCAAATAGGCTCCTTGTCAATCCCTCCCCTCTGCCCCACCCAGCTCTTTATTCTGAAAATTAGTATGTGAATCCTGAAGCACAGCAAGAACCCAGAATTTTTCACTAGGTAAATAAGATCTTTTTTCCATCTCACTGCTAGCATTTTCTATTTATTCTTCTAGGACAGAATTCAGCATGTATGTCCCAATTACTAGATGATCCTACACCTATGCACATACAGGCAGGACTAAGTAAACTCAGTGGGTTAAAATAAAAAAAAAGAGAGAGAGCACATGATATTGGAGAGACAAGTGGTTGGGGGAGAAAGAGAAAAGTCAAAACACATTATATACATGTACTCCAAACAATACAAAATAAAGACTTTTTTCTCCTCTGTTGGATAATTCTTATTTGACGCTTATCAAGTTGAGGTTTACAGACTTCTCCACTTACCTTAACATACATGTGTCAAATCTAAAATTTCAGCCTTAAATGTACTAATTCACTCATAATCTACTACTTCTATGATGTAAAAATACTGGAACATATTAAAAATACATGCTATACTTATCTGATCTCATGTGCTTGCTTACTTCCATGGACCCTGAAACAACCACATATGTCATGGATCCAGAATTACCTAAATGACCTTCAGAGCACAGAATTTAAAAAGAACAATGATAAGCTTTATCAAAGAACTCTAGGGGTTTGAAGAATACCTAAGCATATCCCTCAGTGAGTATAAGGTCATGAATACAATTCAGAATTTGAAAATTGAATTTTTTCAAAAAGAAACATGTTAAAGAGACTCAAGCAAAAGTGAAGGTAAACTTGAAAATTTCAAAACGCAGTAATAACTCTGGGAAAAGCAGAAGTAGAATGTACTAAGTAGAGAGAATGTCGTACTTGAAGATGAGGAGAAGAATTAGACAACAGAAGCAGTGAATATTTAAAACCTTCAAAGCACATAAAAGGAACCTATAGGAACTGGAATATTATGATAAAAAACAAATATTCAAATTATAGGCATAGGTGAAGAGGAGAAGCCCAAGTCACTGGCATAGATCATATCTTTAACAAGACAAAAACACAATAACAACAACAACAAAAAAAAAACTTTCCCAAACTAAGAAAAGGCATACTATACAAATACAGAAAGCACATAAAAAACACCAAATATAAATTTAAAAGCTCACATGACATATCACAGTTAAAGTCCTAAATATATAAAATAAAGAATATTAAAAGCATCAAGATAAAGAAATCACAAATCACTTGTAGTGGAATTATGTTGTTCCACTATAAATAATTGTTCCTCCCACTTGTTTAATAAAAATGCTGATTGGCCAAAGGCAGACAGGAAGTGTGGGTGGGGCTACCAGACCAAGAATATCCTAGGACCAGAAAGAACAGAGCAGAAATGCCACAGAGACACCACGGAAACACCACGATGAGACACCAGCAGATGCAGAGGAAAGAAGTTGAAATGCTGCTCTAAGAAAAGGTACCAAGCCCATGGCCAAACAGGATAAGAATCATGGGTTAGTTTAAGGGTAAAGAGCTAGCAAGTTGCCTGGGCCCTAGGTGAATCAGAGTAGAATTAATATAAGCATCTCTACATTTCAGTGGGACTGTGGAACTGTGGGACTCAAAGTCTGAGCCATGAGACTAGACCAGAAAGTCCAGGCCAGAAACCTAATACAACAATCACATATAAAGGAAAAGTGGAAACTTTGAAAGCCATAAAAGACTGGAGCAATGCATTCTAAATTCTAAAAAATTCTAAAAAAATTATGGCCAACCTAAACTAATATACCCAGCAAAACTATCTGCCATACTTGAAGGATTTTAAAAATAAATTCTGTGATGGAGATAGCATTTTTTAAAAATCCATGTCTCATGGTGAAGGGGAAATAGAACAGACATAAACATTGGACAAGGGGACGGTTCCGTGTGGGGAGAAGGGGTTAGGATAGATCAGATGTGGGGAGGATGCAGGGAGAGAGTACCAGGAAAGGCACCTGGAATGAACTAGAAACCTAGTACAATGGAAATTTCCACCAACCCATAAGGGTGATACTAAGACTCCTAGTAGTGGGAAAAATAGAGCCTAAACTGGCCATCTGTGATCAGGCAAGACTTCCAGCTGAGGGATGAGATACTAACCCAGCCACAGAACCTTCAATCCACAATTTGTCCTACCTACAAGATGTGTTGGGGTAAAAACACAGGAACTGTGGGAGTGGCCAACCAATGACCACAAGAGGGCGCTCACCCTTGAAAACCAGGACTTGGAGGCAGGATAACTCAGAGACCTAGCATAGAACCAAGCACAACTGGCAAAAAAAAAAAAAAAATAATAATAATAATAATAATAATAAAATAAAAAATAAAAATAAAAATAAAAAAAAACCCATCAACAAAATGAGTTCTAAGGTATTCTGAATGATCGTAGATTGGCACCTCATCCAACCACCATCAGAGATGCTTCACCAGCAGCTGATGGAAACAGATGCAGAGACCACAGCCAAACATTAGGCAGAGCTTGGGGAATTCTGCAGAAGAGGAGGAGAGCTGATTGTAGGGGCTAGTGCAGCCAAGAGGTGAGGGAGGGAGGGAGGGAGGAAAGGGGGAGGGAGGGAGGGAAAGAGGGAGGGAGGGAGGAAGGGGAGGGAGGGAGGGAGGGAGGGAGGGAGGGAGGGAGGGAGGGAGGGAGGGAGGGAGGGAGGGAGGGAGGGAGGGAGAAGAAGAGAACCAATGGTTTTCGGGAGCAAATCTTTATGGATGCACCTGGGAACGTGGGACCATGGCAGAAGTTAGCTGTAGATAACAGGAGACTCTTAATGCTGTTTCTATGTAGAAAAGAGCTTTATTGTCAGATGAATGTGGTTATGATTATAATAGCAGAGAAGGCAAGAAGAAGAAAAGAAGAGGGATATGAGGGAGCTCCCAAGAAAAGGCAAACATAGAGGAAGCTGCATGGTGGGAACCTTGCTTTAAATGAGGCTTGACAGAAGAGCTCAGGGGTCGTGGCTTTAGATGCTAACATTAGAGGCTCACAGAGACTGAACCAACAACCAGGGAGCCTGCATAGGACTGACTTAGGCCCTCTGTTGTTGGATGTTTTTGCTCTTTACTCTTTAGGGGGCCTGCCACCCAGATTCCAAATAATTACACATGGAGACATTATTTCTTATAAATGCCTGGCCTTAGCTTGGCTTGTTCCTTGCCAGCTTTTCTTAATGTTAAATTATTCAATCTACCTTTTGCCCTTTTTCTTTTTATACTTCTGTATGTCTTAATTTTATTTTTACTCTATGGCTGGCTGTGTGTAGCTGGGTTGCTGGTCCCTGGCATTTACCTTTCTTTTTCTTTTTCTTTCTCCTTTTCCTCCAATATTTCCTCTGCTTTCCCGCCCCGCCTACCCTTTCTCCTGCCTCACTGTTGACCATTCAGCTCTTTATTAGGCCATCGGGTGTTTTAGACAGGCACAGCAATACAATGTCACAGATTTAAACAAATGTAACATGAAAGAATGCAATACATCTTTGCATCATTAAACAAGTGTTCCACAGCATAAACAAATATAACATCTTAAAACAATATTTTACAACAGCCCTCTGCATTTATGTTACCATTGTGGAACTCCTAACATTGGGAACAGGGGCTGCCTCTGACTCTGTTGCCTGCCTTTAGGAACCTTTCCTCCCACTGGATTGCCTCTGCCAGCCTTAGTAAAAGAGGAGATGCCTAGTCTCACTGAAATTTGATATACCATGTGTGGCTGATATCCATGGGAAACCTTCTCTTTTCTGAAAAGAAACAGAGGAGTAAAAGTAGTGAGGGGAGGGGAGTTGGAGGGAGGGAATGGGAGGACACAGGAGAAACTTTGGTTGGATATCAAAACAAACCAAAAAAATCCATGTCTACCAAAGCAGATCTATACAAAATACAAGAGGCAGTACTTGAAGCTGGAGAGATGAATGTAAGTTAAGGGGCTATACAAAAGAAACAGATGAAGCTGTGAATACTGAAATACGGAATGTAACTAAGAACACAGTTTACATTTACAATTTTGTGGGCAGCTTTACTGTCCTATTGAACAAGTGCTGACAATGACGGTCAGAAAGGAATTCTTAGCTGCAGTTCATTGCTCTCAAGCATCACTGCTTGTTTAAATCTCTTCATATGCCTTATTTGTGCTCACTTCCCTGGCTACCTTATTTATTCTTTGCTAATATTTTTTGCTAATTTTAATGTATTATTACATCAATTTTAACTAACTTCCAAACACATTTAGATAACACAAACTGTGCCTATTTAAATATATAGCTGGCGAACTTTGACATAGATATCCAAGAAATAATTCAAGTAAGGTGCTGAATATTTCCAGCATCCACAGCCACCATGGTAAATTTCCACAGGTACTTCTCAGTCCATTTTTCTCTCTCCTCCTACACAATCCTCAGGTGACTGATGAGCTACTACTGTCTGTGTATTTTGGCTTTGTACAACTGGAAAAAATGGGACCACATAGAATGTACCTTGAATAATGTTTCTAGGATTTATGCATGTGGTTGCATGTAGTTTTTTTTTTTTTATTGCTAAGTAGTAGCCCCTAAGTCGGATGTACTACAATCAGTAGAATCATTTTCCTGTAAATGAATATGCAGCTTGTTATCTTGTTACAAATAAAGTCCCTTTGATCATTCATATACAAGTCTCCGTGTGGCCCGGCTTATGGCCGCCTATGGGACCAGCCTCCAGTAGCACAGGACTCAGAGGGAAATCTGCAAAGCTGACATGTACTAGATTTTTTTAATCTGAGGGGAGCTAAGGATAAAAGACTTTTGTTTCCTTATTTATTCTCTATTCTTTCATGTTTTTTTCTGTACTCTTCCATTATCAGTTGAAGAAAGAAGGCACTCCCAAGATAACATTTTAAGGCCTATGTGGCAGCAGGAAGGTTCAGCCTCTTCTGATAAATTGAACCTGAACAAACATACAAAGGCATAGTTATTGTTTCACAAAGTACGTCCTCATACCAAGGTCCCTAATCTTAATTTACACATCCTTCTGTAAATCAAGTCCTTTATTATGTTGCTATTATGTATCATTTGCAATACACAATAATACAAGAGCCTTAGGTATACCTGAGGTATCTTGTGACCAAAGTCTGCAAAACCCCTTCAGCAATACAATCACTGTTTTCCACAAGTATTCTTCAAGGTCAAGGTACCTCTAAAAACAATTGGTCATTCTGATATCTACCCCATACAATCATCTTGCTAAATTTCTATAGAGTATGGATTAAAACATGTTTTTATCTCCCATAAATGATTAAAAACAGTCATAACTCATATACATTTATATCTAAGTAACTTGTTACAAATTAACAAAACATGAACAAGCAGACAGAATTTTTTCATAGCCAATTCTTTTGTTGACAGACTGCATATTGCGTTTACAAAGAGAAAGTCAATCATTTTACTATTTATGGACTCATTAGTAATTCCTTATGTCTCTGTTACTGAAAACTCTGTTTGAATTTTTACCTATTTCATTTGCTTTGGGCTATTTTTCCAGTTGTAAGGAACTTTTGTTTTGACTTATATATTCTAGTTACACATCTTTTACTTGGCATATACCTTTGCAAATATTTTCTCCTAGATTTGTAGGTTGGCTATTCTCTGGGTTCAGTAAACTTTTACTTTTTCTTGAGTCATCCAAGCAGGTTAATGCTTAGAATAATCTCCAGATATCATGGGGAGTATAGCATTGACTTGTGGGGATCTCCAGATGGCCCTGGTCTAAACAGCATCTCCACTAATTACATGACCAACATACACTTTTTGGAGAGTTGGTGAAAATGCTATTAGAAAGAACATTTTCTTCTATGCTATGGTAACATCTCTTTTTTCAGGTAATAGTGATATTGTGCTATGAGCGTGTGGGTAGACATGAAAGACCCAGCAGATAGTTTTAACTCATCTGTTGTCATTGTATGGGGGACACCATCAAGAGGTAACTATAGTGGGTGGAAGGTGGAATTATGTTGACAGATTTATGAGGGAGACTTTTAAAAAGGCAAATAGATCAGAAATTTAATCTGTTCTCTGAAAAAAAGGAAATAAGGAATAAAATAACAACAGAGAGAGAGAGAATAGAAGTTCAAGAAGAAAATAACTGTGATCTTCTCGTTATTACTACTAAAATCCTGCAGTTTTTCTGGTGGCTCAATATACTATATATAAGAATGTGCGTACTTCTTTTGAATACTAAGAAAGCCAGAATATTCTAGATGAAAATGCTATGAAAAGATAAAACTATCAGGAAATCTCTTCACTTCTTAAGGCATGGTAAATAAAGACAAGCTATGCAAGAATTTATATTATAACTGTTCAGTTAATACCTGGTGTAGGCAAAGCAGGTGGACATTGACTTGGGAAGAAAACACTCTTTGGCATCACACAGACCTAAATTATAATTCTGGTCCTAAGAGAGTAATGACCTCTAAACTTAATCAAATTCCTCAAATTAAATTTAGATATCTATAAGTAGTAGTTAAATAATATTTACATCATTATTTAGCCCACTAATAGTTAAGTTAAAGCAAATATACTTTTTTCAATAAATCACAACACAAAATTGACATTCATCATACAAGTCTTTTTCCCAGCACCATTTGCCTTAGTGAGAATAATATCTGGCAATATCATCATGAATTCTTAAGGCTGTATTTTAATAAGAATGTTTTATCAACAAGAACCACATTTCATAAAACTTTGAGGAATATATAATTTATGGCAAACAAAAATTATCTTTGGCTTTATAAACAGTAAAGTCATGGGAAACGCAAATGCCTGTCCGATTCTCCTTCTAACCGTGTAATATTAGCCTCTGTTTTTGTACTACTTGAGAACAATTTTGTTAGGACATAGTCACCACTGTACATGCACTACATTGCCATGCAGGTCTACAGTATGCTTAGAGCAAATTCATTACCCCAGACCCTCACACCACCGATCCTCACCCTTGCATTAGTACTTTATATTCCTATAAAGGCTTTATGTCACTTGTGTGACTGTTGGGATTTAATAAAAGCTCCAAAAGTTTCGGAGATATCAGAGGCAATCTACCCACAGTCTATATGGGGATTTAATAAAAGCTCCAGAAGTTTCAGAGATATCAGAGGGAATCTAACCATAGTCAATCTAGGAGGATCAGACGTGGTAACTCATACCTTTAATCCCAGCACAGGGAGTATCCCAGGAGTGGTGACTTATGCCCTTAGTCCAATCTGAGTTCGAGGTCATTTTAGTTTACAGAAGGAATTCCAGGCTCCCAGGTAGGCAGGGGTGGGGCCACGCCTTAATTTACCAAGAGAGTATTTAAGGCAGGCATAAAAAGACAGAAGGAGAGGAAGCCGAGAGAAGCCAGGTTAAGGAAGCTGGAAGACAGCTGGGTAAGATCTGACTGTGGTGTTTACTCTCCCTAATATCTCCGACTTTCTCAGAGATCTATTCCCGAGTTTCATTTATTCATGCAACATGTGACTTTATGGATCCATACAAAATCTAGCACCCAACAACAAGAGAAAGTAAGTATTTGCTTAAGATTTAATTTTCTTAATAAGCTAATCTCCAGTTGACATCATCTTCCCACAAACAGTATAATTTAATTCTTCTTTATAAATAAATAAAATTCCATTGTGTATATAGACCACATTTTGTCTACTCACATTCAGAGGTGGCCAGCCAGGCTGGTTCCATAACTTAGCTACTGTGAAGAGTGATAATTTTAAAGTGTTACCAATATTTCTACATTTGACTAATTCCTTACTCTAAAGACCTAGGCAGGATTTTATTTTCTAGTTTATATATGACAGATTGGGCCTTTTGCTTGTAATAATGCCTCTATCTGTGGCTTCTGATGTCTGACTTTTATATCTTAAAGAGTTATTTATATTTGTGGTAGTTTAAAGCAAACAGGGCTCACAGGCTCACAGGAAGGGACATTATTAGAAGCTGTGGTCTTGCTGGAGTAAGTGCAGCTTTGTTGGAGAAAGTGTGTCACTGGGGGCAGACTGAGGTTTCAGATGCTCAGGCCTGTTCAATGTATCACAGTCTCTTCCTCCTGCCTGTGGATCCAATGTAGAATCTCAGCTCCTTTTCCAGCACCATGTCTGCCTGCCTGTTTTCATGTTTCCCAATAAGTGACTAAACTTCTGAACGATAATCCAGGCCCAATTAAATGTTACAAGAGTTGCCATGGTCATGGTGTCTCTTCAGAGCAATAGAAACCCTATGATAAATAATTTTTATTTTATTAATAGGTTGTCCTCATCTGAAGTGAGAGGCTGAGATAATGTCGATTATAAGTAAAAACGATGTAATTGGAGATTGCTTTAAAAAGGGGTCAAATGATGGGTTAGTGGTTAAAAGAATTGCTCTTGCAGAAGACCCACGTTCATTTCCCATGTCAGGTGGATTTCATTGCCTGGAAACTCGGCTCCAGGGGAATCTCCAAGGGCATGTGTATTCACACAAACATACCCAGAAAAACACATACTTGAAATTAAATAAATTTTTGAGAGGAAAGAATGTCGTTTTCCAAAACATGACTTGTTGAGATAATCATTTTGTAAATCATGTGAAGATGTGTTTCTGTTCTTCCTAACTTCCTAAGGCACCTTCTGATTGACTTAATAAAGACAATAGCCAGGTGGGACTTCTAAGCAGAGATAGGAACTCTGGGAAAAGCATCTGAGGCAGGAGGATTTGAAGCCAGATGAGGAGGAAATCAGAGGAGAGGTAATGAGTCATATGGCAAAATGTAGATTAATATAAATGGGTTAATTTAAGTTTTAAGAGCTAGTTAGGTACAAATCTAAACTAAGGTCAAGCTTCCATAATTAGCAAAATGTTTCTGTGTCATTATTTAGGAGCTGGCAGTCCAAAGAAGGTCCAGCTAAATATTGACTTGCTCAAGAAGTAGAGAGTGTCAATAGACCTAAAACTTGTAAAAAAAAAAAAAAAATGAATCATCTATTCGAAATCTCCCATGAGAGCTAAATTCAGGACCAGATCCCTTACTTATATTCTACTGAAAATTTGAAGGGAACTAAGCCTTGGTCCAAGGTCTTCTGAAACAAAAGGATACTTCCCAATACCTTCTATGAGGCCAGCATTGTCCTGCTGCCAAAACCAAAACCAAAACAAACAATAGGAAATCACAGAAACAGTTGCACACTGTGATCAAGGGGGTTATCTCTGGAATTAAAAGCAAGTCCAACACTTAAAAAATGCATATTATGTACATGTCTTTATAATTTTCCCATTACCACCTTAACAACCTCCAGATAATGAGCCATGCTTCCAACCCAGCACCAAGGTTAGTTAGTCATTCAGTCAGTTCTGCTTCCTAAATATGCATATAGGGATGTTTGTTTTCCAGCTTTGCTACCAGTAACTCCACCACCATCACAAACCGAAAAGCTGTATCCAGACGTGGGCAGTAAGCAGCCTGAGTGTAACCAGCCATTTCAGGTTCCAGTTTGGCTTCCACACAATGATGTACTATTTTGTAGTCTGAAATTTTAAGATGAAAACAAACTCCCCCAATTGTTTTCTGTTAGGATATTTTATCACAGCAACAGAAATGAAACTAAAACATATACCATTTAGCTTGATTTTAATGCTATTCTAGTTGACCACCCCCCCACACACACACAGACTTATACACTTTGGGAATAAGAACAGCATTTGTAAACTATTGTTTCTCATCCCTCAACACAGGTTCCAATCATAATAATTGTGTCATGGATTGATGTTCAATGAATAAGGATCAATTCCACCCCACCCCCCAAGAAAAAGAAGAGTAGTTCTGCAGCTAAAAATCTATTCTTCCTCGGGCAAAAATTAATTTTGTTACCTCTATTCCTCTTTAAAATTTTAATTAATATGAATAAAAACATATGTTACAATGTCTAAAGATAGGTGTGCTGGCCACTTTTCTGTCAACTTAATACAAGATCATCTAAAAAGAGGGAACCTCAATTGAGAAAATGTCTCAATAAAAGCCAGCTTTAGGAAATGTTCCTAATTAGTGATTGATGAAGGAGGGCCCAGCCTATTATGAGTGATGGTCCCCTGAGCTGGTGATCCTAGGTTCTATAAGAAAGCAGGCTGACTAAGCCGTGATGAGTAAGCCAGTTCAGCGCCTCTCCACGGCCTCTGCATCAGCTACACTTTCCTGCCCTGCTTGAGTTCCTATCCTGACTTCATTCAATAATAAATGATGATGTGGAAGTGTAAACTAAATAAGCCCTTTCTCTCCAACTTGTCATGGTGTTTCATCACAGCAATAGTAGCTCTAACTAGGAAAGGCGTTGAAATGAGAAAGAATACTTTGGATTTCTCGGGATTCTGTGCATAGGCAGATCTACTCCAACTACAGTTTACCAGCTGAAGAAACAGTGGTTGCAAAGTGAGTCTTCCCAATCAACAACAATAGAAAATTATCTTCAAAAACGGAAGTTACAATATTTTTTAATGTCAGAACTCAGTCACATTATTAACATAAGAGTGAATTATAAAGCCAAATATAATGTGAACTTGCTCCATTATTCTGCTCAGTTTCCACCTGAAAATATCATGCCCAGCTTAGCCAGATTTTAGCTACATCTTTTTCTTAAGCTGCAATTTAAGTGACTATTGTATCACTTTCACTTTGCTGTGAGCAAAACATCTAACAAAAACAATCTAGGGAAGTAGGTTAAGCTTGATTGTCAACTCAAGATTTAGAATACCTTGAAACTCTATGCATGTCTAGAAAGGATTACTTACACCGCTTAACTGAGGTGGGACCACCCACCAAAGTGTAGTTAGTATCATCCCACCTATGGTATAATATACTAAACGGAAGAAGAGGAGAAACTAGCGAATACCAATAGCCATCTTTCTCTGCTTTCCGGCTGCAGATGATACAAGGGGACCAGCTGCCTCAAGTTTCTGCTGCCATTCCTCCACCATAATGACTGTATCCTCAAACTGTGGTCCAAAGTCAACACTTCAGTTCTTACATTGTTTTTTTTTTTTTTTTTTCAGGAATTTGATCATAATAATGAAAAATCTAATTAATAAGGAGAAAACAATTATTTCATTCACAATTCCAGTGACTTCAGTCCATTTAGGAGGGAAATGCTTGGGGAATTCCCAAGACTCTTCAAAGGACCAGAAAGCAGAAAAATAGGCTGGAAATGATAAAGATAGCTTTTGAAGGCTTATCTCTAGTGACCTATTCTGCCAACCAGGTTGCGTGGCCTTCACAACAGTGCCACTGGTTGGAGACCAAGCATTTAAAATCTGAGCATATTGGAGCATTTCAGACCAAAAGCGTAACAACTATGCTGTGAAAGATTTGCTGAGGAAGAATAGTATGTGTGCTATAAACAAGGACATCTCTAGCACTGGTCATTAACCCATGGAGCTGTTCACCCCTCTGTTGTTCACGACTCCAAAGTCATGTTATACCTGTCAGGTTGTCAGGATAATCTGAGAGTCTCCCAAAGTCAGGACATAGAAGTTAAAGACCTTTGCTTTTCATCTACAAAGACACTTGACTCCATATTGTTAAATTGTATGAAAATGCTGATTCCAGTTGTAGAAACAGGATTTCTTATTTGTTCAGTAAATTATTATAAAATTAATGATGACTATTTCTGGATACTGTTCTAAGTTCTTGGGACTCAGTTAATTAAGATAAGGCAATTCTTACTATTTTAGTATATATAAGGAAAAAAGCTCTAATCTTGTAGTTTTGAATAGGGTTATAAAGATGAACCTCTTGAAAGGAAGAGGTTTAATTAAAAGATGAAAGGTGACCCTGTGGGTGCCTCTTGGAGGTGCACTATGCCTCACTCAGTTCAGACATATGTAGCTGGAGAGGG
This sequence comes from Phyllotis vaccarum, assembly GCA_033318265.1. Classification (NCBI taxonomy): domain Eukaryota; kingdom Metazoa; phylum Chordata; class Mammalia; order Rodentia; family Cricetidae; genus Phyllotis; species Phyllotis vaccarum. The sequence goes on from JARWLC010000005.1 coordinate 1,433,819, forward strand.
CATGGATGGCTGACGGTTATAATGCTGAAGAAAAAGCTTTGGGGACACAGATTTTTGGAAGTAGACAAGACTTGTCTCATTGATTAATTGGATGAGTGTCTCATGATTTCTCCAGAAGGTGTTGACAGAATATTTGAAACAGGCTCAAAAGACACCAGCTGGGGACACATCACCACTAATAAATCCAGATTCAGATCAACACTGAGTTGTTTGGAGTCCCAGAAGATTTGGAAAACATTGTGCCAGTATGGAAGAAGAGAGGCAAAGCATGAGGCCAAAGCACAAGGCTGTGGAGACCTGTAGATCATTGGAAGATCTGTGGCTTTCATCCCAAGAAAAATTTTTTAAAAAGACACTCAGAGAGGAGAGGTATGATCTGCCTTGGACTCTAGTCAACTTTGGCAGGTTGATGACTCTGACTAGCACATGGACAGAAGGAACCCCTTTTGAAGGCTGCACAAAATTCACATGAAAATAATGGTGGCCCAGAACCACATATTAGAGGCAGTGAGAAATGAACAATCTGGATGTGGTTTATGTGATCAAAATGAATAGAACATGTTGATGGCTGAATGTGAAGTCTGAGAGAAGGGGTGGTTAAGGACAACCTTCTTAAGTATTTAAAGGCATTGGGATCACAGTATCAAGTCCTAAGAACCAGAGAGTCAGACTGGGTGGGCAAGTTTGGCATAAGGACTCTTCTAGTCAAGTTGAAATTGCTACCTAAGAGGACATGTCAAAGACATTGTTGGATATCCAAGTCTGGGCTTCTGCAGTCACTCTTCAGCTGAGATTTTTTCATTTCTGGGCAAAATTATCATCCAGCTTACAGTTCTTCATAGCCATAGCTCAAACTTTTCCGACTATGACATATAGAGATAAAGTATGTCAGACCTCTGTAGATCTGTAACAAGTTTTCCTGCATTGGATCTAACAGAATCCACAGTCAAGGGAGTTCTGTGCCCAACTTGATGCTGTGGGAGCCTGCCATAGTATGCAGCCAGTACATGTGAGGTTGGAACTAATTAATAAGGCACATGTCTCCAGGATCTATAGTTTCCATAATATTTCCCCCCAATGTATTGAGTGGATTTCATTTTGTATTTATTTACTTGTAGGAGAGAAGTTTTTTAAATACTTAGGAAGATCATAAGCAGCTAAGCTGGTCCCCAAGAACCATACTCAATGCAGCTACATAATTCTGCTTTGAATTGATGCCAGGAGAATGACCATATTTTAAAGCTATTTCTATAAATGCACATATGCATCCCCATGTGTCAGCAGTCTCAGCTGAAAACAGTCCATTGAATGACAAGTTGATTGGCCCCAATTCGAAAAGCATAGTGCATAAAAACATAATTTCAGGGTGGCCAACATTATGACAGATTCTAGATTCTGGAGCTTATTTGAACTGTTTGGGAAACTCTGGTAGTCTGTGAATGTTTGCAGCCAAGACAGTTTCTCTGCTAGGAACAGAAGGAAAGGGAAGGAATGGAATTAACAACTGTTGGATAACTATTATCAGCCAGGCATTGTGTGGGAGAAAATGGAGGAGCAAGGGACTGATTGATAATAGTTGTTTTCACCATGAAAGGAACAGCCATGACAGAGATGGGAAAAGCAGGGTTTGAAAGTGGGCCTTTCTGCGCCAATCCCAGCTCTGTCACTGGCCAGAGGGAAAAGGTAATAAAAAGCTGTAAGAACTGAAGGAGGTTTTATTTTTGTGCACACACACACCATATACCCACCCCCACACACACACCATCACAAACCTACAGCACACAAACTCACACACATACTTACACCATTCACAACATACACATATCACACACATCCACCCCACAAACATGCCCACACCACAAGCATATACATATGCATCACATACCCATACCATATAAACACACCATAAACACACACTACATATATTATGTACACACACGCATATCACACATATACATAGGACATAAAAATTCTATATACATACACACATACCACATACATACACATATAACACATACATATACACAGTGTACCACACACATGTACCATATACATTCACAGAAGATCAGTTGACTTATTAAAATTCTGTTCAATTACACACAGTGTATTTAAAAACTTATATGATACAAGATATCCAAGCTCTGCCCACAATTACAACAGCTGTTGTAGTCTGAGAGTAAACTCCTCCACAGACCTATGTTTTTGAACATTTTGTCCGGGTTCTTGTTCTGTTTCCTAACTATGGATACAATGTTTCCTAACCACCAATGTGTAGTTTCCAACTATGAAGAGCTTCCCGGCACCATACTTTGCCCATCCTAATAGAGTGTCCCCCGGGACTGTAGCCAAAAGAAGCCCTTTGTCACTTGAGTATTTGTCAGGTATATGGTCTCAAAACTGAGAGAACTAAATAATACAGCAACAACAGGGAGAAATACTGGTCACTTTTGCTAAGACGCCACACAGAGTCTCCAGTTCAGCAGCTTAGACCCTGGGAATGATAATTATAACACGCCACCCCATGTCTTCTTGTCCACTGAATCATAACCACCATACCAGGGCCCATCCTGCCATCCCTTATTCATTTTAATGGGTTTATCTCAAAGGCTGAGAACTTATTATAAGAATTTTCCTAAAGATACTGCAATAAAAATTAAGATATAGTAGTGAAACTCTCCTTGGTTGTTTGGAAATACAGGGTATAAGGAACCTTTAAATATCCTTCAGTGGTGTCCCTTTACTACTCATTCTGAAGCATCCGCGGTGCAGGTTCTTGTAGAAAACTGCACCTTGATAGAAGTCAGAACTCCTTGATATTCTGATTTTTGTTGACCTCCTGCCAATAACAACAGTAAAGATGAACGGCAAAATCCCAAAGCCTGGATTATAGGCATTAATTTCTAAAAGGCTGATAGAGGCCAGAGACCAAAGAAGGCAGATGGTAATGAAACCAAATCCCTGCCAAGTAGAGAAGGGAAGTGGCCAAACACAGCGGTGGTGGTGGAGCTCCATTTCTGGGTCCCACCCTGAGGGCTCATCTTTCCCATCAGAATGGAACCTCTCCCATGTTCTTTCTGCAAGTATCTATCAGGCATTTCAAAATGGCTCTTAAGTGGGTATTTCTCAGGGCTCTCTGTTAGAAACAAATGTAGCTAGATCCTCTCCTTTCAACTGTTCTTGCCACTGAGCCAGATGAAGACATAAACAATAAGAGGTAGGGAGGGGAAGGTGATTCTTGGACTACAGGATTTTTATACTAATCTTCTCTGGTGTAGCAAAACCATCTCATGAAACAACATCTGTTTGGATAGAAACTGCAGAAAGAATCTAAGGTGCAAAATTGCAGCCCACTTTCTGAACAGTAAATGATTTCATTTTGAAATTCTAGCTGCTGAAGATGAACATGGGACAAAGCATGGAGGACCAGAAAGCCTTCACCTTGGCCTGTGAAATGACATGCTGAACATCATGAGGGTGTGAATTCTGAGGTAGGCATGCCCAAGGGCAGGAGCAAAAGATACGCAAAGTCAAAGATAAAGAATTGTAAAACATGACCAAAGAAGAAGCACCAACCTTCCTTTGTGTGGAAAAAGCTCCTGCTGCTTCGGTCTTCAGCTACTCTCTAGCTGGGACAAGGAAGAAAGAGGCTTACGCCAGTCCTGCTGGTGGGGGCCTGTGTGTTTTCTTTAGGTCCAATGTTTTCTAAGTCAAAGGGTTGAGTTTCAAGGAAAGGCCAGGTACAAACAGGCTAAAGGAAAAGATATTTATTCAAATGTCTTCATATTTATTCAAATTTATTCAGGAGTCACTTATGACTCCTGAATCAGCTGACATGGAACACGCAGGATGGACAGTGTGGAGAAAGAAGGGGGTGGAGGAAGTCCCTCAGCAAGGACAGCATATGTAATTCTAGCAAGATGACTACTAGGCCAGGCACACAAACATGGTTTCTGTGACTCACTTTTTTTTCTACAACACACACGTAATTTTTGACATCATAAAACTACAGTGTCTTAAAATTAAGACTAAGATTCCAAACACTTAGATTTAAAGTATATTCAACTAACTATATGCCTCAGTTTTACCTCTCCCACTGCTCCTAAGATTTGAGCTGAATAGTTCAATATATGTGGCTCACAGTTCATTGTGACGTATTAATTTGTTACCATTGGATTCTGGAGTGCACACAATTTGTCTTAATATTAGTACATTCCATACTGCGCATCAGTTGTAGAGCCCTATAAAGCTGTTTCTGATCCATGCTACCGAAACATTTGGTAAGCAAATAGCAAATGTTATGGTAATTTTTTAAGTAAGCATAGATATGGTTATATAGCCAAAGTGTGTGTGTGTACACTGTGCTTATCATAGCATTATTTACAAGTGCAAAAATGTTGAAACAACTCAGGAATTCAACTCAAGAAACAATAAATAAGGGGTGTGCACACACACACGTGCGTGTGTGTGTGTGTGTGTGTGTGTGTGTGTGTGTGTGTAAAACACAAAAATATTAAGCTTTAAAAGGAAAGAATTCTAACACAGGCTGCCACATGAATGGCCCATGAGTGCATGTGCATTGGAAAAAGCTAGTCCCATAAAGGCAAGCACATATGAGTCCTTCTCATGAGGCACTGTGAATTGGATGTGATTTGTTCCCTAAGGTTTGTGTGCTAGAAAGCTGGTCTCACTGTGGCAGTGTGGAGTGATACAACATTAAAGAATTAGAGCCTGTTTAAAAACAATTATGCCATGGATGTCCATGCTGAAGAGTAGACTAGTGATGAACTGCAGGAATGGGCAGATATGCTAAGAGTGGCTTGTTTCCCAAGAAAGGAAGATGTGAAGGGTGAGTTGGACTCCTGCTAATATCTATTTTGATTGCAGATAGACTCACCATGTGACCTCCTTCATCCTTAGCCCAGCACCATTATGAATTCAGACACACGACATTATCATATCCAAGCAGACACAGACTGAGCTTTTAGATCTCCAGGACTGGGAGCTAAATAAACCTTCTTAATAAATATCTAAACATAAGTGTGTTACACTAATGTAAAATAAATTAAGTCAGATTAATGGCACATAAAACAGAATGATGATGACTGGGGGCTGAGAAAAATTGAAGAATATCAGGAGTTCTGTATAAAATGAAGTTTTAGTTTAGGTGACTGATTGCACAATAGTGTGACATATTTAACACCACTGAATTGAATTCCTAAACAATGTTCTGTTTAATGTTAGTTGCACCTTACTACCTATCACTAGCTGAGGTGGCCAGCCTTCCACAGCACAGGGCTCAAAGGGAAATCTACAGAACCGGCACGTACCAGACCTTTTTATCTGAGATTAGGGGAAAAGATACATTTACCTTCTCTCTTCCTGGTTCCCAGAGGTTTTCTTTTTCCTTCTTTTGTGGGTTCTGTTCTCTATTCTTATTTCTATCCATAACTATCTGTCTCTCTTGATGTTTCCTTCCAACCCATTTTAATTCTATTATTCTTGAAGTTTCTCTTCTACTTCATTTTAACACTGTCATTTCGATGTTTTTCTTCCAACTGCTTTAACCGCCTCCTTATCTTTCCCCTTGTAGCAAATACACCCCAGAAAAACATTTCAGGCAATATAAAAACTACAAGGTGGTTACGTTCTGTTCTTCAGTGGATGATGGCAATGATTATTAAACAAACAGTAACAAACAGCATGCTTTCTATATCTGTTCCGTGATGAAATATTTGCGTATTACCAACTATCCCAAGAACCCATGTACATTCATACCCAAACATCTCGTTATAGATTAACCATGTAGACAAGTAAGACATTCTTCTCCACCAGGTCTTCTACTGGCAGGCTGCATTTTGCAATTATAAAGTAAGGGCCAATTACTTTATGACTTACCTCGAAAAATAATCTATAAGGAATCACAAGCCTAAACTTCTGTATAGAAAAAAAGAATCAGCCAGCTCTACTCTAAAGCTTTAGGGTACACACCCACTCAATCAATAATTTTTTTAACATCAGGAGATTGAGGACAAACATGGGTACAAGGAATTCATCATTACCTTTGTTATCAACCAATCCTCGCAAGAAAGGCACATCAGCTAATAATAACTGGACTGCTTTGTTCTTGTTCCCTGGCCTGGACAAGTTCCTCACTCAACTCTGTGCCTTTCTGAAGCTTTAGATTGTCTTCTTTGATTTTCCATCTCAGGGCTGTTTGACACAACATCTTACTCCAACTTTAAGTTATTTTTAAAAGCTTTGTTTCAGCTTTGGTGCCCTCTGAAACTGTTGACACACCTCCCAACACTAAGGTTAAAAGAATTTAACCTAGTTGGGCTACTGGGACTCAATTCTTTTTCTTAATTATTAACCTAAACCACAGTCTGTAGTTGGTTGGTTTTGATCTTTTGGGCTCTATTGAGGTCCCACCACCCAGCTTCCAAATAAATACACAGAGGCTTTTTCTTACTTATAAATGCCTGGCCTTAGCTTGGCTCATTTCTTGCCAGCTTTTCTTAACATAAATTATCCCATCTACCTTTTGCCACTGGGCTTTTCCTTTTCTGTTCTGATTACCTTTCTTTGTTTATTACACCATGGCTTGATGTATAACTGGGTGGCTGACCCCTTGCATTCTCCTCCTTCTCTGGCTACTTCTTCCTTTTTCATCTCAGATTTCTCCTTTTGTATATTCTCTCTGCCTGCCAGTCTGGCCTATCTCTTCTTCTGCCTCACTATTGGCCATTCAGATCTTTATTAGACCTATCAGGTTTTTCAGATAGGCAAGGTAACACAGCTTCACAGAGTTAAACAAATGCAACATAAACAAAGTAACACAGCCTAAAATAATATTCTACAACAGTAGTCTAGGTGGTTTCTCAATAGAAACTCGTGTGTTGAAGCTATGTGATACTCTCTTGTTTTTTCAATCACCAAACTCTATTTAAACTAGCATTACTATTATCAATTAGACAGTACACCTTAGGAAGGAATCATCTTCATAATAACCCACAGGTAAAGATGCCCATTAGAATGGGATGTTTCCATGAGATAAACACACTATGTTACAGGCAATGGGGATCTCCTCACACCCATTCACACCATGGCAGGTACCAGAGAAAGATGGCAGCAGTAAATATATAAAGGCACAGCAAAAGCAAAAGACATTCTGTGGCCTGTGGTCTTGGAGCCTTGCCTGTCTGAGATTCATGCATCAAGGAGCTGCCTTCTGGTAGGTTGAACTTCAATTGCCACCTGCTGCTCCTCTGACATGGTCACCAGCAACTTCCATTAAAAATAAATAGTGGGGAAAGCAGACAAGGAAATGAAAGAGAGGGTTAATCTAAACCGAGTAAGAGTGAAAATGCCTGAGGAAAGCCTGTTATTTTTTATGTTTATTTTACAAGGACAAGGATATAAATGACTGTATAGTAAAAAGCCTACAACCCTAGTTACTTAAGAAGGCTTTAGGAAAGAAGTGACAGTCCTTGACAAAGAATGGCACTGGAGGACTGGAAACATGGGGAAAGGACGTGGGCAAAGAGGACAATGTTCAGAAGCCAATTGGAATCAGCTAGTGTTCTGCAAGTGGATAGTATGGACTGCAGAATGTCTGCAGGGCCAGGGACATGATGCTAAGCTTAATGACAGAATATTGAGTTGGACTAGACAGTGGAAGGTTATTGAAATCATGAAGATCTAGAGCTAAGGGGCTAGGCTTTGGGTCTGGGTAGTCGGCCAACATATGTGTGATGAGAGAGGTGATACCACCAGAGCAATGAGGAAGGAAAATGAACTGAGTGATTGTTGCAAGGGACCCATGCTGGAAACAGGGTTGCTGCTGTGGACCGGGTTTTAATCATTGGGCTTTCTGTGAAATTGATCTTACCACAGTAAATATCCAGTCCTATATTAAACAGATTCAGTGTTTTACAGTAACAAGTCTCCAAGGAAATGCCAATAGGAAACTCCTAACAGATCCACAGAGAAGACTGAGGGAAAAATGATATAAGGAAGGAGGAGAAGCTGTGGATGGGATGTATTGTATGAGAGAAGAATAATAACATCTTTAAAAGTATAAATTTACCAAAAGTGGGAAAGATATAGAGGGGGACACACTATGGCAAGAAATTGCCAAGCTGAATGATTTATATCTGAGAACCAGCTTTCCTTTCTTCAAAAGATGGCTGGACTGTGAAACACGAGGCAAAGGCCATTAATTTACTATTTCACACACTGGTATTTCTTAAGACTATAAAACAATCAAAAAATTCAATAAGATTATATGTGTATACCACCCATCTGAAATGTGCTTAATTTTATCTATAGTAAGTATGTGTGCGTGCACAAGGGCAACACGGAACATCTGATACAATAAAGATCCCATTCCCTTGGATCATGTGATAAGAATGAGGAATGTGTGGCCATTTGCACATGGACATATGCTTGTATGAACACAAAGGGTCAGCACATACAAAAGGAAGAAACTGAAGGACAGATCTAAGTAGACTTTATAAAAGGAGACTTATTAGCTACAGATGTACATGTAGTCTTTCTTCTCTGAGTTGGAGAACACAGAAGAACATGGAGGGGCAAAAATATTAAATGTATTATTAAATCCATGTTTTGGATATTTGGGGTGTTTTCTGGAGATTGTCAATAACTTCGTGATTCTTAACAAATAAGCATGTAAATTAAAGTGAGATGGATTCTTAATGCAAATGTTGATGGACATACATAATATATGTGGAACCCGGAATAGTGCCTGACACCAAGTAAATATTCAATAAATTCAAGTATCTGTGATTAAAAAATAAAATTGTACTGTTTATATATGCATATATATATATGTTATTACAATTAATTGCTTCAAAGAGATTTGCCTAATCACATGCATTCGGGATAAAGTGAATTTGTTGAGTACCTGCTTTATATAACAAGTACTAGGTACTGAATAGATCCAAAACTGTCCCTATCCTTTAGTAAACTCACATGTTTTCCATATAGTAGTGAACAAGCTCAACACAGCCTCTTTGGCTGAGATTAAGGTCAAGTGCACAGGTTGGAATCTCTGTTGAGAGAAGGGCGCACCCTGTACTTCATTCACCATGATTTCTCTATTATTTATTTTTCTAAAGCTAGGATAAAATATATCATAACCAAAAGCAACTTAAGAAAAAGCCTATGGTTTCAGGAGGGGGTAGAGTCTCATTGTGGTGTGAAAAGCATGGCATAGCATGGCAGGGGGAGCAGGAAACTGAGTTATCACGTTTTTATCTATACACAGGAAGCAGTGTGTGTTAACAGAAAGTGGAGGGAGGCTGTAAAGCCTCAAGTTTGCCCCCAGTAACTACATTTGCCGGCAAGGAGCCACGTCCTAAAGGTTTTATAACCTTCTCTGATAGGACTAACAAGGGCGACCAAATGTTCAAATACATGAACCTATGGGAAACACTCTTCATCAGACCATCACAAGGCCCAAGCCAGGAAATCAGGAAACCAGGAATCCCACAGAAGGACATCAGTGCTCCCTAGAGAATGGAGGACTTGAAGACAAATGAAGAAGTATTTCCAGAGTCACAGACATTCCCTTACTCGGATTGTACAGCTTCAGTGCTTCAAATGTCTCAGAAAGTAGGAAAAAGAAGAGCAATACGTATGGGGGTGTCATTATATGAGATCAGGGTGACCACATGCCCTATGGGAACAACTGTTGGGTCTTTCTTGGCAGTAATACTACATCCTAAACCTAGTAGGAGCTCTTAACAGGAGGATGGGTGTGAGGAATAAACACAACCTCTAACACTGCACTTTGATCTGTTACTTCATACATATTATAGCCTCTTACATGCCTTTTCTCAATAAGCCAGCCATTTTCACATCTATCTCCCTCTTGTCCAATGAACCACAATTGTCAAAGAAGGTAGAAGATGTATATTGAGCAACAGATAAAACCACACAGTACACTAAGTGTACTAGTAAGAAATGGGTATCACAGTAAGTCATAGGAGGAAGAGAGATTTGTAGAATGCTAGAGGTCAAGAAAGATGAGTGAGAAGAGCACAGAAAGCCCGAGTCATGTGGACGGGTGATCAGTATGGAATTATCAAAGAGAAATCTGAGGCTCTCTCTGAAATGGATGAGAGTTGTGTGGGGAGACGGATATTTTCATGAAGAAAGTAGAAGATAAAGATAATTTATATAGCAATTCTGACTCATGGTATCCCAGTGACCCATTCTTGTTTTCCATTATATAAGACCCTTCTTTGTGGTGCTATATTTTATATTGAATAAAACCAGTCTGGAATCAGAAAACAGATCCATCTATAGTCAAGCCAGGAAGGTCTGAGAGTGGTAACTAATGACTTTAATTCCAACACAGGAAAGACCAGGAGTGGTGACTTACACCTTTAATCCCATAACTCCAGAGACAGAGATCTCTCTGTTTCTGTGAGTTCAAAGTCTAACTACTGTTACAATTACGGTTTTGGCTTGTCTAGTTAGAGGTCTAGACTTACAGAATTGTTGTCTTAGATTTTTTAGTTATTTATTGTTGTTTAGGCCTTTTAAAATGACTTAGACATTTATATTAAATTTATGTTGTTTGGCTCATGGCTTAGGAATATTGTTAGTTATTCTATTTTTACTTAATTTATTTTTATTAATTTGTTTTGTTATGTGGCTTGTGGTTTATTTGTGTTTTTTTATAGCTCACACCTTTAATCTTAACTCTGGAATTTGACGCAGAGTTGAACCTGGAAGTGAAACAACTGGGTGAAGAAGGTATTTAAGGCAGACAGAGATTGGTTCTGTGTCAGCAATGAGGAGGAGCCAGGCTGAGGAAGCTGGAAGACAGTTTTTACCTTGAGAAGTTGGCTGGGTGAGATCTGACTGTGGGATGTTTTCTCTCTCTGATATTCCAGCTTTTCCCCGATATCTGTCTCTGAGTTTTCATTTAATAACAGCCAGAATTCATGTTACACTTCTCTTCCTGAATCTGTATCTACTTGAGGCCACTAATTCTACCAGCTTCATCCAGTAACCTCGTAGGGATCATCCTTCATTCCTCTTTAGCAATGGCTCTCTTTCATCTGTGTAAACTATAATAAGGTATGTGTCACACCCTTTGAACAGTTCTCGGAACCACAACTGTGCTGGCTCACATGTGCTCACATGGTTGAAAGAGAGAACTGACCCCAGCAAGCTGTCCTCTAAACTCTATGCATATACCATGACACATTCATGTATGTACACAGACAAAAATTACTTTAAATCATTAGTGTATTTATTCCTTTTCTTTCCTGCACAAAAATTAATGCAACAAGCACCTTACTGTAACTACTTTTCCCTTTAAAGTGTATCCTAAAAACCATTAGTGCCAGTTCTCAGAAATCACCTATTTCATAGAAGCATCCTGGTCCTTTTAGTGAATATACTACAGGCTTTACATGTAATAATACACACATAGCCAATATACATTTTCATATTTTGATTTTCATAGTATGTTCCTTGAAGTGTGATAGTTGAGTTCGAAGGTCAAATTTAGGTTTTTAAATATCCCTCAAATCTCTCTACCACATAGACTTTTCTGACTCTATGTAGTTGGCTTCAAGTACTAAGTCCTTACTTTTTCTATGGACTCTGCCATTTTACTATCATCAGAATTATTCCCTCTTGGCTAGTCCTCAATGATTGAATCATTAAAATTTTTAAATGGGACTGATGTGTGAGACATGATCTGACATAGTCCCTTTATCACGATCCCATCATCTAATGTGGAAAGTCACTCCCAGTTGGTGCTCATGCATGACAAATGATGCATTAATGATACTTGGATGAGACATTATAGAATTCTGTAGAAGATACAGCCCAGGAATGTTGGGTAATCTTGGAAGAAGAACGATGAGGTGCAGGGATGGTACCAAGCTGAACGAATCTATACATCTGGATATCAGAGGAGAGCTCGGTCCACTGAGAGATGAGAGATGTTTGTGAAGCAGATATGCCTGGTAAGTTTGACATATGGCAACACATGAGGATGGCAAGTGAACCACAGCAGATCATGGGAGGCATGGTACATCAAAGAGAGAAGATTGACAGCAAGAAAAAATAAAATGTAATTCATATCAAATTATTTTGGACTATATGTAAGGTCCTACAGTAAGTAGAAGCTGAAGAGATGGAGGCAAAGATGCAAATGTTGTGGATGCAATTGGGACAGTTTTTAAGTGCTGTGATTCAGGCACTCATACTTCCATTTTAATGCCCTTCAGTTTATTATATGAGCTATTTCTAAGCTGACTGTTCTCAAATTCATATACAATCATGCTAGTACCTATCCCACCAGTCTGCCAACTAGAAGACTGGGCACACATTCTCCAGAAGGTCGTTAGGATCAGGTGATAAGGCTGTAAATACTGAAGTGCCCACACACATATGCAAATTGGCTTTATTCTGATTATATCTGTATAGTTGGGGTTAATGTGGCCCTCAAGTGTTTCTGTTTAATATATCTGGGAGATTGACGTTATCTATATACCCGATGTATCTACTCAACATCTATCATCTGGCCACACTGGTGAGTCTCCAGTGAGTCCCTGTTCCCACCACTGCCGTGAAATGCCCTTACCATCCTTGAACATTGATAAACACCAGAACTTCACAACAGATCATCTGCCGTGCCAGGCACTGAGTCATCCCGGAGATGTTAGAGACCCACAGGGCTCCCTTGGATACCCAGGGGCTTCAAAATGAGCCCAGAAAGACAAGTAGAGGACAAACACAATCTGCACCTGTGAAAGTAGACTTGTAATATCAGCCGCCCATGCGCTAGGTGGAAGAGGTAACAGATGGTCGCGTCTGCCTAATTTCCCAATCCCTGAGGTTCTATTTCTGTGTTTCCCTTCTAGCTCTTCTCCTAGAACATAAGTTTTGGCAGACAGTGAGTCCCTTGAAATCAGTCAATATCCATCAAAGTCATTCCAGAACAGTTGAGCAAGCAGGGCCAACCTATGTGTTATGCAAATCAGAAACTCCCAGTTATAAATATGAGCATGTCCAAAGCAAGTCTGTGACCTTGTAAAAAATACCCCTTCATCTAAACAAAAGTATGTTCACTGATGATCAAGGTACCTTTCAAAAGATTGACAGAGGATACTGGACTCAGTGGAGAATCACAAGATCCTTAGGTAATATGCAGCTTGCCAGCTGAGTCACTGAACTCAGAGGGCCATGAAATGCTAATTAGAGCTACTGGGCTACTCATGGTTGACCACCATCTGTGTGTGGCATCACCTGTGGGTCCGTCAATTCTCTCACTGGGAAAATGGTCTGAAATTGAGATAAACCTGACTGAAACTGACCTTCCTAATTAGTGCTCCCTGGAAGAGACCTCCAAGATCCTGTTTATTAGTTAATGGTTTGTAATGCTTCAAAAAGTGTGAGACGGAGTGTTTCAAAACCACTTAAACTTCCCTTGAATTCTACTTTTTGTAGCTTCATCCATGTACTTACTCATTTACTAATTTAAGCAGAAAGGATGTCAAGTACTATGCAGGTAAAATGTTATAGGTTTTTTATTACCATATCAGGAGTTTTTGTATCATGATTATGTAAACTAAAAAGAATGTTCTTAACTTAATCAACTAGGCCCTACATCAACACCCTCTGTTAACTATCAGGCGATCCCAAAGCCCTGTGCAAATATTTCTGTAATGGTGAACACCAGGAAGTGACGTACTTGGGAGGTAATGAAGTAAGAAATTGAATTTAACCTGTTAAACCTTTGTGAGTGTTTGCTAAGCACTGTGATGAGCTCTTCAGAAATGCTTTACACTGGTACAAATATCACTCATACCTCTCTAAAACATCTCACCTAATGCAGAGATAAACAATCAGCTCCAGTACATACTATATGAATGGTCAACTTCAACTTCAGAGTCCTGAACTATACTAAGAACCTGATTCTCTTAACCCACTCTTCCCAAGTTCCTCTGAGTTAGGTAAAGAAGTTGGGACACAAACTAGTCAATGTAGCCAAGGGCACAAACTATTATTATTTTATTATTATTATTAATCAATAAGCATTGTAAAAAAATTAGTAAGACAACACTGAGGTAATCAAGCCATAAAGCAAAATCTAGTTCAGTGGATTGTAGTGATATTTTGTTTGTGTTTTGTAAAAAAATTAAGCATTACTAAAGATCAGAGGGCAGAGCTAGCAACTAGTAAGCCATAGAGGCTGGGTAGTGGTGACACACACCTTTAACCCTAGTACTTGGGAGAAGGAGGCAGGAAGACCAGGAGTTCAAGGCCACCCTGGACTATGTGAGACTGACCTAGTCTGAAAGAGAGACAGAGGCAGGTGGTAGTTTCACACCTTTAACCCCAGCACTAGGGAGGTTGAGACAGGAAGTGATATGGCTGGGTGGAGAGAGGAATATTAGGTGGGAGGAGACAGGAGCTCAGCCCCTTCCATCTGAGGATTTGGTAGAGTTAAGAAGTCTCTATAGTGGCTACTCCTTTACCTCTCTGATCTTTCAGCATTTATACCATATCTGGCTCCAGGTTTTTATTATTAAGACCATTAGAATTTGAGCTACAGTAGACCTGTTGTTGTAGGTAGGAAAGAAAGGACTGTATACAGTGGGCAACATTCAGACTTGAAAGAGTCTTAGGTCAGTGTGGAACTCTGATGTACGTATGCCTTTCTGCATGCTGTGAATCTCAATCTTTAAATAAAGGAGCTGTTTTGGGCCATGACAGGCACCATAGAAGAAGTAGGAGGAGGAATCAGAATAGGTAGGAAAGGAAGGGTGGAGTCAGAGGCAGATCGAGCTGAAGCCGCCACAGGAGCAACATGTAGGAGCACAGGTGAGCCATGGGCCTCGTGGCAGACAGATTAATAGAAATGGGTTGATTTAAGAGCTAGCTAGCAATGTGCCTGAGCCATAGGCCAAACAGTGTGAACTTAATATAAGAGTCTGAGTCATTTCTGGGGGCCTGAGCGGTGGGTGGCTGGGCGGCTAAGCGGTCTTGGGTGGCAGATCTGTGGGTCTCAGCCACCCAGGACCCAAGAACCCTCCTACTACAGAACTCACAAGGAAAAGTACCTCAAAAGTGTCATGAGATGGGTACGTTAGCATTCACTGTTGTGAAGTTTGAAATACAAAGATTATAAAGGGTAGAGAGAAAAATTATAAAAATTATGCCCAAAGAGCCAATGACTATGTTTTTTACACAAGCAGTCAGGCATGCCCATCCTTGACCCATAGGCTTCTTCTAGCTTCTTCTGTCATGAGTTCTTCTATTTCTCTTCTAATAACCCTTCACTGTTTTCTTTCTTCCTATTTCAAGTTCATTTAATAAAATGTGGAAATCAGAAAACCTTTGAGTGTTCAGTTGATGTCACACAGCACTTAGTCGAGAAGCTACCTGGAAACATCTGTGTCTCTCTCCAAACACCTAAGCAGCAGCTTAGGACAAAGCAGTGGCCTTCTCCTGTCTTCATGAGATGTACACAGTCCAAGAGGGCCGGTGAAACTTACCCAAGAGCAAGGATCCGGAAAGGCTTTATAAGTACATGTAACACAAGGATGCAGCTTGGAGAGAAAGTGCCCACCGGAGAACACAACTTCCAGTGATAGGAAAATACATGACCACAGCCTTACCAGGCCTCTGTCATGGTCTAGATAATTTCAAGAAAAGGGGTTCAGCGAGCCATGCTATACCATCAAGATTTAACAGCAAGCAGAAACAGGAGAAGTTGGAAATAAATGGAAAGGTGACTCTTGAAAATAATTATTAACCTAAAAATAGAGTGAGAACAGGAGGAATTTGATGTTGTGTGAGAATTCAAGGTCTTTATATCACCTCATTCTTAGGAAAAAGACGTCGTAACAAGTGAATATGATGGAGGCCATTCACACCATCCATCATAGAAAATGGGCGTGAGGAAGGACACATATTGACCCCAACCAAGAGCACAAGTTACCTATCTACACATAATATTACTAGAACCTTGTAGCTTGAAGATGATTTGAGTAGTAGAGATAGAATAAAGAGACTCTGGATGTTGTCATGTGAACACACAAACACAAGGATTCAAGAAAGAGCTACAGAAATTTGAGAAAAAATAAGACAGGATAAAAGGAACAAGGTGAGAAGGTATACACAAAGACTGGTTTTGGTAATATTTTTAATACCAGAGAGATTTGATCATATTTAAATATTAGTAAAGAACCATCATGAAAGGAGATGATGAAACCATAGAAGAAAGACTAATAAGTGGTCCTGTAGATAAGGAGTAAAGTAAGGAATGTGCTCTGGTAAGAGAAATTGATGCCATATTGAAATTTTTTAAAAATGTAATGTAAAATAAAAGAAATATTTGAGAGAGAGTATAGTTGAAATAATTCCCACATGACATCTATTTTTTCAGGTGGCTTAAGAGTGACAAAGATGTGTTTGTTTTAAGTTCTCCAGCAAGTGAAAAAGAGGTGACACACCATGGCAGAAGAGTTTTCACCCTCAGCTGAAGTAGGAAGTCATGGGATGGTAGCCACAACCTAGGCATTGTACAATCTCCAGCAATACTCAACAGGCTATGGTAGAATCAAGATGGGCAGAGAAAGATTGGTCGAGGGTGGTCTTTTTGTAGAATGATCAGAAAAGATTTAAAAAGTAAAAGATGTTACATGGGCAAGATTGTTTATTTTTTTTTATTAATTCAATACACCAGAATGTATCTGTAGTCAGAAGTTTCTGTCTGCCCAGAAACTCTCAGATACCTGATATCTGATCCCAAATAATCGACTTAGAGACTTATATATTCTTATAAATGTTCAACCAATAGTTCAGCCTTATCACTAACCAGTTCTTACACTTAAATTACCCCATAGTTATTATCTACGTTTAGTCATATGGCCGGTACCTGCTCTCAGTCCAGCATCTCATCTTTCTTCCTCTGTGTCTGCTGGTGACTGTGTCTCTCCTTTCCTCTTCCCAGAATTCTCCTAGCCTGGTTTCCCTGCCTCTACTTCCTGCCTGGCTACTGGCCATGAGCATTTTGTTAAACCAATACAAGTGACAAATCTTTACAGTGTTCAAAGCATTATCCCCACAGTATGTATTTATTCAGGCTATATTTGCTGTGTGCCTCACACATACATGCCAAGCATTCTAAGAATAAGAGGAATCCAATTGTTAACATATGATGGAGGCAAGGGAAGATCACACGGGAATACATGGATAGACTGTCAGTAGTATTGTATCACAAAGCGGAGTGGCCCTCTTTGGGGTGGAAGATCTCTCTAATGAGACTTATGTGATCATCACTATGTTCAAGGCAAGGTGGGGAATGAGATGAGACTCCAGAGGCAATTAGGGGAAAATTCTGAAAGCCAAGAAGGGGTCAGAAGAGTGAGAGTCCTGGTGAGTTGGAAACTGTAGCTAAAGCAGCATGGTGCTCATATGGCTTGTGAGGTGAGCAGTTCCTGACTTCTTGTGCATTGAAAGGATGGTTCTGAACTCTGTGAGGGTTTCCTGCTCCTCTTAGAACTTCAACTAAGGTTTGGAATTGTAGTCTCACTGTCCTAAGAGCCCTTAGATATTTTGACCTTCACAACCTTGACTTCCACTGTCAATCCAAGAGGACCTGGACATTTGTGTTCCTTTTTACCTGCACACGAAAGATCCACTTGTCCTTTGCTCTGAAGAGAAAACTGAAGACACAGACAAAACGGCCAATACTCTGCATTCTAAACCAAAATGACATTCATGAACTGATCTGTGTAAGGTTAAAAAAAAAAAAAAAAGACTTTTACATCAAAGACAAAGTTGCAAAATAACACTATCAGAATGTGTAGGAGATTGTGTTGCTTCATTGTAAATAATTGTCCCACCCACTGGTTTAATAAAAAGCGCTGATTGGCCAAAGGCAGGCAGGAAGTGTGGGCAGGGCTCCAGACAAAGACAAACTCTGAGAACAGGAAGCACAGAGCAGAATGCCAGAGAGAAGCTGGAAGAAGCAGAGGACAACTATGCTGCTCTAAGAAAAGGTACCCAGCCACATGGCTGAACAGGATAAGAATCATGGGTTAGATGAAGGGTAGAGAGCTAGCAAGTTGTATGCCTGGGCCTGAGGCTGATCAGCCAAAAACTATTGAAAGCATCTGTGTGTCTCTGTGGGACTGTGGGACTGCAGGTCTGCGGGTCTGCGGGTCTGCGGGTCTGCAGGTCTGTAAGTCTGTGGGCCTAAACCTTGAGGCTAGGTCTGAAAGTCGAGCCAGAAACCTCCTACTACAGGAATGAATTTGTTCTAAGACCCGAGAGTGGCTAACGGGTTATGAGAAGCCAGCTAAGAAGCAGCCTTAGGGACCTTTAAGGATCATGCTTTGGAAATGCAAGAGTGCTGGTTCATGTCTCTTCTGTAAGTTGAAACACTACAAAATCTTTCTTATAGCTTTAAAAGAGAGTGATTAAAGATGAGTAAATTGAGAGACTTGGCTTTTTCTTCATGCAACATGCTGAGTATGCTCAGCTTGGTTCCATATGCTAAAACCCCATTCTCTGATAACCTAGTGAATGTGACTCTGAGGACATTGCGACTTTAGTGAAGGTGACACTCTGGTCCTACAATATGAGCATTGGGCCATATCATGATTCATAGTGGGAAAGAAAGAACATTTTTAGATAAAGCATTCAAGGACTCTGACAGGGCAACTAACATCTGCACAGGAAGAGGACGTACTAGGGGACAGGCCACATATGTATCTGGAAAGAGACTTCTCAGACAAAGGCTATGGGCTGAGCTAGCAGATTCTGAAGTAGCTAAAGCATCCAGAGCAAGGTAAACATGAAAGAGATGATGTCAGAGAGAAGTGTAACACCCACCCTAAAAAGAATTCTCCACAGTGATGAGATTTGATTTCAGTCTCTATGTGGTTTCAGTAGTGGCACAGCATAGTGGGTAAGTCAATTAGCTGTACTTTGACAAAAAGTCTGAGATACACAATTTAAAAGCATTAAAGGTTTGTCTTGTATCTTGGTTTCAAAAGTCTATAGTGGGCTGTATCTGTGGCTTTGAATATGCCCCAAAGTATAGCTTCATGGTGAGGACATGAGGTAGAACAAACCTGATAACCTTGTGGCCAATAGAAATCAAATAGAAAGGTAAGGAGAGCTCAGTACCCAAATCCCCTTCAAGGTTTCATCTTGTGGCCAGTAGATCTCTGCACCCTAAAGGTACCATCATCTCCCAGCCACTTATAGTATGGTAATACATGAGCCTTTTGGGAGACTTTACAGCTAAACAACAGCTTTTAAGACATTCTTGTGGTGACGTTTTGTGGAAGATTGAGTATAAGAACAAGAGAAGCAAGATTTATGAGACTGTTGTGATGATGCTCTGTACTAGGTGGTAGCAGGAAGTGCTCAGATTGGGCATGTATTGAAGTGGTCTGTTGAGAAAGAAGAGAAATTGAGAGCCTAGAATAGAGGATGGGTTAAGTTCTCCTGAGTAGAACCGACTGACGCCAATGACTATCAGACAGAAGTGAATAAGCACAGTATATTCCTGAGGACTAAAGATTGTGGATGACATTGAAAATAAGAAGCACCCCAAAGCAAATGAATATCAGCTAAGTCTCCAGTGATGCCAAAGACCTAGAAGGAGACCTCGATGGGTGTGTTAATGGTGTGTAATGTCATTTGCAATTAAGGAGTGAAACTAAAGAGCACAGGAGAGAACCACTTATGTCTTCTGAAGAAGAAAGCACACAGCCAAAGAAACTCCGGTTAAATTATATGAAAAACACAGACTGGTTATAGGAAAAATAACTGGCCTGAAAATTTCCACAGAATTAAACCCAACAGTCTCTGATGGATTAGAGAATATGGGCCTCTCTGGAAGAAGCCAGATGCTCATGGAAGCTCTACTCCATGTGAACTACCACCAGGATTGGTTGGTTCCCAGAAGCCACAGTTAGGACAGGAAATAACATTCACTCCAGATGGATGGGAGATCACATGGACAACATCCTTCACAGCTTGTCTTTACTGTGACTCCAAGGGAATAAATGGAAAATGGTATCATTTGTGTAAAAATAACTTAAGATGAAAGTACTCTGTACTTTTCATTTCCCTTTACTTAATTCTTACTCATTTTTCAAGCTACATATAATAAGGTTTTGGTGCTCCATCTCACCAAAGTAATCCTTGACAAGTTTACCATTGGCCTCCATGTTGCTGGATCCAACTGTCAGGTATCAGTCCTCATCTTAAGGGATATCTCAGTCCGCTGGCCATGCATCTCTCCATTAGCAACCTCCAGCTTTTGAGTGGCCTTTGGAAAGCAATCATCTGGTTGTGCTCCTCCCTCCCACTCTACCAATCTGTTCTGTCTAAATTGTGTGTGTAGGTAGATTTTCAGTGTGTTGACTTCAGACCCTCTGCTGCCCTTCTTAAGGTATGTCCTGTGTCCCAGACACCTCCAAAAACCTATGCTTTCACCACTTAGCATAATCACACTGTGTATATATAAGGCCAGACATATTCAAAGAGGTGTGATTAAAATACCTTGAACTGGGTCATTGCTACTAGAGCAGTAAGTAAAGACTTAGGGTAGCAAATGAAGACCAAGGAAATAATGTAGAGAGACTCCCATTTAGAACTCTGGGAAAAAGTAATCACTGGGTTTGAAGTTGAATTGACATCAATATATTAAAAGTAACTGCTATCATAATTTATCACAGTAATTATGATTCTACAATGTAGTTACTTGTTTGTATAGAATGCACAGTTCTTTAGTATCAACACACTAACTTTATGTGAGCATTTCCTATATTCCCTCATCCAGCTCTTTATCCAAAATATCCGTGTCTACCTTTCACCCAGTATACTATGAGGCTTTAGCTCATCAAGTTAGTCCATCATCTGTAATTTTTTTCAAGTTCTTTTAGGATGAGTAGGAATTTTTAAAGCACTATATCATCTATCTCTATCTTCAAAGACCCTGATGCAGGATTGCAATCATCCTACTGCTCATTGCTGGAAGCTTTTCCATCATCATCAATGTGAATAAATACAAAGGAGCCATATGTCTGTTGATTATTTTATCAGTGGAGCAAGTGAAGAAGCATCACTTGAAAATGATCAGCAGTCATTTCTGCATGCAATTGCAAGAAATGTGCTCTTCTTTTTTTAAAAAAAAAAATCTGCAATATATCCAACTCTCACATATACAGAGAACGGTTATCTGCACTGTATCTATTGGCACCTACTGTTCAGCGTATTGATCTGCCCTAATGAATTACCTGCTCTGTTGACATTTGCACTCTGCAATAGCACAATCATACTTGAGTAGTCTTCTTCCCAGTTTCCATCTATTTTGCATACTGTCTACAGAGATAATCAATTAGAGATAGAACAGTACCTATCATCTTGGAACCAAAAATTCTGGGTAAAAGTTTTAGGTTATATTCATTCTATCATTCAGTATCCTTGTATTTGTATGAATAACCCTACCTGTTTACCACTCCTTAAGCTAAGCAGATAGCTAGGGCATTACTGTTAGAAAAGGCTCTAGAAACCCAAAATCCTTACTTATTTTAATTTATGAGGCCCTTAAGATGAGTCTTCCCATATCAATTAACCTAATCTAAATAAAGCCCCATGGATATTCTTAAAAGCTAACCAAATCTAGATAAATCCCTCATAAGCATGCCCAGAGGCTCGTCTCCTAGGTGATTCTAAACCACCTCAAGTTGGCAATCAGTATCAAGCAGTATATTATTCAATGAAAATAAAAATCCACAGAATTCACAATCAACCTCAGTATTTTTAAAAGTGTTAATATTAGCACCAATAAAATAAGAATTTCACAAGATGACTATTTGGCAATAATAATACCCACATAAAACACCTTGGCTAGCTTCCTTTTTGGTTTTGTGTTTGTGTGTGTGTGTGTGTGTGTGTGTGTGTGTGTGTGTGTGTGTGTGTGTGATACGTCCATAAATATCCCTGTGGGAGCCCAGGGACAATGTTGGGTGTCTCCTTCTATCACCTTCCACCTTCCTCTTTGAGACAGATTTCCCACTGACCCTGAAACTTCTCAGCTGGCTACGTGTTGGCTATCAAGCCTCTGGATAGTGCTAGAACTACAAGGGTGGCTCACAGTCCTTTACTTGTGTACTTGAGATCCCTATTCAGGGCCTCATGTTCGTGAAGCACTTTAACAGACTGCGTCATATCTCTGGCCCCTTATAAGACACATTTTAAAGATCAGCTCAGCAATTAGCATTTCCAATGTGCAGAGACCAAGCCTCCTTCTTTAAGAAGGGATACCTTCTCAAAATCTTCCATATTTAATATGCAATGAACATCAGTGAATTACTTAGGTGAGCCACGTGACTACGAGCCATGCACACATGTACAGCTTAGCTGTAGACAGAGGCTATGTAGCGTATTTGAGTTATGTCTAGTCTGAGGTACAACTGACTTAAGACTCCAAACTCCTTGCTAGCTAAAAGTTAAAAATCCCTTTGACTTAATAAAATGAAGCTCTCTGCAGTTCGAGTTTAAATCCTTTGCAAGCTTCCATGAGGACAGAGCAAGCCAGGAGAAGTCTGTTCCAAGTATTATCTGCATGGGCAAGATAAGGACTAGCCTGACACAGTGCCGATGCACAAGGATGGGCCTGTTTTATGCAGGAAGACATTGTATGTTCAAGGCCATATATGTCCACAGACACAAATGCATATTCTCTCTTTCCACATGGCAACAACTGACAGATGTTTGTATAATGTTAAGTCCAGCATCAAATGAATAGAAAAACCAAACCCACATTTTAATGACAAAATGCTTCTCCCAACCCACTAAAATCAGACTTCTCCTCATTCCAGCACAAACACAAAAAAATCACCATCATCACTCTTAGTAGCTTGCTTCTGTTTCCACTTGAATAGATGCCCTGTAGATGGAAGTCACACAGGAGCTTTGTGCCCTATCAAGTTGCCTACACCCAAAAACAGCTGCAACGCTTATCTAATTAAACCCTCGTGCCAAACTGTGAGCTGCAGCATCAATCATTAATATTGTATTTTGGATCACTTTAAATTCTGACTGGGGGTTGGGGTGGCTTCCTGCACACTGATCTCAGAAGGAGATTTTTCAAATAATCTTTAAGCAGCACTGAAAAAAATAAAACAAGTTGCCTGCTGTTCAATGAGGACTGTGCTACCCTGCTGAACACTGATTAGCTGTTAACTCTAATTGAGAGATGGATATTACTTATTCTGAAAATGCTAAGGACCTTTTTTATTGTGAAAAATATGTAGCTTTTCTCACCTCAAAACTGTGTTCATGGCTCCTTGCCCAAGTTGTGAGCAGTTTCAAAAGAATGGGGACTTTTGGGTCTCTTGTCTCCAATTTTCAGAGTCATTATTCTGAATCATGTCTTTTCTCCAGGTAGCCACCTACGAGTCAGTGGACTGTGATCTATATGTGGGGTTTGTGCACACATGCCCTACATCTGGAATAGGGGCATACTCTTAGAGTTCTGATCGCCCAGAGATGTTTATGTAAATCTCTGTCCCAGTCAGGCACATGCTGATGTGCTTAGGTTTATGCTCATGAACCAAGAGGCAGAGTTTTCTGTATTACCTCCTAATAGACTAGAGCCAGCAGGGCAAGCCAAATGGGGCAATTTAGACAAAGAGAGACTGGCCAAAACTAAATGAATATCTGCTTCCTTCTAGCATTCTAGGAAAGACACCAAGCAGCTGTGCCAAAGCACACTGCTCCTCTTTGTTAGAAAATGCTCTGCTCTACTCAAAATCAGGGGCATCAGTCAGTACCAGCTTCAAAAAGAGATGTGTACAAGGGAAGCTTCCTAATGAGGGAAAATTGACTGCAGAAGCACACAGCATGTGTTAAGCTCTGCAGAAGCACAGTTTAAAACTCATAAGGAAATCGGACAAGTATCTGAACCATGAGGTTCTCATTCTCAAAGCCAAGACAGACTGAGTCTGTGCCAGGGTCCTGCCTGGAACCCAGCCACAGCAGCTAAAGAGATATTGAAGAGCCAGACAGAATACAAATAAGAAAGGGAAGAGGTTTCATGAACTTCGGGGACAGAAGGAAAAGACAGTGGTGGTAGAATGATTTACTGCAGGGAAGAGAAACTGGAACATTCTAAATGCCCACATGAAAGGTCTCTGTTCATGAAGGGACTAATCAGAAGCATCTCATGAGACTAGCAAATAGTCCAAAACAGATCAGTGAATGGCACCTTGGACTGTCAGACCAGTGTAGTTCAAATTACATTTCTCAGACATTTTTGCCTATTTAATTCTAAGAAACTGTGTGCCAATTTAGGAGGTGGACTCAAAAGGCATCCGCATTTCTGGGCTTTGATAGGTGTTTAACTTTCAAGGTACCACTGATTTCAATTTCTGCTGAATCCACTCCTTCATTTCTGTGGTTGTGAGGAGACCAGAAGTGTTCAACTCCTTGGCAAAAGGTGACATCATTCCAGGTGTAACCACCCATCCTCCAAGTTGGAAGTTAAGAGATTGAGAGACATCACTTAGAGATTCTAGCCCATCCTTGTGTCTCCCCCAGTGCCTCACTCCCTCATTTCTTTGATCACACCAAGAAAGTGCAGTGGTTTATCTTTGTGTGTAGTGATTTAATTATAGTATTCTAGGTGACTTATCAGGTAGCTTGCTATAACTGGGTCTTGGAAACTGGCACTAAGATGTTCAATGAACATTAAAGTTTCTAATTCATATTTATAACATCTTTAAACACACATATGAGATATACATATATATACATGTAAATATGAATAATATACATGTGCATACAATATAGACATGCTTTGTTTAATAAATATACACTCTGATTTATGCTTGGTTAGGCAATTTTATTACTGTGAAACTGTAGGATGTAGTTACGTGAACAAAGACAGATTGACCATCATCCTGTTCAAAGCCTGTGCTTGACCAAGTTGTTATACAGCATGTGATTATTTGCAAATGTACACAAACACACACTCACGTGCACATATGCTTGTGGTGGTGAGATAATTTTTCCACTAGTAAGCAAGGAGGAAACATAATCCTCTCCTTTGATTTCTTTTCCTTGGCCGACTCATTGATAATGATGTGCCTAGGAGATCAACCTTCCATTCTTTCTTGGCTCCCTATTTTACATGCAAAGCAGAACAAACCATTTGTATTAGAACGAAACTCCAGAGACATCTGCAAAAGTGAAGACCCCTGTGAGTGCTCCACTCCACCACTGGACCATTTCTATGTCCATTTGAGGAAAAGAACCATCTGGCCCTTCCTCTGGGAAGGCCTCAGCACCTGAAGAGTAGTACTGGTAGAGAGAGCACCTGCTGAGAACGGAGCATGGTTCTGACTTTGGCTCACTGCCTGTCTGCAGTACCTTTGGGTGTGTTACATAACATCCCATAACTTTTGCTACCTTCTAGGAGAACTTGAGATGATAAGAGTCTGTTCTAGCTGCCTGATGGCATGAAAACACCAAGTGCTTTATGTGCAGGTTTTTCACAAATATGGCTAGGACTTTAGGATCTGAATCATTCCAATTACTAAAAGAATAAAAGTTTTTAAATTTAATCAAGCAAAAGAATGAGAGCCCAGTCATCACAGTAGATCGATGACTGTCTATGCCAGAGATGAGCTTCTCAGCTGGGAGGATTCCTGGGGTTTTACTTCCCTGTTTTCAAGAAGCCATTTGTTTCCGCTATCTCCCCTTCCAGAGGAGCCTAACCATGAGACCTTACTTCCCTTGGTCATTCTTTTCTCTAAACAACAAATTCTGTTCCCAATATCCCACAGTTAGTGAACAAATTATCTTCCATGTTGAAAAAATATACTGTGAAACATGGTATCACACACTCCTTACCTTATCTGCTGTCCAACCTAGCTCCATTCTGGACACCACGACCTGATACTAAATTCAAGCCTCCTTCTCTCTTGTGGTGTCAAAATTGATGACCCCTTCTGTAAGAGAGAGGGGACACAGAGATGAGGGCAGGGAACAAGAAAGAAAAAAACAGAAAAATATAGCAAAGCCTGTGAAATAGGGAGAAAGGTAATTTATTCGTTTTGGTATTAAGAAAATGTGCTATTTGGCAGTGAGGACTCTAATATGCTTGCAATGTAATCGACTTAGGAATTGTAATAACAGCCTTCCTTCTGAGTGATTTTCGATGAATTAAGAATTTTGCCTCTGGCTTATTTTTTCCATCACTGATAAATGAAAGTCTGAAGTTAGCAAACAATTGCTTTCCAGCAAGCATTGCTCCTTTGTTCAATTGTTCATTCAACAAAAACAGCTCCTGATTCACGTCTGTGTGCCAGATACCATGCACTCATTTTGCCAGGCAGGCAAGGGAGAGCCAGACAGTCTGGTGTCTGAGGTTTTAAGGCCAAGAATCAAATGCTTATGTCTGGCATTTTCTAATTAAGAAAAACATTTTATGCAGTAATTGGGGGGGTCTTGGGGTACTGTGTGTTTGGTGATAAAACTGATTGAACTGAAACAGAAGTTGTGGGGATGTGGTTCCCAAGACTATTGTTTTTCCTATTGTGAAGCTGGACACCAAACCTCATCATGCCTGACCCTCAGCAAGCAGGTGATTCCTTCTGCTTGCTATGCATTTGAATCCCCAAAGTACTATTTTCAAGTAAAGGTGCCCAACTATCATTTATGCCTCAGAGATGTCCATTTAGTAGGGGCACTGGGAAGCAATTGTGGCTTGTGGTTATAAATTCCACAATAAATTCTTCTGTATAAACATAGGTAAGATCCACTCAGCATGAGCTGTCTACATATTGTGCAACATATAAAAATGATCAAACAAATAAATATTTTAAATGGGCAGCATATGTTTTAAAAGATTATTTGTCACACTACTGGAAATAAATTCCCAAAGCAGCATATACATATGTATGCAAAATATATACATGTGTATATAATATATATAAAACACCAATTAATTTAAAAAGCAAGGAGGGGTATATGTGAGAGATGGAGAGATAAAGGGAAGGGGGAGATGATGTAATTATATTCTAATCCCAAAATACAAAACAGTTTTTGAAGAGGCTGTTGGTTTGTTTGAGACAAGGTTTCTCTATGTATCCCTGGCTGCTCAGAACTCACTCTATATGATTTTTTTAAGGTGTACAAAGAAATGCTGGGTTAATATTATGTATATATTTGTACAGAACAAACCATAAAGGGGTTTTTCAATTTTTTATTTATTTATTGCTTGTATGTGAAGTCATATACGGCTCTGAAGTTCAGGATGGCCTTAAATTATTTATCTGCATCTACTACCCACATGCCATGATTATTGGCCTATATCTGTAACCTAAGATTAACGAATTTTAAATTATTTAACATTTCAAACTAACTGTCTGTTCTGTATGTGGGTCAAGGTGTTTCTCAACAGAAAGAGGGAAAGGAGCATGTGATTAAGCCGTTAGCATCTTTAGAGGCCTAAGCAATCCTGCATCTGAGAATGGGCTCAGTGACAAAGCACCTGCCTAGTGTGCATGAGATCCTGGCTCTGAACTCCAGCACTGAAACAAATATACAAACAAATATGTTTAGCATTTTTTAAAATTTTTTCTTCTATTTTTAATAGATTTTTTCTCATATAATATGTCCAGGTTACAGTTTCCCCCTCTACTTCTTCCACCACCATCTATCCAGATCCATTTCTTTTGTAGGGATTGCAATATAATAGATAATAATGCAATATAACAAGATAAAACAAAAACCAATATATCAGAATTGAACAAAACAAACAGAAGCAAAGTGACTAAGAGAAGGCACAAGGAACAGAGACCCATTTATTTACAAACTTGTGAATCCCATAAAAACATTAAACTATCACATTAATACAAAAAGCTCATAGGGAAAAAAAGAAGAAAAAATATAAATTTTTTTTTTAAATTTTTAACTGTTAAAGCTCTGATGCAACATTATGAGACAAGGAAACTTGAAAGACACCACTGAGTTCATATTCTGTTGGCCATCTACTAGGCATGCAGCCTACCTTTAAGAGGCGTTTGTTTCCACAGTAAGACTCCTTTAGAGGAAATTAAATTTTAATTTGCAAGTAGCTATAAACTGAAGGTTGCTTCTGTTCAAAGATGGGAGCATGTGCCTACTTCTCCTTTCAGCTCTAAGCTAACAACGAGTGCAAAACCTTGAGAGCCCTGTGCATTCTGCCTCAGTGTCTACGATTTCATATGTGCATCAGTCACGTTGACTCAGAGGGCCTTGTTTTCTTGGTGCTCTCTATCCTGATGTAGGAGGTTTCTGGCCCGGACTTTCGGGCCTAACCTCAAGGTTTAGGACCCACAGACCCGCAGTCCCACAGAGACTCACAGATGCATACAATAGTTTTAGGCTGATCAGCCTATGGCCCAGGCATATCACTTGCTAGCTCTTTACCCTTATCTAACCTATAATTCTTCCTGTTCGGCCATATGGCTCGGTACCTTTCTTTAGAGCAGCATGGTTGTCCTCTGCTTCTTCTGGCTTCTCTCTGGCATTCTGCTCTGTGCTTCCAGTTCCCAGAGTTCTCTTAGTCTGGTAGCCCCACCCACACTTCCTGCCTGCCTTTGGCCAGTCAGCACTTTTTATTAAACCAGTGGGTGGGACATAATCTCCCACACTATCCCTCTGGCTCTTACCCTCTTTCTGCCTCTTCTTCCTCAGGGTTTCCTGAGCTCTGAGGGAAGGATTTTGAAGGAAACCCCTCATCGAAGGCAGAATGTTCCAAGGTTTTTTACCCTCTGCATAGTGTATTTGTTCCCATCTACCAGTGCAGAGGCATTTATTTCTCTACAGCAGGCAGCTACTGCAATGATGGCTGACCAAGGTACTGACCTAAGAGTATAGCAGAATGTCATCGGGAATTATTTTATTGCTATATTTTTATAACAGTAATATTTGGTTTTATCCTAGGTCCCTGGGCCATCTAGTCTCAGGTTCTTGGTAACCAAAGCCATGTCGGATATGGGTTCCATCCCATGGAGTTTGCCTTCAGTCAAATCAGGTATCGGCTTGTTATTCCCACAAGCTTTGTGGCACCACTGAAATAGCGTATCTTGAAGGCATCATAATAGATCAAAGGGTTTGCACCTGGATTAGTGATTATATTTCTCTTTTGGCGATTGCAAAGTACCTCCCTATACCAAAGCCAAAAGCACATTGGAGTAAAGGATCTGTACAGGCACCAACTCAAAGTCTCCATGTCCAATGAGTTGTATAGATGTTGTATTCAGCAATGGACCCCACAGTCAGATTGTGGAGAGTAACTGTCTTGGCAACAACTTGGATTGTTTGGGGGTTCCTATAAGACCACTTTGGCCAACAGCTGAAATTGGCGACAACATAATCCTGGACATTTCATTTGCTGCCAAGAGATGTGCAGTGGGAGTCTGTCACCACCATTACTTGGTCACTTTATTTAATCACTTCCATGTACGTAAATGTTTTAGGGAATATCTACTGCTTTTGGTTTCCATACCACCCCTCAAATGGCCTATAATTTTATGTTTTCCCATGTTCCCTCTCTTGTCCCCCTCTTTCCTCTTACTCCCTACTTGGCCCCCATTCCATTTCCCACCACAATCCACCCATTGTTTATCTATCCTATGAAGATCTACCTGCCCTGCTCTTGTCATTTACTCAATACTTTTGTAGTTCTGTAGATTATAGCTTTATCATTGATTTAATAGCTAATAGCCTCATATAAGCTAATGCAAACCATTTTTGTCTTTCTGGGTCAGGGTTACCTCACTCAAGATTATGTTTTCTTCTAGTTCCATAAATTTATTTGTGAATTTCATTTTTTTAATGGTAGAGTAATACTCCATTGTAAAGATATATCACACTCTCTTTATTCATACTTATATTGGGGGGACATCTAGGTTGTTCCAATTTCTGGATATTATGAAGAAATCAGAATGGACATGGTTGATCAAGTGTCTTTGTGGTAGAATGAAGCATCCTTTGGGTATGTGTTTAAGAGCAGTATAGCTGGATCTTGAGGGATATCTATTCCCAACTTCCTGAGGAACTGCCATGTAATTTTCATGGTGGCCATAGAAGTTTTCAGTCTCACCAACAATGGATAAGAAACCCCATTACTCTCATCCTCATGGGCAAGAACTGTCACTTGTTAATTTACCTTAGCCATTCTGACAGGTATAAGATGAAACCTCAAAGTAATTTTGAGTTGTATTTCTCTGATTGCTAAAGATGTTGGACATGTGTTTGTTTATCAGTGATTCTGAGTTTCCTCTTTTGAGAATTCTCTGTTTATATTTGTACCTGATATTTAGATTTTGGGTTTTTTCTTGATAATTAATTTTTTGCATTTTTCATATATTTTGGATATTGGCCCTCTACCAGATATGTAGTTTCTAAAAATTTTTCCCTTTTCTGTAGGGTGATGCTTTGTTCAAATGATAGTGTCTTTTGCTTTGTAGAATGTTTTCAGTTTTATGAGGTCCCCAGTCATTAATCTCAGTGCCTTTGTTAATAGTATTTTATTCAGAAGTTCTTTTCCTGTGCAAATGAGTTAAAGGCTATTCCTCACTTTCTCTTCTATGGTTCAATGCATCTGGTTTTATGCTGAGGTCTTTTTGTCCCATACCCACCCCCACCGCTGCTCTTGCTCCGTCTCCTCCTCCCAGTCTTCCCCTAGCCTCCATCCACCCTGTCCCCCATTCATTTCCCCAGAGAGGGCAAGGACTCCTAAGGTGCGTCAATTCAGCCTGGCATATCCAGATACAGTAGGATCAAGTCCCTCCCCAAAGTATCAAGGCTGAGTTTGTTCCTCTGTAGGGAACAGGCTCTAAGAAGCTAGCTCATGCACCAGGAATAAACTCTGGTCCAATGACAAGAGGCTCCACAAACTGCTTATACCATTTGATTGTCATCTACATTTGGAGGGTTTAGTTCCTTTCCATGAAATTCCTCAGCTGTTATTTCAGAGTCAGTGAGCTCCCACTAGCTTGGGTCAGCCTTCTCTGTAGGTCTCCTCTTCATGATCTGGATCCCTTTGCTCATATACTCTCTCCTCTCTCTCTTCAGGAGACCCAGAGCTTAGCTATGGATCTCTGCATCTGCCTCCATCAGTTGCTGGATGAAGGTTCTATAAAGGCAATCAGGGTGGTCATTCATTTCATTATAGGGGAAGGCCAGTTTAGGCTCCCTCTCTACTATTGCTTGGAGTCCTAGCCAGGGACATCTTGTGGGTTCTTGGGTGTTTCCCTAGCACCAGGTTTCTCTGTAACCCCACAATGGCTCCCTCTATCTATTTCTTTGTTCTCCCTCACTGTTGCTTCCCCCATTCATCCAACAAATTATCTTCCCACCTCCTCTCGTCCCCTTCATATAATCCCAATTTACTCAGGAGATCTTCTCTATTTCCCCTGCCCAGGAGGATCCATGGATGACTCTCTTAAGTTCTTCCTGTTACCTAGTTGCTCGGGAGTTGCGGATTGTAGCCTGGTTATCCTTTGTTTTATGTCTAAAATCCACTTATGAGTGAGTACATACTAATGACTGTCTTTCTGGGTCTGTGCAACCTCACTCAAGATGATAGTCTCCATGTCCAGCCATTTACCTGCAAATTTCAGGATGTCTTTTTTTCTGTTGAATTATACTCCATTGTGTAAATGTACCATAATTTTTAATTCATTTTTCAGTTGAGGGGCACCTAGGTTCCTTCCAGGTTCTGGCTGTTATAAATAATGTTGCTATGAACATAGTTGGGTTAATGCCCTTGGAGGAAGAATATGAACCTTTGGGTATATGCCCAGCAGTGATCCATATCTATCACCATGCTGTCCTGTTGATTTCAGTCATTCTGACATGTGTAAGATGGTATCTCAGAGCTGTTTTGATTTTCATTTCTTTGATGGATAAGGATGTTGAACAAGTCTTTAAGTGTCTTTCAGCTATTTGAAATCTTCTGTTGAGAATTACCTATTTAGCTGTGTACCCTATTTTTAAACTGGATTATTTGATTTTTGACCTTTACTTTCTGTTGGGAGCCGCTGGCCCCAGCTCCTCAAGGTGGCGCCAATATCCGGTGCTGGCCAACCACCTGAGTCAGTAAAGAGCGCATGCGTTTGGTACTCTCGCGAGATTGGTCTCTCCGCCTCTCCCGTGGCGTCATGTGGGATAATGAGCTGCAGCCTATAGAAAGGTGACACGTCCAAGGCAGAGGCCTTTGGTCTGTATAAAGGTTGGGCTTCCTACCTCGTGCTCTCTCTCTCCATTGTTCATAAGCTAGTGCTCTCCCTCATGGAGCATTAAAGCTTTGCTGCAGAAGGATCCTACGTGTGTCGTGCCTTTTCTTGCGGGCGAGAAGTGGGCGCAGGACAACTTTCTTGAGTTCACTATGTATTTTAGAGACCAGTTCTCTGTCAGATGTAGGATTGGTGAAGACGTGTTTCCATTCTGTAGGCTGTTGTTTTGTCTTATTGACAGTGTCCTTTGCCTTACAGAAGCCTCTCAGTTTCATGAGGTCCCATTTATAGACTGTTGTTCTTAGTGCCTTTGCTATTGGTGTTATATTTTGAAGTGGTCTCCTGGGTCAATGTTTTCAAGACTATTTCCCACTTTCTTTTCTATCAGGTTCAGTGTAACTGGATTTATGTTGAGGTCTTTAATCCATTTGTAGTTGAGTTTTGTGGAAGGTGATAAGTGCAAACCTATTTGCATTCTTCCACATTCAGCTGTCCAGGTTGATCAGAAACATTTGTTGAAGATATTTTTTCTTTCTTTTTACTCAAAAATTGGGTGGCCATAGGTGGGTGCATTATGTCTATGTCTTTAATTCAATTTCGTTGATGACATGGCTGTTTGTGATAACACTTTTTAATCATACAAGTTTTTATTTACTTAGAGTTACCCTAAGATGTTTTAAATAATTTGAGGCTGTTGTGAAAACACTATTGTTTCTCTGATTTCTTTCTCAGTTCATTTGTAAAACCTGTAAAAAGGGTTTTATTGACATTTATGAGTTAAATTTGAAATGATCATGTAGTTTATCTCTCAGTCTGATTATGTGGTGGATTACATTTATTGATTAACATATGGGGAAGCATCATGCATCTCGTAGATGAAGCCTACTTGATCACAGTAAATTATCTTTTTGATGAATTCATGGATTTAGTTTATAAGTATTTTATTGATAATTGTTGCATGCGTGGTCATAAAGGAAAGTGGTTTGTAGTTCTCTTCCCTTTGTGTTTTTTTTCTTGTGGTTTGTATAACTGTGGTCTCATAACACTAATTGGGCAATATTGCTTCTGCTTTTATTTTGTGAAATAATTTGAGTAGTATATTAAGGAATGGTACATGGTAAATGTGCTAACCTGGATTCCTGGCACATGATAACTACATGGTAAATGTGCTAACCCGATTAACCCAACATAGTACAGTCAGAACACCCTGGGTCTGGGACAGCAGGTCTGTGGGTCTGGACCTCTGGCTGCCGGAGACCAAGAAATTTAATTGCTACAGAGGGCACGCCCCTTTCATCTATATGCATGAACAGGTGGGGGTCATGTACCCACCCCCACCCCCACCCCCCCGTCCCCATACACCTATGCACTCCCCTTTCATCCATATCCATGTTCAGGCATGCTGTTGTAAGCTTGCCTCCATCTGCTCCCTCGAGAGGCTCATTCTGTCTTTTCCCCCTCCCCTCTGCAGCAACGTTCTTAAATAAACTCTAGCGTGGGTTACTGGTAGTGTGGTTTGTTCCCCATGTGTGTTAACAACAGTATTGGCATTAACTTTTTTGAGAGTAAGTCTGATAGAATTCTGTAATTAAAAAAAAAAAAATCTGACTCTTGGTCAGTTTTGGCTGGGAGATTTTTAATTATTGCTTCTATTTCATTGGGTGTTTAAATCTCACAGATCTGTTTAAATTGGTTATCTGATATTGATTTAACTTTTATAAGTGGTACCTATTGAGAAAATTATCCATTTCTTTTAGGTTTTTCGAATTTTTGTGAAATGCAATTTTTTTAAAATATGTCCTGATTCTCTGTATTTCCTCTGTGGCTATTATTTCCCCTTTTCATTTCTAATTATGTAAATTTTGATGTTTTCTCTCTGCCTTTTAGTTAATTTGCATAAGGGTTTGTCAATCTTTAATTTTTCTCAAAGAACCAACTTTATGTTTCAATGATGCTTTGTATTATATTTATTTGTTTCTATCATCAATTTCAACCATGAGTTGATTATTTCTTCCCACCTACTCCTCGGTGTGTGATTTCTTCTTTATGTTCTACAGCATTCAGGCATGCTGTTACATTACCAGAATGAGATTGCTCCATTTTTTAATGTAGGTTCTTAGTGTTACGAACTTGCCTCTTAGAATGTCCTTCATTGCATCCCGTAAGTCTGGGCATGTTTTGTAACAATTTTCATTCAGTTCTAGAAAGTCTTTTATTTCTATCATGACCTATTTTTCATTCAGTAGTTCAGTGTCCATGAGTTTGTAGGCTTTCTGTTCTCACTGTTGATTCCCAGGTATAAACTGTAATGGTTAAATAGGCAAAGGGTGTTGTAGTTTCTGTTTCCCGGTGTCTGCTGACACTTGCTTTGTCTCCCAGTATGTGGTCAATTATGGAGAAAGTTCCATGAGGTACCGAAAAGAAGGTATATTCTTTTATGTTTGGGTGAAATGTTCTGTATGTTAAGTTAGCACCACCATTTCTGTTTCTGACGGATGACCGAACGGTGAGAGTGGGGTACTGAAGTCTCCCACGATCAGTGTGTAACAGTCAATATGCAATTCTTTTGTGAACTTAGGTACCCATGTGTTTGGTGCATGAAGTTAAAAATTGCAATGCCATATTGTTGGACTTTTCCAACAAGAATGTTGAAATGAATTCATAGCATTCTTCTCTATCTCTTTGATTAGTTTTGGTTTAAAGTCTATTTTATCAGATGTTTAAATGGTTATGCTGAGTTGCCTCTCAGGCCCCTTTTCCTGGAATATTTGTTTCCCATCCTTTAACCCAGAGATGATGTTGTCGTTCGTGTCTAAGGTGTGTTTCTTGGATGCAGCTGAAAAATGGATCCTGATTTCACATTATTCTGTTAGTCTGTGTCTTTATTGGTGAATTGAGACCACTGATGTTAAAAGATATCAATGAGAGTGTTGTCTGCTGATTCCTGTTATTTTGCTAGTGTGTGTGTGTGTGTGTGTGTGTGTGGGTGTGTGTGTGTGTGTGTGTTTCCCCTCTTTTGATTGCTGGTCCAGGATTATTTACTCTTTTTGTTTTCTTGGGTGTGGTTAACCTCTTTAGGTTGAAATTTTCCTTTTAGTGCCTTCTATAATTCTGGATTTATAAATAGATTTGCTTAAATTTAGTTTTATCATGGAATTTCTTAATTTCTTCATCTATAGTGATTGGGAGTTTTTCTGGGTAAGTTTTGTTTTTTTTGGCTGGAATCTGTGGTTTCTTAGAATCTACAGCACATCTGTCCAGGCCCTTCTGGCTTTTAGTATCTACAATGAGAAGTCAGGTGTTATTCTAATAGGTCTGCCTTGACCCGTTATTTGGTCTCTTTCCCTTGTGGCTTTTCTTTCTTTGTGCTGTACATTTTGTGTTTTGATTATTATGTGCTGTGGAGAATTTATTTTCTAGTACAGCCTATTTAATGTTATATATGCTTCTTGTGCCTGATAGGAATCTTCTTCTTTAGGGAAATTTTCTTCTATGTTTTTATTGAAATTATTTTCTGTGCCTTTGGCCTGGATTTCTCCTCTTCCCTCCATTTATATTATTCTTAGACTTGGTCTTTTCATGATGTCCCAGATTTCCTGTATGTTTTATATCCTGATTTTGTTTTTTAGATATAACATTTTATTTGACGGGAGTATCCATTTCTTCTATCATATCTGTATAGCCTGAGATTCTCTCTTTAATTTCCTGTATTCTATTGGAGAGGATTGTCTCTGAGATTTTTGTTCAAGTTCCTATATGATCATTTCCACATTTCCCTTAGTTAGAATTTTATTGATTCTGCTTCCACTTTCAGGTTTCTAACTGTTTGATTAATTTCTTCCTGGTAGAAATCTGAAGCTCACCTACCTGTTTTGCTGATCTACTTGCTTCTCTGGCAGTCTTGGAAGGCAGGTTCCCAGAGAGAGCCTGCTAGAGTTGGGATAGGATATCTGGATGAGTGAGAAGAAACATTAGAAGAGAAGGTCTGTATGATCAGCTAGAGATGGGGGCATAAAGGTCTTAGCTAGGGTTTCTTTTGCTAAGAAGAGACACCATGACCATTGAAACTCTTATAAAGGAAAACATTTAACTGAGGTGGCAGTGTATAGTTCAGAGATTCAGTCCATTACGATGGCGAACATTGTGGTGTGCAGGCAAACTGACTACATCTTGATCAGAAGGCAACAAGAAGTGTGCTGTGGCACTAGGCATGATTTGGGCATATATAAGACCTCAAAGCCCACCTCAGTGACATACTTCCTCCAAGAAGGCCATACCTACTCCAGCAAAGCCAAGCCCCCTAATAATGTCACTCCCTATGAATTTATGGAGGCTTATTACATTCAAACTACCTCAGAGGGGAAGCTGCCGTAGGTGGTCTGCTTCAGAGGTGGGAGTGAGAATTGGAGCTGGATGTGGAGGAGAAGAGGAGGAGGTGATGAAGATTTATAGTTAGGCCACCTGCTTCTCTGAGTGCAGTGGTGTGCAGGGTCCCAGGGAATGCATGCTAGAGTTGAGAATTGGGACAAAGCAATGAATAGAGGAAAAAATGTTGGAGGGAAAAATCTGTGTGATCCACCAGAGATGGGGCAGGGAGAGAGGCTATGCCAAGTGGTCTGGTACAGAGCTGTGGGTGAGATCTGGGGACTGAACTTGGAGGGGATAAATGACCTGTTCTTTATCTTATTGTTACTCATTGATATTGAAATCTTCATCATGTGATACTTTTTGAAACTCTACAAAAATAGTTTTACATGACAACAATTTGAAAACAGTTGGCACTGACCTTAAGAATACTGAATTTACTGCTCCAATAGTAATAGTCCTGTCACTTGATAAAAATACAGGATGCCTTTTTCCATTGTGTATTTTTGGCTTCTTTATTTTAAAAAGATATCAAGTGTCTTGTATGAGGTTTCTGGTCTAGCCTGGTGGCCCAGACTTTCAGACCCACAGTCCCATAGACCCACTGAAACACACAGACACTTTTATTAATTGTATGCTGATTGACCTGGGGCCCAGGCATATAACTTGCTAGCTCTCTACCCTTCATCTAACACATGACTCATCCTGTTCAGCCATGTGGCTCAATACCTTTTCTTAGAGCAGCATAGTTGTCCTCTGCTTCTTCTGGCTTCTCTGTAGCATCTCTGCCTTGTTCTTCCTGTTCCCAGAGTTTTCTTAGTCTGGTAGCCCCGCCCACACTTCCTGTCAGCCTTTGGCCAATCAGCGCTTTTTATTAAACTCATAGATGGGACAGTTATTTACAATGGAACAGCGTAAATCCACTACACAAGTGTTCATAGGTATGTGGATTAATGTCAGGGCCTTTTACTTGATTCCATTGATCAACATGTCTGTTTTTATGTTAATTCAAAACTATTCTTATTATTGTAGCTTTACAGCAGAGCTTGAGGTCAAGAATGATGATGCCTCTAGCAGTTATTTTATTGACCAGGATTGTTCTGATGATCCTGAGTTTTTTGTTTTTCCATATGAAGTTGAGTATTTTTCTTTTGAGGTCTGTGAAGAATTGTTAGGATTTTAATGGGTAAACTGAGAAGCTTCTGTAAGGCAAAGAACATGGTCAATAAGACAAAATGACAGCCTACAAAGTGGGCAAAGATCTTCATCAACCCTACATCTGACTGAAGGCTGACCTCTAAAATAAATAAAGAACTCAAGAAATTAGAGGCCAAGAAAGCAAATAATCCAGTTTAAAAATGGGGTACAGGACTAAATAGAGGATCCTCAACAGAAGAATCTCAAATGGTTGAAAGACACTTAAGGAATCAATAAACATCCTTAGCCATCAGGACAATGCAAATCAAAATAATGCTGAGATACTATCTTCCACCTGTCAGAATGGCTAATATAAAAAACAAACAAAAACAAAACAAAACAAAAAGCATTGATGACAGCCTATGCTGGAGGAGATGTGGAGTATGAGGAACACTCTTCTATTGCTGGTAGGAGTGTAAACTTGTACAGCCACTTTGGAAAGCAGTATGGCGGTTTCTCAGAATACTGGGAATCAAGCTACCTAATGATCTAGCAATACGACTCTTGGGCATATGCCTGAAGGATGCACATTCTTACCACAAAGTCATTTGCTCAACTAAGTTCATATCAGCATTATCATAACCAGAAATAACCTGTAAACAAGTTAGATGCCCTTCAACTGAAGAATGGATAAAAAAAAAAAAAATGTGATACATTTACACAGCAGAAAAAAAAAATTGGCATTCTGAAATTTTCAGACAAATAGATGGAACTAGAAAAATTATCCTGAGTGAGGTAACATAGACCCAGAAAGGCAAACATAGTATGTACTCACTCAAAGTGGATTTTAGATATAAAGCAAAGAATAACCAGACTACATACACAACCCCTGAGCAGCTAGGTAACAAGGAGGAACCTAAGAGAGACATCCATGGCTCCCCTTGGAATGGGAAATAGATAAGATCTTCTGAGTAAATTGGGACCATAGTTGGGAGAATGGGTGAGGGAAGGTGGGAAGAGAACATGAGGGACTGCATGGGGGAGGGGAGACACTATGAAATAGATATTTTGATAGAGGGAGCCATTGTAGGGTTAGAGAGAATCCTGGTGCTAGAAAAATACCCAAAAACAAGAACCCGCAAACATGACCATAGCTAAGACTTCAAGAAATAGTGGAGAGGGTACATAAAGTAGCCTTCCCTAGTATCAAATTGATTACCACCCTAATTGTCATTATAGAACCTTCATCCAGCAATTGATGGAGTAGACACTGGGATTCATAGCTAAGCACTGGGTTGAGCTCCCAGTCTAGCAGGGTAGATTATAGGAGTAAAGGTGTCAAGATCACAATGAGGAAACCCACAGAGACAGCTGACCCAAGCTATTGGGAGCTCAATGACTCTGAACTGACAGCTAAAGAACCTGCATGGGACTTGACTAAGCCCTCTAAATATGGATGACAGTCAAATGGTGTGGGAAGTTTGTGGCAGTGGAACCAGAATCTATTCCTAGTGCATGAACTGGCTTTTTTTGTAGTTCATTCCCTATGGAGGAACACCTTGCTAAACCTGGATACTGAGAGTGGGGGCTTGGTCCTACCTCAACTGAATATGCAGATTGACTCCCACCCTGGAGTCAATCTGCATATTCATCCTAACCATCTCTGAGGAGGGAGGATGGGGCAGGAAAGCTGGGAGAGGACTGGAAAGAAGGGAGGGAGGGGAACAGTGGTGGGTATGTAAAAAAATCATATAGATAAAAACTGTATATATAAAAAGAAATTGATCTACTATCATTAGTGTGTGTACATGTTGCAATATAGGTTCACAAGCCTAGATGACGGCCTACTAGACTTCTAAACTATTGAATAGACTTCATCATATATGTGATCTATCACTGGATAATGTTACAAGGCACTTTGTGAGCCCTGACTATCTGACAAGACCTGCTCTAGCTACTAGCTATCCAGCAGTGAACAAAGCAAGTATAGTCCTCAGGAAACCATAGAGCTGACCTTCTAGAAGCCAATGGAACAAATGCCCTGCTGTCTTTCTATGATATCTAATAGAGGGGAGATTCAAGTGAGGGTGGCTTGGACTTTAGACAGGATAAAGACCAGTACTGCACAATTGGCATTTTAGCAAGTTTCTGCTAAAGATAAATGTCAGATAGAATAGTCATTATGTTTAAACACAAATGTATTATCTCCAGACTTAAAATGCATGACTTACTGGAAGCTTACAGTTCTCAAAGCAGGTGCACTGCAGACATCCCAGTCACAATATTAAGTGACAAAATGAACTTTCTGGCATAGACCAAAAGTAGATTCACCTTACAGACACAAAGACAATTCACATTGTAACTACTCTGAAAGGACACACCTAAACAAAGAAATATTGAAAGACTTCTGTCTCTGGAGTTATGAGATTAAAGGGCTGGCACCACCACTGCCTGCCTGGGAACCTGGAACTGCCTCTGCAAACCAAGCTGGCCTCAAGCTCAGATCTGCTGGGATTAAAGGCATCAGTCACCACTCCTGGTCTTTTCCCGTGCTGGGAGTAAAGGTGTGAGTTACCACTCTGATCCTCCTGGATTGACTGTGGGTGGATCTCTTCTCTGATATTTCAGACTAGTTTTATTAAATATATAAGATATCACCACAGACTTCTGCTTGACAAACTGACCTGAAGAATTTGCTTAGTGGCTCAGAGCTGCAGAAATTGGGAATGTTGGAAAGTTAACTTTGAAACAAAACATTATACTGACTTCAAACCCTGCTGATTGCTTAATAAATTGACATAAAAAACTCTCAGGAAAGCAACATGTGAATCTGAATAGATGCTTTCCATGGTTAGGATACTCTTTATCAAAAAGATTTCTCCCCTACAGATATGAAATCTCCTAAACAACCCAGGGAAATGCCTCTCACAAATGTTCTGGGTAACAATCTTCATAATGATCATTTTGTTGTTGGTTAAAATGGTGTGTGAATAACGAAATCTCCCCATAATTGCTCTAAAGATAAAACATGGATTCAAAAGGTTGCTGTTATTGTTGTTTTTAATTCCATGTTTTTGAGAAATACACAATAACAGTGGAAAATCTTTAAGTAGACAAATGAAAATTTCCTTCTTACTGTATTTTGAGTAGTAAAATTGCACCCAGGATTGTGAAATCAAAATACATTGTTGCTAGGCAATTCTATGAATCATCCCTAGTCAGGTTTTTCCAGATTGATAAAAGTGTTCCCCTTAATTTCTTTCATCCCCCAACTGGAATACATTTTTTTTTTTTTGCTTAAGGAACAAAAATATGTCTCATGATCATATGTGGATTCAATGCTGTGTAGTAATAAATCTTTCACTGATTCTAATACTTAATGTTATGCACAATTATTGCTGTAGCACACAGCTATCAGATGTGGCATAAAACCCAGGCAGTGATTGCACTTGGCACTGTGTTGACTGTAGAGAGAAGAGGCCCAGCAGGAAGAAGGTGCAGGAAGATGTTCTCAGAGCCATCTCCAGAACAGCTTCCATTCAAGTCCTGCAATATTATCCTGCAATACCAAGTCATTCAGTTGTAAGCTCTGGTATGTTTGTTCAATGTTAATCATTTGACTGATAGCTTAATCTAAAAGAAATCCATACCTACTGTGTTACTTAATAAGCGTGTAAGTAGATATTTAATTATGTTGAATTTGAAGGTGATAAAGATGAGTTTAAGCAAAATGGTATTGGTATTTGGCTCTTATGAATTCTCCTTGTGCTTCACTGTTAAGCTAATGTAGGCGTGAAAGAGACTTCACTCCTTAATTAAGCATAAGGCACATATAGAATTGCTATTTATTGATATTATTGTCAAGTATCTCCCACAGATGATTGGTGGGTCAGAAGTCTTTCTGTTGAGTTGTTTATTCAGTGACAGGAGATACCAGGGCCATGTGAGTCCCTTAGCCAACCTCCTAAAACTGCAAAGTTAAGTCTTCAGATAAGAGCTATCCCTGAATTGTAGGTGGATTCGGCCTTAACTCTATGAGCAATAAAGGAAGAACATCCTCCAGTTATTAAGGGATTTAATTAACAAAAATAGCATTTAAGGAATGAGGGTAGAAGTAGAGCAAAAATTAACTCTTTTGCTTTTTCCTGTGAGGAGTAGCCTTGTAACTGTGTGTGTATCTTAATTAAGATCACATATTAATGCTTCGGATTTTCAGTTGGCCTTGTGTCATTAAAGCTGCATCATGTTTGATGTATTTATAGTTATAGCTAAAAGGCTGTGTTAATGTTCATCTCTTCCACAATGAAAATCTACAGAAGAATTCATCTTTGAACTGTTTTCCCCAAGAAATTCAATCTGCATACACAAGATCCAATATTCATACACCTTGAAATAAAATATCTTTGATATCAACAGTTAAAGTTTTAAATGTGAATACCTGGTACTGGTGTCTACAAAAATCCACACTGTCTTTAAAAGGTAATCTACGAGAGAGAGTCAGAATGAACTGTATGTCTCTTTAAGTTCTTGAAGGAGATACATCACTAGTGAAGATGAATTCACAAAGGACAATTATATGGTCTACAGCTATAATTACTGAGCTTTAAACCCACCGACCTTCCTTTTTATATAGAACACCAATAACCAAAAGCTTATAGCATGGCCAAGACTTTCTCTGCAATTAAACTTGGTGGTCAAATCCAGTAGCCATGTTCTAACCTTTGCTGAGAAACTTGTTTTAAGTTCTTCTGATAAAAGAATCATAAAAACAAGGGAACTGTGGAATTCGAAGTCTCTCTTGGACATAAGAGCAGGTATGACCCTGCTTACCACCAGCTGTACTACTCTAGTGAGGAGGCCGGAAACACAATAGTCAACCCTATTGGCGGAATTGTGCATGAGCCAGCCCAAGTTGTGAGCTTGGGAGAGCTGTCCCCATTACTCAAGTCATGTGGTGACATGGGCAGGGGAGAGATACCCTATCCCACCCCTACGCACCTCGTCAATCAATGCCTGAGGCAGGTGGGAGAGCAGGCCCTGCTCCTCAACTGTAGCACTAGGGAGAGTGCCCCCCACACCATACCTGGGCAACACAGTAGAGCTGTCCCTGAAGGTGTAGGTGTGGGAAATCTCATCCTTGGGTTGTGAAAGCAAGAGAACTGGCCCAGCCCCTTAGTCATTACTGCAAAAAGTAAACTAGGCCGGGCAGTGCTGGAGAGCTCACCCTAGTGGTGAGGACAAGAGAGTTGGCAGGCTGACCAACCCTGCAGTTACCCAGCCCAACATCCTCCCTGTAACACTTGAAAGGACAAGTCCTGCAGACCCAAAGCTGCAGGATTTCCATAGCAGAGGGAAATAGCAGGATATCCAAGAAAAGTTTGAGTGAGGGCCCAGAACTGATAGTGTTGCAGACCAGTGACTCTCTGCAATGAACATTTGCATGTAATATTGCATGTATAAAAGGATTTACTGTGTTAATAACTGTGTCACACTACAGCTTCCATGATGGCATTGATTTTTCTTTCTCTCTCTTTATTTCTCTTTTTTTCCTCTTAAATTTTATTTTATTGGGGGGGGGGGACAGGATGCAAGGGCAGAGAGTAGATACAAAGGGACAAGACATGAATGGCATGGAGATACATGATATAAAAGACACAAAGAATAAATAAAAAGAAAGTTTTTTTTGTTTTTTTTTTTTTTAAAAAAAAAAAGCCTCTGTTGGAGCAATGATGTCTGATGCTAGGTCCATGGTGTGGCTGTTTGGAGGCAGAAAGTTGAGAGGCTGCTAAACAAATGTTTTGCATTTAGATAGTGATTTCTGCTTAATTGGCTTCCTTAAACAAGTTAGCCGATGTTCTAACCCCCTCTGATCACAAGAAAATGGGGTCATTTGTGAAAGACATGAAAAATCAAACTGGTATAGAGTTACACACACACATACACACACACACACACACACACACACACACACACACACACACACACACACACACACCCCACCACCACCACCACCACCACCAAGTATTCTTCAGCAAATACCAGCTGTGTTTCCTACACAGTTCAACTTCAATGATACTTGCATCAGCCATGAGGAACACTGTGTAATGAGCTGCACAGTAGCTACTGTTTCTCCTCCATACTGCATAGCTCCCCTCCTGTGCAGGAACACTTCTAAGCAATGAAATGTAGCTCAGCCTTGGCAAGCAAACACATAAAGTTATCATACTATGGGCCTTTCCAGGTATGAGCAATTGATCCAAACACATAGTTGGTGTTGCCTTCTGAGCCCTGAAAGACCAAGTCTTTTGTTTCTGGCCTGGCAGTGTCTATCAGTACCCATGAAATTCTTGCGAGACAACTTGCTAGGCTGAAGGGAGGATTCGTAGAAGCCCCAACATGACCAAGTTCAGAACACACAACATGACCAAATTCAGAACATACAACATGACTAAGTTCAGAACACCTAACATGACCAAGTTCAGAACACCTAACATGACCAAGTTCAGAACACACAACATGACCAAGTTCAGAACACACAACATGACCAAGTTCAGAACACACAACATGACCAAGTTCAGAACACACAACATGACCAAGTTCAGAACAAACAACATGACTAAGTTCAGAACACACAACATGACCAAAT
Organism: Phyllotis vaccarum; assembly: GCA_033318265.1. Classification (NCBI taxonomy): domain Eukaryota; kingdom Metazoa; phylum Chordata; class Mammalia; order Rodentia; family Cricetidae; genus Phyllotis; species Phyllotis vaccarum. Next base: position 1,478,276 of record JARWLC010000005.1, read on the forward strand.
TCAGAACATACAACACGACTAAGTTCAGAACATACAACATGACCAAGTCAGAAATATATAGAGCTTATATAAACTCTAGAACCATTTGCCTTTTATTTCTGCTATTATTCTCTATTCAGACCTATAACCTCATATAATCCACTTTAATATTTGGGGATCAACTATTGTGCATCCCTCTTTACTAAATAAGATACAAACACAAAGTTAAAACATTTAAATTTGCTTCCTTTTTATGAAAATAATTTTCTAGACAAGAAAAAAGTGTTCTATGCTATATAATTATTAGATTTCTATTGGTCAACAGTAAATACAAAATATAAATGTTTCCTGGGCTGAGCATATAGTTTCATAGGCAAAGCACCTGTCTGCCTGGTATGTTTAAGGGTCATCCTTTGTTCCTGAGCACTATAAAGCATAAGAAAAATAGAAGTGGACATATAGTTCAGTTCTAAATGATGAACATTAAAAGAAAATAATTACTGAAAATTCATTATCTCTGCTCAACACTACTGAATGATGTATTTATGTTACATGTATAATTTTATGTCAGCAAACTAGAAACACTACAAGTTTTATTAAGAACATTAAGGGCAATCTACTTAAGCTAGGTATGGTAGTGCATGGCATTAATCCCAGAACTTAGGAGATAGAGGCAGGCAGATCCCTAGGAGTTCAAAGCCAGTTCCAGTTGAGCCAAAGCTACTTAGTGATACACTGTCTCAAAAATATAAGCTTAGCTAAATATTATACTAAATGGTGAAATAATAATTATAACCACTTAATCATATGACACATCTTAACTCTATGAAAAACCACACACAAATTTTAATCAAAGGCTCTATAATAGAAGCTATAATTTTGGGTAACTCTGGGAACATTGCAGTTACATTTAAAGGATTCTGCAGCATTAATAGGCTTCAGATTATTCAAATGTCTCTCCACTTCTACTGAGCCATAAGAACAGCTGAGAAGAACTGTTCATGGTTATGTACATGAAAAATGTCATCTTTTATCATTCGGTGTTTCTTAAACTGCAATTTAATCTGTACTCAGATTTTTTTTTTATTCTTCGACAAAAGAAAAGAGGCAGAAGAGATGGATTCTTACTATTCCTGTATCTGAGCCAAAACTTTCATCTCTAGCCTCCAAAACCTAAGTCACCCTAAATAGAATAGTGACTAGGACAGAAATATTCGGGAATCCTTGAGAATACCTTTATTTTGTTTAAAGGAAGTCCATACCTTTGGTGAAGGACCATGAGGTTGTCATACCACTGAGTCTTGGGTAAATGTGAGATGGATTAAGTTTCAGATTTACTAGTGGAGGAGGAATCATCAGTTCAACATCAGTCAAGTTCTCCAGGAATGGGCACTAAGAAAGAAAACCTATAAAAACTCTGGCTTTAAAAGCTAGTCCCCATGAAACAGCCCTTGTCCTGTTATCCCCACCCCCCAGGAAAGTGAACAAGCTGAGACTCCCGAGGACCACATTGAGATCCACCAAGACGGAGAAATTTCAGCTGTTACCTGAAAATACAAAGAAAAGTCTATGTGACAAAGACAGATATGTGTAAAAAAGGAAAAAAATACTCTGTGGTAGAAACTACAGTTGGGAAGATTCATCAGTGCCTACATATTGCATAAGAACGTACTCAGGTATTATTAATTTCAAATATGTAATTCCAAAAAAAAAAATACATGAAAAGCTAGGGAATGAGAAGTTGGGGTAGGTAAACTGTGGTATTTTCAAAACATAGTAAAGGCTTGTGGGATTTGTGAGACACTGAGGTTTTCATTCAACAATGCAAATATCAGAGAAATTATTTCATTGAGGGATTTTTCTCTTAATTCATTTCACTATTCACAATTAGTAACCTCGCATGCTCTTATTTTATGTACAGCATTTGTCTAGAGCTGCATGGTAACCCTAATTCTGTAAGTTTCCTAGAAATTAAAATGCCAACATAGCCAGAAATAGCTTTACTGTTTAGGCAACCAGGATTGTGGCTGTGGAGTAGATTCCAGCAAAGCATCTATGCTGGCACTGGAAAAGAACATGAGTTTAGTTATGCTGAGCTCTTCAGCTTAACATTTATTTAAATCTATGGAAGGTCAAGTGCTTTCGCGTTGTTTTCAGCAGTATGTGTAAATGCCGATCAGGCTCTAAAGTGAGGCGTTTGCAGCACTAAAAACAGTGGGCTTCCTATCAAAGTTCTAGAAAGACCTTTGTTAAAAAAACAAACAAACAAACACAGAGTACAGCTTCTGCCTTGACACTTCTGTTCTGTGGTCTATTTGCAGGGTAGGGGTGGGGACACATCTGAATCTGCTTTGAGGACACACAGGAAACGGCAGGACAAGATCTACAATGCAAGATCTGCTTGCCTGAATCCTCTCTGCTGACGTTACCAGAAAAAGGAATTTGCCAAAGTTATAAAAATAACTAAATACTTCACAGCAGCTGATATATTTTTTAACCCTCAAATTTTAAGTCATAAAATATATGACACCCTTACTGGTTATTGGAAGGAGGGGCGTTCTTTCTCTATGCATTCCCAGATAAAATGAAGTACACAATATGGAGTTTAGAAGAATTTATATACCAGCAATATATAGATAATCTTTTGCAAACTTATCTCAAGACCAAGTCTTTCTTTAAAAAAAAAAACAAAACAACTTAAGTTTTGGTGTGAGAAGGGAAGAAATGTTAATATTTTGATGGTCTGGAACTGGAATGAATTCATTTTGTCTTCAAGTTCTAGAGAGAAACAAGAAAAATGGAAAGAGGCAAATAGAGGCAATGTCTTCTTTCTCATATCCTTGCCTTCAAGACCCACTGGGCTTCTAGCATTCAGTCCTTAATGTACACACTGCTATACTCTCTAGATATTACATCACCTTGTGGTTTCTTAATGCATTGTTTAATCTATTCATTCAAAATCAATGAAATACTTTTATATACTATCTACATTCAAAATCAATGAAATACTTTTATATACTATCTACAGTCAGGTCCCCTACAAACAAAGCTTGAGACAAGAACCTTTACTTGATTGTTTTGAATGGCAGATATCAGGAGGAGGCAAAAGGACTGGTCTGATAAAATAGAAGAACACAGCAAGAATTCAGCCCCTTGAAGCAGATAGGAAGTAGCTTTTAGTAGATTCCATGTAACTTTCAGCTGCGAGCACCACATTGCCCAAACACTGAGACAGGTGCACTGGTTCAAGAGAAGGAACGGCATCCTGTGAATGCACACATTTGTGCCTTCCTGGTGCGTCTGAACAAAAGATGATCATGCTTGAAAGATATGTTGTCCAAGGGCTGGAAGCACAGCTTTTACACCATCAGTAAACATTCATGCACACACTATTGCCTGGTTACTCAGAAAGAAGTTGAGAGCATAAAGAAAGGAAGTGTAAAAGGAACAATAGCTACTATTCTGCAAGTTTTAAGTGTTTTCCCATAATGCCCAACAAGGTCCAACCAATGTGGGTTAATGCTTGTTTTCTTTCTCATTATATATATAGATAGCATGGTACATAGGTTGTGATATACATGACTAAAATAACCTTAACTATTTTAGGGATATGATTACTGGGGCCAGAGGTCAACTCTGGGTGTATTCCTCAGTCTCTCAATACCTTATTTTTTAAGATACAGAACCTGAAGCTCATTTATTTAAATAGGCTGATGTGACCAGACTGCTCTTATCATTACCTGTAGTATGTGGTTTCTGTCCTGGACTTTCAGGCCTAGCCTCAAGGTTTAGGCCCGCAGACCCACAGAGACCCACTGATGCTTGCAATAGTTTTAGGCTGATCGGCCTAAGGCCCAGGCATATAACTTGCTAACTCTTTACCCTTAAACTAACCCATGACTCTTATCCTGTTCAGCCATGGGGCTCGGTACCTTTTCTCAGAGCTGCATAGTTGTCCTCTGCTTCCTCTGGCTTCTCTCTGGCATTCTGCCCTGTTCTGCCTGTTCCTAGAGTCTTCTTAGTCTGGTAGCCCCACCCATACTTCCTGTCTGCCTTTGGCCAATCAGAGCTTTTTATTAAACTCATAGGCGGGGACAATTATTTACAATGGAACAACATAATCCCCCTACACTTGCCATCCCTTATTACACTGCTGGGGTTACAAATGTGTACCATTTATCCTAGTTTTTACATGAGAACTGGGGATCTGAACTCAGGATCTTGTTCTTGAGCATCAGGTATTTTACCAACTGAACCATCTCCCTGGGCTCCTCTAAATGTACAATTCTTTCTTATGTTCCAAAGAAATATTCTCTTCTACCAGGAACTGGACGCTGCAATATGAAATGGGAGTGACCCCCACCTTTCATCATTAGGAGGAAATTTCCTTACAATCTGAGTTCTTACTACAAAATAAGCTTTCTGCGGTATCCCTGGGTCCGATATTTGATACAGCTGTCTCCATCCTTCAGCATTTCCATGTTCATGGGAAAAACACATTAAAACCCTTTTCTCTGGATGCAGAACCTTGGCACCTCATTTTGAACCTACAGTCTTCACACAAGCTTTCAGCCACAGATGGGAGTTCATTTGGTTTGCTGAATATAAATAATTAAAATCCTGCAGGGAGAATATTTTTACTTACAGGGCTCCATTGTCGTTCTTATACCTGGTGGGAGTACTGCAAAATTACATGAGTTTATTAAAAAAAACAAAATGGATGGTTCCAGCTCCGTTCCTCTACCCCATGGAATGAAATCAAACAGCAGCTGCACAGAAGCAGGAGTCATCAGTGAGATGAGGGGAGAGCTGGCTAACATTTGGAGGGGATGAGCTTTCAGATGCGAGGGCTCCCTATTGTGCCCAGGCTGCTGTGGACATCACTACATCTTAGTGTGCAGATGTTCATGCTCTGAGCTGCTTCCAAGCCCAACCTTCACCCTTGTTGGATGCTCTGTCTTATCGTTCCCTCTTTATTTATGATTCCCCACATTTCCTACGATAGAGGCTTACGCTACTGAAACAGTCAAAGCATACCCCCTACATACAATCTGATCTCCAGATTTCCAGCGAAATTGCCGCCTTTGTATACTTACAGACTGACGTGATAACTGAAAATAACTTCCATTAGCACTATAAAAACTCCAGCTGATACCAAATGAATTTCATTTGATACCAGCAGAGAAAAATATTGGCTACTGAGATATTCTTTGTTCATGGTTATTTACAGTTAGGTAGAATCCGTGTACAATCCAGCCAGGCAGACAGCTCCAAATGATGTTTCTTCAGGAACCTTGTGGGAATGGAAGGCCTTCTGCTAAAAGACTGGCTTGATTCATTCGCTGAAATCCTAGCGGCACTCATGTGCTACCCGGTCTGCCACACTATGTCGAAAAGCCTAGTAATCAAGTCCCTCAGAGAAAGACATACACAAATGTTTGAAGGCGACAATGCCTCAACTCTAACTCTCTCCTTTCTGCCTCCTCAGTTTATCACCATTCTGTTTTGAAAACCTCAGAAATGGCTGATAACACAATATTTCCCCTAATCGTGGCCCTGGCATAAATATTATATAGATATTTCAAATGCACACAGAATCAGCAATGAGAATAAAATGTCTGTGTTTTGTTAGGATTTCCCAGATCATTTACCTTTTGAGAAGTATGATTTCTCCTTGCTCAGGGAAGCCAGTATCATGGAACCACAGGCCCATCCCAAGCTAGGCTCTCAGTATACGCGAGTGAAGGCTGGGCAATTTTTAATATTTTAAATAGCATACATATGTATCACACCTGTCTTTCCATAAGTTGTGTTCTTCATTCAACATTATTAATTTTAAATTTTCTTATTGTAGATATACCTAAGATGTGCCATTTTAATTGTTTTCATTTGCATGACTCAATAATATTAAATATATCCACAATATCATGACTATCACCCTCTACTTCCAGAACTTTCCCTTTGTGCTAAACAGGAACTCTGTTCCCATTAACTAATACCTGTATTTCTTTGCTTCCTACACCCTTGGCAACTGTTACCTAGTTTTATCTCCTTAGGTGTGATCACTCTAGGTGTCTCGTGCACATGTAATCATATAACCTCTGTCCTTTGGCACCTAAGGTTGTTTCATTTGTGTATTAACTCATTTCCATGTATGCTGACTTAAGTCACTCATCTTAAACATTATATAGAATTTTAGCACATTGTATCCATAATTCTATTAAAAAAAAATCTATCCATGATGCTTATTGTGACATAACTATTTTTTTTTTTCTGGTGAACCGAAAGGGCGCCCACCGGAAGTGTGACGGCTGGCTTTCTCTGTCTCTGAGTCAGCCACCCAGCTGCTAGGCCACCACTTTCATTTATATGCTGACCAGCAGGACTCAAGCTTCCTGCTTTTCCCATCCCTTGATTTTAGTGACAAACTTTAATATTTGATCATTGACAGCTTGCTGGGTGAGAAATGTTGCTTTTCTTGTTTTTCCTAATGAGTGCTAGCGTTCCAAGTGTCTTTGTGTGCTTACTAACCACTGCTTCTTCTTTATGAGTACCTGCTCACAGCTTTCACTCTTGTATATCCCGGACTTTTGTTATCGTAGAAAACAAACAGATACACAGGCAGACATTCTAGGAACAATCATTTAGCAGGTGTATTTAAAGTGTCTTTGATAATCATCTCTAATGTATCTTTGTTTTCTGCTCCATTCATTTCTCCCATGATCTATCTTCTATTTTCCTTCTATTGAATCACTTTTTTCTCTGTCCACTTTCTTATTCTATTTTTTCCTGTTTTCTAGCTTAAGCACTGGAGACCATGACCTCCTCCTGAAAGTAAATGCTTTATTCTACCCCCATAGGATCTGGCCTGCTGTGTTTCACGTTATCTGGCCTGCTGTGTTTCACTTTAAAGGACTATGAAAAGAAAAGGAAAGAGAAGGAAGGAGGGAGGGAGGGAGGGAGGTAGGAGGAAGGAGGGAGGGAGGGAGGGAGGGAGAGAGGGAGGGAGGGAGGGAAGGAGGGAGGGAGGAGGGAGGGAGGGAGAGAGGGAGAGAGGGAGGGAGGAAGGGAGGGAGGGAGGGAGGGAGGGAGGGAGGAGGAAGGAGGGAGGAGGAAGGAGGGAGGTAGGGAGGGAGGGAGGGAGGGAGGGAGAGAGGGAGAAAGGGAGGGAGGGAGAGAGGGAGGAGGAAGGAGGGAGGAGGAAGGAGGGAGGGAGGGAGGGAGGGAGGGAGAGAGGGAGAAAGGGAGGGAGGGAGAGAGGGAGAAAGGGAGGGAGGGAGGGAGGGAGGGAGAGAGGGAGAAAGGGAGGGAGGGAGAGAGGGAGAAAGGGAGGGAGGGAGGGAGGGAGGGAGAGAGGAGGAAGGAAGGAAGGAAGGAAGGAAGGAAGGAAGGAAGGAAGGAAGGAAGGAAGGAAGGAAGGAAGGAAGGAAGGAAGGAAGGAAGGAAGGAAGGAAGGAAGGAAGGAAGGAAGGAAGGAAAGAGGGCTCTGCTGTGCCCCTGTAGCTCAGCTCTGCCCTCTGTGTGTTTCTTTTGCAGGAACCCAGGCGGTGTGAGTTCTTTTCCCCTGTGGATCTGAATATAAGCTTGGCCTTGCTTGACTCTTGGGCAGTAATCATGCTGTGCACTGAGCTGCCTTCAGCTTCAGTCTTTGGTCTCTAGGACAATGTGAAACCCTCTATCTGACTTCCATTATATTGATTGCTTTGTCGGTTGGTTGGTTGATTTTTAGTTTAGTTTAAAACACTTGAGGGTATTGCTTTATTTCTTTTACATTTTGGGAGACAGGTATTACTTTGAGCATTTGCATCTCTCCTTGATATAAATTACTCTACATCCATTGTGTCTGCAAACCAGGATTGTCTATCTTGAGCCTTATGAAGGCTCTCAAAGACTCCGCTCTGGGTCTATTTCCATTGACTTTATAGAATTTGTATTTAATTATCAAAAATTTATATTTTCTTGTGACTATATCAGGTTCTAACTATATTTTCACTCTTTCCTTTAAGCCTTTGAGCATTTCAACTATAATGTTGATGTCATTGATTACGGCACTGCCCAGTGTGCAGGAAGCCATGGGTTCAGTTCACATCACTGAAAAGAAAAACCTTTAAATTACCTCTCATGTTACTTTTTCTTTTCTTTTTCTTTGGTTTGGACCTGAAAATTCTGTCTTCTGATTCTCCATCTTTTGTCTTCCCTTGCAATTTTGGCAAAGACATACATATACCCCAGAGACCTGGGAAAGGGTGTTGTAATTAAGGTTTCCTGGCCCCGGGTGGCCAGAGGTCCAGACCCATAGACCTTCAACCCCAGACCCCTTAGCCGCCCTCCTACAGCTGCTCAGGCCCCAGAAATGATTCAGACGCGTATATTAAGCTCGGCCTATGTTTGGCCTATGGCTCAGGCACATTTCTAGCCAGCTCCTTCATCTTAATTCAACCTTTCTCATTAATCTGTCTGCCATGTGGCCCGTGGCTCACATGCTTCTTCTTTGGCATCTGGCTCAGTCTGAGTGACTCCGCCCTGCTCCTCCTCCCTATTTTGATTTCTCCTCCTACTTTTACTACGGTGCCTGTCATGGGCCAAAACAGCTCCTTTATTTAAAGACTGATATTCACAGCATACAGAAACGCATTCCCACATCAAAAGGGGGCAACTCCTTACCCCAGAAATCCCATCAACAGTAGCTCAGGTCACCTTCAACCTAATTAAATGAGAATCTCTGTAGGCAAAGTCCAAGCAGCATGCTCTAGAAAGTTCTCCAATAAACTTTAGTGTGTAGGGATGTTAAAAAAACTACTCTTTACTGTGTACTAGCCTCTATCTGCTGTCACTGCCTCACTGGGTGTATTTATCCAAATACTCAGCTCTGCTCATAGTTTTATCTTTCATTTTGACACGTGCAGGTTTCTCTTTCCTGCTTTTAGTTTTTGACATGTAGTAAGAGGGCTATGCTAAAAATGCACACAAAGCATGAAATTCATCATTGTAATGGTACAACTCGGTTTGTGGGTTCAGTCAGTGACAGGTGGGAAGTCATAGCTGCAGGAGCCTGAAGGAACTAGTTACGTTGCATGCACTGTCCAAGAAGTAGAGAGTGGTGAATGCTTCTGCTTGGTTTCTTTTCCTTTCCTAGGTCCAAGATCCCAGCCCAGGGAATGGTGCTGCCCACAACGAGTCGGTCTTTTCATCAAGTAATCTAAGATATTTTTAGGAAATGGTGTTGCTTGCCTTTAACCCCAGGTAGATCTCTGAGTATGAGGCCAGCCTGGTTTACAGAGTGGTTTATAGGGCATCCAGGGCTACACAAAGAAACTGTCTCAAGGAGATTTAAAAACATTTTTTTCCCACAAATTTGTCATCCAAGTGATTCCAAATTGTATCAAATTGACAACTAAAACTAACTATCATACATTCTTTCCATTTTTTTTGTTTTGTTTTGTTTTTTGAGATAGGGTTTCTCCGTGTGTCTTTGGCCATCCTAGAACTCACTCTGTAGATCATCTGGGCTCAAATTCACAGAGATCCAGCCTCTGCCTCCCACTGGATTGAAGCTGTGTGTTACCATGCTCAGCCATTCTTATTACTTTTCCTCACATCCCTGGGACCTTAAATTCCTGTTGTGACTGTGCAGGACATGCAGCCCAAAGAGGAGCAAAGTACAGGTTACTGTGTTGATGGCCTTTGTTATCTCACATTGCTGAGATTAATGGATCACAGGAGACCCTCATCTTAGTGAAAAAAGAGTCGGCTTTTAGTCCTTCTCTTAGCTTTGAGTCTTCTAAGAAGTAGTAGTATTTTCCTCAAAACACTGTTGCCTGGATTATTGATATGATGGTCCATGTGGCCGTTGGGAATTGGTCTCAGCACTTTTAGACCTCTTCATAACTAAAAGATAAGCATGGAAGGTCTTTCTTTTCCTTCTCATTATTTTTCCCAAATTTATTACTGTGATATTCTGGAAACTGATATTTGAAAGCATGCAATTTGTTCAATTACCTGAAGCCAGAGTATTATGGGATAACATTCCCCTAAGAGGCAACCTGTGCTCCCACTCCCATACATTCTTAATGAACAATTTGGAACTATAGGTTAAAAGGGCTTTATGAACTGAAAGAGATGAGAAAGATTAGCCCAATTTCTCACCTAAAATGAAAAAAGACCAGGAACAGACAGCTACATAAGGCTAAGAGGTTGAAATGAGTTTTGTCTTTTTTCTTAAGGCTTGTGTTAGAAGATGAGTCTATCTTTGATCATATCAGCCTCTGACTACATCTGCATGGTGGTGCCCTCTTCTTAGAGAGCTAAGTCTCTGGGTGAGTAGTGATACAAACACCACAGAAATGGAGCAATAACCCAAGCGATGGTACTAATGGTGCTGCCATACAAGGATTCAGGCTATAAAACCACAGGCCGTAGTGGGAACATCAGACATTAAAATGATAAACCAAGATATTAATTTCACTTAGTAAAGGCAAGATGAACTTTACTCAAGACCATCATGACAGAAGGACCCTTTGCATTGAGAAAGGTAGAAGAAATATTGAGCTTATAAGGGAATATAAGGGAAAGTGGTTTATAAGCAGGGAGGTGGGAAGTGAAGGGTCAGTAAAATAACATTACTAGGAGGAAGCATTTGGGGGTAAAAAGAGTCTGACTAAACCAAGGTAATAAACTATTTGCTGAGGATGAGGCAAGGTGACCAGCTATCACTTGGCAATGGTGAAGGATGTAAGCTTTGTCCAGTATGAAGGATATTAGTTAAACAGAGTGAAGAAATCTGGCTAAGCTGACCTATTGAGGCTCTTAATGAAATTGGCCATTGCAGATGTGAACACTAATCTCCATAGTCAGGGTCTGGTTGGAAGGAAAGTTCAAAAGAGTTTAAATCTGATTTTTTTTTAACACTCTTTGTTGGAAATCAGGAGTGGCATGGCCCTTTGGAAGCTGGAAAGGAAACTGACCCAATGAAAGGAAGTTGTGTGGTAGATGGGCCAAACAGAAGACACAGCCACCCTGAATGCTGAGGGCCTGGTGGCTTTGTCTAAGGATTCTGGTGTAAAACAGAAAGCATTTGAGCTCAGTTATATGCAAATTACAGGCAAGGACAAAATATTTCCATACATGCTTCAGGTAAAAGACAATTATTATAAGTACACAATGAACTCAATAATGGGCATAACTCAATATCAAAAAGACAAACGACACAATCACTTTACTGCGTGAAGGACACACCACATGGTGTGTCACACAAAAAATAGACATACACAATGCCCTGTGGTCACACAGGGAAGGACTTAGCATCCTTAGCCCAGAGAAATACAAATAATGGAAATAATGAGATATCACAAGAGCAAATGTTGAAATAAACAGGAAGAGAGATGGCAACAATAATTGTTGGTTAATGCCGCAGAGAAACTAGGATCATACAGATCATTGATGGTAATAGAAAATATCATTTTATTTCTTATAAAACTAAACTGATACTTGTGACAAAAAAAAATTATCTAAGATAATTTTCATCATTAAAAGAAGAAAGCATACATCCAGAAATGAACTACTTGAATATTTATAGAAATTTTATTAATAATATATACATACTCACTACATTCTTCTGATAATGGAAATGTGAGCTCAATATATTATAATGAACTATCTACACAACAGAATAAATGTAATGAAAAGTAAAACCCCCTTTAAATCATAAACAAATTCCAAAACATTATTCTCAGACAGAAAATAAAAAGCCTGAAGTAGGTAGTTTATTGGCTTGGATTTTGATGACTGCAAAATGACTACCTTAGCTCTCCACAGGTCATCCAAGTAGAAGGCATATGTCTGTAAGATGATGTTGTAAATATTTTTCACTTGTATTTGTTTAATAAAATGCTGATTGGTCAGAAGCTAGACAGGACGTAGAGGTGGGGCAACCAGACTAGGGGAATTCTGAGACGGTGAAGAGCAGAGAGCAGACGCCTGCCAGGCACAGTCAAAGAGAATGACTCATTTGTCCTGACTTGGGCAAATTTGGATTTCTCTGCTCTGATCTGAGATACATTGCCACCCAGAGCAAAATAAAAATGGTGTTAGAAAAACAGGAGAGATGAATAACAAGTAACAACTAGAAGGCCAAAACAAGATTCTAACATGAAAAGAAAATCATCTAAATCCATTTCTACCTGGCTCAAGAAACACAGATGCTGAGAAAAAATGACCTACATCACTTTGCAGGAGCCGCAGGAGCTAAAGAACCTTCCTTTAGACAGAAACTAAGAAATTCATTCCATGGGAAAAGAAAATAAAAAGTGAGATAACATGACCGTGTAACTGTTAAGACGTGAGAACCAAGGGTGGAGATTGGCCATTCAGATTAGATTGAGCTGACACCAGTATCCCATACTTTGAGCAGTCCCAAGATAAAAGCTTTATTTCTCAGATATAAGGTATTGGAAATTCAAAGTCAAGGCACTGCTGATTCAGTTCTTGTTAGGAACTCGTTCCTGGCTGGAAAACAGCTACTTTCTGGATTGCTCACCTGGTTTTACATCACCTTGGTGTTCTCAAGGCTACACACAATCATATTGGGTGTTAGAGCTTCAGTATATGAATTTGGAAGAAATGCATTCGATCCATTATCGATGGTAATTAATAAACTATTTAACAGGCTACGTCCTGTTGCAAATGAACCAACTGATACCAACATATTTTTCCACATGTAACTTTAAATCCCATTGTGAGAAAAAAAAAAATGGTGACCGTCCTTGGGATAGAATAAACCCATTTTCTTTTCTTCCACTTCAGCTAACAGGCTGACCTGTAGTAAAAAGTCTCTGGCCTGTCCAGCCTGTGGTCCAGACCCACCATTCCACAGAAACATATCAAAGCTTGTATTAATTAATACCGATTGACCTATGGCTCAGACATATTACTAGCTAGCTCTTTCATCTTATTTCAATCTATTTCCATTAATCTGTTTAGCCAAGTGTCTTGGTATCTTTTCTCAGAGCAGCATGGCTGTCTTCTTTCCTCTATGTCTGCTGGTATCTCTGCTAGTATCTCTCTGGCATCTCTCCTGGTGTCTCTGCTCTGCTCTTCCTATTCCCAAAGTTTTCTTAGCCTGGTAGCCCCATCCACATTTCCTGTCTGCCTTCTGGCCAGTCAGTGTTTTTATTAAACCAGTAGGCAGGACAATTATTTACAATGTAACAGAACATAATGCCACTGCACTAGCCTAAGAAATATCTCAGGTTATTAGCCTTCTTGCCCATGTCTGCATTAATCAGCCTTCTATACACTACCACCACCACAACCCAGTGCTGCCTGGTGCAGATGTCACATTTGCAAACAGAATACACTGGTTGGCATATAGTAGCTGTGATTAAGTTAATGACTAAGTGCTGTTTTAAGAGGGCAAATATCAGAAACCCACAGATCTTAAATGCTATTATTTGGGTCTATAAATGTTTAGACAGCTGGTAGAAGTTTGCCCTGACACTAGCATTAAAATGTTCACTCATGCAATGGTGTAACCATACTCCTAACAACAGCACTCTTCTTCCTCACTCATGGATACCATTTATGGCCAAGCCACCCAGAGCTCAACCTTCTGTGCTTCATAGTCCAGCTCATGACCATGCAATGAATATAATGTAAAAGTTTTCATGAAAATTGTCTCATAAGAGAGATCATAGTCCAAGTAAGAGCTTTTAATAATTGTCTGGGTCCATGATGTCAAGCTCTGTACCTCTAAGTGAAATATTCACAAAGTTCTAGTAATTAGATCATAGGTACAGTATTGTCTCAACACCCCCAAGGAAGTCCCAAACACTCTTTCAATAAACAAGGTATCAACAAGGGCTGTTTAGTGTTTTCCCCTACCCTTCTGAGTAGTGAGGAGTAGCCAAAAAGGCCAGACATATCTCCAATTTTATCAACAGTTTAATCAGCTTCCATAAATAATCTACCAGATACAAAGCACCCTATCAGCAATGAAAGGGACAGAAGTAAGAATATAGAGCCCTTCCTTTAAGGTGCTCAAAATGCCACTGAAATAAATAGTGAGCATATTTGAGGAGAGGGGGTTCTAAAGAAAATAAATAAATTCAGGTGGGCATGAGGTAAGTGAGATATAGCTTCCCATATGAGTAGTGTGTAAAGAGAATGTGGAATGAAAAGTCCAGCTTGGCTTGCTTACAAGAAATGTCATATATTGTGGTTCTAAATTTTGGCAAGTCTAAGTTTGCCGTGTCATAATTCATGTAGCTATAGTTACAGTAGAAGGGGGAAGATGTCCGGTACTGAGATCTATTCTGGTTACACACAGCCTATAGGAAGTTAATTTTTAATATAAGCAATATGGATGGTGGTCTGAGCCAGAGACATATTATGGAATGGGGTGGAAAGAAATGGCCAAAAGGGATAGATAGAAGAAAAACAGAAAATGTCCCATGACATCTCATCTTTGCCTCACATTTAAAATATCCCCCACCTCTCTCCCCTCTTTATCTATCTTTATTTACATGCTATTAATGACTTTATGATAACCCAGCCAAGGACTCAGGAGATAGTCCTTCATTCTTCTTGTCCTGACATCCACTCTCAGCAAAACCTCTGATGCCCCGATAAGCAATTCTTATACCTGTCTACTCTTTCCAACCTCTGGGCCATTTTGAGTTTTACTTGGTCCTAGGTTTCTAGGAAACTAGGGTGACTAAAAAAAAAATATTGATGAATCTGAGGGTTGGCTTATTATAAAGAACTCCATGATTAACTAGTTAAGACTGATGGCTGCCTAGCTTGTTCACTTATAACATGACCAGACAAGCTACAGTCAACCCAGTTCTCATTCACTGCTTTACAAATGTTTAGACAAACTCCATATAAATCAGTCTGACATGATCAAAATTTGGCTAACCTCTTTTGTTCCTCCAAAAGCTCCAAAATGTGTATCCAACCTCAGCCTGTGCAGCACAATACCATCCTGGCCTCCAGGGAAGACACACCTAACTGAATGTCAGATCACTCTGACACTCCAATTCACCCTGACTTGCTGGTGTCCATTATGCCCAGCTTTGTATAGTCCTTTCCATAAAGGAAAAGCTCTGTCTGCCTGATCTTCAACTGACTTTGAGATTCCATGATCACTGTCCCCATCTTGAGGAACTCTCTTCCTTTACTGATGTCCAACAAAGTCTTCCTTGGCATAACTTAAGTTTGTTATGTTCAGTTTTATATGCCACCCTTGATCTAGTCCTCATTAACTGACTACAAGGTGCCATGATGGACTGTAACCTTCTACAGCCACCTCCTTTATTGACAGCTTCAAGATCACTCCTCACATGTAAGCACAGGAGTCCTGCCCTACTCACTATCCTTCCCCTTGACGAGGTCACTCTTTGTTCCGTAAATACAATACATTCATGATTTGGGGCCTTTGAAAATACCCAAAATGTTCATTAGAAACACACTCAGATGTTACACAAGTGCTATATTTACCAGAGAGAGAAATCTTGATGTGTCAAATGGAGATTTTTAAAATAGACAAGTTGCCAGGGAAAGAAAGAAATGATGCAAAAATGTGAAAACTCTAAGGCATCAAAGTGAGATGTTATACATCAGAAAGAAGATGCCCACAATGACCTCAGTGTAGATCTGACCTGCCTGAGGGCAGAATCAGTGAACTTTAAAATATGTCAGTATAACCCCCAAGCTGAAATATAAAAAATATAAAGAGTGAAAACAGAGAACAAAACATTCAAAAGATGAAAAGGATACCGAGTGGGAGAGAGAACTGGCAGCAAAGGGGAGACGGGCAGAGAGATCTCTAATAGATTACAACAACGGGAATATGCAAACATGAAAGAATAGAAAGCTACAACACTGTGTCACAGCCATTTGCAGCTCCTGCCCCAGGAGGTCTGGTGCCCTCTTCTGGTCTCATGTGCATATGCCTCACACAGAAGTGACGTGTGCACATAATTTTAAGATAATTTTAAATTTTTTTAAAAATGTGTTAAAGGCATTATTTTGAATAACTTCCCAAAATTAATGATAGGCCCTAAACTACAGATCTAAGAAGTTGTCAGATGGTTAAATAATACAAATTCTTAAAATGACGATACTTATGCCAATCTTATTCAAAAGCCACAGAGAAAACAGTGAAGGGACAAAACAAAAACACTATCTGCAGTTGTACACAAGGAGACGTTAAAATGGGGGGGAACCTGACCAGCCAAGAATGTAGTCTGTATTTAGTGAGATTAATCAACAAAAAATGTGTTGCTTGTGGAATTATGAAATGGTAGAACATCCATAAGAATATTTGACAGTTTCTCGAAAAGTGACCTGTAGAATTTCCATGGGGATCTGGAAAAAAGATGGTGGCATGGATCTGGGCTCAAGAAGGGGAGAGAGGAACTAAAGACATGGTGGTATGGCCTGCCTCCCCTGTTGACACACACTAGACCAGTGGTGCCAGTGAGCCCACAGGCCCAGCCCTCGACATGGAGATGCAGTAGCTCATGACAGGCTGCAAGCATGACTGTCGTGCTGGTGAACCTACAAGGCATCTGGCACTTGAGGGAAGGCAGGTGTGCAGCAGCCTGGGGCTCATGCAGCCTGCTTCTGGGTGTGCTGCCCAGCCATAACATCATCCTAACTCTGGGCAACAACAGGCTATTGGAGATGAATCTCAGTGACAGTTTAGTATTTATGGTGCTTCAAAAGCCAGAAGCCTTGAACCAGACCAATGATGCATTGCAATAAGTATTTGCATGTAAAGCAGTTTGGGATATACATATATGTGTATGCGACACAGCAGCTTATAAAGCCATTTTAATGAATGTGCAATAGAGAGATAGGGAAAATGGAACAGAGCTGTGCATGGCGTTAGAGATGTAGCAACAGATATGGAAGTAGAGCCATGCAAAGGAACATGTCCTTCCAAGTAGGGCCAGCACTGTAGGGAGCAGCAGCCTGGAGCTTAAGCAGGTTCTGTTCCCAAATGCGCTGTCCAGACAAATGATCACCCTGGCTCTGGGCAACAACAAGATACCCAAAATGAAAAACAGTTAATTCTCTGGATTAAGGCTCCTTCACAGGCTATATTGATGCCTATGGTCCAGGCTGAAGGCCATGTAGATTTCTATGGTCTGTGCTTCTGCCACAGGCCGTGGGGGTGTCCGTGACCCACCCTTCCATCAGAACCCCTGGTCAGTGCTGCCTCCCGATGACCCTTTGAAGCCCAAGGTCTGTACTGCTGCTGGGGCCCATGGTGATAGTTGGGATCCATACTTCCACTGAAGACCATGTTAATGATTGTGATCAGGGCTGTCTGCCACAGGAGACTGTGGTATTTGTGGTTCATGCTGCTGTCAAAATTATGTGGAAGTCTGTGATCATGCTACCACCGAAAATCATGTGTAAGTCCATGAAACATGCTGCCCCTAGCTATTAGGACCAAGTAAGTTCCTTTTAGAGTGATATTGATGACTACAGACTTATAATTGAGAATGGGAGGCATTGAAGGCTTCTGTGACAACCTCTAGCCCCACCCCACCCCCAAAAGAAACAGTTCAGACAGGAACCAATGAAGAGAGCCCCTAAAAACTGTGATAAAGATACTGAAGTATAGGTCTTCACAGTTGATGACTTCTGGCAGAGGAGTGCAGAACCCAGTTATTTTTAAGGGACTTGCCACTAGGAGTTTAACCATGCTCCAATGAGCATACGGCCAATACAAATTGGACTTTGTGTGTTTCTTTTTTTAAGGGAAGAGTGGGAGGGTGGGAGGGTAGACCTGAGAGGAAAAAGAATCAAGTGTAATCTGGGTGCATTATATGAAATTCCCAGGCAATTAGTAAAATTGTGATAGAAAAAAATATCCCATGTGATTGCAGCAGCACCAACCCTCCCTTTGTTTTTTAAATAATATTAACCCAGTTTCAATACTTTGCCATAACAGCAAACCGAAACAATGGGAAAGTTCTAAGATATGAGTGGTTATTAGTTTTTTAAAATCTGTA
Source organism: Phyllotis vaccarum (assembly GCA_033318265.1). Classification (NCBI taxonomy): domain Eukaryota; kingdom Metazoa; phylum Chordata; class Mammalia; order Rodentia; family Cricetidae; genus Phyllotis; species Phyllotis vaccarum. The sequence continues at coordinate 1,496,278 of JARWLC010000005.1, forward strand.
TGTAAATGTATTATTATACCCTCACACCAACGTATATTGATCATATAGCAAAACTATATCTTTACAAAAACAATTCAAGATTGCTGTGGAAAAGGAGATGGTTCAGCAGGTAAGGTGCTTGCTACACAGGTACGAAGACCTAAACTTAGATGCCTAGATACAACATAAAGGCCAGATGCCTCAGAACACACCTATAATCCCAGCACCTCTGTGATAAAATGTGAGGCAGGGACAGGAGAATCTCCAGAAGCTCGCAGGCCAGCTCTCCTGGAGTATGTCAAAGAAAAAACAAGAAGGCCCTACTTTAAACAAGGTGAAAATTGAAAACTGACACTCATACACATATGTAAGCTCACTCTGTCTCTCTCCCTCTCCCTCCCTCTCCCTCTCCCTCCCTCCCTCCCTCCCTCCCTCCCTCCCTCCCTCCCTCCCTCCCTCTCCCTCTCCCTCTCCCTCCCTCTCCCTCTCCCTCCCTCCCTCCCTCCCTCCCTCCCTCCCTCCCTCCCTCCCTCTCTCTCTCTCTCTCTCTCTCTCTCTCTCTCCTCTCTCTCTCTCTCTCTCTCTCTCCCTCCCTCTCACACACATGCAGACACACACACACACACACACACACACACACACACACACACACACACACCTGTCTTGTGGTTCTCTAGCAATCATTACATTGTAGTATCTACTCTTCGAAGAAAAAATCTTCATCGTTAAGATGCTCAGACACTGCATATTAATAGGCACAAAGTGTCTCAAAGATAAATTGGGCACATTAGTGTTTTGTTCCTTGACTAGTGTATTGAGTCAAGGAGATGTATAATGATAACACAATATGGCCATCTTTTAAATGACTCACAGATTTGCTGAACATCTGTTGATGTTTAGTTAGAATTCATTATTTGATGTCCTGGTGTAGCCTGTAATCTTTCCTGGTATTTTCATCAGAACTTGTTGACATGTTTCAACTAGGGAGTCCCAAGAGAATTCTTTACCCCTGTGAAATACAAAGCCATTCTCCTTTTAAAATGATTTTAAATTTTACTGCTTTAACACTTCTGCTCTTCATGAAAATTTCCCATGAGTCTCTATTACCTATTGAAGTTACTTAGAAACCCTATTTTAAAACTCTATTTAGGAAATGATGTTATATTTTCTTGAATAATAAGTAATTACAAGTATGGTAGGAATAATCATAATAATTATATTTAACATTTGTTGTATATTTGCTATATACTAGCTGACTCACCTCTCTGTCTCACCTTACTCTTTATAACAATCCTTTAAATTTAATTATCTTCTATTCACACTTGAAGATAAGGACACAGTGTCTTGGGGAGGCTGAGTGACTTGTTCAATGATACAGAACTGAATCAGGATTTAAACCTGGGTCTTTGTAGTTCAAAGTTTGAATGCTTTCAATTATATTCTGGCTACCATGGTGCTATTCAGTTATGGATGCTTTGCCACCAGTGTATATATTCCTCATTTCCACGGCCATGAGGAATTCTCAGATATAAGTCATGCTAGCTAAGACTTCCGCATTGTGACCGACCTAGAGAAAATGGAGAGAAATCCAAGGACATGATGAACTGAACCCACAACGGTGCCAAATAAAAACTGGGGAATTAATAAAAATAGAGTATCCTGGTCCCATGGATGGTTCTGACTTGCAAGAGTCTCAGGGGTATTTGGCCCTGTTTGTTAGTTAGAGTTACTGTTGCTGTGTGGAAACATCATGACATAAAGCAAGTTAGAGAGGAAAGAGTTTGTCATACACTTTCACATCATAGTCCATCATTGGAGGAAGTCAGGACAGTAACTCAAATATGGCAGGAACCTGGAGGTGGGAGCAGATGTAAAGGCCATGGAAGGGTTCTGCTTACTGGCTTCTTATTGAATACTCCCCATGTCATGCTCAGCCTATAGAGTCCAGAACCACCATCTTAGGGATGGCCCCACACAGAATGATGGGGCCCTTCCATATCAAGCACTAATCAAGAAAATGCATTACTTTTGCCTGCAGCCCAATCTTATGGAGGCATTTTCTTAATTAAGATTCCCTTGGGTGACTATAGCCTATGTTGAGTCAACATAAAACAGTTCAGCACAAAACTCAGCCATCAAATGAAGCTGATGCTCATTTTTTTTTTTCAAAGCTGGCTCTGGAAGTCAGGTGGACTAAACTTGCAGCTGAAGAAGACCATTATTTGATTCCAGAGCTGAGGAAATCTTACAGATAGACATAGATGGATTAATTCTGTTTTAGTTTAAAATCTTAGGAGAAGAAAGTATTTGAAAATAATGTGTCAAGTAAACTCTTCAAACGTCAGTGGTGTAGGCCTTTGAGTGTCTTTAATACCCTCCTAACTGAGCACAGGGAGCCATGGAGAACTTCTCTCAACCCATGGCAGACATCAGTCTACACAGTGGATTTCAGGAGAACATGGTATTAATTGCTAAGCAAACATTGTTGTTAGAACAATATGAATGCCCAGAAACTTCCACAATAGTACACAACACTGCTGGCTCCTTCTACTTTTTCTGTCTCGATATACAGCCCCCTAAAACTTCAGAAGTATTCATGAAGATGTTCCAAATACTGGTATTATATAATTCAAGACTGGAAACAAAAATATTATCATAATGGAATTATTAATACTTGCAAAGAACAACTCAAAGACCATCTAGAAGTTACATCCCTGAATACTCCAATAATTACAGTTACTATGACTGCAATGTGCTTGTGCCTTTGGATGTTCATTCATAGAATCACCACACTTTGAGGCTCCCACTCAAATTGAATTAGAATAGAAGCACAGTGGAAACTCTAAACCTGTGTGGGAGAAAGAAGGAGTAGGGTGGGGACATGAAGATATCTCTCTATCCACTGAGAGGATGAGATAATTAAAATACAAAATCTTTCCCAGAGTTCCCAGAAAACTTGAGAAGCCAGTGGTCAGTAAAAACTAAGTGGTTCATAGCACCAGCCTTTATGCTGCTGTAAATAATCCATTCTTTGTGTGCTCTTAAAACCACAGCTACCCTTAGCTATGAAGGGCTACTTATGCACCATGTTTTCAACCAATCGGGAGCAAACTGGATACCAGACATTGATGTTAGATTGAAAAGTAAGCCTAGCTTCCCATGATTGGTTAACCAAAAATATTGATTCTCGGGTGAGAACTTGGGTATCTGTCACTACAGCATTAATGCTCATGGTAGCTCCTCATTCTGCCATATCTTTTATTTACCAAATAACTTGAAACCAAATGGAATCTTTATTCCTGTCACCATAGGACATGAGTTGTTTGCTTTCATTTCAGGAAAAGGAAATTTCCTTTAAATCTCACAGGGAAAAGAAAATGGAAACCCAGCAGGGAGAAGGGGTTTTCTGAGTCAAGATTGAAGCTTAGATTAAGACACAGTCACTTGCCACATGATCATTTGTTGACCAATATTTTCTTTATCCAGTGTTCCCAAAGCTTTCTTCCATGAAAGGGGGGCATCATTTCATCTTCTCTTGATCCCTCATTACAAGGCATCCAAGGTCAAGCTGGAAGAGAAGGCTAAATACCACCTCCACCTAATTTGTTCTATAGTTAGGAGCCTTAAGGAGAGAGCATAATGTGAGAAAAGCAAACAAGTAGCTAATTACACATCGGGTAAAAGAAACTCCAGTGGAAAGTAACTCAAAGCGGTAGGTTAGAACTCTGGTATATAAAGATATTGAGCAAAATGTAATGAATAGATAAGAAAATAAGAAGATAGAAGATAAAGCATGATTGGCTTCGAAGGGTGGAAAAGTGGAGGAAAAATTCAATAGGTAGCTGACTAGGTGAGGTTTTGTGTTTGAAGATGTCTCTGGTAAGAGTCTAGAGTTGTAGAAGCTAAGGGAATGGCTCAGTCAGTAAACTAGTCACTGGACAAGCATGTGTACCTAAGTCAATTCCCTGAAGCCATGTAAAAAATCTGATTTAGTAGTGTATGTGCATAAAGAGCACTATACCGAAAGAGTAAAAGACAGGTAGATCCCTGGGGGTCTCTGCCTAGCCTTATTATCATGCATCCAGTTCCAGTAAGAAACAAGGTATGTGGTGGCAGAGGTTGGCCTTTGGTACACACGCACGCACACACACACACGCTTACACGCACACATGCACTCAATAAAAAAAAAAAAAAAAGAATTTTTTAAAAGTCTAAAGTTATTTGCTGAGGAGTTTTTACCAAATAGAAAAAGCAGAGAACAAAGCAGTTTTCCTCAGCCACTTCTTACATGGCTTGAGCTCAAATTGAAGAAAAGTAGCTTATTTAGATTAAAACATTGGGCTCTTTCTCAGGGTTTTAGTAACTTCTCTGTCCCAAGGTTCCTGTGATTTTTTTTCCCCAGAGCAGAGATCTCTGTAAATACTCACTTTCATAAGCACTCACAACTCACATTTTTCATCCATAAAATATCTATCCACTGTTCTATATGGAGACTGTGCCTGCTCCAAGTCACAAATGAGAAACTGTCAGATGCCAAATGTCTGGGACAAACTTCCCATTCCCTGTGTTTACATGGGAAATACCCTTAAGCCATGAGGAGGAAATCTCTTACATTTAGAAGATAAATCCCCATTATTAACAAACCCATAACTCCTAAAACAACCCAAATTAAAAAGCCTACTCATTTTTTTCTCCAGACACCCTGAATATCCAAAAGCTGGTCCTTTCTCCTTTTCCAAGGTTCTTTTCTTTCCAATTAAAACTTTTGAACCAGAAGGTTCTTACTCAGTCTATTTCCACTTGTTTCCACAGAGGCGTCCTCTCTTCCGTCAGGGATCACCTGGAATCATTGCAACAGGGGTATCGTCAGAGTGATACAGCCCTTCTCCACTCTTGGTGAGCTTAACTTGGGGAGGCTTCCAAGTTTACTGTTTTACAAAAGAAAAATAAAGAAAAAAGCAAGGACTGAGAAGAGAGAGTGTAAATCTATAAGGAAACAGGAGAAATAATCTCAGAGTGTAAGAGAGGCTCCGGGGAGGAATAAGGCCTGCTGCCATATCCAGTGCCCTTTGATGGGGTTTGGGGACTGGAGTTGAATGGGGACAGATGTCATTTTTATTGGATTGGTTGTTTTTGGGGACTGAACCATAGAGGATTCCACATGTCTAACGCACACATTTTTCCCTGAGCTGGAGAGGTAATCCAAGCAAGGAAGTGGCTCTATGTGACCACCATTATGAGCTGGCTCCACCCTTCCAATCTATCTCAGCTACAGGGCTGGCTCATCTTAGATCACAAAACTCAACATTCCTGTGAAGGATGAAATGAGGAAAAGAGTGGAGAGCTTTAATGAGGGAAGAGGAGGCTGAAATAACATTAAGGAGGCTTGAAATCCTTAAGTAATCCTATTTTTTTTATTTGCCTGAAACTACATTTAACACAATAAGGGTATGGATATACATATACATTACCAAAGAGTCTTCCTTCACATCTCTTGACCTTACATTGTAATGAATTGTACCTCTTTTATCCCCAAAGTGAATATTGACTAAATATTTGGAAAATATATTCTGTAGTTAGAGAGACACCAATTCCTCCTGGAGTACACCATTGGTGATTAAAATTCTAAAAGTCATGGTAGGAAAATGGAAGGTCATTCATTATAACAAAGAAAAATGCAAGATTTTCTGATTCATGTACCTAACAGATATTTAAAGGGCTGAATATTTAATCTTATGGTCAAATATATGCCTGGTTTTTTTTATGAATTCAGCAAAATTTTTTCTAGCTCTTAAATCTTAACCCGTAAGTGGAATTATGACTTTACATTGTAAATAATTGTCCTGCCTACAAGTTTAATAAGAAGCACTGATTGGCCAAAGGTAGACAGGAAGTGTGGGTGGGGCTACCAGACTAAGAAAACTCTGGGAACAGGAAGAACAGAGCAGAATTGCCAGACAAGCCAGAAGATGCAGAGGACAGCTATGCTTCTCTGAGAAAAGGTACCAAGCTGTATGGCTGAACAGGACAAGAGTCATGGGCTAGTTTAAGAGTAAAGAGTTAGCAAGTTATATGCCTGGGCCTTAAGCCTATCAGCCTAAAATTAATGTAAGCATCTGTGTGTCTGTGCGGGTCTATGGATCTGTAGATCCAAACCTTGAAGCTAGGCCAGAAAGACCAGGACAAAAACCTCATACTACAAAGAGCACTGGCTAGAGCAGTAGGTATTATTCTTCCCTTGGAGTCTCTCTTACATTTACATCTTATAGAATGAGGCTTCTGGCCTGTCTAGCTGGTGGTCTAGACCCTCAAACCTGCAGTCCAAAACCAGCTAGCCCCAATTAATCACACAAAGGCTTATATTAATTACATGCTGCTTGGCCTATGGCTCAGGCATATTACAGTTATCTCCTTCATCTTAATTCAACACATTTCCATTAGTCTGTCCTGACATGTGGCCAGTGGCTCACCTGTGTTACTACTAAAACATGTTGATCAGTATAAGCTGAATTGTGTCTCCCTTGACATTTCCCACCTTCTTATAAGGTGCCATAGGCCAAAACAGTTACAATAAAGTATTCACAGCACACAGAAAGACATACCACAGCAATGTCTGACATTGTCTTAATTTGTGTTCCTGAATATTCAAAGTTCCAGTCTTGTGAGCGAGTTTTTTCTTCTCAGGCTTTGGATTCTTCCTGATCTCTTTGTTACTATCTTGTTTCACCTTAACATGTTTAGACTTCTAAGGTGACTATGAATGGGCCTTGGCTTTTGTGTTCACAATCCTGAATAACCCTCTCTTTGAGTACTTGTTGATCATCCATCATATAAATAAACTGAAAGAAAAAAAATCACATGATCATCTCATTAGATGCTGAAAAAATTTTTTTGAAAAAGTCCAACACTCCTTCATGATAAAAGCTCTGGAGAGTTCAGGAATACAGGGAAAATACCTAAACATAATAAAGGTGATATACAGCAAGCTGATAGCCAACATCAAACTAAATGGAGAAACACTCAAAGCAACCCCACTAAAATCAGGAAAAAAGCAAGGCTGCCCTCTCTCTCCTTATCTATTGAATATAGTTCTTGACGTTTTAGCTAAAGCAATAAGAGAACAAAAGGAGATTAAGGGGATACAAATTGGAAAGGAAGAGGTCAAACTATCTCTATTTGCAGATGATATGATCGTATACATAAGTAACCCCCAAAATTCTACCAACGTCTCCTACAGCTGATAAACACCTTCATCAAGGTAACAGAGTACAAGATTAATTAAAAAAAAAAAATCAATAGCCTCCTTACCTGAAGGATAAAAGGGCTGAAAAAGAAATAAGGGAAACATCACCCTTTATAATAGTTGCAAATAGCATTAAATTAATTGGCATAACTCTAACCAAAGAAGTAGCAGAATTTTAAGACACTGAAGAAATAAATTGAAGAGGATATCAGAAAATGGAAAGATCTCCCATGCTCCTGGATAGGATCAACATAGTAAAAATGTCAATTTTACCAAAAGCAATCCCACAAATTCAATGCAATCCCCATCAAAATCCCAACACAATGTTTTACAGACCCAGAAAAAAACAATATGGAATTGTTCTCTCAACTTCATATGGAATAACAGGAAACCCAGGATTGGCAAAACAATCCTGCTCAATAAAACAACTTCAGGAGGAATCACCATCCCTGACTTCAAGCTATACTATAGAACTACAGTAATATTAACAGCCTGGTACTGGCATAAAAATAGACTGGTGGATCAATGGAATCAAATCAAAGATTCCCAACATTAACCCACACACCTATGAACACCTAATTTTTGACAAAGAGGCCAAAAATATTCAATGGAAAAAAGATAGTACCTTCAACAAACGGTGTTGGCATAGCTGGATGGTGGTAGTGGAAAAATGCAAATAGATCCAAACCTATCACCCTGCACAAAACAAAAGACCTCAGTATAAACCCAACTACACTGAACTTGATAGAAAAGAAAATGGGAAATACCCTCCAACACATTGGCACAGGTGACAACTTCATAAATATAACAACAGTAGCACAGACACTAAGAACAACAATCAATAAGTAGGACCTACTGAAACTGAGAAGCTTCTGTAAGGTAAAGGACACAGTTAATAAGACAAAACAACAACCTACAGAATGGGAAAAGATCTTCATCAACCCTACATCTGACAGAGGACTGATCTCTAAAATATACAGAGAACTCAAGAAACTAGAGTCTTAATACATAAATAACCCAATTAAAAAATTAAGTTCAGAGTTAAAAAGGGAATTCTCAACAGAAAAATTACAAATGGTCAAAAGACACTTAAAGAATTGCTCAACATCTTTAGCCATCAGAGAAATGCAAATCAAAACAACTTTTAGATACCACCTTACACCTGTCCCAATGTCTAAGATCAAAACACAGGTGACATTCTATGCTGGAGAGGATGCAGAATAAAAGGAACACTCCTCCATTGTTGATGGGAGTGTAAACTTGTACAGCCACTCTGGAATGCAGTATGGCAGTTCCTCTGAAAACTGGGAATCAATCTCCCCAAGGATCCAGCAATACCCACTATTGGGCATTTACCCAAAGGATGCACATTGGTACCCCAAAGGCATTAGCTCAACTATATTCATAGCAGCATTATTCGTAATAGCAAAAACCTGAAAACAACCTAGATGTCCCTCAACTGAAGAATGGATTTACAAACTGTGGTACATCTACACAATGGAGTACTATTTTGCAGAAAAAATAATGACATCCTAAAATTTTCAGGAAAATGGATGGATTTGTAGAATATTCTCCTGAGTGAGGTATCACAAGCCTCAAAAGATAGGCACGGGATGTACTCACTCATAAGTGGATTTTAGACAAAAAGCAAAGGATACTCAAGCTGCAAACCACAACCCCTGAACATCTTGGGCTTAGAAGGAACTTAAGAAAGACATCCAGAGATTCCACTAAGAAGAGAAAATAGAGAAGATTGTAGTAGGAGGTTTCTGGCCCGGACTTTTGGACCTAGCCTCAAGGTTTAAGCCCGCAGACCCACAGAGACACTCAGATGCTTACAATAGTTTTAGATTGATCAGCCGAAGGCCCAGGCATATAACTTGCTAACACTTTACCCTTAATCTAACCCATGACTCTTATCCTGTTCAGCCATGTGGCTCAGTACCTTTTCTCAGAGCAGCATGGTTGTCCTCTGCTTCTTCTGGCTTCTCTCTGGCCTTCTGCTCTGTTCTTCCTGTTCCCAGAGTTTTCTTAGTCTGATAGTGCTGCCCACACTTCCTGTCTGCCTTTGGCCAATCAGTGCTTTTTATTAAATTCATAGGCAGGAACAATTATTTACAATGGAACAACATAATCTCCCTACATATTCCCTTTTCTCTTTTGAAAACAAAAAGAACTCTAAATCTAATATTCTTTCCCCCCCATTATCTATAACAACTTACAAACAACACTGTAAATAAACACGAACATCCATAATCCATGTTTTGGGAATGTGGGTGTCGTTCTCTAGGCTACTTCCTGCTGAATGGGGATGCTGACAATCTCATGGGACTTCAAAGAAAAATTTAGGATTATGCACAAGTCTTTAGTGGAGTAGTCTGTAAGGCTGGGTCAGCTCAGCCAGTCTCCTTGAAATTCTTCTGGATACAGAGCTCTGGAGACTTCAACAGAGGTGCTCTGAAACGCTGAATCATCTGGTCCATCCATTTCCATTGGAGATTTTTCAGGGTGTCTTCCTCTATCAAACTTTATGTTCTGTATCCAGGAATAAATCCACAGCCTCTCATTTTCTGTGGAAATAAAAAGAAAACCTCTTCTCCAAAGTAGCATATCTTTGGATTTCAATTTTAAAGTAAACTCATGTACAAAATATATAGGTTGAATTAATCCAACAGTATTTATAATCAACTGTCTTTTAGCAGCTTTTACTAAGTCATTTTCAGTCAAGAAGCTTAAAGATAAGACAATAACATACAGTATCCAGACATTCTTTGTATTTTCCATCTTTACATGGCTTATTTTTTATTTATTTGTTTATTTTACTCTTTTTCTTTTTAAGGACTTTCTCTACCTTTTCTTTTCTTTCTCTAAGCCTATGTATATATATTTTCAACACACTCTAAACCACTTAGACTTAAAAAAAAAAACTGTCTTTACTGTATATTTATTTCTTAACTTTTTCGTCTCTGACCACACCTTTGCTTAGTTAGGAAGATTGACTCCACCCAGATTCTTCTATTTCTTTCTGTTTCTGAACACACCTTTAATCTTCCCAGGTCCTTGGCTATGGATTAAAGGCTGGTAGGATGGATGGATGGCTCCACCCAGCTCTTAGTCTAATTTCATAAAATTTAACTTTTTAGCCCAGGTACTCTGGGAATTTCAGGGTCCATATAATTATCAAGTAAATCTTTGCCATCTGCTGCTCATTAACTCCATTTAAATATTAAGCAGCAGGGCCTCTTAAAAAACTCACAAGTGTTTTGCCTCTAAGGCTGAATCAGGAAGCTTCTCTTTAAAAAGCCACGCCTCACTTTGCCTCAGGCAAACAGGGCTGATCCAAGAAAACACCACCACTAGAAAGCCATCTTTGATTCTGTTCCCTTTTTGTCCTTATGAACAGAAACCTTAAATACATCATTTACAACTTTTTGCTTATATTGAGAGTCCTGTGAGACTTGAGGAACCAGCCATTTTACACCTTAAACTGCACTCCAAAAGTCCACTATTGTAGCCCAAGCCCACATGCCTCACCAGGGCGTCTCTATACCACAGCTCACGTGAGAGACACAACTCAGAAGTTGCTTTGAGATCTAGACCATTTTTAAGCTTTCTATGGCTTTATGTGGGTATATTTTACCCAGGTTGGTCTGCCATTTGTAGTAAGAGGTTTCTGGCCCAGACTTAGGACCTAGCCTCAAGGTTTAGGCCCACAGACCCACAGACCCACAGAGACCCTCTGATGTTTGCAATAGTTTTAGGCTGATCGGCCTAAGGCCCAGGCATATAATTTGCTAACTCTTTACACTTAATCTAATCCATGACCCTTATTATCCTGTTCAACCATGCAGCTCGGTACCTTTTCTCAGAGCAGCATAGTTGTCCTCTGCTTCTTCTGGCTTCTCTCTGGCATTCTGCTGTGCTTCCTGTTCCTAGAGTTTTCTTAGTCTGGTAGCCCCGCCCACATTTCCTGTCTGCCTTTGGCCAATCAGAGCTTTTTATTAAACTCATAGGTGGGGACAATTTTTACAATGGAACAACGTAATCTCCCTACAGAAGATCACCTTAGGAAATTAGGATCATCACAGGTTACAACCAAGAAGAGTTGGGAACAAATCTTGAAAGAAGAAGATAGTCAAGTGAGGAGAGCAAAGAGGAAGATAGAAAGAGATGAATATCTTGATAGAGGAAGCCAAGGTGGATTTGAAAAGAGACTGGGTGCTAGGGAACTCACAGCATGTCCATGACCAAGTCTCCAAACAATAGTGGAGAGGGTGCCTAAACAGGACTTTCCCTATAATCAAATGAATGACCACCCTGCATCCAGCAAAGAATAGAGGTGGAGACAGAGATCCATGGCTGAGCACTGGGCCGAGCTCCTGGTCCAGCTGAGAGTAGGGGAGGAGAGTCTGTATGAGCAAGGGGATAGGGATTATAAGGAAAATTCCCACAGTGATGGATGGCTGGAGCTCTGAGGGGCTCACTGAATGAGGAATAGCCACGGGAAATCCATCTGGAAAAGGAGCGAGGCCCTGCAATGGTAGGCAACTGTCCATTGGCATGGGCAGTATGTGAAGCCTATAAAGTGGGATCAGACCGTGTTCCTGTGTGTGGCCTGGCACCCTGGAGCCCATTCCCTGCAGAGGAATACCTAACCCAGTCTTGACTTTGGGATGAGTAAATCTGTCTTGCCTGGAGTGGATTTCCATGCTGAGCTGACCCACCTTGGGATGTCTTGCCCTTTTGAAGGGGGTGGGAGAATGGGAAGGGGAAAAGCTGAAGACTGACTAGGAAGGATTGGAGGAGGGGAGGGAGTGGGAATAGGGGGATACATAGATAAAAATGACATTTTATTAAAAAATAAAATAAAATGGAAAAAAGAGAAAAACTCTCTCTTTGAGTACTTGTTGAGATTACAACTCATTTCCAAGAAAAATATGGCAGAGATTATGGGACAGAAATTGGGAAATTAGATTATAACACTAGCTTCCTTCTGGATGCCCTTTATTTCTCCTGTAGACCCAAGTGGCAGGGGATTAAGGAATTAAAGACATCTAGACTGCAGTGTTTGGGAGATGTAAAACAGAGATACTCAGCTAAGCTAGAAACATACTCTCCATTCACAGTAATGATGAGATGGTGAATGGTTGGTGTTTTAAGGTAGCATGTTTTAACTTTATGCAGAGCATATAACTAACACTATACACAGGCTGCTCATGTACCCTTGCACCATTGCGGCCTTTAGCACAGGCTGGTGAACATTGATAGGCGTCTGCTATCACCACTCTGCACTTCACAGACTAAAGTCAACCAAGGGAATGTCTGTTGCCCAGCCTGCTGGTGGCCATACTTTTTTCTTGTAGTCTCAAGATTCTGATCTTATCACACCTCAAACTCAGGCTGTTAGTCAGAGATCTGCAAACAGAATGAATATTCTTCATGAGAACACAGGGTGTTGCTTTTTACTCTCTTCAGGAAGAGGAGCAATACTCAAGGGAGAGGAAGAGAAAAGGAAATGTCCTTTGCTGCTGATAGTAAATTGTAAACACCCAGGTTCTATATCCCAGGGTTAGGCCAGGCTAGGCGCCATTGGGAGGGAAAGGTAACAGCTGTGAAGTGGTCTAAGCAGACATTCTCCATCTGCGACATGCCCCTGTAGTGACTTGAGCAGCCCCATCCCCAACAGGTGATTATCATGTGGTCTTTCCAGATACAGTTACAACATGCTTGTGTTTTATGAGAACACAAAGGCGAGATGGTCAGATCCATATCACTCGGCCTGGTTCTTCTGGAGCTAGTTTCCAGAGAGTAAAGCAAAATTGAGGCCAGTGGCTAATCTGATGAGGACATTTCTTCAACTGAGATTTGGTTTTTCTCTGATGACACTAGTTTGTGTCACGTTAACAACAAGGAACTAACACACTGTTCAACCTAGGCATGGTTGGAGGCCATTTATCCCCTCTGTTTTTAACTTTTGCCTGAAAATCTGTGTTAATCAGTTTCTCAGACACACAGAACTACTAAAATATATATAAGAAGGGATTTATCAGGTTGGCTTCCTTAAGCTGCCTGAACGCTGAGGAGTCTGGGAAATTGGCAACTGCCAATTAAAGACTAGAAACATCAGATAAGAGGGGCCAATGATGTAGCTCCAATCTAATTCTAGTGGCCTAGAAGCCCCAAAGAAAGTCAGTGGGACAAGTGCATGGCCCGAGGCTAAAAAATCCAGAAGTGGCAGCATGAGGAAACACACCTGCTCCCTGAATCTGTTTCCTGTTGGATCTGGAACCCTTACCATGTGGATGGTGTGTACAGGGTTCACCTTTCTAATTCAGTTCACTGACCCACATTAATCTTCCCAGGAAACTTCCTCACAGACACATTCACAAGTGTGCATCGACAATTTTCTACACATCTCTTAATCTCGTCAGGCTGAAAAAGGAGAATAACTGACCTACCACCTCAAACAAAGTTTGTTTTTTTTTTTTTAACACGCATTATGACATTCTCATGGGTATTTCCTAACTGACCCCAAAGCCTATTCCAGATCTTTTATTCATTCCATTTTAAATTAAATGAGTCATGACTGAGAAGATAGCTCAGTGGTAGAATGCCAATGGTCCTAGATTCACTCCCCTGCACTATAAAAATAAATAATTAATTAGCTAAACTAATTAGCTGTGACCTTAGTATAGCTGGTGACACTCAAATGTCCATAACCAGATTCCACCTCTCAGGACCAGGCATTGTGAAGCATAATAATCACTGACTTCAATTCCCAATCATCCAATCATGTTACAATTTTTATTTAATTAACATCTAAATAGTCCTTCGAGACAGGAAGCAGCTGGTGTCTTCAATAGTAAAATATCCTTAATAAAATATCCTTAGTCCTTTTTTACGTCAGCATTTGTATATACCTTCACACTGACTCAGAAGGCATGTGTATTATTATACTCAGATGTTTCTCTGTTCCACCCAGTTTGTCCCACAGCCACTTAGTCCAAAATAATCACACAAAGGCTTATATCAATTATAAACCATTTGGCCTATAGCTCAGGTGTTGCAGTGCGGTTTCTTGGTCCCGGGCAACCAGAGAACCCAGACCTTGCCGTGCCAGACCTCTTAGCCGCCCGCCGCCAGCCGTTCAGGCCCCCAGAAATGACTCAGATGCTATATTAACTTTATGCTGTTTGGCCTATGGCTCAGGCACATTGCTAGCTAGCTCTTACATCTTAAATCCACCCATTTCTATTAATCTGTCTGCCACGTGGCCCGCGGCTCACCTGTGCTCCTTACATGTTGCTCTTTTGGGCTTCAGATTGGTCTGCCTCTGACTCCGCCCTTCCTTTCCTACCTATTCTGATTGCTCCTCCTACTTCTTCTATGGTGCCTGTCATGGCCCAAAACAGCTCCTTTATTTAAAGATTGAGATCCACAGCATACAGAAAGGCATTCCCACATCACTCAGGCATATTACTGACTAGCTCTTTCACTTAGATTAGTGCATAATTCCTTTCTCTGTTTAACCATGTGACTTGGCACCTTTGCTCAAGTGCAGCATTCTCTTCTTCCTGACTCTGCATCTTCTCATCTGGTAGCCTCACCTATACTTCCTGCCTGTCTTCTGGCCAATCCGTCATAATCCCACAGCCCAGTATCTCAAGGCCTGTGCCACAGCCTCACCATTCAGCAGCCCTGTCACACTCATTTAAATCAACTGCAATGCCAGTTCTAAATTGGTAACTGCAATTCTCAATCAGAATCAATCTAATGCAGTCTTCACACCTAAAGGAAACAGCACTATGACTCTGTAGTGGTTAGAGCCAAGTGTCCAAAATCAGATAAAAAGTGGGTGGAGTCACAGCTCTATCACATCATCATGGTGTGAATGTGGGCTAAATACTTTTTTCAAGTAAAATGTGGACAGTGAGTCATGTTTATCTCATAAAGCTTTAAGAAGTAGTAATAAAGATAATGTCCATGGCATGTAGTATTTGATAGCATAGGCTTAGTGCTCAATGTGTGTGCAGGTTAGTATTTTGCTTTTTGTTGAGAGGATTTTTTGGTTTGGGTGGTGGTTGTTGGTTGGTTGATTGGTTGGGTTTTGGTTTTTGGGTTTATTTTTTAATCAACTTAGTACAAGCTAGGGTCATTCCAGAAAAAAGAACCCCAACTAAGAAAATGCCTCCATTAAGACTAGCTTGTAGATGAGTCTGTGGGTGTATTTTCTTGAATAATGACTGATGTGGGAGGACCAGGACCACTGTGCAAGTGCCATCTCCGGGCAAGTGGCTGTGGGTATTTAGAAAAGCCAGATGAGCAAGCCATGGAGTGCAGTACTCCTACATGGCTTCTGCTTCAGTCCTGCCTCTAGGTTCCAGCTCTCCTTGAGTTTCTACTTTGGCTTCCTCAATGATGGGCTGTGACTGGGATAAAAGCCAAATAAACCCTTTCATCTCCAAGCTGCTTTTGATCATGATGTTTATCACAATAATAGAAAATAAGCCAGGACAATGAGTGATTCAGTGTCCTCTGTAGATTTATGACCTTGCTAAAGCACGAGTTTAAACAGCAGACACACACACAAATACACACACACACACACAACACACATACACACACACACACACACACACACACACACACACACACCCCACACCACACCACACACAGACACAACACACACATACTTTCTCTGGATGCTATAAGTATAAATTTAGTAATTCATGAGTTGTTCAACATTGCAAGAGCACTGGGTGTCAAGAACCAAAGACATCTTGATTACCTTATCTGTTTTCTATGGCAGACTCAAGTGAAATATCGTCATTTCATGTGTAGATTAATACAATGGTCCAAGGAGCTGTTCACAATTCTTCCAAGAGGTATTGAAGACAAAAGCTCAGGTCTTTAATTACAGATCCAGTTTGGTCTTAGACCTACAGCATCTGATCTAGCAGACATGCCTTCTTCACCATTTAATTGATAAAATCAGATTTGTCTTCACCTTCCTCTACCAAAATGGAATTTTTTAACTTAAAAAAGAGAGGGTTTTTCTATAGAATTTCCCTTCATTTTTACATACTTTCTAGTTTAATACAACTCACAGAATGTTTGAAACACAGCGTATCAATCGCTACAGAAAAGGAGCTGAGAAGTCAGACTTCCTTCATAGAAACAGATATGAAGTTATATTTTAGTTCTCACCTTTCCCTTGGAAGTTTGTTTCTCCAAGCATGGAGTACACTGTCTACATACAGTCTCAAGCACAGCAGTGTTTGTAGATACAGTTGTTCTAACTTCTTGTCCCAACTGCTCCTGCTTCTGGTCTCTGGTACAACAGGGATAAGAAGAAAGACAGACAAGCAGTTTCCTGTGATATCTCAGAACCTTAATAGACAACTGTCTGATTTCTCCTTTAATACAGACTTGGAGCCAGGTGAAGTTATAGGTTGGCAGAAGTAGCCCCACAGTTCAACATGCATGAATGAACTCACTGAGCACTCGGGTAAAAAACACTGGACCAAACACAAACACAACTCATGTGGGTCAATAAACTCTTGCTTTAGTCCAACAAAGGCTTTCAATCTTTGATCCTTTGACATGTCTTCTCTCTAGTTATTGTGCCTTCAGGCTGGTAAAGCCAGCCTACAGAAAACAAGGGCATTTATTACTAGTCAGATAAAGATGATGCAGTCGTATCTTAACCTTGGCAGAAAGGAATTGAACAGGGTAAGTCGCTTCCATCTGATCTTTGTATGTGAGAGACACATCCCCAGATTGATCTTAATTTCACCCCTCCAGGGATGTCAACAAACCTATAAAGAAATAAAAACTAGGCATGGTCCTTATTGTTCAAGATTAGTGGGTCCTCTCTGTGACTCTGAGCAAAAGTTAAACTCTGATTCACATTCAAACATATCAATTTCCAGGTCTCATCTTGATGATTACCTCTGCCAAATGGGAGCTTTATAAACTAATACTTGAGTGTTTTATGTGTATATTTCTTGGAGGGGACTCATAGATTTCATCAAATTCTTAAGTGTTTGTTTTAGCCTAATGTAACTATCATATGAACACTTAATGGAAAGTGTGTGTTTTCTCCTACTTATCAAATGGAAGAATTTAACATGAAAGGCACACAAACGATAGAAGCCAGAAGCACTGAAGTAATGTGCACTAACTTTTTGTGATAATATTCACAAGTCTTCAAAGTTTCCGTCTGGGGAGAAAAAAAGGAAGAACATCACACTAGTCTGTACCAGTCCTAGATCTATGCAGTAAACTGCGGTGTATCCTTGAACTATTTTAGAGTGTGTTAACTCTAGTAACAATCTACAATGACAAATAACATTTTTTAGAGTGATCAACTATAATTGGCCAAAACTTAACAACTTCTACTTTTTACATTTCCCTCCATCTACGTTAGGACCACCCAGGAGAAAGACAAATCTGCTCTGCTATCCAATCACCGAGTGCCACACGGCTGTTAGCTGCACTTAGCTTCTCCATGCCAATAGCTTCCACTCAGGACATGCATGCCTGTCTCTACTCTCCATTACAAAGCTTCTTCCCCATTTTTCTGCCTGCTTTTCATTTGCTACATAAAAGCATACGAATATATCTGACTCCCTTGCTACAAACACAGAATAAATAAATAAATTTGATTTTCTCGTTGGATTGTCTTCATTTCTTTTCAGGTTCCTCATTATAAACTCATGCTTCCTGACTTCAGCAGCAATGGGTACTTCTCACAGTTAAGACCTGTAAATACAGTCATGCTCACACACCAAGAGGATGATGCCTTTTTCAGTGAATAGAGGTTTCCCAGACAACTTTCTATGATCTCTGCTATTAATTAGTTTCACATTGTCACAATGTAATAGTAGAGGCAACTAATATATAAATAGAGACTTATTTAGTCTTATTTTATTATTTGGGAAGTTCAAGGTCCAAGATCCCCTGAGCAGCCTTATTGTTTTAGCCAATAGTGAGTGTGACAGTTAGTGTTACATATATCTAGGAACAAGTGATCACCCTTCAAACAAAGTCATGGCAAAATTGTTTCTTTTTTTCAAAGCAATGCCATGGAGAGAACATGAAGAGTTATTCAAGAGATCATATAACTTCTGAGAGTGTACCTCTAGTGTCCTAAAAGGCTCCTATAAAAATTTCATAACTTTTTCTACATTTCTTGCTTTATTGTCATGTATTCTTATTGAGTGTGAGGCAAGTGAGATAGAAATAAAAAGAAATTTGAGCTACAGAGAGGTTTGATGATGTTCATATGCCATGATCTCACTCTCCAACAAAATATTCTAGTATTCTGAACAGTAGGCTCATAGGATATTGAGGCCAACACTTTGCCAACTACTGGAGTCTAAATATGGTTTGTTTCCTAAAAGTTCATGTACTAGAATATGGACCCAAATTTAATGGTATTGAAAGGTTGTAGGACCTTTAAGAAGAGAGATACATGTCATGACCACCCTTGTGAGGGGGTAAGTGCTGACCATGTGGGATAAATTAGGTCTCCCAGGACTGGATTTGATCCAAAGAGAATTTTTGTCTTAAAAGCAGTCTCTCAGCTTTCTCATACCTTCTGTCACTGTGTGACTTCCCTCTCACACATGTGATTCTGTTTGCTGTGAGGTCATGTAAGATGCTGCCACCATGCTGTTTTTACTTCCAGCCACCAGAACTATGACCCCAAATCAGTCTTTCTTCGTTACATCTTTATCAACATTTAGTTATATCAGCAGCGAGGTAGGAGCAGGACCAAGACACCAACCTACCTCTTAGAGGTGGTTTGTCAAAAGAAAGAGGGGGAAGAGAGAGCGAGCTTCTCTGCCGTGCTCATCTGCTGACCTTGAAAGTCTTCATCTCTTTCCCAGCCTCTTGCTGAGGCAGTGGAGTTGAGAAGGAAGACTGCTGACTCCAGCTAAAGGATGGTGTTATTTATAGCAAGCTGCAGCAATGCCTTCCTTAGGCACAGGAAAAGCAGCAAGCTAATCATCACCCTTCTAGAAAATCACCAGGGATACACAACTCCATTGCCTCACGCACACACCCCATCTTACGACCTTCCTTAGATTATCCCCAGTACACAACCTCATAGATGTCATCTTTTGGAGTTCTGTCAATCAATCTTAGGCCTTCTTGGCAAAGAATGGATTTAAGAAGAGATGTAAAAGCTCCGCAGTGCTTCCATCAACCATGGACCCTGTTTGCTTTCCTCATGTGTACCTGTCTCACTCACATCATTACCATTCATCTCTAGACTCCCTCTTTCCCATGTGTTGGAGCCTCCACTCAACTTCCCAGGTCTCATTTTTGTTACAGGTCATGTTGAGTTTCAGTGAGACTCCAGTCTTATTGTTGGTGTTCACACCAAGTGTATAATGGTTTAAGTACTACAGCACATGAAAAATTTGAGTATTAACAAAAGGTATTTATTAGATTTTTTTGGTGATTAGTAATTATACAGTCCTCACATTTTGCCTTTCTACTTTTAATGTTTCATACATCCAAATAATCATAAACTAAGATATCACCATACCTTCCATTTACAGTAGAGTCCTTGACAAGTCAGTGCTCAAAAAATGTAGTTCACACAGGATGTCCCTGGCCAAGTCTCCAGACAATAGTGGAGGGGTGTCTGAGCAGGACTTCCCCTATGGTCAGGTGGGTGACCACCCTGAGTGTCATAGCAGAACCTACATCCAACAAAGAATAGAGGTGGAGGCAGAGATCCATGGCTGAGTGCTGGGCCGAGGTTCTGGTCCAACTGGGAACAGGGGAGGGGTGTCTGTGTAAGCAAGGGGTAGGGACTGTGAGGAAAATTCCCTCAGTGATGGACAGCTGGAGCTCTGGGGAGGGGGGGGGCTCACTGAATCAGGAGTGGCCACTGGAGATCCATCAGGAAAGGGAGCTGGGTCCTCCAAGGGTAGGTGACTGTCGACAGGCATGAGCAGTGTGTGGAGCCTCAAGGAGTGGGATCAGACTGTGTTCCTGTGCATGGGCTGGCACCTTGGAGCCCATTCTCTGCAGAGGAACACCTAGTCCAGCCTTGACTTTGGGATGAGTGAATCGGACTTGCCTGGAGTGGATGTGCCATGCTGACCCACCTTGGAACTTCTTGCCCTATTGGGAGGAGGGAAGGGAGAGGTATCAGGAGGATACATGGATAAAAATAACCTTTTTTGATAAAATAAATAAATAAGTAATGTAGCTCATCAATGTGTTTTTTCCTTTGTTTTCTTTTCTTTAAATGTGTAGCCCAAGATGACTTACCAACATCTCTTCAGCATATCCTACTGGCACGTGCCATTACAATCTACTTTTTTATATGCCAAAAGGAAAGATTTGTTATGAGAAAACATGGTTGATCACAGAGCTCTGGGGCAGAGCCATGCCTCTCTGTGAATTGGATTCCTTAGTAGAAAACTATAGCAACAGGGGTAGCTTTTCTGCCTTTTTGCCTGCAGCTTCTACAGTCTGCCTTTGGCAAGGTGGTTTACCCCGTGCATGGTAGGTGTCCAGGACGGATGGCTTCATGTCAACTATTGTGGAATATTTGTTTACACTGTGTGAAAATGCATCACTGTGATTGGTTTAATAAAGAGCTGAATGGCCAATAGTGAGGCAAAAGAGAATAATCAGGGCTTCCACGGAGAGAGAGGAACACAGGGTGAATCAAGGTTCATGAGAGATGCCAGTGAGACATGGAGGGAGTCAGACATACATTATGGAGGAAAGGTAATGAGCCATGTGGCAGAAGAGATTAATAGAAGCCAGTTAATTTAACTTACAAGAGCTAGTTGAAAACAAGCCTAAGCTAAGGCCAAGTTTTAATAATAACAAGTCTCCATGTCATTATTTGAAGGCCAGCAGGCCAAGAAAATTCAACTACCATCATCTTGATACAAGTTAAAATTATCTGGGAGAAGGAAGCCTTGATTAAGAAAATACCTCCATAAGATCGGGCTGCAGGCAAGTTTGCAGGGCATTTTTCTTGATTAGTGATCGATGGGGTAGGGATGCTGTTCCTCGGATGGTGGTTCTAGGTTCTATACAAAAACAGACTAAGCAGCTATGACGAGCAAGTCGGTAAGCAGCACCCCTCCATGGCTTCTACATCAGCTCTTGTCTCCGGGTTCCTGCCCTGATCTTCCTTTGATGATGAACAGCAATGCAGAAAGAGTATAAGCCAAGTAAAACCTTTCCTTCCCAGGTTGATTTAGTCATGGTGTTTCATCACATCAAAAGAAACCCTGACTAAAACAGGACTGCCTTGCATTTCCCACATTTAGCTGTCCTTTTTTCTTATATAATACACTTTTCATTATAGTAAAATAAACTTTTATGGTTTTCTCAAAAGGTTTCCACAATTCTCTCATTATTCTCTCATTACATGCATAGCTATATTTTTAATTTATCCCTTGGTAGAATGATAAATAGTTTAAACCTCTCACATTTATCTCTTATTAGGAAAAATATCAGCCTATTGTAGAAATATCTTGTTTGCTCCTATATGCTTTCGCAAGAGTTAAAGTAGCAAAGAGCTAAACATACCCTCTGTGCATTTGTAGCACAAACACTACATAAAATGACTCATCAACCAAGACTGTCTTCTATTAAAGTTTTTTAAAGAATTTATCTTTCATGTGTGAATTTACGTTAGTAGTCAGAAAGCTGGTAGTTAGGAAGTGGAAGATATTAATATGTAAAGTCTTAGAAATCACAATTTTAAAAGGCAATGGGGCTGGGAAAATAGTTTGATGTTTTAATGACTTGCCATGCAAGTTTGAGAACTGAGATTTGGATCTCTAGCACCCAGATAAATGGTAGGTTGTATGGTGTCTGCCAATAACTTCAGTACAGGGAGATAGAGACAAGAGATCACTGGCAAGCTGGTTAGCTAGCCCAACCCAATCAGTCATCTTTGGGTTCAAATGAGAGAGCCTGAAAAAATATTTATGGTAGAGAGAGATGACAGAGTATACAAAATATCAACCCCTGCCTGGCCTTCACACATACACACAAATATATACACATGTGTGCACACACATACACGTCCAACCACACACATGTGGATATGTATACACATACATGCATACTCTATACACAGCAAAAAAAAAAACAACTTCCAAAAGTGTCAAATGTGAGTTACCTGAAATGTCTAGGACAGTGCTCAGGTATGATGTCTAGGTCATTGCTTGGGCAATGATACTGTTTGTTCTATAAAGCATACCTAAACACACACATACAAAAACACAAAACAAAGACTTCTAATCTGCTCTTTAGTTTGGTTTTGGAATTTTACCTTGACAATGAGCTACATTTTACAGGGAAAATACTAATGAATATACTACTCATCTCATAACAGAATATTTGAGAACACAATGTTCTAGGTGTAGCCAAATTTAACACTGCACCTAGCTAACAAGGAGAACCCCTGAGAGGGACACATGGATTGCCCTGGGAAGGGGAAGGGGATGTGATATATTGAGTAAACTAGGGGACAAGGGAAGGCAATGGGGGGGGGTATGGGGGATGAGAACATAAGAAAACAGGTTGCTTGAGCTGCAACAGGGACAGAGAGGGAGAACAGTGAAAGAGACTTGACAGAGGGAGATATCATGGAGTTAGAGAAAAGCCTGGTGTTGGGGAAGTTCCCAGGAATACACAAGTATGGCCCTAGCTTAGACTATTAGCAATAGTGGAGAGAGGGGCCTGAGTTGGCTTACCCCAGTAACTGTCATCATGGAGCCTTTATTCAGTAGCTGATGGAAGCAGATGCAGAGATCCACAGCCAAGCACCAGACTGAGCTCCGGGAGTCAAGTCAAGGAGAGGGAAGAGGGATTATTTGAGCAAGAGGGGATCAAGATCATGATGGGGAAATCTACAGAGACAACTGAACTTTAGACAAACAGCTGTAGAGCTTACATGGGAATGGACTAGGCCCTCTGCATACAGAAGACAGTAGTATAGTTGATCTGTTTAGGGAGACCCTGGCAGCAGGATCAGGATCTATATCATTGGTGCATGAGCTGGCTTTTTGAAGAGATACCTTGCATACCCTTGATACAGGGAGGAGGGGGGTTGGACCTGCCTCAAATGAATATACCAGGCTTTTCTGTCTCCCCATGGGAGGAGTTTGGAGGAGGTGGGTAGTAGGTGAGAAAGAGGTTGGGGGGAGATGAAAAAGGGATGAGAGGGAGAATCTGGTCGGTATGTAAAATGAATTTTTAAAATTTCTTAATTAAAAAAAGTTAACTGAGCTGGCATGACTGCCTTAGGGATTTATTTAATTAATCATTTATCTAGACCAGATTTTGTGGGGATATATTGTAATATAATAAAAACATTCCGAGATATCAGAGGGATCTACCCACAGTCAGTCTAGGAGGATGAGACAGTGGTGATTCACACCTTTAATCCCAGCACAGGGAGTATCCTGGGAGTGGTGACCTACACCCTTAATCCAATCTGTGTTGAAGGTCATTTTAGTTTACAGAAGGAGTTCCAGGCTCCCAGGCAGGCAGTGGTGGTGCCACGCCTTAACTGAGCAAAGAGAGTATTTAAGGCAGATATAGAAAGACAGAGCAGGCAGAAGAAGCCAGGAAGAGCAAGGCTGAGGAAGCTGGAAGACAGCTGGGTAAGGTCTGACTGTGGTGTTTACTCTCTCTAATATCTCCAACTTTCCCAGAGATCTGGCCCCAAGTTTCCTTTATTCATGCAACAAGAGTTTACAAATATTTCTAAAGAGGATGTCTTAGGCTTTCTACTGCTGCAAAGAGCCACAATGACCACAGCAACTCTAATAAAAAAAATTTAATTACATTTTCAGAGGTCTACTCCATTATTATCATGGTGTGACATGGTGGCAGGCAGATGTGATACTGGAGGAAAAGCTGAGAGTCCTACTTCTTGACTTGCAGCTAACAGGAAGTGGTCTGAAATACTGGTCATCGCTTGATAATATATATAAGATCAAAGCTCTCCTCCACAGAGACATACTTTTTCCAACAAGGTCATACTTACTCCAACAAAGACATACTTCCTAATAATGAAAGTTAGAGCTTATATATTTCAGGTTTTGAAGACTAGTTCAACTCCAACAGGATAATTTTTAAAAAGGCTTGATGAGGCTGTAGAGATGGTTCAGTGGTTAAGAGCACTGACTGTTCTTCAAGAAGACTGAATAGATATTGAAAGATTCAAAATCATCAATAACCCCAATTCCAGGGAATATGAAGTCTTCTTCTAACCTCCATGGATACCTTCACACAGTGCATACAATCAGAGGCATAAGTAAATTTGTGAAAACAAAATAATGTAATTGAGATTCCAACAAACTTTCTTTAAAACAAACAAAAATAATAATAATTGTTTAGCAAGTCAATAGACAAAATTTGAACCCATGACCATAGCTGATAAATCCAAGTTGATTAATATAGCCTTGTTGCCACATATGGCATTTTGAATTTGAAATCAGATAAATAAAGTTGTAAATTTAATTTTTCAGTTCTACTAGCCACGTTTCAAATGAAGCGTGACCATACCATATATGGCCAGTGGCTACCATATTGAAATGTAGAACATTCCTATCATGCCAGTGTAGACAACTCATCTATCAACATCTTTAAACTATATTGAAATGTTTTGCATACAAGTGAAGGAAGCCCTTTGTTTCTTAAACTTCTACATCCTAGACATTCTTAACTCAAAGTGAACAATTTATTAAAACATTGAGCAGTGTGAAAGTTTCATATCCTGAACCAAGTTGCCATCATGTGATTTTAAACAACATTTCCATTTTCACCAGAGTTGACGTGTTAAAAAGCGTGTGAAATTTTTATGTAGAAGACTTGATAAGACAAACCAAAGCTATGCATACACTAAAGAGTAAGAGGTTGGTTGGCTTCCATTTATCTTTGTAAAAGCACACCTTATAAGATGATAATTCAAAACAAAGTTGTTTAAACTATGTCTAAAACAAAATGGACAGAACAGGAAGACAGCTACTAACCATGTCTAGATTGTATCGCTCAGAACTATGTAGGCGGAGTTTTACTTACAAGGCACCAGTCCAAGATAAATATTTATTAGAATATAAATCAACACTCAGGATATTAGTAACAGCTTATAGTAGCACCTTAACAGGGACTGAAGTATCCCAGTGATGGACGAGCGATGGACGGATGATGGATTCCGATCCTGTCTCTCCAACAGCCAGGAACCAGGAAGAGACCTCCTCGTGTCCCAGAAGCCACTTATCAATGGGGTTGGCCACACCCCCTCCAGGAGCCCGGGACCCTGGATAAGCGTCTCCGGATCTTATCGGCTGACACCTGAATCCCACTACAGAACTACCATCTAGTGGCAAAACCATCTGAACGGGAATTTATGTATTAGTTCACAGTTGAGGGTGCAGGCAGAAGGAGTGTGATCTGCCCCTAAACTGTGGTCCTGATTGAACTGAGAACTGGAGAAGAATCTGGAACTGTGTTATTGTGTGGGTGACAACAAATGCAAGCTCAGTCACGAGTTCCTGGAGCTTGAACCGGGACTTAACAAACAATTGGATATGCCAGCAACAGCAATGGAGTCCTGATCAGGAAATGGGCTCGTGCCCAAAAAGTGTGATGGGACAATCGTGGAGAGCCATTAGCAACAGTGAAATTCCCATGATATGCTGTGGCCTCCTGACCAAGTAGGCCATGCATTGTAGCCACCTCCTGACAAAATAATCCAGAAAGAGTCTTTCACAATATCAAAGTTTTTCCCCTTACTAATATTAATCAATTAAATAATCTACAAGGCTTATAAGTATTTTATTATCCTATACAGAAGCGAAATATTTTGTCTTAAATCTTGTTGGTTTCAAGATTAATTCAATCTCCCTTGAATGTTGCTGCAGATATGAAGTGGATGGGAGTAGGTTTACGGCATAAGGCAATCCAACAATATTAGTTTAGAGCTCTGTAAATGAGAAATCTAGTTTAAATCTTACTTGATGAAGGTCACCTCCTGCTGGTGGGGTGTGTTTCCTTAGGCTCCAGGGGAGAATGCAAATTCTTGCCTTTTTCAGTTTCTAGGGGACATTCTGTGCCTCTTCTGTCTTCAAAGTCAGCAACACAAGGCAAAATCCCTCTCACTCTGCCATCTTTCAGGTTCTCTTCTGTTTCCCTTTCCAATTTTAAACGCTTTGTATTCCATTGAGCTAACCCAAATAACTCAGAACAACTTCTTTGTTGTAAGAATGATTGGACTGTTATGAGAAAATAGCATCATAACATTTTTTTTTAACTTTTCATTTGATTTAAAGAAACTTGGACAGCTCCTGTGAAAACTTAATGTTGACCTACAATTCTCTCTTGCTGGAGAATGTACATCCCAAGAAAAGCAGAGAGAACAAAAGCCTGAGAGAAACCGTTCAGACTCAGCCACTCACCAAGAGTCTCCAGCAGCCCACAGAATAAAAATACAGAAACAGCTGGCCACAGCAGAAGTATATACACTTATACTTTCAAAAATCAGTGACCACCCCCAAGAGAATTGGGGATCAAGCACCTAAGAACAAGGAAGTTTGCATATTGATTTTTGAAGCCCAAGAGATCAAAGAGAAGTGCTGTTCAGTTAAAGTTAGCACAGAGGGGGCCAACAGCCTCATTCCAGGCTGCATAATTTCATAATTAAAGATCAGGGGTGGCCACAATAAATAGCATGGCATTAATCAAGTCTTTAAAATGCCAGTGTACAAATCAATCTTTCTCATTTCAAAGAAACTTTGACAACTTCCAAAAGGCATCATCTCATGCAAATGGTGTGCTGTATTATAACTGTTTAATTAAGTCTGGTATCAAAAGGCAGATGCAACTCCAGCAGGAGTCCTGATATCTCACATGGAGACAGCTGCCTGCACGTGATCATGGCCCCACTCACTATGCAACAGCCACCCATCCCCATTCCCTCTTCAAACTCCTTTTATTCTCCAGATCTGTTTCCCTTTCATAAAAACTGAGAGCATCCTTGCAGGAGCTTGGTGAGATTTGATGAAGTTTCTGGAGACACACTTTGAAGATGAAGGTAGTGAGCTTTTCTCAAACAACTACAAGGACCGTGTGTGTGTGTGTGTGTGTGTGTGTGTGTGTGTGTGTGTGTGTGTGTGTGTGTGTGTGTGTGTGTGCGCGCGCGCGTGTGGGTGTGCGTGTATGTGTGGTATTTAAACATTATATTAATATTGATCATCATCTATAGAATCTAGAGCCATCTAGGAGACCAGCTTCTGAACATGACTGTGTGAGAGGCTATCTAATTTAGGTTAATTATAGAG
This sequence comes from Phyllotis vaccarum, assembly GCA_033318265.1. NCBI lineage: Eukaryota > Metazoa > Chordata > Mammalia > Rodentia > Cricetidae > Phyllotis > Phyllotis vaccarum. The sequence continues at coordinate 1,523,842 of JARWLC010000005.1, forward strand.
GGATGACTAGCTTAACTGTGGGTAGCACTACTCCACAGACTGGGGTCCTAAACTGAGTAAAAAAGGAAAATATGAGCTGAACGTTAGCCTTCATTTCTCCATGCACTAGACTTCAGGCACAGTGGATCAACTGCCTATAGCTATTGCTCTGAGCTCTCCACTTATATCAACTGAATCCCCAAATGATGAGTCCCAAATCTTTCCTTAGTTAAATTGGTTTTGTCATATGTTTTGTTACAGTAAGGAGGCAAGTATCTAATACACAGTACTTTGAATACTTTAAATATTCCTGATAAAACTGCAGTTTCAGAGGCTTAGAACTGATAGAAGCCGTTCTTTGAATTCAGAAATGTCTAATGTTAGCATGATAACCAACCCAAGGAATAATCAAATAACTACTTCCACCTCAGAATGATTGGTGTTTTGCCCACAATCAGATACAGAGTGGTGTAGTATGAGGTTTCTGGCCCAGACTTTTGGGCCTAGCCTCAAGGCTTAGGCCCGCAGACCCACAAACCCACAGAGACACATGCACACACAAATGCTTGTAGTAGTTTTAGGCTGATTGGCCTAAAGCCCAGGCATATAACTTGCTAACTCTTTACCCTTAATCTAACCCATGACTTTATCCTGTTCAGCCATGGGGCTCGGTACCTTTTCTTAGAGCAGCATAGTTGTCCTCTGCATCTTCTGGCTTCTCTCTGGCATTCTGCTCTGATCTGCCTGTTTCTAGAGTCTCCTTAGTCTGGTAGCTCGGCCCACACTTCCTGTCTGCCTTTGGCCAATCAGCACTTTTTATTAAACTCATAGGCGGGGACAATTATTGACAATGGAACAACATAATCTCCCTACAGAGTGGTGGCAGTTTCGGAATCTGGCTTCTTTTCTACAACCACAAGAGCATGTACTTCAAATCTTACATAGCAGGGAGATGTGAGGAACGTAGAGAAGGTAGTTAGCTTCTCATATATTTGTATAACAAGGTTAGGCAAAAATCGCCATCTGTGAAATCAGAACTCAAAAGAACTTCAAGGTTCATGGTGTGATGGAAATATTGCAACTCAGCAGTATCTAGAATTTCCTAGGAGACAGGTCTCTGAGAGTGTTTGTGAGAGCATTTTTAGAACACATTCATTGAGATTGGAAGACTCACTCACCTATGGGTGACACCATTCTATGGACTAGGGTCCTGGACTGAATAAAAAGGAGAAAGCAAGATGAGTTCTAACATTCATGCCTCTCAACCAGCTGCCTCGCGGTCCTCGTCACCACACTTTCCCTACCGTGATGACTATATATAATGTGACTGGCTACCTCCAGCTGCTGCTATGATTTCTCTGCTACTAGACCCTCAAACTGTGAGGCAAAGAAACCCCTCTTCCTTCAGTCAATATTTTGTCACAGATGAGAAAAATAAATAATATGAGTTTCTAATAAAAATTAATCAATCCACAGAGAATTTCCCACATCTCCAGCAATGCTGTTCCCACCGAAGAGAAAAGACAGATTTTTAATGGCATGTGCTTTTACACAGCTAATTTCTCTGTGCATGGAATCATATTCAATACTTAAATCTGTAAGTTGAGTGATTGGATTGAGTTATCCTTTTACAGGAGAAGGTGAATTGAAAACTGATTTGATGACAAATCCGTGCTCATATATTGACTAAGTGGCTCAGCTAAGACAGCAAGTTTCATTCAAACAAGTATAAGTAAATTGCAAAGGTTTTTTTGAATTACCTTGAAGACCAGCCTCTGGGCACTCCTGTGAGGGATGCTGACTCCAGAACATGAACAAATCCATTGTTTTCCAGTCTAAAATCACATTAAATTCCTCAGTTAAAGTTGGCTGTGATTAGTTTCTAAATTTACATGTGCTCTATTGTAGGGGTATTGTGTTGTTTCATGGAAAATAACTGTCCCACCCACTGGTTTAATAAAAAGAGCTGATTGGCCAAAGGCAGGCAGGAAGTGTGGGTGGGGCTACCAGACTAAAAACTCTGAGAACAGACCGCCAAGCAGAACACCAGAGAGAATTCCGGAGAGAGGCCCGGAAGAAGCAGAGGAGAACTATGCTGCCCTAAGAAAAGGTACCGAATCGCATGGCTGAACAAGAGTCCTGGGTATGAAAGGTAGAGATGAAGGGTAGAGAGCTAGTAAGTTATATGCCTGGGCCTGAGGCCGATCAGCCTAAAACTATAGTAAGCCTCTGTGTGTCTCTGTGGGACTGTGGGACTGTGGGTCTGCAGGTCTGTGGGTCCATGGGACTGTGGTCCTAAACCTTGAGGCTAGGCCTAAAAGTCCAGGCCAGAAACCTCATACTACACTCTATTCTTGAATTCCAGCTTATTTCTTTTTTCTTTCCTTCTTTTATTTAAAAAGCTTTTCCCATATCTACCACTGCTCCCCCTCTTCCCTCCTCCTGTCCTCCATCAGCTCCCCTTCACCAATGCCCCCTTTCATTCCCCAAGAAGGACAAGGAGTCCCAAGGTGAGTCAGTTCAGTCTGGCATATCCAGTGTCTGCCTTCAGAGGGTTTAGTTCCCTTCCACGAAGGTTCCTCAGTGGTTACTTCAGAGTCAAGGAGTTCCCAACAGCTCAGGTCAGCCATCTCTGTGGGTCTCCTCCTCATGATCCTGATCCCTTTGCTCATATACTCTCCCTCTCTCCAGCTGAACCAGTGATTAGCTGTGGATCTGTGGTGCTTAGCTATGGATCTCTGCTTCTGCCTCCATCCATTGCTGGATGAAGGTTCTATGATGACAATTAGGATGGTCATTCATTTGATTATAGGGGAAGTCCTGTTTAGGCACCTTCCCATTATTGCTTGGAGTCCTAGCCAGGGACATCTTGTGAGTTCTTAGATGATTCCTTAGCATCAGGTCTCCCTCTAACTCCACAGTGGCTCCTTCTATCACAATATCCATCTCTTTGTTCTCCCTCTCTGTTGCCCCTCCCACTCAACCATCTCCTTCTCTCATGATCTGTTCCCACCTCCCCTTGCTCACTCCCTTATACGATCCCAATTTACTCAGGAGATCTCTATTTCCCCTTCCCAAGGCAATCCCTGGATGTCTCTCTTAAGTTCCCTCCTGTTACTTACTTGTTCAGGGGTTGTGGTTTGTAGGTCAGGCTTATTTCTAAAAGATATTTCCTATCTTGGTTTTGATTAGTCCTACAGAATTTTAAATGGGTAAGAAATGACCCAATTTAACCTTTAAAACTCCTTTGACCCACAAAAGTATCTCACATTTGACTAGGTAAATGTGATAGTTGATAATTGTTAGATCACAAAAAAATCGATCATCGCATAAATATATGATGACTAAATTGATTTCTAAAAAAGATATCAAGATGAGTGAGTAATATGTAGAAAGTAGGTAATGGCGTGTATTAAGGAAAACCCACAGGGTCTTCATATTAGAGAAAATGAATGGCAGTTTCCACGATTAGATGGGGTACTTACTGGATGGAGGTAGATATATGTTAGCTCAGATTATGTAACATAAGTGGATAATCTCGGTACAAAATAATCTACAGAGAAAAATACCCTAACTTTCAACATTTTCAGTGCAAGTACCAAGAAGAAAGACTTGGGCTGAATTTCCCTGAGCAGTTGTGGGCTGTACATGAAGGAAGCCCCATGAGGTCAGATCTCCCATCTCTGGCAATATTGGGTCTTTAAGGGGCCATAGGAAAGACGAGGTTCACTCAGTCACTCATTCATTTTCCCTCTAGGTCTGAGAATACGGCTCAGTGGTAGAGCACTTGCCAGCACACAAGATGCTCTAGGTTCCATCCCTAGTATTAAAAGGAAAAAAAGAGAGAACTTTTACTTTCTTTATGACCTTACATACAGAGATCAGAACCAATTATACCCCTGGGCTTGAGGAGTAATTATTATTTTGTATAGAGTCGTGCTTTTGACTGCTTTTAATTCTCCTGTCCCACAGTTTTATTTCCTTTCTCTTCATTGCTATGTGTTGGATATATATCTTAGGATAATTTTATGGATATATGCAAATTTTCATTTGCATAAATTATTCTGTTTTATTTTTTACTCAAACAGGCTCCAAGGAAGGTGCCCCACTTGGTATTTCAATACACCAGGCAAGTCATATGCTTTTCAATAGAACACGATGTAAAGAGAAGCGTGAAGTTCTGGAGTTAATTGCACCCATTTGCTTGGATCTTGGTGGCTTTACTCAGACTTAGAGCATGAGCACCAAGGCAGCTAGTGGAGTTCTGGAAAGGGGCACAGTCAAAAGTCTGCCTGTAATCCAAGTATGTAAGTCAACATGAGGACTTGTCATAAAAACTTTGTGATGTACAACATTCCTTTTCTTTCATGTTACACTTCTAACACCAACGGCATTCCTCACCATTTTTGCCAAAATAAAATTTAACTCTAAATATTGAGGTCATAATTAACCAGGAAAACTACCAGAATATTCTCATACCCCAGGACCAAGGCCAAAGCTTTCCCATAAAGTGAGCTATGCTGGAATTTATAAACAAGAAATGTAAATAGCATTAAAGTTTACCTTTTTCCTTATCCCTCCAGAACATCCAAGTCAAGAGAAAGTATGCTGCTGAGGTTTAACCTGAACTATTCATATGTCCTCATGAACCAGAAGTCTTTGGAGGGCATGTGGCAGCTAGACCCAGCCCTACAGTGAGTACCTAGAGCTGCATGTCTAATGAACTCCATATAATATAATTCTGATCCAGCTAAGCCTGGTTCTCACTCAGAACTGTTGCTTGAAACAATGTCAGGATCCAGATGTTTGCAAATATCAGAAAATGGACTTCCAAAGTCATTTCTAAGCTCACACAAGTAAAGTGTGTCAATGTGAGATTAATTCTTTCTCCTCGGGTGTGTGTCTTGTTGCTGTACCCTCACAACCCATCTTATAAGTACATTTTAGAACACAATTTTCCAAAAGTCCAAGAAAACTCTGTATCAGTACTCAGTGTCATGATTTTTTTAAACCTGGTCTGTCAGTTTCTGAGAAAGAAGTTTTAAAAATCTCTCACTCTGATGTCGATTTTCAATTTATTCTTGCATTTTTATGTCAAAGCTATGATGGAATTTATAAGTTGTCTTGATTTTTCTCTCTTCTGAGTAGGTCTTCTATTAATACAACACATCTTTCCTTTTTCCTTCCTTAATGATTTGAGCTGTGAGTTACATCTTGTCAGTTGAGCATTTATTGTTCCTGCTCCCTTGTTATTAATGTTTTCCTAGTACAACATTACTTTTGCCTTTATTTTCAACTTCCCAGCATCATTTGGCTTCGTATTTCTGTCTTGTAAAATGGGCATGGCTGAGTGTTTACAAGTTCAATCTGAGAGCTGCAGCCCTCACATAGACTGTGATCGCTGCCACGCTGTCTTTCTGCTCCTGTTTAATCCTCGGGGCCAGTCAGTGTCTTATCGTTCCTTTTCCTGTCTGCTACTACTGTTTCTTATTCTATTTTTCTTCTCTGGTTACTTAGAAATCATACTATTATTTCTATTATTTAAATAATTTTCTTCATAATTTGAATCTGTCCCCTAAAGATGCATCTTTAGCGTGAAAATCAGTTTGTATGATTATTTAAGAAATACTCTATGCCTGCCTACCCTGCATGAGATGTGTTCCCAGAATAAGGATTCCACAGAGTAGGAAACTCAAGGACATCATGAAATTTCCATTATAGTAAGAGATATAAAATGGTAAAGACAGGAAATATATCGGCAAGTGCTCACAATGCAGCAGCATCCCAGTGAGTGAGATAAAGGAAAGAGGGACCATTAGATCAAGGATGTAGGAAGAGCCACTGCTATCACCAGGAGGTGATGGTCTGGACCATTAGATCAAGGATGTAAGAAGAGCCACTGTGTCACCAGGAGGTGATGGTCTGGACCATTAGATCAAGGATGTAGGAAGAGCCACTGCTATCACCAGGAGGTGATGGTCTGGACCATTAGATCAAGGATGTAAGAAGAGCCACTGCGTCACCAGGAGGTGATGGTCTGGACCATTAGATCAAGGATGTAGGAAGAGCCACTGCTATCACCAGGAGGTGATGGTCTGGACCATTAGATCAAGGACGTAAGAAAAGCCACTGCTATTACCAGGAGGTGATGGTCTGGACCATTAGATCAAGTATGTAAGAAGAGCCACTGTGTCACCAGGAGGTGATGGTCTGGACCATTAGATCAAGGATGTAAGAAGAGCCACTGCTATTACTAGGAGGTGATGGTCTGGACCATTAGATCAAGGATGTAAGAAGAGCCACTGTGTCACCAGGAGGTGATGGTCTGGACCATTAGATCAAGGATGTAAGAAGAGCCACTGCTATCACCAGGAGGTGATGGTCTGGACCATTAGATCAAGGATGTAAGAAGAGCCACTGCTATTACTAGGAGGTGATGGTCTGGACCATTAGATCAAGGATGTAAGAAGAGCCACTGTGTCACCAGGAGGTGATGGTCTGGACCATTAGATCAAGGATGTAAGAAGAGCCACTGCTATTACCAGGAGGTGATGGTCTGGACCATTAGATCAAGGATGTAAGAAGAGCCACTGTGTCACCAGGAGGTGATGGTCTGGACCATTAGATCAAGGATGTAAGAAGAGCCACTGCTATTACCAGGAGGTGATGGTCTGGACCATTAGATCAAGGATGTAAGAAGAGCCACTGCGTCATCAGGAGGTGATGGTCTGGACCATTAGATCAAGGATGTAAGAAGAGCCACTGTGTCACCAGGAGGTGATGGTCTGGACCATTAGATCAAGGATGTAAGAAGAGCCACTGCGTCATCAGGAGGTGATGGTCTGGACCATTAGATCAAGGATGTAAGAAGAGCCACTGTGTCACCAGGAGGTGATGGTCTGGACCATTAGATCAAGGATGTAAGAAGAGCCACTGCTATTACCAGGAGGTGATGGTCTGGACCATTAGATCAAGGATGTAAGAAGAGCCACTGCGTCATCAGGAGGTGATGGTCTGGACCATTAGATCAAGGATGTAAGAAGAGCCACTGCTATTACCAGGAGGTGATGGTCAATTTAGAGTGAGGAGCCTAGTTTCTGTACTCAGTGAGTTGGGAATTAATGGAGGATTTCCATCAAAGGGGAAAAATAACCTGATATGGTTTATTTGAGATTATGTAATTTCAGGCTTAAGAATCCAATAGCATGAAACAAAGTCAAAATGGGATAGTACTGCAGAGACTCAGAGGAAATAGAAAGTCCAATAGAAAGTGGAACAGAGAAAAGGAGCAGGTGGTAGAAAGTAGTCATATTTTAGATGTCCTTTTAAGGTAGAGCCAAAAAATATTTTTTGAGAAACCATATTGTGTCATGAGCAAAAGAGAAGAAAAAAGGGACACCGCATAGTGTATCACTTGGACAATCGGAGGACTGGGGTTGCCAGAAGCTTGAAAAAAGAGTGTTACTGAATTTGCTTTAGGACACGTTCAAGTTTGAAGTGTCCATTATTCACTGGAGTGATGAAAAGTGTGACACATAAAAGCCTATAACAGATGAGCTTCAGAGGACTAAAGATAAACATTTATGGGTCCTCAGCACAGGGAAGTGGATTAATTCAGGAAGGCATCACAGACAGCAAAGAGATAAGGAGAAAGGAAATGTTGGGCAGAAGGCATGTCAGGAAGAAGAGGAAAAACCAAGAGTAATCTTGCAAGAATGAAGGAAAAACAGCCAAAAGAAGAGTGGGGAGAGCAGTCTGAAGCTGTGCCCTACAAGAGGTGAACTAGACCAGATTTCTAGGAGGGAACACCAAGTTCTGTGGGCAGGTCAACTAGAATAACGTCCGTAACTGAGCACTGGATTTTCTATCACCACAAACATGCCTCATAAGAATAGTTTCAGCAGAGACAGAAACCTCTTTGGAATTAGAACCAGAGAGAAGAGGAAGGAGGTGGGGAAGGAGAAGGGAGTGGAGGGGGAGAAATTGGGCCTGACTGCAGACAAGACTTTAAAAGAGTTTTGGGCAAAGAAGGGCGATCTTTAGTATCCTTAGTCAGATCAGGGAAAAACATTTTTAAGATGTGAAAAAGTAATAGCTTTACATGTCAATGACAACGATCCATTTAAAAAGAAACAGCTGACCTCTGCAGAGAAAGGAAAGAACTCATAAGAGAGCTAGACCACGTGGGCCCATTATTTCCCTACTTCCAGTGTCTTTGGTGGAGATACCGGATCATCTACAGTGCAAAGTTCCATAGTCTCGATATCTCCCGTTGCATATCCATAGTATAGCACAGAAACTTGCCTAAATCTGGTGTTTAATAGGAAAACACTGTATGAAAAGCAAGTAGATGAAGTTCAGAAAAGGCATTAAGATAGGACCAATTGTGAAAACTGAAACAATGCCAGAAGCCAAAGGGTAAAATGTGACTGTGGGTCCTTGTGTCTAAAGGACTTGAAACTGGAAAGTTGTTGTTGTCATCATCATTGTTGTTTTCACAGTGAGCTTTGCTATAATGATATCAGTCCTAACTGCTAACTCCTGGTAAGGACTCTCGAGCTCTGAAGGTCATCCAAAGGGCAATTGCTAACATGATGATAAGTGAGATATTCTCTACGTAATGTTCTCAGCTATTCAGGTCATGATACTAAGCACAGACATCAGGGCACTGTAAAATCCCTGTGGCCAAAAGTGGAATGTTCCTTCACTCAGCATTCCATTTCCTTAATGATTGAAGTGCTGTGTGCTCCATGTGACTGTGCAGAGTTAGAGACACAAGCCGCGGCCACCAATCTAAACTAAACTGCCTGGACCATAGGAGGGTCAGACATGGCCTCTTCAGACAGCTCTCTCTAACTCTAACTTGGATAACCTCCAGAAGGGCCCAAAATTCTAATTAAAATTGCAAAGGGGCTGCTTTTTTTTTTTCCCTTGATGTCTATTCCACATTGGATGTAGAAAGCATTTCGCTGCGTCCCTGATGAGAGAGTGTGTGGGTTCAGTTGGGAGCACAGCTTCAGGGTTTATTAGGAAGTAATGAAACCAAAGTGAGTCAAGCGTGTCAGAAAAAAGAGAAAGACAATTTAGCAAGAACACCCTGTGCAGAAGCAAAGACTGGTTTTTTATGACTATGGATCTTTTGTCTACTTCTCCAGGCTGATATTAATTGCTAATATGCAATCAGAAGTTGTTATTTTCACACTCCCACATTAAGAAGCAGAATATTCATAAATATTTACCAGATTGTTATATGTGGCATGTAATTTCTTCTCTCTCCATAAATTATGAACATGTGTGATATATCAAAGCAACAAACAAAGATTGTAATTGAAATGGCAGGCCCCACTTTGGTGGTCTCTGTGACTCATGTTCCCCATCTAGCCACACTCAGGAAAAAGCAAGCCTCTCCAGGCTCTGAAAGGCAATCACTTACATATCCACAGCCCACTGTGAGTTGATCTGATATGTTCTGGCTTGGGATTTCACACTGACAAAGGTTCTGATAATCACCCATTAAATACTCTTCTCTGAGGGAAGCTTTGAAATGGGCAGAGAGCTACATTTGCGAGCTTCCCTCTGATGTGGAAATCTTCACATCTTCCATCATGCTCCACTCATTTTGATTGTCCAAAATAATTCAAATTAACTCAAGGAAGAAAAAATAATCAAATAATTAATGCCACCCTTATCTATAAAGGATATACCACCTGGCTACATACCCTAAGAGATTGAGAAAGACATGGTGTTTTACTACCAGTACCCCAGTGCTCCAAATACCACACAAATGAGTATTGACTTTCTCCTGCAGTGTTCCACATCTTTCAGTACCTTGCTAACATCACAAACTGAGAGGTAACCTAAAAAGTTGCTAGTCAACTTAAAACTTTAGAACCTTTGGGAAAACTGGGTTTCCGCATCACTAACTCTCACCACATTCTTTCCTTCAACCTGTTTCGCCGTGTAGAGCAAAGGAGTCTGTGATCACATCCCAAATGTAATTTACTACTTTCACAAATAAAGAAACTTTAAAGGTTAAGTTATGAAAATTCCATATTTATGTTTTGGTTTTGTGTTTTGTTTTGTTTTGGTATTTTATTTATTTATTTATTATTATTATTATTATTATTATTATTATTATTATTATTATTATTATTATTATTATTTCTTGCTTTCTTGCAACAGTAGAATGTCCTGTGCTGGTCACTGAGACTATAAAGATCCATATGAATGACCATCCTAGCTACCATTATAGAACCTCCATTCAGCAGCTAATTGAAGAAGATACAGAGATCCATAGATAAACACCAGACTGAGCTACTGGTCCAGATGAAGATGCATGAAGGAAGGGATCAGGATTGTGATGGGGATACCTATGGAGTAAACTGTCCCTGCTGTTGGGAGCTCTCAGACTCTGAAATAACAGCTGACAAACCTTCTTGGAACGGATCTGGACCCTCTGAATGTAGATGACAGATGAAGGATATGGGCAGTTTCTGGAGCCTCTTGAAATTGGACCAGAGTCTATGCTGGGTCCATGAACTGGCTTCTAGAAATCTATGTCTATTGGGAAAACATCTTTCTGGTCTTGATATTTGAGTAAGGGACTCGGTTCTACCTCAAATGGATATCCCAGACTGAATTGACTTGCCTTAGGAGTTCTTGCCTTCTCTGGTGAATGAAAGGAAGGAGGTGAAGGTGGGGAGAAACTGGGGGAGAGTTTGGAGAAGGGGAAGCAGTAGTGAGTATGGGGAAAAAATTAAAAATGAAAAAGAAATGATCATTAGAGCCTTTGAAGACCCTCTGGTTCCTCTAGTAGAATAACTAATATATGAAACCCTGACCATGCCTAAACCTGGTAAGAATGTAGAGCAATAGAAGCCCTCACCAATTGCTGGCACACATTCAAAATGATACAGCCATCTTGGAAGACCTTCTGGACCTCTGGCAATAAATTTGTCCCATGGCTGATGCTCAGTTGCTAGAAAGGACAAAGGGAAGGAGACAAGAGGAGAGTCACGTAGAGAGGAAAAGAAGAGATGAACAGTAGCAAGAAATGGGCAAAGAAAATGGAGAATGTGTTTTATAATACCGTGGCTGTCACAGGATAAACAGGATTCAGCTGCCCAAGTTTAGAGTCTGAGATAATTTGAAAGAAAAGAATGAGCTAGGCAGACACGGTGGTCAGCCTGGGCACTCTTCAGATTCCTCACTTGTTTCTGACACACAGCTAAACATAAGTGACTGAGATTGAATACCAAGGAGAGTAGAATACATTGCCACCCTGGTTCGCTCAAGGATTTCCAGGAAATCTCTGCAGTTCCAAGAAACTCTTGTTCTTTGGTAATGAGTGCAGAGTTTGGGAAGAATTTATGAACCTTAGATGATAAAAAAAAAAAAACTGAGGCTTGAAGAAAAAGATTTTAGCATCAAATCAAAGTAATGAGGGTTTTTGGCCTTCAATAGCTTTTCCACTGTTTGTTGTCCTTGACTCGTTGACAACATGGTTCTCCAACCATCGTCATCATCATCGACATGATCTCAAGTAACATGAACCTGGTAGTTACTATAAGTTTTGCACGGATATTATATTGGATCTGTATCAAAATGATTAGTTTAATTTTTAATACCATGTTAAAATTTAATGCAACATTTAACTAGAATTTACTAGTCTTATTGATGGAAAACAGATTTCCCAAGAATTGAGGTAATAAAATTATTACAAAGCCTACCAACACAACCTATACTTTATGAAAACAAAGGACAGAGTAAATAAATTTTTACAACAGCTGTGAACACTCATGAGTGATTGGTGTATTCAACAAGGAGACAGCAGCACAAAATATATTTTGAGACTGAACTGTGGTGATATTTTCTATGTGCTCTAACAAATAAACTTGTCTGAAGAGCAGAATGCAAACCCTAGATACCAGGTAGTGGTGGCACACACCTTTAATCACTCAGAAGGAAGAAGTAGGAAGATCATGAGTTCAGGATATGCAAGATTGAGTCTGTCTAGAAGAGAAACAAATTAAGGTGGTGGTGGTGATGGTGGTAGTGGTAATGGTTGTTGTTGGTGGTGGTTGTGGTGGTGGTGATGGTTGGTGGTGGTGGTGGTTGTGGTGGTGGTGATGGTTGGTGGTGGTGGTTGTGGTGGAGGTGATGGTTGGTGGTGGTGGTGGTGGTTGTGGTGGTGATGGTTGGTGGTGGTGGTGGTGGTTGTGGTGGTGATGGTTGGTGGTGGTGGTGGTTGTGGTGGTGGTGATGGTTGGTGGTGGTTGTGGTGGTGGTGATGGTTGGTGGTGGTGGTGGTGGTAGTTGTGGTGGTGATGGTTGGTGGTGGTGGTTGTGGTGGAGGTGATGGTTGGTGGCGGTGGTGGTTGTGGTGGAGGTGATGGTTGGTGGCGGTGGTGGTTGTGGTGGAGGTTGTGGTGGAGGTGATGGTTGGTGGTTGTGGTGGTGATGGTTGGTGGTGGTTGTGGTGGTTGTGGTAGAGGTGATGGTTGGTGGTGGTGGTTGTGGTGGAGGTGATGGTTGGTGGTGGTGGTGGTTGTGGTGGTGGTTGTGGTGGAGGTGATGGTGAAGGTTGTGGTGGTGGTTGTGGTGGAGGTGATGGTTGGTGGTTATGGTGGTGATGGTTGGTGGTGGTTGTGGTGGTTGTGGTGGAGGTGATGGTTGGTGGTGGTGGTTGTGGTGGAGGTGATGGTTGGTGGTGGTGGTTGTGGTGGTTGTGGTGGTGGTGATGGTGGTGGTGATGGTGGTGGTGGTGGCTCACGCCTTTAATCCCAGCAAGATCTCAGTATAATTCAGTCTGAGGATTTGTAAAGTTAGGATCTTGCCCCTCTTAGGTCTGAAGATTCAGTAGAGGTAAGAGGTCTTTCTAGAAACTGGCTCCTTTTTCTCTCTAATCTTCCAGCATTTGCCCTGATATCTGGCTCTGGACCAATTAGGATTCCTGCTACACTGAACCTGAAATAAGGTCGCAATATTACATTTTTGGAGACTGAGTCTGAATAAAAGAAGACTAGCGTTCCAAATCGTCCCCTGCATCCACTAGGCCATACAAGAGGAAGGGACACCTCACTGCCGAGTTCTCCTGTGCCCTGTGAAACCATACAGTCTAATTTCCTGATTCTGAATTGCAGTCACAATGACCAGCGAATGTGCTATCCTAAAACAACCTTGTAGACTCAATAGGAAGGACATTTGAGGGGAGTTGGAAACTAAGTTTAAGTCTTACAGCCCACCATTCAAAGCAAATTACATCGCTGGTAGAGGTCTCTAAGGGCTTACAGCCTTGTCTTGTTCCCTGTTTTCTCTCTGTTGTTTCCTGTATGCAGACGAAATGGCCAGCAGTTTCCTGCTCCTACTGGCAACTGGTATGACAATATCTTCCCCACCATGATGAGCTCTAAACCTCTGGAACCATAAGACAAAATAAAGTCTTCTTCCTCAGTTTGTATTTGGCCATGGTATTGTATCAAAATGATTTTTTTAAAAAAACTAAGCTAATGCAATAACTATACTATGTTATGCTGATATGTTTTTGCCAAGAATAGCTATGTCTTAATTGGCTTAGCAATGGTTTGGTCACCATAGGTAAAAGTGAGGTGGCCATTTGTAAGGTTGACTCATGAATACTCATGAAACTGTAGGGAGATTATCTTACATTGTAAATGATTGTCCCACCTACTAGTTTAATAAAAGCACTGATTGGCCAAAGGCAGACAGGAAATGTGGGTGGGGCTACCAGACTAAGAAAGCTCTGGGAACAGGAAGAACAGAGCAGAGATGCCACAGAGAAGCCACAGAGACACCACGATGAGATGCCAGCAGATGCAGAGGAAAGAAGTTGAAATGCTGCTCTGAGAAAAGGTACCGAGCCTCAAGGCTAAACAAGAGTCATGGGTGAGTTTAATGGTAAAGAGTTAGCAAGTTATATGTGTGGGCCCTGGGTCAATCAGCGTACAATTAATATAAGCGTATGTGTGTTTCAGTGGAACTGTGGGACTGTGGGTCTGAAAGTCTTGGCCACCAGGCTAGTCCGGAAAGTACGGGCCAGAAACATAATACTACATAAAACCATCCATACTGACTTTTTTCCCTTGGGGTGAATCACCAACTAAAGATAGCCAGAAGCCAATAACATGGCAGAATCTAGAGCTCTAAGGAGTCATTGTGAGAACTACATATATTTCTTTAGGAAGCGATACAACATTTGTAGATGCTTGCTGCCTTCACATAATACCAGCTCCTGAAGACACAGTCCCCACCACAGCTGTCTTAAACAGATCTTCCCATGCAACCATTTCCATTCAGACCAAAGTGACATATTTTTCCCAGTGACCTAGCCAAGAAACTGCTGTGAGTAATATAGAAAGACAATTCCATGATTGGTATAAATGCAATCCTTCCTTTACATGAGGATCTGCTGTGACTGTCACCAGTACCCCCTTTAAGGCCACACAGACTAGCTAGACTATTTGGCTCAGTTAAGAGCTAGCTGGGACATCCCCTCCTCCCTGTACTGTCCTGCTGGTATTGTGGCATTGAGTCTAACAAAATATGTCTCTCTAGGGATTGCTTCTTCACAAATTTTAGTGCAGCAGGTTGAGCTAGGACCTGGTAGTGATGACATCTGTGAGTACAGAGCTGAGACAGCAGTAGAGGCAGTGTCAGTGAGCTTGGACAATGAGTTAAGGTGCTCATACTCAGTGGTCCCCTGATGGACAGTCTGCATAAGGAAGAGAGTGGTCTAGGTCTCTATATTATTATGGCTTGAACAGAGGAAGCCTCAGCATGAACATTGGGGATGTAATAAAGCTCAGTTCCGTGAAGGAAAGTGATCTGGAAAGAGTAGAACCTGGGTACCACAGTCAGAGACACATATGTGGAAAACAGTGACTTGGGGTCTGCAGTCACAGCTCTGATGGAGTAAGAAGCACCCAAAAGCTCTCCCGGGCTTTTCTGACACCCACATCCTTGAAGAAGAACAGCGTATTCCCTTCTTTAGAGCAGTTTGAGATACAGGAGCAACTGATGGAGCTAAACAGCTTCTCTTTATTTATAACATTTTAGAATACATGTGCAGCCTCTTCAGTCTGCTTAAGTTTAAGACTGTGAGTGCAAGTCTGACACCCAGAGCTTGAGGAACTCTGGGAACACTTGGTAGTTAGACAATTTGGTCAAGTCTACAGGATGATATTCACATTAAGGGATGCTCCACACATTGTAATTCCTCCATCTTTTATTGAACCAAACAGCCCTGTAAGAGAGACCTGAGGAATGAATGAATGAGTAGACTTCTTCCCAACACCGTTAAAAACATGCCAGGGGTAAATAATATGAGCATAATGACAAACATGATACTGAACCAAAGGCACAGAGAGAGGAAACTTTTAAGGGACTGTGATGGTAGAGGAGTAAGAAGGTGCAGGAGCCTGTGGCTGTGTCTCACAGCCGGCAGCCACTTCTGTTTGATTAACTAAAGACTTTCACCAAAACCAATCTAGTGCATTCAGTTTTACCACTTGCTAGTTATTCTAAAAGCAGAGCCAATAACTAGCATGAAAAGATGGGGAATACATACATTTTACTAAATAAACAAAGCAAGGCTGGAAAAAAATTGCTACAAATTCTATGATTGCAATTATATGCCATTGAGAGAGAGAGAGAGAGAGAGAGAGAGAGAGAGAGAGAGAGAGAGAGAGAGAGAGAGGAGTGACCATAAAAAAGAGCAGTGTAACAGAGAGTTTGGGGGAAGTAAAAATGGGTAGATGAAACACAGAGGATCTCGTTAGGACACTAGAAGGGTGGATATACATCATTATACATTTTCCAGTTTGCATAATGTACAGGACCAAGAATGAACCCTCATGGAAACCATGGACATTGGATAATGATGTGTTAATGAGGAAATGCCTCTAGTAACAAGGGACCACTCTAGAGTTGGGGGATGTTGAATAGTTGAGGAGCCTGTGGGGCAAGTAAGAGCAAAAGATATATTTTAAAAATCTCTATATCTTCCTTCCAGTTATGCTGTGAATCTAAAAGTGTTCTAAAAATGTCTGTTACACTCTCTAAAACACAAAGTATGTTTTGTAACATTTATACAAAAATATACAAGCTCCACATATAACAAGCATACATATACATTTTCACATAAACTGAGCCTTTGTGTACATGCAATTCTCTACAACGTTTGCTGTCTAGAAGATCACCATCAAATGAAGTTGCCTTCACTTCTTTGACTTTTTTTTTCTTTTTTGTGTTTCGTTTTCTAAAACTAACATTGTGGAGTCCACATTCAATGTTCATATGAAATCCATATTGGAAGCTTTGTATTTTATCTCCGAGCATACCCACATGTAAGTATGTTGTCCATCACTTTTCTTATTTTATGTGCATCTCTAAATCCATATTTTTATACCACAATACAATTAAATCTTCAACGGATACAGTTCAGCAACATCCAGGGGCAAGAAGGGATGCCCTGACTCATAGGCGATAAAAATTCACAGTAAAACCACAGATGTAGCAGAGTGAGAATTACCACACCAGCAGGAACGGCAGATAAAAGAGGATTACATGGGATGAAATGCAGTAATTGACTAGAAGTCACCGAAAAATACCAGATGGATGTCACTGCTCCCTATAACTCTAACGTGCTGGTAGATTTTATTGAGCATTGCCAGAGGTTCACTTTCAGTATTTTCTTGAGTGTAATTGAAGTTTATTGATATGCCATTATGGCCCAGTTTAGATGTGACCATAAAAAATACAGTTTGATGTACTCCTATCTCCATAGAAATCTTGGGCTTTTCTGCTTCAAATGAGAGTGCATCGTCATAATTTTCATAATATTTATTCCTCTTTTTCCATTAGCCCTTTACCCAGAATATGAACAGCAACTGCGCTCAGTAGCGCTGAAATTGTAGGGGTGTCTTCAGGAGTGATTGGTGCATAAAAGATCAGATGTGCAATTTCGGGTAATACCAAGGGAGACTTGCAAAGGATTTTTATGTGGAAAGTAAAAGAAAACAAATGTATATGCTGAAATGAGATGCCATAGGGGGTGTGGTTGCCTATTCATCTCCATGGTCTTCAATGTAGGACGATGAGGAAAATAACTGCCTTTCTAAACTAGAATATTCATTCTGTAAACATAGATATCTCAGGTTTTAGAAAAAGGCCTCCTCCGCATAAGACCACTTACCTCAGCAACAAACATTTGAAATTAATCCAGAAATAATGGGTGTGAAAATGATTACTTCTCAGAGTAGCAAACGAACCTTCCTGGGAATTCCAGGTACAGTTTGAATCTCATCGCTGACAGGTTAGTCCAAACGTGAAAGCAGCTGCTGTAGCACCTAAGTCAAAAGGCCATGCAACATGATTATATTTTCACAAGCTAAAATCACATGTCATTACTAGAAAAAAAAAAAAAAAAAAAACAATTTACATCTAAACTCTGGCGAGTCAGGTTTAGTCAAATAAAACCAGGAACGAAAGAGTCTTACAGCCTGGCTGTTGGAAGCCAAAACTTCTCAGGTAGAAAAGCAGAGTAGGCAAGTCTACATAAAAGGGTAATATACCATCCCAGGAACACATCCCACAGATGCTATACAAACACAGTATGAGTGAGCTTGAAAGCTGCCGTGAGGGCCACTCCCTCATCTTATCAGTTAAGTACCAACTGCATGGGAATCTCCTGGAAAACTCAGACTCCTGGGGCTGGGGAATTGTCCTTACTTCCCAGCACCCGCATGAGAAATCAGGCATGGCTATGCATTTGGAAAGCAGACAGATGGATGCCAAAAACTCATCTGATGGGTGGCCCAGCCAAAAATATGTACTTCTGGTTTAGTGAGAGTCCTAATCTCAAAGAAATACATCAGAGAGCAATAGAAATCACCCAATGTCTTGTTCTGATCTCAAAGTGCACAATTATAGGTTCACACACCTATGCATTTACATATATACAACACATACACTAAATAAATACTTTTTAAAATAAAAATTCAGACTAAGTCCCACAACAAACCATTAACTTAGATCTTCTGATAATACTAAACAAACACTCTTACTTTTTAAAAAAAACACCCAAAGCAAATTAGAGAAAAGCTTGAGCAGCAATGACTTAGCATTTATAAAGACCTGATTCTGGATATAATAGATCAGTAAAGGCCAGTAAAAGGTCAAATCTAGCTGTACAGTGTCTAACTCCAGACCTCTTATGGAGCAACTCTTAGTACATTGTGTGTACAAATGAAAGAAAAAATCTGAAAGAATAAAAGATTAACTTCTTTCATGTAAGCATCGACATAGTTTCATAAATGATACCAGAACACCAGTTCTTACTATTAAGAGAAAATGAATTCAAATGTCAAATGCCTTCCTATTTTAAGAGACAGGATCAGCATTTCAGTACAGCAGGGGGACAGTCAGCCATAGGATATGCAGAAGAAAGCAAGAAAGTGGTGCTCAGGCCCTACGTTGTGTCAGTCAGTACCTTGGGCATCTGGTAATGCTAGGAAGTCCCATGTGGGGGCAGTGTCTTCTCCCTTTGTTTTCTAACAGCTCCATAGTCTTCATTATGAAGCAACAATCATAATACATACATGGGCGTATTTCCATTTTGCACTTCTAATACAGTTAAGAGAATTATACTGAGAATAAAAACAGAAGCCATATGGCATTGCTAGTTCTGCTCCACACCAATGTACCTTTCCCATCTGGCACATCTGCCTGTTTAGCCTCTTCCTATATGTACATTTCCACCGTGGACTGGATATCAACTAGAGGTTGAGGCTTTACATGCAAAAAATACAGAAGAAAAAGCCTTGGTTCTTATTGTTTGGGCTTTGTTTTATTTCAAACACATTCATTCATTCATATGACATTTCAAGTGATGACTTTGGGCCAGGTTCTTTAGGCTCTGGAGGTATCACAAGCATAAAGGGTTATATGCGTGCCTAGTAATAATAAACAATCCAGCCTAGTCAGTGAGACTAGTACCTGAATATTATTCTTATTCATATGTGAACACCCTAACTCTACATTACTCCTAAGAATGTAACTATATTTTCAGACAGGAGCATTAAAGACTGACTCTGGTCCAATAACATCAGAGTTCTCTTGAAAAGAAATTATGACTCAGACCCTCATAGAGAGAGAGCACAAAGAAAGCTGCAATCTCTGAGACAAGAAAAAAGGCTGGGATGGGGAAGGGGGAACTTCTCACCACCAGAATGGCAAGTACCCTTTGGTATATTAGCCACTTTGACTGCAACCAATAGTTCTGACAACCTTGGCCAACACAACTTGCAGGCAGATCTACCAAAGCCTCTTCTCTCCCAGGTATGACAGTGGGGGAGTGTCGCACAAAAGAATGAGACTCAGGGATAGATCTCTGAAGAAGTTGGAGATACTAGAGGGAATAAACACCACAGTCAGATCTTACCCAGCTGTCTTCCAGCTTCCTCAGCCTTGCTTCCCTTGGAATGGCTCCCTCTGTGTTTCTATCCTATCTTATGTACCCTTTCATAAACTAAGGCATGGCCCTACCACTGCCTGTTTGGGAGCCTGGAATTCCTTCTATAATCTAAAGTGACCTTGACTCAGTTGAGATTAAGGGTGTAAATCACCACGCCCAGGATATTCCCTGTGCTGGGATTAAAGGTTTGAATCACCACACTCTGATTTTCCTAGACTGACTGTGGTTAGAGCTCTGGGACTTCTGGAGCTTTTACTAACCCCCCACATAGACTGTGGATATATTCCCTCTGATATCTCCAAAACTTCTGAAACTTTTATTGAATCCCCACAGACTTTGTGTGATTATTTGGAACTAAGTAGCAGCAGGGCTGCTAGCGAGTCCAAACTTGGGGGCTAGGCCCAAAAGGCAGGGCCAAAAACATAGAACTACAAGCCCCATCGTCCTCATATGTGGTTAGAGTGAGGAAATGGCCCTTTGGTTAAGTATAGGCACCTGCTCATCCTGGCATACTTCCAGAGAGTTCTTTTTCATGTCTGCTAAGGAAAAGAGAGAGGCTACCCACATACACTCCCTGACTCATACACCCATTTGCATTTTGAAGTCCTCCAATCCATATGTTACTTTCATGTCACTGTGACCAGCTTAGATGACATAGATGATTTAAAAGAGGAAAGGTGTGTTTTAGTTCTTGGTTGAAAAGTTTCAGCCTATCCTTACAGGAAAGGTATGGCAGAGTTGTTCAGCTCATGATAGGAGATGTATTGCAAGAATTCTATTTGTATATAATAAAAACCCAGAGCCATATATTGGGGGAAAGCTATAATATCAGAGAGAGGAAACAGACCACAGTCAGTTCTCACCCAGACAACTCTTCAGGCCTTCCTTCATGAATCCCCAACTCCAAGCTTCTCTGTATTCAGCCAACCAGAAAGTGACAGGCGAAGCTGAACTCAGCCCTTCTCTTCCCAGCCATCTCACTTCCCGACTCAACTTTCCTAGAGCTAGGATTAAAGGTGTGAGCCACAACCACCTGGCTCTGTTAGGCCTTGAATTCACAGGGATCCAGACAAATCTCTGCTTCTTGGGTGATGGAATTAAAGAAGTGAGTAATCACAGCTTGGTTCCATGGGCGACTCTGTCCTCTGATATCCCAGACTGTTTTTTATTAAATATGCAATATGTCATCACAGAGAAGCATGTAGCATAGGCTGCTCATATTACAGCAGACAAGGAAGTAGGGGATGAAGGTGGACGCTGTACCAGGTAGAACCTTCAAAACCTGCCCTAGTTGATCTATTTCCTCCACTGAGGCTCTGCCACCTAAAGAGCACCCGGACCCAAGAAACAAGACTTCAAAATATGAGCCTGCTAGGGACATTTCTGAGTCAAACCACAACATCAGCCTTTAATGACAAGGGAAGGAAGAAGGAAGAGGGTCAATTTTCCTATTGCAAACTGTCTTGCATTTTGCACAAATGAAATTTGAATGCAAAAGAGGATGTGGTATAGTAATGTCCCCTGCAAGAAACAAGCACAGCCTAAATGCAGACAAGAGTCGACACTTCATTCACATTCCCTGACCTCAAGGCCTTTTATGCTCTATTAAGGGAAGTAAGGCCTGAGTCTGCAACTGTTACCACACACCACACTTTGTGGCTTCAAGGTGCAGAAAGCCCATGGGACTATGAGACTGAGGGGAATCCACAGTTTTACACAAAAGTCAAATGGCATGTACATTCCCTTGATGAGGTCTCTATACCTACCACTATAATGTCACTCGTGTTTATAACACATTGATGACAGAAAAACTTCAAGTTCTTTGGTGAATCCTGGCATCACTGTGGCTTCTCAAAATAAAAAGGAAGAAATGTGTGTTTTGATGGTTCATGCCATAATAGCAATAATTGTGCTATTGCACACGCACACACACATGCACACACACACATATACACACACCCATACACACACATACACACATACACGCACGCACGCACACACACACACACACACATAACTGATAAATGAATTTTGGCAATAGATCTAGACCAGGCCAGGATCCCTGCCCAGATCACCCAGAATTGAATAAAAGTGACAGAGACCTACTTTGAGGCTAGATCAGTGCTAAGGAAATCTTCATGACTAGTTCTGCCTGTGCTGTAAGCAGAGCTTCAAGGAAAGGCAGTCTGCAAAAAACAAAGAATGAAGCTCAAAAAACAAACAAACAACAGAATGATAAAAGATAAACAGAGACTAATAGATTCTTCCTTTGTTTTTTGGCAAGTTCTCAGTTTTTGCAGAACTCACTCCACCCTTCTCCTAGCCCTGGAAATCTGTGAGACTTGCCTCCTTGAGTCTCTGTAATAAATCCTCCGTTTAAAAAATTAATTTGCTTATAACTAAAATAAAAATCTCTATTGCAGAGCCATTGTAAAGTCCCTGGGCACATGACTGGACAACTGATATACCTTGCCTAGTTGTGATATCTATCTATCCACTCACTCCTTTGGATATACACAAAGTAACTAACTGATACTCATTTGATATCAACAAAAACATCTCTCTCTTGGAGCTGGTTCCCATAGACTTACTTGCTGGAGAACAGACTGTAGAATTCAAATGAAAAACAACAGGCTCAGCATGTCCAAACCAGACCATCAAAAGTAATGGCAATCATTTATACCAATCTCAAGTGATGCTGCTTAACAGCGTTTGTGAAGAAATGAAGGAGCGGGAAAGGAATTCTTGCTGCCGAAGGGTGACAACGGCCATTTTTATAGCACTGTTTTTATCTGGAATAATCTTGTCCACCATGTAAAAAGTGATCAAAATAAAAGCTGCAAACATGTCTCAAGAAGAAAAGCCAGGATTTGTTTTCTGATTTACTGAAAAGGCTGATGGCGTACACACATCATTCCTTTATTTCCAAAGCCAGGGTTTGGCATGCCTATCCCCTGCCTGAGCTGCATCTCCAGTACCCTCCTTTAAAGCATGCATAAAGCTGAGGCGCCCAAAGCTGGCCCAGGGCACCAAGACCCAGCTGCCACACTCCTGGAATGTGGGCCACTGCCTGCCACAGTGATGAAAGCCCACATCAGACATCTCCAATGCTTTGATTTGCAAGAACAGCTTGACATCCATAGCAACGTGGCTAACGTGAAAAGCACAAGATAAAAACATTCCATTTAATTAAAAGCCCGCAGTTCAATGGTAGTATAATTATTACAAGTGCATTTTATGGCTGTCTGCATTCATTTTAGGTACATAAATTAATATGCAAATTTTCAGCCCTCTCCCCCATCAATCTTTTCACCAACATGTCAATTGTGTAAGGCATGGCTTTTTAAATGCAAAACAAAATTCACATTTATGGTGCTTCTGAAATCTCTCTGGGCTGGTAAGCTTTATTTTATATGGATGGTGTTTAATTAACAGAGTTCACCTCTCTCTAAGGGCCCTCAGGACACCAGAGAGAAGGCCAGGGCATGCCCATGGTCTTTAGACTGGCCAGGATTAGAGACTATTTTTCCATATCAAGGACCACCTATCAAGGTATTTATGATTCTCCATTCAGTATAACAAGCATTATAGGGAAATATTGTTCTGATTTATAAAAAAGCAAATTCCTGTCTCTAACCACCTCATCTTGATCTTATTCTCCAGGGGAATGCAAGAAGACATTATTTCACAGATGGTGTGTAGGTATCTGGCACTGCTTTGCATGCAGGCATTGGACTCTGAGAACTGGTAGTGAGTGAGATATTCCTAAGAAGTGGTATGTCGGGCATGGACATACCACTTGACTTCATCTGCTTTGACAGAATTGCTGAGCAGAGTCAATAATGATGACCAGAATCCGTCTGATCCTTTAAGTATATACATTGACAAGTATAAAAGACATATCAGTAAAGTTTGGGAATAAATCTTTCATGACTCCCTAACAGACATATATATGCATGCTTCAGATATAAAATTTTCCCCAAGGCTCATCCTATGTGTGGACACTTGTCCCAGGCTGGTAGTACTGTTTGGGGAGATTTGGAAAATTGGGGAAGTTCAGCTGGAGGAAATAAGCCGCTCAGGAACAGATCTTGAGATTTAGAGCCTGACTCCACGCCACTTCCAATCTCTCTGCTTGCCAATCTGTTCCAGGTGATTAGGCAACCTCATATTTTTAACACTATAGCTGAAGGTGTACCTTTCTTCCTCGATGGACCCTTAAACTCTGAGCCAAAATAAATCCTTTCTGCCTTAAATTGCTCCTTGTCAGGTATTTGATCCAAGTGGCAAGAAAAACAGTTGAGACAACACAATCTGTAAAATTGTTCTTTGACTATTAATACTGAGTTCATTCAAATATTGGTGGTTAAGATCTCTTGTACTTCTTGAAAAGGACTCACGTTCATTTCCTAGCCTCACATGATGGCTCACAAGTACCTGCAACTCCAGCTCCAGGGGATCTATCACCCACTTTGGGTCACCATGGACATTACAGCATATGGTGCACATAAACTCACGTAGCCAAACACACATCCACATAAATAAGTCTTTAAAAGAAAAATAAACATCAGGTACTTGAATGAAACATGTCTGAAGCTCCAAGCTTGGTTTTGCTCTGGCAATGTGTCTAGTGTCAGACTAAATAGAACTGGAAGAAATGCACTTGTGTAATTTACAAACATCTCAGACATAAGGGGAAAACTACTACACACTTCCATAGTTACCTAAAATAAAACATCTCAAAGACTGAGCCTCTAAATGAAAAACTCACTTCTCCGAGAAGATGGACTTTCTTGTATATTGGGTTTTGTCTGTTTATAAGTTGTTGACTGTGAGTCTGAGGATGGTACCCTCCAGTAACGGCATGGTTACTAATGAATAAAAGAATAATGTATTAAAAAAATAAAAACAATAGACTATAAGCAAAAGGGCAAGGGCTTCATCTTTACTACCAGTGTCAAAAGCAATATCTATAGAACTGGCTCAGTGGCTCAACAGTAGAGCACTTGTCTAGCATATGAAAACCCCTAGATTTGGCCTATGGTGTCAAAATTAAATAAAGAACAGTGACTAACATATAATATATTCTCAGTAACTACTTATTGGGCAAGTCCTGTATTTTCCATCTCTAAGAATAGAAAACATATGCAATTTGGAAAACAAAAAACATTTTTAAAAAACCCAAAATCTTCCTTCACGTCTTTTCTCTGTGTATTTTCCCATGGTTTAATAAACAACCTTATGTCATAATTAAGCTACATTCTAACAATTGTTTCCTATATTATAACAATTATTTTCTATATTGTAGATCTTCACAAGTAAGATTTCCACAGTTCTGTACCAATCTACTTTGTACATTCATTTCCCTAAGCACCCACGTACTGGAGGCTGTTTAGACTGCTACCAAGCATTTTGTACATGGGTATTTAAACAGTAACCTGACAAATGTAACTATAAGCAAAGCTTCCTTTATGTTTCAGGATAAGTAATAACCTTCTAGCAGTTGCACATGCCTAAAACTAAACCAATATTTTTGTGTATAAAAACATCCAAAAAAGCAATTATTCTTCCTAAAATACAATGCTTACCTGGGATATGTGGAAATTATATTGAAATTTTATGAACCATGAGCTCTGGAAGCATAGCATGGTTTCTGGCTCTGCCATCTACCTGTTCAATAACAATCTGAGCAAGGTTCTTTCTAGCAAAGGCTTGATATCCAGTTCTATAAGATGACATGAACTTTATCATGTTGCTTCAGTAGACAAAATTGATGCCTACACTTATGTGCCTGTCATAATTCAGTAGAGGGCTGTTCCCTGAGGGCATTGTGATAATTCTACAACTCTTATGAAATAATTTTCAGAGGTATGCATTGTTTTTAAGTTCCAACACCCTTGACCAACTGAGGCAAGTGGCAGGGATGCTGCTTGAGATTGTGTGAACAGGATGAGTTACAAATTTTTTCTGCTCCACTGAAAAATGATAATGCAGGTTGCCTTGTTTGCAATTAAGAATTTCAGGATGGCAAGATCAGAGAAACACAATGAAGAAGGTGCTGTTAGATTGCCAAGGGGAAATTAACCTTATCTGGAAACTACATATAGGCATACAACCACTGAGGGGCCTTTCACTCTGGGAGGAGGTCCTACATGGTGAAGGAAGAGTTCAGCAGCCTCACCACGCTGTGTGATTATAAATGAGAACTGGACAAGTGGATAACAGGAATGCTACCAGTGTTGGGGGTCTAGACTGGGTATGTCTAGGTTCTTGACCTCATATTCAAAGAACTGAAAATAAAGACTCATACACATTTACAAAATCGGGAGTAAAACTAATTCAAAATCAAAATAAATACCACAGATAAGAAGGAACACAGTCCAGAGGAGTACTGGCCACAGGAATGGGAAAACACTCAAAGGTCCCCATTACTATTTGGAATTTCCTTTTGTGGGGTTACAAAGAGGAAAGAATTTAGTTACTAAGGAGTGTAGATAGGCAATTTTCTATCTTAAATGATATATTAGGTCATGCAATCCCTTAACTATTGTGCATGACCCATCCCATAATGCATCTAATTTTAATCATATTCATATTATTTGTGCATAGGCATAAGATGGTAAACAAAGCATTCTCCCTATGCTTTACCTGACTACATGCTTTTGCTTCTAGTTCAGGCTAGATCGACCTTTTTATTATTAATACCCAAATACATTGGGAATATACTTGAATAGAAACTGTCTAGGTTTGACTGTTACCATTGTTCAGAGGGGTTTATGAGCAGCCCAATGTGTGTGTGTGGGGGGGGAGCTGAAGTTCCTGGATTCATCATTCTGAGAGGGGTATGTGGGCATAAGATGTGCAGGCCAAGGCACTAGGTAGCCAAGTACATTATTAGAAGAGGGAGCTGTACACAGTTCAAACCAAGCAGAGTCTTCCTTGCTAAGTTCCTCCGTGTTACCTGCCTCGGCAACGCTCTGTCACTCAGCTTCCAAGAACACTCTTCTCTGACCAGAAATGTTTGAAAGTCAGCTGAACCAGATAAAATCCCACAGAACAAGCTCTCAAAATTGGCCAATTATGACTCATTGTGTGCACACATACGTATATAATAACTTCCAATAACTACAGTGAGCATACCTCTTCTAAAGCTCAGTGGTAATGTTCTAATCCTTTAATCTTTTCAGAAGATTCCAAAATGGTTTTTTGTCTCCATTTATTTGGACTGCTATAACCAAAGAGCATACACCCATATCTTGTAAACAATAGAAATAATTGTTTGCATTTCTGGAGCCTGGAAAGTCAAAAAGACGCAGGATATTCATTGCCTGGTAAGAACTGGCTTCTTTTCTCTCGTCTTTCTTGGTGGAACAAGAGAAATCTGGTTTCAGGTCCTACGGTATACTGGGGGCATTATTTTATTATTTTATTTATTTATTTTTTTTGGAGAACTCATCTTCATGACCTAAGGTCCTACCTCATAAGACCACTGGGGCTTTAAATGTCTTTTGGGAACAATGCAAGTTTTCCACATACAACACTTTCCCAGTAGTTAATGACTTCAATCAAGAATCCAAAGAGGCTTTCTATGAGATTTAAATCAATGTGGCTGTGATTATGTGAACAATAGCTGGTTACTAACTTCCCACTGTGGCTACAAGAATAACTGATTATCAACATTCACATCCCTTTCTACATTTAAGAAAATGACAATGTCCTCATTTTTTCTTTTTTAAAAATTTCATGTCCTGAATTTCTCTTGTGTTTATTATTTCTTTCTAAGGAGTGTCCATCAAGCAATCACATCTCCAAATGAATAATTTTTCTCTATGGAATTACTCACTGTTCCTGCCCCAACTCTACTTCACATCCCCTCTTCTAACCTGAACCATAACACAGTTTTATCCCTTAGAAATAAACAAAATTGATTCCCAAAGGTTTTTATATCCTAACCCCTGAACCATTTTGATATTACTTGCATGGCAAACCAAACTTTACAGGTAGGCTTAGGCTCTCGGAATGAGAAGGTTTACAGGTAGGCTTAGGCTCTCGGAATGAGAAGGTTATCTTGGAC
Organism: Phyllotis vaccarum; assembly: GCA_033318265.1. Classification (NCBI taxonomy): domain Eukaryota; kingdom Metazoa; phylum Chordata; class Mammalia; order Rodentia; family Cricetidae; genus Phyllotis; species Phyllotis vaccarum. The sequence continues at coordinate 1,551,387 of JARWLC010000005.1, forward strand.
GATTACATGGGCCCTAAACACAGGCCCAGTGGTCTTTTTAAGACGTCAACAGTGACGACAACAACAACACACGAATGTTAGAGGAGTAGCAGTAAGGGGTCACACGCCCCAGAGTGCAGGGGCCTCCAGAAGCTTGTGGGGTGGGAGCGACAGTAAGGCAACAGATTCCTCCAAAACACATGGAGAAGAAGCCAGTCTTAGTGTAGTAGTAGTTAGTGAGATAGATTTTTTTTTTTCTGGTTCCCATTAACCGTAAAGGAATAGAGCTGAACTGTTTTGACACTGCTCCATCTATATTAATTTGTTAGAGTAGCCATCGGAAGCTGCCCTTTCAGAAAATCTTTGCCACTTTCCTCCTAGCACCTCCTGCTTTAATCCATCCTATGAACAATTTATAGCCATCCCTAGGTATCCATGGGAGACCAACTGCTGGACCACCTGCCAATTCAAAAACCAAATAATGGTCAAGTCTCTTTCCCCTGCTCATGTACAGCTAATATACAATGCAATGCTGTGTAAACTGGTGTTGTGTTGCATGTTTTAGGGGTTAATGATGAGGAAAATCTGTACATGTTCCATAAAGGTGAAATTTAAAAAAAAAAAATACCCTTAGTCTGGAATTGACTAAATTCAAGGATGCAGAGCCCATGGCTCTGGTCCCACTCTATTTCCACAGAGAAAATAAATTCTCCCGTCTATTATATTTTTTTAAACAAAAACATTTAACTGAATGAAAGCCTCCCATTGCACAGCTCTGAGACAACTCCACAGAGGACCTGAGAACAAAGCTGTTATCAGAGTACAAGGCTGTCTTTCACTTTCAGTTTTTGAGACGGGGTTTCTGTTTATTTGTTTGTTAATTTGTTTGCTTGTTTCGAAACATGGTCTCACTATGTAGTCCTGTCTGGTCTAATTTCCAGAGATCTGCCTGCTCTGCCGCCTGAGTGCTGGCATTAAAGGCATGTGCCACCAAGCCAAGCGGACACAGAGTTTCTTATAGTCCAGATTGGCCTCACACTTGCTAGGTAGCCAAAGATGACCTTGAATTTCTGATCTTCCTGACCTTACTGCCCAAGTTATGGGATTTCATCATGTGCCATCACATTTGACCTTTATGAAGTTCTAGGGAACAAAGCCAGGACCTGGTTCATGCTAGGCAAGTACTCTACTAGTTGAGTGGTAACTCACAATATAATTGTATGAAAACAAAAAAAGTTCAAAGAATATATTTGTTACAATAGGGTTTCTGTCCCGGTCACCCAGAGTCCCAGACCCACAGACCTGCAGTCAGCCCCAGACCCCTTAGCTGCCACCTGCCACTGCTCAGGCCCCAAAAATGACTCAGATGCTTATATTAAGTTCATGCTGCTTGGCCTATGGCTCAGGCACATTGCTAGCTAGCTCCTTCAACTTAACTCAACCCATTTCCATTAATCTGTCTGCCATGTGGCCCATGGCTCACCTGTGTTCCTTACGTGTTTCTTCTTTGGGCGGCTGGCTCCATCTGTCTCTGACTCCGCCCTTCCTTTCCTACCTATTCTGATTCCCCCTCCTACTTTTTCTATGGTGCCTGTCATGGGCCAAAACAGCTCCTATATTTAAAGATTGATATTCACAGCATACAGAAAGACATTCCCACATCATATATTATAAAATTATAAAGAAAAATCTATAATTTCTTATTTGCTACTGTAGTCTATTTAAATTATTGTAAAGAGTCTTAGGATATGACTCAGAGGCATGCTTACCTAGAATGCCTGAAGCTCTGGGTTCAATCCCCAGCACAACAAAACAGGCAGAAAGATCAAAGAGTTCAAGGTCATCCTCAGCTACATGGCTCAGCTGATGGACTAAGACTCTCTCTCTCACACACACACACATAGTCATCTATCATATGATAGATGATAGACAGGCAGAAAGACAGACAGACAGACAGACAGATGATAGATGGATGCACACAATGAGTTCAAGAATAGCCTCCATCAATACAACATTCAGACTTTTTATGTTAAGTATCTATCTATATGCTATACGTTACTTAACCTCCATGTTTATCGTATTTGAACTATCATAAATCATCTTTCATGTAGTGCTAAAGAATACCTTTAGGCTTGTAGTCTACCCAATTAAAACAGCATATCCAAGTGAATACATAGTTTACAATTGCTTTACAGTATCCGGTTAAAAACTGATCATCCAAATCATACTGCATATCCTTTGATTAATTTTCCTTTAGCTGGTCTTAACATAAAGAAAAATGAAAATATAAAAATGGCAAAGTCTCATAAAACTTATGGACCTTAGAGAATATAGTTATAGCCTTCAGGAGGCAGAAATCCAACTGGGGAATTTTCATCTCTATTTCAGTTGCTGTAATTATTTTGTCCCATAAATTTCCTCCCTTCCGCTAAGGTGATCTGATCTGCTCCTCTCCCTCTCCTATCTGAGAGCAAACCCCACAGATACTCATCTCCCACATAGGGATCCTCCTCATCTCTGGCCACCTGAATGAGACAGGTGTGGACTGAACCAAGGGCTGCCTACTAAGTAACCAGAGGGGCACGATTCCAATTTTCTCTCTCAGTAAATGCACTGACAGTGTTCCTTTCTGCACAGTGCTCCTTCCCCTTCAGTTGCTCACAAGTCATTTAAATGACTTATACTACATTATTATCAAATCATATTTTTCTAAATATACTGACCCCTTATTGGGAGACATATGCTTTGAGATGTTCTCCCCAGCAGTCCAGTGGTGATTGCTGGGCCTTACTTATCTCTCGCTCCAGATAGAACATTCTGAGAGGCTTTGTAGGTGGAAAGCTGCCTTGTATTGAGCCCCTTCTACTGATACTGGGTTCAACTGGACACTGAATTGGAATTCCTTGCATTAAACTACTGTGACAGTTGATGTAGTTACTAGGGAAAATAATTTTTACGCTATTGTGCAAGCATATGGCCTTAATCCTTTGGACTACAATAACAAAATGTCTTAGACTAATAAACTTACAAATGATATTAATTTATTAACCATAGTTCTGGGGACAGAAAATCTAAGATTTAGGTGCCCACATAGCCATCTTTGCTTCATGCATGATACCTGCTTGCTGTCTCTTCAGAATAGTAGTAAATGTAATCAAGATTTGGGTTCTTTCATGATGTGCTTCTGAGTGCCCTTCCCTCATGACCACCCCCTAAAGCAGTCTGTAATACTGTTTATTGATGAAAATTTTTAATTTATGAATTTCGGAGGATTATAAACAAACTCAGACCAAAGCACATGCTAGCCATACATTTTATAAGCTGATTGATCCTATGCAATGCTAAGTTTTCAGATTAAAAATAAATATGTTGCTCATTTCAAGTAAGATAAACTTCACCTTAAAACAATGTGTTCTAATCCGGGATGAGGACACTATTAATTCTAGTGTCTATGTGGCTTGACTATGACTCTGTAGGACCTCTTACTAAAGCCTAAGTCCACTCCTTGTTCTATTAAAGTTAGTTTTGCATTTTGGAGTTGTTTGTGTCCATGAAATTTAGGCACAAGTATAAAAGTTCTGAGGCAAGGCTTTAAGAAACATATTTGCTCATCTTTCTGAAAACTTCCAGCTTTTGTCATGAAAAGAATACATCCAGCATCCCAGAGAATTATGACATTTGTGACTTCCAAGGCTACTAGAACCCAGCTTAACTAAGCCCCCTCTAATATGGATTGAATTATGCTCCTCCAAAAGTCTTCATAAATTTAAGTGCTAACCCCTAAGCCCTTGAGTCCTCTGATTACTCCAAGTGACAGTGCTTGGAGCTACAGCCTTAAAGGAGGTCATTAAGATTTTATATCTTATGCAGCCTAGACAGGCTGTAATGCAATATTACTAGTACTCTAAGAAGAGGGGATTAGAATGTGCAAGTGTCTGTACAGGAGAGAAGGACTCCTCCGTAAAGATACATAATTAAGGCAGCAGTCTGCTAGTCGTGGAGAGATACCCTCCAATAACAGCCCAGCTGGGACTTCAAACCTCCACAATTGTAATAAAACACAGTTTGTTGTTTTGTTTAAAGCGATGTAGTCTAGAGTATTTAATTATCCCTGACAGACGAATTGACTATTCAACCCACAATGTAACGCTTGGGAAGGGGTTACTGTTTGAAGTCACTGAGCTTGGGAGTGATACTCTATATATAATGTCCCTACAGTGAGAACTAGGCTTTACATTTATTTCCACTTTTCACCCACCTTGTGCTGTCTTGTGTTCATAATGTAAAAGGCATGTCTGTATGAGAAGCCAAAAGCTCCCAGACAGCATGGACCCCTTTTCCTTTAGCTTTGTGCCCTATATTAGTTAAATTTTTTTTTAATTTTATGACAAATACCTAACCACCAATGTAAATGAAGAAAAGCTCATGACTTAAGAGGGAACATTCCCAACTTATCTGGGAAGGCAGGGAGAAATTGGTGGCAGTGACAACATAGATCTGAGACTCTTCCTATGTGAACGGATCTAGGGACAGAGAGCAGAAGTACTGGCATTCTGCTCACTTTATTTTTTGCACTCAGGTCTGGAACACAGGCCATGTGATGGTGTCACTGACATGCAGCACATGTCTTCCCCTCCCCTTCTGTTGATATTTTCAGGAAACATCCCCACGGACAGAATGAACGCCACACTGACATCCCTATTATTTCTTAAGTCAGCTGAGCTTACAACCCAAACTGATCCCCAGCTCCTATACTGAGGTCAATATTTGGCAGGAACTTAGTAAGTGAGAGTGGAGGGACACGAACAAGTAAGAAGTGCAGGAAGGGTCAAGGGGGTGAGCAAAGGCAGCCTTTAAGAAATACATCAGAGATATGGGAGGTGAACAGTGGCTCCAGGGAAACTCGGGTGATGTGAAAATACTTAGTTACCATTTGTTAATAAACAGGCTGTGTTGGCCTGTGGCAAAGCAGCTTAGAAGCAGGCCAGAAATCCAAGCAGAGATAAAAGGTGTAGAAGGGCAGAGTCAAGGAGAAGCTGCTGCCCAAAGAAGCAAGATGTGAAAGTCGTAGTAAATCACTTAGCCACCTGGCAATATGTAGATGAATAAGAATGGGTTAAGCTGTAAAAGTTAGTAGGTAATGAGCCTGAGCCATTAGGTCAAACAGTTTGTAACAAATATAAGACTTTGTATGATTATTTGAGACCAGGCGGCTGCAGGCAGGTCCAGACCTCCAGGCTAGGCCAGGCCAGAAACTCAGACTACAAATGATGCCCTCTGTCAGGCAATGAAAAAGCTTTTTAAAAATTCTGTCCAAGCAGAAATGGAGCCACACAGGGCTCCCTAGTCTCACAGTTTCATACCAGCACAGAACTCCAGCAGCGGCCTGCTGCCAGGTAGCCGGCTGTCAGTTGCTATGAGCTGAGCAGTGTGGCACATCTCTGAAGTCTCTCACGAGCTGCACTATTAAGAGACCTCTCCCAGTCACTGCTTGTTGGTTTAAAAGAACAGCTGTAGGCTTAAAACATAGCTCCACGCTACTTAATACTGCTTACCAGAATTGGAAAGGTGAGCATAACCCTGGTACCTCCGCCATGTTGAAAAGCCAAGTGGGGTGGAGCCAGCAGCCGAAACAGTGCTTTACAGTTTAGCAATTTAAAAACTCTCCTGGTTAAAAAATGATTAAAAAGATAGAATAAAACAGATTTAGATGCAGAAAACATCTAAATGGGTTACAATGTGTATAAAAAAAATGTAGGCTTGGGAAACAAAAGAAAAATTTTGGGTAGAGACTGTCCTTTAAAATGAGAAATACAGTAATTAAAATATAATAAGCCACATGAGGATGGAAAATAGTTTGAATTATGTAAACTTTGTTTTCTTTTAACTTTTTAACTGTCAATGAGCTAACTGCAGAAAGACATTTGATTTCAAAGGCTGCTAAGTTAAACCAACATACATATTTTAAAGGTGTCTTGACTTTGAAATTTGGGTCTAAGGATTTATTGCTTTGGAAAATAGGCTCTGCCTTTGTTTACACAGAAGATGAGAACCTGTGGATTACTTCCAGGCTAATATAGTTTGGTCAGCTAAGACTCCTGAATGTAAATGTCTGAAATGCTGAAGCCTCACCAACTACTTACAGCCAAGACTTAACCATGATTCTGAATTTTCTCAGGATCCTTATAAGATTGCCAGTGCCCCTGGTCAGCAGGAAGCAATATGGAAAGCAGTGCCCAAATTCCAAAAATGTTATTTATAAATGTTTGTATTCATTAAAAATGGCTAACGGTCATAGCCAATCTCTTTCTAGAGAAAGGGGGGAGATATGATACAGGAATGATAAAAAAGATAGATTATTGAATCTTCCTTAGTGCAAAAAAAAAACTGTTAATCTCAAAATACTTTACATTGGTATGGATTTTGGATTGTTGATATGAATTTAAGGTCAATTTTGTTATACTACTTGTATATTTCTACTCTGGTTTAAGGTATTAGGCTTATATGGCTCATTTAACATTGTAATGTACAAGTAAGAAATACATATTATAGTCATCTAAGATAATCAGCTTTCAGTCATGTTAGTTGTTTTAGATATACAAACACATATTTCAATTAGATAGGTAATCTTCAAATACTTCAAAGGCACACAGAATATGGTATTCAAAATGTTTAAGGACTTAGACTTTTTTGGACAGTGAGACAGGTCTACTCCTGGCAGCACCAATCTACTTCAAGAGGATGATGAGCATCAAAGAAACTCCATGTGGAATTACTTTCTTTGTGGAAAGGCTGGCTACTAGGCAAGAGACTGTTCTTGCCTTGACTGATTGACAGTATGCTATATAAGCTAGACATGCAGGACCCATAGCAAAGTGACCTCTGTAACTTTGCCAGAACAAGTGGAGAGATGGTCCTTCAGGCTCCTGCTTCACAGAGAAAATGTCCAGACATTCAACAGGACCCAAGGAGATGCAACTGACAAACCTTGCCAAAACGGACAGAACAGTCCTTCCAATTTTCCGCTTCACTAAAAATTCTTCCAGAAACTCAAGGCCTATAAGCTAAAGATAGATGCTCAAACATTACCAAGAAACTTTAGATGACTGTTCGGGTAGCCAGATAGCTCTGTCAGTTTTAGAATTTAGAAGTTGTTTGCAATATACTTCATGTTTACTCAGGTAATATATTTTTCCGTGGTCTTTGATGGACTTGTTGAAGAATAGTTATAGTTTTCCTTAGTTATAATAAAAAAGCAAATTGGATAAAAAAAAACTTCAGACTTCACAAAGATAAAATAGATGATAAAATATTTTCTATAGTTTTGCTAAATACAAATATTAAATATTATAACTATAATTCTTGCTTGATAGTTGTTTGTTATATATAATTTTGCTATGTTTTAAGTAATTTTACTTAAAACCTTCCTTTTTGATTAGACAGAAAAGGGGAAGTTATATGGGAATGTCTTTCTGTATGCTGTGAATATGCTTTGTTACTGGTTAATTTAAAAAAAAAAAAAACTGTTCTGGCTTATGGCAAGGCAACTTAGAGGCAAGTAGGGAATCCAAGCATAGACAAAGGGGAAGGAGAGTGGAGTCAGAGAGAGACGCTGAAGACTGCCACCCAGAAAGCAAGATGTAAAGGAACACAGGGAATGACCATGTGGCAAGACGTAGATTAATAGAAGGAGGTTGAGTTAAGTTGTAAGAGCTAGTCAGTAATGAGCCTGAGCTAGAGGCCAAACCATTTGTAATTAATATAAGCCTCTGAGTCATTATTTTGAATGCCTTTGGGACTGCAGGTAGGAGATATTTGTTCAGAATGCAGGCTGAACAGGTCAGAAACTTCTGACTACACTCAGGAGTTAAATGTAGAACGTATTTTAGAACTTATGTATTGCAGTAATTATCACTGGCAATATACTATATACAGGATTAATATTTATTAGAGGGTATTTTAACACTCACCAATACAAATTAAACATTCCAATCTTATCAGCTAATACCTGAATTCCACACTTAACTACAAAGAATTAAAAGTTACTGATGTTCTGGCTTGCTTGGCTTCCTGCCTGATTGTTTGCTTTGGGTGTTCAGTCTGACCTCTGACCATGAAATTGCATGTGCAAATCCCTGCCTCCTTTCAGTACATTATTTTATACAAAAGAAATTATCCATTAATCAAGCAACAACAGATTTCAACAATGGCAAAAAAAAAAAAAAAGGGGGGGGGTGAAATAAAAACACATGACTTCCCTGAGGCCAGAGACCGCAGCGTACCTCACAGGGGCACCTGTGGTAGGGTACTATCAACATGGACTGCACAATGTCAAGAGCTTATTTCTGTGGGAAGGGAAACAACAGACTGCATCAGATTCTTACTAAGGCAAAGTATGCAGTGGCTGCCCCTAAACCAAAGGATTTAGTAAGGTTTATATTATTCCTGTTAGGTATAATTTTGTAGCAGCAATCAACTCATAATTACATATGACTGGAGAAAACAGGCTAACAGGAATAGATGAACTCAATGTCATTTACATTTGCTCTATCAAACAGTCTCCCATAGTGAGAATCCAAAAATGAAACACGTCTGTGCTTGAATATTACCTCTCAATTAAGAAGTTATTAGACCTTTCATTCCTTACTTTTTCTCATGGCTGTGACAGAGAGAAGAAGGGGGTTTTGTAGCTCATGACTGGAGAACATAGTCCATCATGATGGAAAAAGTATGGCAGTAGGAAGTAACTGGTCTCACTAGTCAGGAGACAGAGATAAATGAGTTCTCTCCTTTCTACTCACAAGTCAAGGATCCAAGCCCAAATTTGCAATGGGTCTTCCCTCCTCTTTTAAGCCTCTCTGGAAACTCCCCCATAGATAGAGCACCAGTACATTCCAGATACAGTCAAACAGTGAAAATAAGCCAAAGCCCGCCAAAGAATTTCTTAGTGCTAAAGATGAAGCTTGCTGGTACAGTGCTTGTGTAGCATTCAAGAAGCTATGGTTCAATCCCCATCTCTATAATAATAATTATAGCATGGGTATAGTAATACCTACATCCCATCAGCCTGTTATCAGGCATTCTGTTGGCCTGCTGGGTAATTAGTAAACAAAAACTTTCGCAATGTCATTATTTTTATACTATACCTTTACTACATAAACATGACTACTCCAGTCAGGACACTTAAATATCCATTTCCCTTCCACATAAAAACATCTACAAATTATAGATCACTATTCATTCAACATGTTTGTATTGGTAAAAGAATTTGACAGGGTCCGTTTACACACCCACATTCTCTGCCATAAGCAAGTTGCTGTCACTGTGGATAATTGACAATGTAAAAATTCAACTCATAACCAGAGTTTCCATTAATGGTTGTGACAGAAACTTAAATAGCTGGTTTTATGGAACAAGTCCAAGAGGAATATTTTGAAAGTATTAAGTAACTAACTCTTTTGAACTTAAAATTAGTTATTTATTGACATTATAGAAACAGCCCATCTTTGTGTTTCTTTCTGTTCATAGTCTGGTTCAGGCTTTCCAAATATACTTACTTGAGTTTAAAATGTTCTCATTTTAAAGCTGAAAGCTGTGATGAAACTTTCATTTTTCCATTTTCATTATGTCAGACAATATCAACAGTATTTTCCATTCCCACCAAGGCTGACTAACCAGATTTTTGCTTTAACGTGGATTCTAAAGTGTGTGTCTAACACAAGTCAGATCTATAATGAAAAGGAGCAAGCAAAGCAAGAAAAAATATAAAATGTATGGTTTGCAGAGAAAAGAAGCACCAGGAAGTATAAGGAAATTAAGGAAAAGCATGATGCTAAGTGAAATAGAGGAAGTAGTGACCTCAGAGCAAGACCTCACCCAGCTAAGCTTCCAACTTAACTTTCGCTGTGAAACGGAATTAAAGAAAAGTAGAAGGAAATGAAGAAAGCCTTGGGCCCTGGCATACCTTTAATTCCAGCACTCAGAAAGCAAAGGCTGGCAGATCACAGAATATAAGAAGAACCCCAAATCTTATCCTTTATTAATTATAAATACTAATAGATTTGGGGTTCTTCTTGTTTTAAAAAGAAAAAAGGGGGAAATGTAGTGGGATTATGTTATTACATTGTAATAATTGCCCCACCCACTGGTTTAGTAAAAAGCACTGAATGGCTAAAGGCAGACAGGAAGTATGGGCAGAGCTACCAGACTAAGAAAACTCTGGGAGCAGGAAGAACAGAGCAGAGATGCTAGAGAAGCCAGCAGCAAATGCAGAGGACAACTATGCTGCTCTGAGAAAAGGTACCGAGTGAGCCACATGGCTGAACTGGATAAGAATCATGGGTTAGTTTAAGGGTAAGGAGTTAGCAAGTTGCATGCATGAGCCTTAGGCCGATCAGCATAAAATTATTGTAAGCATCTGTGTGTCTCTGTGGGTCTTCGGGTTTGAACTCTGAGGCTAGGCCAGAAAGTCCAGGCCAGAAACTTACTACAACAAGAAATGGTATATGGAATCCCCCTTCATGACTAAGGAAAGTCTCTGAGGACAGACATGTGCCAGGGGCATTCCTGTATTGAGGCCCAGAGATGCCACTGTGTGAACCTGTGAAAGTGAAGCCTGGATTGCCTTGGAGACCTGTTGTATTGGTTTCTAGCCTGGCCTATCCCCACAGTCTGGACCTGCCCACAGCCCCACTGCTGGCTAGCCCCCCAAAATGACTTAGATGCTTATATTAATTATATGCTGCTTGGCCTATGGCTCAGGCATATTGCTAGCCAGCTCCCACATCTTAACCTATTTCTATTAATCTGTCTTGCCATCTATTTCTTTACATCTTACATCTTGGGAGGGTAGATCACTTCTCTTGTGACACCACCCTCCTTCTCCTGTACCTATGCTTAGATTTCCCACCTACTTCTAAGATACCATATGTCAAAACAAGTTTCTTTATTTACCAATGATATTCACAGCATACAGAAAGACATCCCACATCAGAAATCCCAGGAAGTTGGAGACACCAGAGTTGTGGGATACTTGCAAAGGAAAGCTGCTATGAAGTAGTAGAACCAGTCCAAAAGAGAAGTGTGATGCAGTCAACAAAGCTGAAATAAATTGGAGATCTGAAGAACACTTTGACATCAGACCTAGAGATACAAAGATTTGAGTTTGCCCAGCTGGTCTTTGGTCTTGTTTTTGTTCAGTATTTCCTTACTAATCTCCTTTTCCTCTATTTTGGAACAGTAATGTATATCCCGTGCCATTATATGTTGAGAGAATGTGATCTGCTTTTTGATTTTACAGGGGATTTCAGTTAAAAGATTGCCACAAGTTTCAGAAGAGACTTTGCCTTGATCTTTGGACTTTTCAACAGGGCTGAGAATGACAGATTATGGAGACTTTTGAAGTTGTACTAAATGCTTTTTGCATTATGACATGGGTACAAGCTTATGGGGTATGTGGTGGTTTGAATGTAACTGGCCCCCATAGGCTCATAGGGAATGAATGGCACAATTAGAAGGCATGGCTTTGTTGTGTGTCATTTGGGAGGGCGGGCTTTGAGTTTCAGATGCTTGAGCCAGACTCGGTCTCTCTTCTTGCTACCTGCCACTCCAGATGTAGAAATCTCAGCTACCTTGTCAGCACTATGACTGCCTGCCACTGTTCTTCCTACCATGACAACAATGGACCAAATCTCTGAAGTTTAAACCAGTAAAATGTTTTCCTTATAAGAGCTGCCACGGTTCTGGTGCCTCCTCACAACAATAGAAACCATAACTAAGACAGTACCCTTGGGAAGAACCATGTCTCTTCCTACAATCTCCATGTTTGAAACCAGAAAGATCTCATTCTCTGTAGATAACAGATGGTAATAAATGCTTCAAATTCCAGAGTTTATTTGAAAACAAATCCCACATTAAGTTACAGTAAATGAATATGGTGTGTGTCTGATGGGAAATTCCAGGGTAATAATCATTTACAGGCTAAACTGGAAAGTGTCAGCTACACCTTCAGGTACTGTTTATTTGTAGGAATGTTTGCACAGTAAGTGCCTAATCTTAGCTAGAATAGAAAAGGAGGCGAGAAAACAATTTCCGGTTAAACATCATTGTAATGTAAAACTATTGTTCCTGCAAGAGACTTTCTGAGAGATTATGGAAATTGGAGCAAGCATGGTCCCTTCCTATCACCACCTAGGATCATTTTTGCCTATCTGGAAAGCAAAGCCCTCAAAATCAGTAGCTAAGGAGTTAGCAGGCACTCACTATCTGCTGGCTGAGCTTGAAAGACCAAGGAGAATTTAAACAAACACTGGGCGATTTCTCATACTGGTACTTTATTTTCAAATGAGACCCTATTCAAACGAGCTGTTTTCTGAGGCTTAAGGACCCTGAGCTCATTATTTGCTTTTGTTTGCTTGGCTGTTTGATTTGCTTTGTTTCTATCCAGTATGCAAGTTATCCATTTATTCATTCATTCAACGGACAGTTTTTAAGTAACAGGACAATAAAGAAAACCTGATGGGCCCCCTAAGCCATTTATATTTGACTAATCTGGCTTCTGTTGTTAAACTACCTCACCTTCACATATCTCCCTAAAAATTCTGCAGCCAAAGCATGATCTGTCCAAAAGAGAAAAACAACCTTACAGCTTGCTGAAAACCCAAATGGAGAAAATAAATTAAAATTCTAGAAGATGGATAACTGTTTTTCCACCTTTGAAATGGAAGTGTTACTTCTTATTTCTTAGTTATGCCACTAAGATAAAATGAATTCTGTGAATGCACTAATCAGGGACATAGAATGCACACAATAAATATTAGTTATTCTTTTCTTTTTTGAGTTTTTTAAATCTTTAATTATGGGGGAATCTGTGCACATGGGTACAGGTGCCTGCTGATGCCCAAAGAGAGCATCAGATGCTCTGGAGCTGGAGTTACAGGCCACTGTGATCCACCTAACAGAGTACGGAGAGTGGAACTCAGGACATTGGAAAGTAAAGAGCTTTTAGTCTCTGAGCCATCTTCCTAGTGCCTTATCTTGTTATTTGTCTGTGGTCATTGTTGACTCCAAGGTGGATATGATAGGGCAGGGAACTTCAAGTAAGTAACAGATCTCAATAAATGTGAAAGCAGAGGTGGATACAAGGACATGGGTATCTAATCCAGGTAGACATACATAAAAGCAAGGGCTAGACTAAGGAAGGCCTTGAAATTTGTGTCAGCCACCATTTCCTGGAATACTGAATCCCAGACTCTGTAAGCATTTTCTCATTGAATCTTATTAAAACACACACACATGCATATGCACATGTGTATGCACATTCACACACGTTACATACAGAAACCCTTCAGAGATTATCCAAGGTACTCTCATGCATACAAACAGCCCTGTTAGGAGCAAAACTGAGACCAGGAATGAAGTGTGTTAACTCTCAACGTTCTATATGTCCTTCCAAAGGTTTATGGCACTGACAATGTGGCTCAGGGTCAGCAGAGTTTGGAGGATGAGCAGCTGTGGGTCTGTGTAAAGTAAGGGAACCCTGTGACAAGACAATTTATTATGAGTAAATTCACTTGTTGGCACTGGAAAGTCAAAAAATTAATAATCTGAGAATTGAGTATGTGACAGGAGGTGGTGGTGTGCAGCAGACATGTAGCTGAGAGTGATCTCAGATGCCGGGCAGTATTTTGAACATATATGAGGCCTCAAAGCTTGATTCCACAATGACACACACTGTCCAACAAGAGAACACATACTCTAAAAAGACCACACCTCCTCATAGATCCACTACCTTTGGGGGCATTTTCTTTCAAACCACCACCTACACTAATACATTAAATCTACGTAAATATATATTCACCCTTTAAGTGCTCTTACGAGAAGAAAGTCAATCTCAGAACACAATTTGTGTATAGTCACTCAGCTACTAAAATGGAGACTGAAGGCTGGGTTTGTTGGGGGTAGAGAACTTGCTCAATCATCACAGACCCCGGATTCCATCGCTGGCAAAAGGATATAATAAAACTAAGCACAAACATTAAGAATTCAAATCTAGTTTTGATTACCCACCTCTCCGTCTTCCCCACCATGACCCTCTGAAGGGCTCAGACTTCTCTCACTGCGGCTGAGACCTCTGCCCCTTTAACCTTCACCTATTGCAGTTGCCTGCCCATATATATATATATATATATATGCCAATCCTCTGCACTGGATCATCTCTCTTTGGAAATTAATGGAGCTATAGCTGACTAGAGTTAAATCTGAAATAAATGTACCTAAGAGGCCCAAACAGGAAGAAATGCCAAGTCAATCAATCATAGGACAGAGAGGGTATCTCCTGCTGTCAGATGGCACCACAGCTTAGCTGTTTCCCTATTTGTAGAAACTTCCTAGGTTGTTTTTAAAGTCTGAGGCACATCATTTACTAGGCTGCCTTTGACTAAGTTGACAGGATCAACTTTTATTTAATTCCATTTGATATTGAATCTCTTTTGAAAGCTACTTTTGATTATCTGAGCTAAAGGAAGGTATTGCAAAATACCAGATAAGGAAGCAATTAAATTCACCTTCAGAATACATTGCTGCACTTACATTTTGTTCAGCAGAGTGAAGCAGTGAGGCTCAGGCTCCCTGCCTATGTGCTGTCCAACTCAGCCTCCTCACCTCTGTCCCAGAGTCAAGCCATTTGTGTTGTGGTCTTTCCTCAAGAGGCAGGAGAGAAGATGTGTATTTCAGGGTACTTTCCCAACTGAAATGATGGCCTCACCTCCCAGGAATAGACATCAGGTGTGTAGTGTGAAGTTCCTTAATCTCTTTGCTGTGGACATAATATAACTTCCTGTGAGCCATTAAGTCTCCAGTAGATTGTCTTCTCTCCTCTTCCCCGTACTAGGTATTGGGAGCATGAAGACATAGTAGTATACATGACCTCTGCCCGTGAGAAGTCTTAATCTCAAAGGGATTGTAACAGGAATAAATAACCAAACTACAGTGCATGCCACCCACTAGTTTACTATTATCCAGCCTTAAAAAAAAATAAAATAAAATTCTGAAACATGCTACAACAAGGATAGAAACATTACAATAAGTGAAATAAAATAAACACAAAGGCACAAATATTAATTTCATGTGCTACCTAGAATAGGCAATTGAACAGAGACAATGTGATGTAGACATTACCAAAGCTAATGGGGAAAAGTAATGTGGGGTTATTACATCATAAAGCATGTAGATTCGGTGTTGGAAGATGAACACACACGTTGTAGAAATGAACAGTAGTGATAGTTGTATAGTAATGATGAATATAACACCACTAAATTATAAACCTCAAAATGGTTAGAATACTTAATTTGTTGTGCACAATTTCTTACAACTTAAAAACAAAACTATAAACCAACTGAAAATTACCTCTTAAGGGAATGAATAGGCAAATATTTTAAAAGTTTAAGGCTAGTCATTACCTTACTCTTCACAAAAAAAAAAAAAAATGTAATACAAGAAATGATCTTTGTTCTAGAATTACAAACAAATCATCCAAAGAAAGAAATCACGATGCTGTTTTATTCACTCGGGGCCAGAATGAGTTTGCTTTACATCAAAGCACAAGAAATGGGCATGAGGAGATGAGCCAGCGGGCAAAAGCCCTTACCGCCGCCATGAAAGAATCTGACCCACTAACTCAAAGCTCCACAACACAGGACAACAACCGGAGACCCGGGAAGAGTCCTAGTGAGGACCCAGCAGCAGTAGTGTAGGAGAGACCTGACGCCTTGAACCAAACAAATGGCGCTTTGCAAGGAACACTTGAAGTACAGACACACGGACAAGCTGGTGTGTGAAGTGACTCACTGTGTCACACTGCAGCTCCATGATGAGATTTTTAGTTTCCCCTTTTTATCTTCACCTTTTTCTTTTAAATTTTGTTTCATTTGAGGGGAGTGTAGGGGCCGAGGGCAGATGTGAAGGGACAGGGAAGTAAATGGGATTAAGGTGCGTGATGTAAAGGACAAATAGAATAATTTGGCAATTAAATGGCAATTAAAAAAATTCCTTGCCGCAGAGGTGTAAGGACCAGACTTAAAATCTCTGGAAGTCACATAATGGCCAGATAGGCGTGGCGTCCCAGTAATAAGGCCAACAGTCAGGAGGTAGAGACAAAGAACTATCTGAATCTGTAAGCTCTGAATTCAACTGTGAGATCCTACGTAAGGAGTAAGAAGGAAAAAGAATGATCAAGAAAGACTCCAGTCTCAGGTGTGTACGTGCACATACCCACCCAAACACATACATTTTACACATGAGAAGAGTCACACATACAGACCACAATACACACAAAAAATACAAAATACAGGACATGATATGTCTGTGAGTGCTAAATGGAAATCCAGTCTCAGCCATTGTCAGATTTCAGTGGAAAAAAAAAAAATCGCAGTTCTCACCTCAAAGAGAAAAGAGATAGTTAATTCTGGAGCCAGACATGAATGATTATGTTCCAGAAACACAGATTCAGGTTGCCCTAAATGTTATACTTGTTTAGAGATAGGTTTTTGAAGCTTTTATCATTTACACAGCAAAATGGGCATAAACTCTTCTAATTTATGGTGGAAAAAGATCAGGTAGGTGAGCTACAACAATGAAATCTCTATTACTGACCTCAGATGTTATCTGGTGAATTCTTAGCCTTTAAATTGGCGAAAGCCAGGAGTTAGCGGCATGTCTCAAAATGGTGACATACAAAAAGGCGGTCAATGGATGGCTATTAAGGAGGCTAAAGAAGGCTCAAGATACTTTGCCTCTGGACCTGCAACATCCCAACTCTCCACAATACCAGCAGATATTATAGGTCAGAAGTTGTTTTCTTTTTTTGAGAACTTTTCCAATGATCCTAATGAGTGGAAATTTCTTAAGATGTGAGAGGTATCTCAAGGAGTTCCTAATATCCCCCCCAAAAAATCCGTACAAGTTGTAGCCTGTCTGTTTCTCTTAAGACAAGCAATCCCTTCATATTTAGAAGAACCCAAATCCAATCACTAGTAGTCTTTACAGTGACCCTTCCTCCAAACTTTATTCATCACGATCAGGCCTTTGAGTATCATACGTAATATTGAAGGATGTTTCACATATTTTGGGTTGTGAGCCTATCCTTTAATGGCTAAGCTATCTCTCCAGCCCAGCAACAGGATGTTTCTCTAAATGGTTCCAACTTAGACCTAATTATGAAAGAATCCAAGTCATATAAACAGGAGAGTGTAGCCTTAGTGCTGAAAATTAAATGTTTAAGCAAGAATCATTACACATTATGATTTGATTCTAACTTAAGCTAGACTTTCACAAAGGCTAGAACTGTAATAGAGGAATAATTTCTACAGTCATTTCATTGCACTGTTGTGGAGTGGCTACACCTTGGGTTAAGAGGTTACCGTTGGCCATCATGAAACACTTGATATGGTGGCCTAGGATCATCATACCGAAATAAGCAGAACACAAGGATAGCTAGGTCTGTAGCCGTAATGAGAATATCAACATTCCCTCCCCCTAGATGTAGCCAGCCTTTCCTGAGATTCTAATCACTATAGCTGCACAGTGTCTTGAGGGAGCTAGACAGGAGGTGGAACACTGCATGCTGGATGGTTTGCTATAGTGGTGCAGCTTCTGGGAGTCTTCATCCTTGCCAGGGCGGGACTGTTCAGTGATAGCACTGACAGGAATTATCCCATAAATAGTTCGGTTCTGAAAGTAACCTTTCACCTATGCTCCTGTAGGTAACCTTTCACCCATGATCATGTGAGTACTCCTCACACATGCTTCTTTAAGTAATTCCAATAAAATCATTGGCTGAATCATTTCTGGTTTGTCAGTGTCTTCTATATATTAAGTAGACATTTCTTTATATCACCCCAAGAGAAGTCACAGGGCATTACCCTTCCCATAATAGACAAGGCTTGGGTTTACATAATCTGTACGTAAGGCTGTTTTCAGAATATGTGAGAAGGGTGTTTGTGAATTTCTAGAGAAAATAAAGATTTATCCTATTCAAAAAAAATGAGCATATTATCAATAATAATGACAACCAAATAATGTTTTTATTAAATATGAACTTACAAATTCTACTCTGTACTATAGTTCTGGCAAAATTGGTGTCTATAGGACATGTGGCAGACAAGAAAGACATTGGCTTCAGAGACTAATAATTACAGGTAAAATCAAGGCCTCAGAGACACATAATCCCATCCGTCCAGAATTCTGAAATTTTGTACATTCTTTCCTTTAGTTTTAATTCTTGCATTTTCTCTCTGTGGTGTTTATTGAAATATTGTCCTAACAGCATTGACTTTATTAAGAGTCAGAGAGAGGGATATAAGAAATGATTTTCAGAAATGGTTTATAAAGTGTTATAGATTTTTATGTAATTAATGCTAAACTTTTACTGAAATTCCAAGTGGCATGGAAAAGGCAGTGTGCTATCGATCAATGAAGATATACCTTAATTTGAGCTTCACAGAGTGCATTTGGTTTCCCACTTAAAATAAGTATGTGCAAGTCTCTGGAGGAAAATCAATCTCAAAATGACCTGGCCATTTCTCTGGAATGGGCATCATCCTCTCACTTTAAAAGGCATTTGCCAAGTACATTAAAAGGAAATTTCCATCTTAGAGGCAGGTTGTTTGTACAGCTGTAACACACTGATAGAGCCCATGTTGCTGGTATTCATCCGGATTATTAATCACAGGCAAATATTTGTTGCAGAAATGATGTCTGTTGTAAATGAGAACAGCACCACCAGAGAGCCCTGACACAAAATCATGGGGTCACCATCATGTACTTCTCCAAGGCCTTTGTCAGATGTTTCTTCATGTCGACCTTTTTGCTTATATAAGTTACTTCCTCAAAGCTTTACACTAACTAATTGCACTCTCATAATGATTATGTGGAATGACGGAGGCTAAATAATGGCCCCCAAAACATTTCTCCTAATCCATAGAGCCTATATATCTTTCTCTGAGAGAAAGCAAGCAGTCTTTTGTAGATGTAGTGAGAATTAAGCTTTGGGGTGTCATCTTAGCTAAGACTAAGAGGATTCCTTTGAGTTCAATCATTTTAAAGACAGGGGCTGAGAGAAGTTTAACACACACACACACACACACACACACACACACACACACACACACAGAAGAAGAGAAGGCAGAGATTGTAGGACAGGAACACTAGCTTAGGGTGCTAGAAGCCCCAGAAACTAAAAGACCTTGGAGGTTCCTCCCTAGATTCTTTGCAAAAACTATGGCGTGACAATCTCTGATTTTACATTTTTCTATCCACAACGGTGAAAAAATAAATTTCAGTGTGGTCATTCACTTAAGGCAATATATTATGTTAGGAAACACAACATTTTTATCTTCATTCTAAAAATGGGATACAGGCATGAAAAGATGGTGTAATATTCCAGCAAATCATAGATGGCAAGTGACAAAGAAAGTACTTGAACCCCTACAGAAGGGCTGCAGAGCAAATGCAAATCCAAAATAAAAATTTATTCCACTGAATACAAATCATTGCTCTGATGGAAGAACAATGCAGTCTGTGGTGATATATTTTTATATTTAATAAAATCAGCCTGGAATATCAGAGAAGTGATCCACCCACAGTTAAGCCAGGAGGGTCAGAGAGTGGTAACTCATGCCTTTAATCCCAGCACAGGAAAGACTGAGTGGTGACCTATGCCTTTAATCCCATAACTCAGGAGACAGAGATCTCTCTGTGTTTCTACGAGTTCAAGACCTAACAACCAAACAGTAGTAGCTCACACCTTTAATCCTAACTCTAGGATTATGATGCAGAGTTGAACCCAGGCGAAGGTAGACATTCTATAGAAGCAATGAGCCAGGCTGAGGACTCTTAAGACAGCTTTTACCCCGAGAAGTTAGCTGGGTGAGAATTGGCTGTGGTCTGTTTCCTCTCTTTGATATTCCAGCTTTTCCCCAGTATCTGGCTCTGAGTTTTCATTAAATATCAACTAGAATTCACGTTTCAGCAGCCAACTAGCTATAAAGGCCCTGTTCACCTTCTTCCGAGTACACAGAATAAACAAAAGTCTTGGGTCCAGCATGGTGGACACTTGTCACTAGTGAGAGCTAAGTTAAGGCCTGTCTCTGCCACCAGAAGCATGAGCCTGGAACTTCTGGTGAGAACCTCATGCTGTACACAGAGGTCTACATACCTGTCCAAGGCTTGTGATTATCCTCTATGTTGACTTGCTTGGGCTGCCTTACCAAAGTGCAACCAATAAGGAGTCTCGAGCCAAATAGATGTGCTGTCTAACAGCTCTTGGGGACCTGTAAGTCTAGGTTCAGAGTGCCAGCAGGGTAGGTTCCCTCTAACAGCTATAAGGAGAAGCCATTCCAGGCCTTTCCCCTGGCTTCTGATTCTCTTCTTGTCCTTGCCATAGATGTATCCCTGCTTCTACCTCTATCTTTACAAGGCTATCCTTTGAGCACATGCCTGTCTACAAATCCCCAGTGACATGGGATGGGACCCTGCCCTAAGGACTTCTCTTAACCTATTAGATCATCATTAACTCATTTTATAAATCAGATAGAATTCTCAGGTACATGGGTTAGTCATGACTTCTTCTACATAAGAATCTGTGGAGTACATAGCTGGACCTGATAAACCTCTTCCCAGCACTGCTGTTGTGGTCAGCACTCAGTAAAAGTGGACTTTCTTCCCTTCCCTGTGCTGCATCTGAAAGCACACTTGGTTCTTGAGGCACCTTTGTTACCTTGTTATTGCCTATTTCAGCAATTCCTCAGGTCAAACTTGCTGTTCAGTGTTCAATCCTTATAGTATCTTAGTTTTAAAAGCAAAGATACACTTCTATCATGACTATTTTTAAGCCTCTGAATTTTTTAAGAATTTAAACTGATGGTGCCTCATTTGATAAACCACCCTTTACTGTGATCCGAATGAGAAATGTCCTTCATAGGCTCATGTGCCTGTGTATTTGGTTTCCGGCTGGTGGTACTTTCTGAGCAGTTACAGGACTTGGGAGCTAACTGGAAGACGTATGTCATTGGGGACAGACCTTGAGGTTTTATATCCTGATTCATTATATATTATTTCTCTCTCCTCTCTATCCTTCCTATGTAGATATGAAATGTAAACTTCCTGTCTCTGACTGCCAGCCCAGCCTCATTCTCATGCTGCCATGCCTTGCTCCCCATGACTGGCTGAATCTCCTCTGGAACTATAAGCTAAAATAAACCCTTTTCTCCTCTAAGTTATTTTTTGATGTGGTATTTTATCACAGCAACAGAAAACTAACACACCATCACTGAATGCAAACTATTCCATGCATGTCACACTAGTTTGTACTGATTGATGTTGAGATATTATCTACCAAATCCTCAGCTCCTCTACAATTTCCTCAAAATCAATGCCAGTGACCTTCTGACCAAGAATTTCTCCAGTCTTTATGAACATAAAGTGTCTTAGGTGGATGAATCAGGACCTCCTCTATATGAAGGCTGAGTGGTCCTACCTTTAAGATCAAAGCGTTTACAGCATTAAGAGTCAAGCAGCTATAGCTCATTCACATCTTTCAAAGAGTCTAGATTTGCAAATATGCCTGCTTATTAGAATTTGTCACCCCAAGGTCAATATTGCAGTGTTTCCTGTGTCATCTGCACAGAGCAGCAAAATTTGTAGAAGTTACTCTGTACTAAGTGTTCACAGATGAGGTTGAGTAACTTGGTTCATAAGTCTTTGTAGGTCTATTTGGTGGAGTATGTCACATACTTTGTACTTTTTCTAGGGAGTTTCCTATTTGAAATATCCTTCAAATCCAGTGAGCATAAAGGCGGGAAAGTTATAAATTAAAAGTTGACTTTGCCAATTGTCACAAACTCTTAAAGGTGACTATATATGCAAGCTGAATAGTTGTGAGCAAAATGCCATGTGAAAAAAAAAAACAAAAAAAAAATACAAAACAACAACAAAAAAAATACCCACAATGCTACAGGCATAGTTTGGTCCTGAGTTCAGTGTTAATGAAGCAAAGACATCGAAATAGTGTCCTTAAGGGCTAATGAGGATGCTTGCCACTAAGCTTGAGGACCTGCATTCCATCCCAGAGACCATATATTGAAGTAAAAAACTGACTTCCACACGTTATCCGCTGGCCTCTACGTGTCCATCATGGCACATGAGTGTACCCCTGCTCTATATATACACACAAATGAATGCACACATGTCTATCATGGCACATGAGTGTGCACCTGCTCTATATGTACACACAAATGAATGCACACATGTCCATCATGGCACATGAGTGTGCACCTGCTCTATATATACACACAAATGAATGCACACAAAACAAGGCTATATAGTGATGAGTTGATGAAAATATGACCAAAAGTTTGTAGGAACCAATCATATTTCCTGGAGCAATGGCCTGGTGAACACTAATTAGTGTTGGCTATAACTAAAGAAGCCACCTCAAACAAGACTCAGCCATTACTTTACTATCCTATTGAGAAATGCCTCCCATCAGCCATCATTACTATGGATCTTCAACATGCAGCCTATTACCTATAGAGTAAGTACTAGATAAATATGTATCCAAATAAGAAACAAATTAGTTTATTCACCAAGGAACTAAGCACCCAATGGCCCATGACAGCCATTCCCTCTGCTTTTGAGAATTACAGGCAGCCAGGATATTTTCACATATAGGTGACAGTTCTGCTGTTTGAAAACTACAGACTACCAACTGCTGCCTGCTGCAAAAGTTCTCCAGCTATGCTTGATGCTTTTATGACTAGCTTCATGACCCGGTGGAGCTCTGTAGCTGTCACTTTTGCCTCAGGACACAGATTGTTGGTAAGCACTGTTGCTTCTAGAGAAGAAATCAGGGGGAGATCTAATCTGCCTGCTCCGGGTCAGCAGCAACACCAAAGAGAGGATTTGAAGCCCCTGGGGTGTGTGTTATAACCCTTAGCCAGCATTCATTTCCTCAAAGTGAAGTCATTTTCTGAAGAGAATGACTTCATATTTCAGTAATTGGAGATGCCACTGTAACCGGAATTGCAATATTAGTGCTTCCATGTTGGGGCAACTGGGGACTTACACTTTAGTTTGCTATGCTTCACCATAAATGTCTCCACTGTCAGAAAAGAATTGGGATAGCAGTCTTTTTCCCAGAAGCACCTCTGAGCTAATTTAGCATGAGGGATCGAAGCTGCTTCCTCTAGCCACCTTCAAAGTTTTCCTAAAAGTACACAGAGTGGGAGAATGAGGGGATTAGAGATTATACCCATGGCCCCTGCTGTTTGCTTTAATCTTCTCCAACACAATTATCTCATTAGGCATTGGCAAATATATTACCAAATTTATGTAGCTCTGGAATTGCAAGAAGACAAACTGTTCCTGTTTTGATTAGGAAAGATAAACCACAGTGACTTAGGAAGGAGCCTCAACAGTAAAAGCCATTGTCAGCCAGAACCAAGTCAGGTGAGAGAAAGAGCTGGTTATAGTGGATGGTTCAGGAGGTAGCCTGTGATAGCAAGGCAGGTACAGATGCTCTCCAGTGCATGTTGGGATGAATGCTACCAAAAGCAAATTCAGAGAGATTGGTTCTTATATGACATGCTGTGTTCGTCCTTGTCAGCCATAACGCGGAGAACACAGACAGAGAGTGGCTGACACATGGTTTACCACAGCCAGAGAAGCTAGAACTAGTGACTTCTAGTGGGGCTAAAGAGAGGGCACCTACCCCTGTCAGGGCACGTGGCCTGCGGGAAATGCTATATGCCTTGGGGCTATCGAAAGACAATGTATTGGGAGAACAGCAGAAGCTGCAGGGGAAGAACAGAAAGTGCTAAGGGCAGGGTAGCTGCTTGGCCAGGATGAATGACTTTGCTATGGGAGACAAGTCTTGTAAGATTTTGGGACTCTAAATTTTGACACCAGTAAAGTATATATAATTTTAAAACCTTTGACAGTATAATACAGAATCATCAGACAAGGCTATAAAACCATGGGTGAGGCTTTCTGTATTATAGCTGACTGAAGGAAAGATATAATACAGTAAGGATTTAAGGTTTTATAAATGTAAATGTTCCTAAAGGAATGGCTGACTCAGAGACTCCTTGGCTCTATAGCTGAGGTGACCATGCAGATAAAATACGCAGGAGAAGAAATGACATTCGGGGTCTGAATTCTTCCCCAGTTCTGCTACTCAATGTTTCTGAAGCCTGAGAATGTCACGGCCGTGTCAGACATGGCTTTCCTCTCATATGGGAAATGAAAAGATGTGAATAGGTAGCTTTTAGAGCCCTTCCAGTTCTAAGATTTTATAGAGAATTTTTTCCCCACCTGCTGTTTTGGGTTATATATACTTCCAATCCTTCCCCCCAGATCTTATCTGTTCTAGGCCCACTGGATGTGAGCCTTCCATAAGTGCTTTCACATCTAGAGAGAAGCATCAGAATCACGAGGGGATTGCTTTCTTTGGGTGTCTCCTAAGTCTCATGATAATTGGTAAGAAGTAGAAATGGGGTAATGATTAAACAGGATACAAGAAGAAGGAGCACACAGGGGAACGTTGTGATCATAAGCCATGTGCTTTTATGAAGCTATATTCCATAAAAGCATATCGATTGGGCATAGTAGTCTTATAGCCAAGAAAATATGGGTGCCAATGATGTAAGCTCCCCAGGCTTCAATAATGTTTTGCTAACTGGTGTAATCTTCTGCGAATGGGTGCAACCTCAAATTAACAGCACTGAATTGAGTCTAATAATGATATTGCACAACATCGTATCTACTCTTCAATCAATACTTCATTTTCTCATACAGCCTTTGGTCTCTGAGCTTTTATTGCATTTTGTAGATAACAGCAGTGACTTTGAGTGGTACCAGTCACCTTCACTCCCAAATGGCTGAAATGTGTCTTGAAATATTTCCAATACAAATACAGATTGAAGCCCACATTTGGGGAGAAAAAAAATGCTTTACAATGTTCCATTCTTTTATAAAAATTTTTAAATCATGTTTATGGCTGTGGGGAAGGGTATTATACATGAGAGGGAGTATTCATAGAGGCCAGGAGAGGATATAAAATCTCTTGGGACTAGAGTTGCATGAGGTTGTCAGCCATCAGAGGTGGGTGCTGAGAACTGAACCCCAACCATCTACAAGAGCAGGAAGTGCTCTTAACCACCGAGCTATCTTTCAAAACTCTATAATACTCACTTCTTACCATATCTGGCATGTCAGTTCTTTTCCTCACCCATAGCAAGGTGATTCTGGTGTAGAAACCACCCTTTGACTTCAGACATAACTCCAAAAGACTTTGCTAATGGCCACCAAAGTTCCAGGTCATATACTCAGACAACTTTTTGTTCTTTGTTTCAGATGTTGCGATCCTATTTTACCCATGGAAGCTCAGCAAGCTTTAAAAATATATCTTCCATCTCATTTAACAAAAGGTATTCTATAGAATGACAAAGGGTTAACTTTGAGTCTTTAATGATGTTTTAATATTTTATTTTAGGATACTCATGTTGTTGTACATTTTAAAGCTATGTTTAAGGTAATAAGAAAGCACCCCAATGTAATCTTTTCTGAATTTGACACATTTCTTCAAAAGGCAAAGAAATTTAAAGAGAGTTGAAGTCTCATTACATGTTTTCAAATTCTAATGGACTCCACAATAAAATGATACCTTCCTGGAGTCTGGCTGAAGGCTGCTCCCACCTTCCTATTTTAACTGGGTTTCTGTTAGGAGCATTAACAAATTGCCAGCAACTTGTCTACATTCATCAAGATTTATCTTTGGCCTAGCATTCTAGAATTGTTCTTGAGAGTCACCATGTCTAGGTGGGCTTAGATTGCATGACTATTCCATCCCTAAGACCAGGGTAGATAAACTGAAACCCAGAACACACATTCTCACCTAGGAACCAGACATGGAAAAAGGTTCTAATATCAAAATGAGCATGGCATTGAACAACAATGGTTGTTCCTTATACCCACTGTGTTTTAAACCCTTCCGCCATAAACCCCAGGATACATTCGTTTCTCATCTGTTGCTTTATGGTTCGATAGTTTAAGCTATTCCTAATAACTTGCTACTTTAAAAATTAGTCACCTGAAAAATAATTTTGCTCTGGAGTATTCATTTTATTTGAGATCATTTCCTTAAAACATATTTTTGACAATGGCAGAATCACTAAATCAAACAGAACAATATTTTTAAGTCTCTTAATAGCTATTTTCAAAGTTCTACATTTTGATGCTAATGTCCACACCAGCACACTCGCTCTAATCGGACGCATATTTTCTTTTCCTTTACCAGTTTAACAAACAAGACACAGGCAGAGCTTTGTAAAAGCAACTCTATAGTTTTATTTCTTTCACTGGAGAATTTAATGACTTCTCATGCTGTTGAGAAACGTCCAAACTCCCTGGAAAGACAGAGGGGCTCCTACAGTCATAATACTTATGGCCTCTCCACCTCACCCTTCTCAAAACACCCCAGGCAAACAGAACAGCTCTAAAGCACGGGCCTGACAAGCCCAAAACCTCATATTACACCCATAGGTCAGAGTCATTGCATGGACTGTTCCTTCCCTAAATATCAGTCTGTTTCTAATTCAAGAGTTTCCTTGACCTTATCCACACTGTATGACCAGAATCTCAATCACACTCTAGTTTATCACCCTTTTCCCATGATCTTTGCTCTGTTAGAAAGATGTCCCAGTCCTCCCAGTTCAGTTTAAACAGTGTCCTTTTTTGTACCTCTGGGTTCTGGTATAATGTCTGAGAGAGAGAGAGAGAGAGAGAGAGAGAGAGAGAGAGAGAGAGAGAGAGGGAGGGAGGGAGGGAGAGAGAGAGAGAATTGATATTAACAAAAAAGTATAAGGAAATGATATTATCAAGTCAAAGTCTGACTTTGACATCTATGAAGTTGAAAACTATATTCAGCCTCTGAGCTCCAGGTGTCACGACTCGACCTCAGCACAGTGCTCACCGTCGGATGTCAGTCAGAATCTTATGTTAATGATCAGACTGGCATGTCAAAGTGCTCTGTGGCTATCAAGTACAAAAAATAATAAATGAAATGTGTTCTTAGGGAATTTTAAAACCATGGCTTAAGAACTTTTCAGTGGAAGGACGTCGCCAGAAGTCACCTCCTTGCTAGAATGTAGATGATCACACACACAGAGGAAACGGTATCAGGTGGGAGATTAGAGAGAACCTGAGGAGATGCATAAGCATCTACAAGACTCACATCTGGCAAGATGGACAGACAGCACTATCATGGAGTGTATGCTGCTGGGATCTATTTGCACAACATGTTGTTTGGGCTAAAAGGATGTTTTATCTATCTGGATCAGCAACCCCTAGAAGATAGAGCCCTACATAATCCACAACGTGGGCAACACAGATATGATACGTCCCACTTTACAGAAGACAAAATGAAGAAAGGCAATGAAGAGCAAATGACAGCCACAGGAATGGAGTGGCATCAAAGGTCAAAGAAATGGAATCTGTGCTCCTCTCCTTCCTTATCTGAGACTGACCTCAAGCTATAACCAAAGCAAGAGGCTTCCCCTGAGAGAATACGGCATGCAGACTGTGTCTACCAGCTCTGATGGAGGCTTTTCTGGCTTTCAGGCAGAGCCGCTGCCCTGTCTCAGAGGAGAGGCTGTGTTCACAGCTTTGGGAAGGAAAGGCCTGTTCCAACAGCTGTTGTCACTTTCCATAAGCCTATCGAGCTGCCTGGCGCTCCCAGGCAGAAGCAGGGCCCTAAGCTTGTAGACATCCAGGGATGTGAAAGGGATTAATTAGGCAATGTCTCTAAAGTGCTTTGAGAACCTTGGAGAAAGGCCTTTTAATTATAGCATTGGCCTGGAGCAAGTGGGGAGCCGGAAGGAAAAATAATGTCAGTTTTTCCAGGGATAAGAGTCAGTCCAGATAAGTTTCCTGCCGCAAGAGACACACATTTTTTTTTTCCTTTTCCCCTCCTTATTCTGGAGCTGCACACTGCATAAAGCACAGCATTCTCTTATCTCCACATGACCATAGGATGAACTGTGGCTGTTCTTTTCATCTTTTGGATTTATTTTTACTTTTTAATGTGCCTTGTGTGGGTGTGTTCACACGAGTACAGTAGACTGTGGGGCCAGGATATGATGTGGGATCCCTTCAAACTGGAGTTAGGGGCAGTTGTTAGCCCCCTGACATGCGTGCTAGGAACTCAGGCCTTCTGCAAGAGCAGTGCTTTCTCTTAACTACATCTCTAGCTAACCACAGTTGTTCTTTATGTTATTTCCACTGTCATGTTTGGTTTCTATGATCATTTACTCATTTTCAAACAGAGCTCCACTGTGTAACTTAGGATGGCCTCAAACTCACCATGTAGCCCAAACTGACTTCAATCTCCAGGGGTCTTCCTGTCTCCACTTCCTAGGGACTTCCTTATTTTTAATTTAGATTCATTATTTAAATCAATTCATTTGAGGAAGCTGCCTCTTAAGAGGGGAAAGATGTCTCTTTGTCTGCCCTTGAGATTCTTCATGAGTAGAGAAGTGCATTTCCTTCAGTGCGGTTGTAAGATTTGGTAATACGTGTAATTTGTTTGCCTGTAAGTTTATTTCATAATGGGCATGAAAATACAGATGTGCCTCAAAATTCAAATGGGAAAGCTTTTGGATTAACATGCTAACAGCTTTTGTGCAGCATTTGGTACAGACATGTCCCTCATCCCTTATAATCCTGTTAGGGCAGGAGAAGTATGTGAGCTTCTCCCATTTCATCTTCTATGCTAAAAATCCAGAAGTGGAGGGACGCTGTGGTGAAACCAGGGCATGGGCTCCCTGAGATACCACAGGTGAGTCTGCACACTTGGCTGAGATGAACTACCTGGAAATAAAACTTCAGCCGATGCCTATGGGCACCAAATAACTTTCCCTGTGGTACCCAGAACCCTTGCCTGCATGTTTAGGAGGCCCCACAACATGATATGATGGCTACTTGGGAGTCACATGCAAGAGGCATCTCTGAAAGCAGGTCAGTGCATCCATCTACAAGGTACTTTTCCTGTCACTCTCCAACACAACAGAAATCTTTGTATCCTTCACTGAAGAAGTGACCTTAGCAAGAGAATTTAAAACACTGGACTAATCAATACAGAGAAATGCAATCTCTTCAGGTCAGGAATTTGGTTGCTTTTTGCCTTAATTGCTTCAAGATCAATCAGTCTGCTGTAATGCTCACACTCATTGCTGGGCCCTCAAGGTCTCCCTCTCCCCAATCCCTTCAGCCAAGGACATAAACATTGAGTTGGACATTTCCCAGATACGGATCATCTTTCTTTGCATTCTGATTTCATCTTTGGGATAGTTGGTTTTGAATTCCTACATGCCTCAAGGATGTTTTCTTTTTTTCCTTCAGTTCAATATCCACATTATTGATCCTAGTTTAACCGAATTGTGGTGAGAAAATTTAATCTGTATACCCTAGTACTTTGAAGACAATTAATACTTGTCCGTATTTTATTTTCTGGGCCTGTTTTGTAAATAGGTCAGTTTCTGTGAAGAATGAACACTAAGGCAGATTTCTCTGTATCTTGAATAAATAAAACATGATAACTGTACTATGCAAATATTTTTCATCAATTTTGTGTTTTTTATATGTGAATGGTTGAAAGAGAGGTATTAAAATCTTCCACTACAGTGGTAAATGACAGAACTCCATTAGATCTTCAGTTTTTAGCAACTTTGTTTTATATGTTTTTAAAGATATTTTCTTAAGCCTCCTGGAAAATTGTAGCTATGTCATAAAGAAGTAACCCTTTCCCCCTCTACCCTCTGGATGCTGTCCTACCAAGACCCACTCCCTGCCCAACCCCAAGCACTTGAACACCCTCCCCATGGCCAGCCCTTCCCAGCAACCCTAGCAGACTACAGAGGCAAAGTTGCAAACCACTCCAGCAGGATAAACAGGCACAGGCACAGGCACAAACCACACCACTGGGGAAAAGATGAGTAAACACTGGTGTAAGTTACATTCAACAGCCAAAAGAGCAGGACGGCACCACCAGAACCAAATGATCCCACAACAGCAAAATTCCAATGCATATGAAACACAAAAAATAAACTTAAAAATTACTTTATGAATAAGTGACCCTTTCAAGTGTCATGCAACGTTCCAAAGAAGGAAGAAACCATCAGTCCTGCCCAGTGATGGCACCTGTGAAACACAAGCATTATGCCAAGGTAACCATAAGTAGGGTTACCTTAGTGGTAACGAACAGCTCTCTAATGGGAATTAAGAGCAGCTCAAAAGAGGAAAAACATTCCTGGTTCTGTAAACTTAGCCTACTACCCAGGGCTAGTGAAGTCTTGGATCTTGGCGAAGGACCTATGCTCACTACTTTACTAACTCACTTTTCTTTGCAACATATGGAGACTATTATAAAAAAGATTAAAACCAATCAAAATGCAGAGCCCAGTCTCAATGGATACAACTACAGCACAACTCATGCACCTAAGGAAACTCTGCAGAAGAAGGGTTGAATATGTTGTAAGAGCCAGAAGATCGGAGTTCACTGTGAGATTCTAATAGAGTCGGAAGCTACACCCATAAAATCTCATCAACATCACTGTAAACATGAGCTGAGCATGGACAACAGCAACAGGCATGTTCACACAGATGAGGGAAAACACACAAGACCTCAACCCTAGAACTACAACCAAGTAAAGAATGCTAGGAAAGAAAGAAATAGCCTTTCCCAGAAAGAGCACGCCAACTGGTTACCCAATACAAAATGGACAGCCTTGAAAACCCTCACAGACCTAGCAGGTTTTATCTATGTGAAATACATACATACATATATTCATACATGCGTGTGCATGTCTGTGCAGCAATCAATGAAAAAGGAACTCATGAACTTAAAAGAGAGCAAGGAAGGGGTATGTAGGAAGGGTTAAAGAGGATAGTAGGAAGGAGAGAACAGCATAATTATATTATAATCTGATACATCTGCACAGTGGAGTATATTACTCAGCTGTTAAAAACTAATGGCATAAAATTTGCAGACAATTGGGAGAAACTAGAAAAAAATCATCCAGAGTGAGGTATCTATGTGGTGATATGTTTTATATTTAACAACACCAGCCTGGGTCGACAATCAGTTCTTACCCAGCCAACTTCTCAGGCCAAACAGGTTAAAGCTGTCTTCCAGAATCCTGAGCCTGCCTGTCTGTGTCTGCAAAATGACTGAATGTTTCCCTCCTCCTGACTTAAATATCTCCCCTTACCACTGTTGCACTTCTGGGTTCCACTCGGCATTATAATCCTAGGATTAGGATTAAAGGTGTAAGATACTACTGCTTGGCTGTTAGGCCTTGAACTCACAGGAATACAAAAAGATCTCTGTCTCTTGAGTGATGGAATTAAAGATGTAGGTCACCACTCTCTGATCTTCATGGCTTGACTGTGGTGATTTTATTCTCTGATATTTCAGGCTTATTTTATTATTAAATATACAATATACCACCACATATCCCAGACTCAGAAAGAAAAGTATAATATGTATTCACTTATATGTGGATATTAGCTGGTATGTCAGTGATAACCAATCTATAATCCATAGAACCACAAAGGGTAGGTGCCAAGGGCCATGGAAGTATTTTACAGGTCCACCTACCACATGAATGACTGGGCAGAGTCCATGGAGGGCCATTATACGGCGTTCATGATAGGCCCCATTAGGCGAGGTCTGTGAGGACCAGGCTAAGCCAGTGGGACGACTTGCCATGGACACCATTGTTTTCTGTCTGTAACTTTCTCAGGTGCCACCACCTCACCTCTCTAAAAGAATAGTACAGGAGTCTTTCCATAGCCCCTCGGTGGTGTGTTTTACACTTTCTGGGCACTATTGTCAGTGACTTGTCCAGAAAGATGACTTTTTCTTACTTCATGTAATTTTGATGAATAAAATACACTTTCAATAGCAGTCAGGCCTTTGCTAAGATCTCGTCAAATTCAAAATAAGGCTAGTTGTCCTAGAGATGAAGTGCTTAAGGACAAGTTCCCAGGAATTTAGCAAGGTTGGGCGTATAACAACTTCAGTGCCAGTTTTTCTCTGGCAGAAAAGTCTAATAGATAAGTTTTATAGACATAACTCACAGTCTTAATTATTGACTTTCTGCACATGTTACTAACATGATATTTATGTTATAAATTTCAAGGTCCAGCTAACGGTCTGACAGGGTAAAATTATGTCTCAGGTATTGGGGTGATTCCGAGGTCACTGGCTGTTGCCTGGTTCTGTGCTTTTCTGCCTGCTTCACAGAATATTCATCAAGAAACCTGGCTGACACTGAAGCCTTGCCCTGGCTATGGTCAGCACAGCTTTTTCATGTCTGAAAGAAAGAAACCATGTGCTGTTTTTTATGTGTTTATAGTATGGTTGTATCTCTGTTGTTAGAAATGTAAAACAACCTTCGAAATCAGCTTATATAAAGGCTAAAGTTTTGAGTGAAAGGAGACTTAGAAGAGACAGAAAGAAGAGAAGATGTGGTAATAAAGTTGCCTTAAGAACATGTGAGTTTACCTTTAGACCTTTTCCCTGCACTGCTCTGCGGCATTATTCCCACTACCCTGGGCAGAGTGGGAGCTGGCCGCTCAGTCTGCATTCAGTAGGTGTACAGAAAGAAACTAGAGAGGACGGATAGATTTCATTAGAAAAGGAAAATAGAATGGATAATTATGGATGGATTTGGAGTCGTGGAATAGTAGGATCAAGTGGGAAGGAGAAAGGGATTGAGCAAGGAAATATGGAGAGAAACAGCTAAAATTAAGGAGCATTTGAGGGTTAGCATAAAAACTCAGCACAGTGGAAACATCTAAAACATACACATATATGAAGGCAATCTAAGTGAAATCACCAAATCATGGTGAAGACAGAGTCCCAACTGGACAATTGTTACCCAAATTTCTAATACCAGGATTGGGTTACATCTAGTTGAGTTGTGGGCCAAAGGGGTCTCATGGAAATTTCCAAACAACCCAGATTGTTGCCAAGACTTTAGGTTGCTATTTCCAAAGTGATGGCAAGGCCCCCTTGTTAAATACAACACCTACACAACTCATCAAACATGGATAATTCAAGTTGGTGCCTACATAGAGCCTGCACCCATGTAGTCTAATGTCTTTGGTACAGGAACATTCTCTACACATTACCAAAAGAGAAACATAAACACCAACCCTTTGACGTACAGTGATGTCCTGCCTACAAGACATGCTAGGACAATGTGGCACGAAGCTTGTAGGAGTAACCAACCAATATCTGAATTTCCTGAGGGCTCATTCTACTGGTTCCTCACACTGCCTGGGTGACCAAGTACCAGAGACTAGAGAGCCCAGAAACCCAGGGTAAAACCAAGTACTATTACTCTAAAAAGAAAAGAAGAAAGACAGTGATAAAATGAGCCTTTGGGGGACTCTTTTTTTTTTCTATTGATTGTCCAGTCCAACTTTTATTGTGTCCCGCGCCTATTTCTCGTCCGCAAGGAAAGACGCAGTACACATTTAGGATCCTTCTGCAGTACAGCTTTAATGGATCTTGGGGGAGAGCATTTAGCTTACGGAAAATGGAGGGGAGGGCAGAGAGAGGAGAGAGAGAGAGAGCAAGGGAGATGGGGGCCGAGCGGACAGGGCCCGGCGGGGAAAGGGAAAGCGAAAAAGGGCCACGAGGTAGGAAGCACCCGGTTTTATGTCGACCACATGGCCCCCGCTTTAGACGTAACATCTTCCTATAGGTTGCAGTCCAGTACCCCACATGACGCCACGGAAGAGGCTGAGAAACCAGTCTCGCGACTACTGACTCAGGCGGGTTGGCCAGCACCAGATAATAGCGCCACCTTGAGGAGCTGGAGCCAGCGGCCTCCAACATTATTGTATTTTATTTTGTTATGTTTTATTATTGTCTCTTCGAAACACATTCTTTTCCAGTGAGAGACAGAAAGGGAGTAAACCTGGAAGGAGCAGAGGGAGGGGTAAATTATAATCAGCATATATTATGTGAGAAAAGAATCTATTTTCAATAAAAGGGGGAAATCTCAAAAGCGAAAGAAATCTACTGAATAAAGATCATAAGAATTTTAAATTTAAAAAAAAAAGCCTCTCCTTTTACTCTTAAAGACTACTTTTGTCGATAATGAACTGACTGTTCCAGCTTTCTATTTAAGGTTTCACAGATGTGATGGTCAGTCTTCACTGACACACCTTACAGCATACCTGTGAGGACATTTTCAGAGAACTGCACAGGGAAGACCCGCCTTGAGTGTGAGCAAACATATGCTGGGGTCCTAGACGGAATAAGAAGGAGAAATTCAGGATTTCTGGTGACCCGGACTCATCTCCCCGCTTTAGGCCTGTGGGCACAATGTGACAAGCTGCCTCATGTTTTCGCTACCACAGCAGACGAGGCTCTCAAAACCATTCCTTCCCTGCATGGTGGACTGAACCTTCAAACTCTGAGACATGTATACCCTTCCTTGCTTTTTTTACTTAACATAATTCTTATTAACTCTTTGGGAATTTCACATCATGAATCCCAATCCTACTTACTTCCCAGTCCCCCCACATGTGCACCCCACCCTATAATGTCTCCCCGAAGGAAAACGTTAATTAAAGCAAAACAAAAAGGAGCTGCTTCACTTCTCCACCTCTTCATTCATCTGAATGGCATGAGAGCTGCAGTGTGTCACCCAGTACACCCTTTGGTCCACTCAACTGCAATGAGCTGTTCCTCTGGTTCAGTCTCTGGCCTCTGGCACACCATCGGTACTGGACCCTCACCACAACTTCTCTAGGATATCCTGCTGTTGTCCAGAGTCGTGGAGATCTTGTGGCTGTGTTTCCGCAGGACCTGTCCCTTCACACACTCGGGCAGGTCACAGTTGGAGTAGATGTTGGGCTGGGCCGACTCAAAGCCTTGCATGGGGCTTGGGTGGTAGCTGACTGTTTTTCAGTCTGGGCCAATGAAACTGCCTCCGTCAAGTGAGGGGTGGAGCCGGCTCTTCTACATCCATGACATCAGGCAGCTCATGAAACCTGTGGTGTGGCATCAGTTTATACCTCCCCAAGCATAGGACAAGCTTTCACATGAGGGGTGGGACCGGTTCTGCTGCAATGGCCAACAAGGGATAGGACTAGCTCTCCCAAGGCCAATGAAGGGTGGTGGGGGCTCAGCATAGACCATGGATTTCAACACACATATTTCCTACAGCCTCTCTGGTAACATGAGGCCATGGAGATCAACACAAACCCCAGCAGCGACAGGACCATTGACCCAGACACGGCCTTTGGCAGCAGCATGGGCCCAGATATCACAGAGCCCCAATGGCAGTGAAGGCTACCCAGGCAGCATGGCCCTTGGATGCCAACATGGTCTCAGGTGGTGGACCAGACCCCTAGGTGCCCACTGGTGGAAACAGGAGCCACATGTACCAGCTCAGACCCTGCCTGGTCTAGGGCCCTCAACAGCAGCTTGGCCTGGATGTCACCATGGTCCTGGCTGGCAAACAGGCCACCCACATCAGCCTGTCATGTATGTTTCTTCAGTTTTCCTTCTTTCCACATGCATGAACTGGTCTGTTTCTCTCTCACACACATTTCTCTACCATATATTTGTCCATCATAACAGGACCTACCAAGGCAAAGCACATGTCTTCAGTCATCCCAGGCTGTGAGGACCCAGGCAGGCCTGAAGATATCCTCCACCCACCCTGGCCATATACCCTTCCAGTCTTAAGTAGACTTGTCAAGTATTTTTATCATAGCATCAAGAAAAGTAATTCATATAACAGGCAGATATTTTTCTGTAATCAGAGGTTTCTGACCCAGCCTAGCCTCACAGTCCAGACCTGCCCATGACTGCTTAGCCTCCCCCCCCCCAAAAAAGACTCAGATGCTTATACTAATTACATGCTCTTTGGCCTATGGCTCAGGCATATTGCTAGCTAGCTTTCATCTTAATTCAACCTATTTCCATTCATCTGTCTTTCCACATGTGTTACTTTACATGTTGATTCTTGGGCAGCTGGATGGTCTCTCGTGACTCTGCCCTCCTTCCCCTAACTATGCTTCGATTTCCCCACCTACTTCTAAGATGCCTGCCATAGGCCCAAACAGTCCTGTTCTTGACGAATGATATTCACAGAATACAGAAAGACATCCCATATCATTTGTTCATTCTCTTTCATCCTGTCTGCCTTTAAGCTGTTATTTCCCAGAAACAGCACAGAATTAGGTCTCTGGAGGAATTACCCCCAAGTCCATTTTCCTATAATCTTTTATGCTATAAATTCAGTTTATTGATATTAATGATGTACTTGAGCTTGTAGACATCTGACCTTTAATGTAATTTCCCATATCTCCTATATCACTCATTTTTTTCTTCCTTTTTTTTCTTTTGATTTTATGGGTTAACCAGGAATTTCAGTCTGTTCTCATACTGCTGGTTCATTTATTCCCTTTACTGTCTTTAAAACTAAAGCAGACATTTTAGTGCCTTTGAAATTATACTATGGTCATGTAGCTTAACAAAATATAGTTTCATTTCTTTTACAAAAATACAAGGATGTCTGCGTCCTTTCAGAGAACTGTTAACCCTCTGATAGAACTGACAGTTGAATGTTCCAGTCTTGGGTCTTTCTAAAGACAAAAATAAAACATTATTCTCTGATCTAGAGATTCTTTGTTTAAATTTTATGTGTTCATCTTTCCCCTCTTTTCACATGTCTTTTCTTTTGTGACACTCAAATCTTCCTTTTTCCTCCTTCAGAAGGTTGTTTAAAGTGGCTTGGTGGTGGTGTCTCCTATACTAGTTTTATCTAAAATGTCTTTATTACTTTCAGTTTTTATAAAAAGCCCTGTCAGTAGACATGGGATTCTACGATGACATCTTTTTTCTCTCTCGTGAAAATATTATTCTACTGTCTTCCATGTTCTGTGTGCTTTTGAGAAGTCTATTTCCTGTCGTGTTTCATAGATTATCTGGTTCCCATTACCCCACACACCCTCTCTGACAACTGTCTCACTTTTGCATTGTGAAGTTTCAGTAAAGTAGGTAGAGAATAAACGCACTTGTCTCTTCCAATGTGATAGAGAATTCTCAGAAATCATCTTTTTGAGAATTGCCTGACTGGGTTCGCTGCCCCCTCCTTTCACAAATCTCCTTATTCTACGCTCTCAAATTCTGTGGTACATTTTTGTCTTTCCTCTCTGTCTGACACCTGGATATTTCTCTCAGATCCACCTTCTATTAATTCTCTCTTTCAGTCTGTCTAACTCACTGTCTATTAGAAGTATTGAGGATTTTCTTTATTTTAGTTACAATTGTAGTTTTATCTTTAGAAGTTCTGTTTTGGTTTTGTCTGAATCTTTTTGGCCATGTCTGCTAAATTCCATATTTGCTTGTCCAAATGACTTCAACCTCTCTAAGTGGTAAACGACAGAAATCCAGAAGGCTGGCATCCTAGAAAACTCTCAGCCAGTCATGACTCAGAATTTAAGGTAATGGTTAGCGCTCAAGCTGTGACCTCAATGTGTGGCTCACAGCCCTGTGGCCATGCCTGGCATGAGCTGCATGCTTCATCCCTGAAGCCTGGCTTTGAGCAGCAGAACTAGAGTCAAAATTCTGCCACATCCTATCTTTTCTCAAATCCACAACCCAAAGTTCAAGTCTTTCTTGCAAAATCTGATTCTTACTGTTACTATGCTTAATTTGGTGTTTTATTAAAAAAAAAAAAAAAAAAAAAAAAACCCACTGCCTCCATGAGTCCAAACCAGCTGCCCTCTTGCTGCTGGCACTTACCTCAGCATCTACTTGAATGTTCAAATGCTTCTGCTGGGCTCTGCTCCAAGGATAGCCCCTTCTGCTAGATGTATTACTGTTCAGAGTCTGTTTACAGGGAACTTAATTGAGGAGACTTAGAGGAATTTTTCATTCTTCAAACTAAGCTGTTCATCATAAAGGTACATATATAATCTAATTATTTCTCAGTCGAAAGCACCCACAGTACTTCATCCTCCTATGGACAGTATAATCTAGAGCTTTAATGTCATTCTCATTGTGGAGCTGGTCCCATTATGATAGCTACCAAATCTAAGGACTTACCAAAGGATGCTCCAACTCTTCCCTCAAACAAATTCTGCCACTATATCAAAATGAGAACCATCACTGACACCTATTGACAAAGTTTCCAAAGAGTCCGGAAGAATCCTGAGAAAATTGGAATTTCACCATTTTCCCAAAGCAATTGTTCTCTGACTTGCTTGGAGGCTAGACTTACTTATGTACTTTTAAGTATCCTGAGCCTAAGCAACATCTGGATCACTGTCACAACAATCTGTGCATGTGGAGTTTAAGCCTCAGAATATGGATACAACAATAAGTGATTGGCAGTCTCTGCCCCAGGCACATTCACAGAACAGATAAGCAGGCTAATGACACGATGTCACGCCTCTTGAAGAGGATCAGAATATGCTGCCCCAAAATGTGCTGTGCTGGCTTTTCTTATTTCTGTCTGACAGTAATAGAGGATCAACAGATATGGAGAGAAGCCTTCCCAAAATTTTCTTTATCTGACTGACAGCAGAAACTTGGGATAAAGAAAGGCAAAAAAAATCTCTTTTCCCTGAGAGTTTCATCCACAGAGATGAAAGGCCTGGCTGAGATGGGGCTGCAGAACCAAACACTATAAAAATAACTTTCACCTTCCATTAGTTTCCCTCACATCGTCCCACAATTTACCACCCTGAAAAGCTTTAACACCTTTCTTTGTCTACTCACTGCTCCAGAATTTATGACCCTTTGTTAAAATGATTTATGAGCTTACACTCTCACGATTTCTTTGTATTATCCCCCTCTTACCTGTGAAGCCCCTATGCACATAAAAATATAAACATCAGTGAGGAAGCAGATGCCTTTTCTCCTGCTAATCTGTCATCTGTTAGTGTAATTCACGGGTCTCTAGTCACAGAATCTGAGAAAACAGAGGAAAAGCGTTTTTTCTTCCCTACAGAGATTAAAAATCAGAAGGGAAGGGCTGCTCATTCCTTTAAAGATATGAGGAAAAGGAAGGCCGGGACAGATTCATTGAAGTGGAAAGAGGTACCTGTGATGTGCCTTGAGGAAAAATAAGAGTTGGCCAAGTGGGGGAAATTCAAGGCAGAGAGAACAGTAAAGGTAAGGCACAGGAGCGGGAACAGCAAGTGTTTCCACATGTGCTGAATAGCCTCTTTCAGAAAAGTGAAAGCCATGATTAAGAAGCTTGGATTTTATTCAGAAGGCAACAGAGGAGATATTGATGAGTAATAAAGTTTTAAAAAAAAAAAAAAAAAAAAAAAACCTCTGCTCCTGTCTACACTTTCATGAAGCTGTACTACAGTTTGGTATGTGTGCTACAACCACAGGACTAGGCCACATTGTTCTAGACAAGAGCCATGGCTGTTCCTGAAGAGAGTTCAGATGTCATCCCCTCTGAGAAGACTGAGGTTCTAGCACAGGAAAGGATGGCTTAGAGGTTCATAATGAAATCAAAGAAAAAGATCTCTAGGAATGCTTGGAGGCACTGCCTTCAAGAAAAAGGCATGTGGTCCTCTGCTATTACGGTGCAGCAGAAAGTAGTAACAAGGCTCCTGCTGGATATATGTTGTGGTATTTTTCCTGCTGACATGTTATAAAATGTCTGTTCACCCAAGATGGGACACTGAGAATAGACAAAAAACAAAACAAAAAACAAAACAAGTCTGCCCAAGATTAATTTATAGAACCCATGAATTTACTGATATTATTTACAGTAGCATGAGTGACTCAGAGGCAGTTACATCACTGAGAAGCATAAGTGATGACTCAAAAAGCTATATCTCTGAAGCTCCCTGGACAGATCTATAGGTCAAAGCAGCCTTATTCCAGAGGTTGCTGGTGCTTAAATAAGCTTGGGAAAGGACTTTGTGAATACCATAAGTTTCATGAACTTTATGAGACTTGTGAGTTGTTTACTTTCTGGGTCTTCAAAGCAGCTCCCATTAGGGTAGACTGTTTTAATGTGGAAAAAATATTGCATGTGTTAATTATTTTGAAATTGCCATGTCAAAGTATCCTAGAGAAAAATTAAGAAAAAAGAGAGACTTAACTTCATTCATGTTTTTAAGTATTTTACTTGGTGTGGAAGTCTGAATGTATTTGTCCTCCATTAGCTCATAGGGAATGACACTATTAGGAGATGTGGCCTTGTTGGAGGGAAGAGGCTGTATGACACATACCTTTAATCTGGGCCACAACTTCTATGGGAAGTGTGCCAGCATGGGGGTAGGCTTTGAGATCTTTTTCTCAAGCTTCATTCAATGTGACAGTCAGTCAGTTTTCTGTTGCCCGAAAATGTAGCAGTCTCAGCTCCAGCATCATCTCTGCCTACATGCTGCCATGCAGAACGAGAATGGCCCCCGCAGGCTCATACATTTGAATGCTTAGTTATCAGGGAACAGGACTACTTGGAAAAGATTAAGAGGTGTGGCTTTGTTAGATGAATTGTGTCATTGAGGATGAACCTGTTCTGAGTTCAATTCCAGCAATCACATGGTGGCTCAGAACCATCTAGAATGAGATCTGGTGCCCTCTTTTGTCATGTAGGCATACATGCAGACAGAACACTGTACAGATAATAAAGATAATAAATAAATCTTTTTTAAAATCTATATAGAGGGATACCTTGCTCAGCCTAGATACAGAGGGGAGGGGCTAGGTCCTGCCTCAACCTGATATCCCAGACTTTGTCAACTCCCCATGAGAGGCCAGTGGCCTTTCCTCTTGACGGCTTTATTTCTGCACCTGCTCTCTTTGCTCTGTTTTGTTATTTATTTGTTTTTATTTATTACAGGTGTCACAACTTTGTTTAATCTGCACTGATTTTTTTTACAAGGATTACATTTTTCATGCCATATAACAGGTTTTATATATGTACAAAGAAACTGAAATACAGAAGAGCCAATAATCAATGGGAGATGAATTTATCCATCATCTATCTGGTTCCAAAACCCATGTATTTTCTACTGTGAAAGGCAGACTCAAAGAAATAAATTGAAGAGGATATCAGAAAATGGAAAAATCTCCCATGCTCCTGGATAGGTAGGATCAACATAGTAAAAAATGGCAATTTTGTCAAAGCAATCTACAGATTCAATGCAATCCCCATAAAAATCCCAACACAAATTTTTATGGACCTTGAAAGAATAATCCTCAACTTCATATGGAATAACAGGAAACCCAAGATTACCAAAATGATCCTTATCAATCAAAGAACTTCAGGAGGAATCACCATCCCTGACTTCAAGCTATACTATAGAACTACAGTAATAAAATAGCCTGGTACTGACATAAAAACAGACATATGGATCGATGGAATTGAATCAAAGAACACACACGTATGAACACCTGATTTTTGACAAAGAGGCCAAAAATACTCAATGGAAAAAAGATAGTATCTTCAACAAATGGTGTTGGCATAAGTAAATTGTAGTATGTAGAAGAATGCAATTAGATCCAAACCTATCACCCTGCACAAAACTCAAATCCAAGTGGATCAAAGACCTCAACATAAACCCAGCTACACTGAACTTGATACAAAAGAAAGTAGGAAATACCCTCCAATGCATTGGCACAGGTGACCACTTTCTAAATGTAACACCAGTAGCACAGACTCTAAGAACAACAATCAATAAGTGGGATCTCCTGGAACTGAGAAGCTTCTGTAAGGCAAAGGACACAGTTATTAAGATAAGATAGGAGCCTATAGAATGGGGAAAATATCTTCACCAACCCTACATTGGACAGAGGACTGATCTCTAAAATATATAGAGAACTCAAGAAACTAGAGCCCAAAACCTAAATAACCCAATTTAAAAATGGGGTTCAGAGCTAAAAAGAGAATTCTCAACAGATTTACAAATGGCTGAAAGGTACTTAAAAATTGCTCAACATCTTTAGCCATCAGAGAAATGCAAATCAAAACAACTTTGAGATACCACCTTACACCTGTCAGAATGGCTAAGACCAAAAACACAGATGACAGCCTGTGCTGGAGAGGATAAGGAGCAAGGGGGAACATTCCTCCATTGTTGGTGTGAGTACCCACTTGTACAGCCACTCTGGAATGCAGTATGGTGGTTCCTCAGAAAACTGGGAATCAATCTCCCCAAGGATCCAGCAATACCCAAAGGATGCACATTCATACCCCAAAGGCTCAACTATGTTCATAGCAGCATTATTCTTAATAGCAAGAACCTGAAAACAACCTAGAAGCCCCTCAACTGAAGAATGGATTAACAAACTGTGGTAAATCTACACAATAGAGTACTGCTCAGCAGGGGAAAAAAAAAATGACATTCTAAAATTTGCATCCAAATGCATGGATTTGGAGAATATCCTCCTGAGTGAGGTATCACAAGCCCGGAAAGATAAGCATGGAATGTACTCGCTCATAAGTGGACTTTAGACAAAAAACAAAGAATACCCAAGCTGCAAACCACAACCCCTGCACAGCTTGGGATCAGAAGGAACTTAAAAGAAACAACCAGAGATTCCCCTAAGAAGAGAAAATAGAGAAGATCTCCTTAGCAAATTGGGATCATAACAGGTAGCAATCAAGAAGAGGTAGGAACAAATCATGAGAGAAGGAGATGGTTGAGTGAGAGGAGCAACAAAGAGGGAGAAAAATGAGATGGATATCTCGATAGAGGAAGCCAGTGTGGAGTTGGAAGGAGACCAGGTACTAGGGAAACCTCCAAGAACTCACAAGATGTCCCTGGTTAGGTCTCCAACAAATATTGGAGGGGGATCCTAAACAGGACTTCCCTTATAATCAAATGAATGACCACCCTAAGTGTCATCACAGAACCTACATCCAACAATGAATAGAGATGGAGGCAGAGCTCCAGGCCAGCTGAAGGCAGGGGAGGAAAGTCTGTATGACCAATGGGATAGGGATTATGAGGAAAATTCCCACAGTGATGGCTGGCTGGAGCTCTGGGAAGCTCACTGAATGAAGAACAGCCCTGGAGATCCATTAGGAAAAGGAGCTAGGCCCTCCAAGGGTAGGTAACTGTCGACTGGCAGTTGTGGATGTGGAGCCTTGAGGGGTGGGATCAGACTGTGTTCCTGTGTGTGGGCTGGTACCTTAGAGCCCAT
The DNA here is from genome assembly GCA_033318265.1 of Phyllotis vaccarum. Taxonomy (NCBI): domain Eukaryota; kingdom Metazoa; phylum Chordata; class Mammalia; order Rodentia; family Cricetidae; genus Phyllotis; species Phyllotis vaccarum. The sequence continues at coordinate 1,594,624 of JARWLC010000005.1, forward strand.
TCCCTGTAGAGGAACACCTAACCCAGTCTTGACTTTGGGATGAGGAAATCGGACTTGCCTGGAGTGGATGCGCCACTCTGAACTGACACACCTTGGGACTTCCTGTCCTTTTTGGGAGAAGGGATTGTAGGACACGAAGGGGGAGGCTGAAGGCTGACTGGGAGGGATTGGGAGGAGGGAAGGGAGTGGGAACAGGGGGATACATTGGAAAAAAGACTTTTATAAATATAAATAAATAAACAAACAAAACAAATTGCATCAACTTCTTAGTCATCAGTAGTTTTCTCGTCCTCAATTTCATCGTCTGTTCAATAAGATACTACAGGAACTGACTCACAAACTGTCTGTAAGCTGAGTGAGACATTACACACAAAGAATGAGGTACATCCTCAGGCACAGAACGTGGCTTTCTGATTAGTGTCAGTTGTCATGAGGAGTAAATGACAAGTCCTAAAGAACACACATCCTAATTCTCAGAAGCTATGGACATGTTAGTTTACTTGCCAGAAGGGACTTTGCTGTCATGATTATCCTATTATAATGCCAAATTATCCCCGAAACACAGAGAAGCCTAAGTTTCTTAAGAAACAGAGGAAGAAGAGAGTCGCTCCAACTTGCTGAGCTGCTGCAAGCTGTACAGTGGGCTCCAGGTTTCTAGCTCTCATGAGCTGTTACCCATGATGGGGATGGACTCGTAGTGATGCAGCTGTCGTGTTTCTGAATGTTACCCATGATGGGGATGGACTTGTAGTGATGCGGCTCTCTGGGCTCCAGGTTTCTAGCTTTCATGAGCTGTTATCCATGATAGGATGGACTCGTAATGATGCGGCTGTCTTGTTTCTGATCTCTTCAGTAATCCTTCACCCGTATTTCTATAAGAACCCTCAGAAAAACTCATTGATTCAACAAGCTGGACTTTGGTGGCATCTTGTTCTGTTGTCATTTCCTTTTCTGGGCTGAGATGATACATCCAATAATAATGTCACACACATTTATACCAATAAGCTGAAAATTTACAAATGGTTGAAGCAGAAAGTCTTAAAGCATGTAATGTTCCACAATTATGAAGACAGAGAGCAGAAAGGTCTTCCTTAGCCTGAACCCCACAAGTGGCCACAGTCAAAGCCCATGAATAAGTAGCAAGAACTGGACATAAACTTGTTGAACTTTGAAATGTGCTTATTGATGCAATGATGGTGCGTTGCAAGGGCATGGGAAGCTTTAGCTTTTGTAATCTCTTCTTCAGACTCCAGTATTTTACCACAGTGAACACTCTTGGTGTCAAATCCTACTGTCTGCTAGAGTTCCTAGGGAAAATAAAAACTACTAGAGATTCTACTTCTTGTTAACAGTGTTGTGTGAATTTTTAATCATTTCAACAACAAAAGACAGAAGTAAGACATCATTGAACATATCAAGCCTTACACTCACAGTGCATTCTGTACATTCAGAGGTTTTATGGGAACCTACAATATGATAACCAAGACAAATTGGTGTGGTTTGAATGTCAAATATCTCCTGTAGACAGACCCATGTGTCTGAACGCTTAGTCCCTCATGGTGACACCATTTTGGAAGGTTGTAGAGCCTTAGGAAGTGGAGTCTCACTGAGGGAAGCATATCACTACAAAAGGGCCTCACTGTTTGATAGCCTAGCCCGACTTCCTATTCACCTCTTACATTCTGATTGTGGTCACAGTATAACCAACTGCCTCATACTTATGCAGCGTGCCTTCCGCACTACGATGGACTGCTGCTTCTTAAACTGTAATGTAAGCCAAAATCAATCCTTCTCTTCAGTCGCTTCTTGCCACATATTTTGGTCACAGCAAAGAAAAAAAGCAACTAATAAATAAGCCTAAAATAGGAGTCATTTGTAACCATTGATACGAAATAACTGACACCCTGGGGTCTAGGAAATGAAGGAACTAAGTCCAATCTCAGGTTAGGAAGACCCGAGACTCTCCTCTACCTCTATCATAAGGAATGCTTTGTGGATTATGTTTTCATTTAGTCTCAGGACATTGTTCTCTCTTCAGTTTGGGTGATATAACAATTGTGCCAACTGAAAGCGCTTCAGAGCAAATTATAGCCATATATCACACAGCTTAGCATAACATTACAAGTAGCTCATTGAAGTGCCGGCAGTTTGTTTGCAGGAGAAGCGAGCAGCTTTTCTGCATAATACAGCAGTTCAGCTGGTAATAGCAGAAGCCGAAATAAAGGATGGAGTTCAGGGGGTGGGAGCCTCATTTATGGACAAGTGAGGAGACCCTAATGAAATACCATTTTGGCCCTATCATCATCCTCCTGAGAAAATTCCCCATGAGGTTTTCCATTTAATGTTGGGCATATTTATGAAGATCAAAGTAATGGCCCTTTAAAATTAATTACATGAATTTGTAGCTCAACAACATTGAGTGAAAGACGGATGTTGTACCCCATGCCTTGTTACAGCTGTACATCACATACATCAAAAGCCTGGGACTCTGGGGAGAGCAAAGTCCCTTCTACACCAGCCCTTAAGCAGCCGGGACAGACGTGTCCCCAAAGTTATTGTGACAGCTTAATTGTATTATGGTGCTTAGATAATTCCCATTTATTTGGCTTTTTCCTCAGCTCCAATGCTGGCCCCCCAAGCATAGCTATTACCAGGAAAATTAAGATTCACAACTTTAATGGGTCCGCTTGCTCTCTCTAATGCTGTCCCTGCTCAAAAGTCCTGGTAATTGTTCCACGCTGATCAGGACTTCCCTCCAGCCCACAGCATGCTGAGACCCGACAGCAACTAACTAATTGCAATTAAAATCTCCCACGTGAGTGGAAGAGAATAACATAAATTAATCAGTACATTAGCAGAATTACATTTAAATGTTCAAATGTGCATCCAACATAGTGGGACATTTTAAATTATAAAGCAAAGTACTTCATTACGGATGCTGATATTTTAATGAGGAAATGTGATGTTTGGTTAAATGGGAGTACAATATAGAAACTTCCTTGAAATTAGCATCAATGATGCATTTTAATTCAAGAAACAAGTTGTGGACTGTGTAATTCCTGCAAATCAATGTAGAAAAATTGCCTGGAGCTATAGAGACAGTTGATCATCTCATTCTCTGAAGAATTAATTTCAGCTGCACTAACTAGCATTTTATGTAAATTGTCAAATAAATCACAGCAATAAATACAGGTTTTACAAGAACAAAACAGTATGCTTTTTCTTAATTTATTCAGTCATCAATCCATGTGTACTGAAGCTAAGGGATATAAAAGATTCAACATCTCAGCAAATAAATGAAAGGGGAAGGGAGGGGAGGGGAGGGGAGGGGACAGGACGGAAGGGGAGGGGAGGGAAGGGAAGGGAAGGGAAGGGAAGGAAAGGGGAAGAAAATGTCTCCTATGGTGGGATGGGACCCTAGTGGGAAAAAAGTCCCATCTAATCTCACTAAAATTATATGTAGGAAAATATGAACATAAATATAAAAGTTGTGTTATGAGTTGAGAAGATTGGTTGGTGGGTAAGAGAGCTTTCTGCCTAACTCCTGAGATTCCTACACCACCCACATGGTGGAAGGAGAGAATCAACATTTGCAAGTTGTCCTTGGATCACTACATGTCTGTGGATGCGCACATGCTTGTGCACGCGCGCGCACACACACACACACAGACAACATAAATACAAACATACAGACAGACATAATAAATACACACATACATAAATAAATGTTTTTGTTTGGTTGGGTTTTTTAAGAGGTGACCTTTTCTCTAAGTAAACCTTTCCCAACCATAATTACCCCCTGTTGCCTGTCCTACTGAAACAGCCTCCCCTCTTGATGTCTCTGTGATGTGCATTATTGCTCTAAACCATCTACTCCTACATGGCTTAGAACATAGCTTAGCACCCTGATGCGTATAAAAATACCTGCTTGGTTATGTGCATACTCCTGGACACTGATGGATTCTACATGAGCCTGCTGATCCTGATAAACAGAAGGTAAGAAACCCTCTTACTCTTCTATTTTGGCAAAGGGCTGCCTGCAGAGATTCTTTTCACCACAGACACAGCCAACACTCAGTGAGGCTATGTAGTGGGATTTAGGTGTTATTGAGAGAGGCATAGAGGCATAGCTTTAGGGTCTCAGGACCCTGAATGGAGCGTGGCCACCCCCATTAAGAACCTTGCTACACACTGACCTTCTTCCCTATTTGTTCCTGAGTTCTTGGGGAGAATCTGACTCCTTCCTGTGGCATGGGACAGTTCCAATCTCCAAAGATTGTCTTAAGGTTCAATTTATATCAGTGAGTATTTATATAGTACCTTAATATTAATCCTGTATATGATCAATTACAAATAAATAATTCAATAATAATGCTTTTGTTGCTTTTTTACAGACATTAACCTGCCAAGTCCCACTACTGAGAAAGAAAGAGAGAGAGAGAGAAAGAAGGAAGGAAGGAAGGAAGGAAGGAAGGAAGGAAGGAAGGAAGAAAGAAAGAAAGAAAGAAAGAAAGAAAGAAAGAAAGAAAGAAAGAAAGAAAGAAAGAAAGAAAGAAAGAAGGAAACAGCTTTTATGGGCAGTGTCACAGACCAATAACTCTAATATTATGGAGGAGGTTGGTAAGAAAGATATTCTGTGACATAGGACTCAGAGAAAGTAATAATGGTTAGCTGCCCCTTTTTATCACAGAGTAACTGAACAAGGTGTTTAACCAAGTTCTGACTAAACATCTACCCTTCACCCCCTCACTATGGAGCACACAGACTTGAGAAGAAGCCAGCCATGTGGTAAACTGTTTGCTCATACTGTGTCACCAGTACCCACTATGGTTTCCAGTCTTGTGATGCCTGCAGGCCTGAAGACAGTGCACTCCCTGTTACAGGAATCTCTCCCTCTTGCAAAAAGTCTTTGAGCAAAATCTCTCTCTAAAGTGCATATGTGTATTTCAGCAGACACATCAGTGGTTAATGATCTCCAAGTGTGACTCTGAGCATTATGGAGATCTATGCAAAGGCCTCTCATTATATCTCACATGAATTAATCACAGTGAATCCCATAGAAAAATAAGACTGAAAATAAAGACAGACAACAACATGATTTTTTTAATGTGTATTTTGTCCACATTTATGTGTATGTGGTGCCTGCAGATGCCCTGGAACTGGAGTTACAGACAGGTGAAAGTCACCATTGATGCTGGAAACAAACATAGTCCTTTGGAAGAGCAGCTAGTGCTGCTAACTTCTGAGTCATCTCTCCTGCTCCTACAACACGATTTTTAAAATTATTCTCCCAGTAAAACATTAGTCACTTTATAGCCTGCAAACACAGCAGCAGAATAACTACACTAAACCAGTCTCCACTGGTAGATGAGAATCAACCCAGCTGTCTTCTCCACGTGTCCTGTCAGGATAATAATAAAGAGAAAGACGAGACCTAGGCTCAGTGAGGCTCCAAGTGTTAGTATGAAATACTCTGAGGCAGGTGGAGGTATAACAATGGTTATAAAGTCAACACTTCTGGGTGGTATAAGGTCATCACACTGCTTACACTTGCGTCTTAGATGCCTTTCTCACTGCTCCAACAAAACACTTGATTGAAAGCAGCCTAAGGAAAGAATGGCTTGCATTGCTCACAGTCTGAAGATACTGTCTATCACGTCAGGAAACTGAAGCATCTGGTCACATTGCATCTGAAGTCAGAGGTTTGTCTCCTAAGTGGTTCTAGGTCCTGTTACATTGACAATATTTGCCATGGCAATATGTATGAATTATATTTTTATATGAATAGGTCACCAATAAATTTATTGACTATGTCCGTGAAAGAGTCTCTGAACTAGGTAGACTGAGATAGGAAGATCTCTCCTAAATGCTGGCAGCACAAATTCATAGTGTTGGGTCTTCAACTGAATGAAAGGGAAAAAGCTAGTTTGAGTATCAACACTCATCTTTCTCTGCTTCCTGACTGCAGAGACCTGGTGTATAGTGCCATGGTTATTTTAATTTAATTTATTCTCAACTGTTTTAATTATCCTTACTAAAGCCATTTTTGAGGAAAGCAATACAAGCCAAGAAGAACGTCCCTTCCCTGCTTCAATAGCCTGAACTATATATATATATATCATCACCTTTGAAAGCACCAATGCTTTCTTTGACATGTACACAGTGAATTATCCAAGCCGTTCGGTTTTATATGTAAGCACAATGACCTCCCACCCCCATCCTTAGCTGTCACAAAGGTCCCACATGCAAGCTGCAGATCGTGAGTTAAGCCTTCCGAATAAAGTATCAGGAGAATGCTACCTGTTAGGCTGTGCCAGACCAATAGAAGACTGGCACATAACCTTGCGACGGTCACCTGAGATCCAACAAAGCAGAAAATAAATGGAGCAAATAAAACTAAATGGGGAAATTTACATGTGGTGGCATCCTTTCCTTTGTAGGAGAAAAGGCCTTTTATTTCATCTTGATCTGTCTTTACATTCTAGAATTTGACAGGTAGATGAATTCCGCACACGCTCCAGACAACATATATTTCTCAAATCTTTTCTCAGAACCCAGAACTCAGTCTATGAGATATCTTTGAATATAAGCCATAAACTATGGAATTGACCAAGAACTCTGAAATGATGCGTCTGAAGAAAGGAGTATAGTTAGACATGGTTGCATGTGCCTAAGAGCAGCACTCAGGGATGAGAGAATACCAGCCTGGTCTGTATAGGGACTTCCAGGCCATCCAGGAGCACATGGCAAGAGCCAAAAGAGGCATGAGGAAGGGAAAATAACATAACACTGGGCTGGATGACAATTTGGTTGGGAAAGTGCTTTCTTTGCAAGCAGAGGACATGAACTCAGTCTCCAATATGGGGGGAGGGGAGGCTGTTGTGACAGCATGCACCTACAGTCTTAGCGCTGGGACAGGAAGACATCAAAAACTGTCTGCTGCAGTCTACCTGGGGAGCCTCAGACCAGTGAATGACTCATGTCTGAGGCTCCTGAGAAATGACACTTAAGTTTGTCCTCTACACACACACACCCTTAAACATGTACACAGAAACACACAAATCACAACAGAGTCTCACTGTGTCTTGTGCGTTCCTAACATAAAAAAAGTGAAAAGTGAAAAAACTGAAGCCAGGAAGCCACAGAGAAAGTCCTTGCCTATGACTCCCGACTAATAACCACCACAAAAGACTCGATCATAACGACAACCTTATGCCAAGTACATCAGTGGGGACAGGTGACTAGCAACTCTGTGTTCAACATTTGACTGCTTTGCCATTCTTCCTAATTATCATGACCAAGTATAGCCATATCCAAGTACCTGATGAATGGTGTTTACTTGCCCTGGCCTCAATCTCCATGACTGTGCCTGGTTTCCATGCTCTACTCCTTCCAAATAAATACATGTGTTCATTGGAGACTGTTTTGTTTAGTTTGACAGCTTATAAGATGACATTTTCCTCCTTAGCTGAGCCTAGCCGGTCAGGGGAAGATTTACATGTTTAAAGACCAGGCATTCCCAGAGAAAAGCCTTGAATTACAGCCCCCCACCCCCCACCCCCACCCCTGTAAAGTCTTGCAACCCCAGACAAGCTGCAATCCTCTTTTTCATGTTATTGGAGACATGGCTTTAAACCAAAACAGGGCTGTCAACGTCTATGTAATAATTTGAACTATAAATACAGTTTTTTCAATTATTCTGGTAGCTTAGCTGATTTGAACACTTGCTTCAGGCTACTGGAGTTCAGCTCAGGGATCAAAAACTGTCTGTGTATGAGTTTTGTTTGAGAGAGAAAGATGGATCGCTTATTAAAAGAAGCAAAAACTGAATTGAGTAGAATAAAAATAATTAATAATTAGGTGTCATCAGATAATGGTTTGTAGACCTCTGGGGAAAGACGTTAAAAAATTCAACGCAGCTTTCAGATACGATAAAAGAAAAATCCTAAGCTATTTGTCAGTGCCCAACCAGTCAAAAATAAACCAATAACACAGCATCTTGTTAGTAACTGCAAGGTTAGAGATGAGGTAATGCCAGGCTGGCTTTCAACCAACCACAAAATTAAAAGATCAGTAGACAATGTGTTTAGGTATTTCTATTACATACGCTATGAGTTTGGGGGCATGCAGAACAGACTTACACTGTCACAGAGTCTTAAAATCAATAGTAATATAAGTCAGTTAATTAGATTTTCATCCAGAGTGTAGTCTTGCACGTGTGGATGGTTCATCTTCATTGGCCACCTGAAGGTGTGTCTGTGATAGCGTTTCTAGAAAGGCTTAGCCGTTCCCAGGGTTGGGGTGCCAGACAGGATGAAAAGAAGGACAAAAACTTGGCAGTACCCTCATCCCTCCCTCCTGACTGCTGACACCGTGTGGCCAGCCGCATCACACTTGGAGGTTTGTCTCCTAGGTGAATCTTGTCAAGGTGACCATATTAGTCACGACCATGTCTGAGCTATTAAGTGTCCTTGAGGCAGGAAATAATAGTTTAGATAGGAGTGAAACAGACAGCAAATCCCCCATACTTGGGTATTTCTGATATCTGAGGTATGTATGGGATTACAAAAAAAAAAGTAATGGTCTAAAGTATAGAGAGGAAAGACAAGTCAAAAGCAAAACATATTTATCAGGGAAGAGGGTCAAGAGGTTGAGCAAGGAGGGATAGTGAGAAGAAACAGAATGGCAGACTGTTGTGGTAACCACTCATTCTGTTACTAAAACTGTCCCCAAGGCCTTTGTGCTACAGGATTATAGTGAAATTGGGAGGTTGTGGAACCTAAAGGAATGAAGCATGCTGGGAAGAAGTCAAGTTTTTGAGATGTGGTTTGAATAGGACCCCAGCCTCTTTCTTTATCTCTCTTTATGCCCTGCAGACCACAAGGTGAATGATTTCCTTTGTATATTCCTCCACTATAAAGCACTGCCCCCCCCCCAACAGATTAAAATCAGCAGAGCCAACTAGCAATGGACTGGAGTCTCTGAAAACTAGGGTCCAATATATGACTCTCCTTTTAGAAGCTGTTTATTGCAGAAACTTCATCACAACTGACACACCAGAAGACCTTTGAACTTGAAAAACTGATTGTCTTCTACAGGGCAGCGTTCAAAGTGCGGATCCCATCTACTCACTTGGAAACAACTCAAGGGGAAGAGCATGTCAGGAAGCCCTCTATTTTGTCCAGCTTTGACCTTGGTCAGCAGAAGGGTAAACCATGCTGCCTAGAGGTGACCAAGAAGCAGAGCAGCTGTGACTTATTTCTACTTATGACTTGTCAGTCATTCCTAACCCACAGAAACCTACAATTCAAGCTGGATGACAGACACTGGTCAGAACTATAAAGTCTGATGGCTGAAGTTTTTCCGACAATAATACCTCCACACTCAGGATGGTCCTTATCAAATAAGGCTGGTCTTTGGCTAAGACCCACCTTGGTGTATTGCAGTTCTAATGGGGGTCTTCTTCTGGGAGGGCCTTTGCTCCCTGGGGGTGTGCTACATTTGTCTGATGAACATCGTCTGTGGGAGATTATGTTGTTACATTGTAAATAATTGCCCATCCACTGGTTTAATAAAAAGCACTGGTTGGCCAAAGGCAGACAGGAAGTGTGGGCGGGGCTACCAGACTAAGAAAACTCTGAGAACAGGAAGCACAGGGCAGAATGCCAGAGAGAAGCCGGAAGAAGCAGAGGACAACCATGCTGCTCTAAGAAAAGGTACCCAGCCGCATGGCTGAACAAGATAAGAGACATGGGTTAGATAGACAGCTAGCAAGTTATATGCCTGGGCCTTGGGTCAATCAGTCTAAAACTATAATAAGCCTCTGTGTGTCTCTGTGGGTCTGTGGGTCTGTGGGCTTAAACCTTGAGTTAGGCCCGAAAGTCCAGGCCAGAAACCTCTTACTAGCCAGTTCCCAAACTTGCCTTCACTCTTCACTCAGAATAGAATCATGAAAAGTGCGATTTAGGACTGAGTGATATATTGGAATTCCTTTAGAAAGATGGTAGAGTTAGAACTATAAAAGCCCATCTTTTGCTACCTGAGAAAGTTCTGACAGAGGAAACAGGGTATAAACTTTCACTATCCCACTACACCAGCCACTTTCCGTAGAGGGAGAACTGGATCAGCATCCTTAGGAGCTCGAGAGTGAGGGACCGGTGGGGTAAATGTAAGCGCCAGGTTTGGAGTTCCCGGAAAGGAAGAAGTTGGAGGAGTTTGAGGTGACCACTGAGATTTGAAAGGTGGGGGTTCCAGAGAAGGGTCAGGTTGTGTGGCCAGAAACAAGTGGGCGGGAGAACAGAAGGCCTGAAGAGAAAGTCTAGAGCTGAGATAGGAAAAGAGATAGGGAAACTCTTTCCAAAAACAGGAAGCTAGAAGAAAAGATTTAGAGCTGAGATATGGAGATAAGGAAATTTTTTCCATCCATCCATACGCTTGCAAAAGTTAGCTCCCTTAATACATTGGGATCCAGCAAGCTGTTAGATGGCTATTTTGAGTTATTATCTACTTAGGCCATTTATTTGTGAATAACAGATAAGCTTGGTGGTGTCTAGGTAAGGCAAAAAGGCTAAATGGCTTGACAGTCTCGAGAACACATCTTAGAGGTGAGGATGGAGAGACTCTTTTTTGCTGGCTCCTTCTCTATTATTGAGGTCCAGAGGGAGGATTCCACTGCAATGATCATCACCCAGTCAACGAGTGGTCCCTGGGAGAACAGTGCTAGCTACCACTAAGTCAGTTCTTAGGGTAGGCATTAGGACAAAGCCCAAAACAATGCTAGCCACCACCAGTGTGGCCATAAAAACCAACACTAGCCACCACAGGCACTTTTCAGCATCTAAGGTGGGCGTTAGGGCAGAGCCCTGGGAACAGAGTCTGGAAGCAGGATCCAACAATCTGGCTAGCTTCAGTGGCAGGGAAGGCCAGAAATGAGTGTCAGTCGAGAAGGAACAGCTGTGACCAGTGAAGATTGTGGCTGGGGGTTCCTCCATGAGGCTAGAGTCCTACTGGAAAGCTGAACTATCAATGGTCTTTTCCAGAGACAATAGTTTACATTTACACCAACTGGAAAGGGAAGATTTACCAGTCAAAGCTGGTGGTGTTCGAACATGCTGTGGTGAGGCAGGTGGCCTGGTAGTGAGCCCATGAGGTTCTCCTAGTGCTTACCTTCACCTAACCCCAGGAGAAAGCCTATCCAAGTCACAGCACCAAAATGTTGGTGTCTCACGTGAGAACAGGCACACACTACCAGTGTCACACTAGGGTTTATTCAGGAGAGTTGCCAGGCAAATACAAGGGCAGAGAAGCAGAAGAGAAAAGAGATCATCTTGCACATGGTGTCTCCTTTTAAGAGAATGGGTGGGCAAGGATTTACATAGCCACATCTAGGGGTGTGCCCTCTGTATGCAGAGTGTTCTGCCGGCACCATGTTGGGTTTACCACATGGCCACCATATGCCAGGAATTCTCTCTCACCCAGCACCATGTTTGGTTATTGAATTAGCACATTTACCAAATAGCTGCTCTATGCCAGGAATCCTTACAGTGAGCCTAGCCTTTAACAACTAAGCTATCTCTCCCACCAAGATGCATTTCTCTTCTTAATCACCACTAATTTCTCAGTTCTAGACAGTTCTGGGATACACCATTGAGTATCCCAGCAAGGCAAAGATTTCACTTTAGTGGTTCTGGCATCCTGTTCATCACAGTGGATTCTTCAGTCACAGCTAAACCAGAGCCACAGAATCTTAATTTAAAATAACAAGTGACCCTAATAGAGTTTTTAAATTTCACACTGAAACCTCCATTGTCTATATTGCCCTCAACATTCTTATCTTTCAAGCTCCTACAGAATAGCTCACCAAGCATCAAACAGTCAATGGCTTTTCATGCACAAAGTTCCTAAGTCCTTCTACAATCCTTTCCAAAAGAACATGGTCAGGTCTGTCACAGCAGGGCCCCACAATCTTGGTACTATCTCAGCCTAGGGTTTCTATTGCTATAATACGATGCCATGACCAAAGTAACGGAAGGAGGAAAGGGTTTATTTCGAACACAGTCCCACACAACAGTTCTTATCAAAAGCAGTGATGGCAGGAACTCAGTCCAGACAGAATCCCAGAGGCAGGAGCTGATGCAGAAGCCATGGAGGGGTGTTGCTTACTGTCTGTCTTCCCACTCTTCCCATGGCTTGCTCACCCCGCTCTCTTATAAAACCCAGGACCACAAGCCCAGAAATGGTACCATCCACATGGACTAGGTGCTCCCACATTAATCAATAATTAAGAAAAATGCCCTACAGGCCTTCCTGAAATCTGATGTTATAGGAGTATTTTCTCAGTTGAGGCTCCCTCCTCAGATGACTTTAGCTTATGACTTTAGATGATATAAAACTAGCCACTACAGAAACCCTGTGTCAAATGAGGTAAACAGCATTTCTAAAACAGACACACAGTCTTCTGGCCTCTGTAGTAGTGAGGTTTCTCGGGTCCCGGGCAGCCAGAGATCTGAGACCCACAGACGTGCCGCCTGAGACTGCTTAGCCGCCTGGCCACCCGCCGCTCAGACCCCCAGAAATGACTCAGACACTTATATATTAACTTCATGCTGTTTGGCCTATGGCTCAGGCACATTGCTAGCTACCTCTTACATCTTAAATCAACCCATTTCTATTAATCTGTCAGCCATGTGGCCCGTGTGGCTCACCCGTGCTCCTTACATGTAGCTCCTTGGGCAGCTGGCTCGATCTGTCTGACTCCACCCTGCTTCTCGTACCTAAGCTCTGATTTCTCCTCCTACTTCTTCTATGGTGCCTGCCATGGCCCAAAACAGCTCCTTTATTTAAAGATTGAGATTCACAGCATACATAAACGCATTCCCACATCAGGCCTCTACAGTCCTGTGTACATGTGTGTACCCACACGCTTACTCACACATACACCACACATACACGCATGTGCATCTCTTAAGATGAACCAAAGTAGTTAGGGATATATTTCAGTGATAGAGCAGTACTTGCCTAGTAAGCACAGGCTCTGGGTTCCAGCCCTTCTCCCTTGAGGAGGGGAGACAAAGTGTGTGACACATGAGAAATGAGGATTCTCTAACTCTTTAGGAACATCACATGGCAGGATGTGGCAGGACTCAGAAGGCAACACAGTCCCAGAGAGGACAACATAGACAGTGCCTGGTGATGTGAAGCCAGTAGTTTCATAGTAAAGTAGAGAGAAAACCTCAGGCAGCCACCAGGATGCTCCACCACAATGAACTCCAATCTACCACACACAGATAACAACTGTCTGGTGGTAGATTTTCTTCTTGATTACTGAGGAGAGTCACGTGAACTTTTATTCTTCCATGAAGCCAATGGATCTCCTAGGACTGCAGATCCCATTGTGTTTTTTGTATTCTGCTTTCTAAATAGGCCACACGGCTGCCACATAGGAACCAAGGAACGAAAGGATACAGGGTTAGTCTGAAAGAAACGCTCTAGAACAATCTACTCCTCTTTCTTTTGCCCTCTGGAAGGGATACTGCCTCTCCACTCTCCTGGGGTCACAGCTGGGCTCTGTAAGAGCTGGGGCTGTTCCCAGATCAAAGGGTTGGTTGCTGTGAGACCTGTGTACAGAGTTCTTGTATATGCATTTCCCCATGCCTAGCCACTTTCCAGTGCTGCTAACAAACACGCCATTCTGTCTGCCTTAGCTGGCAGCCCAGCCTCATGCCATCTCAGGCCAAGGACAGACTCTGTTCCCAGCCAATGGAGATGTCTCTGCCAGGCATTTACTTGTGAGATATTTTTTCATTAATTATAGTAATTCCTGGCTTTGGTACATGCAGTGTTCTTGAAACCACAGGGAGATGAATTTTCAAGTTGTAGGAGGCCACAAGCTCTAATGGATTATGTTCTCAAACACTGAGGCCCAATTGTTTGAGGCTCTGCATAGAAATTTAATATAAAGAAACAAGTGAAGGTAAAGGGAACAGAAGCATTTTGAAGTTTCAGCACCTGTTTGTCTTAGGAAGTGAGAACTTCCTGTTAGCAGAGAGTGGGCAAGCACCCCTACAAGCAGAGGTCAAAAGCCTTAGGAAATATGGCTAATTACTGTGTTAATCAGTAATTTAGATATGTTTATAATTAAAAAATAAAAAGATCCTCATGGTAATGTCAATCATCAAATACACAATAAAAAGGAGACATTCTCAAACCACCTTACTTGAAGATAAGCAAATCTGCTCTGGCAGTTGGGAGAGAGTGGGATCTTAGTGGGTCTTCACACGTGACGAGAGGAGCTGTCTCTGTTTAGAGGACACAAGCCCAGTCCTCTCTCTCTTGCATTCCATTCTTGCAACTGTCAGGAGGACTGAACTCAGAGCCACAGCTAAGACATGCTTCTGCTCCTGACGGCCAGAATGAGGAGGTAAGTGACATTTCCTGTAGAAGCCTGAGCAGAAATAAGAGAGGTGATTGGAAGAAGGGTGTCTAAGAGGAGATGAGCAGAACATGGAATGTGACAAGGTAGAGGTTCAGAGGTTCAGCAACTGCATGTCAAAGTCTTAAGTCTTCACAAGGAACAGCATCAACATTCCCCACTCTTCTGGAGATAGTGTAAAAAAAAAAAAAAACTTTCTTACTCACAATGCTTGAAAACAGAATTTTGGATTTGTGTTCCTTTCAGAAGATTTGTAACATGTGAAAAAATCAGGACCCAAATCAAATATGTAATTTCTTCTTGTTTTCTGCATGCCACACACACAAAGCCTTGCAGTAATCGGGCACAAAATGTTTAGTGCGCTTATGTATCAAACAGTAGATACCATGCTTAGAACAAAGAGAAGTTTAAGATTCTAAAGTGATTTGGATTTCAGATTGTCAGAATGTGGATGATTATTCTGTGTTAGGTCACTAACCCTGCAGAACAAAGTGCCACAGAGCAGGTGGTTAAATAACCATGTGTTCTCAGAAGCTCAAGAGGGCACAAGTCACAGGTTAGTCACGACAGGAGGATCTGTGCCAGGCCCTTCTCCTTGGCTCTGCCATCTTCTTGTGTCTTCACACTGTAGTACCCATTCCGAGAGACCCCCAAAGATCACAGGGAGCTGGATTCTGATGAAAACACACGAGGATCAGTTTATTCTTCTGGACAGGTTTGAACCTGGGCCAAAATCCTATGTTCTGACTCAGCAGAGGGAATATGACCCCAAGCTCAGGTGTGAGAAGGTTTTTAGAGAAAAAATACATACGTGCGATATTACACGTCTTGGCATTTCAGGGATGGGTAGAGAGAGGGGTATGAGGGAGAGTAATTCTTGGAAACTGTTGGTTAAACTTTCAACACACAATCAAAGTTTTAAATCTGCTGGCTGAACTTTCAGCGCAAAACCAAGTTTTGAGTCTATTGATGGTCAGGCACATTTCTGAGATTTTTTTCTACATTCTTCTTAGACCTGGGCCCTGCCCTCAGGCACTAGATGTCTTTCCCTGAGATAAAGTTTTGTAAAGCTGAATCTATGCTTTCACATACACTGCTTTCTCTCTGTACCTGTCCATGCTCCCTCTCCATTTTTAGTTACTGTTCTACAGCTCTGAAGAGACACCATGGCCAAGGCAGCCCTCATAAAAGAGAACACTTAATTGGGGGCTGTTCACATTTTCAGAAGTGTAGACCATTATCATCATGGCAGGAAGCATGATGGCAGATGAGCAGCAGTTAAGAATTACATTGAGAATCACAGGCAAAGAGTGAGACTTTGGGTACGGTATGGGTTTAGGAAACTTCAAAGTCCACCCTCAGTGACACTTATCCTCCAACAAGGCCACACCTCTTAATCCTTCTACTCCTTTCTAATAGTGCCCTGGAGACTAAGCATTCAAATATACGAGCCTATGGGGGCCATTCTTATGAAAATCATCATACTTTCCTGAGGAGAACATTAGGTCATCACTCACCTTAATAGCTTTATATTTTGACATAATTTCCTTTAGGAAGATGATTTCTAGTCCTTATCTGTAATCCAGTCATTCTGAAGTGGGATTTGATATTCAGTACATGGAAAAGTGTGGGCATGATACATCCAGTCCATAAAGATGTTGAACCTAGCATCACAGTGAGGATGTGGGACCTTGTGAGCTTCTTTCCAGGATGGGAAAGTTTTAAGGTAGGTGGTGAGAATGCTTTGGCGTTGGATAAAGGAGGTGATGACTATACAATATGTGAATGCAATGACAGTCACTGCGGGATAATTGCATAGTCTATGAGATACACACACACACACACACACACACACACACACACACACACACATATATATATATATATATATATATATAGAGAGAGAGAGAGAGAGAGAGAGAGAGAGAGAGAGAGAGAGAGAGAGAGAGAGGTTATAAAGATGTGCCCTTGCTTTCAAGGAGACACTGAAAGGTTTTATGAACATTGTGTCTCTCACTTTACTGTCAAATGGTTCCAAGTAGGGGATGATAAAGTTGTATATAGAAAGTAAATGATAAATGACAAAATATTAACAATTGATATAGCCAAATATATATATATATATATGATATAGAGGATAGCCAGAATTCTTTTCTGTTACAGTTTCCCATAAGCTTGAATTTCTATGTGTAATCCCAAAGTGGATACAGACAATCACTAGTTTAAATCCAGACTAAGCTACATAGTTTCTTCAAAGCCAGCTTAGGCTACAAAGGGAGACCCTATCTCAAAAACAAAAGTAAATATATCTTAGATACATTTCAATGGCTGAATGCTTCCCTAATGGGTGAGAAATCCTATGTTCAAAATCTAGAACATCAAATAAGAATTCTAAAATAACCTATTTTTTTAATTTCATGATAAAGTGTGTTTCACAATTGATTTTTTTAATTACATGAAAATTGCTACTGCACTTCAATTCAACATGAGGCCTTTATGAGAACTTCAAGTTGGAGATGCCAAGGCTGTTCTGAAAGTCCAGTTATTTAAAGAGAGAAATATTGGCCTACTTCAACCTAAATGTATCTAATTTGTGTTTTCTATTTACCATGGAGGAAGAAAGCCACACAGACAATACAAGCTATGTTTTGCTACTTGCTAGTCCCTCTACTTATTCTGCTATGTGGCTTGTCACCTGCAGAAACCTTCATTGTAAATGCCTCCTAGGCAAAGCCCTCTTAGGAGGAGGGAGCCGGAAAGACCTTGCAGTTTATTTAGGGTTAGGAATACGTGGAGCAGCACTGGAGATTTGGGCAGGGTCACAGACTGTAGACAATCCCCTTTGACACTTTGCTGGATAAGTCTCTCCGTGTTGCTGATAATAATAAATAAATACTGGAAAAGCAACCTTTTGCATGCTCTTAGCTGAATGCTTATTTATCTCCTTACAGTCTTTTCTCATTGTGGGCTGTGTGATCATATTTAAAGGAAGTATTTTAATGGAAGGCTTTCGGGTACATATGTTATGCTATTTTATCTCAGCATATGATTATGGAATTCCCAGAGGACAGTTAGCAAACCCTCAATTCCTCCTATTGGATCACTAAACTGATAGACTCTTTATGAGCATTTACATTTTTCCAAATTCAGCCTGACAGACTTGAAGTAGGAACAATTCCGCTCTGTGTCATACCACAGAGAACAGGTAACTGGATCTCGGTCAGACTCCAGCAAAGCTTGGGCTTGTCAGTCTTTTGAACCCACAGGTAAAGAAAAAAACAGTATTGAGGGTTTGCAGAATGTGAAATAAAGATACAGTTAAAAACAAAAACAAAAACAAGCATCACCAGGACAGAGCCACCAACCCAGAGGGGAAAATGCCTTCTTTTGTGAAGTCTGAGAGCTAAGAATCATTTTGATATTTTTAACTAATTATAAAATAAAGAAGATATGACTGAGATGTATACACACAAACCAAAGCCTAAAATATTTATTATAAAGCCTTTTAGAGCAAAAGTTACCAACCCCTAAACTAGAGTGTCAATGATTAAAGATGTAACTAAAATTCCCTCTACTGTAGAGCTAACGTCACTCACATTGCTAATGCATAAAAACTGTCTCAGAGAAACAGGCTAGACAAAGGATGAAGAAGCCGCTGCTTATGGACAGACACTATTTTTCACATTGACAATTGGTAAATCGCCCATAAATCAACATTTCCTACAGGTGTGGCCGTGTACACCTGTAACCCCAGCCCTTGGGAAACATAATCAGGAGTTCTCAGAGAAAAGAAACATTGGCTGTTTAACAAGGTGGATTTGAGGCCCGGCACACAAAGAAAGAAAACAAATATTTCTATGTATAATAGAGAAAAGTCTACGCAGCCTCTTGTCACACAAATAGTTCTTTTTCAAACAGCCACTGTGCATGACTGAAAGAGCAATTCAAATGCTTAGACCCAAGATTGAGCCCAGTGAGATGTTCCAGATTCTATAGGAATGAGAACTCTCACCTCAAGACTTAACTGCTCTAATTTATAAAGCAATAAAAACACCAAGTCATTACCTCTTACTACTAACTTAAGTATTTCCTAAGTGGGCAAGTCCATATTCTTTTAGTAATGTAACAAAATGCTAATTGTTGTGGCTGATCTTAGTTCTCAACAGGCACGCTTTCTAATAGGAAGCTCCATCTTGAGGCTAAGCAGCAGCACACTGTGGGCTGAGATCTTAGATTGAGTGTAAGGGAACGTAAACTGAGCATCAGCTTCCTGACTGCAGATGTGATGAAACCAGCTGCCTCATGCTCCTGCTGCCATGACTTTCCCACTATGATCGACTGTGTTTCTTCAAACTGTGTGCCAAAATAAACCTTTCTTCAAATTTCTTTCATTGGGTGCTTAATCACAGCAATAAGAAAAGTAACAACCACACTAGGTTATAGTATGAGGTTTCTGGCCTTGACTTTCGGGCTTTGCCTCAAGGTTTAGGACCCACAGACCCACAGTCCCACAGATGCTTTCAATAGTTTTTGGCTGATCAGCCTCAGGCCCAGGCATATCACTTGCTAGCTCTCTACTCTTCATCTAACCCATAATTCTTCCTGCTCAGCCATGCGGCTCTGTGCCTTTCTTTAGAGCAGCATAGTTGTCCTCTGCTTCTTCTGGCTTCTCTCTGGCATTCTGCTCTGTGCTTCCTGTTCTCAAGTGTTTTCTTAGTCTGGTAGCCCCACCCATACTTCCTGCCTGCCTTTGGCCAATCAGTGCTTTTTATTAAACCAGTGGGTGGGACAATTATTTACCATGAGACAACACAATCCCCTATACTAGGTAAACTTTATTTCTTCATTTTGGGAGTATGTTCGTTCACTTTATGAAACTTTCCTAAACTATACCCCTATAATGTATACAGTTTGGGGTAAGTAGTGCTTTATTAAAAATCCAGAAAATAGAGACTGGGGAGATGGCTCAGTGAGTAAAAAAAGCTTTGCTGCAGAAATATAAGGAAACACCAGAGTCCAGATCTTTAGAAGTCAGGCAAAGCCAGACACAGGCACACACTTCTGTAATCTCATGCTTCTACAACAAGAGAGACTATAAAAACAGGAGAATCCTTTAATGCTCACAGCCAGCTGGGAGATGTAGTTGTGAGCAAGAGACCCTGTCTCAAATAAGCCGAGGACTGATACTCAAGGTTGTCTTGAGTATCAAGACATAGCAAACCCTGGATCAAGTAACTTGCACTCACAAACAAATAATTCTTAAAAATTAAGCAAAACAATAAAGTATCTGAAACATAAATAGAGATTTTAAGTAGAAAAGGAGAGGTATCAAACAAACAACTGCTCATGAGACTTTGGAGAGGCAGGGATCATGAGAACACTGAAGAGCCTACATGAATGAATAGCTGATAGCTGACTAGTTAAGTAAGTCAGAGTTTTCTGAGAACTTACCCTACTTCAAACACTAGCATAGAATTCCTGGTAAGAAGGAAAAGAAAGCATAAAAGCAGGTTTTCTGATATAAAATGATGAAGCAGTAGGCAGAACCTGAGAAGCTTCGGGCATTCATCTTGAACACAGCTAGAGTGCCAGCAAAGTCAGACTTGTTACCACAGATAAAAAGAACAATCTTGCCTTTCAGAGGCACAATAGACCCAGCTATCCCTGAGGCAGCCTGAGACATTCCTTCTCTTAAAGGCTTTAGTTTACCAAAACTGTGACGATATACCAAAAAGAAGGTAACTGAGACCCACAGAACCTGTTGTCTTGCTGTTCGGGGAAGCTACAAACCTGGCCAGGGTCACTCTTTCCTTGAAAGTTTCAGGAAAATGCTTTCTTTCTATGGAAGTTCAGGTTCTAATGTCTCCGGTCTCTGGTGTTCCTGGCCTGCAAGAAGCTACTTAAAGCACATGACTGACTATCTTCTCCCTGTACGTCTCTGTCTTGTTAGCATACAACTCATAAACACATGGCAATCCCACATGACCACATCCAAATTAAAGATATTTGTGAAATAAGAGACACTGTGGATTAGGACTTCAGCACGACTTTAGGAGGACACCCAATCCATAACAAGTTTACATACAGCAAACTAGTGATGATTGTCTTACTTAGAATCAGCATAAAAGCTGGATAATTGCCTAGGAAGATAGCAAAACATTTGTCTTGTGAGAATGAGGACCTGAGTTCAACCCTCAGATCCCATTTTAAAATAAGAAAATAAATGAATGTTTTTACAGAATTGGCATGCATTTAACTTGGGTGCAGAGGAGACAAAGACAGGCCAATCCTTGGAACTCAGTGGCCATCCAGCCTAACCAGCATGTTGAGTTCCAGACCCACAAGAGACTCTATCTCTAAAATAAGATTGACAGGACCTAATAAAAAATGTAAGTTGTCCTCTGACCTCCACACAGATGTGTACTCACATGCATCCCCACAAATGCACAAATGTGCACATACATACATACATGAAAACACACACACACACACCTGAACCAGATTACATCCTTGGCTTGCATTTCCAGGTCTCTTTAGCCCTTTGTACTAGCAAAAGAAGTAAGACAAGAATGCCCAAGGGGCAGGGGCACCTGCTGACTGACTTAGATGTATTCCTGTGACAACAAATGACCCCAAAACTTGTAAAACCATTATTATTTTGTTCTCAAATTCCATGCTTATGAATCCAGACACACCGTTACAATGGGGATAGTTTGTCCCTTCTTACAATGAATGTTAAGGATTATAGTAGGAAAAATTCAAAGTCTAGAGAAGCAGTTTCCTGAAGGCTTATTCACTCACACTCTTGCTGCTGATGCTGGGAAACACTTCAGATAAGACCAGCAGCAGTAGTAACACGCCACTGACCTCCTCCTTCAGTGGTCTAGGTTTCCTCACAAAGGATAGCTGGTTTCAGGTAGAGGAGGGAGGGAGGGAGACAGAGATAGAGAACAACCCTGTAGGAGTCACAGCCTATGACATTTTATGACCTGACCCTATGAGTCATGCAACAGCAAACGCTGCTCTTATCTAAAATTTTGATATTCTTATTCATCCTTGATTATAAAAATATCTCCCAAGGTGGAAACTGGAAGATTAAAAATTCAAGGTCATCCTATGCTACACAATTCTAAGACCAGCCTGGGTTAAATAAGATACAGTCCCTTTTCCCCCTCCCAAAAAAGACAATTCTTTCTATAACTGAGGTTTTAGCAGCTGCTGATATGGACACTAAAGGAAAATGCCTCTCTGATATCATCCTGTTCCTTGCCTGCACATCAGCACCAAAGGAAAGAGAAGAAGGCTCCAATCCTCCATGGAAGGGCAAGGCTAGACCTGAACACATGAACTCAGAATATTACTAAAGCTATTTTGGGGAAATGCAATCTGCCATACCTTGCAATAAAACAACTGTAAGGATTCTGACTGTAGCTAACAGCCTTAGCTAAATTGATTCCAGAATCCCAAAGAGAACAAATGTCAAAACTAATATCCACAGCCGCAAGATCCTTGAACTTCTAGGGCCTTATCTTAGAAACATTTCTGCTGACTACACTGTCCCAAAAGAGCTGTCTTTCCTTAGATCTCTTACAAAGAGATGAGATCTGTGAAGGCCTCAGTAAACATTTGCTCACACCATTTGAATTGAAAATCTTGTGTTTGGAGAAAGTATTTCTTTTAGGCTAATGGAAAATTAAGCAGGAAAAGTCTCTCTTTGTTTCCTGTGTGTGGAAACACACTCGAATCATGGCAATTTTTGCAAGTAACAGGATATATTAATAAACAAGTTGGTCCTAAGAACATGTTTGCTTTGGTAAATATAAGAAGGAAAAGCACCCTGGAAGATCTGCATTGAGATGCATGTCAGATGTTCCCCCGTGAAATTTCTCTCACAGGCTCCTGTATTTGAACACGTAGTCCCCAGCTGGTGCTGCTGTTTGAGAGGTCATGGAACCTTTAGCAGGTAGAGCTGGAGGAAGTAAGTCAATGAGGAGTCTTGAGGTTTGCAGTCAGGTCACACTTCCAACCCCAGCCTCTCTCAGCTTCCTGGTTAACCAGGCTATAAACAAAGCACCACATGTGCCTGCCACTGTGAAGCATCATAGCTCTCCAGCCACAAAAATTGGGAACTCCCTACAACTCCCTCCCTCCCCCTCCCTGCTCTCCCTCCCTCCCTCCCTCCCCCCTCCTTCCTTCCTTCCCTCCCTCCCTAAGTTGTTTCCTGTTGGGTATTTGATCACAATGGCAGGAAAGGTATGCTTAGGCATGAGCTGAAGATCATTTGAAGACAATATCTCCCAAACACTAGCTGTAGTTGAAACGCAGACTCTGATACTTTTTTTTTTTTCAATCTGTAATTTTCTGTTACTAGGGCAGGAAAGGATCTGCTCAGAGCATCAGTGGGTGCTGAATATTCCTTAGTAGTCTCAGGAAGATAAGACAAGAACATTCAGAAAACAAATGAATTTGAAATCTATCCTGAGCAAAAATACTTAGGAGCTTTAGTTTTTATCTGTATGCTAAGAACCATGAAGATTTTACTCTATTTGAAGATAACAAGTTAATAGCCCACAATGTTGTTGCTATTGGCAGAGAACACATAATTCTGGGGGCAAACACAAAAGAGAATCTATACTTCCTAGCAATAGCAGGAGTCAAAGTGGGTGCTTTTGCCAAGTTGAAAACCCCAGTTCCCACAAGGTAGTGTCACAAAAAAAAAAAAGCAAGGTGGAACCCACACAGTTAGTGGGGTGAAACAAGAGAAACTATGAATATAGTAATCTCTTTTTCATAAAGGGCAATAAGAATGTTCACTCTTTATTTCACAGCAAGATACAATTAGCATTTCCTAAGCCTACTCATTCTGCAACATCCTAAAAGTAATCTAAAACAAAAAACAAGCATTGTCTTTCCTCATAAAAAAATACAAGAAACCCGAGTGATCTCCCAATACCATGCTGATTTAGAAACATGAATTCAATATAGAAATAGCTATTAGATGCTTTTAAGTATGGTAACTTCTACCCAATGAAAAAAAATGGAAATCAAGTTCATTGCACTGGGAATATTCCATCTGTCTAATGTCCACATGTGGTTTTCGGCTTCCATATTGGACAGAACATCCAGGACATTTGTAGACAGCCATACATCAGTCAGTCAGCAACCACAAATAAGGAAGTTTGTATATAATTAAGATCATCCACTGTATGTAGGTAACATTCCTTGTTCCAGTAAAGCATGCTACAGCCTGCAGTGGAGACCAGCCTCGTTGGATAAATGAATACAGCCATTAAACAGATGCAAGTAAAAGATCCACCTCGATGTAGAGGGCCCAAATACTCAGTTCAGAAGGAGAGGAAGAAGATAGGAGAAGAGTGAAGACGGGAAGAGCGGGGCCTAGGACACTGTCACTGTGTCAGCAGAAATGGTGACCTGTTTCAGAAATGAGCAGCACTGGAGTGCGGAGGAGAGAGTGGAGAGACATTGACATGAGAAGAGGTTTGCTGAGGCCGCAGTCCCCTGGGTTTCCATAGACTATAACAAGAATCAAGGACTTAGTTCATGAACTTGACAGGATGGATAGATTTGGGAGAAGGTCAGGCCATACACTTGGAGACTCCCTCAGAGACTTAGATCAAGAATATTGCAGATCACCTACTTTAAAAATAACAATAGAAGTAAATTCCTGAAAGATTGGTGCAGACAGGATATATTTTAGAGAGGAAAATATTGAAATATAAATATACAAAGAGGCTTTAGACTCTTGGTCAAGCACGTACACAGAAGGCCACGTTCAGGTCATGTTCAAAGAACTATCTATGCTTTTCCCCTTCTCAATCCTGGGCTGAAATAAGTAATGATTGTTATACCATGGACAGGGGTTACCAGAGAGGCAGAATTCCTCAGAGATGTCCCAAAATCAAAGGACAGACCTTTCCAGTAGAACACTACTGTGGCCCCATCACCTTACACAAGCAGGATGCCCAACAGCAAGACTCCAAAAGAAGTAAGACATAAAGTGTCTTTCTGTTTGCTGTGAATATCAACCTTTAAATAAAGGAGCTGTTTTGGCCCATGACAGGCACCATAGAAAAGTAGGAGGGGAAATCAGAATAGGTAGGAGAAGAAGGGCAGAGTCAGACGGACCGAGCCAGATGCCAAAGAAGAAGCATGTGAGGAACACAAGTGAGCCATGGGCCACATGGCAGGACAGATTAATGAGAATGGGTTGATTTAAGATGTAAGAGCTAGCTAGCAATGTGCCTGAGCCATAGGCCAAACAGCATGAAGTTAATATAAGTATCTGAGTCATTTTGGGGGCCTGAACAGCAACGGGTGGCTAAGGAGTCTGGGGCTGCGGGTCTGTGGGTCTGGACCTCAGGCCGTTCTGGACCAAGAAACCTCATTGTAACAATAAAGAAACCAAGGTAGGAGGTAAGATCATTAAAGAATGAAATACTAAAGCAGCAAAGCCACCCGGTAAATGAAAGATGTTAAAATAATTGTGATCACAGTTGCCTGACAAACTAGAAAGTGACAGAGTAGTAAAAAGTAAGTTTCTTCCTCAGGAATCTGGGAGACATAGTGTTACTTTCTGATCCAGGAGCTCTAGACAGCAGGGTCAGGAAAGGTATCATATATTCAGTTTGGAGAATACAGTAGGTAGGCATACTCATTGGTGTCTGATGGAGAAGGTATAGGTGTAGTATTAAGTTTCCGGCCCAGACTTTCCAGCCTAGTCTTGTGGCCTGGACTTTCTGGCCTTCCCTGGTACCCAGACATTCAGACCCACAGTCCCATAGTCCCACAGAAACACACAAACAGTTGTACTAATTGTATACTGATTGATCTGGGGCCCAGGCATATAACTTGCCAGCTCTTGCTCTTAAACTAACCCATGACTATTATCTTATTTAGCCCTGTGGCTGGGTACCTTTTCTCAGAGTAGCATTTCAACTTCTTTCCTCTGCATCTTCTGGCATCTCATTGTGATGTCTCTGTGGATTCTCTGTGGCATTTCTGCTCTGCTCTTCCTGTTCCCATTCTTAGTCTGGTAGCCCCGCCCACACTTTCTGTCTGCCTTCAGCCAATCAGTATTTTTATTAAACTTGTAGGCAGGACAATTATTTGCAATGTAACAATATATAATCCCTCTACAGTGTAGGGGAGCTGTTTGTGTAAACTTAAGCAGAGAGAAATTAGTGCCTTATGGATTTGGCTGTATAATAAGCTCCATAAAGCATCTGGTTTTCTGGGGGAGTGACAGACATCAGAGAGGAAAACCCTGCACAGGTTGACCATAGGAAAGGGGAGGGTTGAACAGAAAGAGGGCAAAACGTTCTCTAAAAACCAAACTATCTGTAAAACTTTCAGCTATCCACTTTCCTGTTTGCTTTGGTGACGGCTATTGCTTCACATAACATAATTCGAGAGACAGAAATGAGAATCGGATCATTCTAAAAGTAGAGATTAAAAGTGATAAGCAGCAGTGGCCTCTGCAGCTGCCCTGTAGTCATGGCCCGTTTAATGAGTTACTGTATAATCAACGTTGTCATAGGTTTAAAGGAAGAAATCTTCCCTGGTTTTACAGTGTAATGAGTCTTTTTCTGTCTGACTTATTAATTATGGAAGCTTGGCTTGTAGCTTACACTTGCTCCTCACGAGCTCTTATAATTACCTCATTTACAATGATCTGCATTCCATCACGTGGCGCTAACGCTCTTACATCTTCCTTGTACTTCTTGTTTTTCTTTTCATATTCCCTGGTTTCTCCTGCCTGCATTCTTCCTCCTCTTTCTCTCCCAGAAATCCTGCCTAGTTACTGGCTGTTCAGCTCTTTGTTCCACCAACCACAGCAAGACACCTTTACACAGTCTACAAATATCACACAACATCTCAGGATGTTTGTATTAATTCTATTTGGTATTATATTTAAAACTCAGAGCCAGATACTGGGGAAAAGCTGAAATGTCAGAGAAACAAGCCGGAGTCACTTCTCACTGAGCTGTTGCTCAAACTGAATGCCTCCGAGCCTTCAGCCAAGGGAACTCAGGTGCTTTCTCCAGCCTTACTTTTCCTTCCCCACCCAGCTATATCAATTCTCGATTCAACGTTCCTAGTGCTAAGATAAAAGGTGGGTGCTATCACTGCCTGGCTCTGATTGGCCAGATCTCTGCCTCAGTATTGGGATTAAAGGTGTGGGTCACCACTACTTGACCTTCACTGTGGTTCTGTGGGTGGCTCAGTCCTCTGATACTTCAAGATATTTATATCAAATACACATTATTCACCACACAGGATTATGATATAACTAAACTTTGCTTTTCTGTGAATTTTAATATTTTAGCTGCATTGGGTTTTAAAAAACATAAAAGTGCAGGGATGTTTTTGTTTACTTACGTAATAGAATTGTGTGGGCACATTTTGCATTGTGCAGCCTTTGTGGCAAAAGGTTTAAGTCCAAAATGTATCTTGTATGAAATATGATAAACAAAATATGGGTAACTATGAACATCCCATCACATGTCACAACAATAATTGATACAAATTGTATCGTACATTACCTCTCCTTTGCCATTACAAGCACCTAGCCTATTTTATTCTAGACATATTCAGCCCATTTCTCACTAACTCAATTACAAAGCTTATGTAACCAAATCCAACTGGGATTTCTACGGGGATTTCTGAGGGCTGTTTAGAATAATCCTCAGATATATGTAGAATCAACAAGTCAACAGAAAAAAAAATGTGAAATTGGACTCTTAAGAACAAAATAAGATTTCTTCACTACTGCTGACAGTCACAGAACAGCATGGCAAAGGCAATCTTCTCCTGTCATTTCCTAGCACAATTCCAGTGGAAAGCATTCAAAAGGAAAACAAGCATTAATTTCACAGGATGTACAGATTGTATTTTAAATTCATCTACTGACCTAGACAGGCGGAAAAGGGAAAGAAGCCAGGTGTGGTCAGGAGTCGTCTCAGCTTATTTCAGGAGGCCACGAATATTGAAAAACAACAAAAGAACAGAGAATGTAAGAGCTGGGTGATCTGGAGGAAGGCAACGTGGGCATGATGTGACCATGCACTCAGGCACTCACAGCAGCTGCGGTTGCCTGCATAGGGTTTACACATGGGGTTCCTAGTATTCAGTCATAGATAGAGGAGACATTTACTGGGGAGCTAATGGCAGAGGACTGTTGAGGGAGAAAGATAGCCTTCCTCAATATAGCACTATTTCATGGCTAGTGAAAATGTAGAAGACGTTTATCTTACGTACTTGTGATGTTTAAGCTTTGTTTTTGTTTATATTTTCATCATTAATATAAAGAATGATTATTCTAAGACCTATTATCAGAACCCTTTGGTGTTCACTTACTATCTCCACATCTTTATTTCCTGGAATATTTTTAACAGATGAATATTTTTATCATGATTATATTGTGTGTGTATGAACACAAGGAGGGCAGATTGCGTGTTCCTTTTCTATTACCCCTTCATTTGTAATGGTCTTATCTTCTCTCCCTTACACTAAAAGCCTCCTCAATATTAAAATGAGTTTTAGCCGAGCATGGTAGAATACACCTTTAATTCCAAAATTCAGGAGGCAGAGGCAGGCAGAGCTCTGTGAGTTTAAGGCTAGCCTGCTCTACTTAGTGGGTTTCAAGGCAGCCAGAGATATATGGTGAGAACTTGTCTTGAAAAACAAAAGATAAGGTAATTTTTTACATCAAATGATAGACCCTCTACTACCAAAAGTACGAGTGTCTATGTTAACATCCTCTGGAAGCTCTTGGTAGACAGTCTGTTGAGTAACTAGAGTGAATTGTGATTTGAGTGAGATTTGTCTCATATAGGCTCATTTATTTAAGGACTTGGTCCCCAATTGGAGATGTGATTTGGGAAGTTATGGAGCCTTGAGAGCCTTGCAGGAGGAAGGAACATCACCAAGATGGGCTGAGTTCAAGGCTTTATATCCTAGCTCCACTTCCTGGACTGTTTTTCTGTGCGTGAATGAAATGTGTCTTCCCTTGTGAAAAACTATATCTTTTCTGGACTTGTAATCTAAAATAGACACTTTTCCCTCTAACTTGCTTTTTGTCAGGGTATCTCATCATAGCAGCAGAAGAGCAATAATCTAGAGTGAGTCTAGCAACGAGTTAATCACATTTGCCCTTGGGACCTGGATGACTGACTGCATTGACACTTGCTCTTCAGTCTATTTTCTCCGAAATAGATATAATGAGTTAAATTGCAATGGCCTCCTTTGCTTTGTCTGCTTCTGTCCTCGACATTACCAGTCTAACGGATTCTCTCATTCCTGCTTGAAAACCCAGAACTCTTTCCAAAAGGCCAAAAGATACAGTGATCTACAAATGTCAATAGTAACATTCAGCTACCTCAGAGCCCACAATATAACATTTTACAGCTTTTTATACCCCTGCTATTCCAATGTCTTAGCATGTCTGTCAGCATCTAGTTATACTTCTAATGATTAGAGACAAACTATATTTTCTTTCTTTTTCCAAAGTGAGAATTGATAGTTTTCTGGTCCTATGTGTCACCAAGTAGATACCATGAGAGTCAGAGAAGAATACGTGCCCCACCTCCCCAGGCCCAGTGGTGCTACCAGCAGAAGGCCTTCCCCAAACTCTAGTTGCCATGGCAAATGGTCTAACGAAAAATGCTTCCATTCTGAATTCATCACTAGAGAGTGATTAGGATGTAAGTAATGACGAGACGTGTAAGCAATAACGTTTTTTGTATTATAGG
The DNA here is from genome assembly GCA_033318265.1 of Phyllotis vaccarum. Taxonomy (NCBI): domain Eukaryota; kingdom Metazoa; phylum Chordata; class Mammalia; order Rodentia; family Cricetidae; genus Phyllotis; species Phyllotis vaccarum. The sequence continues at coordinate 1,623,826 of JARWLC010000005.1, forward strand.
ATGCGCTGAAAAGCACATCCCCATTGGAAAATTGATAGCAATGGGAGTGACTACAGCTTATCACATACAAACCCTGAAGCCTTCTCAGAACCCACTGCTTTCCATTTTGATCTCCCTACAAACTTCCATTATATCAAATAAAAATATGCAACAATTAAGGCAATTTAAAATTTAAATGAATTCTGGGCAACAGGAGTGAAGCCTGTCGTTTTCTCCGCACTGTAGGGTATGCATAGAGCATTGGTTAGCATCTGCTCACAGTAATTTCTCCAATTCAATTACAACACATTCAAAAGCTTCAGAGATAAAAACAGCATATTCTGAATCCCAGCTTGTCATTTTTATCTCTCTTTTCCTTTATTCTAGCTATACAGAATATAAATTTTTAACCCAAAATGAGGATTTTACATTTTCCATCTCCATGTACAAAATGCTTCCATTTTTTTAAAACTTCATGTCTCACTGCTCTAATGGGGCCTCTGTTTCCCCTATCGCCTCCTGGACTATGCCCCTACCTACCATCAACATCGTTCGTCCGCACTGAAAAATTGAGATGATACAATCTTCCCCTTTTAAATTACTTCTTGAGTATTTGTCAAAGCAACAACAATAACAACAAAGACTGAGTCACATGAAGTCTAAGCCCAAAGTCTGGGCCAACGTGAGACAACAGGCAATAAATCTCACTGTGTAACTGTGTGAGAAGTGCAGTTAATATCACAGCCCTGCCATTTACTCCGATGACCTTGGATGTCTTAGCCCCTGTAAGCTCAGCAATGTCCCCCTCCTAATCAAGTGGGTGATTTATTAACAGAGTGTATGTGTGTACAGTGTCTAAAAGCATCTTCTGTATGTTTATGATGAAAAAGGAGAAAATGGCTATGTAACATCGAATATCGCTTCCCTACATGTCAACTTGTTCCAGAACCGATATTCTGCATTGTTTCAAACTGCCATCTAACAACTGAGGTGGTATCAACAATTTGCCATCAGACTCCCAAATGACGCTAGTGATTTGCTCATATTAAGATTCACTGTCTTTGTGAGATGACAAAGGCATTTAAGCCACCAGATCTTAAACTTGAACCACTAAATCAATGGCTAATAAAAACTTTTCTCTTGTAAGTTAATGGCCTCAAGCATTTTACTGTAATGAAACTAGTACAGAGAGTACCTCTCTCTGGTTCAGCAAAATCCAAAGCTTACCTTATTCCTACCAAGACAAATCAATACAGTAGTGAGGAGACACTGGAAATGTATCTTTAGGTAAGAGGTGACAATAGACATATCTTGTCACCCAGTGATGACTGTCATACAGTGCAAAATTAACCTGTAGATATTATGTTTGCTGAGATGCTGGTAGAATGCACTGTTTTCTGGGCTGGCAGAACATCATTAATTTCCTAGTACCTACCAACAGCAAAGCTCAGAATGTATCTCCCCAGCCTAACATAGAGAGTCTTCCATAGCCAAGATACACTTTATAAATACAGTTGGTCACCCGATCCCTTGTTCCTTCACAGAAAATAAAATTAACTGCCCTGATAAGGTGCTATTATGCATGTAGCATGTTCTGCATCTTCGTATGATTTTCTGGGTGACTGCAAATTGTGAAGTGCTTGCTGCATTCTGGTCTCCACCAGGTACAGCAAGTTGAAGCTCTGCAGCGATTGAACTTCTCCTTTGCCCTTTTGCATATAACACACTAGCTCTCCTCCTGTCTTTAGGAGATTCTGTATCTCGCCACAGTTTTTCATGGCTGGTGTTTTTTGCAATGTGTTTCATTAAATTTTAGATAAAGCCATTTACTCTTGGAAGAATTGCTCCTGGATCATGTTGTTCAAAGGTACAGGAAATTGAAAGGAACACAATGATAAACTGAGATAGCGTGTGGACAATAGAGGCATTGCATAACACAAATGTCTGTGATGATGTGTGTTTGTATTCAATCAGTTCCATTGAGCAAGTTGATTGAGGGTTCATAATGTTCCCAGCATAGGTCCTTCTGCCACAATGTTCCAAGGATTCTTTATACACACACACACACACACACACCTGTTTTTAATAGTGAATGAGACACTGAGAAATCAGTACAGAAAACAGGTAGATGGCTTGATGTTGTATGAGGTTTCTGGCCCAGACTTTCAGATGCACAGTCCCAGAGTCCCACTGAAACACACAGATGCTTGTATTAATTGTACGCTGATTGACCTGGGGCTCTGCATATAACTTGCTAGCTCTTTACCTTTAAGCTAACCCATGACTCTTATCCTGCTCAGCTGTGAGAGCTCAGTACCTTTTCTCAGAGCAGCATAGTTGTCCTCTGCTTCTTCTGCCTTCTCTGTGGCATTTCTGCTTCTCTGCTCTGTTCTTCCTGTTCCCAGAATTTTCTTAGTCTGGTAGCCCCACCCACACTTCCTGTCTGCCTTTAGCCAATCAGCATTTTTACTAAACCATAGACAGAACAATTATTTACAATGTAACAACATAATCCCCCTACAGCTTGCGGATGTGCCGGGTAGTTCAGGGACCATCATCTAGTCCTTGGAACCATCATAGGAACAGAGAGAAAAATCTGTGAATTTTGCTTGTTAGAGTTTGAATCTTCAGTGTCCCCGTCTGCCAAAAAAAAGTTCATATGTTGAAGGCTTGGTCCCCAGTGTAAGTGTTCAGAAAGGTGGTCTTTGGAAAATGATTGGATCATCAGAACTGTGGTCTCAGGTATATTAAATCCATTGATGAATTTATAGCTTAACGAGTGTCTTAGTTACTCTTCTTTGCTATAAAGAGACACCATGGCCAAGGCTACTTTTAAAAGAAAGCATTTAATTGGGGCCTAGCTTTCTTACAGTTTCAGAGGGTAAAACCATAATCATCATGGTGAAAAGTACGGTGGCAGACAGGCAGCCATGGCTTTTGAGCAGTAGCTGTAAGCTCACACCTGATTCAAAAGGTATAGGCAATGATAGCAGGAAAGTGGGCCTGGTGTGGTCTTTTGAAACATCAGAGCCCACCCCCAGTGAGAGAGTCCTTCTACCAAACCATACCCCCAATTTTTCCCAAATAGTTCCTCTAATGGAGGACCACACATTCAATCATACTAACCATTCTCATTCAAATCCTCACACTGAGTTTGAGGGCAAATTTTGTTATAGAATGAGCTGCCCTTTTCACTTCCTGGGCACAATGACATGAGTAATTTCCTCAGCCATAGGTTTGTACCCTGATATGCTACATCACCAATGACCCATGGTAATGGGACCCAGCAACCATGAACTGAAACCTTGGAAACCATAGGCAGAGATAAACCTTTCTTCTTTTTAAGCTGATTTTTTTCAGTTATTTTGTTACAGAAAGAGAAAACTGACCAACACTCCTCCAGTCTTCCTAGGAGAAGAAACTAGGGAAAGTCATGGCTAACTATTTTATTCTCTTATGTGTGACTACAGAGTTAAAACAAGTCTACCCCCAACCCAATAATATGTTCATCGGTCTCTATGTAGACAAAACTCTGCCTACTAAAAACTATTCATACATTGTCTACCATCTGTGGTGGTTTGAATAAGAAATATCTCCCATAGGCTCTCAGTTGGTGGTGCTGTTTGGGAGGTGAAGGAACCTTGGGAAGACAGTTCACACCTCATCCCATTATGTTTTAGTTGAAGATCAGATCCCTCAGCTTCCTGCTCTGGCTGCCCAAGGTAACACCTCCTCTACCATTACAGCACCCTCTCCCAAGAATAAGGAATGGCTGCCTTTGTAAGTTTCTTTCAGCCGTGTCATTTTACCACAGCAACAAAAAATAACTCTTCACCACCCAATATCAAATACTAGAAAATAGGTATGGTGAATTCACAATTCACAAGGAACAGATGTGAAGCAAGATTTGTTTTTAATAGTACATGCATGCCTTGTATGCACCCTAAACCTTGGCCACACATTCTGGTGGCAATCTGTATTAAACATCATAGAAGGAGGAAGCTTTTGGGGTTTTTGCCTGCTTGCCCTCACTCTTGCTGGCAAGTTCATCTATGTTGCCACTGAGACATTCCCTTGACGGTATTAGAACCTATTTATTTAGAGTTCTAAAGTATACTGAAGGTCAGTCAAGACATCCAGCCTTGTGTACTGAACAACTATCTGTTTTTTAGATTGTTCCATCAGAAGACAGCCATCGTTGGACTAGCTTGACCACAGCCCATAAGCCACTCTAATAAATTCCCTTTTTAGATAGATAGATAAATAGATAGATCGATAGATAGATAGATAGATAGATAGATAGACAGACAGACAGACAGACAGACAGACAGACAGATAGATAGATAGATAGATGATAGACAGATGATATATAGATGATAGACAGATGATAGATGGATAGATAGATGATGATGATATATAGATGGATAGATGATAGATAGATAGATGATAGACAGATGATAGATAGATGGATATATGATAGATAGATGATAGATAGATGGGTAGATGATAGATAGATAGATAGATGATAGATAGATAGATAGATAGATAGATAGATAGATAGATGATAGATAGATGGATAGATGATAGATAGATAGATAGATAGATAGATAGATAGATAGATAGATAGATAGATAGATAGATAGCTGGAAGATAGCTGATAAATAGATTTATTCTAGCAATTCCGTTTTGCTACATGTAGAATAGATCCGTGCCATCCAATCTGCAGAGTAAGCGTTGGTTGAATTGTGTAGTGTCTAAGCAGTGGAAAGCTTTCTTTCTTTTCTCTGAATTCCAATCAACTCCAATTCTCTATTACTACCTCATTTGCTGCTTCAGGTAAGTAACCCAACAGTTTACCAGTAGCTTTTGGTTCTCTAGGTAATATATGTCTCAGACACTCCTAGCTTTGGGGACTGACCATTTGCCCCAGCACTGACCAGCACATGGACACCACTATTCTGTAAAGGGTCTTCACTAGCACCGTTGTCCTGGCCATCATACTCTTGGATGATAGGATTCTACAAATTCTCAGTGACTTACCATAATCAAAGGCAAAAACAAAATGAATAATGAAGAAACTGATCATATAACACTCTTATAGACCACAGACTGACTCTTATTTCCTTGCTAATACTGGAAATGGGCAAATAAGCTTCAAAACTTTTCCTTTGACAATTGAGAATGTAAAACCCATCAAAGGATTCATCTGTCTATTTAGTTTAAGCCTCTATAATCCAATTGTCTCTAGAAACAGTATCCTATACACATTGAAAGGCATGTTTTACTGAATACCTAAGTGTTCCTCAATCTAATCAATCAAGGTGAAAAATCATGACTAAAGACCACCACAAACCACACCAGCCCCAGACTTCCAAGAAAGTTTGAGGAGAGTTTACTCCCTGCTTCTACCACTTAGTTATTTACAGATTCAAATGATTCTTCAAGGGTACTTGGGAGTCACTCTAGTCTGTACAATCCACCCTCTGTGGGTGATGTAGTACATATGAGCCCTAAGCATTATCCCTCTCCCTTTTTAAGCTCTGAGAAGCTAATACCCACCTTTCCTCAGATTCCTGCATTAGGTGCCATTGCATGCATCATTTATGCAAATCAGTGTGTCATGTCTGCACCCCTCAGCAGCAGAGCAAATGGAAAGAAGTTTGCCCTGTGTACCTCTGGGTATACCTTGGGAATGTTGAGAGAACCTGCTGATCCTGCATGGTGCCTGCGCCACCTGAGCAAGCCAATAAGGGGCTGGGGATTAAGAAAGACACAAGGGACTCAGGTCACTTTTAAATGAAGAACGCAGTTTATTGAAGCTCAGGGGAAGCCTTATAAACCAAGGTTGCTTTTTTCAAGCAGAGTAACCTTTGCAGCTCACAAACAATGCCTGGCCTGGGTCAACATTCTCTGCTTACTTCCTGATTCCCTAATCACAGCCCCTGCTTGGGCAATGTTCTGATAATGGAACAGATCAACTGGTTCCAGTAAACACTGCAGGCCATTAAATAGTCCTAAGCCCTGGGGGCTGCAGGACGACCTCCACAATTCTGGAAAGACTTAGGACAGATGCTCCAGCAAGACCCTTTTTGTCACTGGGAGGGGGAATAAAGAGCCGAATGAAGCTGTGTTTGATGGGCAAGTGCAGTGGCCTGTCCCTGGCTTCCTTTGTATTATGCTCACTCTACCCTCCTCTTCCCCCTCAGTCTTTCTACTGTTTGGACTCTGGAAGATGAGTACATATAGGCCAACAAAGAAAGAAAAAATGATAATATTGGGAGCAAAAAGGTAAACAGAAGAAAAGGCAGAATGCAAAGATAAAGAGAAACCACTGTCTGCTGCCACATGTGCATCTCGGGGTGGGGTTTAGAACTAGATGCTCGCAGATTATGGAACATGTTCACCCACACTCACTTCCAAATGCTGTGAGTACAGCAAGGGGTTCAGAGAAGAGTGAGGGCACAGAAGAGCCTGACACGTGTGCAGAGACACCTCTGCACCCCCTCCCTCCTAGTAGCTGTGAAAGACCCCCGGGGGTTAGGGACCCCCGAAACGGACCTTTCCTCGGAAGGAGACCCCATGACCCAAGGAGGACCGAGCCACAGATCAGCTGCAAACAGCACGAGGTTTTATTGAATAACGCAGGACCTGCGGGCTACCAAGCCACTTGGGATGGCTGGCGCGCCCAGCCCTCTGTTTAGGGCCTTTTTATAGGGTTAGGGAAGCAAAATCATGCGTACAGAGGCAAAGGCGAAGTTACAAAGTTTCCATTGGCTGGTTTGAATGAAACCGCCCGTTGAGGGGTGAGGGGTGAGGGCCCCCAGGTTGCCATCCGGCCTGACCAAACAACCTGGTTATCACCCGCCCCCAGGCCTGCTGTTTCTTTTGTTCTTTATCTTCTTTTTGGAATTCTTTTCCTGATCAGGCTGGGCCTGATCCCATAGCTAAGTAACTGCTTCTCCTCCCTTCCCCCCCTCTGCCCTGTTGACATATATTGTGAAAGTTACCTGACTACATTCCCTTGTCTTTATCTCAAGCATCTTACGGAGTTAATCTTTACTGTCTTGTTAATATGTCTTAGGGAGGTTTACTTGCAACGCGCTGCTGTTAACTCTACTTCTTGGGGAGGGGGCCTTACATTCCCCCATTTTCTTTTCTGAATATCTCTAATCTTAGAGATGACTCTTTATCTAGTGTCTACTTTTTTGACAGCAAATTAACTCTATGGGAAGCCCTTACTACGCTTGTGAGGGCTTCTGCTCTCGGATCCCCTGGTGGGCACACGGGGGCAGATGGGCAGGGTCAATGGTGGGTATGTCCCAAGGTTCTAATCTTGCCCCCAGCAGGCACAGGTCCGGGTACAGGCTAGGCCACCAGGTCCACTGGAGATGGTGGGAAAAGTGTCCTCAGTCCCAGATATCACCTGCCACGTCTGCTCAATCGATTGGTGAAGGCTCTTCTCTAGGGGACTGTCGCTGCACACGGAGCTTGAGGGAATTACCAGTTCTTTGTACAGTCCATCAGTCATCAGGATCTAAGCAGCAATGCCATGAGGTCAGAAGGACTTGGTAGGGTTGAAAGACCCCCGGGGGTGCAGGACCCCCAGAACGGATCTTCCCTCAGGAAGAGACCCCAGGACCCAAGGACCGAGCCGAGTCCACAGTTCAGATGCAATCAGCACAAGGTTTATTGAGGAAACATAGGATCCTATGGGCCAAGTCACTTGGAAATGACTTGAGCACCCAGGCCTTTGTTTAGGGCCTTTTTATAGTGTTTGGGAAGCAGAAGCATGTGTACAAAAGCAGATGCATGGTTACAGGGTTCTAATTGGTTAGTTCAATGGGACCACCTCTGAGGGGCAGTCAGAGCCCAGGTGGCTGATGTTGGTCTTGGCCCGAGGCCGGGGCCAAACCACAAGCCAAGACCACCGGTTATTTTTCACAAAATATTTTGTCTCGTAAGCTGTTTTCCTGGATTTGCTGGCCTCGGTCGGGGTCACCCTGTATGTTGGTTATCTCAAGGCCTTAGCTTGCTTTTCTTGGTCATGGGTTGGGGCTCACCCAAAACTATTTTTACTGCCATCCTGCATTTTTATGGTTTTTAATGTAAGTCTTGCAAAATGGCGTTACTGCTGTTTCAGCATTGAGGCTTTTATTAGCTTGAACTGGAATGTTTGCCACCCAGCCCCAAACCCTAGGTATTTTTGGACCTGAATTTAGTGCTGTTCTTAACTCCAGCCTTTTCCCTGACTTAACATGCCTTGCTAGTACTGATTAGTTATGAGGAGGGGAGAGAACAGACAGAGGACTTTACTAGAAGGTCTAACATTCCCCCATTTTCTTTTTGCCCGAGTAAAATCATTTACTCTATGAGGAGTTATTGTTAATATCTTGCTGCCTCATATCTCTAGGCTTGGCAGTAAAATGATTTTATCTTAAGCTGTTGCCCTATCTCTGCCATCTGGGGGCACACATAGAAGAGTAGCTGCTGCAAGACCTGCCTCTGCCTATCAGTCTTTGGCTGCTATGTGAGGGCTTCCGCTCTCAGATGCTCTCGGATCCCCTTGTGGGCACAAGGGGCAGATGGGCAGGGTCAATGGTGGGTATGTAATCCTGCTGCGAGCAGGCACAGTTCCGGATACAGGCTAGGCCACCAGGTCCACTGGAGATGGTGGGAAAAAGTGTCCTCAGTCCCAGATATCATCTGCCATGTCTGCTCAATCGATTGGTGAAGGCTCCTCTCTAGGGGACTGTCGCTGCACAGGGAGTTTGAGGGGATTACCAGTTCTTTTTACAGTCCATCAGTCATCAGGATCTAAGCAGCAACGTCATGTGGTCAGAAGGACTTGGTAGGATCCCTTCTAGCGAGGTTCAAAAGTCTGATGCTGGTGTCACCGGACGTAGACAAGGCCTCTCATGGGGTCCTCTCTCTCTCAGGCTGGCAAAGCTGGTAAAGGTTTGAGAGCTGTTTTTATAAAGAATGTTATACATTAGCCAGGGCCTGCAACCCAGCAGACAAGGGGGTTATATCAGAGATGGTTCTCAGACCCAAAAAGTATTAGCAGAAGGAGTATTGGGCTCAGAAAAAGCTCAGAAAAGGGTATAGGGCAGGAGCATCACCCAAACTCTGTGGCCAGTCTCCAGGGTTTCTACCTGTCCTGAACTTTGGGGTACAATAAAGTTTTTAATCAATCCCCAATACCTTGACTACCCTCTGACTTACCTGGCCTACAAATGCTGGCCCATATTTGGCTAGTTTTAACTCAGTGAAGTGGACTTCCCAAAACTGACCAGGCCTGTTACCTCGGAGCCGGATCCCACTCGTTACCTTGGACGGGTAGGCATTTACCAACTGGCAAGCTTCACATGTGCTGACTACAGCTTTTGCCAGGATCTTCTTCTCCTGAGTAGTCAAGTCTTGGTTGTCTTTTAGCAGTTGCATCAGTTTGTCAGTTCTCAAGTGGGTGAGTCGGTGCACCATCTGGAGGTAAGCTCACACCTCATGGTGGGGGGGGGGGGAACGATGGTGCTGACTCGATCTTGTCTGGAAGAGTGTAGTCCAGAAAGGTTATTTCAGGTTGGCATATCTGGGCCTTCTTGGCAGAGGCCCAATATAGCCAATTCAGCCAGTAGCTTTTCAGTCCCCTTTTGGTACTGCTCCTTGGAGGTGGCTGCAAGCAACAGGTCATCAACATACTGTAATCGAGTAACCTCAGGCATAGAGGCCCAGAAGCTCCCCAAGTCCTGATGCAAGGCCTTATCAAAAATGGTACGAGAGTTCTTAAATCCCTGGGGCAGCCAAGTCTAGGTGAGTTGTCCCGAAAACCCACTCTCAGGGTCAGTCCACTCAAAGGCAAACAGCTCTTGACTAGATTCATGGAGGCGTAAGCATAGTCAAAGACAAATTTTCATTTAAAATGTGACTCCACCCAGTGGAGGTGCTTTCTGTTTGTACCAAGAACACTCTGTCTGGCATGGTCACTTCTTTTCTCAGCTGGGCTGGAGTCTGGTCAAAGTCCTGTGCTCTGGCCCTGCTGCCTTTCTCACCCATCTTAGGGAAGATGTCCTAGACTTCCTCACAGCGGACAGCGGAGGCCCTTCAGTCCTGCCTGGCTGGAGGGATGGTGTTAGGTCAGGCATTTAGCTCTTCAGTCAGAACCAAGGCACAGACAGGCAACATGGGCTGTCCAGTTGGAGTTTCCATGGCTGGGCATCAGCTTGGGATGGTGACCTCTGCAGTCAATTGCCTCTCTTTTACTGTCTTGAACTGGCCTATAATCTCCCGTTCTAGGTTTCTTGACAGGCAGCAGGGAGTGTTCCATTCTGATTGACAGGCTCTCAGAATCCCCTGTTCTAACAGTCTCTGAATATGGGGTTTGATCCCCTCTCTGGCTTCTTTGCTCATATAATACTGCCGGACCCGTATGGGAGTGGCTGAGGGCTTCAGGCACACTACCACAGGAGGCCTTTGTACTGCCAGCTCCAGCCCGGCCATTTCTGCCCATGCTTCAGGGAAGGCTTGGAGCCAGTTATCTTTTAGTCCTTGAGGGCCCAGGGGAGGCTCATAAATTTTGTCTCAGTACACTGGTTGGATTCCAAGTTTCTGGCGTGGGCCCAGGTATATCTATATTTCTTTTCACTTACTACGGTAGCCAAGACTTTTGTTAATTAATTTTTTATTCTTTCGTTTATCCCTCTGTCTTTCTTTTTCTTTTTGCTCTCTCTTTAATCTGTTTCCTTTCTTCTGCCTACCGGCTCTTTTTCTTTTTTTTCTTCCTTCTTTTTTTTCTTTCTTCCTGTCTCACTCAGCACATCTACTCACATTCTCTTTACTTTCTTTCTACATTGCTGCTGCTCTCTCTTATAAAACACTTTCTATGCCTCCTTAATTAGATCTCTCAGGGCCATGTTCTGCAATCTCATCTATCTCCTGGAGCTTTCTATGAATATCGATAACTGACTGCCTTATAAAGGCCATGGCCAGAGCCCCCCGTTGTTCCTCTGACTCAGGATAAAAACACGGAGGGGGACTCTTCTGGCCCTTGGATTACTTACTTCTCTTACCTTGGCCAAATTGGTGCATCGTCTCCCTGCAGCTCGGAGACCCCCCATTAGAGTCTGGCGACAGAGTTAATAGGTGTCTCCTACCTTCTCAATGGGGACGTCTAGGTTAGGCAACTGCGTCAGGGTGGCGTCCGAGCTGGGGGCCAGTTTCCAAGCTACTAATAAGATCCGATCCTTTTCCTCAGGGGTAAAGAGAGTTCTCTCAAACAGGCTGATAAGAGAACATAGTTTGACTGGATTATCAGAGAACATAGTTTAACAGGAGTGCTGGCAATGCCCTTAGGTGGCCCGGCTCCCTCGGGCTCCCGGTCCCTTGCCGGTTTCATTCTCAGTGGTACCAAGACTGGGTGTTAGGGAAAGGTCCAGGAACTCGCCTAATATCCCTGGCCAAGTCTCTAAACAAAGGTGAATGGGGTGCTTAAATGGGACTTCCCCTATCATCAAATGAGTAAACACCCTAGCTGTCATCACAGAACCTACATCCAACAGGGAATGGAGGTGGAAGTGGAGATCCATGTCTGAGCCCTGGGCAGAGCTCCTGGTCCAGCTGAAAGCAGGGGAAGAGAGTCTGTATGAGCAGGGGGATAGGGATTAAGAGGAAGGTTCCCATGGAGATGGCTGGCTGGAATTCTGCTGAACTCACTGAATACTGGCATGAGTGTGTGGAGCCATGAAGGTGAAAGACCCTCCCGGGCGACCCCAGGCTGCCAGAACCGGAACCCGGTTCCAGAGCTCTATCTCAGAAAGTCAAGCTGCTCTACCAGGTACCCCAGGAGCCCAGGAAGCATCTACCAGGTTCAAGCTGCTCCTACCCAGGCTAGTCTCAGCGACCTCAGATAGGGGCCCAGGGGGAGGGAGCTGGTCACGGCGGAAGTGCCCATCGGCCCCATTCCCGGTCCCGCGCGCGCGGCCGGAGACGCGCGGGTCGGGTGGAGGGGGCTGAATCTTCTGCAGCTGACACTACCTACCGCCCGACTCCGTGCACTCTCTCCGGCTCTGCCTGCGCGCGCCCGAAAGCACGCAACCCCGGCGGCCGGAGACGCGCGGGTGGACGGGTCTGCGCCGGCTGAGCTGAATCCTCTGGGCAGACTGCAGCTGACATCGTGTGCGCTCGGCTCCGCCCTCGGAGGAGCGGCGTAACCCGCGGCGCACTGCGGACAGTCCGCCTAGCCCTCCAGACCCGCCCGTGCCATCTTCTCAAACCGGGCCTTCTCTGTCCTTCCAGAGCCGGCGGAAGTGCGCCCGTGCGCCATGCGCCCTGCACCTGCGAGCGTGGTCACGCTGCAGGAGGGGTGGCCCAGCCCAATCTCCTCCCGGCCCGGGCCGTGCGACCTCCCGAGCCCCATGGGGCAGCGGAGGAGAGCCAGGAGGGAGGGGGGGTGAGGAGAGCGCGGCGAACTACCGGCCTCCTGCTTCCTCGGGCTCGGGATTCGGTGAATGCTGCTGCCAAGGGGGGAGCTGTCCTATGATTTTAAGACTGAGTAAGGTTAGTAGAACAGACAAAGATACACTCAAACACAGAACACTCAAACACAGAACAAAGGCGCTGCGCGGCTTCGGCCTAAAACCGAAAGCAAAACCTCAAACGGAGACCTGGGGGGGGCCCGGATTCCCCCCCTCTCCTACCAAAACCACGTATCCCTCTGATACGGGCTGAGCTATCCAAATGTCCCGCCCGGCGGGACTACAAACACCTCTGAGACGTCTCCCAGAGGCTGCAAGGGAGAAGTCCGGGCTCGTCAGCCCCTTCTGGCCCCCGCCAAGTACAAATGGATCCGACCGAACCCCAAACCAAACGCGTGCGCAGATTCACAGAAAACAAGTTCAGACAACACCGCAACAGACAAATTCAGACACAGCCACAGACAAGTTCAGACACAGCCACAGACAAGTTCAGACACAGCCACAGACAACAGACAAAATGCTGGCCAGCTTACCTCCTGACAGTGGGTCGGTGGTCCCTGGGTGGGGGTCTCAAATCCCGGACGAGCCCCCAAATGAAAGACCCCCGGGGGTGCAGGACCCCCAGAACGGATCTTCCCTCAGGAAGAGACCCCAGGACCCAAGGACCGAGCCGAGTCCACAGTTCAGATGCAATCAGCACAAGGTTTATTGAGGAAACATAGGATCCTATGGGCCAAGTCACTTGGAAATGACTTGAGCACCCAGGCCTTTGTTTAGGGCCTTTTTATAGTGTTTGGGAAGCAGAAGCATGTGTACAAAAGCAGATGCATGGTTACAGGGTTCTAATTGGTTAGTTCAATGGGACCACCTCTGAGGGGCAGTCAGAGCCCAGGTGGCTGATGTTGGTCTTGGCCCGAGGCCGGGGCCAAACCACAAGCCAAGACCACCGGTTATTTTTCACAAAATATTTTGTCTCGTAAGCTGTTTTCCTGGATTTGCTGGCCTCGGTCGGGGTCACCCTGTATGTTGGTTATCTCAAGGCCTTAGCTTGCTTTTCTTGGTCATGGGTTGGGGCTCACCCAAAACTATTTTTACTGCCATCCTGCATTTTTATGGTTTTTAATGTAAGTCTTGCAAAATGGCGTTACTGCTGTTTCAGCATTGAGGCTTTTATTAGCTTGAACTGGAATGTTTGCCACCCAGCCCCAAACCCTAGGTATTTTTGGACCTGAATTTAGTGCTGTTCTTAACTCCAGCCTTTTCCCTGACTTAACATGCCTTGCTAGTACTGATTAGTTATGAGGAGGGGAGAGAACAGACAGAGGACTTTACTAGAAGGTCTAACAGGGTCTCTTCTAGCGAGGTTTAAAAGTCCGATGCTGGTGTCACTGGACGTAGACGAGGTCTCCCACTTGGTAGCGATGTGGGGTCTCATCTCTCTGGGGCTGGTAAAGGTCTGAGAGCTGCTTTTATAAAGAATGTTATATATTAGCCAGGGCCTGCAACCTAGCAGACAAGGGGGTTACACCAGAGATGGTTCCCAGATCCAAAAAGTATTAGCAGAAGGAGTATTGAGCTCAGAAAAGGGTATAGGGCAGGAGCATCACCCAAACTCTGTGGCCAGTCTCCAGGGTTAATTTGCTTAAGGTTTCTACCTGTCCTGAACTTTGGGGTACAATAAAGGTTTTAATCAATCTCTAACATCTTGGCTAGTCCCCTAACTTCTTGGCTACTTCCCTAACTTACCTGGGCCGCGGACTCTATCTTTTATCAAAAGTCTAAACCAAGGAAAAATTTGCAAGGTTTACCAAGCGTCTTTCACCAGGAGTGAAACACCATCAGGAAGGACTGGAGCTGAGGCCGAGAGCAAGGTCTTCTTGATCTGGTCAAAAGTCTCTTGCTGTTCTTTCACCATCTATAGGCGGGGCATAGGGGGACCGCCAAGGCTGCGAAACCCGGAATCCAGAGCCTACAGAATCTAGCAGTTCCCAGGAACTCTCTCCGGCTCTTTTGGCTCTCAGGGGGAGGCATCCGAGTGACAGTTCTCTTTTTGGACTCTGTTAGCCATCTCTTACCGTCTTGAAGGGTCAGGAATGTCACCTCAGGTCGGCATATCTGGGCCTTCTTAGCAGAGGCCTGATGTCCCAGTTTGGCCAGTTCAACGAGCAGTTTCTCAGTCCTTTCTCAGCACTGTTCCACTGTGGAGGCTGCAAGCAATGAGTACTGCAACGGAGTTAGTTACCTTGATGCAGGGCCTCATCGAAGATGGTAGGAGAGTTCTTGAAGCCCTGAGGCAGTCTAGTCCAGGTGCGCTGTCCTGAGAATCCGTTCTTTGGGTCTGTCCACTCAAAGGCAAACAGGGGCTGGCTGGACTCATGGAGACGCAGACAGAAGAAGGCATCCTTTTAATCTAAGACAGTGTAAATGTCTATACCACCCGGCTGTTGACTTCTCTCAGGTCTCAGGCTTCTTAATGGGCAGCAATGGAATGTTCTATTCTGACTGACATGGTTTCAGGATTTTCTGCTCCAGCAGCCTCTGAGTGTGGGATTTGATCCCTTTCTTGGCATCTTTGCTCAAATCTGACTCGCAGGGGTGTGGCTGAAGGTTTCACCACAGGGGGCCGCTGGATCGCCAGCCCTGGTCTAGCCGTTTCTACTCATGCCTCCCCTCCGGGAAGGCCTGAATTGGTTACAGCAGGCTTGCTGACTAGAGGGTTAGTGAATTTTACCTTGGGCCCCTGGGGGTTAAAGGTGATCTTTGCCCCCAGTTTGGTAAGCAAGTCTCTCTGGGCACTCTGGAGTCACTAGGAAAGAGTGTTGCATTTTTTTTTTTTTCTTTAAAGTCCATTGTTCTTTTAGTCGTCCACGCCCTATGTCTGCACTGCTGACATCCTGGACTAATGATTTCTTGTTGGAGAGGGAACCTAACCATTCCCGTGTCCGTTTCAAAGTCACTTGGGGTCCCCTCCACATTAAAGGTTCAGGAGGGGATTCAGAAGGCTGGCTGTATTAGCCGCAGGCTTCTTTTTCTTGGGGCAGTCCCCACTAGCTCGGTATTCTTCTGAGCTTCTGGTGCGGGCCCAAGCTCTACTGTCTCCCCTGCCTGCCAACCAAGGCAGCCAAGATTCCTCCCCATTCCCTCGTTCATCTATCGGTTTTCTTTTTTCTCTCTCTCTCTCTATACACATCTCGCTTCCGCTGTTCTCCTCTCTCTCAAAACACTTTCTAGCCTCTCTAACTAAGTCTCAAGGCCATATCTTGTAAGCCACCCATTTTCTGAAACTTTCTTTGAATACCTATTGCTGACTGTTTTATAAAGGACTTTCTTAACGCCCCCCTATTCTTCCGATTCTAGAGCAAACAGTGTACCTCTCTGATAGACCTTTACTAGCCTCATTAAAAACTCAGAGGGGGAATCTATCAGACTTTTACATCTCTTTTTCTTACCTTGGCCAGATTAATTGGTGCATCAGAGCCTGGCGACAGAGTTAATAGGTGTCTCCTACCTTCCCAAGGGACGTCTAGGTTAGGCAACTGCATCGGGGTGGCGTCCGAGCTGGGGGCCAGTTTCCAAGCTGCTAATAAGATCCGATCTTTTTCCTCAGGGGTAAAGAGATTCTCCCAAGTAGGCTGATAAGAGAACATAGTTTAACAGGAGTGCTGGCAACGCCCTTAGGTGGCCCGGCTCCCTCGGGGTCCTGGTCCCTTGCCAGTTTCATTCCCAGTGGCACCAGGGGGATGCCTATAACGGGTGGAGGAGGAGCCTCTGTGGGTCCTGTCGGATCTGAGACTCCCGGTAGGCAGAGGACTTTAAGGGAAAGTCAAGCTGCTCTACCAGGTACCCCAGGAGCCTTGGAAGCATCTACCAGGTTCAGGCTGCTCCGACCCAGGCTAGGGGCCCAGGGGGAGGGAGCTGGTCACGGCGGAAGTGCCCATCAGCCTAATTCCCGGTCCTGCCCGTGCGCGCGCGCACTGCGGCCGGAGACGCGCGGCCGGTCTTCCCAGCTGTCCCGGAGCCGGTCGCGGCGCCGCCATGGCAGAAGTGTGCTTGCGGCAGCCCGTGGCTGGCCAGACCCTATCTCCTGCTCCGCCTGCGCGCGCCCGAAAGCGCGCAACCTCTGCGGCCGGAGACGCGCGCAGGTGGACGGGTCTGCGCCGGCTAGGCTGACCCGTGTGCCCCGCACCTGCGAGCGTGGTCACGCTGCAGGAGGGGCGGGCCGGCCCAACCTCTTCCCGCCCGAGCCATGCGACCCGACCTCCCATGCGTGCGCGCGAGCCCCGCCGCGGGGGCAGCGGAGGAGAGGAGGGAGGGGGGAGCTGCAACACTCGGGGGCGGGGTGGTTATCATCTGTCCTATGATTTTAAGACTGAGTAAGGTTAGTAGAACAGACAAAGATACACTCAAACACAGAACACTCAAACACAGAACAAAGGCGCTGCGCGGCTTCGGCCTAAAACCGAAAGCAAAAACTCAAACGGAGACCTGGGGGGGTCCGGATTTTCCCCCTCTCCTACCAAAACCACGTATCCTTCTGATACGGGCTGAGCTCCAAAGGGCTGCCACTCCAAAGCGAGCTCCAGACGCCCCGCTACACCGGGGACCCAAATGTCCCGAAGGACCCAAATGTCCCGCCCGGCGGGACTACAAATGCCTCTAGAACGTCTTCTAGGGCTGCGAGGGAGAAGTTCTGAGCTCGTCAGCCCCTTCTGGCCCCCGCCAAATACAAATGGACCCGATCGAACCAAACGCGTGCGCAGATTCACAGAAAACAAGTTCAGACAACACCGCCACAGACAAGTTCATTCAGACACAGCCACAGACAAGTTCAGACACAGCCATAGACAAGTTCAGACACAGCCATAGACAACGAACAAAACGCTGGCCAGCTTACCTCCTGACAGTGAGTCGGTGGTCCCTGAGTGGGGGTCTCAAATCCCGGACGAGCCCCCAAATGAAAGACCCCCGGGGGTTAGGGACCCCCGAAACGGACCTTTCCTCGGAAGGAGACCCCATGACCCAAGGAGGACCGAGCCACAGATCAGCTGCAAACAGCACGAGGTTTTATTGAATAACGCAGGACCTGCGGGCTACCAAGCCACTTGGGATGGCTGGCGCGCCCAGCCCTCTGTTTAGGGCCTTTTTATAGGGTTAGGGAAGCAAAATCATGCGTACAGAGGCAAAGGCGAAGTTACAAAGTTTCCATTGGCTGGTTTGAATGAAACCGCCCGTTGAGGGGTGAGGGGTGAGGGCCCCCAGGTTGCCATCCGGCCTGACCAAACAACCTGGTTATCACCCGCCCCCAGGCCTGCTGTTTCTTTTGTTCTTTATCTTCTTTTTGGAATTCTTTTCCTGATCAGGCTGGGCCTGATCCCATAGCTAAGTAACTGCTTCTCCTCCCTTCCCCCCCTCTGCCCTGTTGACATATATTGTGAAAGTTACCTGACTACATTCCCTTGTCTTTATCTCAAGCATCTTACGGAGTTAATCTTTACTGTCTTGTTAATATGTCTTAGGGAGGTTTACTTGCAACGCGCTGCTGTTAACTCTACTTCTTGGGGAGGGGGCCTTACAGCTGCAGGTTGTGTTGCCGAGTTGCCACTTCAATACCACAGCTCACAGCTTTCCAAGCAGCTGCGAATTCTCTTCATCAGTCCTAAGTAAGCAATCACTGTGCCATCCTCGCGAAGCATGGACTAAGACGTAGACGTGTTAAGTAGTTCTCTACTGACATGAGTAGCAGTTGGCAAAACCTTAGCACAAAACTGTAAATTACAAATGAAATCGTGTGTTGTCTTCCCCCAATCTGAGCAACTGAGAATCATACATAATGTAAAAGGGTAGATTGCAGCTGGTAGACACAGGCTGGATCACAGGGAATGATTTCAACTCATTTTTTAATGATCTTGAAAAGCTACCTCTTAATCAGGCCACCAAAGCAAACACTACCCTTCAGCCTGGGTTGAGAGGGAGGTGGGCAGATCGCAGTATACAACAATAAATGACAACCTCTCTCCGAGGCCCCAAAGGTGGGCTCTTTATTTATGTTCTGTGCGTGTTTTTAGAGTCTGAAAGGGATGCAGGCAGGTGGCAGCAAAATAAAGCAGGTGCCACCCGACTCGATGGGAGTTTATAAAGAGGCTGAGAACATGCATGCAGCTGGCGTGGCTGGGTAGCGGCTGGTCAGCCAGGGATGCCATCCTAGATATACCAGTTCTTAATCTCAAAATAAGGTTCTGGCTGGACTCAGGAAAAGGGGGCTGCCTAAAGAAATGCCTGTGTATGGTTTCAGTCATCTGATAACAAAGCCTCATCACTGTTAGGCAGAAGGGGCATAGGGAGATCCCACTTGGCTCTTCAGGTTGGCTTATCATTCTCCAACACTTGGTTGTTCTCAACTACAATCTGCTTTTTTTCAAGATATCTTGAGAAAGAATTTAGTGAACACATAATTCAAATTTAGGGATATAATTCAATAGTTCCTAGCATATTGCAGTATTACTTCTTAATTCTGTTAAGATATACATAACAAAATATACCATTTTAGCACTTTTGATGGTATGATTTCTATACACATTGGTCTAGGGAGACCTCTATATATAGCGAGAGTTCAGTCTATAAAATGTGTGTTGTACGAGCATGAAGCCTTGAGCTCAAATCTCCAGTACCTGTGTAAAAGTTGGGTGTGACATCTGCAGCTCCAGCATTAGGAAGCCAGAGATATATGGATCCTTGAACTTGCTCAATAGCCATTCCAGCCAGTGAGCTCCAAGTTCAAGGAGAGAAACTATCTCAAGACCTAAGGTGAAGAGCAACTGAGGAAAATACATCAACCTCTGGTCTCCATACATATATATACAAATGCACCCTCCCATACTACCCCATCCCTGTGTGTGTGTGTGTGTGTGTGTGTGTGTGTGTGTGTGTGTGTGTGTGAGAGAGAGAGAGAGAGAGAGAGAGAGAGAGAGAGAGAGACATGAAATTCATCATCTTAACTATTTTCAAGCTTAGCTTTCTGTGGTGTTAAAAACTTTTTATTAGCCAGGAGATAGTGGTGCATACCTTTGACGCACTTGGGAGATAGAGGCAAGAAGATTTCTGTGAGTTCAAGGCCAGCCTGGTCTACAGAGTGAATTCCAGGACATCCAGAGTGACCCAGTGAAAACATATCTTGAAAAATCACCCCGTAGTAAAAACAAACACAAAAAAAATTATACTATGCAGCCAATAGCACCATACATCTTCAGAACATTTGCATTTTCCCAAACTCTGTGTACATTAAACTCTCTATATATTCTCCCCTGAGCTTCTGGGATTTTTTTTTTATCTTCCTGTCTTTGGAAATTTTCATAGTCTAGAAAGATCATCTCAGTGAAGGTACATACCATTATCTTCTGCGTGGCTTATTTAAATTTTGCATCATGTCTTCAATGTTTGTCATGTATTAGAATTTCATTGTCATGCATAGAAGAGATACATTTTCAAACTGCATACTGTATATCTTTAAAGAATTCTATAAATAATGGTATACATGAAAAGAATAAGCAAAAAGAGCCAGTCAAAACTAGTGGACAAGCTGGGCATGATGACACATGCCAACAATCGCAGCTATCATCTGGGAGGTAAGAAAATTGTAAGTTCATGGCCTTACCTGGTCTACAGAGTGAGACTCTGACTTAAATTTTAAAAGGAGGAAAGAGAAGAGTGTGGACATGCCTCAGGAGTGGAATGTATGTTTCCTTGCCTTCCTACATCCAGGGCACATTCCTTGTGTCTTAGTCCAGTCCCTTCATCTTCAAAGGGTGCTTCTACAGTCATCTTTCTGGGTTTGTCTCTCCCATTTATCGGGATCACAATGATGATATTAGATTCACTTGACCTTTTACTCCAAGTCAATTGATTAGCAACTTCATTGTGTTTAAAACTTAGATTCTACACCCTTACTTGCTGTGGCTATGTAACCTAACACATAGCTGTATACAGTAAGACATGGGCAATTTTGAGGAGCCAGGGTTTCACCAATGAGAACTACTAAAATATAATTCTAATAAACTTGATTTTAAAGTTTAATAATTACAAAAATCCTCAACACGTCACATTGGTCAAGTATGATCTAACTTAAGTAATAAGTAAATATAGACTACACTTTGCCATCAGTAAGAGGATAGTGTCATAGAAAACAAACATTTCAATCAATGTTCATAATCCTATTGAAAGCAATAGAACAGAGTCAATAAAAGCATAAAATGTTATTGTGTTGACAGGATACAATTTTATTGTAGAAATAAAATAGAAATTCAAGTCAAAGAGAAAAACAAAATACAAAATTTCCTAACACTTAGAAAAAGTTATGCATATACTTGTAAAAGATGATATAGTTTATTATTTCTTCATATTTAGGTTCTACTAAATACAACTAAAGTATAATTGATATGGGAATGTCTTTCTATATGCTATGAATAAAAGACTGTTTTGACCATGGCCAGCACTGTAGAAAAGGTAGGCGGGGAAAACACAGGTGAGCCATGGGCCACGTAGCAGGACATAATAATGGAAATGTGTTGAATTAAAATGAAAGAGCTATCTAGCCATGTGCCTGAGACATAGGCCAAACAGCATGAACTTAATAAGTGTCTCAGTCATTTTGGGGACCTAAGCAGTGGTGAGTGGGTAGGTGCTCTGGGGCTGCAGGTCTGTGGGTCTGGACCTCTGGCTGGATAGGACCAGAAACCTCACTGTTACATATAATTATTAAGCTTATTTTAAAATCTTGATTCAATTGAATGTCAACAACTATGCTGGACAAAAGAAGCCACATCATGTGACCCATTTATATTTACAAGACAGTGTTCCAAGGATGTTAGAACACCCCAACTCTTCCCTTTTCTTACTAGTATATCTCAATAATAATGACAGAACATGCTGGAGTGTAACATCCTGGGATGGACAGCTGTTCATAAAGCCAGGGCTCTATTCTAGAAATAAAATGTCCTTCAACCCCTTAGTTTAGCCAAAGTGAGCTACCTCTCTGGGTTCCTGAGATGAGGGGTAGGTGGTCCATGGACAGATAAGACTTCATCCACCTGGATAGCTCCTTGACCCTTGAGAGTCAGCTCACAAATTCATAGTTTCTATTCTTCCTTGATGCCTCTTTATAAATAGAAAGCCCATTTCATATAATTTGTTATTTGAGAAGGTTTGAATTTTCACTGCACTCAAATAACTTTGTAACTATGATAGTTAATCTGGTCATTTGATGGGATTTAGAATCACTATGAAAACAAACCTCCAGGCAGGTCTGGACTGGATAAAAAGGAAGAAAGTGTCTGCTCTTGACTGTGGATGCCATGTGACCAGCCATCTCAAGCTCCTTTTCCACAACATGATGATAGACTGTACCTTTAAATTGTGACCTAAAATAAACCCTCCTTTCTGATGTTGCTTTCGTCTGGCATTATTCCAAAGTGATGAGGAAGGAACCTAATACTAGCACAGTGCACTGATTTACAACATGAAGTTCAAAATGATAAACAAATTAATAGTTACAGGATTCTAATCGGAAGTTTTGCTTGGGGTAGTTCAGGAAGGGTGGAAGGGACCAGGAAGGGAGGCAGGAGGCTTCTGGGAGGCTGATGACAGTTTTCTTTTTTATGTGGTGTAAGAATTTATGGTTTGCACACTTCTACTGTGTTTACTTTTTTCTATGTATAAGCTGTGATTAATGTAACATTATTTACGGCCTCAGTAAACCCTTATGCACTATGGGTAGCTATGGTTATTTATCTTCAGAGGTTCTTCATATTTTGTCACTTGTACATTAACTGCTTTAGAAAAGTAGGTAAAATTTACAACCAACTAATTCACAGAGGACATGAAACAGTTACCAAATCATTTTTAGTGCTAACCAAGGAAACACTTATAAACCCAACATGCAAATTCTTTGCTCATCAAAGTGGAAATGTTTGTGAAGAGTGCAATGGTGGTAAAGAGATCTTCCAGTTCATCTGTAGTGGTTAAGCTGGGATACAGAAAATAGTGAGCATCCTTCCTGGGAGCCTTCAGTGAATAGATGATATAACCAGCCATGCACCAACAAACTTCTTGTGAGAAAACAAACCTTTATTATTTTTATTTTTACTGCAGTATAAATAATCCACCTGAACACATGACAATTGAATATTTAGGATATGAATTTGGCTAAATCTACTCACCATCTAAAACTAGAGAGCAAAGCTCAAAATTCAGTTTGTTCTTGGCTTTCATGACTTTCCTCAGCCTAAAATTTCAATGGACAAAAATATTTTTTAGCCTTTGGCTCTTGTCTAAATGGTTAGAATGTAGATGGCCTCCTCGAGTGTATTAGGGAAAAGACAGGTTCTACATTCAAATATAAAACATGTATGCATGCATGAAAAAAATACATGGGCAATAAAATGAGATGTAGGGACTGGAGAACAGCTCAGGCAATAAAATGCTTGCCTTGCAAGCATGAGGGCTTGTGTTGTATCCCCACAATCTACATAAAAATAACTTGGCATGGTAGTGAACAGTGTAAACCCAGTTCTGGGTATGTAGAGACATGTAGATCCCCAAGTCTTGCTGGTCAGGCAGCCTATCCTACTTGGTGAGTTCTAGGTCCATGAAAAACTCTTGTCTCAAGGGATTAGGGCAGACAGTGCCTGGGGAATGACATTCAAGGCTGTCCTTTGACATCCACCAGCACATACACTTACGTACCTCCATATAAATACACACACATACAAATCCTAACACATTTATAATAAAATGCAAAAGGTGAAAGTTTCAGATTAGACTGAAGGGTATCAAAGATGGCATTTTTAGGCAAGTAAGATTTTCTTAATTATATCAAGAAAGTGTCAACCCAGTGCATAAAAATGTCAACTATCACAAATATGTGTCCTTCCCTTACTCTGAGTTATCTATTACAAAGCAGACTGAACAAAACTGAGGAAGCTTTCGACAGAGTATCTCACATCTTGAGGATGGCTCTTACTTGCCAAGGCAGAAAGGGTCCCTCAGTAAAACCCAGGAATCTGGAGGACCCGTTAAAAACAATCCTTCCTCCACAATTCTCTTGGGAGATGACAACTTTGTTCTGTGAAGGCATAATTGAAGAAAAGACACTAGACTTGCTTGAGAAATATAAACATCCTGAAACCGAGGTCAGGATGCTGGTCCCTGGTAAAGTCTCTGACACAGTGGTGGCAGGCTATTTTTAGAGCCATGTTTATTAGGAAGGTGTGTGGAACACTGCACTCACCAGCCATCCTCAGTAGGCTTGAACCTCATTCAGCAGTTCATGGCAGCAAGTCAGAGGAAGCCTTAAAAAGATGAGATACTGTCTTCTGTTTATTCTGGTGCCTCTGCTTCTGGTTCTAGATTCGATGGTTTCCCTGTTCATAGACTTAGATCTGCATCCTGGTGTCTCCCCCCCCCCCCAGCCTCTGCCATAAACACTTGGAATTCAGCAGATTTCAGACCCCAGATCCATCACCCTGCCTTGTCTATTTGTCTCCTATATCTGTTTTTACCCCATTTCAACTAGTGACACCAACTTATCTGTTCTCAGGTCTGTAGGTCAGAACTCTGATTCACTAATGTATTTGTTCTAGGTAACAGAAGGATAAAATCAAGTTGTTGGCCTGCCTGTGTACTTATATGAAGAAAATATAAGCAGTTTTTCTGGAGAAAAAAAACTGCTTCCCAGTGTATAAATGCTGTGGCAGAATTCTATTCTTCCTGGCAGTGGTCGCAATTCTGTGGAATCTAGGCTACCTGAGGCTGTATGTGTCTTGTCTCCTGTCACGTAGTCTTCAGACCATCAATCCTTAGAGTCCTTTCAGCCTGTTCGTATTTGTTCTGATCAACATGGCTTGTTTCAGGTCAGCTTTCACAGAGAAACCCTGCCTCAGAAACACAAGCACAAAGACTCTTGATCCCATGCACAAATTCTTTCACCAAGACACAAAACATCTTCACAAGGTCCACAAATCAGGTTATAGACTCTTTTAGAAGCATTTTTGTCTATTTTTCTCTCCAAGTTTCCCTAGTTGCAAAGTAGATCCATAAGAGGAGTGTGTCTGTGTACACATGGATGTGAATGTGTTTATATATGCACTTGTGTGTGAATGTACATGTATGTATATACATGTGAAAGCTAGAGGCCAATGCCGGGTGTCTTCCTCAACTGCCTATCCAACATAGTTTTTGAGACAGAATCTCTCACTGAATCTGGAGCTCAGCAGTTGGCTAGACTTGCAAGCTCCAGGAATCCTCTCATCTTGATTCCCCAATGCTGGAATCAAGGCACATGGGGCAGTGCCTGGCTTCTTACCTGGATGCTAAGCATTCAAAATCTGGTCCTTATGTTTGCACAGAAAACATTTTACTGATGGTACCTTCTCCCAGTCCCAAAGTTATATCCTTCCATGCTGGACTAAGCCATAAAATTACCCCATCAGCTGGGTTCTTACTGAGATCCATCATCCTGCCAGTAGTTCAGGATTTCTTAGCACTTGTGCACTCATTGGAAAAACTGGCTTCTGCCAGCTCCATTTCTAGGGTCTTGCAATAGGCTGAAGTTTTATAGCAGCCACTGAGAAACTATACCTCAAGTCCCAGCCAGGTAGATTGGCCGCCACCCACCTCATCCTCAAGGTCTAGCACCAAGAATTATCAGAACTATTCCTCTGCTTCTTCTCTCCCCTACGTGCCACCAAACACTCTGATAAATCTTTTGGCAAAATAGGAGAAACAGCTGCCTTCACCTATTTAAGCCATGAGCCAGGGCCAGTTCATCCTTGCTGCTACCAATCCAGTAAAACTCCTAACCAAGTCACATTCTATAACTCACGGATGTTAGCAGTATGTTCTTCCCAACTTTGCTTCTGAAATGTTTCTGCTTATGAAGAAATATGTTCTAGCCCTCATTTCTCTAACATCAGAAACATAAGCAGCACCAAGAATTTATATATTAAAGATTTAATGCTTCCCAGCTTCCTCATCATTTCAACTCCACCTCCATGCATTTCCCAAAGGAAGTCTAACTTCTTACACACATAAAATCCTGATACAAAAAAAAAAAACCCACAAAATTTATAATAGAAAAATGAGACAGAGAGGGTAAAGAAATCTGTTCTCAAATGCAAAATGGTAGGAAGATTATGTTGACACCATCATGTGGACACATAAATAACCAGGTAGCTGCTCTGCCTACCCTACTTGCCCTTCTTTCCACACCATGTCTTAAATATTTTTACACACGTGGTCTGCCATGGACCTATACACAGTGAAATCATTGACTATTGTTTTTGTTAAGTCCGTGGAAGTATCCATCCTATTGCATGAATTCTATTTGATAGTATAATAAAAACCCAGAACCAAATATTGAGGAAAAGCTATATTATCAGAGAGAGAGAAATAAACCACAGCCACGCCTCACCCAGCCAACTCCTCGGGCCTCTTTCCACAAATCCTGACCCCAAGTCTCCTCATGAGCCAAAAACAGAAGTGGCCGGCCAAAGGAAGAAGTTCTGCATCCTCTAGCTTTATCTTTTTTTCCTGCTATCTCAATTCCTGGTTCAGTTTTCCTAGTGCTAGGTTAAGGTTTGTGCTATCACTACCCGGCTCTGTTAGGGCTTGAACTCACAGAGACCCAGATAGATCTCTGCCTCCAGAGTGCTGGGATTAAAGGCATGGGTCTCCATTCCCTGACCTTCCTGGCTCTGTGAGTGGAACTGGTCTCTGATATTGTAGAATATTTTTAACAAATATACAATATATCATCACAAGAACCACATCTCTTTTTTTTTTTTTTTTATTTTGATCCTACTGCTGGTAATGCCAGGATTGCGGGAAATTTGTCCTTTACCACTGTCAGAGTTTCTAGGTGGTTACATGATGATGTAGATAGGGTGCTGTAACAGTTCCTTTTTTAATTACTATGCCCCATCAGCTAGTAGACATTTGGGCTGTTTTCATCTTTTGGCTGTTGTAAAACATATTGCTATAAACATGACTGTGCAGGTTTTCATATGAAAGTCTTTTTAGTTTTCTTGGGAATTATAAGGTTGCACAGCAATGCAACATTAACTTTTTGCATAATCATCTCTAAATGTAAAGCATGCTATCCAGCTGAACATGCAGTTGGACTGGGGAGAACTGATGGAGCTCTCTGTATTCTAGAACTATTCTCTCTTCCTCCACAGCCTGTCAAGACCTGTTTGTCCTCTAGGACACTGTACCAATTGATCTGCATCTGGCCTCTGTAACCCTGACTGGTCCATATGTCACTCTGTGGCAGAGGCTATGTATTTCCAGACTCTTTGATAGCCACTGTGTTGTGTCTTCAGTAGACCATCAAATGCTCAGATAAGTGAGTAGAGCTGATGAGATGGCTCAGCGGGTAAAAGTGCTTGCTGTGTGTCTTAGTTCAGGTTTTTATTGCTGTGAAGAGACACCACGACCATGGCAACTCTTATAAAGAAAAAATTTAACTGAGGTGATGGCTCACTTACATTTTCAGAGGTTCAGTCAATTATCATTATGGCAGGGAGCATGGTGTCCTGCAGGCAGATGTGGTGCTGGAACAGAGAGCCCTACATCTTAACTCAGAGGCAATAGAAGTCATCTGGCATTCTCACTGAGGGAAGGTTGAGCAAAAGAGACCTCAAAGCCTACCCCCACAGCGGCACACTTCCTGTGCCACTCCCTTTGGGGGCATTTTCTCTCCAACCTCCACATTGCAAGCCTGACAATCTAAGTGCCATTTACAGAGTCCATGGTGAAAGGAGAGAACAGACTGACAAAGGTTGTCTTCTGACCTCCATATGCATACTATGGTACACTTGCGCGCGCGCACACACACGCACACACACACATGTGCACGCACACACATGCGCACGCACACACATGCACACACATGCGCACATATGCTCACACGCACACACACACACTTTGTCATCACTATCATTACAGTAATGATAATTTTTAAATGAATGATTAAACTAAAGCATCATTCCCACAGTGTGTTGTTCCTTTTTTAACAAGTACAAAATTTATTTCTTATGTGATGTTTGCATATGAAACGCCCCCCCTCCACCATCATATTTTCAGTACTTGTTTCCCAGCCAGTGGGGTTACAGAGGAAATTGTAGGAACTTTAGGGATGGAGCCTAGAAAGTAGGTCACTAGAGACAGGTCCACGGAGGCATGTTATCGCTGTTCCCTTCCTGTAGGACTCTGCTTCCTGTCTGCAATGATGTGAACAGGTTCTCCTCTGCCAAGTGACCATGAACTGGACTGTCTAAAACCATCTTTGCTCCCTCAAGTTGTTTTTTTCAGAAGCTTTGTCAGAGCAATCAATAGCTAATACGCTGTAGACTGCTCACAGGGTGTTGCTGATATGGTAGCCCGTGTCAAACACCCCGAGAACCACAGCAATCTCTACTCGACAACAATACATTTAGTGTGTTTTTAAATTAAGTGAACATCTCTGAATATGTCTCTCTGTTCCCAGCACAAAGGCTTATTATCTCAGACATACATACAACTCAGATAACACTGACAAGTAAAACCGAGCACCTTGTCTGAAAGAAAATGGTCTGGGATACACGGGTTATATTGTGTCTCCCTTGTTGGGAATTCCTAGGCCCAAAACTCTCCGAGCCTTCTGTAGGATGAAGAGAGCATCTCAGAATACTAAAGAGGGCACAGCTGACGTCTGAAGCAGCAGTGAGCTCAGCCCTCCTGTCAAATGCTGTTTATCCTTCAGCGGCAAGATCTTCATAGCTCGAGGCTCTGTTGGCAGCAGGTGTTATCTAAATGCAGTGCTGTGTCGCTAAGAACCTGTGTACAAAGGGACTCAGTGTGCAGCTCTGGGGGCCTCAGTGTCACTGTGCTGAGGAAATCTCTTTTCTCTCCCTGTAAATTCTCCCTTGATGTTCAAAGACTGAACATGATCAAATAGTAATTAAGCTGTAATGATCTAAGAGTCATGTGACATGACTTGGGAAGCCGATCTGCTCCTGAAAGATAAATTGAGAAGAATGCAAAGGGAGGAAATGTATATTCAGGGCAGAATAGATGCCTTGGTGTAGCGGATTGCAACCAAAACTCAAACGCTCCCTTTAAACCAGCCTTCTCTCTGGACTTCAACTTTCGCAAACAGTTAACTCTCTCCTACGCTCAACATGAATAACAGTGTCCCATGCACTAACAGCCTCACACATCTACTCACATGGGTCCTCTTCTGCTGACATTTTCTAAAAGATTTATACAAGATTATTGAAATAGCCTTCAAGATGGCTAAGTGCCTCCATCTTCCTCCCCCTTTAATGTATGCGTCAATCTCCTTACACATAGGCTAATACTCAGTTCAGAAACTTCAAAGAACATCCTTTCAGATTTCCCACAAATATCTCGCCTGCTGGTACTCAAAACTGACTATGACATAGCAGACTTACCTTTCTTTGCTGCAGTTAAAGTGAACTCTCTAGGATCCCTCCTTTTGTATGTTACTTTTCTCAATTCCGTGACCAAATACACAAGAAGCCACTGGATGGAGAAGGTTATACGGACTCGCACGAAAGGTATGGCGTATGTGATATTTCAGCAACGCAGGAAGTGGGGGCTGAATACAGGGCAGGGCTCACCCTTCCCCACAGCGATGACCCATTTCTTTCAGGTGGGTCCTGCTTTCTAAAAGTGTCACAACCTCCTCTCCAGGCAGAGCTGACAGCCATAGTCTATATACTCAAATATATGAACTGCCAGGGACATTTCATATTCAAAACAGAGCACCCAAACACAATCCTGCCTGCTCAAATGAGGTCTCAGAGGCCTGAGGTGAAGATGCGTGCGTAGAAAATTCACTGAGGAACCTAAACACAAAGGAAAAGTCAATATGGCTGCAATTTCCCATTCAAGAAGAGACAGAGGGAGGCAGTGACCTGAGAGGGCAGAGAGGCCCTGAAGCCTGTCCTGACCCAAGAAACAGAGAGCTGATCCTCCAGGGTGCCTACCAGATAGACATCGGCTAAGGCTGGAGTGGGTATGGGGCAGGGAGGGTAAACTGTGAACTTCAGCAGTATGTGGTCTCTGAATGAGAAGGTAAACCAACCCCAGAGTCCCAAGGTATCCTGGACCTCTCAAAGATCTAGAACTATCAGAAGCAAAACACCAAAGTTTATGCAGAGGGTAGCTGGATGGGTAGAGTTGCAAAGGAAAGGGGCCTTGGAGGCGTTAAGATAACATGGCAGAGCCTGATGCACTCCCTTCCTGACTGAAAGGCTGGTGCTGAGGAAAGAATAGCACCTCAGGCTCAGGGAGTTGACCAGGCTCACTAAGCCCCTCCCCCACTGTCATACCTGGGAGAGAAGAGGCTTTAGTAGATCTGCCTGCAAACTGTGTAGGAACCCCTAGTGACGTGATTCTCATAAGTCATCACCCATGCTGGGGTGAGGCTTTTTGAAGATACTGCTGCCAGAGTCTGCCATGGTCCTATGAGTAACCCCAATAACTCCATGGATTTATCACACCAGACTTGACTAGAATTATTTCCTTTTGTCATCAGGGCCCCATCTGGCACACATAAGTGTCTGTTCATTTTTCCTCATGAAAAGATATGTGGGCTTTTCATCAGTTATTCAAATCTTGAACATCTTTCATAGCCCACCTCAAAATCTTCGACAAGCTTTTGATAGCCAACACACATGTACAAAGATCACAGAGACAGGGTCAGTTGATGGGACAAGACACTCTGTAAAAGATCCAGAGCATTTCTAGTCACAACCATGGAAGATGCAATGCAGAGGGCACAACAACCTGGATCACAGTGAGTGACCAACAATGGAGGTTCAGGAGGCTGGATGGACTGGACTCAGGCTTCTTCATAAGGGATGAAACTAGCATCTACATTTCTAGGAAAGTGCCAATTAAGTTCTTAGAAAGCAGAGCAAATACATGAGGTAGAAACAAAATAACCAGAAATACAGTCCTGTAAATTAGCAACAGGGAGAAGAAAGGACAAGTGGACTCAAGCTGCAGCCAGGGAGCTGACCAGAACCCAGCAAAGGACTACAGCTTAAGTCAAGGCTACCCTGGGAAATGGGCAGATACTGACCTGAATCCAAGATGGAGGCCAAAGCTGCCCAATCCCAAGCAGAGCCTCTCGGGGATCAAGAGACTGTTTATGAGATTTTGTTTCCATACTCACCACTGCTCCCCCACACACACCTCCCAGTTCTCCCAAAACCTCTCCCAGCCTCATCCCCCACCCATTCCCCAGGAAGGGCAAGGACTCCCAAGGTGAGTTCATTCAGTATGGCATATCTAGTTGAGGTAGAGCTGAGGCCCTCCCCCAAGTATTGAGACTGAGTCAGGTGTTGCTCTGTAGGGAATGGGCTCTGAGATGTCAGTTCATGCACCAGAAATGAACTCTGATCCAATGGGAAGAGGCTCCACAAACTGCCCACTCTGATCGACTGTCATCTACATTCTGAGGGTTTAGTTCCCTTCCATGAAGGTTCCTCAGCTGTTATTTCAGGGTCAGTGAGCTCCCAGTAGTTTGGGTCAGCCATCTCTGTGGGTCTGCTCCCCACTATCTTGACTGCTTTGCTCAGATAATCTCTCTTCCATCTCTTCAGCTGAACCAGGAGCTCAACCCAGTGCTTAGCTATGGATCTCTGCATCTACCTCCATCAGTTACTGGATGAAGGTTCTGAAATGGTAATTAGGGTGATCATTCATTTGATTATAAGGGACAGCCAGCTTAAGCTCCCTCTCTACTATTGCTTGGAGTCCTAGCCAGGATCATCTTGTGGGTTCTTGGGTGTTTCCCTAGCACCAGGTTTCTTTCTAACCTCACAGTGGCTCCCTTTATCAAGATATCTATTTCTTTGTTCTCCATCTCTGTGCTCCCCCCACTCAAGCATACCATTCTCTCATGTTTTCTTCCCACCTCCCTTTGCTCCCCCCATATGATCCCAATTTACTCAGATCTTCTCTATTTCCCCTTCCAAGGGAGATTCATGGATGCCTCTCTTAGGTCCCTCCTGTTACCTAGCTGCTTTCAATTGTAGATTGTAGCCTCGTTATCCTTTGCTTTATGTCTAAAATCCACTTATGAGTGAGTATATACCATGTCTTTCTGGGCCTGTGTTATCTCACTCAGGATGATAATCTCCAAACCCATCCATTTGCCTGAAAATTTCAGGATGTCATTTTTTACAGCTGAGTAGTACTCCATTGTGTAGATGAACCACAATTTGTTAATCCATTCTTTAGTTGAGGGGCATCTAGGTTTTCCAGGTTTTGGCTATTATGAATAATGATGCTATAAACATAGTTGAGCTAATGCCCTTGGAATAAGAATGTGCATCCTTTGGGTGTATGCTCAACAGTGGTTGCTGGATCCTTGGGGAGATTGAATCCCAGTTTTCTGAAAAACCACCAAACTGATTTCCAAAGTGACTGTACAAGTTTACATTCCCACCAACAATGGAGGAGTGTTCCCCTTGCTCCACATCCTCTCCAGCACAGGCTGTCATCTGTGTTTTTGGTCTTAGCCATTCCGACAGGTGTAAGGTGGTATCTCAAAGTTGCTTTGATTTGCACTTCTCTGATGGCTAATGATGTGAGGAATTTTTTTCATTTTCATTTTTATTTTAAAAGTTTTTTTCCATGTATACCACTGGTCTTCCTCCCTTCCCTCCTCCTTTCCCTCCTCCCTGTCCCTCCCAGTCTTCCCTCAGCCTCCCCCCACACCAGCACCCTATCCATTCCCCAAGGAGGGCAAGGGATCCCAAGGTGGGTCAGTTCAGTCTGGTGTATCCAATTGAGGTAGGTCCGATTCTCTCATCTCAGTATTAAGTCTGGGTTAGGTGTTCCTCTGTAGGGAATGTGCTTAAAATGCCAGTTCACGCACAGGAACATAGTCTGATGCTACTGCAAGAGGCTCCACAAACTGTCCATGTCATTTGATAGTCACCTACCTTTAGAGGTTTTAGTTCCTTTCCCTGAAGTTTCCCCAGTGACTGTTTCTGATTCAGTGAGCTCCCTTCTCTGTGGGTCTCTTTCTCATGATCCTGATCCCTTTGCTCATATATACTCACCTTTCTCTTCAGCTGGATTGGGAGCTCAACCTGGTGCTTAGCTATGGATAGCTATGGATAGCTTCTGCCTCTATTCATTGTTTGATGTAGGTTCTGTGATGACACTTAGGGTGGTTGTTCATTTGATTATAGGGGAAGTACTGTTTAGGTACCCACTCCACTGTTGGTTGGAGACCTAGCCAGGGACATCCTGTGAGTTTTTGGAGGTTTCCCCAGCATCTGGCCTCTTTCCAACCCCACAATGGCTTCCTCTATCAAGATATCCATCTCCATCTTTGTTGTTCCTCTCACTCAACCATCTTCTTCTCTTATGATTTGTTCTCACCTCCCCTTGGTCGCTACTCTTTATGATCACAGTTTACTTAGGACATCTTCTTTATTTTCTCTTCCAAGGATGATCCCTGGATGTCTCTCTACATCTGACAAAGGACTGTTCTCTAAAATATAGTGAGAATTCAAGAAACTAGAGGCCAAAACCCAAGTGATCCAATTAAAAATGGGGTTCAGAGCTAAAAATGGAATTCTCAACTGAAAAATTACAAATGACTGAAAGACACCTAAAGAATTGCTCAACCTCTTTAGCCATCAGAGAAATGCACATTGAAACAACTCTAAGATACCACCTTAAACCTGTCAGAATGGCTAAGAACCAAAAACCTATGCTGGAGGGGATGTGGAGCAAGGGGAACACTCTTCCACTGCTGGTGGGAGTGTAAACTTGTACAGCCTCTTTGGAAATCAGTATAGCGGTTCCTTAGAAAACTGGGAATCAATATCCCCAATAATCCAGAAATTCCACTATTGGGTATATACCCAAAGGATAAACATTCTTGCCCCAAATGGCATTAGCTCAACTATGTTTATAGCAGCATTATTTGTAATAGCAAGAACCTGGACACAACCTAGATGTCCCTCGACTAAAGAATGGATTAACAAATTGTGGTTCATCTACACAATGGAGCACTACTCAGCAGCAGAAAAAAAAGACGTTCTAAACTTTGAAGGCAAATGGATGGATTGAGAGAGTATCATCCCGAGTGAGGTAACACAGGCCCAGAAAGATAGACACAGTATGTACTCACTCATAAGTGGATTTTAGACAAAAAGTAAAGAATATCCAGGCTGCAAATCACAACTCCTGAACAGCTTAGGAACAAAAGGAACAATCTTTTAAGTCTCTTTCAGCCATTTGGAGTCCTTCTGTTGAAAATTCCCTGTTTAGTTTGGTTACCCCATTTTTAAATTGGATTATTTGATTTTTTGACCTCTCATTTCTTGAGTTCTCTATATATTTTAGAGATCTATCCTCTGTCAGATGTAGGGTTGATGAAGATCTTTTCCCACTCTGAAGGCTGTCATTTTGTCTTACTGACTGTGTCCTTTGCCTTACAGAAGCTCCTCAGTTGCAGGATGTCCCACTTATTGATTGCTGTCCTTAGCGTCTGTGCTACTGGTATATTTAGAAAGCAATTTCCTGTGCCAATTCAAGACTATTTACCACTTTCTTTTCTATAAGGTTCAAAATAACTAGATTTATGTTGATCTATCTTATATAGATTTATCTTATAACTAAATTTATCTTTGATCCACTTGGACTAGAGTTTTGTGCAGGGTAAAGATATGGATTTATTTTCATTCTTCTAAATAACACCATCCAGTTATGCCAGCATCATTTGTTAAAGATGTTATCTTTTTTCCAATGTATATTTCAGCCTCTTTGTCAAAAATCAGGTGTTCATAGGTCATGAATTAATATCAGGGTTTTCAGTTCCATTCCATTGACCCACAAGTCTGTTTTTATGCCAGTACCAAGCTGTTTTTATTACTGAGGCTCTAGAGTAGGGCTTGAAGTCAGGGATGGTGATGCTTCCCAAAATTCTTTTATTGAAAAGAATTTTTTAGCAAACCTGGGTGTCTTTGTTTTCCATATAAAGTTGAGTATTGTTCTTTCAAGGTCTGTGAAAAATTGTGTTTGATTTTGATGGGGATTGCATTGAATCTGTAGATTACTATGTTGATTCTACCTACCCAAGAACATAGTTTTTTTCCATTTTCTGATGTTGTCTTCAATTTTATTCTCCAATGACTTAAAGTTTTTGTTACCTCTTTGGTTAGAGTTACGTCAAGATATTTGATGTTATTTGAAGTTATTATAAGGGTGACGTTTCCCTGGTTTCTCTTTCAGCTCCTTTATCATTTGTGTACGGAAGGGCTATTAATTTTTTTGAGTATCCTGCTACATTGCTGAAAATGTTTATTAGCTGTAGAAGTTTCCTGGTAGAATTCTGGGGCCACTTATGTATACTATCACATCATCTGCAAATAGTGATAGTTTGACTCGTTTCCAATTTGTATCCCCTTGATCTCCTTTTCTTATCTTATTGCTCTAGCTAAAACTTTGAGAACCATATTGAACAGATAAGGAGAGAGAGGACAGCCTTGTCTTGTTCCTGATTTTAGTGGGATTGCTTTGAGTTTCTCACTGTTGGCTGTCAGCTTGATGTATGTTGCCTTTATTATATTTAGGTGTTTTCCCTGTATTCCTGATCTCTCCAGGATCTTTATCATGAATGAGTGTTGGATTTTGTCAAAGGCTTTTTCCAGCATCTAATGAGATGATCATGTAATTTTTTCCTTTCAAGTTGTTTATATGATGGATAACATTGGCAGTTTTTTGTATGTGAATCATCCCTGAATCTCTGGAATGAAGCCTACTTGATCATGGTAGATGATTTTTTAATATGTTCTTGAATATAGTTTGCCAGTATTTTATTGAGTAATTTTGCATCGATATTCATAAGGGAGATTGGTAATTCTCTTTCTTTGTTGTGTCTTTGTGTGGTTTGGGTATCATAGTGAGTGTATCCTCATAAAAAGAGTTAACAATGTTCCTTCTGTTTCTGTTGTATGGAACAATTTGAGGAGTAGTGGTATTAGTTCTTCTTTAAAATTCCAGTAGAATTCTTCACTGAAACCATCTGACCCTGGGTTTTTTCCCCCTTGTGAGACTTTTAATAACTTCTTCTATTTCCTTATGGGTTATAGGTCTATTTAGGTCATTTATCTGGTCTTGATTTAATTTTTCTAAGTGGTACCTGTCTAGAAAGCTGTCCATTTCTTTTTAGGTTTTCCAATTTAGTGGAGTATGGGATTTTTGAAGTATAATCTAGTGATTCTCTGGATTTCCTTGGTATCTGTTGTTATGTCCCCCTTTCCATTTCTGATTTTATTATTTTGGTTATTCTCTCTCTGACTTTTAGTTAGTTTGGATAAGGATAGATCTATCTTGTTGACTTTCTCAAAGAACCAACTCTTTGTTTCATTGGTTCTTTGTGTTGTTCTCTTTAATTTTATTGATTTTACCCCTGTTTTGATTATTTCCTGCCATCTACTTCTTCCAGGTAAGTTTGCTTCTATTTGTCTAGAGCTTTTAGATATGGTGTTAAGTTTCTTTTGAGTGATTTCTCCAAAATTTTTATGTAGGCACTCGGTGCTATGAACTTTCCTCTTAGCACTGCTTTCGTTGTGTCCCAAAATTTTGGGTATGCTGTGGGATCATTTTCATTGAATTCTAGGAAGTCTTTAATTTCTTTCTTTACTTCTTCCTTGACATAGAGGTGGTCTAGTTGAGAGGTGTTCAGTTTTCATGAGTTTGTAGCCTTTCTGTGATTTGTGGTGTTGTTGATCTCTAACTTTAGTCCATCGTAGTCTGATAAGACACAAGGAGTTATTCTTATTTTTTGTATTTATTCATATTTGCTTTATGACTGAGTATGTGGCCAGTTTTAGAGAAAGTTCAATGGGGTGCTGAGAAGAAGGAAAATCCTGTTGTTTGGGTGGAATGCTCTGTACATATCTGTTAAGTCCATTGAGTCATAATATCTGTTAGTTCCCTTATTTCTTAAGTTTCTGTCTGGTAGACATATCCATTGGTAAGAGTGAGGTACTGAAAACTCCTACTACTCATGTGTGGTGTTTGATGTGAGGTTTAAGCTTTTGTCATGTTTCTTTTACATTTGAGGGTGCCCTTGCATTGGGGACATAGATGTTCAGGATTGAAATTTCACTTTGGTAGATCATTCCTAAGATGAATAAGTTGTGTCCTTCCTGATCTCTTTTGACTGAACTTAGTTTGAAGTCTATTTTGTTAGATATTAACATATCTATGTCAGCTTCTTCTATAAGTCCATTTGATCGGAAAGTTTTTCCCTAATTTTTTACTCTGAGACAGTGTCTGTCTTTGAAGTTGGGGTGTGTTTCTTGCATGCAGCATAAGGTTGAATTTTGTTTTCAAATCCACTACGTAAGCTTGTGTGTTTTCATAGTTGAATTGAATCCATTGATATTAGGGGACATTAGTGAGCAGTGATTGTTAGTTCCTATTGTTTTTGGTGGTAGTATTGGGGTTTCCTTCTGTAGAATTATCTGTTGCTTGTGGCTTCATGGGTGTGTCTAGACTAGCTTCTGTAGGTTGGAATTTTTCTTCTAGTGCTTTCTGTAGGGCTGGATTTGTAGATAGATAATGTTTAAATCTGGTTTTGTCATGGAATATCTTGTTTACTCTGTCTATAGTGAGTGTTTTGCTGGGTATAGTAGTCTGGGCTAACATTCGTGGTCTCTTACTGTCCTTATAACATCTGTCTAGGACCTTCTAGCTCTCAAAGTCTCCACTGAGGAGTTAAGGATTATTCTGCTGAGTCTGCCTTTATAAGTTACTTAGCCTTTTTACTTTGTAGTTCTTAATATTCTGTCTTTATTCTGTATGGTTAGCATTTTAATTATTATATGGCAAGCAGACTTTTGGGGGTTCTTCCCTATTTGGTGTTCTGTATGCTTCTTATATCTTCATAGGCAATTTCTTTATATTGGAAAAGTTTTTTTCAACGGTTTTGTTGAGTATATTTTCTGTGACTTTCAACTGGTATTCTTTCTCTATTCCAATTATTTTCAGGTTTGTTCTTTTCATGGTGTTCCAGATTTCCTGAATGTTTTGTCTTCTGGTTTGTTTAACTTTAAAGTTTTCTTTGACTGACGAATCTATTTCCTCGACTATCTCCTCCACACCAGCGATTCTCTCTTCCGTCTCTTGCATTCTGCTAGTTATGCTGCATCTGTAGTTCCTTTTTGCTTACTCAGACTTCCCATTTCTAGTATTCCCTCACTTTGTGTTTTCCTTATTGTTCTATTTCAGTTTCTAAGTCTCTTACTGTTTCCTTCACCTGTTTGATTGTTTTTTCTTGGTTCTCTCGTCTTTCTTTAAGGGATTTATTGTTTTCTTCCAATTTTTGTCTGTCTTTTCTCCTATGACCTTAAGGGAGTTTGTCATTTCTTCTTTAAGACTTCTATCATCTTTATAAAAGTATTTTTAAGGTTGTTTTCCTCTGCTTCATCTATATTGGAATGGTCAGGTCTTGTTGTAGGTTCTAGTGGTGCCACATTGTTCTTTATGTTATTGAATGTATTCTGGCATCCACCCATCTCTTCCTCCAATCAGTCCAAGTGTTGTCTTGCTCCAGGGAGCTGTTTTTGGTCTACTAGGTGCTCTTGGTGCAAATGGAGCGCTTGGAGAAATCAGAGGCAGTGGATTCTGTGTCTCAGGAAGGATCTGAGGTTGGGGAAATGGACTGAAGGGATGAGGAGGTGCTGATAGTCAGGCTTGCTTATCTGCAGCTAGAGCTGTGATGGGTTTGGGGGGCACGTTTTGTGCTCTGTTGCCTAGACCTGGGGACTGTCCTAGCTGGCCTGGCTGGCCACTTGAAAGAAGGGTAACTCACCTTTTCTGCTGGGCTCTCCAGAGGCTGTGTCTTGTCCGTAAGATTCTCGAGCTCAGTTGTCAAAAAGAGGAAATGCCACTGACTTGCCCAGCAATACATCCTCCTAACCAAAAGCTAGTAAACAAAATCCGATTCTGAATATCTTCTATTACAGAGTTGGTCACATGTTATAGGCCTGAAGACTGTGTCAAAGACTTTGTCAAACGTACCCTCCACTCCTCCTGGTGCTCCTTTGTTCTAAATGGAATGCAGATGGTGTCCAGAGAATGAAAGTTATAAGGTCAAAGATGACAAAGAAGATAGAAGGAGGGGCAGTATAAAGCTCCAAGACTTTGAGGATTAAGGTTCTTGTCACTAATATTGGTGACTAGAGTTCAGTCTCTAGTGCCCACATGGGGAAGGGGATTATCAACTCCAGAAAATTATCT
The DNA here is from genome assembly GCA_033318265.1 of Phyllotis vaccarum. Lineage (NCBI taxonomy): Eukaryota > Metazoa > Chordata > Mammalia > Rodentia > Cricetidae > Phyllotis > Phyllotis vaccarum. The sequence goes on from JARWLC010000005.1 coordinate 1,662,606, forward strand.
TCTGACCTCCACACATACATCTTGGCACACACACACAGACACACAAGAAGTAAATATATAATGAAAGAAAATAGAGATTGGCCTTGTTATATAATATTTGTAGAATACTTCTAACAATGGCTGTTATCACAAGTAATTTTGAAATCTCACCCGGTGATAGTTTCATATTATATATATATATATATATATATATATATATATATATATATATATATATAATGATGAAGAGGGTCACTCTGCCTGCTCCCACTGTGCTCTCCATGCACTCAGACTAATGGTGGGATTTTCGATCCGGCACACAGAAAAGAAAAAAGGCAATAGATAATTCATACAAGAAAGTGATATGAAAAAGAACTGGAAACAGTACAATTTCACTTCCCCTTCTTCCTTTCCTTCAGCCAGGAGTGTGGGCTCCTATGGCCACATAACTGTAAAGTACTCTGGGAAATATAGTTTAGCTCAAAATGAAAAGGGAAAAAAATCTACAATAATCTCATGTCCTGAAGTACCTTCCTCTAACCTCATCATAAAAGAAAAAGAAATGATGTATCTGTCTTGTTTACTCATTTGGGGGCTGCGGACATAGCTTAGTGGTTAAGAATATGTGCTGCTCTTTCAGAGGATCTGAATTTGGCTCCTAGCACTCACACTCAGGAGGATCTGATATCTCTGACTCCGTGGGTATCTGTACTCACATGCACAGACTCACACACACACTCACACTGCACACCTCACACTCAGGAGGATCTGATATCTCTGACTCCGTGGGCATCTGTATTCACATGCACAGACTCACACAGAGAGACACACGCACAATGGTTTTAAAATTATAAAAATATTTTTACAGTTTTTTATTATAAATGGGATTATAGGCATGTACCACTATATCCAGATTTCAGTGTAAGTGCTGGAGACCAAATGCATGTCCTCATGCTTGCACAACAGGCACCTTACTGGGTGGGCCAGCTCATCATCCCCCTAAATCTTCATATTTCTGGGAGACAGAAAACTTCACTTCCGGAAATACTCATGAAATTTATCCTGAAAAGATTTCAATATAGTCTCCAAAGTTATTAGCTAGGAACAGCCCTAGCCCATTAGCTAGGAACAGATGGGAGGGCCAGTATCAGAAGAAGAAGCTATATTATTAGTAAGTAATAAACCCCCTCTAAAATCAGCCAGTCTAGCCATGCAGCTGTTATGGGTTGTACCTTATACTCCCAACATTCACACATTGAAGCTTTTAACTCCCAGTGCCTTAACTCAAATTAAGACTTGAGGTGGAGCCTTAAAATAAGTGATTGCATTAAAATGAGGCTACCGGAGTATTTCCGAACCGAAGGTGTCTTTAACCCATTGTGTGGGAAAGAAATTGTGATGTTAAAAAAGGTAACAGGGGCAGAGAAAATAAAGAGCACATAAAGACAGTGTAGAAAGGTTGCTAGCTGTAAGCCAGAAATCAAGCTGTTCGATACCTTGATTTTAGGGCCCCTAGCAAATGAGGAAGTACATTTCTGTCTCTGACTCCTGACTGGGGCATTTTTCCAGAGCAGCCTCAGGAAGCTCACAGTCTGCAGGAGGTGACTTCATTTCCCCACCTAGGAAGCCAGGCATCAATGCTGGAACATCCACTGATGCTCTCCTAGAAATAAATAGCAGGTATTTGGGAGAGGGCTATAGGAGAGTGGGTCATTCACAACTGAAATGATACAGTTGGGACAATTAAGGTCCAATCAAAGCCCACACAAGAATAAATGAAGTGAGTAGCCTTCAGTGGTCTCAACTCTTGTATATGCGAATCTGGCATAGCTTGATAACCGATTACTCAGCAGTAATGTGTGGCATACCTCATGACTGGCTTCATTAAAATTCTATGTACTATCTTGTGAGAAATCCCACTGGAAGGTGCAGTTGATGGATTTATTGAAAGGTTTATTGGCAAAGTTGGGAACTGTAATCTTTTTCTACTTATTTAGAAATATATTGCTGCACTTGGGCCAAATATGACAACATTCTGGCAGGCATTAAGAAGGTAATTAAAAGACCAGAGCATAATTGGGTTAATTGCTTGCTAAAGGGCCCCCCCTCCACCCCAGTCATTACTGTGTGTTTCCCTGTGGGATCCTTAGAGAGTGGGAAAAGAATCGCTAAGAACGTTGTCACTCCAAAGTCCTTTCCTTCCTCGTACACCTCTTGGATCCTGTCCCACCTCGGTGGAATACAGTGTCATCACTGAGGAAAAACGAGTTTCAGAGGAGGCTGGTGTGGATTGGAATGAGTGGAGAAAACGAGGATGGGTGGGGAAGGGAGAGAAGAGAGGAAAAGAGGTGGAAAGGGGAGTGGAAAGGGGAAGGAGGGGTTCTGAATGTGCCTTCCCTCAGAAATACACTGGGGAACTCTCACTGTCGCTGTCTATGACGGTAACATTATTTGGAGATCGAGTCGTCTTCGATGTAATCAAGTTCAGATGAAGTCTTTTTGGTTAAGCCTCAACCAGCACAACTGGTATATTTTTGCTGTCGCTTTAAACTTTTTAAGGAATATTTATGGATTTCATCTCGTGCATCCTGATTCTATTCATCTCCCAATCCCTTCATATCATCCCTCTACCCTTGCAACCCTTTCCCCAAAAATAAAATGAAATTTAAAAAAAAAAAAGAAGAAGCAAGCAAACAAACAAAAAAAAAATCTCATTTTGGAAGCTGCCCTGTGATACAGAGAGTCACAGTATACCCTCTGTAACTGGTTCACATGTACCCTTGTCAACAGGGTCAGCTGTGCCATGCTGTCCAAGGGAGGTGCAGAGCCTGCTCTCCCAAATAATGCAGCAAGTGAGGGGCAGGACCAGCTCTCCCACATTCGTGACTCTAGGCCCACTCTTCTGCCTGCCGCAGGTGGCAAGGGGTTGTAGGAAAGGGCATCTCTTCCTCATCCACTTTACCTCATGGCAGATGAGGAGTGGGGCCAGACTCCCACACAAGTCTGTAGGGACAGCCAACCCACGTCCACTCCACCAGGGCCAGCTCCACTCTGCTGCCCAGGTGAGGTGCAGGGCTGGCTCTTCCAATAACTGGTATCTCTTAAGGAGAAATGAATTTGTTCACAGATACAGAGGCAAGCTCTTAGAGTGATAACACTGTCTGTGGTGCTTGTTATGGCAGCCCAAGAAACAAACACATTTGAAGAGTGTAATAAAGGACTGATTCAAGCTTCAGACACCAGGACACTTCCTTCCACATACCAGGTGGGAAACACATCTAAATTTATAGATTAGATTGACAGCTGATGCTCTGTCTATAAGGAGCCGAGGCCAAGTACAGGGAAATAAAGCATGAAACAATGTAATGACAGGGACCTTTTATGGTTTTCTTGTTGGCTTTACTGTTAAATCAATGTGTGGATGAGCTGATTAATTTGATGCTATAGTCTCTAACATTTACATGTGGACTCGGAGTGTATACTTCTGCAGTGGAGATGGAACAGCTGTTGATCAGAAAACATAAACTAGGCATTTCACCAGTGACAAGAGAGAGAGAAGACCAACACACAAGGAAGAGGGCTGTGGTGGGTTGATCTGACACTGCAAGGATCAGGATCCTGAGTCATGAGTGATAGCTGGGAACAGGAGGCCCTACATGAGCTGGTGACTTATGCCAAGCAATTTTATTAAGAAGGACAGTATCCTGTTTGCAAGAGGAAAATGGCTAAGGTCAGCAGAGAGCTAAACAGATAGCATTGGCAAAGAAAACTCAGAATATCCCAGACACAATTTCCTAAGGACTGACAACCACAGCCCAGGGGGAAGAATCGGGTACCCAAAACCACAACCCTGATTCCCCTGAGGTAATGGCTCCAGCATCACACCAGCCTTGTCAAGTCCCACTGGAGGAGGAACTGGAGAGAGAAGAAGGAGGGGAAATTGTGATCAAGCTTAGACATTTTAATTATTAATTAACTAATTAATTTTTAAAATCTAAAAAAGAAAAAAGAAAACCAAAAAACCAATATATGAAAGCAATTTAACAGATCCACTTGAGTATTAGGTTTTAGAAAAACCATCCATTTTTCCTCCTTGGCACTTGAGGTATAAGCTCAGTCATGTGTGGTATGTGTAACTGTAGTCCAGTGGAGATACAAAGTATTCCTGCCTAATAGAAAGACAAGCCTAAACGTTTCGAGTTTTTGCTTTGTAGGACATTTATCAGTTTTGTTCCAAACCAATAAACATAAAAAAGTCTTTTCTGGTAGAAATAATTCTTCTCATTTTTAATCCAAATTTGTATCACCATTACTCTGTTTTCTCACTAGAAATTTGAATTAAGCATTTAGATTGTTTCATTCTGTATAGGTATGAGAGTTACATTTTTATTCTTTTGAGATTCACCCCCTGTTCTTCAAGGTCTGCTCATGCTCATGAGGTGGTCTATATCAGTATCCCTCTGAAGGAAGGCAAGTCTTTCCTTCAAACATTCCTCACCGTCAGAGGCTTGTACAGCCTGTGCTTGATGGGGGACTTATAAATGCTTTCAAGATGCTCTGTTGCCAGGTATCTGCTAATGCAAAATCCCCTCCCTCCAATCTCTTGCTTGGTGGTTTGACTTGGGATTTCTTGAGGAATACAAGAGCTCACTGACAGCTCTTGAAATATTCTAGTTTCATTAGTCCAAGTGTCAGCAATAGGCTTGTGAGTTCCCCACAGATTTAAACAAACTATTACGTATGTCTAATATTCTGCTTTCCTGTTTGCAAACTGATATTTTAACAAACTTCAATGCTACAGAGCCCGGCCACCATCTTAATTAGATCATGTGCCTCCTTGCAAAAGAAACCATCAGGATGGGATCGGTTGATGTTCCTTCACAGGAAGAGGGTATAAGGAATGTCAGTGGACCCTACTGCGATTTCAGCTGCTCCTTCTGACCACTTGTATGCAGTTTCACACTAATTGTGTGTGGCCTAGCTAATGGGAGGTGCTACAGTATAAGGCTAGGGAAAGTTAATTGAAGGGAGCTCCATCCATAAAGGTATGGGAAGTCATCATCTGTACAGGGTGAAGACTTCCTAGTGTGGCTGCTTTAGGGTCACCCATACTCTCTTAGGGAAACCCATAACCAATACTCTTTAAGTAAGCCAATAAACTCACTGGTTCCCCGTGGTGAACTGCGGTGGGACCATATTTTGGTTTGTCACTAGGGCCTTCTAGGAAGAATTCTCACAACAGGGTATGAGTGTTGCACAAATAAATGAGACTCAGGGATAGATCTCTGAGAAAGTCGGAGATATTAGAGAGAATAAACACCACAGTCAGATCTTACCCAGCTGTCTTCCAGCTTCCTCAGCCTGGCTTCTCTTGGCTTCCTGCTCCGCTATGCCTATCTTAAGCTTAAATACTCCCTTGGTAATTAAGGCATGGCCCCACCACACCTGCTTGGGAGCCTGGAATTCCTTCTATAATCTAAAGTGACCTTGACTCAGTTGGGATTAAGGGCGTAGGTCACCACCCCCAGGATACTCCCTGTGCTGGGATTAAAGGTGTGAATCACCACTGTCTGATTCTCCTAGACTGACTGTGGTTAGAGCTCTGGAACTTCTGGAGCTTTTATTGAATCCCCATATATGAGACCATGTAAAATAACCCACACAAGTACAATTTGTGTGCCTACCACATGCTATACAACTGGCTAAGATGAACTTCTATTGTTATTGTCCATGAAGAACATAAACAAACGCACAACAAAACAACACTCACCTATTAAAAGGAACAAGAAATAGTTTACTCTGGAGTCAAATTTGAATATGGGCCATGTACTAGTCAGTGTTCTCTGGAGTAACAGAACTTGTATAATTATATTAAATTATATTATGGTGATTTATTAAAGTGATTTACAAGCTGCGGTCCAGCTAATCCAAAAATGACTATGAATGTAAGACTCAAGAGTCCATTAGTTGCTCAATCCACAAGACTAGGAGCCTCAGGTAGTCTTCAGTATACACCAGAATTCCAAATAAATATGCTCTAACGCCAGTTAAGGAATAGATTTGATAGCAAGCAGGCTAAGATCAAAAACTACCCTTTTCTATGTCCTTATATAGGCTGCCAGAAGAAGGCATAGCCCAGATTATAGGTAAATCTTTATACTTCAAAAGACCTGAGTTAAATGTGTCTTCCCATCTCAAAGGTCCTAATTAAATGTGTATCTTCCCACTTCAAATTAAACAAAAAATCCCTCTAAGTGTGCACCTCTGTTGTTGGGTTTCAGTTAATTCCAAATGTAGTCAATTAACAACGAAGAGTGGCCATCACAGTCCAGAATCCACAGATGAATATTATTCCAAATTCCATGTTCCAATGTGGAAGCAGTATCATGAAGCTGTATAGTTTTAAAGAACAAAGAAAAATCATAAATAAAGGCAAGTTTAAAATATACTAATCAATATATCAAAGAAGCATTTGCAGCAAGATGAAGGAAGTGGAGCATTTATCTAACTTGTACTATTACCAATAAAGAACTTGGGAGTCAAATATCAAAGTGAAAATGTGATGATCAAAGCAGCCACTGAGGAGAGACCGGCTGAGACCATGGAAGGTCACAGTCCCTCTGCCTTACTCCTCTGTGGATAATCCTGGTCCGCTAGTGGCTGACTCCACTCCCTGATTCAGAGTTAACTTTATTAGCATAGTCTCAAGGTATCACAGAACAACCAAATATCCTATAACATTTCCCCCTTTTGTCTAAATAAAAAGGAAAAGCTTTAACACTGAGTAAGCTAATAAGAAAAATTATCAGGTAAGAATTATGTTCACAATGTCCAGTCTATTTGTATTTGGCAAGTTGGGAGAAAATACTCTATTCTCTACCTTATCTTGATGAATCCAACGTATTATAGCTAAACCACTTTCTACCATGACTTGTTTTACCAATCTAAAATATTCTTTTAGACCTTTAAACATTTTCTTAAACAGCTTAAGTTTTTATGCCCCTCAATCTTAAAAATTTTATATCTCTTTTGTAAGTTTCTTTTCTGAATTTTTCAACAACGAACATGGCATAACTATCTAGTCTTCAAGCCCCATCAGAGACCTGAGAAGGATATAATATTATCTGAGTAAACAGGAAATGCAGAGCAAAGAACTTCCAAAATTAAAGAAATGACAGAGACAGCTGACTGTCTGAATAGTCACCCAAGGTTCCTCTGCAACATTAAAGCATCCATCTTCAGCCTACAAGCCTGGAATATCTGAAGGACTTTCGTGAAGCAGGAATTTTATCCTACCTTGCCTTGGCCAAGCTCAGCAGTGGCCTTCTTCCAATTTGAACAGCATACTGTCAGTTATTGAAGAAAGGGTAGTTTCTTGATGTGGATGTCTTTCTGTTCACTGTGAATTATCATTAGGTAATAAAGAAACTGTTTTGGCCTATGGTAAAGCATCTTAGAGACAGGCAGGAAATCTGAGCATAGATAAAGGAGGAGAACAGAGTCAGGAGAGATACTGTGAGCTACCACCAAGAAAACAGGATGTATAAGTACAGGTAAGCCACATGTCGAGACATAGATTAATAGAAATGGATTAGGATGCAAGAGCTAGCTAGCAAGAAGTCTGAACCATAGGCTGAAGAGCTTGTAATTAATATAAACTGTTATGTGATTAATTGGGACCAAGCAGCAGTAGGCGGTCTGGACCTCAGGGCTAGGCCAGGCCAGAAACTCCAGGCTATAATTTCTTGCCCAGTGGCTTACTTTGCCACATTGAAAGAACACTCCATATGGAGGATATTCAAGGCTTATCCTCTCTGAAGTACATTGGTGCTGCCAGGAGTAGACATATCTCACTGCCATGAAAAGTTTTGTGTCATTAAAACATCTTAAATGCCATATTCTGTGGGTCTTTGAGGTCTTTGAAGATCATCTATCTATCTAAAATTTACCTCTATTTGACCTTGAAAACATACCTAACATGACTACAAGTTTGACTGTTATAGATAACTAACTACTAACCTGTATTTCTTAATTATCCTAAATAGTATTAATAATAGCCTTTAAAGACTAGAACTTTACATTTTTAAATTAGCTGCATAGGTACAATATCTTAAACAAAAGTTTAAATAAAGCATGTATACACTATATTCTAACAAAAATAATTTTAAATTTGTATCAATACACAAAAATCCATATTGTTTTGAAGTTGTCCTGAATAGTTTGTAGTTCAAAGCTGATCTTTGGGTGGTATTTGTCAGCTTAGTGGTGTCACCACAATCCAGGTAGATTTGTCATTACAGGGCCCCATCAACTTCTTGGAGAACTCAAAGGTCACTGCCAGAAATGATCACGGTTCACCGCAGAAAACATATGCAGCAAGTCTCTGTAGGAGATTATGTTGTTACATTGTAAATAATTGTCCCACCCACTGGTTTAATAAAAAGCACAGATTGGCCAAAGGCAGGCAGGAAGTGTGGGTGGGGCTACCAGACTAAGAAATCTCTGAGAACAGGAGGCACAGAGCAGAATGCCAGAGAGAAGCAGGAAGAAGCAGAGGACAACTATGCTGCTGTGAGAAAAGGTACCCAGCCCCATGGCTGAACAGGATGTGTCATGGGTTAGATGAAGGGTAGAAAGATAACCAGTTATATGCCTGGGCCTTAGGTCGATCAGCTGAAAATTATTGTAAACATCAGTGTGTCTCTGTGGGACTGTGGGTCTGCAGGCCTAAACCTTGAGGCTGGGCCCAAAAGTCTGGGCCAGAAACCTCTTATTACAAGTCTCCAAGAGGTTAAAGGAACATGATCTATAAATACACCCATGGTACACAAACTTAGTTTCTAGTTACCTGATTCAGACTCAAGCCTAAAATCACATACAGGAAGCTAGATGAAGCCTATTTCTAGAATTAGTTAGTACTCTATATAACCATTAATATCACAACAGAAAGTTTAAATATATATATATATATATATATATATATATATATATATATATAATCTTATCATTCTGAGATCATACTTATACCTTAAGAAAAGTTTTAAAGAGTCAAATGAAAACCAGAGGATGACGAGATTAATGACAATGGTCCCATAAATTTTGTTTTCTTCTGTCTCATGCCAAATGGTTCTTCTGGCATGACACAGAGATTTTGGATTTTCCTTAGCTTTAGCAAACATGTTTGGGTTTAAAGAGAAAGAAAGCCATGTTCCAACTTCAAAGACAGCTTTAATTTTTAATTGAATTGGGACCACAAAAAGACCATTTGCCTTTTATGTTTGTGGAGAGCAGCAAAGCAGCATTTCTAGATTTAAGAGGTTCTACACTGTTGGAGGTGGGCTAAACCACTAGGCCAATTTATTCTTTCTCTTGAGACGTTTTCTCTTGATGACTCATTCTTCTTCTGATTTATTGAGTGGCCTTTAGATTCTTTAGATGGATGTTTCTATTTTCTTAGAAAGACCAAAAGAACACTCTACCCTAACCCTAACTTTAGGGAATTCCTTTTTTCTTTTGGCAAGCTATATCTTTGTTAAGACAAAATGTTTTTGGCAACAAAAAGTATTATCTTTTAATAATAATAAAAATATTCATACCTGATCAAATGAAAGGCATCTGTTAGTCTTATAGGCTAGTTTAGAATAAATGACCACATGGTTTGACAAGCTATTGCCTCTCCTAATCAAGAGGTTTCTCCCTAATCTTGATGGTATCCATAGCTTTGCTTCTCCTGTGGAAACAAAAGCAAAACCTCTTCCCCAGTGTAACACAGATTCTGGTTTTCATTTTGAAGTCAACACCTTTTAAAAATATACAGGCTGATTTAATTTGGCAGCTTTTTCTGCAACTGATACTTCTCTGTAGCTGTTGGTCTTTTCTCATTAGCCTGAGGCAAGTTTTTCTTTATCTTTGTCTTATAAAGATATAGTTAAAACGTGGTCTTTTAGATCAGTCACTATAATGGACCATCCTTTAGGTAAAAAGAAAACAAGAATCCCAGCTCTTGAATCTCTTACCATTCTGCATTTTACAGATTTCTTTTTAATGACAAATACAGGAGAATTCCAGGGACTAATTGATTCTTCAGTAGTAAGTCTTTATAAGGTTTGTATCTTATCACTTAAATTTTCATATTTGGCATAGTTATCAAACCATTTTTAAGGATAAAATATGAATTACCAAACTGATAGTGATTAAAATCAGTATTATGTTAATCAACTAAGTGGTTTATCCACTCATTAATTTTTCTCATTTGCAAGCCATCCATAGTAACATTAAACAGGATCCTAATTTCCTCTATTGTGATATTTCTGATTCTTAACCTGGGAAAGTTTTTTTCCCCTTTTCTTTTTTAACCTAATTCCCTTTTAAGAATTCCTGGGTATCCCCCATATCTGATAACTTTTTAGTTTGTCCACAAGAACAGCTACAGTGATGGCAGAGCTGTGCAAGAGGAGAGGTTAGCCAGCTGTAACAGAGGCACCGCCGGGGAAGCCAGAACAGTACAGTGAGTGCTGTGCCTCACAAGTCTGGATGAGGGCTGGACAGTTTGCCAGTGGTGGGGCAGCAGCAGTAAAAGCCTAAGCGGATGTCAAGGAGGTCAAGCAAGCCTATGTTGGGAGCCTGGGGAAGGGGTCCAGGAAATGTCCATGTGGCAGGAAGTGAGAGCATGAGCTGGTTGGTGGCGGGTGACTAACCCCTGAGGATTTGGGGCTGGGGGCAGGCACGATGGAAAAACCCTGGATTTGTAGGACAGACCCATGGAGAGGAAGACATCAGGTACAGCGGTGGCAGAGAGGAGGCAGGTTCATCACCTTGGCATGATTTAATAATGCCGTGCATTGGACACCACATGTAGCATTTATCTAAATTGTTGTAGTATTAATAAAAACTCAGGAGTCAGAAGTTGAGACAAAAACCTGATAAATCCAACCAACAGCAGAGGATTCTGCTGACCCTACTTCCCGGGTTCTCCCAATCCAAACTCACTAAAAATCTCCCTGAGCTGCCCCTCCTCTCTTCCTGTCCCTCTCTGACTTCCTGTCTTCCGACATCTCTGAGGTTAAGTTAGCCAATTGATGGCTCCACCCTTGATTCAAGATAACCTTATTGGCACAGCTGATTGGCAATGTGAGCAGTTCTCCAGTGACAGACAGTAAGAGACCAACTTTGGACACTTCAAGGAGGTTTGGCCCTTTTGCTTTTCCTGGGAGATAACCTCTAAGCCTTCCGAATATGCCGTCAGATAAGCGTTTACTTGTTTTGTTGGGTAACGGCAGATCATGCTAACAATGTATTTGGTGGTGGAGGCCTCAGCTTTTATTAGTCTGTCCTCTGGTGGGCAGCTTAGGCTGTCAGTCTTGTCTGAGTGACTAACTAACCCTTTGTCATCCTTGGGCACTAAGGCCTAGGGAACTTCCTGATGTGGGAATGCCTTTCTGTATGCTGTGAATATCAATCTTTAAATAAAGGAGCTGTTTTGGCCCATGACAGGCACCATAGAAGAAGTAGGAGGAGAAATCAGAGCATAGGAGAAGGGCGGAGTCAGATCAGATGGAACAAGCCGCCCAAGGAGCAACATGTAAGGAACACAGGTGAGCCACGGGCCACGTGGCAGACAGATTAATAGAAATAGGTTGATTTAAGATGTAAGAGCTAGCTAGCAATGTGCCTGAGTCATAGACCAAACAACATAAAGTTAATATAAGTGTCTGAGTCATTTCTGGGGCCTGAGCAGCAGCAACGGGTGTCTATGCATCTTGCGCGGCAGGTCGTGGGTCTGGGCCTCTGGCCGCCTGAGACCAAGAAACCCCACTGCCACAGCTTCCTAAATTGAAAATATATTTTATGGCTTCTGCCATTCTCTTTCTAGGAGAATCAAGTGTTGTCTGTACAACTAAGCAAGATTATGACTGCTGGAAATTTGAGATTGGTATTCCCTCAGCCCCTACCTAACACATATCCCTGTGAGTTTTTACCTGCGTCTTCAGCTCTAATAAACTAACTTCTTCACTTCTGTGAGCGCTTTTAGCAGATCACTGAGCCTAGGAAAGTCTTGGGAGTATCCGAGCACCGTTCCCTTAGGGTTCTGGATTAAATGTCTCCTACTGAAGAGGCCCTCCCAGAATTAAGCTCTCACATCCATAACTGCAGTCTTCCTTGTCTTTCTTAGGTCTGCAATAGCAGCTCAGAATTCTCTCCTGAGATCTCTGGACCAGTTACCGCTGCTTGTTTGTCTCCCGCATGTCTCCTGGGATCCTCAGACTCTGCCAAACTGACAATTTGTCTGTGCCTCCGGTCGGTCGCTTGCTCCTTCTTTATTTTTTGTCTTCTACCTTCAGTCAGTTAAAAACCTGTTACTTCCCTGGGGTTATGACCTCTTTCAGCTCTGAAATTCAAGTATCCATCAGAGGCACTCACAAATATCTGGCTTTCGGTACATTTTGTAAAAAAGTAGAAAAGGCTTCTACACATAAATAATTAGTCTTCTATGTAAGTAAGTTTCACTTCATCTTGATCAGAGCATAGCTATTTTTAAATGTGCAAACAAGAATTGAAGTTTAAAATAATTTTAAAACAAAGGTGAGTCATTAAATAACACACCTACTTTATATACAGAAGACATGCAGTTTGTCACAGATGGAGACTGAATTGCAGTTTCTTCTTCACGGGAGAAGATGGTTGTGCTTATTGCTAGGATTCTATTCTAGCCTCTGAAGCCATCCAAGCTCCACCCTGAGCTCCTTTTAACAATTCCACTCTCTTTTGTCTCTTCTTACCCAGGAGGGCGCTCTCAACCCCTCCCTCCCCCTTCTCCCTTTATCTGTCTCTCTTCTCTCTATATTTCGTTATAATAATAAAGTCTTTCTTGGTAGAAGCAGTCTAAGGGTCCTCTGCCAGGCCACCAACTCTCACCGCGACTTCCACCACATGGGGCATGAGGTCTCTATAGCCATCCGCCAGCAACCCAGGGTAAAGAATGTATCATATCAGATCACATGACCACAACACCTATTGCAGGTCACTGAAGGGTTAGGAGAGATCAACATAAAAAACACACTGTTGTTCAAATGGGGTGAAGGAAATTCGTTAGCATACAGACTGTCTGGGGACCTGTGGGTTCCAAGCTTACACACCCCAAGGACTCAATTCCACGCTTGCCAGGCTATGAGAAAATCTTACCTGCTGACAAGTACTTCCCCTTTTGTGGGCCCTTTTCATTGTCCTATGATCACTTAGAATTTCCTTCTACATGGTCTGAGCCCTGGGTACCATCCTGCATATCTGAACCATGAACAGAAGGATTTACAAGCTTGGGCCACCCTGGCTATTTACCCATGATTCTGCTCAGACAGCCAACATGAAAAACAGCGGAAGAGGAAGAATATGGAGATAAAATTCATATCAGAGGTATGTGGTTCCTTACAAATAAGATTTTTCTGTCACATTTATCTTAAAGTTTCTTTATCTAAAAAGAAGTAAAAGTACTTGAGTTAATTTAAGAAAAAGTAAAAATACATTGGAAAGAAATGGGGTGCTGCAGTTTTAATAACATAATTTAGTTGATACAGTTTGAAATGTGGTTACTTTGTGATAGTGGTGATGGAGGCAGAGACTTTAAGAGGTGAAAAGTTCACTAAGGTATTGGGCTAATTCTCACAGGACTAGATTAGTTACTCTTAGGAGTGGGTTGCTAAAAGGAGACTGCCTCTTGCCTCATCTCTCTAGTCTCTGGAACTAAGTCTTTCTAAAGAAATATTTGGTTTTGTTTTCCAGCAAAATAATCTCATTTGGGAAAAACAAAATCCCTGCCGTGGCCTTGTTTCTGTAGGTTCTGGTGATTAATCTCTATAAATATAAGACTTGATCATGGAGGTTTCCCCATAGAAAACTTCAGGGACCATCTACTGCCTATAAAGTCCTAATTCCTTATTATAACATTCTAGATGCTTTAATTAAGAAGTTTGTAGCCTTTCCAGCCCATTTTCTATATGTGTCAAAGCAGTTCCACTTTTTACAAACACAGCCAGAGCTTTCCAAAAGTGTCGGTCGCACGAATAAATGAGACTCAGAGATAAATCTCTGAAGAAGTCAGAGATATTAGAGAGAATAAACACCACAGTCAGATCTTACCCAGCTGTCTTCCAGCTTCCTCAGCCTCACTTCCCTTGGCTTGGCTTCCCTCAGCTCTATGCCTGCCTTAAGCTTAAATACTCTCTTGGTAAATTAAGGCATGGCCCCACCACTGGCTGCTTGGGAGCCTGGAATTCCTTCTATAATCTAAAGTGACCTCGACTCAGTTGGGATTAAGAGCATGGTCACCACTCCCAGGATATTCCCTGTGCTGGAATTAAAGGTTTGAATCACCACTCTCTGAATCTCCTAGACTGACTGTGGTTAGAGCTCTGGAACTTCTGGAGCTTTTACTAACTCCCCATATAGACTGTGGGTAGATTCCCTCTGAAATCTTCAAAACTTCTGAAGCTTTTATTGAATCCCCACATATCCTCTTTTATGTCAAATTTAAAAAAAAGGTGATAGCTAACATAAGAAAAACAATATACAATAGGTACAATAATTATATACAATATATACAAACAATAAATGAGTAATGTCCAGTCCATTAACAATTGACAATTCAAAGAAAATATTTCATTAATTATCCTATTCTGATGAGTTCAAAGGATTATACCTAATTCACTTCCTTTCTAACTAAAAACTATTATTTTGATGTCTCTTAAACTTATAAACTTTAACTTCAAAGTTTCTTTTATAAAACTTCATTAGAAAACTGTAACTATAACTATTTCATCTTCAACTACCTCAGAGACTCAAGAAGGAAATAATATTTACCCAAATATCTAGGAAGTGCAAGCAACTTCCAAAAACTAGAAATGAAAGAGATGACACCTATCTGCCTGGACAGTCACCCAAAGTTCCTTTATAACGTTGGGGCATCCATCTTCAGCCTACAGGCCCAGAGTCTCTTTTCATTTCAGTGAAGCAGGAAATCTGCTCTGCCCATTCTGGTATAGTTCATCAGTCGCTTCTCCTCGAGTCCTGAAGATTGAAGTCTCTCTTCAAAGTTCTTCTCAACTTTCCCTTATGGCACTTGATGGTTATCGGTCTCGTGCTAGTATTTAACCTTAGACGGAGTTTACCACCCACTTTGGACTGCATTCCCAAGCAACCCAACTCCAGGAAGATCCAGGCCCAGCATGTCAGGGGCTGCTACTGGCCTCACACCGTCCATGGGCCATCTCTGACAGTTTTCTCTGAAAAGCAGGAACCTGAAGGACCATCTCAGCTTGTTCTGTCAAAGTTCAAAGGTAACTTTTTGAGGGAACCTGCATGTGCAGTTAAAACAGCATACTGTCAAGCAGTCAATACAGGGACAGATTCTTGTCCAATGGCTAACTGCAGCCACAAGGAAAGTAGACTCCATATGGAGTTTTTCAATGCCTTTTTTCTCTTGAAGTAGATTGGGGCCACCAGGAGCAGACCTGTCTCACTGTCCAGAAAAGTCTTTAAGTTCTAAAAATATTTTAAATGCCATATTCTATGGATCTCTGATGTGTTTGAAGAAGACCTGTTCATCTAAAATATATTTGATCTTGAAAACATATCTAACATGACTATGTCTGAATGTAATGTCTAACAGCTGACTTGCATTGCTTTATATTCTAATTAATTGGTAATAAAAACTTTTGTGGACTAGCAACTTGTATTCCAATATTAGATGAACTGATTAAGTATACTACCTTGAACAAGCATAGAAAAAATTGTACAGTGACACAATTAATCTCAATATACACAATTTGTATGCAATACACAAAAAACTAATGCAATGTAAAGTATTTAAAGCTAGTAAATCCTATTAAAAGAAGATTCCATAATCTATCCTTATATTCTATATATCTGTTTCCCCTTTTTCTTTATATTTTTTAAACACAAATCTTGAATCTAATTGTTCTTGTTTAACTTTTTTCTAACCATAACTATGAACAATTTTTAACCAATTAACATAAACAATGATAATCATCTATAACCCATTGAACATCCAAAACCAAACTACCCCACCACTTGGGAATCAAAACCAACCCACCCCACCACTTGGGAATGTGGGCGCCGTGTTCTTAAATTTACTTCCTGCTGACTGGGGGCGATGGCATCTTTAGGGGATCCTGAAAAGAAAAGTTTTGTTAATTGTCAAGTCCTGAAATAAGTAGCTGTGTCATTTGTTGTCCAGTCTCTGCGTAACAGGAGAGTGCACGGCTTGTCTCAAGTCCTGGATATAGTAGTCTGTCAAGCTGGTTCATCTCATCGAGCTGCTACAAAATTGTCATGAGCAGTTTGTAGTCCAAATCTGATCTTTGGTTGGTGTTTGTCAGCCGAGTGGCTTTGTCAGAGTTCATGTGAAACCATCATTGTGGGGCCCCATCTTCCTTTAGGATACTTCAAGTTTGCAATTAGGCCTTGCACTAGATCACTGCAGAAAACTGATAAGAGACTAAAAACCAACACAATGTACAGTAAACTAAACAGATAACAATTTATTGAGCATAGGATTAGTAACAATAGAATAGTCCCTTATTTTTTGTTATTCTTCTGTCCCATATCAGGTGGCTCTGCTGGTATGATACAGAGATATTTTTTTTATTTTCCTTTAACAAGTATGCTTGAGTTTAGAGAAGGAGAGAGCCACACTCCAACTCTAAAACTAGCTTTAATTCAGAATTAAACTGGGACTTCAACTAACAAAAAAAAAATTGTAGAGGTTAAGCAATGAGATTTTACTCTATGAAGTATACTGGTACCAATAGTTACCATATTCTTTTGTTTGCAAATTTTCCTGGATAGCCTCCCTCTTGCTTTAGATGTCTAGATGTTCAAGGCCTTTTAACTTCTTGAAGATGGGTATTTCCAGTTTTCTGTAAAGACAAAAACAGAAACCTGCCCCAACCCTTTGTTTTTTCTTACAACTGAAAGAATCGCAATATGGGTGAATGAACTATCAATTCTTAGTTTCATGAAGTTTCTCTGGTTTGGTTCAAGTCTTTATTAATTTTGATGGTATCCATAACTTTTCTTCACCTGTGGAAACAAAAGCAAAACTCTTCCAAAGTAATAAATCCTTAGACACAAATTTCGAAATCAAAATAACTTTAAAATATGTATTCTTGTTTAACTTAGCAGCCTTTGCAATCCATTGTCTTTCTGCAGTTAGCTCATTAACAGTTAAAAAAATTAAAAGAACACACAATAACAACCAAAATCCAGATTTTGTGTCTATTTTCCATCTTTACCTGGCTTATTATATTTTTATTACTCTATTTCTCTTTTTTACAGACTTTCTCTATCCTCTTTCTTTTCTCTTTGAAGATATGTACCTTTTACACACATTGTAACCCGTTATGGGGTTTTTTTTTTTCATCTGAATCTGTTTTATTGTAAATCTTTAATCATCTTTCAACCAGAAGGGCTTTTAAAATACACTCTCTTAAAGAGCCATATAGTTTTTGCAGAAAAAGCTGAGTCAGGAAATTCTCTTAAAGGGGCCGCATCTCTGTTCACCGCCAGCAAACAGAGCAGACCCAAGAAAATGCTGCTACTAAGAAACCATCTTTGTTTCCTTTTTGTTCAAAATAAATAGAAATCTAAAATAAATCACATGCTACCGAGTCTTCTGTGAGATTTTAGGAACCCGTCTGGTTACATCTTATACTCCCTGATACCAGTCTGCCTGTGCCATTTTGAATGTGACCCAAACACCACGCTTTCTTTGTACAATGACCCACTTCAGATACACAATTTGGAAGCTGCTTTGGCTCAGTTTCTGTGCTAAAACCCTTTTGTAAACATTCTCAGGCTTTAAGTGGATATTCAGCCCACATTGGTTTACTTAGGTAAATATATCCTTCTGTGGTCTTTGATGTAGTTGAAGATTAGATAGTTATATGTAGTAGGAGGTTTCTGTCCCTGACTTTTGGGCCTAACCTCAAGGTCTAGGCCAACAGACCGGCAGACCCACAATCCCGCAATCCCACAGTCCCACAGAGACACACAGATTGTTTCAATAGTTTTTGGCTGATCGACCTAAGGCCCAGGCATATCACTTGCTAGCTCTCTACCCTTAAACTAACCCATGATTCTTATCTTGTTCAGCCATGTGGCTGGGTACCTTTTCTTAGAGCAGCATAGTTGTCCTCTGCTTCTTCCAGCTTCTCTCTGGCATTCTGCTCTGTGCCTCCTGTTCCCAGAGTTTTCTTAGTCTGGTAACCCCGCCTACTCTTCCTACCTGCCTTTGGCCATTCAGGGCTTTTTGTTAAACCAGTGGGTGGGACAATTATTTACAATGTAATAACATAATCTCCCACATATCCCCTTTTCTCTTTTTAAAACAAAAAGTACTCCACATCTAATATTCTTTCCCCCCCCCATCTATAACAACTTATAAACAACACTGTAAATAAACACAAACATCCATAATCCATGTTTTGGGAATGTGGGCGTCATTCTCTAGGCTACTTCCTGCTGAATGGGGGTGCTGACAATTTCATGGGAATCCAAAGAAAAATGTAGGATTATGCACAAGTCTTTAGTGGAGTAGTCTGTAAGGCTGGGCCATCACAGCCAGTCTCCTTGAAATAGTTCTGGATACAGAGCTCAGGAAACTTCAACAGAGGTGCTCTGAAATGTTGAATCATCTGGTCCATCCATTTCCATTGGAGATTTTTCAGGGGGTCTTCCTCTATCAAACTTTATGTTCTTTATCCAGGAATAAATCCACAGCCTCTCATTTTCTGTGAAAATAAAAAGAAAACCTCTTCTCCAAAGTAGCATATCTTTGCATTTCAGTTTTAAAGTAAACACATTTACAAAACATATAGGTTGAATTAATCTAACAACATTTATAATCAACTGTCTTTTAGCAATTTTTACTATTTCATTTTCAGTCAAGAAGCTTAAAGATAAGACAATAATATACAGTATCCAGACACTTTGTATTTTCCATCTTTACGTGGCTTGCTTATTTATTTATTTGTTTGTTTGTTTGTTTGTTTGTTTTACTCTATTTCTTTTTAAGGGCTTTTTCTACCTTTTCTTCTTTCTCTAAGCCTATGTATCTATATTTTCAACACACTCTAAACCACTTAGACTTTTCACAAGAAACTGTCTTTATTGTATATTTATTTATTAACTTTTTCTGTCTCTGACCACCTTTGCATGGCTAGGGTGATTGACTCTACCCAGATTCTTCTGTTTCTTTCTGTTTCTGAACACACCTTTAATCTGCCAAGGATTCTTCTATTTCTTTCAATTTCTGAACACACCTTTAATCTGCCAAGGTCCTTGGCTAAGGATTCAAGGTAGGTAGGATGGATGGATGGTTCCACCCAGCTCCTACTCTAATTTCATAGAATTTATCTTTTTAACCCAGGTATTCTGGGAAATTTTAGGGTTCATGTAATTAACAAGTAAAGCCATCTGCTGCTCATTAAATCCATTTAAGTATTAGGCAGCAGGGCCTCTTAAAAAACTCACAAGTGTTTTACCTCTAAGGCTGAATCAGGAAGCTTCTCTTAAAAAAGCCAAGCCTCAGTTTGCCTCTGGCAAACAGGGCTGATCCAAGAAAATATTGACACTAGAAAGCCATCTTTGATTCTGTTCCCTTTTTTTCCTTATGAACAGAAACCTTAAATACATCATTTACAATGTTTTCCTTATATTGAGGGTCCTGTGAGACTTGAGGAACAAGCCATTTTACACCTTAAGCTGCACTCCAAAAGCCCACCATTTTGTAACCCAAGCCCACATGCCTTACCAGTGCATCTCTGTACCACGGCTCACTTGAGAGACACAACTCAGAAGCTGCTTTGGGCTCTAGAACATTTTTAAGCTTTCTGTGGCTTTATGAAGGTATATTTGCCCCACGTTGGGTGCCATTTGTAGTATGAGGTTTCTGGCCCGAACTTTCGGGCCTAACCTCAAGGTTTAGGCCTGCAGACCCACAGTCCCACAGAGACACACTGATGTTTTCAATAGTTTTAGGCTGATCGACCTAAGGCCCAGGCATATAACTGGCTAGCTCTCTACCCTTCATCTAACCCATGACTCATCCTGTTCAGCCATGGGGCTGGGTACCTTTTCTCACAGCAGCATAGTTGTCCTCTGCTTCTTCCTGCTTCTCTCTGGCATTCTGCTCTGTGCCTCCTGTTCTCAGAGATTTCTTAGTCTGGTAGCCCCGCCCACACTTCCTGCCTGCCTTTGGCCATTCAGTGCTTTTTATTAAACCAGTGGGTGGGACAATTATTTACAATGTAACAACATAATCTCCCACAGTTATAGGTATAGTTTTTCTTAGTTATTTGAAAGGTATATTAGATATGAAACTTTAGATTCATAAGGATAAGGTAGAGAAGAGTATTTTCTTTAAGTTTGCTAAATACAAATAGACTAGATATTATAACTGTAATTCTTTCTTGATAGCTATTTTGTTACATGTAAATTTGCTATGTTAAAATTGAAACTTTCCTTTTTGATTAGACAGAAAGGGGGAGGTGTGGTGGGATTCAGGTATCAGCTGATAAGATCCGAGGACGCTTACCCAGGGTCCTGGGCCCCTGAGGGGGGGGCATGGCCAACCCGATTGATAAGGGGCTGATGTGACCCTGGAAAGCCAGTTTGTCTGGTTCCTGGCTGCTAGAGAGTCCGGTTTGGAATCCATCATCCACTGTTCCAGACTCCAGTCCCTGTTCAGGCTCCGCTATAAGCTGTTACCTGTATCGTGAGTGTTGGTTTATATTTTAATAAATATTTATCCTGTGCTGGTGCCTTCTAAGTAAAACTTTGCCTACAGGGAGGTGATGTGGGAATGTCATTCTGTATGCTGTGAATATCAATCTTTAAATAAAGGAGCTGTATTGGCCCATGACAGGCACCATAGAAAAAGTAGGAGGAGAACTCACAGCATAGGTAGGAGAAGCAGGGCAGAGTCAGGCCAACCAGGCCGTAAGCCCAAAGGAGCAACATATAAGGAACACAGGTGAGCCACGGGCCATGTGGCAGACAGATTAATGGAAATGGGTTGAGTTAAGATGCAGGAGCTAGATAGCAACATACCTAAGCCATAGGCCAAACAGCATAGACTTAATATAAGCGTCTGAGTCATTTTGGGGGGTCTGAGAGCAGGCGGCTGGGCGGCTAAGTGGTCTCAGGCAGGTCTGTAGGTCTCAGACCTTTGGCTGCCCGGGACCTAGAAACCCCCACTACTACAGAGTAGGAGGACCCAAGTCCATGAATGAGCGTGTGGAGCAGACTACACATTATAGCATGGAAGGAAGAGAAAGCTTTATTGGACTAAGTCTCTGAGAGCATGGCTCAAAACAGTATTTAACCTTCTCCAGTGTTACAGCACTTCTGAGACTGCTCCATGTTATGACACTTTCAGAGAAAAACGATCCCTCTGAGCTTCTTCCCTTCACACTATCTCTGGTACTTACCTTTTAATTGTTTAGCCTTATGAGCTACAAGTTTGTGTGTTTTATCTCCCTTATGGATTGTGAATTTTTGAGAACAGGTGTGGAGGTTTCTTGCTGCACTTCACTCTTTGGGAGGTGGACTTCGAGGGTGGGTGCTGCTGCCCAGTATACACTCTAAATGGAATCATTATCTATAGTGATTTAGGCTGAAAAGCACAAAGGAAAACAGAGGCTGCAGAGATGGCTCGGAGGTTAAGAGCCAGCACTGCTTTTGGGAAGGGTGCAAACTGAGTTCCCAGCACCCTGGTCACCAATGCCAGAAATTCCAGCTCCTTCTTCAGGACTCTGTGGCATCTACATAGAAACAATGTTTCTCTTTGTTTCCCCCTTCAAATTAAAGGAGAAACACACCAAGAAGAGATTCTGAGTTCCTTCTCCTTTGGGTCAAGGAGATCTAATCAAGGCTCAGCTCCACCTGACTTTAAAAAATCCCTAGTCACACCATCTGAAATGTACCTCATATTTAAATATTTCCAAGCCCAAAGTCATCTAAATGCCAAACATTATAACCACTCCTCAAACTATAACCAAATCAGTTTCAGTCCAAAATGTTCCCCAAGCCCAAAACTGATGATTTAGGAAGTTTAAGAGTATTTTAAATTCTATCAAATATAATGGTTTATTCAGCTTGTACATGTACCAGTGTGGAGGGCATGGCCTGCACTCAGCCATGATTAGCATATCCCACACATATCTCTCATAGGCTTGGTTGTTCACTCAAACATTCCTTATAATATCATGCCAATACAAAACTTAAATCGATATCTCGCCGAATAGGAAACAATTGTTTGAGCAGTAATGCTGCTGTGGCTTCCACTGGGGAATCTTCTCCAGCAAGGATTCTTTGGAAGCTTGCCGGCTTGACTTTCATCTGCCATGAAGTCTTTCAGCTGTAGCAGGCTAGGAGGGCGGCAGGGATGGAGTTCCTTGAGAGCACAGGCCAGTGGCTGTCACTGACAGGTGCGCCTTTGTGCATCTGATGACAGACAGTTCCAGAAGTTCAATGGTCATGAAAGCCAGGGCCTTACACAGCCCCAAGTCTTCTTGCAGACTGGTATCCACACAGAGGCTAGAGAAGCCATGTCTCTGGAGCATGTCAGTGTGATCTTAGAGACCATTCATAATCTTCCAATTTTCTGTTTCATTGGGTGGTAGTTTTGTGCTGTCAGAACTCACAGTTTGGGGCTGTTTTACCAGAATACCAACGAACAATCCTAGGGTTAGTTCATCAGCATATTAAGGTCTGTCCTGGGCTTGGCTTGTAATTGAGGGCGCGGGCCTAGCCCCTATCAGGACTGCCCGGCAGCTAATTTCTATCTCACATCATCACATTATTCCAAGACACACAAAATGCTTACTAAGTTACACAAAAAGTAAAAAAAAAAAACAAACAAACAAAACCCCGTATGTTCCTACTTTCAGCCAATTGGAGGTGAACAAAAGGTAGAGACACTTAGGAATCAGAACCGTGGCAACTTGTTAGATGCCAGGACTGAAGCTGACTTTGGGAAACAGTAAAAGACGATGGTTTCCCGGACATCATAGAACAGTAGAAGGAAAGAAGAGAAAGTGTGTTGGATGCTTTACCATTTGAGATGTGGTGGCGTATGCAAGGGGAGAAGCTAAACAGGGAACTAGAGAAATGGGTTCGAACTCAGCAAGGAGCAGAAGTGTGAATCTGAAATATACTGACTGGAGTGTCAGTGCCAGATTAACAGGGACATTTGTGCAGTAAGATAAACGGATGAGATCTTTAAAACTCTTAGAGATCATTTTGGGTAGGCTAGCCTGCCAAGAGGACTAGGTAAAACAGGAGAGCGGAAAAGCGGTAGGCTGAGGGAAGTGGAAATTTTGAGGAAAAGGAAATCTTGGGATGGGACAGCACTGGGAAACAAAATATCCTCTGGCTTTGGTAAGGGCAGAAGACAGAGGGGCCAACTGAATGGAGTTGGAGAGAGCTACGGGTAGGGGTGGGGAGACAGGCAGCATGACACACAGCAGAGTATAGCTTGGGAGTGACTTGATGCCAAAGAGAAAGGGGGAGACCGATCAGGAGGCTTTAAGGAGGGTCGTCGGTGGTTCTGGGAGGTTTGAGGTCTGTGGTTTGACGGGGTAAAGTACAAAGGTTTGCTGTTCCTTGAAGGGAAGTGAGTGGGTGGCCTTCTCATCAGAGGGGAGGTACAGCATCAGTGGTCACGACTGGAGTGTGTAAGCACGCTGCACGGTGGTGCAGTCCTGAGGCTGCAGGGCCTAGGGAGGAAGAACTCCCCGTTTAAAGAGGGAGAAAGTAGAGACATCTTCAACAACTCCTCCCAGGCAGGAAGAAGCGTGGAGTTAGGGCTTTCTGCAGGGATTCCACCTGCTCTTGGCGCAGTGCCGGGGTCAAGCCAGGCACAGGTTCAGAACGCTCGGAGTCCCCTGGGAGCAGGTACCAGGCCTCGACGCCTCTGCCCCTTCGCATCCGAGCTGCGTCTTCTCCACCCCAGCCAAGCCGGTCCGCCCCTGCGTCTCCTTCGCCGTGAGCGCCCGGTTCGGACGTCACCCCCACATACGCCAATGAACTGAGGAGGAATGGACGAGTGACGGGAAGGACGACCGATGGGCGCACGGCGGGGGGCGGGACTAGTGGGGAGCGGCGCGGCGGGGGGCGGGACGCGGCGGGATGGGAGGGGGACGGGAGGCCCCTCCCCCGGCGGCGACGGCGGGCTCCGGGAGCCGCCGGAGTTTAAGCACGCGGGAGGGAGATGCGACCGCCGCTTGGGCTCCTTGCAGGTAACGCTCCGGGTGGCCTGACGCGGGCCGAGCGCAGCTGCGGGGCCAGCACGGTTAGGCGCGGGACGGGCACGGGCTCCCGGGCTCCCGGGCTCTCAGCAGAGCCACCGTCCAGCGTGGCGGTTCGGGGGCCCCGGGGGGGCGGCGCCCGAGCCCTGCACCTCTACTGGAGTTAGCTGTGGGACCCAAGCCGCCATCGGCGGACGCGGGCCCCGGACCGTGTGCACTTTGCTAGAAGCCGCACCCCGGACAAAGAGCGCGCTCGGTAAGGGGTGCGCGCCCCGGGCTCAGGCTCCGGTGCTGCCCTGACACGGTCGAGGTCGCCGCGCCAGCCCCGTGCCTCCCACTGTCTGACCCAGCTGCACAACAGCTTCGTGACCCGGGAGTGCACCCGGTGCAGCAGCCACCTGGCCGCGGGGTCCCCGCGCCTGGTTGCCAGCTGGCCAAGGCACGGGCGATGGCTGGACACAGCCGGGTGGCTTGGCCGCGTGCCCAGGGTTGCCCGGCGAGCCACCCTTCAGCGTCTGGAGTGCCAACTACTCCGCTCTCTGCTGTGGAGCAAAGCCGGTACTAGCTTGGGAGCCTGGAGCCACCAAGCTAGCTGGAGTTGGGGAAACCAAGCAGGTGGTGCAGCTACTGACTCGCCTCTGGAGAACTCCACGGGGAGTCTAGGTTGTTGATGTTGTGGCTGTGGGCTGTTTGTGTTTTTTCTTTTTTAACTACACACAAAAGAAAGAAGGAGTTAGAGGAAATAACTAGCCACTGAGTCATCCACACTTTGCTCTCTCCCTGGGAACAGATGGATGGGGAGAGTTCCTTGGGGAATAATTATAGTAAAGATTGACGAAATTGCCCCCTGTACCTGCACCCAGGTGGAAGAGGGGCTAAGTAGGAAAATGGCTACAAGGTAGCAAAGTAGGAACTCTCTGATGGAGGAATTCTGAGTGAATTCTCCCACAGGCAGCCTTTTGAGCATTCTTGAATTAAGAAAGTGAGTTACAACAGGGTGAACCTTCCTCTGCCTTTGGCTCAGAGCTACAGAGGATGGCTGGTCCCTTTGCCTTGGTCACTCTGTGTGTTAGCTCTTACTGCATTGTGCCAGAATATTGGTCAGAAACCATCACATTGTTTAATTTTCCAGAGGCAAGGTCATGCTCCATCTTGGAAGACAGCTGGCTTTGGCTGCATTGCCCTTAATGTAGAGGACTAGAGCCTCTCCATGCCTCTGGTAAATTTTTCTGCTAGATCGCCTTTGCTGGTTTTCCAAGGTGAATCATCTAGGTTGGGAATCACTGCTTCATTGCAGCCTGGGCTGCTATATCCAAAGTTGTTTGGGGTTCGTGGTTTTATAGTTAAGTGCGATTTGGCCTTTTTGACTGATAGGTGAGTTTGTTTTACCATCCTGAAAACTGAGGCTTAATATTAGGAGTTTGAGAATTGGCTTGTTCTCATTGAACCACTCTTAAGGAGCCAGTTCAGACGGGAGTTATAGATGTGGTGTCTTTTCAAACTACTCATGTAGATGGGTCACAGTGAGCATTCTTGTTTGGTCTTTCCATACAATGAACTAGCGTCCAAGCTGTGACTGAGGAGAGCTGCCAGGCAGGGTATCACCTGGAGAAAACAGTAAGACGTGTTGCTTAGTCAAAAACAGAAAGTCTTTTCCAGTACTGACGTGGATATAAAGGTCTTCTCTGCCTCTTCATCGGGACATGGTTTCATTTATTCTCGCACCAAGCCTCATTGTAGAACAAGGGTTGTTTCCTCCTGGAGGACTGAGAGTTGGGATCGGGGTCATTGTGTGGTATGGAGTTTGTATAGGACACAAAGATGCCACCAGGGAGGCCATAGGCGGTATCTGTCCTTTTTGGGTACACCCTGTCACCAGATTGGTTCTACTGGTCGTTAAGATGGCACCTAAGCTTTAAGACAGGGAACTGGAGACTAGGAACTGATCAAAACAGTGTGGAAATGGAGACTGCTTGTATTAGTATACTCAGTCCTCACCATAGCCTAAAGAACGCAGTGGTGTCTTACTCTACTGATGGAGAGACTGATCTTTAGGAAAACAGTGTTAGGGAATGCAGCCACCAATTCATGGTTACCTATCTTCAGAACCTTTGCCATGAACTGCTGTAGTGGATCTGAGGCTTTCACATGAGTTTCTAACGTATTGTAACCCTTTTTTATTTTCTTAGAAAAGGCATATTCTAAACTGTTCTGTTAATGTGTACGAACACAAGTATTTGAATATTCTCACTTGGAAAGCAGTAAAGGCATTGGACTAAGGGGGAGAGAGCAGAGATGCTTCCATGAAATGGCAAGAGCCAGTGAGGACTGAGAATTAGGGTAAAGGACAGAATGCCTGCACGGTACGCTTTTGGTCCTCACAGGGAAAGAGGATATAATTTGACATCAACTTATCTCTTTACCTGACTTCCTAAAAGTGGGGGCCTGGCCTACCAGGGTATCCCAAAAGTTAAGATCTGTAGTCCACCCTACACATATGTGGGCTATCGCCTAAATGATGATTGGCTTGGTTGTAAATATGAATGGCCAGGAGAGGCATAGCAGCTAATTTAGGGACAGATTGTCTCATCAATCAGTGATCATAAGACTATTTGAACATCATAACAAACTGTAATTTCATATTTCAAATTTTTAGGGCTCAAATATCAGAACCAGTTATATGATTTTGTGGCTTTCACATAGTTTGTTATACCTTAAAAATTGATATAAAACATTTGTTGTCCCGCACATTGGTTTTCTAAATTAAAGAACACATTTAATTCCTTCTATTTTTAAAGTCATGGTGTCTTCCTAAGTATCCAGTCCTGTTTTAATTTAACAGGAACAAATTGTTTAGCTAGAATGTAAAACAGCCATCAAGGTATTCATGGTGACCTGACCACAATTAGGATTTAAGCGCTGGTTTATCTTTTCAATGGAAAGAAAAGATACAGCAAGTAGCCTTAACATCAGGTAATGATGCTCAGGGGACAAGCAGAGAAAGAGTTTCAGGCTTTTGTGTCTGGATTGTAAATAGGATTCTGCCTCTGGGAAGGATCATCACTGCCATTGAAAGGTGTGCTCTGCTGCCCATCAGTCTGCTTCTACCTTTATTCAGACAAAAGACTTAAAAAAGATGTCTGTGTCCTGAGATTTCTATTTGGCTGACTTTATGTTGATCTGGATATTTACTTGGGAGTTCTGGAATCAAAATACCCAAGCTGCATCTCAGCCTGGAGAGCTTGAATTTTCTTTAATTGGCTTGAAAGCAGAGTGGAGGCTGTTCTCTTAGTAGGGAAGAGTACCCAAAAGCCAGTACTAAAGGAGATTTTGCGAAGACTGTTAAACTAATAGAAAGTATAATGGTAGCTGGCCTTCTCCAGACATTTATTAAAATCCCAGGGGCTCAATTCAGGAAAACATCTCGATCACGTTGGCCAGTAGGCAAGACTGTGGGGCATTTTCTTGATTAATCATTGAGTTGGAGGACCTAGGCTACTAGGCAGTGATTCTCTTGGGTAGATGAGTCTGAGCTGAGAAAGAAAGCAGGGTGAGCAAGCCACTAAGCAGCATTCCTTCATGACCTCTGCAGCTAGGTCCCTGCTTTGAATTCCCTCCCACAACTTCCTTTATGATGGGCCTATAAGCCAAATAACACCTGCCCCACCAATAGATAAATAACCACTCTAAGGTGGGCAGTCTCATTTCATTTAATAGTGAGGAAGTCATTTCAGAGAGTTTAACTCTCCAAACCTATACAAGACTGGAACTGAGCTTCCTGACCAGAAGGAAGCATTTATAGAGAGTGTGGTGGGAATAATATTAGATAACTGATTTGCAGATAGTTTTGTGTTTGAGTCTTGGAATTGAACCGGGCTGTTATGCAACTCTCATAGCTAAAAAGGTCTTACATTTTGCCCTTTTCCACGGGAAACAGAGACTCATACAAGGCCACACAGCTGAGAGATGGCAAAGCCATTGCCTATTTGAAAGTTCCTAATAAGTGTGTGTTCCTAGCTTGACTCTTGACTGGCAGTCTGATCTTTGTGCATGCAGAATTGGGACAGCTTAGTTCTTTCTGGGATCTTCCAAAGTTACTCTATCCCCATGTAAACCCCAGTTCAGTCAATCATTGTCATATACCCTTACCTCACAAGTCACCCTTCTAAGATTTTCAACTAATTGGCATATGTCCTTGTTCTATACACAGACTATAAGGTCTGTCTCATAAGTGAACTCAACTCCTCACCCTTCAGTGTGCCAGCAATGGATAGTTACTGATTTTTCCACATTGATGAAGTGGATTGTAACTTTTGAAAAAGCCTTGTAAGCTGGCTCTGAGAATTAAAAATGACTTGCTTTATGGGTTAGTAAATACAGAATTCTCTTAAGTCAGAATTTCTGAAAGGAAACATTAGAAACCCAAGAGCTTCAGATTCTTAGGTCATGGGAAATCCGTTTTGAGTCCCAGGTCACGTTTCTGCCCACTAAGTTTGAAAACCACAACATAACATGTCTAACGATCACATTCTGTACAATCACATTATACCTACTGATGTAACTCTTGCTTAAGGTAAAGATGTCCACTGCAGAAGTGTGCTTACGGGTATTTACATGATGTTATTCCCTTGCAGATTTCTCAGCATAATGCTGGAGCAGGAGGCCGGCAGCCTGCAGTTTTTAACATGGCCGAGCTGGATGCTGACTTGGATCACATCGTTCCATCTTCTGTTCTTACCCCTTTCTGGGCTAAGTTAGTAGTGGGGTTTGTTTCCCTCCTGTGTTTTGCCAGGAGCTATGATGGAGATTTTGTCTTTGATGACTCTGAAGCTATTGTTAACAATAAGGTTTGTGTCTTAATCCCCTAGGAAACTTGAGCATGTGGGTTTGCTTATGTCTTAGTAGTCATCCAAGTTGGTGTTAATTCCCGGCTAAGCTTGGGTTGACCCTTAGTCTGGGTCTCACTTAAGCTATAGGTTTCCATTTCATTTTGTTTAGTGTCTCCTAAATTTTTTGCCCCAGGTCTGCAGCACCTTCCTGTGCTCAGGAGACCCCATCCACATATGTATCAGAGACACTATTCTGCTAAGGTCACAAAGCCAGGGCTGTTGCAGAGCAAAGCAGATTGAGTACTTCAGGTTTTATGAAATTTTCCAGAACTGTGAGAGGAAAGAAAGACCCTCATCAATTTGTTCTAGTGATGGATGGATCTAATCGCATATGGAAAGGTGTATGACCTATAGCAGGCAGCAGCTGGAAGAAAAGCAATGGACTGCTGAGGGATACAGTATTCCCACTTATTTCACGGTTGGAGACTCAAGTTTGCTGATCTTGCAAAATTCTAATCCATCTTGTTCACCATAAGGCTATGAAAATACTCATCTTTTTAATTATAAAATGGGAAGGAGTAAGAAACTTGGAGTCAGGCAGAACCAGTGCTCAGAAGTGGCATGAGGTAGAACCTTTGTGATAGTCTTACCCAGCCCAGAGGCTCTGCTGTTTACCCTTGACCAGAATGTGAAGGAATGCACCTGCTTGTCCCTCTGGGGCGTGTCACTGAAGGAGCTTTTACAGCGCCACTGTTGCATGCTCTGTTGCGTGCTCATAAGAAATGAGGGCATTGAGCTAGCTCAGCAGGGTAAGCAAGGCACCTGCCAGCAAGCCTGCTGACTTGTTCACTCCCTAGGACCCACATTGTGGAAGGAAAAAACACAGTCATACAAAATATCTTCTCACCACACACACATCATAGTATGTCTGTGTGTGCGCGTGTGTGTGTGTGTGTGTGTGTGTGTGTGTGTGTGTGTGTGCAGACACAAGCTAATAAAGGCAATAAAATATATATAATTCATACAAAGTATATATATTTAAAATCATAGATGTCACCAAATGAAGAAAAGTCCTTTTTACATGGAAAATATCAAAGAAAAGTCCACATGGCAAGACTGTATGTTAAGAAGTTGTAGAAATTCAGGTTTGACTTGGAGGTGTTTTGTCTGTAGCATAATAATAAAATTAGATGTGTATGTGTATGTATGAGTTGTTCTGAGTCGTAGTCTCATACTGCTCTGACTGGCCGCAAACTCACAGAGATCACCTGCCTCTGCCTCCTGAGGTTAAACCTCACTTGGGTTAAAGGCCCACACCACCATGTCTGCATCTGTTGATGTTCACTTTTAACTCACATTTTCCACTTGTAATTTTTCTCCATTGCATTTACCTGCCATCTATGAGAGATGACTCCTTAAAAGAAGTATGTCTCACCAACTGTGCCACATTGATGGCTTGCTAGGCACAAAATAGCTTTTCCAACAAGGATTCACCTTTACTTTTTAAGTTCTGTTATTTATTGTAACTTTCTTCACACGTGTACCTGCATGTGTAAAAGGTTAATTCACAACCTGTGTTGGAAAATTCCATTGAACTGGGAAGGAAGCAGCATGGGTTCTGGCGTGGAGTGCTCTGATGATGACTGTAGATCTCCTTCCACCTAAGAGGAAGTGGGCAGGTGTCTTGTGCCTCTGCCTAGTATCGATTGAGCAGTAATTTCTGTACTGTCACCTCTCGCCCCTTGTATATTAACTTGCCAGCCTTCCATGTTCTCCTTTCTTGTTGAATGGAATGCACACCTCCACTCCTGAAACTGTCTTCATGATATAAGCAGGCGGGTGCTAGGGAGAGGGGTGAATTCTGTTTGCTAGATGCTTCCTTGTGCTGAGTTGCCATTTCTTGTTCCGTAAGATCATCTCTGGGACAGGGCTGTTAGGAGGGATTTCAGATACAATCTAGTGTTCCCAAAAATCATTAGAAAAAAAGGATTGACCTTTCTCTCACACACTCTGCTTCGTGTAGGCTGTGCCTAATTAAATATTTAGAGCTTCTTTGGTGTTCATTTCTGTTCAGAGGGAGGATAAGATGCACTTATGTCACTGGGTTAGCAGATGGATCCTGTTATCTAGCAAAAATCCAACTGGCTCGTTGGATGGATGATCTGAATCTTTAAGGCCACTAGAGCTGGTAGAAGTAAACGTCATAATGAGAATCAGGTGATCAAATGGCATCTGTTCTTCCCCGTGTGGCAGAAGAGGCCATTAAATCCTAGAGCTGGAGTAGCAGGTGGTTGTGAACCCAAGGTGGATACTGAGAACCAAATCTAGGTCCTCTGTCTTAGCCACGTAGTCATTTCTTCTTAGTTTGAGTATCCTTCTGTGCTCAAAAGACCACTGCTTAGAAAGCGGTAATGGTGTGGTTTCTCCTGTACACACACCTGCTGGAGTTAAGGGCTAGTCGTGTAAAGATAAGGAGTTGTGAGCCACCCAACAGGGAACTGAACTCAGGTTTCTGAAAGAGCAGAACATGCTTTTTACTGCTGAGCCATCTCTAGCCCCCTCATTTAATTTATATGCCATTTGGTTTTGTATTTTAAATATAAGGACAATCCATTTAGGCATATTTGGTATAAAGTTAAATCATCTCCCCAGAAAGATAGAACTTTGTTTAATATTTAGTATTCTTACATTCTAAACTTATATGGAAGTTTTTTTTTTCCCACCTATTTTCACAGTCTGATTAACTCATATCCCAAAGTGGAAATTCTAAGAATCATATTTGCCCATACTTGTTTAACCTGTATGCTTTTCTAATACTTTACCTTATTTAATTGGTTGTGAAAGGGTGGTAGGGGCCACTACAGTGCTGAGAGGCCTGTTCCCTCAGCATGTTTTAAGTACCTTCTATACTTCAGCTCATGTGGCCCAGGCATCTGGTGACAGAGAAACTAAGCCATAGTTGTGAGTAGCCAGTGTGCCCGGTGCTCTGGGGACAGATAGGAGATGCCCTGGAATCCACAGAAGGGGGTTGAAGATGACCATCTTGGGCAGACTTGCCTATGCAAAGCCTCTTGGGAGAGAACTCAAAGAGAGCTGGGCAAGAACATGGAGACAGATGGGTGCAGAGGCAATGGCGGCCTAATGAGGACATAGCTCTGACCCAGAAGGTGAAGCTATTGAAAGACTTGTAACTAGCTGGATAGTTAATGTGCACTTAGAAATACTTTGTGTAGAAGATGTGAGGATACAGTGGCCCTTTTAGGGAGCCCTCCCATATCCTGGAGAAGAGACTACGTGGAGATGGAGCCTAGGATTAGGAGGAAGGATGAAGCAGGCAGAGTTGACAGCTTGGGGGAGCTTTCAAGCTTTGGTGAAGATTAGGATCATGACTCCTTATCCAGAATGTCCCATTGTGTTCCTGCAGGACCTCCAGTCAGACACACCCCTGGGGGACCTGTGGCATCATGACTTCTGGGGCAGTAGACTAAGCAGCAATACCAGTCACAAGTCCTACCGGCCACTCACTGTCCTGACTTTCAGGTAAGGTGTAACAGTAAGAACAGGGGCATCATTTGAGGTTTCCACATTGACATCATATGTGGGGTCCAGTCATTAGTTCTTAGGTTGGTGGAGTACATATGTATTTCAAGATATCTCTGCTTATTTGAGGTCTTAGGAAATGTACTACAGGGAAGCTGGGAGAATGTGCCTGAGGATTCTCCTTATCAGCTGTACAAACTGAAACTGGAATTATGCAGAGATTAGCCTGGCCCCTCTGCAAGGATGATGCTTGGACCAGCAAAGCATCTATGACTCTGGTTCTCAGAGAGCCCACTTTTTACTATTTTGTTAGCAAAGCGCCAGGGGTACAATATGATGTCTATCAAAGCGACACAGGCATCCAATAACACTGGATTTTTTTCCTGGATCATGACAGAATTAAGCTCTGAATCATCCTGCCATCACCAAGTCAATATGTAAAAGGAAAATGAAATTAAAGATGACTTCTGGTCCCCATTAACCAAAGCTACTAGTCACATAAAGTTCTTATACCTGTTTCTGGGTTGCATATAAATTCTTGTGTATAGATCTTTCAGAGAAATATTTATAAAACAATTAGAACCACCAGCAAAAAGAAAGACTCACACAGTAGGAAGGTATCCTGAGGAAGAAGGCTGGAGATACATATTGTGAAAGCACTTTTTGTGCAGATGTGTAGGATATGTGGCTAGCTTCAATCTAGGCCCCTGTGAGGTAGCCTTGAGGGATTAGTGGTTTATCTTGTCCTTGGAAAATAATCCCTTTGGGAAACTTAAAAAGTAAAATAGAAAGGTCTAGTTTTCCTTTTGATTTTTCAGACTCTGGCCATTTCTGGCCACTCTGTGGCTGCTTTCACGGTTTCTTCAGGCTTTTTAGCTGGACAGGTACTTTTACCTTGGTGCTGTTTTCATGAAGGAGGCACCAAAATCTATCAACAGCTGCCATCCTGTTGTGTGTGCATCATGCATCCACTGTGAACAAACATCGTTTGTTGCAGGATCAACTACTATCTGTCAGGAGGCTTCCACCCTGTGGGTTTCCATGTGGTCAACATCCTCCTGCATGGTGGCATCTCCATCCTCATGCTGGATGTCTTCTCGGTTCTGTTCGGTGGCTTACAATACACCGGTAAAGGCCGGAGGGTGCACCTGGCCCCCAGAGCTTCCCTGCTGGCAGCACTGATGTTTGCTGTCCATCCAGTGCACACTGAGTGTGTAAGTATCACCCACGTGTGACAGTCTGCATGTGTGTAAGAAGTAAGACATCTGTGTGCCATCTGGCTTTCTGAAGTGGCTCTTCATGTGTTCCTCTTGGTCACAGAGTACACATCACAGTATCTTCAGAAAATACACAATGCTTTCCCGGTCAGGTATTTGAAACAATGGGTTCTAGGTCAGAGACATCTCTTTATGGGCAAGTAATAGTTACCTGTGCTGAAAGACTTTCTCCTCAGAGTGGGCTGTGCTCTTGGGTGGACTGTCTGTTTAAACTGTGTGATAACATTAATTTCAAGGATGTAAATGCTGACTGATTTTGTCTGACTTTACAGCCTAAAGGCCAGCAGTTAAGAACCCTTCCTCAGTGTAGAGACTGGGTAGGGTAGTTTTGTTTGTTTGTTTATGGTGGAAGATAGGGTCTTGAAAGGTAAGCCCTGACTGGCATAGAACTCCCTTAAGTATACCCTATAGACTTTAAATCACATAGATTCTCCTGCCTCTGCCTCCTGAATGCTGGGATTAAAAGCATGAACTACCACACCTAGCCTGGGTAGTTTTTCTTTAGCTTTATGGTTTATACAATACTTTATTAATATAATTAGCATAAAAGCATTATGACATCAGATGATCTAGTACAACTTTATAGGCAGTGAGTATCCCAAAAGGATAAAGAAAATTGAGTGCAGGGTACACTGAAACTCTGAGGTTCCATGGCCCATGCTGGTACCAAGGAACTGCTGGATCTCTTCTCTCCCTGGGTCTCTTCCTCTTAACAGACTTGGCCAGGTGAACAGTGGTAGTAGGAGCCTAGCCTGCTGTCCTGTGCCTAGGACATGAAGGGTACACCTTAGACACAGACTGAGATTTAACTGGACAGGTGCAAGGTAGCCAGGAACCCCTAGATGCACACATGAGCGCTTGGAAAGCGTGAAGCAGAATGTTGCTGAAGTAACTGATTGGATTTAGTCCGTCTGGTAGCACAAAACACCTGGATTAGAACGCTCCATATGCTGTTTTCTCTCACCGTGGACTTTACTTCTAACAGACGTTAAAATGTCTACATTTTACTGATTATCCTGTTGAGGGTCCTAAAGTCAATTCTCAAATGTTTGGCAGAATTCTTATTTTTGGCGCCTGACCTCTCATAATGTCTGTTCTTTGGTTTTGAGAATACCATGGACTTTTTATTGTTCTGTATCCTTTATGAAAGCCTATTGCCGATGCTGCAGGAGTCCACTTTAAAACATCCCTCTTGTGCAGGACCATGACCAAGTCAGGATTGGTTGCAGCCTCGTTTCTCTGGTCTGTCATATCTCAGATGCATCTGAAACAGTTGGGACTTTCTGGGAAAGCTCTGGTTAACTATTTGCTTCTTGTCTAATTGAACATAATCATAAAGTCATAATAAAACTGAATGATCAATCAAAGGTTTTCCAAAACTCTGATTTTAAGTATTGAAAAGTTGATTTATAAAAAGGTTTCAAGGCCTGGGTATGCTTACACATGTTTGTGCATGCATAAAGATACTCCCCTCCCCCCAACACACACACATACACACACATTGCAGATAAATACAGTTTATCTGCTAATCTTAAAAGGCTACATATAAGATCTTTGAAGAGTTGAGGGAGATGGAGACATAGTTCAGCTAATCAAGTACTTGCTGTGTAAGCCTGTGGACCTGAGTTTGACCACTAGCAGTCACAGAATTCCTGGCATAGGGGTGTCTAGCTACAGTTCCGGTGATGGTGAAGGAGGCAGCCAGCGTGGCCTAATTAGTTGTGGGCCCAGGAAAGACCCTGTCTCAACCAAGGTGGTCCACCACTGGGGCATAACACCCAAGGTTGATGTCTGGTTTCCACAACCACAAGTACACACACACCCACAACCACAAGTATACATGTGCTCAAGCACACACACAGAGACAGACCTGTAGGGAGAAAGGAATATTTGAAAATTCTCTTGTCTCTATGCCATTCCATGACAACCATTTTAGAAAGTAATTAAAAATTAGCATTCCCAGACAGATACTTTGCATGTTTACCTTTCATTATTTTGATGGACTATCCAATTTCCTCTTATCGGCTTTTCCCTGTTATCTCTCATTCTACATTTTTTAAATGCCAGCTTTAAACGTGTGCAAAAAGCAGGATACCTGGAGTTTATCTTTAGGTGGCAGGGGAATGCCTCACAGGTGTCCTGCC
Source organism: Phyllotis vaccarum (assembly GCA_033318265.1). Taxonomy (NCBI): domain Eukaryota; kingdom Metazoa; phylum Chordata; class Mammalia; order Rodentia; family Cricetidae; genus Phyllotis; species Phyllotis vaccarum. The sequence goes on from JARWLC010000005.1 coordinate 1,698,698, forward strand.
AGGATTGGAGAGACAGCAGGGTGGCTGCTGCCCGTAGCAGGTCCATGTGGCTCCCTGTGGCATGAGGGCGGTGTGAATTTGAGTAAATGTGTGTCTGTAAATATGTGTTAACAGCCTGAGCCCTGCCAGGGTTTAATGATGTGCATTTCTTTGTAATTAATATGAATGTGTTTTGTGCCTTTATCCCTCCCCCATTAATACTGAGAATATTTTTGCCCACTGCAAATAAACACTTATATTTTCTCTTTTATGTTATTGGGTTTTTGTTTTGCTTTGTCTTGTTCTTTTTTGTTGTTGCTTTTGAAACAGAGTGTCACATAGCCCTTGAAGTGCTGGAATTACAGGAGTGTGCCCCTATAACCAACTTAGCATCTAACATTTCGTAGCCATCCAGTATACCAGATATAGAGGGTTCTGACCAAAGCCAGGATGGCCCCAGGCAAACTGGGATGAGTTGGTCACCCTTCAGTCTCGTTCCTGTCTGGGCTCTGATTGGTAGGGGAATCATTATCACCAAATTTAAAGCAGGTCATGGAGACGAGCTCCAAAGGCTGCATACAGGGTTCAAAGAAAAGGTCCACGGCATAGCAAAACTTAGCTTAGGGCTTATCCGTGGTGATATATTGTGCATTTAATAAAGTTTGCCTGGAAATCAGAAGACAGAACCAAATCACATTTAGCCATGAAGGTCAGGGAGTGGTGACCCACACCTTTAATCACAGAGAGAGGCAGAGATCTCTGGATCTCTGTAAATTCAAGGCCAAACAGCCAAGTGCTGATGGCTCATACCTTTAATCCTAGCTCTCAGAAAGCTGAAGAAGGAAGTGAGAGAGCTGGGTAGGGAAAGAGGGGGCAGGAGGTCAGGACTTTGCCTGAGCTTCCTTCCTCCTTCAGCTAAGGCCCGAGAGGCACTTAGTTGAGGATTCGTGAGTGGCTGGGTGAGAAGTGGCTGTGGCTTGTCTCTCTGTCTCTTTGAATCTGAAGGAATCAATTCATAGAGGCACTGCTCGGGTCATGTTCTTTTAATTCTTCCTGTATTCTCCCCATAGCTCAGTTCTACCTGTGTTCTAATTCTTCCAACTCTGATTCTCCAGCTTCTTCTACATGGCCACACACACATGTCTAACAGGACACTTTGCAATAATAAGAAAAGTTATAAAAGCTATATCTGAAGGTCCATAGCACATTCCTTGAGTAGACAGTAAGATGCAAAGCCATTTACCATGGCAGCACATAGGCAGGGACACGGTGCTTGTCACTTTCCTGGGCAGTGGCATCTACAGTTAGGTGGACATAAAACTATTTCTCTCTGAACTTGGTTAATTTATTACCTCTAGTTTGGGACCTAAGTAATAAGCAGTTAGTTGAAGCCTGAGTTTCAATTTAGGGTAGAAGCTTGTTTACTAAACATTTATCAGTAAACCCTGCTGTTTCCATTACCAGTTGGACCTGGTAGGGGAAGCTGGCAAATCGATTGAAGTCACTTTTGTCTCTGAAGGACTTTGATTCAACAACCCAGATATCTGTAATTTTGTCCTTGAGTATTATCTGTGAAAGTCAAACTCATGATCCAACCATAGAGACACTTCATGTAGCCAGTTAGCCCTGTCAGCTTAGCTAACTATAGAGAACACGCTTCTAAGTGTAATTACACTCCTTGAGGAACAATAACTCCAGTTTTTAAGCATATCCTAATGCACTTTTTTATTTAGCAAAATTATATACCTTAATGAGAAGTCATCTTTCTGATCATCCACAGATAGATGTACACATAAGTTTAAAATGTAATCATGAGATTGCATGTACATATTACATAAAAATGCATGGTAATGAGATTCCACAGATATTTTTAGGGGAAAAAATGGAGTGGATCAGGAGAGAAGTTACAGAAGCAACTGGTCATTTCCAGTCCGTGACCCCAGGCCTTACCAAGTGGGGCTCCTGTCATAGTCATTCATCTGGTGGGTTGGCCTGCTGAACACTAGTTGTCACCTGCTCCATTTTCTTATGGCCTTTGGTAAAGCCATGGCTACCAGCAGTTTTTTTAAGTCCCAGATCATTCTGGATGGTTAGTAGGCAAATGAAGCTTCTGATAGCGCACTGTTTCCCTGTGGAGGCGAGAACATGAGCAGATATTGCTTAGGTCCTGATCTGGGTTTGTTTTTTGTTTTTTTTTGTTTTTTTTTTTGTTTTTTTTTGCTCACCCATCAGGATAAGATACCCCAAGGACTCCAATGCCATTGTGCTCAAAGCATGGCTAAAGAAGACAAGTTACCTCTGCTTTGGTATCAGAAAACCTCAGGCCTCTTCAAGACTTCTACTCATCCATTACTAAATCCAGATGTTTTGCCAGGAAGGGGATGAGATACAGTCTTTCCATCCCAGGCTGGTCAAATTCATTAGTAGCTAGTAGGATGAGGCTGGCTTTGAACTCTAGTCTTCCTGACTTCACCTTCAATTGTTGGAATTGTAAACATCATCCCCAGCTTTGAACACTTAGACTTCAGTACAAAAGGGGCTTCCCATCCCCAAATTCTTAATTATGGTTCCTGCTAAGGAAACCGTAGGCCACCTGTTTAATGGATTCAGAGATGGTGTGTTTAATTTTTTTTCCAGAAAACATTGACAGAAAATTGTAGTCAGAAGTTTGTGTCCCACAAACAACTCCTGCTTCCCAAATAATTGACTTGGAGGCTTAATATTCAAGTACATGCTGGGCCAGTAGCTCAAGCATATTACTAACTAGCTCTTACTCTTAAATTAACCCATAGTTCTTATCTTCTCTTATTCACGTGGCCGGGTGAATACCTTTTCTCAGTCCGGCATTCTCATCTTGCTCCCTCTGCATCTGGCTGGCGACTGCATTCATTCTTTCCTGTTCCCAGAATTCTCCTAGTCTGGGTGCCCCACCTCTACTTCCTGCCTGGCTGCTGGCCAATCAGTGTTTTATTAACGAATACAAGTGACAGATCTTTACAATGTAGAAGAGCATGATTCCACAGCAGGACTGCTTGAGGTAATCTGAAAGAAAAAGTCAACTGTTGGAGAGAAGTTTACCTGAAAAATACATATTTTGCAAATATCAGAGAGAGGAGGGAGGGAGGGAAGAAAAAAGCCTCATCTTCCTTGTGTCCTTTCTCCAATACTTAGATATAGCCTGTTCTGTTCTGTGAGTTTTCTAATTACTCTTGACAAATATTCACTGAAGTGCTAAGTGCTTCTTTAAAACACTTGCCATGGGTTTATTTTTCATTTGTTTTTATGCCAAGTAGTATAACCGTCATTACTTTAGGACTTGAGATTGTCTTTAATAATTTACGAAAATCGGGGTAGAGAGTTGGCTTAGCCGTGAAGCACTGAGCTCCCAACCAGAAGGACGATAGTTTACCAAAAGAAAAGCTTTCCTTTAGAAGATAAGTTCATTTGTTTAAAGTTTATTTCTTGGCAACTCCTTGCATCCACTTTAACCACCCTGAAAGAAGGGGCTTCAACAGCCTGGTCCTTTTGGCTTTGTCCTTGGCTTCTGTCCAAACGACTATCCCTTTAGTCATTCCAAGAAGTCCAAGTCCTGGTTCCCCTTCCTGGGCTTGCAGGTTTACATTGCCTTGGTTGCTTCTATTCTGAGAGAGTTTCTGGTTTGGTCTGTCCGAAGCCACAGCTCTAAAGAGCTCCTCTCCTTGTATCCCAGCTGGATGCCCACAAAGCCTGGATGCTCTAATCATTTCTTTACTTGCTACCATGCCACAGAAGCAGTACCCCAACCCCAAGGTGTCCTTGGTCCGATTTTTGCCTGCCACTTTATCCTATTTTTAGAACACTCTGAGATTCATGAAGGGAGCTAACAGGGAGCCACACTCTCCATGTGCCAGGCTTTGTCTGTAGCTGCATCTCTAATTACTTAGTGTGTCCTTGATTAAATGAATTTACCTTTGAGTATCCATAACTCATGTATTCATTTGACCCTCCAGTGAACTGCCATGTTCCCTTCAGGTCCATTAAGCTTGTCTTGCCCTTTGCTTCCCTTCCTGGTTGATTGCTATCATTTCTGTGAAGTGTTGACTGTGGCTCATGGTCTGAGGGCACAGTTCATCAGGGTAGGTTTCCTCTCACACATGCTCTTACTGGGATGGATTGATCAACTCATTCTGTTCTCTTATCCTTGTATAACACCATAAGTTTCCCAGTGCACAGTACACTGTAGCCTTTCATATGCAAAAGGCATTCTTGTTTAGCTGTTGATTGTACACATCCTTATGAAACATGTATGTGTACTAATTTCCACAGATAGGGCATTTTATCTGTTCTGTGAGAAGCGATTAGTCTGCCCATCCATTGAAGTGATTTGGTATATGCCACATTTAGGTGCCAGTTAGTAAAGGACACCCTATAAGTAGAGCAGTACTCATGAGTAGAATTCTGTGGTTTTCCTTATATTTGGAAAACAATTATTGGGGTAATGAGCTTGGAATAAATGAATACAAACTTCATACAGTTTCACTGTAACTAGGAGAAGGAAGGAAAGAATGTAGAGTTTCATGTTGGGGATGAGGATACAGAAAGGATGAGAATTGTGCTCTGTTTCGTCTCATTGGTCATTTCAGAACCATCTTCACTTAGCAGGTTAGCCCTCTAAACCAGTTAGAGTTGGGAAAAAATGGCAGAGGCAGCTCAAAGGCATTAAGCCTGTCTTTTCTTTCTGCTTAAACTTTTAACATATTTTCTACTTATATGTGTGATTTGGGATGTCTATATGCTGTAAATAAAAGACTGTTTTGGTCATGACGGGCACCATAAAAAAATAAACAAAAAAATTAAAACATAAATAAAATAATAAAAAGCGAGGCAGCTGCCCAAGTTTCAACATATAATAACACAAATAAGCTACAGGCCACATGACAAAACAAATTAAATAAATTAAATTCAAATAAAAAATCAACAGTATGCCTAAAACATACGCTAAGCAACATAAAATTAATATAAACATTTATATATTTCATTAAGACTTTAAATAAAATTACTAATCCAAGTAAACAACAATAAACAAATCCAAACTATAAAACTAACTCAAGCCAAAAACCTTCTGTTACAGATGGCGCCCAACATGATTGTGTTTCCAATCAGATTTAAAATTTTAAATGTATTATTATTGTTATTACTATCATTTGTGTGGGTGCACATGAAGGCATGCTTGATGTATGTGTCTGCCTCATACTGGGGGGGGGGGTTGAATGCCATGATACACATGTGGCAGGGGCATGGATGCCATGACACGTGCATGCCAAAGGACTTCTTGACGTTGGTTCTCTTCATCTCCCTTTTTGTTTTTTATGGGTTCTGAGGATTGAACTTAGGTCTCCAGGTTTGGGCAGCAAGTACCTTTACCCACTGTTGCCGTTTTGCTGGTCCCAGGATTTATTTATTTATTTATTTTAATGCTGTGTTCTCTGAGCTGATAACACTTTTTGATTAAAAGCCTCCTATGGGACATGAGAAACCTGGCTCACTGGTGTTCTTGGGTGTAGTGTATTAAATAATACCACTTTTGCTAGACATGTGCTGGGCACACTAGTTTCTCTTAGAGCAATGATGTCTTATACCAAGAAGGGTGAAGAGAATGAACCAGCTGTAAGATCACCAGGTTTACTGGCATGTCATAGGTGTGGGGTCTAGTAGGCTGCTGGTTTTGTGTCTAGAGAATATGTTGTATATAGTTTAGCAATGCTTAAGTGTTTTTTATGTAAACCTTTCTCCCCCCTTCTTTTAAGGTCGCTGGTGTTGTTGGCCGTGCGGATCTCCTGTGTGCCCTGTTCTTTCTGTTATCTTTCCTTGGCTACTGTCAAGCGTTTAAAGAAAGTAAGCATAACGTTTGTCTTCCTCATTTGCCACCCTCTTCATATTTCTGTCTTGGAACAATGTTTTAACAGGTAGTGAATTAATGTGTTTGTATGAGGTTATCATGTGAGACACTGGGTCAAAGGTTTAGACTCTTTGCACATATGTTTATTTCATTGCTCTTTCATAGTGCTACATTCTAGATCAGTAATACAGAGTTCCGGTACCGGTGTCCTGGTGAGGAGCAAAGCTGAGCTGAACTACTGAAGTACTTGTGCTGGGGTGGGGTGGGGGCTATTTTTTTTCCCAGCAGAATTGTACAGTTGTGTACTAGCTTGGGGACGCTGTAGAGATCATGTCTTTATGGCCAAGTTGCCCCATCCTGATTTCTAAGGGTGGGCTGAAACAGCCCTATGAGAGTGTTTACTCCATTGGCCCTCCCCCTTCTTTGCCTGTAGGCCAAACCTGAGCTCTGGTTGTGACTCTGGTTCTTTTAGACATGCAGCTCCATTGTGACACTGGAGAAGGGGACACTGCCCCATGCTGGTGATACCTACTTTGGGTAGGCATGACCATACCCCACACCCTTGTGTCTTTTTTTTTTAATCCAAGAGAAAGAAACACTGTATACCAATTGATTTCTCATCGTCTGGGAGCAAGTGAGTGGAATAGCTTCAAGTGCAGAGAAGAACAAGGGGCCGCTTCTCTTCCTAAGACCAGAGGTGAACATGCAGAAAGGTACACCTCCATCAGTTCCCTGAGCAGGATCTTCCCACTGTGAGAGCTCGGGACTGTATATGATGTGGGGAAGTTGTACCTGCCCCAGTCCCACAGCAAAGCTAAGAGATGATGGCACCAATCATGTTTTCCATAAAGTTATCCCCTCAAGGACATGTTTATTACAGATAATGTCACTCTGTGTTCTAACATTGGCAGTTCAGTCAGAATCTGCAGGAACATACTTAAAACTTTAGACTTGTAGATTTTTTTTTCAGAAATGTTTTTTTAAGTCATCATTTATTAGTCTTAACATAACCTTATTAAAACAACTATTTGCAATTAAGAGTAGATTTGAGTCATCAGAGTATTTTTGAAGAAAGTATTCATATTAAATATTAAATATCAATAGATTTAGCATTAGGATGCATCTTATAGAATCTCCTACTGCTTTTAAAGATTGCTCTTGAGAAGTCATGGGGAAAATAATCACAACACTAACTATCCTTCTAGTGAGTAAACTGATAAATTTATTTGTTGCACGAATTCTGGTTGTAATAAAGGAAACTCAGAGCCAGATATCAGGGAAAGGCTGAGACATCAAAGAGAGGAAACAGCACAGTCAGATCTCACCCAGCTGTCTTCCAGCTTCCTCAGCCTGCTCCTCATCACTTCTACTGTCTCACCTGTCTCCCTACACCTGCCTTAAATACCCTCTTCACCCAGTTGTTTCATATCCAGGTTAAGATTAAAGGTGTGGGCTACTACTATCTGGTAGTTAGGCCTTGAACTCACAGAAATACAGAAAGATCTCCTCTGTCTCTGAGTTATGGGATTAAAGGCCTGGCACCACCACTGCCTGCCTCTAAGCCTGGAACTCCCTCTGCAAGCCAAGCTGGCCTCAAACTCAGATCTGCTGGGATTAAAGGCATAGGCCACCACTCCCGGTCTTTTCCAGTGCTGGGATTAAAGGTGTGAGTTACCACTCTCTGATCTTCCTGGATTAACTGTGGGTGGATCTATTCTCTGATATTCCAGACTGGTTTTATTAAATATATAACATATCAATACATTTGTTAGATAAATTTGTTAGACTTTTGAATGGGGTGTTCTTTCAGAGTAGTCAGAAAACACTAAAGCTACTTGTTATTCCCTTCCTGGATTCTTTTTACTCTTTCTGTGTTCCAGTTCATGCATTTGTGAATTAATGCTTATATAGTATATGTATATGTTTTGAATTCCTTTATAATCATAAACTTGCTTCTAAGGGACATTCATATTAAAAATAATTGGTTTATGACGCCTTTGGAACTGGGAGTTTAGCTTGGTAATAGATCATTTTCCTGACATAGTTGAGGCCCCGGATTCTATTCCTAGTATTAAAAAGGTAAAACAAACACTCATGGAGTCTTTAAAAACCGATGGTGAGGGTGAAGATACTTCAGTGTGTGATGGTGTAGGCGGAAGCTTTTCTCTGTCTCTTCCAGCTCCTGCAGTCCTGCAGCTGCTTATAAAGTAATTACTCAAGAGGCTTGATATTAATTACAAACTATTTGGTCTATGGCCCAGGATTGTTACTAACTAGCTCATTTCATCTTAAATTAACCCATTTCTGTTGATCTGTGTACTTGTGGTTTTACCTGTGTTCCATTACGTATTGCTCCCCTTGTGGCAGCCCACAGCGTCTCCTCGGATGCCCCCTTTTCTTTTCCCTGTATCTTTCTTGGATTTGATGCTGTATCCTGTCTTGCCAGAGGCCAAAACAGCTTTTTGATGAACTAGTGATAGCAACACATTCACAGTGAGTGGAAAGACTTTCCCACAACGTGATAGTTTTTCAATTAATTCACACTTTGATTCCTGGGAAGTTGGTAAACTGTTATCGATACACTTTTCTCTTTTGTTCCAGTGGCATTATTTTATCATTTATACTGTATTTAGCATGAGAAAGAGAAGATTAGGTCTTGAGTATATAAATATCTTCAATAAAGTTAACCTGGACATGTTTCAGTGGTGGCACTGGCTCAAGTGGAACCCTGCTAGGATTATGAATAGATACCGATTTGTTTGGCATTCCTGCAACAGTGAAAAGGCAAGAAGATGGATGTGGGAGGCCTCTTGTTTGCAGCCACCTCATCACCCTATATTTCTCTTTACTGATTAAGTTGAACTCATTCTAAGCCCCTGGAGTTGCCTCCACCTGGTCTCTGACACTGTGTGGTTACTTGGTCTTGGGAGGTATGAAGCTGTGGTGGTTATTGTGCTCACTTCAGGCCTTAGTGCCTCGTCTTTAATGTTACTCTCAGCCTTGGATCTCTGCATTCTCTCTGCCCCCTGACTGTTGAGTTGCCCTGACACGCTTGAGTTGGAAGCACCACAGTTAGAGTTTAGAGTGGGTGGTTGAAATCCCTGTCTCTAGAGTCTTCCTCATTGTGAAATAATTCACTGCTGTTTGTCTGCAGTCCTGACTTGTCTGTTTACAGAAGGATAGAGTTCTGCCTTGCGTTTCCATGTCTTGAGGTTCCAAGTAGTCTGGGGGGCAGTGGGGGGGGGGGTTTACAAACATTGATTAGTTTCCTTGCAGGGAAACCCTTCTCTCTCTTGAGCAAAGTCATAGGCCTGACCCCCACTGTAGTCACCTAAGGACTTTATATCCTGATCAGCAACCTGCCTCACTCCTCTGGACCATTGGCTTAAATCTTTGCTGTGCCAGCCTCTCAGTCTCCTATCTATTACACCTCCCATTCTATCTCTTGTGTACCACCAAATATTCCCTTGTCTCTTGACAGAGGTGCCATGTTTCCAATAACTTTCAAAAATAACAATATTTGTGGTTTTCTTGATTCTTTTTCAAACATGTCAAGAGTAGAATGTTCTGTTGGAGTAAATACCAGCTCCTTGGAAACATCCTTAAGCGTCACATTGATGTTCAGCTTAGCATATGTATTACCCAAGACCTGTCACTTCTCAGAGGTGTGCAGGATCTATCAACCTTTGCAGAGGAAGAACAGGAAGTTCCCTCTGCATGAAAGATGTTAACATGTTTGTGGTCTCTTAATACTCTTCAAAAGTATCACAGGGGCTCATCAGTTTAGATCATTTATTCCCTCACCAATTCAGTCACGTTTAAAGCATTTCTTTTACCGGGCCCTGTGTCTAATGCTGGGATTACAAAACCTAGAAAGACAAAGTTCATACAGCCCCATGGGATTTATAGTCCCACATGTATTATATGTATGTGTGTATATACACACACATCCCACTTTTACATGTATGTAAAAATACTTTTGCTTCACATGCTGGAGATCATACCTAGGGATTTACATGTGCCAGTTAAGTGACCACTGACTTACATCCGTAACCCCAGTTCATCCTGTTTTGATTAAAGCTCACGTTATTTAGAATGCCCAAGAAGCCAAAGGATCCCCTTCTGCACTCTTCCTTCAGAACTGGTCCGTCCTTTCTTCCCCTCTCTGCATGTGCTCAGAAAAAGATAGCTTTTCCCGGCATTTGTGGAATAGATGTGGATGGCTTTTGCACCAATGGTATCTTTGAGATCCTGTCCAGTCTCCACTGATCCAGCAGCACATAGCTTTTCTATTAAGAGGTATTTGAGTACATTTATTTCCATGGGTCTTAAATCATCAGTTTTCTTTTCCCGATCTCATTGGTTCACAGGCCAAGCCGTCCTTATGCCTCACTCTGTAGCGCTATGTTTAGCCTGTGTTTGTAAGTACAGCAGAGAATTAAAACTTTTATAGTAAAAGTGCAGTTTTTATTGGAATGAAAATAATCGTGCTGTTTAATGTTGAGGCTTAATGTTTAAAACAACTAACTTAAAGACCTGGTCTTTGTTCTTTGAGAATTTGAATAAACAAAGGTTTGGTTTTAGTTACATGTAAATTTGACATTCAAGAGAGATTTACATTGGAACTGAGTTAATGCTGTTTTATAAGGGAACAGAATGAAGTGCTCTAAATTAATTTAACTAGTTAGAAGGCTCTCTGAGAGGCCATAGCTCCTTTTTGGTAACCTCATGAGCTCGCTTTATAGGCGCCATATGTATTATTATAACATCTCAACAGTCTTTAGCTGCCTGAGTTTATTAGGAGGCAGCTGTGCTCTGACATCCTGTCATTTTCAGAAAATGGAGGGAATTCTGCTAACTGTTTCCGGGGCATGGCCTGGTTCTTTCTTCTTTCTATACTTTCATCACATAAGCTATTTTGGAACAGAATCTTTTTTAAAAATGAAAATGTTCTTATAAAGGCATCAGACATTTACTTCTGAAAAAAATCACCAAATCAAATGAGTTGAAGGTATGGGAATTTTTTTTTTTAATGCTCAAATTAAAAAGTGCTACTTTCCTGAGATGTTTTGTCAATACCCAAAACCTCTTTCAAAGCCTGCTATTTCAGACTAGTGAAAGGTAAGCCCTGTAAGGTAAGCTTGTAGAATGGGGAAAACAATTCCGTTCTTCTCTTGATCACATCTCTCTCATGTTGGGAGGAGGGATCTTCTAGAGAGGGAGGGATGGTCTTGCTATACTGCTCCAGCATACACTGATTCTCAGCTCAGCCAAATGCCAACAAGATCTCAGAGCTCATTTGCTTTTAAGTCTTAAGCTTTAATTAAAATTTTTATTTTTTACTCTGCTGCTGTCCTGTTGTAGTTCAGCCAGATGCCCAGAGTTTTCATACCCTTTCATTTTATTTAAAGTATTTTTTTTTCTTTGGCTTAGAATCATGATGTTTAAAAAATAAGCCTACCCAACTGGGTGACACACATTGTACTAGTACTCTAGAGGCAGAGGCAGGGGGATTGCAAGTTTGAGGCCAGCCTAGATTGTAGTATAAGAACTTGCCTTAAAATATATATAGTTAACTGCCTAGCTGTGTCACATGGAAATGTAGAAGCCTATTTCTAGGTCTAAGGTCATTGCCAGTAGACTGTTGGGAGAGGCATTCTATAGTATTTCTTCTTTCCTGCTTTCCATTACTTTGCTACTTCCCATGCATTTCTCCACATGGTCTCCCGTCTGAGGACAGCGAGTCCGACTCTCATTCTGTGCATGGAAGCAGGCTTGGTTGGTTCCAGCACTTGGAACATGAGTCTGATGCTCATTGTGTAGCTCTGGCAGCTACAGAGTTGTGACCACCTGTCGTGGTGGCACGGTTCCCACGCACACCATGATGTGCCAGTTTCGCTCGGCGGAGCTGCCAGGCAGAGGGTGGTGAAGAGGGCTAGCTTGTACAATGTGCCGCTTTTGCTGAAAGAAGAGCTTCCCTCTAGAAGGAGTGCCAAGTCAGAGGCACATGCTTCATTAAATTGATCACATCTGTTGGCACTTGTGGGTGTTAGTGCTGACAAGTGTCTTTCTGCTGGCTGGACTTTTTCCCTTTGCTCCTTCAGCATTTGCTTTGGTTGACCTAAGGGACGGCATCGTCTGAGGTAATAGACCTAAGGGACGGCATCGTCTGAGGTAATAGACCTAAGGGACGGCATCGTCTGAGGACTGAGGCAGGAGAGCATGATTGGAGCACATCTCCCACATCTTTAGCTGTCAGTGTTAGTTGTGCTGGGTAATTGTCCTGGAGAGAGATCTTTCTGGAGGTGAAAGATAGAGAGAGGCTGCAAATGGTTTTGTCATGCTCTCCTGCGATTTTCTGAGCTTAAAATCCAGCAGTCTGGACAAAGCTGGAGCAGTAAACTCCATCAAAGGTACTTATATAGAGCTGTGTACAAGTTAGAATTACTTGTCTTATGAAAATTTTATTTCTGCACAAAAATATTCATAAATGTAAATGTATTGAGACAGCATTTGCTTCAAGATTTATTTTTACTGTTTTTTACAGTTGCTTCTAAGTTTTAAATTAATCTATTTTTCTTATGCTTTTTATATTATGTTTTTTTTTCTTAATTAAAAAGCCTCTTATGTGTTAGTGATACTCCATCCTGAAGGGGTTTGGAGGCTAAATTAAAAATGAAAATACTTGAGTTCTAACTGTATTAGTTTACACGGAAAAAAATGCCAACTTTCTGGTATTTTGCATAATTTCATAAGAAATGTGGCAATATAAAAGATTTCTAATAAACATGGAACTAAAAGAAGCCATTAACTCAGTGTTATGTGCAGTGGCCTAATGTTTCTGTCACTGTACTGAGATGTTTATACTTTGAATGACAGTTGCTAGCATTGGTTGCCTGGTTAAAAATAGCCACAAAAACATGACATCTAAATTCACATGGGTTATGTTGCATCACTGGCCATGATTAGAAGTAGTTTCTTTGACAAACCAAAATTAAAAGTAAATCTTAATTTAGGGGAGTTGCATAGATAAAACTACACTAGACAGGGTTGTCCCAGAACTCAGAGCCAGCTTCCCGGTTTAAGTTTTAACTCACCCTGGTGGGTAAATAGAAGCATTTTGCTAATGCTACGTAGGTTGGTTCACCTTGGTTTATGGTGCACAGACATACTACATGTTTGGAAAGAAGATGCCCTTGACTTAAACGATAAGATTTTAGAGATTTGTTTATTATTTTGTGTAAGTGTATGAATGTATGTATGTGTACCACATGTAGGCAGGTACCTGTGTGCAAAAGTCAGGGGGCATGGTTTTCTAGAACTGAAGTTGCTGGTTGTTGGATGCCTCATATGGTGCTGGAAATGAAATCCGGGTCCTCTTGAAGAGGAGCAGCAAGTGTTCCTAACCACCTTGCCATCTCTCCAGCCCCAGACAATAGGGTTTTAAAAGATTAACCTTTCTAGTGTAGATTTTGGAAGACACCCTAGCACCTAAGCAAGCATGTGCTTGCGTAGTCATATGGCTCCAGATAAAAAATACTGGTAACTCTGCAGCAAAGGATAAATGAGAAATGGTTTAATTTAAAATCAGCACACTCGTTTCATACTTTTCAAGCTTTCAGAGGTATGATTGGAATACAAACATAGCCGTGTGCAGGCCGTTTTGTTTTGAGACCATACACCACTATGCAGTAAGTAGAAAGATAATAGGGATCTACTTGTCCTTTTCAGTATTCTTGTGTCTAAGAGAAAGAAACAAGTGGGTTGGAAATGTAGCTTAGCTGGTAGGATGCTTGCATTCCTCGAAGGAAGCCCTGAGCCCAGTCTCCATCTAGCACTAGAGAACTGGAAGGAAGAGGGTCATCCTCCACAACACAGTGAGTTTGAGTCCAAGCTAGGATACGAATCCCTGTCTCAACAAGCAGTGAGATGAATTCTAGTCTATCAAAAATACAATTTTATATAGAATCAGTATAAAATGTGGAATATTTTACATTTTTTTAAATGACAGTCTTGAGAATCTCAGCTGAGACTAGATATATTTAAGTGCTTGTCAGCTTGAATGTCTAGCTTCTAGGAGCTGGTCTGGGGCGGGCCTCTGTGCAGGTGAAGCTGTCTCTAGGTTAATCCTGGACCGTTGGAGAGTCGCCTTTGATCTGAAATTGCCACTAATTTCAGAAGCAATGGTTACTGAAGCTGAAGAAACTTAGCAGAGAAGCAGCGTCTTCATTGCATTCGTTTTCATCCTGGGTGTGTTATGTCAGAGTTTATGTGGTGAGGGAAGTGTGGGGTGCAGCTCAGGGTTTCCTGATGCTGTGATGAAGCACTTTGTCAGGAGAGGGGTTACGTTTATACTTTAACATCACAGTCCTCCTTGTGAGAAGTCAGGGCAGGAACTGAAGACAGGAACCTGGAAGCAGGGCTGAAGCAGAGACAGGGAAGGATAACCTAGGATGAGCCGGCCCTTCCACACTGATCACTGATGAATACGATACACAACAGACCTGCCTTCAGACCAATCTGAGAGAGACATTCCCTCAGATAATTCCCTCTTCCCAGATATGTCAGTTTTGTGCCAAATTGACAAAAACCAACCAGCACAGGGATGAGAGGTATAGTACACTCGTTAAGTGACCCGAGGGGAAAACCTTGATAAAGCCACAGGCTGGGTTTTCTGTCTTGTTTTTATACATTCCAGTAAGTCTATGTTACCCATTCATGGTACTGGCTGTTTTGAATTCTAGACTCGATGAATAATGAGTCCTTCGTTTTCACAGGTATATAGTATTTATCTTTGTGTTAACAGGGTGCCTTTAAGACTCATCCTTCGCATGTTTTAATGGGAGAACTGGGATTTTTATTCCTGTTATATACCCACGGAGGGAGGGGGAAATTTATCCATGTTATATTTAAGTAAAACATAAAGTAATTCCATTTTTCTAGGAAGATGTGTAAAATGATCTGAGGATGTGCTTTTAAAGTTAAGAATTTGGAAAATATGTTTTGGTGAGATGTATGAGGTGAGGATTATAAATTAAATTTATAAAAATATAAATAAAATAGAATTGGTGTTGAAAGGCAAAGCTCTGCAGTTTAAGGATGGCTGAACTAACTAAGTTTATTAAGATGCTTAGACTTTTGGTCTGGCTAATCTCACTGTATAATGTTTATTATTTGCAAGTTCTTCACATGAAGTCTGAGTAATTAAAAATCCAATCCAGGTCACATGTTGAGGTAGGTCAGAGCAGAGTAAATGTATTGGCAGTTACAACCATGTAGGGCAGTTAGGCTTAGAGTTTTGTGGACACAGTTACAATGGAATAAGGCGTGACTCCAGCACGTCATGCTGGGCCTGGAGCATACAAAGCCTCAAATCAGAATCTTGCTGTGTATAGTCGCTTTTGTTAGTGATTGTGGTTCTAATTGTGGTCTTTTGGTATTACATCCATGTAAGTCAGTTTTGTGAGTAAAACCATCCTTTGTTTGTTGGAACTAGATAAATATGTAATGGTTCTTATTGGAGAAACTGATTTCTAGGCCTTCTGCCACCTGAACAGCCCGGAGCTAACACCATGAAATTCAGAAAGGCCAGCTTGTGTTCAGCAGAAAGAATAATATTCCTAATGGAACAGGACCTATGAAATGAGCTGTGTTATGTTCACGTCTTGCTGAAGTTACTCAAGTCTAGGCCAGGTGGCCCCCTGCTGGAAGCATCCTAAAAAGGATTCTCCTTCATCCCTTCCACTCAGAGTCAGTTGTCTGGTCAGTACAGTTCTTAGCTGCCCCTCTAAGTGCAAGCTTGCTGCCAAGGGTAATGTTGAGGGTCTGTACAGAGTGTCCAAAAGATCTGGGAAACATGTTGAAAGGGCCTGTGACTTGCTAGTTACCATCCTTAGGATTCCTGACTCACTAAGCCTGGATGGGTTGTAACTCTGTATGTTTAGCAATATCTAAGCTCAGGCTCCAGGCCCTGAACCTGAGAAGCACTGGTTTAGACCAGTTTAAGAGGCATTTTCTGCCCACCAAAGCCATTTGGCAATATCTGCAACACTGTTGGTTAGAGATGCTTCTGTTGTCTGATGAGTAGATGTGCACCCAAATTTTCTCTGGTATGGAACATTGTCCCCACAACAAAGCATTAACCAACTAAATGTCTAATTTTGAGAAATTGTCATTAAGTCAATAGTAGAAAATCCAGTCTCTATAATATACCGAAGAATGTCCTGCTGGATTATGGCTTATGATTATTTAGTTTATAGTCTATGGCTCCTCCTAACTTAATCTGGGATGTCAGTTAGGGATATGTACCCACAGGCGGTCAGACAGGCAGGCCACTTACTGTTGTAACTGCAGTAAAGCAAGTGAATTTGGAAGGGAGACTGCCTGGGAGACTGGGGGTGTGGCTTCACAGTTTAAGTGACATTTGACAGCTTCATAAGAAGGGTAGGATTTTGCCAAAGGCGTACTAGCCCAGGGGAATGGGGCAAGCAAAGCAAAGTGGGAATCTGTTGAGTTGGCTACTATGCCGGGGATTGAATATAGACCAGGGAAGCTAGAGGGGTGCCAGGTGGTCACAGTAGCAAGGCCACTAATGAAAGCCGTACTCGCAGGGTTACTCCTAGCCTGAAGGCAACAGCAGGTGTCAGTCCTGGCAGAAAGTGGTGCTACTCACGCTTTGCACGCTTTGGTGAGCTTCCAAAGGGGTCCGGCTAGCTATAGGCCTCATCACCTTGAAAGGTATCTTAGCCCACACGCAGAGAGCATGGGGTTGAGATCACCTCTGGTGCACTCCAGGTCCCGATGATTATTGGCAGGACATGAAAGACTTCCATCCTGGAGCTTTGCCAATCAGTCCTTAATAAATCACAAGAGTTATATTCAATTGGGGTATGCACATGGCGCGCACACACACACACACACAAGCATTTATTGCTGGCTTCTGGAGTGAGCAGTTTAATGAGAACCATGCTGTACCTTAGAAGTTGCACTGCATGTTTTACACATTTTGTGCCAGGGTGCTTCACCAGCCACTCCCCTGGACTGTTGTATCGAAGCCCCATAGAAATTCCATCACTCTGACCTGAGTAAGTTGTGGTGTTGGCATGTAGCATTTATCAGCTGCTCCTGTGGTTTGCACACGATATCAAGTAATTTTTTAAAAGTATTTAGTGTTTGATCTTGTTTTTATGTGTACATATGGCTAAGAACGTGGTTCTACAGTGAAAAGTGTGACTTCCTACGCTACTCTATCTTCTCTTCACTCATTAATTACCATAGTCAGGTTTTTATGGATTTCTAAAGGTGTGTTTTGCTTTTGTGTGATTTATAACATAGTGACAAAGTCATTTCACTGTGTGTGTCCCCTCTCATTTCCTGAGGTAGATTCATTACCCCATCTTATAGATGAGGGAAGTTAGTGGAAGTAATTTGCTAGATGCTGTGTTAGTAATGAATGGCAGAGCAGAAGTTAGAGGTAAATCCTTGAGTGGTACCCAGACATGATAAGGATGGTTCTCCCAAGAAGATGCAGGGTTTGTTCACTTCGGTGAGGACTGAGATCTTCGAAGAGGGGCAGGGGTGAGGCCTACCTATGACACGTTGTCTCCTTCCATATATTCAGCTCTGGACACTAGATTGTATATTCTACTGACTACAGACAGCAATGCATGTACACCTGCCTTCTCAGAAAGCAACTTGGTGGCCACTGGCCTCTTGAATGCTAAGCCCCCATATGGGCTACACCACAAGCAGTCGTGACCTTTTCTGGTCCAGAGTGTTAGGAAAACAAGCTGCCCAGTGGTAGCCATCTGCCTGTCAGTGGTAGAACCAGAGCCATTGCACACAGAGAAGACAGACCTGTCCTATGCCCTCTGATGTACAAAGCCTGGTCCTTATCCCTGACGTAAGAGACTGGGAGATAGATGTGTGGGCATTCCAAGCTCCTTTTCTGTGACCATCGGAGTCACTCTGCAATCAGCCGGAATGCTTGCTGCATTAGAATTCTCAGCTCCACTCATTAGAAGGGTCATATAGTGGTGAGCAATTCAGGAAGAGGAAACTTGCTCCATAGGGACTCTGAAATGTGGTATTTTGGTGGCCAGAGCTACAATGCTTCTCAGTGCCTTAAGATGGGATATGTGCCCTATTTAGAGAATATTGTCCAGTCAGTGCAGAAATGCATGTTGGCCCACCACAGAACCACATTCAGGTTAGTGACTCTGTGCAGTGCATACTTGGAATTTTACTTGCTGATGCTGGCAAGATGGAACATATTATTATATGACTTATGTGTGTAATGGGATTCAGGCACTATTTAGGGAGTCTTAGTAGCTCCTGAGAATCAGAACCCCTACGGGGCATGGCCAGAATAAATTAGGAGCCGGAGACACCATGTTTGGGGCACTGTCTTCATTCCAAAAATTGTCATAAAGTTTATATCGTGAGTTAAATATACTCCTAAATAAATATTAATCCTTCTTATGATGTATTACAAACAAATTTATTGCTATATATGTGTTTGTCTGTTACTGGCAGGTAACAAGGAGGGAACACATTCTTCCACCTTCTGGGTGTTGCTGAGTATTTTTCTGGGAGCAGTGGCCATGCTGTGCAAAGAGCAAGGAATTACTGTGCTGGTAAGAGTGCAGACAGAGATAGAGCCTGTCTTTTGTACAGATCCATTCCCTCCAACAGAGACTGTGGGCCATCCCACCCCTCTGGCCTCTTCTGCTTCTGCCTGTTAACACCAGCCTGAGGTTTTAGCCCTTTCTGACTAATGGTCTTGGCTGCCACAATGAGAGCATTTCAGATGGGGAACTGGCTGGTTCTTCTGGCCATGACTAGGGAATGTTGGGAATTGCTCTGTGGGAAATTCTCCACACAGGTTCCTCCTTGTAAAGTGGTTCCACACAAAACCTAGGCATCCGCACCTTAGTGAGGCTTGAGTCTACACTGGAAGCAACTTGACCTGATTAAGACCAGTTCAGGCTTGTTTTGCTTTTGTGCTTCCAGCAAACAAACCCATACTTTTGCTAGGCAAGCGCTGCACCACTAAATTGAATCCTCAATCTCTGGCTTGACATTGTGCATTCACAGATCATTTCAACCAGGGACATTCTTACACAACTCCAGATATATAATAAGGTATATAAAATAATCTTACTAATCAAACATTTGCTGATAATAAATCATAAATTTATTTTAAAGTGGTTCTTTGGTGTATTGCAATTCTACCATTTATTAAGCAGGGTATATTTGCATGCTGTGAGGTTGATGTATTGGTCTAACAAAATCCAATCTAATGAAACACTAATTTGATACTTTAATGCTATTGAGTGATGGTAGGAAAAGGTTAAAAGTGTTTATTTTCCATAATTAAACTACTGTTTCTGTAGGAACAGAGAACTTGATGTGTAAAGAGACTATAATTCATGGCATGCAGTAGTCCAGAATCTGAGCAATGGTGTTTCAGGCTTTGTGTGGTGTGTTGAAGTGCACGGTGCTGAGAATGTGTTTTGTGTATTTACAACCCAGGCTTCAGTGAAGTTGCACACTGGGCTCTGGGTGAAGGACTCCCCAAACACATTGGATTCATTATGTATTTTGATTTTTGAGTTTTTGGTTATTGTGTATTCAGAAACTTTTTGACATTGCCAGGTTTTTTGTTAATTATGTGGTCTCACATGGGATCATAACCCACAGTTTAAGAATCCTTGGCCTCATTGTCTAGTATTTAAAGAGGTGTGTGGAGCAAGTGGGATGCTCAGCGGATAAAGGTGACTGCTGCCAAGCCTGATGATCTAAGATTGAGCCCTGGGACCCACAGGATGGAAGGAGAGGACTGACTTTGAGTTATCCTGTGACCCACACACATATACCATGGACTGCATGCCCATTTACCTTCAAATAAGTTTATTAAAAGGCTCCTTCTATGCAGGATGAACCTCTTACATATTTTACAATTCTGAGAATTGAAATTTCTGTGTATATATATATATAGTACAGGTATCATCTTCACTCTTTGTAAATTGTGGGCTACGTTCTACTTAGTAAAATACAAGAAAAGCCATGTTCATAGAGCAAATTCTCAGTGAGTCTATTATTGGGAGAGAAAACCAGTCATTAAACGATTCCTCATATGGATGCTGGTGAGCTGTGTCCACTCACTAAAGCAATCAGGACAGGGCTTGCTAAGCCTTCTATATACACACCACTTCTATATATGATACGAACACAATAGGATCAAGTCTGAGGAGCAGAGACACATTTTTTTAAAAGCCCACTTCTTCCTCCTCCCAAATCACCTTTCTTGGCCTTGTGACATTACAGGAAAACTTAAAAACTTTGGCCAAGCCAAAAAATGAAAAGCAGAGTGGAGCTAGTGAGACTGAGCAGGAATAGGATAGGCTGGGAGGGAAAGAGCTGTCAGACTGTGGGGATTGATCTGTGGTTCTGTCAAGCTTGCTCTGGAGGGCAGTGATGAAGCACCTCCTCTAGAAGACTCCGCTTCAGTTCCCAGTTCCTATGTCTGCCTCCTCACAGCTGCTTGCTTCAGTTTCCAGGGAACTTCTGTGGGCACCAGGCATGAGTGTGGTAGACACACATGTAGGCAAATGCTCAGACACAAAAAATTAAGTATGTTTTGTGGTTTTTGATTGGGGGATGGTTGTTGTTTGTTTGGTTTTGGTTTGGTTTTGATTTTTTGAGACAAGGTTTCTGTGTGTAGCTCTGGTTGTCCCAGAACTCAGTCTGTAGTCCAAGCCGGCCTTGAACTCGGGAATCCCGAGAGCTGGAATTACAAGGCATGTGCCACCATTGCCCAGCAGTTTTGTTTTCTTTTCTTTTTGTTTTTTTTAAAGATACTTAAGTCTACTTACTGAGTTGGGTTCTTTTGTTTTTGTTTTAAATTTACTTTAGAAACTAGGCATAGAGACTCAAACCTATAATCAGGAGACTGGGTTGGAATGATTGTGTGTCTGGAGCTAGCCTGGGCTACATAGTAAGTTCCAAATCAGCCTGAGCTGTAGCATGAATTCCTGCCTTTGGTTTTTTTTTTTTTTTTCCTTAACCCTGTCTTTGTGGATATTTTAATAAGCTGCCTGATTCTTCTGGTAGGCCACTCATATGCATTAGAAGGCATTAGCAACATCCCTACCTGTAACCATTAGAAGCCAATAAGAATAGCTTAGTTGTTCTAAAATCCCTGTGGAGGTTGCTAGGTGCTCTGTGACAGACTAGTAGCATCCACAGCAACAGCAGCATCCCATAGCTGGCCAGTTCAGGGTCTCTGCCTCTCCGCAGACTTGCTGAGTAGGAATCCCACTTAGCTAGGTCTGCAGGTTGCTCCAGAATTTATTAACACATTAAAAGCGCTGAAGATTATGTTGAATTTAAATAAACTATGAGCGTTTTGATGCTGCCTCTAACTTGGACAGAGAAGTTTGCACCAATCTTGTGTTTGGCTCAGCCCTTCTGATCACATGATTCTGTTTCTCCTCAGTGGCAATCCCATAGGTCCAGGCAGAGAAGTAAGCAGTGAAGACAGGGAGTTCCTGTCCTCTGGAAAGCAGTTTACAGTCAAGCAGAGATGGTCTTCTGTGACCCATGATGATCGCATGCCACATGAGTGAATAAAATCAGTATTCTTTGAAATGTTTAACCTCTCAGTGGCCTGCGGATTGGATAATTAGTGATCCCAGCATTGGTGAGAGAGGGTGAAGCAGCAATGTCATTCTCGCTCTGTAAACCACAAATTACACTGGCTTCTGATGATTCCTGAACTTCTTTGCCATAAAACCCCATATTTAAGAAAGCCCAGTCACACAGGGGCAGCATTCACCAGACACGATGTGGATATTCTGACTCCGTTATGCAGATTAGGCAGGGGATTCCAGCAGATGATACTGCCTTCTGAAGTCATCCACAGAGTAAAGACTAGATCCAAGGCATAAGTATACTTTGAATAGCTGTCAAAGCAGCCTGACCATCGTGGTGTTATGGGAGCCACCCAGTGGTTACACACAAGTCATTTATTGTTTGCCTAAGAATAGCTTGCTTGTGCACACATTAGTGTCTTTTATGTGCAGTGACTGGAGTTGCTCAAGCAACTGTACCTCAGCCAGAAAGAACAGGACACATGAGAAGAGAGTCCAGCTTTTATAAAGCTCCAGAAGTAGACTTCACTTCACCCATGAGATCAGACCTGTCCTTGGAGTCTCCTTTGGGCAGACTTGGGGTGGAATCCAGCCCTAGAGAACACTAGTGGACTGTTGGAGCTCTCCTTCAGAGAGTAATGTGTGTCTGCCTTGTTCACTAGACTAGACCTTAGTCAGCCAATTGGGGTTTATGTACAAGGCTGGGTTTGTGAGATTGATGGCTTATGCTCCTTGCTTATGCTTAATTATTGCCCAGGTAGCTGACCACTCCTACAGTTATATATGGGGGATGTGCGGGGAAAACAGACTTCTGGGGAACTTCTTACAGTGCTCCTAAATGTAGGCCATAGGACTACTGCTGCCAGGGACTCACTAGAGTATCACTGTGGAGTCTACACTGTGGGTTAGGTTTATCCAACATGTGGCTGTTCTTCTTAAATACCTGGGAGTTTGTCCATGGTGATCTTCAGATTTCTTGTATGGGTTAAATAATGAAAATGTGACTATAATTTCTGTCTCATCAGAGACAGGCTTTTCTGACTGAGACTTTGATTTTAGGGCTTGAATGCTGTGTTTGATATCCTGGTGATAGGCAAATTCAACATTCTGGAAACTGTCCAGAAAGTACTACATAAGGACAAATCATTAGAGGTGAGTTACATACTTTTATCTCAAGCCCAGGCATGGAAATGTCAAGTACCAGCCAATTTAGAGTGCTGTTTCTAAGTATTTCTTGTGATTTGGATTCTAAAGTAGGCAGCTTGTAAAGAATGCACTGTGCAAATAGTTTAGAATGATCATACTTGGGGTTGGTGCTGGGGATTAAACCCAGGGCCTCCATCATTCTAGGCAAGAGCCCTATATCTCCAGTCATTTTTCTACTTTTTTGAAATTTTGAATAAGTCTTACTGAGTTCTCTAGGCTGGACTTGAACTCTATATAGCCTCCTGGCAGACCATGTGGCCCAAGGTGGCCACAGTCCTGTCTCAGCCTCCTAAATGCTCGGGATTATGCTATGCTCTAATTGAAAGTCTTCAACAACAGGAATTTGTGGTGTCCTTTCAGAACATTGGTGTACTCAGGAATGGAGGCCTCCTCTTCCGAATGACCCTGCTCACCTTCGGAGGCACCAGCATGCTTTATGTACGTTGGAAAATCATGGGGACAGGTCCACCAGCATTTACTGAGGTAGACAATCCAGCCTCCTTTGCAGACAGCATGTTGGTTAGGGTAAGTGTTGACCCTGGACTTCCTTTGATTATTTTCTTTCTCTATTCTCTATAGATCAATGGTTTTAACCTATGGATCTCAGTCCCTTTGGGAGCTGAACAAACCTTTCACGGGAGTCACATATCAGATAGTCTGCATGCAAAATTACAATTATCCCCATA
The DNA here is from genome assembly GCA_033318265.1 of Phyllotis vaccarum. Classification (NCBI taxonomy): domain Eukaryota; kingdom Metazoa; phylum Chordata; class Mammalia; order Rodentia; family Cricetidae; genus Phyllotis; species Phyllotis vaccarum. The sequence goes on from JARWLC010000005.1 coordinate 1,722,100, forward strand.
TCATGAAGATCTGTATTAAAGGGCTGTAGCATTAGGAAGGTTGAGAACCACAGCTATAGATCCGTCATCCTTCCCATCTCATCCTCGCCTATCACAACATCCCCAAATCCCTGGTAAATGGATACATTCTGTTTTACTGTTATCAAGCTAAAGCCAACTTTTTATTATGCTGTTGGGGAGGATGTGTGTTGGGTCTTTATATAATTATCTCTTGGTATCCATTGGGGAATTAGTTTCAAGAGCCCCGCCCATTCCAAAATCCAGGGGTGCTGGAGTCTCTTTGATAAAGTAAGAATGTTAACATATAACCCATATGCTCAAAAATGTCCCCAGCTTCTACACCAGAGCTAACACAATAAGTGCTCTCTGATCTTACCAACCGTGACTCTTTTCAGAAAAAAAAGGAAAAACAGCTCCTTCTTTGATGGTGCCCATCTCACTAATGTGCTTTCTGCCCATTTCTGCTGCTGCAGGGAAACTGGCCTGGCTGAATTAGGGCAAAATGTAATCACAGAGTGCAAGTGCCTGGGTCTGACGGTTTCAAGATTATTCACTTAAGTTCCCCTGTTTTTCTAAAGACCTCAAGCCATATTCCCAGCTGTGCACTTTAGAGAGAGAAATCAAGAGAATACTCAGGGCTCAACTCCATTTTTAAATTGCTAGGTGCACTGTTGACACCTGGGCCTTACATTGACCGTGTCAGAGGCATTAGGTAATACTATGTAAATGAGCCATAGCCTGGCCAGAAATATAACACCTGCATTGGCCTGGCCCAGTAGCTTGGCTGTATTTTTAAAGTGTTAAAGTCTGGATGCATTTAATAAATTACAGATTACAGTTCTATGCTCAGAATAATAGGCAGTATTTCATTTTTACACAACTACTTACTTCCTGGAACAGGAGTTCATAAATGTCTCAGATTGAAGTTAGGATATGTGTGTTCTTTCAAGTTCAACATCAAGTAAGTGTTTGTTTTTCTTTTGACTGACAGGCCATAAACTATAATTACTACTATTCATTGAATGCCTGGCTGCTGCTGTGTCCCTGGTGGCTGTGTTTTGATTGGTCAATGGGCTGCATCCCCCTCATTAAGTCAATTGGTGACTGGAGGGTAATTGCTCTAGCGGCACTTTGGCTCTGCCTAATTGGCCTAATATTCCAAGCTCTGTGCTCTGAAGATAGCTGCAAGAGGAGGTAAGAGACAGTGTGCATTTTTAACTTCTACCCAGAAGCATTTTGCTAAATCGAGTGACTGTCACTTGTAACATCTCTGTGGATAGGATGTCTAAGGACATTTGTTCTCATATGGCTACAATGAGGTGGGAATCTATGCTGGCTTCACTTAGTAGGGAGGGAAGTTGGAGGAACAGGAGACATGACCACTATGTGTTGCCACCTCCCCACACTCCCTCCAGGTAGCACTGGGAGATGTCACTGTAGGAGGTAAAGTGTAATTTATGGTCAGAACAGAGAGTGTAATTGACGTGTGTTGGGCCCATTATTTCACAGTTCTCTTTCAAAGAAGCCCTTGCAAATTCTGTGCTGATCCTTTCTGTTGCTGGGCACAAAATAAGTTGCTGCCCCAAAGAGATACTAGGCTTTTTCAATAGATAAAAAGGTCTTTTGCAAAGGGTTATTGAGGAAATAATTGGAGAAAACAAACATGCTCCATGAAAATGAAAACTGTTTAAGATGATTTCCACAAAGCCTAAGTGCACATGATATTTAATGAGTAATTTCTCAAAATAAATGAGTGTTTTCTGCTTACTTGTATGCTTAAATTGGTTTATGATTCTAAAGAGCAACAAACTTCAATTCCAATCAGAATACTGTAAGGCATGGAGTCCCAGAAGGAGCCACCAAGTATGACTTCATTTCTTCATTTACACCTTTACATCATATGAGGCAGAGAAGTGGTCTGTGGATACTAAATATGTTTCAGGGAATAAGGTGTTTGTGCCTTAGTGGTTGTCACATAATAACAAAAAATAATACCTGTTTCTTTCAAATTTTACAAAGTTTAATCTATTTCTATATTCTTCTTGGTGTGCGTGAGTCTCATTAAAAACTAGATGGATTTATTGGGAACCAGTGTTCGCTAATCAAGGAATAGATTAAATATAACCTTTCTGACTCTACTGATACAAACATAAGATTTGGATGTTTTTGTCATGTGCTGGCTGCTCAGTACCTCACTCAGTGCTGTCAGCTAACTCCCTCTACTGATGCTTTTTTCCTTGCTAATAAAAGAACAGTTTTTATTGTTAATTATGTCAAGTAAGGATCTTTTCTTGAAAGTGTGACACTAGCAATTTATGTAAATACTTTTCATCTTCCAGAATCCTTACCCTGGGCCTGGGATTTCTTGTGATTCCCTTTCTTCCTGCAAGCAACTTGTTTTTCCGAGTGGGCTTTGTGGTCGCAGAGCGTGTCCTCTACCTCCCTAGTGCTGGGTACTGCATGCTGCTGACCTTTGGATTTGGAGCCCTAAGCAGACACACTAAGAAAAAGGTACCATGGGGCTAGGGAGATGATTCAGTGTGTAAGAAGTCTGAACCACAGCTCTGATGTAAAATGCTGGCATGGCTTTGCATGCTTGTAATCTCAAACTTGAGAGCTCTAAGCCTGACAGGTCCTAGCTGTCCAGCCAGCCTAACAGAAATAGCCAGGTTCAGGTTCATTGAGCAATCCTGTCTTGAAGCAGTAAGGTAAAGAGTGTTGAAGGAAGGCACGTGAAATCCTCTGGAGGCCTCTGCATGGGAGCAAGTGGATGCTCACACCTGTGTGTTCACGTGTGTGCACCACACATATGTACACATCAAAAGTTTAAAAAAAAAAAAAAAAAAAAAAAAGAAGCTTAGAAAGAAAAATATACCAGCCCAGAATGCTGCCACCAGGAACCCTAACCACCACATGTGGCTTACTAATGACATCTGCCAACTCTTTTCAGAAAACAGTTGCTGCCGTTATCCTGGGCATTCTACTCATCAATGCACTGAGATGTGTGATTCGCAGTGGCGAGTGGCGGAGTGAAGATCGGCTCTTTCGAAGTGCCCTGTCTGTGTGTCCCCTCAATGCTAAGGTACCTTGCCCACCAGATTTCTCTTCCGAACCCTTCACTGGAAGACATAAGTCCTCCTGCAGTGTAAGAACATTTACCACGGACCAATAACTAGTGTTAACTGACCATCATCAAATATTTGGGGCTTTTTTATTTTTTATCTTTCAGTGAATTTGTTACGATTCATTAGCTAAGAGACATTATTATATTTAAAAGGAATCACTAAAGCTAAACAGTATCAATAGACAGAGTTATTTAAAGTGTATCCACCCTCCAATTATCGTCCCTTACCTTTGAAGAGACTAGGAGTGGAGGATGGCTCATCTCCAGGCGTGGGCTGCACACAGTGTCCATCATAATCTTTCAGAGCACACCTTTGAGAATCCACACTCTGGAGATAGGAACCAGCCTCCTTCAAGCTACAGTGTGAAGGTGGCAATACCTGTGAATAGCTTGGAAGTTTAAATTAGACAGCTGCACATCAGTACACATGCTCATCACCCTGAGTTCTCTGCTTGGGATGCCTCTGGCCAGATTAGATAAACACAGATGTATGTGCTTCTAAAATTGTAGTATGTTTGTTGGAGAGATCTGGAGGGGATTTATCTCACTTGTATTTTTGGTTAAATCTAAAGCTCTTTACTTAACCAAGCTCTGCAAACTTTCAGCGTTCTTTTTTGTAAAGAATAATGCCTGCCTGCTAGGTTTCTTGTGGAATGAATGATGGCACCCTAACTTGGTAGTCAGCACATAGTAGGTACACTAGAGATTTTGGCTTTTTAGATTTCATGTTCATTTGGCTTCACTGAACAAGTAAGAGAATTTTATGTGCTAAAGTTGAGCCAAGACAACTTTGGGGTAGATGTTTCCTGTTAGTATACTATATATATACGTATATAGTATATTATGGTATATATGTAGCATATATATATGTATGTATATATTGTATATTATTGTGTCTAGTATACTATATACATATATATGTATATATTGTATATTATTATGTCCTACTGACAGATGTCTTGGTTCATTTGATTGGTTCTGGCTGGGGGGAGTTTTCTTGAGTTCTTAGTTCTACATTCTGTAATATCAAGTTTCTGGCCTAGTCCTGAGGTTCTAATCCGCTGACCTGCAGTCCCACAGACACACACAGACGCTTGTATTAATTTTATGCTGATTGGCCTAGGGCCCAGGCATATAACTTGCTACCTCTTTAACCTTAAACTAACTCATGATTCTTATCCTGTTCAGCCATGCAACTTGGTACCTTTTCTCAGAGCAGAATAGTTGACTTCTACATCTGCTGGCTTCTCATCATGGCATCTCTGTGGTGTATCTCTGGCATCTCTGCTCTGTTCTTCCTGTTCCTACAGTTTTCTTAGTCTGGTAGCCCCGCCGACACTTCCTGTCTGCCTTTGGCCAATCAGCGTTTTTATTAAACCAGTAGGTGGGACAATTATTTACAATGTAATGTAATCCCACTACAACACTCTATATTAAGGAAAACAGAGATTGCAGGGAAAGTATATAGATAAAACTGGTGAGCACTTCACTTCTTGCTGTGACCCAAGTGAAGACTCACTCATGTTTTATACTTGAGTCTTAGAAAAAGTGATTTACTTGAAGCTTTTATCTTTGTTTTGTGAATGAACTTTGCAGCAGTTTAATTTCAAAGATGTAAGGTTCCCTTTACATTCACTTTCCTGCATGGGCAGCAGTAACTGACCATTTTATTTATATAGTTCCTCACTGTGGGGAGCTCCATTCTCTATACAGGGCATTATAATTAACCCCATTGTCCTCCTGCTAAGGACTTTCTTTCTTCTCTAATGGGAGAAACTGAGGCCTAGAAAGGGGTGGCTGGCATTATGTAGGTTAGTAACATGATGGCTGGGTAGAAATCCAGCATGCTGTTCTGCTGTGCCCAGGTGACCATAGTAAACAAGGACATGGGATACATTTGCTCTCTTGTCCTGAAAAATCTTCTGAGTATGTGAATTCAGCCAAAATAGACTGAAGAACAGACTATCCGCATGGGCATCACATGATCAGGAGCATATGTGTTTCTCTTTTTAACTAGGGTATGCATAAAGACCTCAGCTTCAAGCCAGTGCTTTGATAGCCATTCATTTCTATGTAAGCAAGGTAGAGTTTCTGTTCTGTTCTAAATGTTCCTTTTTATACCAAAGTGTTGATCTCAGGAAAGAGTGCTCCCTTTGGAAACTGCTGTGTCCTTTGGGTACTTTTCCAGGGGAATTGTTCTCTGCTCTAGGCTCCACTCAGTAGCCTCTGAATATTAAATAAGCAGTTAGCACCTGTCTGTTGTTCAGACTCAGATTTGTAAGCTGAGATTCACTTTTTTTTTTTTTTTTATCTTTAAAAGCTTGAAATATCAGTATAGGTAGTGCTGATCCCTGGCCTGCGCTGAAATTACCCACAGTGCCTTGCATGTGGTACGTACCTAATATTAGTTATTGAATTGGGCCAAATGGAAATTACGTTCATCAAGCTTACCATGTGTGAGATCCCAAGTACTGAATTTATTAGCAGTCATTTTAGTTTTTTAAGGCTTAAACATATATTGCATTTAATATCAACCCCATGATACAGTTCTAAATTATTTTAACAATGAAAGGACCATATACCACCCTGAGATATTTCCTTAAGCATGGTTACTGAATTTTTCTGTGTTTAAACATTTTAGGTTTAGCAACCTTCAGTGTTGGCAGAATATTTGAAATAGCCAGTTTCTAAAGCAACAGTATTAAAAGTGTCTTTCATTATGGGTATTGATACTTTTCCCCGTGTGTGTGTGTGTGTGTGTGTGTGTGTGTGTGTGTGTGTGTGTGTGTGTGTGTGTGTGTGTGTGTGTGTGTGTGTGTGAGAGAGAGATTTGGTGGCAGTGGCTCTTTTAGTCTGTCTTCATTGTCTCAGCATTTGAGATTCAAAGCTGGAGGGAAAGTTGGATAAATGGCCTCTTGCAGTCTTTTATATGCTCCAGTAACAAAAGTCACTCATCTTTAAACACTATCAACAGTAGCCTGGTTGTCGGGTCTGTTTTCTACATTGTTTAGCTTAGTCTAGACAGTTTTGGTAGTGGTGGTGTTTTTCCCCCACAGAATTCCCTATCGAATTAAGAATGTCTTCTTAATTTTGACTGCCTTGTAGGCCTGAATCCGATTTCTAACTCATTTTGTTTAACTAACCAATATCCAACTTTCTACACTGGCCTGGCCTCTCCCCTGGATCCTGACCTGGCATTCTGAGTGTCTGGCAGAACCCTGGCCATGCTGCAGAGGGCAGCTGAACTCTTTTTGAGGGCGGTTTACTGAGAGAACACAGAAAAGCAGCAGGAGCATTGGGACATCTGAGTAGAAGCTGTTTGTGTCCTGGTGACCAGTAGGACATTCCTCTAGCTCTCCATTCTTTTGTGCATGGATGAGGCTACAAATACTGTGGCTTGCTCTGGCAATAGTGTTTACTGAACTGCTTCCAAGTTGTAATGTAAGAATGAAAATACCTATGAATGGACAGTATTGTAGTCCAGGAAGTTTCTGGGTGTGGGGGGGAGGGTGTAAGGAAGGTGGTGCTCTTCTCTGCTTCAAATTTCTTTCATTAAGCTAGGTAAATACAAATGTAGGCACTTAAAAATTGACTTTGTGAAAGGAATCTATAACACATGTGCTTATAGAATGCCACACTGCCTTGAGCCCTTCCAGAAATCCAAGCTTATCTGAGGCAGTGCTGTAACATTGAGACTAACAGTGCTGGCAGGCTCATTATCATAGTGGGGTGCTCCACACCTGCATAATGCCTGAGACCATGGGTCTGCAGCTACAGTGATCAGTTCTAAAGGTCCATGACAGAGGTGCCCACAGGGCTGCTTTCCCTGGAGGCCTCTCCCTCCATGTATGTGGTTGTTTCTATACGCAGCCTTCATCTCTGTCTGTATCCAGTCAGATTGGTTTGGGTCCCCCTGTGTGATCTCACTTCTCCTTTATTAAACCTTACGGGCCAGGTCTCCACAATCACATTAAAAGGTCCTAGGCCTCATTGTATGAACACTGAGGGAACATAGCAGAAGACAGTAGTTGGTTTCAAGAAGAAAAACAGTGTGGTGAGACATCCAAGTGGCCTAGAACAGTCAGCCATCTTTACCCAGCACCTAGGAAGTAGGTAATAAGAATTACAGGGCGTAGGAACTGGGCTTCAGATTCGGCTTCACAGTTTCTAATGAGATCCTTAAGCCCAATGCAGTTTATCAGCTCGGAAGGGAAGGCAACTCTCTCAGCTCAGAGCCGCTGTGGGGAGAAGATGTGGGGAGAAGATCCTGGCAAGGAGCACGTCAAATCTTAGTGGCCCTTGGCATGAGGTGATACTGTGGTCTGTCATATCCCTGAGTTTTTCTTCCTCCCTAAGCAAAGATCAGTGGCATCTCCTCCTTGGATTACCACTGACTTTTATGATTCTGGGAAGAGCTTTTGATTGTCAGGAGAAACCTCTGATGATCTCAGAGCCAAGGCCATTGTGTTTGCCATGTCCAGCTCCCTTTTTTTGTTTTTGTTTTAATGTTTTGTTTGTTTGTTTGTTTTTTAAGATAAGGTCTCAAGTAGCCGGACAGGCTTTGAACTTCCTGTGCAGCCAAAGACCTTAATCTGATCTTTCTGACTCTGCTTTCCAAGTGCTGGCATTGCAGGCATGTACCGCACCACAGCCAGCATTTCTCTGTAATATATTCTGAGCCCATGTGAAACTGAAAAAGTATACTGTATCTCTCCCTCCAGATGGTTAAGAATTTCTCACTGATTGACAGCCACAATCTTCCTGGAACTTTCTTTGTGGAAACTCACAGAGATCCGCCTGCCTGCCTTTGCCTTCTAGTGCTGGGATTAAAGGTGTGCACCACCACTGCCTGGCTTCTCTTTCTTCTCAATGAGCATAAAACTCCATCCTATAAATTAATCTTTTTAAGACCAACAAGATGAGTTATTAGATAAAGGTGTTTGCTGAAGACATGAGGACGATGTTTCATAACAAGAGAGGCTTGGCCTGGACACTGTTATAGTAAACCAGGAGTAACCCTTGGGGGAAATACCAGGACACCCAACACATACCCACTGTCTTGTCATATGATACCTTCCCCTGTGTTCTGAGTTATCATTGGGGGCAGCCAGCCTCCCACTGTAGCCAGAAGTTTCTCGGTCCTGCCTAACCCTGAGGTCCAGACAAACCCCTTCCATAATTACTCAGGCTGATATTAATTACAAACTGTTTGATTTATGGCTCAGGCTGTTACTAGCTAGCTCTTGCATCTTAAATTAACTCATTTCTATTCATCTGTTTTTTGCCACGTGGCCAGTGCCTTACCGGTACAGTCACATCTTGTTTCTTGGGTGGCTGGCAGCCTCTTCCCTGATCCTGTTTCTCTCTTGGGTTTCCCGCCTGGCTCTTTCCTACCTTGCTATAGGCAATAGCGACATTGTTATTAGCCAGTGGTAGAAACACATAATCACAGCATACAGAAAGACCATCCCACAGCATCCCACCCCTTACACTTCACAGCCTTTCTCTTAAAGTGAGCAGAATACATTCTTATGTGTCAAAGGGGAGCCAGAACTTAGGACTTAGGAACTTAGGACTTACATCAAGGTGGAGAAGAGACCTGGAGGCAGGAAAGTTGGGTGGCATGTGAACAGCAGCAGAGAGGTGTCAGGCTGGAAGAGCTTCTCTCTCAGGCTTCACTTTAGCACTGAGACTAGCACAGCTATGTGAAGCCTGATTGGTGGCATCTTGTCAGGACAGCCCAAGGGCACTGACCTTGTTACTCTCAAGCAAAGCTTCAACAACCTGCTGTCTCATCTCGCTGATCCAAGCCAAGCCAGATTCCTGCCCTCAGCACTCCAGCAACCCTGAGCCTCCTGTCCCAATACCAGCTTTAGCAGCCTGTGGGTCCAGCCCCCAGTTACTCAGAAAGACTATTCAAGATGGAGGATAGATTTCCTATATATAGTAACTTTACACATGATCTGATCGTAATTCCCTTGTATTCAGCTCTAATTCTTCTTAGCTCTTCTCTCCATCAGGCTCTATACATATTTCTAACAGGAGAATCTTTGTAATAATAATAAATAATAAAAGCTGCATTGCCACCTCTCAAGGTCATAAAGCACATTCCTCGATAAGGGGCAGAACCATTTACCACGGTAATGCATAGGCTTGGCATTTTTCCGGGCAGTGGCCAGTTATCAGTCATACTCATAGGCAAGTATCTTAGATTTCTTTGTGCTAAATAACCTTGGTTCTACAATAGACTTCTGGGAAAATGTCCTTGTGTGTTTTTTGTGGTGGTTGACCTTATTAGATCTTTTCAGAGACATTTAGTTTAGTTTGAAATTGCTCTAAAGTTTATTGATATCCCAGTTGTCTATAGCAAGTTTTAGACTGGGGAGAAATTGTGATTATCTTAGGTTAGTCTGAGAAAAGAAACAAAATAGGCTTCTAAGTCTTACAGTACACATGGAACAGTAGATCTAGTTAGGAAGCGTATTCTGTTCATCCAAGTTAGACAGCTTAAAGAGAAGCCATCTTCCTAACCATCTACAAATATATGTGCCCTTAAGGTTGAGATATAACCATGGGATTACATGTACGCATTACATGGAAATACATGGTAATGGGGAGATACCATATGAAACTACAGGCAGGAGCAACTGGTCAATGGCTGTCACCCCATGCCTTACCAAGTAGGGCTCCCCCCACAGAGAGTCATTTATCCTGAACACCAGTTGTCACTTACTGTATATTCCCACAGCCTCTGGTAAAGCCATTGATACCAGCAGCTCTCTACAACCAGCTTCCTCTCATCCCTTCACTCCCTGGGCTGCCTCTTCTTCCAGGGTATCCTCCATGACAAGGCTTCTCCTGGTAGTTAAGTTCCGATCTCAGTCAGGAAATCCATCCCACAGGACCTTTCTTCAGACTCTCCTGTATAGCCCTTGAAGCTTGTGCAGTGACACAGGTACTGAGGAAGTAGTTTAGTTATTAGCCAGGAGTGCTATAAGGCAGGACTTTGGACTTTTGCCTTTATGATGTCCCCAGCTACTGGTACAGTGCCTTACTCAATCATCACGAATAACTGCCTGAAGGATGAGGGGTGGTAGATATTATTTGGTACCTTCTTAGTTTAAGCTGCCATAAGAGAACCTTGTAGACCAGGGTTTAAATAGTAGATATTTATTTCTCAACATGCTGGAGGCTAGGGAGGGTAGTGGTGCCCAGGAAGGACCCTCTTCTAGTTCAGGGGCAGCCATCTTTTCAGTGAGACCCTAACATAATAAAGTGAGGGACTCACCTTTATGACCTATTCACCTCTCAAAGTCCCCCCACCTTCTCAGACCTCAGATTAGGAGTTAGGACGCCCTTGTAAACCAGGAAGGACTGGTTTAGGGTCAGGTCTGTATGTGACTTGTGATCTCGACTCAAAAGTTTTTAAGGAGAAAAGGACATATATGAGCTTTCCAGACGGCTTAGTTTTGTGGCTTTCTGGTTTCTCTGACATATTTATAGCTGTGTCTGCTCATCACCCCCTGACTCGTAGTCTCTTCTTACATAACTGTGACCACCCCCACCCCAAGGGCCTTTTAATTCTGGCAGATTTCCCTTCTGTCTTCAGTTAAAGATTCCCTCGGTGTCCGGCTCTGAACAGAGACGTCTGTGTGCTGTTAACCAAATTATCCATGTGTTTCAGGTCCACTACAACATTGGCAAAAACCTGGCTGATCAAGGCAACCAAACAGCAGCCATCAGATATTATCGGGAAGCAGTCAGGTACACACAAGATGCCCTGCTCGTCCCTGAAAGATGCTTTCCGTCTTTGCCGCTTTCTGAGTGTTGGGTGAAAACAAGCAGAGAATAACAGTCTGTTGGGCATTTCTCCGTTTCCAGGCTTAATCCCAAGTATGTCCATGCCATGAATAATCTCGGGAATATTTTAAAAGAGAGAAACGAGCTACAGGAAGCCGAGGAGCTGCTGTCATTGGCTGTCCAAATACAGTTTAGTATCTTTTTTCTTAGCTTTCTGCCAAGGACAAAGAATGGATCTCTGGGTTTGGACAGTCATCTAATTACTTCTTTTTCTTGTTTCTCTTTTCTAAAAAATGTTTTTCCAGGCCAGACTTTGCAGCCGCTTGGATGAATTTGGGCATAGTTCAGAATAGCCTGAAACGATTCGAGGCAGCAGAGCAAAGCTACCGGACAGCAATTAAACACAGGCGGAAATACCCAGACTGCTATTACAACCTTGGGCGGCTGGTAAGGGCAGGGTGCCCCAGTTTCCCTCTGTAGTCCATCCAGAACTCTCCATATTGAGTCCTCTGTGTGTATCTCACTTGGAAGCAGCGATTTGACTTCCTTGTGCAGTGCTAAAGTTTGATTGAATCCAGTTTATAAGTCACAAAAGCAGTAGATCAAATCAAATTCTTTGTATCCCTTCTTGTGGAAAACATATCCAAAGGCCCACTTCCTGATAGACATTTTTGTTTGTTTTGTTTTTAAAACATGAATTGGATAGAAGCTAAGACTTAAAAACAAGCCTGTAACTGATTTCTGAGCTTCCATTTCTCTTTCCCCAAGGGGGCAGACCTCTTCTTTTTCAGGGGACTGCTTCAGGATTAGAGTGTTTATCTGAAAGGGACTTACACTTTCTTAATGGAAATAGAAAATAAGATGTTTGAATTAATCAATATTTCTGTTGTTGACAGAATACTTAAAACAATCTGATTGCTCTTAATTTTCTTGACAAAGAAAATAATGACCCAAACAGCATAATTCTTTAAACAGGAGTCATTAGATTTACTAGATAAAATTGATAAGGGAAATACTTTTGATCTATCTGAACTAAACTGGATTGTATGTACAATGTGGGACATCTAAAAAAACAGTGCACAGTTTCACAAGTAGGTAGCATCGACAGGTTCGTTTAAAAAAAAAAAAGCCTGGTTATCATCTGAAATACCTGAAACATCTCCATCTTATGCAGCCTTTGTAAACTAAACTAGTCATTCCCTCACATTAGTTATTCATCTAGATAACTGCCTCATCTCATATTTGATAATTCAAAGGTTCCATGTAACATTTGTATTTTCTGTAAAAGATAATATCCCCTGCCTCTGGGAAGCATCCCTCTCTGAACCTGAAGACCGTGTCAAAGCAGAAAGGAAACCTGAGTTTTAGTAGGAAGAATAGGCTTCCGTTTTCACCGTGATATAAATGACATTGGTCTTTAATGTGCTTGTTTCTGGAACGATGTGCCATGATTTTGTGAACTGCTCGGGTAGAATGAACAGAGGAAACAAAATGGTGAGACACATGGTAATGAGGTGTAGGACTGAGGGACCCCTGCAGCCGTCATCCAGGAAAGCAAACCTGGGAAAGGGGTGAGAATGAAAACCTGGTACAGGTTGACTTTGTCAGCCTGGATCAGTTGGTTCAGTATCAGCATATTTAAAACACAGTACAATTTTGGAAAAAGATTTCCAGGCAACAGTGAATTCAGTCCTAGGTGCACAGTGAAGCTTAAAGTATGACTACATAGAAACTCCTTTACAAAGTATGTGTGACCTTGAGGGTGGGTTCCATATATGAAAGGCCTAGATTCTAGTGTGGTCTCTAACCGACAGCATAGAGGCCAGCAGGCCATAAAGTACATGTGACATCTACCCTAAGGATAGGTGATGATCTAGGGAGGGAAGAGTCTGAGATAATCATTCTGAGGGATTTGGGAGAGCTCTGCCTCTATTGCAAAAGATGGGTGATGTCTGCATCCACAGATAGCAGAAAGGTCACCAGCCTACTGGGTAGGAAAACATATTTTATCCCTTCCATTTAGAAGAGGCCCCTGTATGTTTAACATTCCTGATTTCCCTAGTGATCTGTGGACACAAGGATCTCTGTCCCCAATGCTGGAAAAGTTGGTTTAAGTGGGCAGATAATGCTTGATTATAAATTTTAGAATAATGTGACTTGCATGTTTTTATTTGAAAAAAAAAAGAAACACTAAACTTGTTTTAGTTAAGTACAATAGGAAGACACCATCTCTAGACATCTACTCCAGTGTTAGTGAAAGGAGTTACTTCCTCCGGGGCACCATAAAGGGATGATAGCAACATAACTGACCCCAGAAAACAAGAGATTTGAACAAAGATCGAATCTTGTCCTCATCAGCTATCTCCATGACTACTGAGCCTTGTGTGCATGCACATTTCAAAATGCAAGCTGTATAATGATAGGAATGTCTATTCTAAAGAAGTACTAAAGGTCATCTAGGGATATGCGGGTGGAGGGCCCTTTAAAACCTCATGATAATGTGAGTAGAGACCAAAACCTCAATTACATACAAAGCAGGGCAAGCCCTCAGAGTTGACAAAGAGAGAAGGTGCTGTTTGGAGGGAGCAGCTATATTAATCTAGATCTGTGCATGGAGGTGGTGTTACTGTCTGCTTGCTGTTTAACTAAACGAGTACTTAAATGACTTTAGATTTGGTCCTGGTGAGGTCTGTGGTGTTTCCCTTCTGGAGGTGGTCCCTTTCAGGTTATTGCTTACGGAAGACCTCCCTATGAGGGTTCTACTCCTCAGTCATCACTGCCTTTCATCGCTATTCCTCGGAATTTGGGGAACAGAATTTATGCTAATGAGTCCCAGTAGGAGAAGCATCCAAAGGGCACAACATGAAATACAAGCGTGGATGGTGAGCTCTGGTCTTGGGCTTCATATTGAAGATGATCAGCCACAGCTCTGAAACGATGGATACCTTGGTATTGTTTACCTCTTGTGCTGCCCTGAAATGGCCTTACCACAGGGCCTGTTGTGTAAGGCTCTTGCTCTCCATTGTGGTTTAATTATCCAGCTTTTGCTCTTGACAGCTTAAAAGAATTAAGGCTTAATCTTTAACAGCTCAACCAGCCCCTTTATATATCCGCAAATAAGAGGAACTTAATAACTTCAAGGTGTCTGTTTTAGAAGTCTTGTTTTTATAATAGGAGACAGATACTTGCTTTGATGTATGGATTCTGATAAGAAGAGACAATGCAATTATAGAGGAAATAGGAAGAGCTGGGTTATTTGGGGCACAGTGCTGATCTTTGAGGGTAGTGGAAATAGTGGCTTGAAGGAGTGCTGGGGACGGTTCATGATACAGAAGTTGGTTCTTTTTACCAGTCCTGGGCTTTAGGAAAGAGAACACGTGCTGAGCATTTTAAACTGGGAAGCCGTAGCAGAAGGACTTGGTCAAACGGTTGTGGAAAGAACAAAAATGGAAATATATTGATGCAGAGATGAATAATTAATTGAAGCCCGTGGGTTTGAACTCAGAAGATGCTGCTGTGTAGAGGAAAGCAGTGCCTGGACCTCTGTTTCTGGGACAGTGGGAGAGTGAGGGGAGGAGAGCAGGATGGAGTCGGGTGGAAAGCATGAGTCTCTGTCCTTGTCCTTCTGAGTCTGGCAAAGATGTGTCAAGGAATCAGGTGAAGGACCCAGAGCAGATGACAGCTGTACTGCCTGCTGAGGAGGGAGGGAGAGGAGAGAGGTGAGCCTGCGTTCCACATAGGGAGCCCAAAGACCAACTCTGTGTATCTTCCTCTGTGACTCTCAGTTTTTGAGGCAGGGTCTCTGACTGTTTTAGACCTTGCCATTTCAACTAGACTAGCTTACTAATGGCCTGAGGTCCTCCTGTGTCTGTCCGCCGCCCTGTTCTGGAGGTGCCAACAGGCTTGGTTTTTATGTGAGTGGTGATGATGTGTAAGCACTTGACCCACAGAGCCATCTCCCCAGCCCACTACAACTTTCTGCTTATGTAAGATGTTTGTTTACTGTTCTAAATAACAGTTTATCAAAAACGGACTACAGGGGCCTCTCTGAAAAAGATTAATAGTATTTCTCCATAGCTTGAAATGTGATTTCATAACAGTGATCAGCAAAGACTAGGTCATACAGTTATGTTCTTGGCTCAGGACCCAGGCCACCTGTTCTGACCCCTGACCTTCCATCTCAGGTGTGTGGCTAAGCAAGTCACTTGTTTCCCTGTATCTCAGTTGATGCATCTGTAAAGGGGGGTTGTAATGACTCCATTGGAGCCATTTTTTAAATACATAGGTTGATAGAAAAAACGAGAGGCTCCGTGAGTGGAAGTATGACGGTGTTTCCTGTTTTGTTGGACTTTGTCTGTTTGTTGATAATATTGTAGAAAGGGAAAAGACAGATGAGTTGGAATATTGACTTTGGGGGATATTTTGTTTTCAGTATGCAGATCTAAATCGTCCTGTGGATGCATTGAACGCATGGAGAAATGCCACTGTACTGAAGCCGGGGCACAGCCTGGCATGGAACAACATGATCATACTCCTGGACAACACAGGTGCAATGTGCTGATAGAGGTGATGAGGTGCTCCACCATCCGATTCTCTGGGTTAATAAGGACCAATGTTATCTACACAGGCTATTCAGGGGATGTAAACTAGTGTCACCTCCACAGGCTATTCCTAGTTTAAAAAATTAAAAAAGATGGGCGTGGTGGTACCCACCTTTAATCCCAGCACTTGGGAGGCAGAGGCCGGCAGATCTCTGAGACTAAACTAGCAAAGAAGGAAGAGAATCAATCCGATGTTACAAATTTGTCTGTTTTAATAAGGGAATGACGTGTCTCTATCTGTAAAATGTTTGCTGTGCAAGCATAAGGACCCAAGTTCTACCCTGTGCACCCACATAAAAAGCCTAGGCATGATGGCAGGTACCTATAACCCCAGCGCTGGGGAGATAGAGACATGAGGATCCCTGGGGGTTCACTAACCAACTAGACTAACCTAATTAGTGAGGGAAAAAGAAAGGTAGACCGCTTGAAGAAGACACCTGATTTCTGATCATATGTACATGCAACACCCTGACTCAGTAATACTGATGTCTACCTTTCTAGAAGATGAACATACCGTGATGAAAATCACTATGTGACTGGTATCTTGGAGAAAGTTTAAACATGGCTCTCCAGAGTGTTGTGGGGAAGTTTGTGCTGAGGTGCCAAGGCTCTTTCACTCACCAGCTTGTGGTGCGTTGTCACAGGTCCTGCCTGGGTCTTTTTAAGTAGTGCTTTCATGGTCGCATATAATTCTCCAGAGAGATAAAGACAAACACAATACTGATGTGGTCTCATTTCTCCTCCCAGGTAATTTAGCCCAGGCTGAAGCAGTTGGAAGAGAAGCACTGGAATTAATTCCTAATGATCACTCTCTTATGTTCTCCTTGGCAAACGTGCTGGGCAAATCTCAGAAATACAAGGTGCGTAAACCACAGGCCTTGATAGCCTGCGACAGGAGCCGGCAGCTTCTTATGCCCCATTCAGATTGTTTCCTGAAGTTGCCCCACAGAAGGACATGTGAGGTCAGACCCAGTGCCCTTTCTCATCAGAAACAGGCCTGGGTTTTGTAGAGAGGGAAGAGACACCCGTGCATGAAACATAACTATGATCTGTCCTGTGCTACATGGTCGGCGTCACCCTCCCAGGATGCCCTTCCTCCTTTGCATGAAGAGTCTGACCTGTCCTTTGCAGTAGGGTCAGGAGTACTAGGCGTGTCCATGGTTACTATCTTTTGTATTTTATATAGCTAGTTCCCGCTGCTGCCAAGGATTCTCCTCTTTTGAATTAACATGTCATCAGCAAGGCCCTAGAGATTTTTGATCAATGAAAACCACAAGGTCTTAACTCTGGTACTGAGATGTAGCTCCATAATAGAGGGCTTGCCTAGGATGTATGAGGTCCTGGACTTGACCTCCAGCCCCACAAACATACACACACACCACCCCACCTCCCTTCCACTCAGGTTTTCAAGAGTGGCCAGTTGTTGTCTGGGTCTCATTTCCTGTGTATTTCAGGGAACTGTGGGTCCTTGAGGGAGCGTGTTAACACAGATTTCTCCCCAGGAGAATCAGCCTGGAGTATGTCCAGTCAGGGGACATTTATTTCTAAGTGGCATCCGGGCACGCCACACAGAAAGCCTTGGAGTTACTTTGAGAAATAGTCCCACAGCCTTTGAAGGAAGAAATATTCGGATTGTGGGTCGATAGATATTTGAGTTACCACCTAAAATACTAATTAATGTTTTATTGATATTTCATATTAATATAATTTTATTTCAACATTGTAGCAGCTCTGTGCTATTTTGAACATCCTGAGGCCATGAATATGATTCAAGGTCTAACAGTAGCAATTAGTTTTTTTCCTCTAGAGAACCCTACTAATGCATTAATTAACACCTCTATTGTCATTTCCTTGTGTTCATTAGACATCATCACTGCTTTAATTTTCTGTAAACTGTTTCATGTGTTTCTATCATTTTTGAATGTTGGTGAATTTAGGTTTCACTATACAGCAGCTTTGGGGGGTTCTTCTATTTTATTTTATTTATTTATTTTTTTTGTACTTCTACATGGGGGAAGGGGTGTGGCCGTCAGCAAGCCTGCAGAATGCCAATTCTGTTATCGTTGTATTGACCCTTTTCTATTATCCTACAGTCTGTAAAGTGCAATTTCTGCTATAGGAACCGAACCCTGGGCTTCATTTGACTTCCTGTTCACATCCTTTCCCTCCCTGCAGCATAAGTGGAAAATACTCCATACAGCAGAATGGAGCAGTCAGTCACCCTTGTCTTCCTTATCTTTACATGTTTTTCATCTTGATGGGCAAGGACAGAGTGCTGAGCCTGTGAAAGAAACAAGATGGAAATCTGAAATAAGAAGCTCATTTTGAGCTCTTGGGCAGCTACCAGTGGGGAGTCTAATGGGACTTTTCCATCCGGAGGTCAGCCGGCCGGCTTCAGCCACCGGCCAGCATTTGATACTTTATTTTTAAGTTAAGGATTTGGAGTGTAAACATTTGTGTAGCTTTTCTGTCACAATGGGAAGATAATCTTTTGTTCTTGGCCTGCAGGATGCCCTGTCCTGATTGTGTGGACTGTCTCCTGACAGCCCTGGACAGATCCAGTAGGGAAAGGGAGGTGGTGATGACTTAGAGGATTGGAGTGGGTTCATCATCTAGCCCAGGGATTGGGAGTCTGCGTTCTGGACAACCTATTTGTCACTTATGCACCTTGTAGGCTTTCTCTCGCTTGGTGTGTGGCTAGAGTCAGAGGCTGATGTAAGGCATCTTCCTTAGTCACAGTCTACCTGATTTTTTTGAGAATCTGGGCTGAATCTGGAGCTCACCTGTTCAGCCGGGTTGCCTGACCAGAGAGATTCAGAGACCCACCTGTCTCTGCTTCCCCAGCGCTATGCCAGCTTTTGCATGAGTACTGGGGTACAGATTCAGGTCCTCAGGCTTGTAGTCATGAAATGACCATATTAATTTCTCGTCAGCAGCCTGTTAGCAGCTTGGGTGGTGGAAAATGTGTCTGTTTTATTGAGTGGTTCTAGTGCTCGTTCAAGAACCCTGGAGCCTAACAGCCATCACTCACCTGTCCATGCCTCGGTCTGTATAAAGTGAAGATAGCAGTCTGCTTGGCTTCTGGCCTCCTGATAGGAGGATGGAATTTGCATCTATTGAATGGTAAACACATGCATACAAAATGATTAGTTTAATAATCATTAAATGAATATGAGTTATTTCAAACCTATTAAATTTATGTTCATTTTCAATTCTGGGCTAGTGTGGGAGGGCAGAAGTGATGTTCAGCTTTTATTGTGAGCCTCTCGGCCATTTTCTGCCTTGCTCACCCCACTGCCTTGAGGTTTAAGGGCACACCAGTCACTCGTATGACACAGTTGACAATTCTTTGGTTTTTCCATGTGGCTTCTACCTGACTTACTGGATGTTCTGTTTATTTACTAGACTTTGTCTTGCTGTATTTTGCTATATAGCCCAGGTTGGCACTTTTGCCATAGCCTCCCAAGTACAAGTGTGCACGCCATACCCAGCTGATGTTTCTCTTTAAAAAGATATTTTTAAAGTTTTTAGTGTTTTTATTTCTTGTGTATTGTTCATTTTATTTTATGCCTGCATGTGTATCTGCACACCACGTGTGCACTGCCATGGAGACCAGAAAACGACATCATATCTCCTGAGGCTGGAGTTACAGATAGTTGTGAGACCATGTGAGGGCTGGGAATCCAACCTGGATTTTCTACAAAAACAGTTAGTGTGTTCAACTACTGAGCCACCTTTCCAGACCTTTAATAGACATTAAGTACAGATAAATGTGTTTAAAAGGTAATATGCCATTACGAGTCATATACGGTAGCTAAAATGTCTTACTCAATCTCCAGGAACTCAATTATTATAAGCACAGGCTCTGAGCCTGGAGTCACCCTCTGTTAACTTCAAAAGAAGACTGGCCTGTGGTGGAGGGTGTGAGCTATAAGCTGCCAATTATGCTGACTGTTGCCTGAGTGAATGTGAAGGAAAGTGATCTTGTTGTGATATGGTTTCAGCTTCACATCAGACTGCTTTCCTTTCCTTCCCTGAGTCATGCAGGACACAGGTTGGCCCGTCAGAGGGCTCTGACTCAGGCTTAAGGACCTATTGCTCTTGAGGTGTTTTGCCTTCCAGGTCCTTTCCACCCAGATCTTCTCTTGTTCTTAATTAAAGACCCAAATTGCAAGACCATTCCCAGCTCTAAACCTTTTGTTAAATGCAATGTATAATATACTTCAGAAGAATGCTTTACTTTTTCTCTGTGTCAGTAAACAAGGTCTCCAACTGAATGAGGGTTGAATCTGTTCAGTGATGTAAACCAGCACATACATCACCTGTGTTTAGAAGCATCCAGATCTCTCAGTGGACCAGTTTACAAAGTCTTTCTTGAACTGGGCCATTAAAAGCTGATGGGAGCTTTGAACACCTCTAGGCCTGTGCTCATCCTTAGGCTCAGGTGCAGTCAAGGCTGCTGAAGCATGCCCTCAAGCAGCCCCAGAACTCCCTGGGCAGATGATCCTGCCTACACTCACCTGCTCCCAAACCTGCCTTTTCCGGGATACCCCTGTGACTATATACTGCAGTGTTTATTTCCAGCCTTGGAAACCTGACTCAAGCCTCCTCCTTCATCTTCCTCTTGCAGAGTTCAACCCTGTCATGTAGCAGTTGTCACCTGCTAAGGATGTGTGAACCTCAAGCCCCACCCAAATCAGTGTCTGTGTTTCCCCCAAGCTCACCAGCTCATTACCCAGGCATAGCTATGGCCTTAACATTTGAGTCGTTAGAGAAATGAGAAATTCTGGGAACCCCTAGAAAAAGTGTCATTTACCCCTTCAGCAGTCCACTTCAGCACAGAGCATCTTAGAGTATATTCTCACTGTCTGGCTCTCTTACCTCCTTTAGTGTCGGGGTTAGATAAAAATGTTAAAACTCCCTGGGAAAACCATAGCTGCATAAAAAAACCACAACAAATAAAACCTTCCATTTGGTTTGGTTATTGTGGGGCTATATAAAATGTTGGACAGATCTTGGGTCTCTCCAAAGACAGTTCAGCAGCAGGAGCTCGGGTGTAGACACTGACTCAGCACTGGCATCCTGTTTGTCAGGCTGATATCTTCATTCAGTTGCTTTTGAATGATATTTCTACGTGTCTGTTCTATTTCTGAGCTTTGTAGGTTCAGAGTTGTCTACCTGGGCTGCATCCTGCTTCCCAGGACTCTCATTGGCTGTTGCAAGGCAAAGAAACTGCTGTCCCTGCATTTCAGAGTCAGAGGAAGTCCACTCAGAAAAGTCATGTAGGAGAGAACTCAAAATTATTCCCAATCTAACAGTGTGGACTGTTAGTATAAGCTCAACATTTGATGCCGGTTACAGTGAACTTGGCTCTTTCAAAAGAGGTGTGCAGGAATGGCCCGTGCTTATGTCACTGGGCAGGTTGGGCATCTGTCTCACTCTGATAGAAAACTACCACCCTCTTCATAGTGACCCCATTGCAAGTAAGGACAAGTACAAAAATGAGTCCATGTACCCCAGGGACATTTGGTCATAGTCCTTTACAGTAGTGGCTGACCCCCGCTGTTGGTGGTCATTTAGTCATAGACCTTTACAGTAATGGCTGAACCCCCGCTGTTGGTGACCATATCTTCCTCATTATCTATGCTAATTGCTGGTGAATGAGAGATGCAGCTTCCTCCAGGATGCCAAAGGTACTCTAGGTTTCTCTAGGAGATTAAACAGGCTTATACCCCCCCACCTTGAGTGTTTCATCTCTGCACTGAGACCATCAGTTTGGGTTGGGCATGCTGCTTTCATGGGTGTCCTTGACATAGGTCCTTTCCTCTTCTGTTCCTCTCTCCCTCACTGGACACTGAATTAAGTCATTTGAATTAGGTTGCAAAGTCCCAGCCACTTCTGAGGTGGGGCTTACAGGCTTTGCCATCCCCTCTCTCCAGACACCATTGTGTTCTGCTGCTCCTTGTCACCTTTCTTGCTAACTCTTCTTGGCAAGGCTGTTTCTGGAAGAGATATAGTGATACAAAACAGTAATGCTAGAAGATGATTGTTTTTTCTTCACGCATAATACCTTTTATATGTATTTCATTTTTTTAGGAGTCTGAAGCTTTATTCCTCAAGGCAATTAAAGCAAATCCGAATGTTGCAAGTTACCATGGTAATTTGGGTAAGGAAGTTTGTCTTTTGAATTGTATTGAAATTCTGTTATTTTATATGTAGATGTCTGTAACATCTTTTTTGCAAAAGTAATTTTTGAAAGGTAACCTGTATTGATCTGTCTCAAAGCAAATTTTTTATTAAATGGGTTAGTAGTGCAGCTTAGTGTAGAGTGCTTGCCTAGTATGTTGGGGCCCTATATTCATGCTCTAGTACCTCAGGAGAAACATTTCTTATACCAATTAGATTTAGGATGCTGAGGATTCACTTTATGCTAACATCATTTTACAGTCTGATGTAAGAGCCCCTATTACTAGAAACACAGCTGTTATTTCACCAAAAGGTATAGGAAATCTTCACTTAAAATAAAAGGTTGGGATTATAGAGACAGCTCAGCAGTTAAGTACATTGGCTAGTCTTGCAGAGGCCACAGATTTTGTTCCCAACACACATGTGAAGGCTCACAACCATCTGTAACTCCAGTTCCAGAGAACCTGACATCTTCTGGCCTCTATAGGCATCTGGCACCCAGTGCATGTGGTGTAAGCAGGCAAAATACTCATACACATAAAATAAAAATAATTAAATCTAAAAAATAAAATAAAATGTGGGTTTCTTTATAATGAATGAAATAATAAAAGACTAGACTTTGACCTAGCCCAAACTCAGCGCAGTGTTGACTAGCTAGAAGTTTCACAGCGGCCTTGAAATAATCTCACAGCCCTTCTTTTATGTAATAACATTTCTGGAAGCACGTGAATTCCATCTAACAATAAGAAGAACCCCATGAGGAACAGGCAGGGGCCCAGGGTCTACTCCCCAGGGTGTGTGATTACAATAAATAAAGCTTACAGTACAAACAATATTTTTTTAAACAGTGATTTCTGTAGAGGCCTCACAATAGTTCTTTGTGCATGTGTTTGGGAATCTTGCAAGTTAGTCAGAAGCACTTCCAACCAAATTCATCTCCTGCTATTTCAGCTGTGCTTTATCATCGCTGGGGACATCTCGACTCGGCCAAGAAACACTATGAGATCTCCTTGCAGCTTGACCCTGTGGCAGCAGGCACCAAGGAGAATTACAGTCTTCTGAGAAGAAAGCTAGAACAAATGCAGGAGAAACATGTCTGATCGTCCCTCGTGTTCTGAGTGTGTGTGTGTGTGCGCGCGCGTGTGCGTGCGCGTGGGCCTTGGTTCACATTATGCCTTTGTGTTTGGCCATTTTAAGTTCTCAGGCATTTTGTTTATTTTGTTATTTTTTTTTCCTGTGAAAACAAAACATGCAAGAAGATTATAGCACCAGCAATACACTCTTGAATGTGTGATAGGGTTTTTGCATTGAAATTGTATTTTTTCAGGCTACCCAAATGTAACTCTAAAATCCCAAAAGTGAAGCTCCTTTTTCTTTTCTTTCTTTCTTTTTTTTTTTTTTTTACTAAACAGAAAAAGGAGGAAAAAAATATCTTGAGCAACTTTTGCTTATGTTGAACCTGCATTTGGGGTGAGACTGTCATGACTGGCGGAGTGACCTAGACATGGCAACTCCAACAATGTAGATAAGCATCAAATGCATCTGTATATTAGCATGTTTATTTAATGACAAGGGAAAGTAAATTAAGATTTGGGGATTTTTTTTTTAAGTCTCTTTGCAACAATATAACTTGAAGTTTGTAAAAAAAATTACTCACTTTTTTTGTGTTGAACAGAGGAAATAACTGAATGAAGAAGGGAAAATTCTAACATCAGGTATATCTATTTTTTTCTTTCATAGGAAAGTATTGACTCCTATGCTTTATGTATGTGTGTGTGATGTTAGTACACAGGATAATAATCTACAGAAAACTGCCATTATTGGTAGAGTATCCCTGCTATGCTTAAGCAAAGGCAGGTAACCTAACATCTTAGTTTCTATTCTTTCCTGTGTTCAGAGGGCTACATGTCTGTGTACATTGTGTTCTCATGTTTTTAGCTGTGAAATGGATTTCCATTTCACATAATGTACCTACAGACATTGCTCTATCCAGAGGATGCAAAAGGGTAAAATTTCCTTTAAAAAAAGTCATAATTCTGGATCGTGTAGTGTTCTTAAACATCGAGTTCTTTTCTGTCTTAGATCTCCACAATTTGTTTACTTTGTTCTTTATATACTGTTGACCTAATAATTTATGCAATCTCTGTCATTTCTATTGCAGTAAAACTATCAAACAAACTGGCGTGAAAATGTCGTAGTTCCTTCTTGGTGTGAATGTTTCTGTTCTCCCTGACGTTGGAGACGTGGTTTTCTAGTATATGGCCTGTGTATAGTTCAGGTTCCTTTCCTGCCACTATGGCAAGACACTTAACAGTGTAGGATGGAAGTACTTATTTTAGCTCACGGTTTCCAGGTACAGTTCGCTGTTGCAGGAGCATGAGGCAGGTATCATGATGCATCAGAGTCAGTAAGTGGAGTGATGCATGCTGTGTTGCTCTGTTTGCCTTCCCCTTTATTTGTTGAAAGTCCCCTGTCTACGGTGCTGTACTTGTGGGATGCTACCATTTACAATTATGCTGGGTCCACCACCTCCATTGAATCTCTGAAAACACAAGTTTTGCTCTTAGGTGGCTCAAAATTCAGTCAAGTTTACAATCCAAATTGACCATCACAGTCCTATTTTATAAATTTATATTATGAAGTTACTGAAGTTCAGATAATTGGATACATAGATCCATGTTGATAGATTTTGTTCTCTATACTTTTAAAATACAACTTTGGTTTTTAACTAAAAGCAGGTGGAAGAATCAGTGTACAGACAGGAGCCCGACCTGGTGGTATATTTCTATAATCCCATCTACTCAGGAAGATCACAAACACAAGGCCTCCCACAGAATTAATTTAAGACCACATTGGACAACTTAGTGAGACCGTGTCTCAAAGTTTAAAAATAAAAATGACAGATTTCTTAGTTAAGGGTTCTCTAGAGGAACATAACGGAGCCTCGCCCCCTGCGAGGGGGGAGGGAGAGAGAATTAAAACTGTTACTAGATTGGTTTACACAGTACTTCCTATATTGCCCAAGTGTGGCTATCTTCACAAGAGAGGCTCAGAATTGTTGTTTGTTCCACAAAGCTGGTCCTCAGCATCTGACACTGAAGTCCAGGAGAATTCCAGAAGAGCCACTGGTCTAAAAGCCCACATCATAAAACTAAAGAAACAGGGTTCTAGTATCAGTGAGGGAAGGCGGCAGCAGCAGCAGCCACAAAATAGGTGAACTCACCAGCAAGAAGCAAAGGCAAGCAAGCAAAAAGCTTTTTCTTTGGACCTCCTTATACCTGGGCTGCTTTAGGACCACTCGACCCACATTTAAGATGGGTCTTCCTGCTTCATGTAGCCTAGTCAAGGAGATCCCTCACAGGTGTGCTCAGAGGTTTGCCTCTTAGGTAGTTGGTTCCCAGGCCAGTCACGTTGATGGCCAAATGGGAGTCTTGGGTTATAGTGATGTCTGTGTCATGTAGACTAGAAGAGACAGAAATGTCTGCACTTATCTGGGGATAGCTGTATAGACTTTTAGAAAAGTCATATTTTGTAGTAGAAATATGCAAGGAAAGTGTTATATTTCAAATACTGCTTTAAATGACCCAAAGCAACACTACAGTTTATAGATCTTTCAGGGTTGGAGATGTGTTGGGCCTACCTTGGCACACACAAAAATGCTACGTATCTTTCAATTTTTATTTTTTTTAATTCTACTTGGTTGGTTGTAGCATTTGTTTATTTAAAAGTAAAGAATATTCTAAAAGCTCTGTTTAGGAGCTTTTCTGTGGGAGATTATGTTGTTACATTGTAAATAATTGTCCTAGTTTGATAAAAAAAAAAAAAAAAAAAAAAAAAAAAAAAAAAAAAAAAAAAAAAAAAAAGCACTGATTGGCCAAAGGCAGGCAAGAAGTATGGGCAGGGCTACCAGACTAAGAAAACTCTGAGAACAGGAAGCACAGAGCAGAATGCCAGAGAGAAGCCAGAAGAAGCAGAGGACAACTATGCTGCTCTGAGAAAAGGTACCGGTACCGAGCTGCATGGCTGAACTGGATTAAGAGTCATGGGTTAGATGAAGGATAGAGAGCTAGCAAGCTATATGCCTGGGCCTTAGGCCAATCAGCTGAAAACTATTGTAAACATCTGTGTGTCTCTGCGCGTCTGGGGGTCTGCGGGCCTACACTTTTCTTTTCTTCTTCCTACTGATAAACTCTCGTGTCCAATAAAGATAGATCTGGTCTAGTCTACACAACAAATCCCCTGAACTTTTGTTGCTTTATCTATCAGGACTCCCTCTGTAGCTGTAGAAAATGGTCATTTGGTTGAGAATGGCTGCAGATTTTGGAAGTCCATTATGTAGGTCAGCTCTTTTCCTTTTCTTCCGTCTTAAGAGAGCTGTAATATGTTTCTTGATTATTCCAAGACTAAAGTAGAAAGCTGACTTCTGGTAACTTCTCTACTTACCTAGTAGTACTTATGTGTGTGTGTGTGTATTTTATGACAGTCTTGCTACACAGCCCAGCTGGCCTCAAACTCATGATTCTCTGCCTGAGCTTCCCAAGTAGCTGGAATCAGACATGTACCATGACATGTGAATAACAGCCTTTTTATTTTAATGTTTTGATTGTTAATGACAGATGGGGGCAGCATTTAAACATGAGGAAATCTGACCATAGTTCTTCGCTTCCTTGGGAATGTTTCTCAGTTCAGCATGTGTTATTGCAGGGTTTCTGCCTGGTCTTTTCACTAACTCATATTTGTTCCAGCTTTGATGCAGACTTATTTCATTAGGCACGGTCACACCCACAACCCTTACAGGGCCCTCTGGCTCTGAGTCTCACGTTACCTAGCATGTTCACTGCATACGATTTCAAGTTCCTGACTTGAAATGTCATACAGAAGACTGAGCCTAGTGTCAGAGCGTTAGACATCTGTATTCATATTCCCGTTCAGCCTGCTTGGACCTGGAAGTGACAGATCTAGATCTGTATCTTTGTTCTCCCAATGTAGCATCCTGGGCAATTCTGTACATTATTCTACCCAGTTGGAAAATTTAAAGACTTTTTTTTTTTAATAAGAAGATGAGAAGCCCAGTGGACCTTGAGATAAATGCTAAGTGGCAGAGTGGGTTTTTGAAAAAGGAGCAGAGTAACTAGCATTAAATATATCTATTCCCTCATTTACTCAGTAAAAAGTAAATGCCCACTGTATTGGTCACTTTTATATTATGATAAAACACTATACCCAAGGTAACTTACAGGAGAAAGTTTGTGTTTATGGTTCCAGACAAAGGCCATGATGGTGGAGTAGAGACATGGGGGCTGGACCAGAAGCTGAGGGCTCACAACTTCAGTGGCAAGCATGAAGCAGGGAAAGGACATTGGAAATGGTGAAAAGCTTTGAAACCTGAGCCCGCCAGCAGTAACATCCTTGAGCAAGGCCATACCCTCAAACTTACCCTAACAGTGCTACCAACTAAATAGAGCCTGCAGCCTCACACTCCTCTGGTTGGGGATTGTCAGTACATGATTGCTGGTGTCTCTGTTGCTGGTTACACGTACAGAACCAACTAGGACCTTTCCCAGTGCTAGATGCTTGGTGATTATGTTGCTCTGCAAGGTGTGCTTTGGGCATGCAGAAATGTTCTTTAGGTTCCCCCTCACATGATTCTCCAGGCTCATCTTATTTCTCTTGCCTACTTGCAGCAGGGGTTCTGCTTTGCATTATTGTTTTGGAGGGCCTGCCACTCAGCTCCCAAGTAAATCACACGTTTAGGCATACTCTTAATTATAAATGTCCATCCTTTGATCACCTTGTTTATTGACAACTTTTCTAAAACTATCTCATCTACTTTTTACCTCTGGGCTTTCCTTTTCTTCTGTAACCATACTCTCCCTCTTACTTTGTGGCTGCTGTGTGGCCTCCTCTCCTTGTTCTCTTGTTCTTTTTTTTTCTGCTCCTTCCTCACAGATCTCTCCTATCTCTTCTCTCTGCCCCCCCCCCCCCCCCGTCCTTCTGCCTTGCTCTATTGGCCATTCAGCTTTATGTTAGGACAGTCAGGTGGTTTAGCCAGGCAAAGTAGTAACACAGCTTCACAGAGTTAAACAAATGCAACATAAAACAATTCAGTACATCTTTATTTACATCATTTAACAAATGTTCCACAGCATAAACAAATGAAACACATTTCAAAATAATATTCTACAGCATTGCATATTTTCTGAAATTTCTCTTTGTTGGCTTCCTCTACCCATTTCTCCAGCAGAGGCTGAAGCTTTTATGTGTTCTTGAAGCTCAGCTACAGGTCCTCAAAACAGCAAATGGTTGTCTGGCTGAACACTTTTCAAAAGAGAACACCCAGGGTGAGCACCATGTCAGCACGAGTGTACCCCAGGATGGCCTTCAGCTGCTTAGCAAAATGATCTAGTTCTTTCTTTAAAGCCTTCATATCCTGTGACTTCTCAGGACTTGGTTCTACTTTTTCCACCTTTATGACACAGAGGGTGTGATGATATATCTTATATTTAATAAAAATCAGCCTGGAATATCAGAGAACAGATCCACCCACAGTCAAGTCAGGAAGGTCTGAGAGTGGTAACTCACAGCTTTAATCCCAGCACAGGAAAGACTGAGTGGTGACCTACGCCTTTAATCCCATAGCTCCAGAGACAGAGATCTCTCTGTGTTTCTGTGAGTTCAAGGCTAACTACCAAACAGCAATATTTCACACCTTTAATCCTAACTAGGATTATGATGCAGAGTCAACCCAGAAGTGAAGCAACTGGGTGAAGAAGATATTTGAGGCAGGCGTAAGCAGACATTGAGGTATTCTTTAGAAGTGACAAGTCAGGCTGAGGGCTCTTGAAGACAGCTTTTACACTGAGAAGTTGACTGGGTGAGATCTGACTCTGGGTGGATCTGTTCTCTGATATTGCAGGCTGGTTTTAATAAATATAAAACATCACCACAGGAGTGAACAGTGAGAGGCCCCTCCACATTGCTCTCCGTTCTGACTCCTGTATGGCTCTCAGGCTGCCAGGTCTCAGAGTCAGCTTGGGACATCAGGCCCAGTCTAACCTGAGGTCCACAGTATGCCATCCCTCCACAGAACTAACTCATCTGGTGGCAGACATGGGGATATTCCAATTGCAGGCTCAGCTGGAGATCCTTGGAAACTTAGCCAGGTCCAAGGGTCTACCAAGCCTAGCTGCTCTCCTGATCCATCACCCCAGTTTTGTGGAGGTGATGAGACAAAGTCTAGCTATGGGAAGAAATGAGAATGCTTGTTAGGGCTATCTTCGGAAATGTAATTTGCCATATTCACCTGTAATAGAGTTTATCTACTTCTAAACCACACTTTGGGAGTCGAAATTGTCAGAATCTTTACAGAGGCTGCACTAAATACTCTATCTATTGTTTATGTCACCGGAACATTCCCTCACTGCTATACTCACACCAACTGTGAAGGCATCAGAAGACATCTGTTATAGAATATTATTTTAAAGCGTGTTACTTTTGCTTATGTTGCATTTGTTTAACTCTGTGAAGCTGTGTTATTTTGTCTAAAACACTTGATGGTCAAATAAAGAACTGAACGGCCAATAGCAAGGAAAGAGAAAGGATAGGTGGGGCTGGCTGTCAGAAGAGATAGAAGTAATAGCCAGAGAGGGAGGAGGACTCCAGGGGCCAGCCATCCAGCTATACAGGAAGCCACAGAGTAAGAAACAAACTAACCAAAGAAAGGTATATTGAAATAGAAAAGGAAAAGCCCAGAGGCAAAAGATAGACGAAATAATTAACAGGAAGAAAAGTTGACTAGACACAGCTAAGAAAAACCTAGAGACTAAGGCCGGCATTTATTATTAATAAGCCCCCCTGTGTTTTTGCTGGGTCTTAACAGTTCCCTTGGGTGAGGAGGTGAAAAAGTACGGAGCCACACAGACTCAACTAACTCCATTATTCAGCAATGGGGAGAGCTTTATATACCCTCCTCCCAGCACCCAGGCTGTGTCATGATCTGGAGATTTGCATGGCTGTCCCTCATAGGCTGGGCACAATCAGAGATCTGACAGCATCCGTTGCTAGGCAGATTCCCAATGGTCAGGAACTCTGGGCAGTGCATGTTGCTAGGCATATTCTGCGCAATCAGGAATGTTGGACAGTGGCTGTTGGTTGGCCCTCAGGTATACCCCAGGTTGTCTCATAAGAAAATATGTTACACGCATGCCTTGGCAACTGGTTTGAATCAATTTCCTTGGCCCTATGAGCCTGTCCTACTACAGTGTGTGATTGATTTGGGAGTTGAATGATGCCCCCCCACCCCACACACACACAAAAGAACAAAAATAACCAACAACAGGCATAAATTCTCCACTTGGTCACATACACAGCACTAAACTTTTGAAATGGTATCACAGACTTCCACATTTACAGTTTGTTCTGGTTACCTCCACTTTTAAAGGTCCAAATTTCCAACCTATTTTTTGGTAAGCAGCTCTATGAATGTAGTATGGTAAGTAATCTCAGTAACTTGTAAGAACCATTTTTTCCTTTCAAATGTGGTTAGGTTCTTTTGGGGGAAAGGGGGGCATATCTTTAAATCAGAGGATTCTTTTTTTTTTTTTTTTTTTTTTTTTTGGAACCTTTTCCTAATCATGGCAGAGTGAGACTTCCCTCACCCCCAGTATGATGAGAATCAGTCACCACCTATGTCTGGAATAAAAGATGGGAGTCAACTTGGCCCTCATGTGCTTGCTAGACTATTTTAGGTTTTAGTGTATTCTTTTTACAAGAAAAATTGCCTTGCTGAGCTACTTGAACCTTGTTCATGTGTTTCTTTGTGTGAGATGTGCTGAGGTTATTATTCTTTGTTTCTACCAAGCTTCAGTAGTAAAGTGGGAAATAATATTTTTCACAGAAGTATGAGGAGTTATAGACATATAAGTAATACACTCATACATAATTAGAATTAAAAAATTCTAAAACCATCCTGAAAAAGCATCTTCATAGTAGCTTTTACTCCTCAGCAAACAGTATGATAAAAATGAAAGAATTTGAGAACAGGACCACCTATCTCGGTCAGCTTTCTTGCTGTGCGTCATTGTATTAAGGGTTCAGTGGCTATAAAAACAGATGTGTCCAACCTCACCATATTTACCTGGAACCTGGTTAGTTGCTCAATTACTCTGTGTTCCGTAGCTTCCAATAAATGCAGTGCAATCATTACTGGTTTCATTAATCTCTCCACTGTGAAATGGAAAGGAATAAGCATACTTAAACCCTTAACTTTCCATCATCAAGTTTTTAAAGTTTTGTAAGTTAGCATACCTCATAATAGGTTCCTTAGGAGACTTTACTATACACTGTGTTTTTGTTGACCCTTCCAAATCTATCCATCTTCTACTTGGATGTCACGTGTATCCCATTTCCAGGTCCTCCCTGAACACCTCCCTTTCTCTCTCATGATTCTCTGTAGAAATAGTTGTTTATGATACAGATTTCTTCTAGGTTTGGACATCTATTTAAATACAACCACTTCATCATTAGCCATGTGTACAGGAAAACCAAGAATACAAAACAATTTCAAGTACACATAAAAAGTCAAAGGGACAAGAGATGTTTAAGAGAAATCAATAGTCTTATACTTAATAGACCTCTGCCATCGCTGACATTTTCACCTGGACTCTAAGAGCAGTAAAAAAAATCTCTAGAAAAAAATATGCCCTCAACTTTTGTTTCACACCCATCTATTCTGGATCTCACTTAGTGTTAGGGATAGGGTATTGGTGAAAGTTAGTCCTTACACTACATCCTAAACAAATGTTATTTTAAAAGTGGGTAAGTGGGCAAACTGGATACATTACCTGTATCTATCAGGAATGCGTGTGAGCAGGCATGAAGCCTTGGCGATGCATGAGTCTGTCCTGTGGAGTCTTGCTCAGATTTGAGTTTAGCGTCACCTCAGGGTTAATTTAGTGTTTGTGAGTCTCTTGAAGCAACGTGTCTCGGGTGTGTTCGGGTCCCTCGGGAGCAGCTGTACCTGCACCTGTGCTAGGGCGTGAGTGCACGGTCTGAGCAAGGTGTGCTCGGGGCCTCAGGGCGAGGGCGCCGCAGGGACGGGCGCAGCCACGTGCCGCCTGCAGGGGGCGCCGCTCGGGGCGGTTTGGTGGCGGGGCCTGCCCAGCTGGTCATTTCCGCTCCCCGGCCCGGTGTTGTCCCCGCGATCCCCCTGACTGGTGCAGGTGAGACGGGGAGCCCGGGGCGGCTTAGGGACCCTGCTGCAACCGGAGGGTTGTGGGACCGGGCGGGCGGAACCCGCGGGGCGCGGTGCACGTTTGACCCCGGAAAACAGCCGGGCACGGCCCACGCGGTGCACGCGCACGGAGCCGCTGCTCGCCCCTCGCGGGACTGTTTTCAAAAGTTGTGCTTTTTAACGTTAGTCACACACCGGGACTTTGGAGATCCTTGCCTTGGAATTCTGTTGGTGGTTTCCATTGCTCTTTTACTCCGTTAGCCGGTTATAAAAGCATAGCTACACCCAGAACCCGTCAGAGGGGTTGCATGTGTTTTAACTTAGCTTCTTAACGCCAGGCTCACTTTATTCCCGTTGAAGGAAACACATTAGAGTGGGAGCCATTTTTGTAAATAGGCTGACGGTCCTGATAAGAAATCATGAGTTATAAGTAAGGTGTCTTTGAATCAATTGGAATTACCTCTGGGAGGTAAGTCTGGCACATGTGCTTTTTACTCTCCTGGCTTGGTTCCTGTAACTGAAGTTTTAACCTGAGGAGCCTTATTTTCCTAAACACGCTCCCAGGAGAAGTCAAAAGTCCCTTAGTAAACAGACCGGTTTTCCTCGATGAAGAACATTGGTCTTTAAAAGCTTAGTTTGCAAAGCTAATTGGTGACTGTTTAAACTGAACTATTTTTTATTTTTAAACTAGTAAACTTTACTAACCATGACCTTAGCATACAAAAGCCCAAGGTTGGATTTCCGCACTGGAAAACAGAGTTAGGGTTGGGTATGTAGCTCGGTGCTAAAATACCACCTTATGTGTGAGGTGGTGGCTTGAGTCCTACTAATGGCTATTTGTGGTTATGGACAGTGGATGGCAGTGTGTATGTAGTACAGAATCAAAGCCCTGCAATAGTTAATTTTTAAAAAGGCATGTTCAAGCCAGGTGTGGTGGCTTATTCCCATAATCCTAGCACTCAGAAGACTGAAGCAGGCCATGTTGGGCTGTGAAACACCATCACCACCACCGCCACCCTCCACCCCACCCCCACCCCCGTTTTCTTTGTCTGATATTTGCTTCTGAGAGTTCCAGTACTGTCAGTGCTGGAAAAGGACTTGTTACATAACTTTTTATTTTTCCTTCCTCCCTACAAATAGTGCCATCGTGTTTAAAGAGGGATGCGGCCCCTTAAAGGTAATCTTAGCAGTCTTCTCTAGAACATTCCCCATCTGGAGCCAGTAGATATTAGAAATTTTATTCAGAAAGCCTGAGCTAACCATGACTACCCAGCATCTTGACTAATAAACTTGTCCTTCAGTCAAAGGCTTCTCTTTATTGTTGATGAAACTGCTCTGGGAAGGACAGCCTTGCTTAGGTTATAGGCCCAACACCTGGATCCCAAAGCTATGTAGGCACTGGTTACTGGTTATTATGCTCCCTCAACCGAATTCACAGAAAAGGCTAGTTATTCAAAGTCTCTATGTTTATATGGCATTGTGAGTCAATAGATATTATCACTAATATGGCAAGGGTGAAGTACAAGGCCATGTGCTGTTGGAGTGAGTGCTGGGGGCAGGAGGCATGACATAGGTTTTTTGGGGTTAAACCTTGAGCAGAGGGGTGACTTATTTATGGAGGAATGAGAATTGACATTCCTGGTTTTAGACACCATGAACAAAAGACAGGATGAATATATGAAACTATGAATCTAATGAACTTCTAGATATATCTCATGATTCTTTTTCCTGTTGTGTGCTCATTTAATACTGGAAATATAACTCAGTAGTAGAACACCTGCCTTGTATTTGCAGGGTCAACACTACAAGGAAAAAAAGTGATTGATTTAAAGCAGTTTATTCTGGTTAGTATAATAGTTCTTCTCTAAATAATTAGGTTTACACCTCCAAAGAAGGAAAATTTTCTTCTGGGACCACAATGTCATCATCACCTCTTATAAAATTACTTCAGAATGCTCAAATTTTTATATAGGTTGGTTGTATGAAATATTGTGCAAACAAATGGTGTGTGTTGATTGACCCTTTCAGGGTAGGACAGTGCTTTAGCAACCTTTTCCCGTAAAGGAGCAAATACAAACTCAGACTTTCTCAGGCCCTGAAGTTGCCATATAAAAGTAGCCATGGCTGACACATGTTAAATGTGCGTGTTTGTTTTTCTGGGTTGGTGGGTTGGTTTTGTCTGCTGTTATTTAATATTCCCTGCAAAGTTCAGCTTACACACAGGTCGTGGTTGGCCGACTTTGGTCTGGAGCAGCTCATGAGTTCCTGCCTGCTTGCCTGCCTGCCTTTTCTCTTAAAAACAAGACAAAAAACACCTTTATTTATTATGTGTATGTGTGTGTGAAAGACAGAGAACAGCTTATAGCAGTCAGTTCTCCTTTCCACAAGTTAGTTTGAGGCCTTGAACTCAGGCTGTCAGCTTGGTGGCAAGTGCCTTTACCCATTAGGCTGTTTCTGGCTTCCTGGGGATTTCTTTAATGGCAGTAATTTATTGCTATCAGTTGGCTGGTACCACATTCTGAACTTGGGAGGTAGCTTTTGCATAAGTCCAATTAGATAGCTTGGCTACGGCCAAGAGATGAGTACCACTATTGCACCTTAGGAATGTCTTGCCCTGTTGGTCATTGTGGCTCGTAGGTAAAACCTTTGCTTGCTTCCCTCCCTCAGGTATAGTACCTGAGACTAGGTCACATCTAGCTTGAATCCTCTGAATTCTGTGTCCAAGTAAGTGGTGTCTTTAACAATAAGGACATGCCTTCAGCCTCTGGGAAGCAGCCAAGGGCAACAGAAGCAGCCTGTATTGTTTTGGGAGTCTCTTGGTCTCTTCTGACTCGAAAGTGGCTTCCCCAAAATGGGTACAAGGGATTTTGCTAGAAATCTGTGGATCCTGAGAGAAGCATTGTCAGTCCAAGTGGCATAACTCCTTTTTAATTATAAAAATTAGTGTTGTTTTCCTCATGTATCTGTTCTGATGTCTATCTGTATGTATGAACACAAGAGCCCAAAGGCAGAAGATGGTGACAGATTCTCTAGAGTTGAGTTACTGGCAGTTATAAGAAGCAGGCCAACTCTGGTGCTGGAACCAACTCAGGGCCTCTGGAAGAACAGAAAGTGTTCTTAACCACTGAGCCAGCTCTCCAGTCCCCGTGGAAGGGCAGAGGAAAAGAGAAAAGGAAGAAGTTAAATTTGTTTATCAAGGGAACCCACTTCTGAAGCGATGGCATTAATCCATTCATGTGGGCGGACTCCATGAATCACCTCACAGGTTCCTTTTCTCAACACTCTTATTAGGGGATTAACTTTTTGTTTCTAGTGCATGAATTTTGGGACACCATCATAGCAGAGGAAACATTTAAATGATGGCAATATGGGTCCACCTGTACAACTTCTTAGTGTTCTAGTAAACAGGTAGAAACTTGATTCTGTCCGATCCCCACAGCTGTGGGTGTCTTCCTTCTTTATCCTGGTGGTATGTTTGCTGGGCATCTGTTTTGTTTGTTTAAATTCCACATTACTTAGTCTTGAGCTGGCCATTTTTATATATTGATAATCCTCTGTTGGACTTCAGATTCCAGTTAGATGAGAACAACCACGCTTTCCTTATTCCTTTGGCCCTAGTGCATTCCCCATAGCAAAGTGTGGGGGGGAGAAGTACCAGACATTGTCTACTTGCTCAGATCATCACATCTGCTTTTAAAAGTTAACAACACCTCAGCCTTATCTGATACAAGAGTAGAAAATGGTTTGCCCACATTTCTAGGGTATGCTCAACAAAGATGTGCCAGTCACTGCCAATATGAGAGCAGTGTCCTGAA
Source organism: Phyllotis vaccarum (assembly GCA_033318265.1). NCBI lineage: Eukaryota > Metazoa > Chordata > Mammalia > Rodentia > Cricetidae > Phyllotis > Phyllotis vaccarum. Next base: position 1,757,857 of record JARWLC010000005.1, read on the forward strand.
CAGAAGCTTCTGAAGGCAAGAGACTAGGTATATTTTCAGATGGGTCAGATGTGCCCCTCCCTGGCTGATGGTGACACACTGTGGCCATGTTGGCTTCCAGAAGCTGAGTTGTCTACCACCTTTGCTCAAATCTCTGGTTACTTTGTACTTGTGTGACCTGCAAAAACTCATAAATTCTCGCTGTGGTACCAGCACTATGCATAAGCTGAACATTCTTAAGACATCAATTTGTGATGATCTAAAATCCAAGTATTGGACTTTGAACTATATTTTATTTTAGGTTTTATGTTATAGGTGCTTGACATGAAGTCTATGCAATTAAGTAATTCCAAAATCTAAAAAGTCTCAGCATCTGAGACAGTTTTGGTTCCATGGATTCCAGACAGGGCTACTCAGTCTGTTTTTATTATGTAGTCTTTGGAGACTATAACAAAATCACTAGTGACAAGTGGACATATACTAGATATATTCTCTAAGTGGTTATAGAACTTTTCTGAGTGGCTCTCATCCTGTGGCTAGTGTGAACAATGCTGCTAAGGAATGTGAGGACGCTGTGTCTTTTAGTATACCATTATTATTGCAAGAAAGAATTTATATAATTTATTTTCTGTGCACAAAAAGTTAAATTCTATTATTAAGAACATCAGTTCCAAGATTGGCATGGTTAACACACCTATAATTCCAGCATTCTGGAGATGGGAATGGAGGATCAGAAGTTCAGGGTCATTCTTAGTTGGCTACATTGTGAGTTTGGGCTCAATCAGAGCCAACATGAGACCCTGTCTGAAAACAAAACAAAAAAACCAAAGTACAACAACCTCAACACCATTGGTCAGCTAGATAACCAGCATATGGATTGTGTGTGTGTGAGAGAGAGTAAATTAAAAGGAATTAACATTTACTAGACAAAGCTCTATGCCAGACACAGTTATATCTGGGTAAAGTTCAGAAAGACAGGCACTCAAACAGTTGGCTTTCCTTGACTCTGAAGTTGCAGTGCAGCTGGTCAGAGGTCTGTAGTCTTCTTTTTTCTTTAGTTATTTTGAGGCAGAATCTTACTGTGTGTTCTAGGCTGGCCTGGACCATTCAGTCGGACTCCCAAGTGCTTTGACTGAGGCATGCCATACCATACCGTGTGTGTTCTTGTGTCTCCCAACACTGGCCCTTGCAGCCAGCAACACAGAGCAGGGCTAATCTAAATGGCATTGGGATACTGCCAGGAAATTGTATTTTCATAATAGACTACAAATAGAAGCCCTGCATAAAGACCTTGTATTAAATAAGGCATTGGTTGCCCCGACGGATTTTGCTGAATAACTACCTACTCCCACAGGTAGCTTTTCTGATGCGGATCTGTGGTCACCCCATATTGCATCATTATTTCCCTTCTTCCTTCATGCCCTTTTGATCAGCAGATAGATAGAAGCACTATTGAACTTTGTTCTCTGTGTCTCTAATGGGACTGGAGCTGGGAGCTGCTCTAGCCTGTGCTTTTACATGGGCAGAGGTACAAAGGCTGTGAACTGTTTGAGGGGGTGGCTTTCAGGGAAGAGCCCAGGCTATTTTCTCACACTTAGGACTTTGAGATAAACAAAGAAGCAATGTATACCATACCATCCAAGCAGCCCTTTAGGCCTCTAAGAAGTATATTTACTCGGGTGACGTTCCTCCAGACATGATCTCCCTCCTCCTTGCACAACAGCCCATACAATGTGGTTCACTGTATTCTCCTCCTCGGCCTTGCTTGGAGTCCTCGGGGGTTAACCCTATGGTGGGCAGTCTGCACCTGAACTAATGAGTTCAGTGCAGCCAACCTTTCAGTGTCAGAGAAGAGAGATATTAGTACAGAAACCTAGGAAGCTGTAGTGACTCCTGTGGTACAAGCAGGATAGAGGTAATGGTGAAAACTCGTGGTTTCCAATGAACGTTGATGTTTAAGTGAAATCACATAGTCATGCACACATGTGTGAGTGGATACAGACATGTACCTATGGTGGTTTGAATGAGAATGGCCCCCATAGGCTCACTCACATATTTGAGTGTTTGGTTCCTAGCTGTTGAACTATTTAGGAAGGATTGGGTGGTACGGCCTGGTTGGAGGAAGATGGCTTTGAAGTTTCAAATGCCCACTCCAGGCCAGTCGCTTTCACTGCCTGCTGCCTGTAGATAGAATTTAAGCTCTCAGCTACTGCTCAGTCACTATGCCTACTTGCCTGCTACCATGCTTCCCACCATGATGGTCAGGGACTATCTAAAACTATAAGCAAGCCTCCAGATAATGTTTTATTTTATAAACGTCCTTGATATGTTGTCTCTTCACAGTAATAGAACAATAAGATCGTGTCCCATAAAGAAAGGTGGGAACAGGTACACTCCCATAGCAATGAGTGTACTCCAGTCCAGATTCTGGCTTCTAAATACCATTTTATAATAAGGAATACAGGTTTCTTGGGAGAAATGGCTAATCCCTGCATTGAGATACAACATCCAAGAGGAATGTGAATACTTTGGGCCAGAAAGCAACGGAAATACCCAGAAAATGATGAGTCAACTTAGAAGTGTGCTAAAATAGACTCCATCTGTTCTAATCGGGGACAGTTTGAGCACCCAGAGAAATAATAGTGGCATTGGCTATAGTGGGAACCATAGGTTTGCAGACATGCATATAAGCAAACAGACAGACAAGGGCAGGAAATGAAGTATGTGCACAGTGTTGAAGTGCATCCTCACAGTCTTTGTCAGCACTCAAGGGAAGGATGAGATTTTATTGAGGGAAGTTTGGCAGTCACTGCATAGATAGGTCAGTTAGAATGATCACCACCAAGAATGACACAAATTGAAATCAAGTATAATGTGATAGATGCCAATAAAACATTTTTAATGATTGCTGCTGAACACCTAGCCCAGAGGCAACACCAAACAAAATCAAATTGAGGGACATTCAGTGAAATAAATATTCTGAGAGTTTTTAAATGATCACAACTGTCCAAGACTTAAGGAGACCTAAAAACACAGCAGTTGCATGCAAATGGGGTTCTGCACTGGGCCCTTTCACTGTAGGGACCTGGGTGTTGAGGGTTGATGGCCAGATAATTGGTGGGAAATAGACACAGGCATATTCCCGGGTTGCTGACTTGAGGCTGTGTGTGCATACATGCGCTACACATCCGTCACATGCCAAACTATGGAGCTGAGTTGCTGGTGCCTGAGCCAGGGCACAGGGCTGCAGCACTCCTGTGCTTGGAGCCAGGGGGATCACACAGGGGAGCCGGGACTTAAAATGACTAGAAATCCAGGAAGGATTTGCCAGTCAGAATGTTGAGGAATAAAGAGTTTGTCCTAAAGGCAGTAGCAGACTTCTGAGCAAAATGGAGGCTACATGGTGTAAGGCTTGACCCAGATGTGATCAGAAAAGTTGTCTGATCTGTGACTGGCCTTTGTGATCCACATAAAGTTTAGACTCGGCTTTCTTGGATTTGCAATCTACCTCTGATATATAACCCCCACCCCCACCCCCAATTAGTGGCTGCAAACAACAAATATTACCCACAGTCTGGGTCAGAATTTGAGGTCTACCTAGTTGAATGCCTCTGGCCTGAGCTTTCTCATAGCTGTGTGGTCAAGGCTGTGGTCCAAGCCTGACTCAGGTTCTGAATTCATGTAACAATGAGACCATAACTGGGTCCTTTCTGGCTATCGGTGGAGACCTCCATTTTTCTCCTGGATATCTCCATACAGAGCCACAGATGGCAGCTTGACACTGGGAAATCTGAAACAAAGAGCTCCTAAGACAGACACCAATGTTTTTGCAGTTTGTTGTTTTTAACAGTCAAGTCTTAGAATAATAACCTATTCTTCTTGGTTTCAAGTGAGTCACTAAACCTGCCAATGTCCAGGAGGCAGTCATTTTACTGAGCTTGCCATGGTCCAAGTGCCCAGCAGAACCTCATCACCAAGAAAAGGCAGAGGCCTGGTTTTGCACATACTGTGGAAGGGTCATTCATTCTTGGTGAGTGTAGTATCGGCCAGTGTGGATGGTCATCCCAGATGGAGTAAAGTAAATCAATATAACAAACTGCTAGACAAATGTCAATAGTTTGGGGGTTGGGGGAGGAGAGAACGAAGGACATTAGGAAGCATAAATGCCCTTCCTTTGGGGGCATCTAGTCACAAGTGAATGGCATCTTCAGCACCCTCTTCTGGTAAGCCTACTGTTTAAGAAGTGTGGAGTACTTGCCTAGCATACACAAAGCCCTGGATTCAGTCCTCAGAACTGCATGCCAGGTTTTTCAGAACATACCTAATCTCAGAACTCTGGAGATGGTGGCAGAGACAGGAATATCAGAGATTCAAGGTCATTTTTTACCCACATGGGTAATTTAAGGTTGAGGGGCATCTAGATTGTTTCCAGGTTCTGGGTATTATCAATAATGCTGCTATTAACATAGTTAAGCAAGTACCCTTCTGGTGTGATTGAATATAGCTGGGTCTTGGGGTAGATTTCCATTTTTTTGAGAAACCACCATATCGATTTCCAGAGTGGCTGTGTAGTTTACACTCCCACCAGCAGTGGAGGAGTGTTCCCCTTGCTCCACATCCCCTCCAGTATAAACTGTGATCAGTGATTTTGATCTTAGCCATTCTAACAGGTGTAAGGTGGCATCTCAGCGTCATTTTGATTTGCATTTCCCTGATGGCTAAGAATGCTGAACAATTCTTTAAGTGTATTAGGGTCATTTGAGAGTCTTCTGTTGAGAACTCTCTGTTTAGATCTGTACTCCATTTTTAATTGGATTATTTTGTATTTTGATATCCACGTTTTTGAGTTCTTTATATATTTTGGAGGTCAGCCCTGTGTCAGATGTGGAGTTGGTGAAGATTTTTTTCCCATTCTATAGACTGTTGCTTTGTCTTATTGACTGTGTCCTTAGCCTTACAGAAACTATTTGTTTCAGGAGGTCCCACTTATTAATTGTCAATCTCAGTGTCTGTGCGTGGTGTTATATTCAGTGTTTGTGCTAGTGGTGTTTTATATAGATAATATAGTCACCTGTACCAGTGCGTTCAAGGCTAGTTCCTGCTTTTTCTTCTATCAGGTTGAGGTCTTTAATCTACTTGGACTTGAGTTTTATGCAGGATGATAAATAGGGATCTATCCACAGTCTTCTACCTGTTGATATCCAGTTATGCCAGCACCATCTTTTTTTCATTGTAAAATTGTAGTAGGAGGTTTCTGGCCCAGACTTTCAGGCCTAGCCTCAAGGTTTAGGACCACAGACCCCCAGATGCACAGACACACACAGATGCTTACAATTAGTTTTCAGCTGATGGACCTAAGGCCCAGGCATATCACTTGCTAACTCTTTACCCTTTAAACTAACCCAGGTCTCTTATCTTGTTCAGCCATGTAGCTTGGTACCTTTTCTTATAGTAGCATAGTTGTCCTCTGCTTCTTCCAGCTTCTCTCTGGCATTCTGCTCTGTGCTTCCTGTTCTCAGAGTTTTCTTAGTCTGGTAGCCCCGCCCATACTTCCTGCCTGCCTTTGGCCAATCAGCGCTTTTTATTAAACCAGTAGGTGGGATAATTATTTACAATGTAACATCATAATCTCCCACATAAAATTTTGGCTTCTTTGTCAAAAATCAGGTCTTTATGGGTATGTGGATTTATATCAGGGTCTTCAATTTAATTCCATTGATCCATGTGTCTGTTTTTATGCCAATACCAAGCTGATTTTTAATATAACTCTATGGAAGAAATTGAAGTCAGAGATGGTGATGCCTCCAGAAGTTCCTTTATTGTACAGGATTGTTTTAGTTATCCTGGTTTCTTTTGTTTATTTGTTTTGTTTTTCCATATGAAGCTGAATATTATTCTTTCTAGGTCTGTGAAGAATTGTGTTGGGTTTTTAATGGGGATTTTGTTGAATCTTTAGACTACTTTTGGTAAGATTGCCATTTTTACTATGTTACTCCTACCTATTCACGAACATAGGGATCTTTCCATTTTCTGATATCATCTTCAATTTCTCTTTTCAAAGACTTAAAGTTCTTGTTATACAGGTCTTTTCACTTGTTAGAGTTACTCGAGGATATATTATGTATGGCTATTGTAAAGGGTGGTGTTTCTTTAATTCTTTCTCAGCCAATTTAATCTTGTATCCTGTCACATTACGGAAGGTGTTTATCATCTATAGGAGTTTAATGGTAGAATTTTGGGGGTCACGTATGTGTACAATCATATCCTCTGCAAATAGTGAAAATTTGATTTCTTCCTTCCCAATTTGTATCCCCTTGATCTCCTTTTGCTGTCTTATTGCTGTAGCCAAAACTTTGAGTGCTATATTGAATAGATATGGAGAGAGAGTGGACAGCCTTGTCTTGTTGCTGATTTTAGTGGAATTCCTTTGAGTTAATTTGATGTTGACTGTTGGCTTACTGTATATTGCTTTTATTATGTTTAGGTATGTTCCTTGTATCCCTGGTTTCTCCGCAACTTTAATTAAAATGGGGTATTGGATTTTGTCAAAGGCTTTTTTAATATCTAATGAAATGATCATGTGGGTCCCTCCCCTTTCAGTTTGTTTACTTGTTGGATTACATTGACAGATTTTTGTATGATGAACCATCCCTGTATCTGTGCTGTAGGACTATGCTCTTGTACACTGTAAATATTTATCATTATAAATGTTGGTTTAATAAAATGCTGATTGGTCAGAAGCTAGACAGGAAGTTGGGGTAGAGCAACCAGACTAGGAAAATTCTGGAAAGCAGAAAAGCAGAGCAGCAGACATTAGCCAGACACAGAGGAAGATGAGAGCGCTGTAATGAGAAAAGGTTCCAAGCCATGTGGCTAAACATAGATAGAATCATGGGGTTAATTTACGAGTAAAATTAGCAAGTAATGAGCCCGAGCCTTAGGCCCAGCAGTTTATAATTAATATAAGCCTTTGTGTAATTATTTGGGACTAAATGGCTGTGGGACTGACTGGGTGGGACAGAGAAACTTCTGGTCTGCATCTCTGGGATGAAGCCTACTTATCATGGTGGAAGGTTTTGTTTAATGTGTTCTGGATTCAGACCGAGTATTTTTCATCAATAGTCATGAGAGAGGCTGGTCTGTAATTCTCTTTGTTTATTGTGTCTTTGTGTGGTTTGGGTATCAGGTTAACTGTAGCCTCATAAAAAGGATTTGGCAATATTGATCTGTTTCTATTGTGTGGAACAATTTGAGCATTATTGGCATTGGCTCTTTGAAATTATGGTAGAATTCTGCACTGAAACCACCTGGTCTGTGGTGGGACTTTTGTTTTTTTGTTTTTTGTTTTTATGGGAAATTTAATTACTTCTATTTCCTTAGGGGTTATAGGTCTATTTAAATTGTTTATTTGGTCTTGATTTAATTTTGGTGTGTGGTATCTATCAAGAAAATTGCCCATTTCTTTTAGATTTTCCAATTTGGTGGAGTACAGTTTTTTTAAGTATGACCTAATGATTCTCTGGAGTTCCTCAGTGTCTGTTGTTATGTCCCTTTTTTCTGGTTCTGTTAATTTGAATACTCTGTCTTTTAGGTAGCTGGAATTGGTCTTTCTGTCTTGTTGATTTTCTCTAAGAATCAACTCTTTGTTTCATTGATATTTATACTGTTCTCTTTGTTTCCATTTTTGTTGATTTCAGTCCCCAGTTTGATTATTTCCTGGCATCTGCTCCTTCTGTGTGAGTTTGCTTCTTTTCCTCAAAGGCCTTTTCTGCATCTAATGAGATAGTCATGTGGTTTTGTCTGCCAGTTTGTTTATGTGAATGATCACATTTATTGATCTTGTATATTGAACCATCTCTATATCTCAGTGATGAAGCCTACATGATCATGATAGATGATGTTTTTGGTGTGTTCTTGGATTCAGTTTGCGAGTATTTTGTTGAGTGTTTTCGCATTTATGTTCATAAGGGAAATTGGTCTATAATCCTCTTTCTTTGTTGGGTTTTTATGTGGTTTGGGTATCAGGGTGACTGACTTAATAAAGTGATTTGGTCAATGTTACCTCTGTTTCCATTTTGTGAGATTATTTGAGAAATATTGGTGTTAACTCTTCTTTGAAAGTCTGGTAGATTTCTGCAATAAAACTGCCTGGCCCTGGGCCTTTTTTGAATTGGAAACTTTTAATGACTGCTTCTATTTCACTAGTGGTTATAGATCTATTTAAATTATTTATTTGATTTTGATTTAACTTTTGTAAGTGGTACCTATCAAGAAAATGATCCATTTCTTTTAGATTTTTCAATTTGGAGTACAGGTTTGTAAAGCATGTCCTTATGATTCTCTGGACTTCAACTATCAATGACAGTTATTATGTCCTCTTTTTGTTTCTGACTTTGTTAATTTTGAAATTCTCTTTCCACCATTTAGTTTATTTGGATAAGGGTTTGTTTATCTTACTGGTTTTCTCAAAGAACCAACTCTTTGTTTCACTGATTCTTTGTATTGTTCTGTTTCTATTTTATTGATTTTATTCCCGAGTTTGATGATTTCTTGCCATCTACTCCCCTTGGGTGTGATTATTTTTTGTTATAGAGCTTTCAGATGTGCTGTTAAGGTGATGGCATGAGATCTTAATTTTATTTTAATGTAGGCATTTAGTAATGTGCACTTGCCTTTTAGGACCCTTTTCATTGTGTCCCATAAGTTTGGGTTTGCTATATATTAATTTTTATTGAATTCTAGAAAGTCTTTAATTTCTTATCTCTGTCTTGACTTATTTTTCATTCAGTTTCCATGAGTTGGTAAGCTTTCTGTTGTTGTTGATATCTTTCTTTAATCTGAGGTGTTTTGATAGAATACAGGGAGTTATTTCAATTTTCTTGTATCTATTGAGACTTGCCTTTTATCCAAGTATGTGGTCAACTTTGGGAAAAGTTTCATGAAGTGCAAAAAGAAGGTATATTCTTTTGTGTTCAGGTGAAATGTTTTGTAAATATGTGTTAGGTACATTTGATTTATGATGTCTCATTTATGATTTATGAGCTCCAGTGTTTCTTGTAGTTTCTGTCTGGATGACTTGCCCTGTGGTGAGAATCCAGAGTCAAAGTCTCCCACCGTTAGTGTGTGAGTGTCAGTGTGAGATTTAAGTTGTATTAGCCTGTCTTTTATGTGAGTGCCCCTGTGTTTGGGGTGTAGATATTAAGAAGTGAAATGTCATCCTTGTGCATTTTTCTTTTGATGAGTGTGTAGTGCCCTCCCTTTCTCTTTGAAGTTGATTTTGTTAGATACTAAAATGGCTACGCCAGCTCGTTTCTTAGGTCCCTTTCCAACCCTTGATCCTGAGGTAATGTCTCTCCATGATATCGAGGTGTGTTTCTTAGATGCAGTAGAAGAATCAATTTTGTTTTTGCATCCGTTCTATTAGTGTCTGTCTTTTTATTGGAGAATTTAGAACATTGATATTGAGAGATAGCTATGACCAATGATTGTTGATTTCTCTTATTTTGTTGTTGGTGGTCGTGATAGTGGTGGGGTAGGGTGTGTGTGTGTGTTTTGTGCACACACAAGAGCTTCCCTCTTGTGATTTTTCTGCCTGAGAGTATTTATTCCCTATGTTTTCGCAGTGTAGTTTATCTCCTTGGGTTGGAATTTTCCTTGGTGCACTTTCTGTAGGGCTGGATTTGTAGATAGATAATGTTTAAATTTGGCCTTTAAAAAAAAAATCAGAGAATATCTTATTTTTTTTTCATTTAAAAAAAGGTTTTGTTGGGTATTGTAGTTCAAGCTGGCATCTGTGACCCCTTAGAGTTTTGTAGGACACCTGCCCAGACCCTTCTGGCTTTTAGAATCTCCGTGGAGAAGTCTAGTGTAATTCAAATAGGTCTGCTTTTATGTTTCCCTTGCAGCTTTTTTCTAACTCCCCCTCCTCTTCTTCTTCAGCGTTCTGATTATTATGTGTTGAGGGCCTTTCTTTTCTGGTCCAATCTATTTGGTGTACCGTATGCTTCTGATACCTTAATAGGCATCTTCTTTGGGTTAGGAAGATTACCTTCTATGATTTTGCGGAAATTATTTTCTGGTTATCTTTGAGCTGGGGTTCTTCTCCTTTCCCTGTTCCTATTATTCTTAAGTTTGATCTTTCCCTGGATTTTTTGTGTCTGGAATTTTTTTTAATTTAACATTTTCTTTGACCAATGTATACATTGTTTTTATTATATCTTAAATGCCTGGACTTCTTCTCTCTTTCATATTGTGTATTCTGTTGGTGAAGCTTTCTCTGTACATCATGTTTGCATCCCTAAATTTTTTATTTCTAAAATTTCTTTGTTTTTTCTTTATTAATTCTGTTTCCATTTTCAGGTCTCAAAGTTTTATTCATTTCCTCCATTTGTTTGTTTTTCCTGGTTTTTTGTTTTGTTTTTCAAGACAGGGTTTTTCTGTGTAGACCAGGCTGGCCTTGAACTCAGAGATCCACCTGCCTCTGCCTTTCAAGGGCTGGGATTAAAGGCATTCACCACCACCACCCAGCTTTCCTGTATTTCTTTAAGGGATTTATTCATTTCTTCCTTAAGCTCTCGGGTTTTCTTCTTATAGTCAGTTTTAAGGTCTTTTTCCTGTGCTTCAGGGCCTGTGGTATGGGTTAATCACGCTTAGTGGAGACATATTTTGTCTGGCTGTTACTGTGTTTTTATGCTGGCATCTAGTCATCTGGGTTTGGGATGATTATAGATCTAAGTGCTGGTTTTTGGACTGGTTTTTGTTGGGTGGGTATTCTGTTCCATGGTTTTGGTTTCCTCACTGGATTTGCAGAGAGTGTGGTGGCTGTTGCCTGGTCGAGTGCCTCTGGGTTCTGGCCTGGAAATGACAACCAGCAGCAGGTCTGAGATAGAGTAATACTTCGTGGTTTGTGCTTCAGTGAGCTAACAGGCATGGCTACCTTATGTGAGATTCTAGGTTGTATTAAATATACCTATGGTAGTGTAAGTGGAGTTTCAAGTTTGATACCTTTTGATTATATTTGGTGCTTGTTATGCTTCAAATATGACCTCATTGACTAGGTTCATGTATTTGAACACCTTGTTCTCATTACTGTTTTGGGAGGTTGCAGAACTTTTTTAAAAGGGGCCTAGATGGAAGAAGTGGGTGGCTTTGGAGCAGGAATGAGCCTTGAGGCCTGTACCTGAATGTAACCAAGCACAATCCTGCCACAGTTAAAAAATAAAAATAAAGTCTACTGCCTCCCCAACTGTGATGTACTGTATCACCCAAACTTTCAACCACAGTGAACTTTTCCTACCTTATGATGCTCTGTCAATGGTGATTATCTTTTTAAGTATTCCTTTTGATCGTGAGCCTCACTACTGTAGATCCCATGTTCTTCCCCATTGAGCCTTGGTTTTGCTTGGCTAGGGGCCACCTACCCCTGCTCCACCCCCTAATAACCAAGACTTTGGCCTTGAGCTCAAACTCCATGAAGTTATTTGGCTTTCTGTCCTAAAGAAATTGACTGGTAAGCTCCTAAATAGAGAACACATTCGGCAGCCTACCCAGGAGCCTCACTTGTGTTTTTAATTTCTTCACTGAGTAGGTCATACTTCTAAGTAGAAGAGTTGTTTACATAGGTTAAATTCTCATCTTTCTCGGATATTTTGGTAGCAAACCACCTAGAGGTGCAGAGAATGACTTTGTGCGATATTTTAAATTGTTCTCCCAGGCTTCTTCTGACTTAGTTTTTATGTTGGGAATGCAAAGTTTATGTTAAATTAAGCTGGAAATACAGCTCACCAGTAGGCCACCTGCCTACCATTGAAGCCTTGAGTTGATCCCCAGAACACACACACACACACACACACACACACACACACACACACTATAGCTTGAATTGTCCTTGAAAAATAAAAGTGTTGTAGTGTAGACACGCCTGTGTCCAACAGTTGGGATACTTCTAACAAAAAGTCTCAAAATGCAGAGGAGTCACATATGGAAAGATTAAGAAGAGGGAGCACAGTCTTCAGGCGAGGACCGCGAGGACAGCTTTTCTGCCCAAGTTGACTCAGTGTAAAACAGCCCTTGGCACAGAGGCAGACGGAAATTACCCACCTTCAGCCAGACCTGGATGGCCCATTTCCCTGCATCTCCCATGAACAGAGGGTGGGTAAGTTAGGACAAGACCTGGGTTGTTAGCTCTTCTCCCCTTGACCAGAGTGCTTGTTCCAGGCAGAGTAAACACAGTCTGAGCAGTTGCTAAGTGTGAGTTAAAAGCACACTCCCCTCTAGTAACCTGGAAAATACCCCAAAAGCTAGATCATTTGCTGTGTTTCTTAGCAAAGTGTGGACAGTCGCTGCTTAGTCAGCAGTCAGCATGGATGGGGCCCTGGGTAGGTTAAAAGAAAAGTTATGGTTCTATTTGCCGGTGTCTGGGCATGGGCACCCCACACACCCTGTATTTGGACCTTCTGTACCTGCTGACCCAGACTCTCTCCTTTCCTTGAACCTATATAGCAAGTGCAAAGGAACATGACACATTCCAGAAGGTGATTCAGTTTAACAGGACAGGATACATCCATTTCAGAAAGACTACAGGAGCTCCCTGCTTGTGGGCACCGAAGGTAAGAGGAGCCTGGTTCTGAGTAGGGATTAGAAAGCATATTGATACATTGGCAAAGACAGGAGCCTCAGTGGCCTGCAAGCAGCCTTGCACACGCATGTGTGTGTGTGTTCCTTAGGTTTTATTTTTGAAATAGGATTGTTGTAGTCCATTATGGCCTTGAATTTGCCATCTTCCTTTATGAGTCAGAGTTCAAGATTTATAGGTGTGTACCACTATCTATATCAACTCTTTATTAATTTGTACACAAAATGATTTCCACAAATAGCTAACACTGTGGAAACACCTGGATCAAATTGGAAAGTGTCACTGCCCTCTTCCAACCCTTAGCTGCTGAGATGGAGCTTTCGAATTCTAGATCCCAGTTCAGGCCTACAGTTGCCTGAACATGCTTCTCTGGGTAACTGGCCACTGCCTGAGTCACCTCCTAGGATCTGGAATACTTGGCCTGTGGTGGGGTGTTGACCAGAGGTGATGGCAGAGACTAGCATTGAGTGAGATACCTATAAGTTTACACCCAGACTGTGTTGCACATTGGGTGCTTAAAGGGTCATACTTTGTGTGGCCTGGATCATGAATTTGAGAATTGAACCCTGGAATCTGGCCAAGACCAGCCTCAAAGTAGCCACCCTGTTGAATTTATTGTGAGCTGCAGGTGGCTCCAGTGAGTTACTGGCACCCTCTGAAGTCTGGAGCTGCCTGCTTAGCCTGTTGATAGAGTCTGGCTGCTGAGCCACCTACTGGAACAACAGGAGCCAGCATGTCTCCATCCAAATGTACCTTACCTGTGTGCACAAGGCTCCCTCCAGGGTCAGTGTTTGGGGATCTTTCCAATCACTTTCATACTCAGAATGGGCAAAAGTGAAGAGAAGACTATGTCTGCCCTGTTGGTCACTGTACTTTAAAAATAGTAAGTAACTGTCTTAAGTGCTTAAATTTAAACACCCACCCCCACACACACATAATATAATAGAGTGTGTGTGTGTGTGTGCGTGTGTGTGTGTATGTGTATGTGTGCATGTGTGTGTGTGTGTGTGCGTGCGTGTGTGTGTGTGTGTGTGTGTGTGTGTGTGTGTGTGTGTGTGCGCGCGCGCGTGTGTGTGAGATGGAGAGGGCATGCGCACCAGAACATATATGTAGAGGTCGAATTTGATTCTGTTCTTCCACCACATGGTTCCTAAGCATCAAAGTCAGGTCATTAGGCTTGGTGTCAAGGGCCTTTCTTTACCTTTACGTGCTGAGTCTTTAAGGTAACACAGCATTGAAAAACAGTTTTGTTGTGGCCAAAACATTAAAAATTCACAGAATGGCTGCCAAGGCCTTATCTGTGTAGGCCACTGTGCATTGGGGCCATGAGGTTTGTTTCCCTAGACCCTCAATAGTCTGGAGCTTTGAACACACCGGCATACCTGGTTTCAAAGGCAGTCATTGATACTAGTTTTTCCTTTCCAGGCAGTGGTAAGGTTGGTGAGGCTGGCTTCAGCAGGAGGGTCTTATCTTTACTATAAAGGACCATGCAAGCAACCAAATGACAGCATCTAAGCATCTACAGGGTATGTCCAGCCCTCCCAGAAAGACGCCCAGGACCACAGTACTTACTCCTGCTCACTAGCTAGGGCCAGGGTTAAAGTTCACAGCATCTTGTGTTTTCATCTGCTTTCTATGGTTCTAAGAGACTTTTAACTAATTAGTGAGTAACTATTCTTCAAGGTAAATAGGGCTATTATGGGTGTATTTGTGTGTGCCCCAGGATGCTGGATGGTGGGGGTGATATCTAATACAGTTGGTTGGCAGTGTATTTAGTTGTGATTGCTGTGCAGCCAACTTTGCTATAGATGGTAGATGATGCAAGTGAGTGAAGACACAGTGCTGTTACAGTTGTTGTGCTGTGGGTCTACAGCACAGGAGTTTCTGGTCCTGAACTCCTCCTTCAGCCAGTATGGAATGGCAGACACATCTGACCACTTGTTCATGGTCTTCATTTGACAACTGGCAGATTGCTAGTGGCTTAATTTATCATGTGGATAAATTGAAGTGATGTCATCCAGAGTTTATTAACACTTTTTTATGTCACTAAGTTTTAATACAAACAGGATCAATATTTTATTACCATTTTTACCATTTTAGAAGGCTGTTCTTATACTAAAAAGTGACATCCATTTAAAATCCTTTAGCAAATTAATGTTGGAAGAATTTAAGCCTTAGCTCTTGCCTTATTTGGTTCAGCTGCTTTGTGTTTTAAGTATGGACTGAACATGTGCAATAGTAGTAATTTTGGCTACCTTAATATTAAGTTCAAATCCTGCCTTTTACACTCTTGCCACAGGTGGCTAGTGAAAAATATCCATCAGGACCAGTACAGCAGTTATGCAAAGGCCTTGGAATCATTTTCAATTCTGCTTCACTGAGGAAATATGAAACTAGACGGATTGTACTGCAGGAGAGGAAACTGATGAGTGACAGCGCTTCAGGAGGCCCCTGCCAGATGGGCATTTCTGTAGTGGTTTTGGTTTTTAGATATTGACAATGTTAACTAGCCAGGTTTTGCTGAGCTAAAGCATTTGGAGAGGCTGAGCCTACTCTGCCTTTGGACTGGCTTCTGGATAGACATTATTTCAGGTCATAACAAAGTTGGAGGAAAAGGTTCTGCTTTTGGTCCTTCATTTCTAATCAGGGCCACCTCAGTCCGGACGTGGGCCTCCCACCTGGTTCTTACTGTATCTGTGATACCATCCATAGAGATGCTGTATAAATCTACTCAGTACCGCACACGTGTGGTAAGATGAGGGAATCGGGCTTACTTCTTTCTATAGGACACATATGTGAGGATGAAGACAGCTTCCCTCGGTGTTTGCAAAGACAAAGGCAGTCCTTCCACAGACATGAAGTCACCCACCCCTGACCACTATCATGTGTCTACCCAGCCCCTCTTGTGCATCTAGCGGCTCTTTGGGTCTTTTAATTTATTCTTGACAAATAACCTCTTGGTTGTACAACAGTTCATTCTCAACTTGCTTCTCTGACTCTAAGTGAACATGAGTGCCTTAATCCTCTACTGGGAATTAATTGCTTGTTTCAGTGCTTAACTCTGATCCTTTCCCAATCCCCACAGGGACAAGTTGCTTCCTGAAGGATCCGTATGCATTGCTCAAAATACAATCAGAAAAGGTAATGATGTTTTTCTTACGAAAGAAGCCAGAAATATGCAACATTCATTTTGTGCTACATAAGTAGTGTTCTCAAACTGATTTTGTATTAGAAAGGATTCATTTACCAATTTTTTTTCATTTTTTATTTATTTTGTTTTTTTTTTTTCAGGCATACCACTGCTTACCCTCCCTTCCCTCCTCCCAGTCCCTCCTGGGTCTCCCTCAGCTTCCTCCCCCATCCCATCTCCCCATCCATTCCCCAAGGAGGGCAGGAGTCCCAAGGTGGGTCAGTTCAGTCTGGTGTGTCCATTTAAGATAGGTCTGATGCCCTCATCCCAGTATTAAGGCTGGGTTAGGTGTTACTCTGTAGGGAATGGGCTCCAAGATGCCAGTTCATGCACAGGAACATAGTCTGATGCTACTCCAAGAGGCTCCACAAACTGCCCACACCATTTGACAGTCATATGCCTCTAGAGGGTTTAGTTCCTTTCCCTGAAGGTTCCTCGGCTGTTGTTTCTGAGTCAGTAGCTCCCAACAGCTCAGGTCAGCCATCTCTGTGGGTCTCCTCCTCACAATCCTGATCCCTTTGCTCATATACTCTCTCCTCTCTCTCTTCAGCTGGACTGGGAGCTTGACCTGGTGCTTTAGCTGTGGATCTGTGTCTCCACCTCTATTCATTGTTGGATGTATGCTCTATGACGACAATTAGGGTGGTCATTCATTTGATGATAGGGGAGGTCCTGTTTAGTGACCTCCGCAATATTGGAGACCTACCCAGGGACATCCTGTGGCTCCTCTATTCTTCTCTTTGTTGCTGCTCTCATGATTTGTTCCCACCCCTCCTTGGTCGCTACCCGCTGTGATCCCAATTTACTCAGGAGATGGTCTCCATTTTCTCTTCTCAAGGTAATCTCTGGATGTCTCTCTTAAGTTCCATCTGTTCCTAAGCTGTTTGGGTTGTGGTTTGCAGCCTGAATATTCTTTACTTTTTGTCTAAAATCCACCTATGAGTGAGTACATACTGTGTCTATCTTTTTGGACCTGTGTTACCTCACTCGGGATGATACTCTCCAAATCCAACCATTTACCTTCAAATCTTAGGATGTCATTATTTTTTTCTGCTGAGTAGTACTCCATTGTGTAGATGTACCACAGTTTGAGAATCCATTCTTCAGTTGAGGGGTGTCTAGGTTGCTTTTGGGTTCTGGCTATTATGAATAATGTTGTTATGAACATAGTTAAGCTGCTGCTTCTTAGAAAAGGCCAGTTTCTCTTGTCTAGTTATCTTTTACAGACATAAGACATAAATACTAATTTTCTATGGTTTAAAATAGAAAGCCACTATCCACATAATGATTCCATGTTCCCTTTCTTGTAGGTTAATACTCTTGTACATTGTAAAGGTTTTTTACTCATATTGGTTTAATAAAATACTGATTGGCCAGAATCTAGTCAGGAAGTAGAGGGGAGGTGACCAGACTAGGAGAATTATGGAAAGAGGAAAGGCAGAGCAGCAGATACCAGCCAGACACAGAGGAAGTAAGATGAGATGCTGGACTGAAGGAAAGCTACCAAGCCACGTGACTAAACATAGATAGAATTGTGGGATAATTTAAAGGGAAGAACTAGTTAGTAATAAGCCTGAACTTCTGACCTGGCAGTTAATATAAAATTAAGCCTCTGAGTCAATTATTTAGGAAGCAGCTGCCAGCTGTTGAGCCATCTCTGTTTAGAGTTTCTGGCAGAACAGAGACTATGACTACACTTCCTGAGAATGCTTTTTGGTTCTGAAGCTACCACTTGATAAGGCTTGAATCCCTCTCCTACCAAAACATTTACCTTAACACTCTGAGGAACTTAGTTGAAAATCCTACAGTAAGAATTTGGGGAAGGAAGAGCTGGGGTGGAGACCAGGGAAATGAAAGAAAAGTGGCAGGGGAAGAGGAACCCAGGGTCACTGTACCCTTACAGCTGGCACTCAGTGGTCAATAGAGAAAACAGAAGCCCAGAGATTTAAAATATTTTTTCTCTAAAATTTACAGTTGTTGCATACAGGTCATAACCTGGCTCTGTATCTTGGAATATCCACCTGTCAGATGCTCACTGGGGAGACTGGGTCCACACTGTGTCTGATGCAGCAGAACAGTCATTTTTCAGTGTCTTGGTTCAGGCAGGGGCTATCTACTTAATGTACAGCAAGACAAACAGCTGTCTTTGTTTTGTGCTTTCCACCCTTATTTTTAAACTAAGTTCTTGAATTTTTATACAGAGTTAATCTAATCCAGTGTCATGGAAAGAACTAGCATTGCACAGTGTAGGGGAGAGGTAACTGGAAGTCATAATTGGGCATACTTCTCAGAAGACATTCTTTTTCACCGCGGCCACCCCTAGGGCCATGAGCATCAGAGCAGGCTCTCCTGTCCCTGCTGGAACTGTCAACTTCTCTTTTTTTCTCTTCCTTCTGTTGAGAACTCTGTTCAGATTTCAGTCCCATATTTCGAATTTGTCATTTAGGGTTTTGTTGTTCTTTTCCGTTCTTTATATAATTTTCACTATTAATCCTGTCGGATATCCAGGTGACATTGTGTGGGCTTCCTCTGTGGTTTGCTTCTTAGGCTGTACAGAGATTTAGTTTTGTGAAGTCCCACTCACGAGTTGCTGCCCTGTGCCTGTGTCACATGGGGACTCGTGTTTAACTCTGGCAGTTTCCGTGTTCTCAGTTCCATGTGGAGCAGGAAGAGCAGCAGGAGGAGGAAGTTAAGGAAGGAGGAAATAAATAAATAAAGGGGGGTACTCCCAAGTCAAACCCTTCTATCATCTTAACACCAGAACAGGACAATACTCAACAAAGAAAACTGAGGGCCAATATATTTAATGCACACATACTCTAGAAATATCAGTAAACAGGATACAAACGTTTTGTTTTGTCTAGACTCTCTGCTTTATCTTTCATTCCTGATGATATGTTTTCTTCTCATTCACTCTACTTGAGTTTCTCACTGAGTTATGCCAACGTCCATGTTCATATCTCCTAATGAATTCCATTCTCATCAGCCTTACCTTTGTGCTTATCTTATCTTGGGCTCATTCTCCTTCATTTCATTGAACTGTTCATATCCTTTGATGAAACTTACGATTGTCCTTTTAAATTCTGTGTCCTAGGTTCATCTAAGTAATTCTCACCGGCAACCTAGGCAGACACTGCTACAATACTGGTCGGTTTTGGAGAGTGAATCCTGGCTATGTTTCATACTGTTTGCAGTTTTGCAATAGTTTTGAGTCTGAAACAGACAGAGCAGATGGGGCCAGAGAGAGGACATGTGGGAGGACAGGGCAGGTCTCTGTGAGTTCAAGGCAGCCTGGCCTACAAATAGAATTCCAGGACATCCAGGGCTGTTACATAGAAAAACAAAAACAAAACAAAAAGCCATATGACATTGGGTTTGAGAATGGTTTCTTGGATATGACACCAAAATTATAGGCAACAGAATTAAAAATAAATTGGAATACGTCAAAATTTAAAATGTATGTGCATTAGTAGACATAATTAACAGAATGACAAGGGTATACATATATCCAAAGAAGATAATTGTCCATGCTGTAAAGCATGGCACAGTTTAACTGAAATACTAGTCAAAGATTTTGAAAAGACAGTCCTCAATACACACATGGCCAATAAAGTGCATGCAAAGATTCTGAAGGTCCCTAACCATCGAGGACACCCAATCAGACTACTGAATCCTCATGGAGATGGCCACCATCTATAAGCAACCAGTGCTGGCACAGAAGTGAGGTTGAAAACTATGTTCTTTTGGTAGTAATTTAACAGGTATAGCAGCCCCAGAGAACAGTATTCAGATTACAGAAACAATTGCCATGTAAACCAACTGCTTCTGAATAACTATACACAAACTTAATGAAAGCAGGATCTCAAAGAGGCAGCCTGCACATCCATGTTCACAGATGTATTATTGACAGCAGCCAATCCAAGTGTCTATCAGCAGATAAGAAACCGGTAAGATGTCTTTATGGTGGAATATTACTTGGTCTTATAAAGTAAATCTGATATACACACTATATGAATAAACCCTGAGGACATGGCAGAAAGTGAAATAAGCCATCCATAAAAGACAGTATACTGTCAGCTTTCACTTATGCAAGGTGAATAAGATAGTAAACCTCTAGGAGAAGGGCAGTAGAATAGCGGTTAAGAGGAAATTTAATAGGAAGAATTTGTCTAGAGATCTGTTTTTCAATGTTGTGCTTCCTTGGTAACCCCACTACACATGTAAAAGTGGTTAGGAGGAAAAAGGTTAAGAAGAAAAAATGGTGAAGTGGTTTTCTGTTAGACAGATTTTATCACAGCTGCATAAAACTTTTTTAAATCAAATTATATTCAAAACAAATGGTGGGGAAGGGACATAGGGAGGAGGAGCCTTAGAAAATTGTCCCAAGGCCATAGACTACTTAGTTACCTTCCTAGCCCTGAACTCCTGTGAGTAGCAGAGCATTAGGCAGCCCTGGTTTCAGCTCTCATTGCTGTCCTGGAACCTTCCTCTGAGGCCTCTGACTTGGCTTCTAACATGTTAAATGTGGAAATGTCACTTACCTTACAGAGCACTGAGGTGACATACAGCAGTACTGTGTGTGATCAGAGCCTAACAGGACCCAAAGCCAAACCAAGTTCTGGCTGGAAACTGGTCCCTCAGTCTCTGGCCCTGCCTCTCCTGAGCCTGTCTGGGTGAAATGTTTCTTTTTCTCCTCTGTGTTGAATCTATAGCAGTTAATGAAGAGGAGTCAAGGACAGCTGTGACATCCAAGGCTGTCCTTCCCAACTTCTCAGTCAGTAGCTCTTTATGTAGGTTCTTAGCTCAGTGAATTTCACCACAGCCACTCTATCCTTGCTCTCCAGGGATGTTTCCAGGATTGCCTAACCGTGCACCGTGAGCCATTACTGGTCTCCAATTCCCATCCCTTGGGCTGCGATTAAGGCCATCCATGACCACACCTGGCTTACAGTGTGCCCATTGCAACACCCTTTGGACCAGCAGTCTTTGCAGAGGGCAAAGAGGTATTATGCATGGGTATCACGTGTGCCCACAGAGCGTCCATGCTGCCTTCCTTCCCCTTCTGTTATCTCAGCGGCAGAAGTGAGTCCTCTCCGCTCCCAACCTTCCCTCTGGTGCCCACCTGTAAAGAAACAGCCTCTCACCATCTTCCCCACACATGCTGCCTGTCCCATTGTCCCCTTCTATCTGTCAGACATCAGTCCTCTTGAGATAGAAGGAGCTGGTTGAACAGTGGATAGGAAGACAGTGAAAGACCAGATCCTTTATCTTGGTTCTTTTCTGGCATTTCCTATAGTTTGGACATGGTCTGAGTGTCTCCAAGGATCCATGTGTTTGAATGTAATCCCATTTTGAGGAAAGAAGAGGATAGAAAACTGTGTGTGCATACTAGGCAAGAGGGATGGACGTGTAAGGTCACCAAAGGGAGTGAATAAGAGGCAAGGAGACCAGCACATATGCATGCTCTCTGCTTTGTGGTACCCTTCACCCCTTTAGGAATCTGCCAGTAATAAGATCATCTCTAGGTCTCGGCCCTTGAACTTGTAGGAATTGGAACAACAAAAAAAAGTTTTTCTCTATAAAATTGCCTTACTTCAGGCATTTCTTTACAATTCCATAAAATGGACTGTAAAAGGAGAATAGGCAATGAAATTCCGAAAAATAGAAAATGAAAGTGAGTGGTGACTAACTTAGCAGCCAGGCCACATCACAGGGAGGGCTCTGAAAGTGTGAGTTATCCAGGGAGCAGACTCAGACCCATCCCCAGCAGAACCAGGAATAGGAGGAAATGAGAGCACCAACTGCAGAGACCATGGCAGTGAGCTTTCTGGCTAGAGTTCCCGTCACCACTTTTCAGAAACCAAGGGGCCGGCCAGGGAATCTAAGGACCTCAGATACAAGAAGAGCTCAGCCATCCTAGCAAAGCCTGAATCCTCTCAGGACAAGAGGTGTCCAAGGCAGGGACAGACCTGAGCAGGAGGCCCATATGCAAAACAAAGCACCCACAGAAAATGTAAATTCAAAAGAAAGAAAAGGAAGGAAACAAAACTTGTTAGAAAGGCATTCCCACCCCTGGAGAAGTCACATGTGCTGGGCAGAAATGGAGGCAGGTCAGGTAGAGAAGAACATGTTGGCTAAGATATAATAAATGTAGGCTTACGGACATAAAAGGCTGTTGAGCGCACAAGTTCATCATCCACCTATTCACAGAAAAGTCATGCAGTAAATGTTAAGTTCAGGATCTCAACAGCTATTTAATTTTTAAAGTTTGTATTTTGTCTTAGTTACATTCTGTTGCTGTGAAGAACAAGGCAGTTTATGAAAGGAAGCATTTAATTGGGGTCTTGCTTACAGTCAGAGGGTTCATGAACTCCATGGTAGGGAGCATGGGGGATGTTCTCACAGAAAACATTGTGTATTTTAAAATGCTGTTCTTGCTTCTTATGGAAGGAAGAAGGACATTAAAATATAAATAGAGAGCAGAGGCCCTTTTGGTCCCTCCCTCTAGGAGTTGGTGCTGACCAGGCAAGTATTCTGTTACTAGCCAAGGCTTCCTGGCCCTGGACTGGGAAATCTCTTCCCCAGAATGCTCCACACAGGCTGGCATGGGCAGTGGAGCACCTACAGGATGTGGAGAGGACCTGTGCCTCTGTGTTTGCATTTTCAAGCCATATTTTACACAAATCACTTTTGTTACATAAGTCTGTAGCCCAGACTTTATCGAATATTAGTTTTACATGAAGCCAAGGTTGCTATTGTGTGAATTATCATTGCCTTCTAAAGACAGTGGTTCTCAACCTATGTGTCCTACTCTGTGGTCATTTATCGGATATTTACATTATGATTCATAATAGTACCGAATTTACAGTTAGGATGTGGCAATGAAATAATTGTATGGTTGAGGCCCACCACAATATGAGGAACTGTACTCAAGGGTTGCAGCATTAGGAAGGTTGAGAACCTCTGCTCTAAAATCTTGAGAAAGAAAGCTATGCGCTAACAGGTTCTTCTGGGTCTCAACTGTCAGGACCAGAATGTAAATGTATTACTGAGACCTTGGTTTTCCCCAGAAGCAGGGATCCATACTTCTTTTTATTCAAAATATTTGCTGTGGGGACTCCAGAGCTCCTTAAATACTGGAAGCTAATTGTGTAAGAAGGTGGCCGTCCTGTGGCTGTTGGTCCCTGACTGGACATTCCCATCTAACAAACAACTCTTCCAGTCAATAGTGACAGGATCTCGGTGCCACCACATGACTGTCAAGTGTGGGGTCCAGGAAAGCTGCTCACCCAGGCATACCTGCTTTCAGAAGTCACCACAGCATCCTAACCAAGACTTTTCTCTGGTGGTGACTTGACTTCTCCTGGGTGGGGCAGTGCCTGTGTCTGAAACAGAAGGGTGTCCCAGAGACCTGAGAGAGCCACTTGTACTCCATAGCCAGCTGAAGAAAGGCTATCTGTTTTTATACTCTGGCCCCACTCTGACTTGAGATGCTCAGCTGTCTCGAGATCTTTCTAAGAGAGCAGGCTGACCAAAGTGGCCTGCTTTTCCTATTGCTACAGGTGCTATTTGCCATGTATAGTGGTATACTAATGCCAGCAACTCAGAAGGCTGAGACAGGAGGATCACTTGCATTCCAAGTGCTTAGAAACACATGGAAGAACTCTCTGACATATACATAGACACACACCCCATGGTGCTTAGAAAGTGTTCTTCCTCTAAGGCTTAGAATCTAAGTTACACCCCTAGCACAGATTTAATGTCTCACTAGATAGCCTTGGCTAACCTAGATCTTCTGTGCAGACCAGACCAGAGATCTACCTCCCTCCCAAGTGCTAGAGTTAAAGGTGTGTGCCACACCATATCTTGCACCCAGCCCAGATTTTTAAAGTCAGCAAATTTGCTCCTCTTTCTAGGTTCAGGATTGCAAACTCCAGGGCAGTCCTCTTTGATTTTTTTTTTTTAATAGCTAGAGAAAGCATTTTGTGACATGAAAACCATATGAGCTGCTGTGTCCATAGGCAAAGTTTAACCAGGACACTGTTGCTTCTTTTCCTTACAAGCTGGACCAGTAGAGTGAAATGAATGTGATAGTATTTCCCTGAAGTCTGAAGGATGCCCCAAGGGACCTCTTCATCTGATGATGACATACCTCCTTGCTCTCTTCCTCCACAGTGTCTGTAGCTAGATGGCCCACATCTTTGTATATGGCACCCTGAAACGAGGCCAGCCCAACCACAAAGTCATGCTGGACCGGACACACGGATCAGCGGCCTTCCAAGGCCGGGGCTGCACAGTTGAGTCCTTCCCACTGGTGATTGCTGGCAAGTACAACATACCATGGCTGCTGCACCTGCCAGGCAAGGGCCACTGTGTGGCAGGCGAGATCTACAAGGTGGATGAACAGATGTTGCACTTCCTGGATGACTTTGAAGGCTGCCCCAACATGTACCAGCGCACAGCCCTGCAGGTGCGGGTGCTTGAGTGGGAGGATGCTGGTGGCCCTGGGGACAGCCTCCAGTGCTTCGTGTATAGTACAGCCACCTACGAACCTGAGTGGCTGCATCTCCCCTACCATAAGAGCTATGATTCCGAAGGCCCACACGGACTGCGCTACAACCCCCGAGAAAACAGGTGAGGAGTTACTACTCCAGATGCTAACAGGATAGAGGGAGCCCAGTGCTTGCCTAGTGCAAGCAGAGCTTTCCTGGCTCAGCATCTGTTTATAAAACATGTTGACAAAAGGTCCTGACACAAATTTTGCAAATATACTAATCTACTGTTACTTACTATTGCTTGCTATTCAAGGAGCTCCTAGGCATGCTGGTACTAGATGAGAAACACTGGACTGAAGTCCCCTAAATGTTAGTTACAGGACATCTGGTTATCCTTTTTTTGATTTGCTTTATTCTAACCTGAAGATGGCATCTTCTGTGACTAAAGACCTGGCTGCAGTTGGATCTCAGAAGCTGAATGTACTGAATTCCCACATATGAAATCTAGCAAGAAGAGGTGGGGAAATGCTGGGTTTAGGATGTTTCAGTGGAAAACACCTAAAATAAAAGCATGTTTCACCTAGACTATGTACCCCACTATCCCTTAGAGTTTCCAGATCACACACAGACTATTAAAAACAGCCATTAAAATACAAGTCTGCATTGCTTTTTGGTCCTTTTGATGTACTCTCTTGGTGGAACGTGTTCTTCATTCTAATTGAGCAGAATCAGGAGCAGTGGCTTGCTGGGAAGCAGCTGAACCTTCAGACTTTACGCAGTTATGGGTGCCCAGCTCTCAGCCCAGCCCATCTCTGCCACCTGATGGTGCAGCCCTTGGGGATAGGCCTTTCAGAAGAACCAACACATTAGTAATTTGTTCCTCAGGCCTGTCAGAAGGCTTTGGTTCTAAATACAAACAGCACTTAAAATAATGTTAGGAAGACACGAAGTACCAATTACCATCCACCTCCATCTGATAATCTGTCAGCATAGATGCAAGTTGCACATGATTCTGCTTCTGCCTCCTAGTAAAGAAGAAAATGGATTCCAAGAATTGCAGAACCAAATGCAGCTGCTGGCTGAGCACCCTGGCGCTCCACTAAGGGCTCACTCACCCTTCAACATAATGGTGGACTGATCACTAACTGCAACTGGCACAGAAACACCACTGTTAATTTTAGCTCCGTTTTCTTAATTGGAAACTTGCTTCACAAAACAGAAAGGCAAAGATGGCAATCAGCTGTGCCAAGGGCCATGGAAGTATTTTACAGGTCCACCTACCACATGAATGACTGGGCAGAGTCCATGGAGGCCATTATACGGCGTTCATGATAGGCCCCATTAGGCGAGGTCTGTGAGGACCAGGCTAAGCCAGTGGGACGACTTGCCATAGACACCATTGTTTTCTCTCTGTAGCTTTCTCAGGTGCTACCACCTCACCTCTCTAAAAGAATAGTACAGGAGTCTTTCCATAGCCCCTCGGTGGTGTGTTTTACACTTTCTGGGCACTATTGTCAGTGACTTGTCCAGAAAGATGACTTTTTCTTACTTCATGTAATTTTGATGAATAAAATACACTTTCAATAGCAGTCAGGCCTTTGCTAAGATCTCATCAAATTCAAAATAAGGCTAGTTGTCCTAGAGATGAAGTGCTCAAGGACAAGTTCCCAGGAGTTTAGCAAGGTTGGGCGTATAACAACTTCAGTGCCAGTTTTTCTCTGGCAGAAAAGTCTAATAGATAAGTTTTATAGACATAACTCACAGTCTTAATTATTGACTTTCTGCACATGTTACTAACATGATATTTATGTTATAAATTTCAAGGTCCAGCTAACGGTCTGACAGGGTAAAATTATGTCTCAGGTATTGGGGTGATTCCGAGGTCACTGGCTGTTGCCTGGTTCTGTGCTTTTCTGCCTGCTTCACAAAATATTCATCAAGGAACCTGGCTGACACTGAAGCCTTGCCCTGGCTATGGTCAGCACAGCTTTTTCATGTCTAAAAGAAAGAAACCATGTGCTGTTTTTTATGTGTTTATAGTATGGTTGTATCTCTGTTGTTTACTTAAGAAATGTAAAACAACCTTCGAAATCAGCTTATATAAAGGCTAAAGTTTTGAGTGAAAGGAGACTTAGAAGAGACAGAAAGAAGAGAAGATGTGGTAATAAAGAAAGTTGTCTTAAGAACATGTGAGTTTGCCTTTCCTTTTTACCTAGACCTTTACCCTGCGCTGCTCTGAGGCATTATTTCCACTACCCTGGGCAGAGTGAGAGCTAGCCTCTCAGTCTATACAGCTGATGGGCTGGCAGCCCTGCACACAACAGTGAAGGTGTGGAGTGAGCCATAGGGGAAGAGGAAAATGGACACGGACAGCATGCTTATTAACAGATCAGTGTGGGCAGCACCCAGCATCAGTTTACAGACCCCAAAATGGTGATCCGACTCTTCAGTCATCCAGTGAGACATCTGTGTGGACCTACACAGAAGGGGCTTCCAGACTGACCCTTCATCTGTGCTACCTGGTCTGAGGAAGTCATGAATAATGGTCCTAGGAATCCATCCTGAATGATGGAAGAAGGAAGGTAATCATTATAACACTGAAAGTAGAGCTGGAATTTATATAAATTGTAAGGGATCGTAAGGAAATGCTAATATTACAGTCGGCTGGCACAGCCTATCCCCTCTGTGTATATTGTTTTCATTCACAAAAAAGGGCAAACTAATATTTAGACAAGTGCTTGGTTTTATTGATTTAATTTTGACACTAGAAATCTCAGCAGAAGTACAAATCATATGTACAAGTATTTATATCAATAAGAATTTCCATTGGTGATTTTTTTGGCAGAATGTCAGTTTTGCCTCTTCTGAGGAATAAATAAGATGCTGTAGAACCTGCTGCACAGGAGAGAATAATAGAAATGCTAATTAGAGCAGTGCTGACTGAAAGGCTAGAAGCACTTCATTCCAGCTCCACGAGCAGATCTCCTTCTCCAACCGTGTCTCCAGCTTTGCAATGCACCGATTTCACCTTGAATTCAAATGGTTGGGGAAGAGTGAGAAACAGAAGTGGATGGCAACCGAGTGGGCCAATCACCGCAATTTCTTCTGAGAAATTAAGTGGCCTAAGGCCTGAAAACTTAGAGCGTGTGCTCACCTCTGTCTGTGTAAGAGAAGCGAAGTACAAGGGTGTCCTACACAACGTCCATGCTGCTGACTAATGCATTCCATCCCTGTCTCATCCTAAGGAGCGCTCTTAGCCTGACCATTTCCCACCTTTTGGAAGAAATTAAGTAATTCAGTACCTCACTTATTCTTCTGATTTCTCCTAAACATAATCCTGTCTTGCTCCTCCAGATGTATGCTCAGATTTAAAAGAGTAAGCAGACGACAGAAGCACATAAGAGGTCATTACTTCCCATGAACAGAGAGTGGGTTTGACCTAACTGGCAATACTGGGATTAAGCAAATAAAAATGCCAGGAATTGTCCAGGTTGCTGCACAGGCCTGTGCCCTGTCCCTCCACTGTGAGCAGAAGGGACAGGTTCTTGTAAACTCTAGCCCGCAGTTCCTGAGAACAATACAAAGCTATATAAAGCAATGTAAATACTCAAAGGCCTTGATGTACAGATGCTATCTGGAATGAAATGGTTGGTGATACATGATATGTATTTAATGATGGCACATTGACGAGGGTGTAGTAGATCCACATTGTGGCTTTGTTTCCACCCCAACCTTTTCTCGGAGGAAAAAACCCAGCCTGGGTTACTCCTTTGTCTTACCAGGTTGAATTGCAGAGGCCTGCGGAAGGCTAGAATGAATGGGCAGAGGGACCTGAGCTAGCTGGGTCTTGCTAGAGCAGATTTGCCCAGCAACACTCCTTCAAGCAGTTCTGGGCTCAGGATAAGGTAGCAGCCAGGCTGCTCCCGTGGTGCCCCCCAAACAGCAAGCAAACAACACTCAGTTTATGGGGCCCCATGCTGCCTCAGCACCACTGGCCTACCTAACCCCTCATTCTTGGTCCCCATGACCAGGCCAAATTTTTATATGACACAAGTATAATGTTCTCAAAGAACAAGTAAAATGAGTTTTATGTGAACTAAAGCTCACATTTTTTGTGTCCATATTTTTGGGAGCTTATGAATTAGCTGCCTCTACCTCCTGGAGCATGAGCCACCACACTGTTTAGAGAGGGTCATTAGGACCCTGTAGATGCATTCCACGGTCAAAACCCATGGACACTGCATACATGGCCTCTTATCCTGCTCCAGTAATTTCCCTGTGAGGAGCAGGGAGAATAATTCTAGACCTCCTTCTGGGGATCCATCGCATTGCCTTTTGGGATAACAGAACATAAGGCTGACAAAAGCTGAATGATACACTTTGTTGTAACTGGCATCTCTCTCTCTGAACCCAGCGTCCCCAAAGTATAGCCATGGTACAGGCCACAGCAAAGGACATGGCCAGCCTCTGCTGTTGTCCTCACTTCCCAGTCACATTCTATGTAGATACCTCGAAACCCAAACATCTTTTGGGATGGGACATGTTCTGAATGACTCACTGCTCTTACAGGTCTCTCCTGTTGTCTTGGGGTTTCACTCAGATATTTTAGTGCTCTTTTCTCCCTGAATCACTAAGCCCCGCTCATGTGTGCATGGGGCTTCAGCTCCTCTATCTACAACCCAATTGTTTCCTTCCAGGGGATGTTATCTTGAAGAGTTACATTAATTTTTGCACTCTAAAACCATTTCCTGCTGTGTCACCTAAGTCTCAGATAACTAACTGCCTCCGAGACAGATGTAAACATTAAAAATTAAAAACCCTTTCATTTGAAAGATGTTAATGTGGAGAACAATTGTGCTTTGACTACCTGAACGTAACACATAGACCCCCCCCCTTCCTAGAAAGCCTCCTCCCCAGGAAAGGGACAGGTGGCAGAGATCACCTCTACATTTTATTTAAGGAGGCCAGCCCATTTCTCAAAGGTCCCCTGCATCCCTCGCAGGCTAGAGTAGGTTAGTAGCTTGAGGACATACCTTGCCCATTTTCCCAGCTGTCATACTGTTCTGCATTTTCATAGCTTCAATCACACAGATTTCCTGACCTTCTGCTACCTGGAAAATAGGTTAAAAATAGATGTTTAAGAATATTCTAATTTTGTAGTAATATCCAAGAATAAAGCCATTAAATTCTTTGTCATGGAGACACCAGTAACTTGTGATGGCTCCCAGGACAGCACATCTGAGGAGACGGTAGAGAAAGGCCGTTCTCTCTGCTGTCAAGTGCTCATTAGAAAGCCTGTACTGGACGATCACAAGCGAAGCATATGGAGCTTCCCCTAGGGCCCTAGGAGTCAGCCAGAGATGCTCCAGAACTAGTGCTTCCTCTTCCTAGACATGTCTGCAACAGGATGAACCTATGGATCCAGGGACCCACTAGTGCTTGTCTGGGTTTGCTGGACAAGGAGTATGGCTACCAAAGGGTAAGATTTCTTTACATGGTGACAAAAAACAAGGTTCTGCAATTGACTGTGACGAATACATATCTGTGCATAAACATCACTGCAACTTGTCTGCTTTAAAGGGATGAAGTGTACCAAAAGATTCATGTTTGCCTTTATAGTGGGAGCTTAAGGATAACAATCTAGCATAAGGGCCAACGGGACTTCTGGTGAGGTGGCTTTTCCAGCTATATCCAGACCTTACGAGAGGGTCTGAGTACTCTGCAGGTGCTTGGCTCTCCTCGGCCCACGGAGATCCGGGCTGGGCAGGCACATACACACAGGGTTACTTTGAGATGTCCATCCAGGAGTTGGCTGTGACTAAAAGCCACATCACTTAGTCCTTTTTCTCTGAACTTCATGATTAAGCACCAAGGATCTGGGCCAGGAGTTCCTTCTCTGTTTTGTGAAAAGGGTCTCTTGCACTATGAAGTGCTACTGGGTATGTGGCCTGGGGCTCCTGGACAGTCACAGTACTATGGCTGTGCTGGCCAATGCTGCACAAGGACCTGGAGAATGTTCTTTCCTGCCATCCCCAAATGATCTCCAAGTCCCCTTCTGGCTCCCTGTGTGGCACAAGCTGTCTTGCTGGCAGAGTGAGTACTGAAGCCCTGTGCATTCTTTCCTCTGCTGTTCAGGTGGTGGGCTGTGTTTTTCTGGCACGGGAATATAGAAGGAAAGGAGATGCCAAGACTTTGGTGCTGGCACGGAGGAGAGGCATTGCTGACAAGCAGGCTCAGAGCACAGTGCTCACTGCCGCGTTCGATTCATTTCACCTGGCATCTGCAGTACAGGCACAGAGAAGCAGCACCTCCAAAGGGCTGTTCTTCAAAATGTGGGGGACGGGAAGGCAGTGCCAAGATGACGCAGATGCCCCGGCCGGATGTGTCAGAACAGTTATTCCTTTGTGCCATCATGCTGGAGCCATTTCTCTCTCCTCAAAGGCGGGTAGGTGGTCAAGAAAGCCAAACAGGCAGGTGTCACTGAGCCACACAGCCATGGCCAGAGCAGAACTGAGAGCTTATCCTGCAGAGGCTGAAATGTCCCTGACTCTGGCCTGCAGGTAAGAGCACAGATGGCACCTTCAAATTCTATCCAAAAATTAGCAATCAAATCTCTACCTCTGGGCTCTGGTCACTGTTGCCTGTAAGATGGACAAGTCTTCACCACGGGTCTTTATATAGTAGCCTTCCATATACTCCCACCTGCCCTGGCTTCCTCTGTGAGCAGCTGAGAGCCCACGGTTGGCTCATCCCATCAGCCTCCTCGTGGATAGGTTCACCTCTGCTCTGCCCACAGCTGTGTCACTATCCCACACATCTCCTATCACACTACTCAAGATCTGCGGCCAGACAGAAGTAGTCCTGACCCTTCTCAATACACACACATACAACTGTGTCTTTACAATCTTCTGTAAGAAGCTTGGAGGTCTCCAGTGGTCATGATTAGGGGCCAACAATACCCACAGTGAACATTAAGGGACAGTTTCATTAGGCCACAGCTCCCTCCCCATCAGATCATGCTGGGGGCAGAATGATGTGGGACAGTTTGGGATGTTTGTAAGTGTGAGTGCAAGGTCTAAGTCCCAAATTATTAATCTGATCAGAAATGAGAGTCTCAAAGCTGGCATCACTTCCGACCTCTATTGAAAAGCTGGTGATCTGATGGGAAGAGCACCTCCCTTTTGCCTGACTCTCAGCCCAACATCAGGTCAGAAGTAGACCTGAGCCCTCCATCTGCCTCCCCCACCCCATGTA
The DNA here is from genome assembly GCA_033318265.1 of Phyllotis vaccarum. Classification (NCBI taxonomy): domain Eukaryota; kingdom Metazoa; phylum Chordata; class Mammalia; order Rodentia; family Cricetidae; genus Phyllotis; species Phyllotis vaccarum. The sequence goes on from JARWLC010000005.1 coordinate 1,789,409, forward strand.
CTTCCTGGTCTCCTTGTATCATTTATCTTCGAACAGAAACTCATGTCTTCTACCTATATTGTGCCCCTTCCCCTTTCAGCCATGGTCCTGAGGCAGCTGTAGAAAAATGCCTCTTGGTGCCCTATAAAAGAGTGATATGTTTGGTCCAACTGGGTGGACCATGATATACACATGCATGCAAAAGCAAGTATAAAAAGAGTTATGCAGACAAACTTTATCTAATTTTAACTTCATCCCCTGGAAATAAATGCAGTACAAACACATGTCAAAAAAAAAAAAATGCAGTCTCCACTTCTCACCAAGTGCAAGCCTCCTTGCCTGTGCTCTTTACACCTGCAAAACATGCAGCACACATCCACTGCAGTAACTTCTGGACAGCTTGCAGGCCTGGGAAGCCTGAACAGAGCTGGGCAGTCCCCACCGCAGTGCCAATAGCTAGGCCAGGCCTGCAACATGGCTGTACACACACACTTCTCTAACACTTTTGTGAAATCATCTAATAAAGACTTACTGATTGTGACAGGTGTACCCAGAGTCGGGCTTACTAAATGGTCACAAGACTCGCAAGTCTTCCTGATGAATACAGTTGGCCTGATGTACTTCTCTGCTGTCTAATTGGTGCAAAGTTTGGAGACCTGAATTCCATGTCTTTCATCCGGCTTATTGCATCCTCTCCTCTGACACAGGGTCAAGGTTCACATTCGAATCAGATTATTAGAGCAGCCCTCATTAAGTGGAAGCTAGGCTTGCCCCAAATGAGTAAGCTTGTGAGAGAACTCAGCCCATTTACTCAGCAGATTTTCACATGTTTAGGGGCCTGAATGTCACCCAGCATCACTCTGTGCTGAGGAGTTTCAGACATCTCCAGCTGATGATTAATTGTGAGTGATGGGAAATAAAATCCAGCGAAGCCAGCTGCTTGCCATGGTCGGCAAAATGACTCTAATGGAGAAAGGCTGCCAATTTTCCAGTTTTACTGGCAAGTCTTCCAAGTGTAATTAAGGGAAGTTATAAATGATATGGAAATCTATCAAGTTCCATTTATTTTCAGAGGACTCCTTTCCCAGGGGACTTTTATCTTGAAGCTTATAGTATGCTTTGTTGTGCTAATGATTTAAGCCACATCTTGGTTCTGATTAAAGCCCCCAATCTCCTTCTACCAAGACCCCTTCACTCCTTCCACAAAGATTAAAAGATACAGAACCTTCTCTAGCACATGCCCCCTCTCAGAAACCACACTCTGACTGGCAATGTATCGAAACTGCAAACTGCCATCACCCCTAAGAAAGCTCAAAGAAAGTACAGGGTGGGGACAAGAAGGGGGAGTCTCTGCTGAACATAATAGGAGGCCCCTCAAAGTGGAGCTTCGAAAGCTGTGCTTGAGAACAGACATTCATCAGAAAGGTGCTGTAGCCCACTAATGTTATTTGATTTGGAATAAAAGCATGAAAATGATGGCAAAGGCCTAAAATTGGAGACGTAAAGGATGACTGCACAGTGCTCCATTTCTCAATTTCATCCTTCAGAGCCACAAAATGGGGGTGATACAGTGACTGGATGAGCTTTACAGTAACAGCTGTGGTCTTCCCACACAAGGGAGGCCCTTCTAATGGGCTGAGGTCTGTTTGCAACAGACGGGGAGGAACAAAACAAGGCTCCTATGAAGGGTGCACAGTCATATTTCTGAGGGAGAAAATCATTATGGGAGTCAGGTTTCCTTGGCCCCTACCCTCTTTTGTCATCCAAACCTATGGCTGTGTAAAAGTGCTATTGCTTAAAATACAGGCCAGGGGATGCAAATGGCATCAAGTTTGTGCTCACCCTCCCCCCAGAATCCCACTCTCTAGCAACTGTAAAGAATGCAGAGGAAACTGTGCCAGTGGCATATGGCTTTCTACTGTGCTAAACATTCATACAAAAGACAGGTTCATCAGTCATTGGAGTATCTGGATAAAAAATTAGCTCCTGATGGATGGTATTTTGAGCTTACCTGCTGCTAGTACATTACCAGAGAAACACGGGTTTTGAAACCCACATGACATTAGAAACTGCAGACCATGAAACACGACACATGCAGGAGCACATAATGCACGGCAGATTATACAAAATAATAAATAAGCTATTTAAACCCTCTGCCTAAAATTGGGCCCGCTGCAAGGAACCCCGGGTCACTTCTACGCAGGCCAATTAATGCACAGCATCTGCTGTATAGAAGCAGGGCACGAAGCACTTCCGAATGATTCCGGCAATTAAAAGAAAACTGTTTCCTGCCTGTTCAGACAGCAACTGTTTCCCTGCAAGAGTGAGCACCAAATCGGTGCACAGCTGAAAAATTCAGGCCCCTTTTGGGGAGGAGGCATGGGGGGTGGGGGTGAACCTTTATGGAAAGAGAATCTTCTTTTGTTGTTCTGTGTTCTATGTTTTTCTGCCAAGTGAGACAGAAGGCTTGGAGGGCTTATGGGCCCACTGCAGTCTCCCCTTCTGCTATACTGGTCCCTCGAAAACCAGGGATCCACAGCAACTCTCCTGACTATACCACACAAGTGAAAATCCCTCCATTTCATATTTACAGGCTTACCACTCTGAACACAGGTGTGTAACATAGTAAGTCCCTGAGATCTGAAGGAGGCAGCCTTGACTCACAAAAAGGCAGGCTAGAATCAGATTATTCCAACTTCCTTTTCCTGAGCTACTCACATGGGTTGCTAAATATGCCCTGATCTTTCCTGTTGGAAGAATGTCTCAGGGAAAGACAGGGAGATGAGACCCCAGGAGATCGCCCTATCTGAGCAAAGATGGGACTACCTCAAATTACAAAGAGGATGGGCAGTGGACAGAATTGCTGACCCTCCTCTGGAGGTATTCCTGCCCAGCTCACTCAATCCGAAGAGTAAAGGAGAGGAAAAGACCACATGTTTAGCATGCCTGTGGGCTCTGGGACTCAAGCCTGTGGTGTCTGCTTAGTGTTGCCCCCAGCTTTGCCCTCAGACCCCTTAGAACTGTTCGGTGGGAGTGTGTGTGTGTGTGTGGTGGGGGGGAGTTGCTCAGGAAGGAATCCAGATTGTGGCCAATGTAAATGAAGTCCAGGTTTTGTAAAATTCCTTAAAATGAAGAAAAACATGACTCCCTACTGCCCTCTAACTTATTTCACACTGAAGGCCAACGCTATGGTTACAGGGGAAAGGCTGAAACTGGCATGTTTTACAGCCCTGCAAGAGGCTTTGTGAATTCAATAGGCTGTTCTAAAGGACTTAGCGATATATGATGCCTTCTCCTTCAGCAATATAGTGGGGTGTGCATGTGTATGTGTGTGTGGTGTGTGGTCAGAAGAAAAGTTATCTTGAATCTTTGGAACGGTTGAGAATCTGGCCTGACCTTAAAAACACTATTAAAGGTAACAGGCATTCTCATCCCAGGAAGACCGTTCCTGAAAAATAAATGCATTGCCAAGCCTGCACAAGACTTTTATACAGCCTGACCATAAAAATATTGTTTATCTTATGCTGGTAGTTTGCATTACATTAAATTACAAAAAAAAAAAAAACCCTAAATGTTAGCCATAATAAAAAAACTATCCCTAAACATTTCAAAAGAAATGTTACATGGAAAGATGATTGAAAGGCCAAGTTGATGAGTCCTTAAGCAGAAGTTAGAATGGAGAGGGGGTCACGGGGCAATTTCATGGTATGTACATTTTATTTGCTAGTAAAATCTGAAGCAAATGCAGGTAAGGTGAGCAGAGAGCACACAGGTGCTTGGGAGATGATTTTCCTAACTTTCTATATGCTTTATGATATAGAGACTTAAAAGTGTTTCTGAGTGTATGATTCTGTGTCTGTGCTAGAGAATACTGTCTGCAGTTTGGGTGCAATACTGGCTTCTCCTCAAACTGCTTAAACAGTCACTGCTATAAAATATGTAAATTAATTATTGCCATCATTTTCTGATTGTAAATCAGGGCATGCCTGGCTCATCTGCCAGAGACAGGCAATAATGAACACTGGGCTGCAAGAGGCACCAGTGTGCAATGCCAGACACACAGGTATCCAGAGACCCAACCTAACCTTTCTCATCTAGAATGACTAAATGCTTCCGAGTTTTCAAAGCTGGTTCTTTGAACAGTGAAAAAGAAGTCTCTTGGCAAGTTCATGTGCTCCTTCCCCACCGTTAGCTGCAGGCTCAACTGCATGAGCTTTGGAGACAACAGGAGGCTGCATCAGAAGCTCTGCATTGGAGCCACCTGTGTCTTCTGCCTCCTGATCCATGGTCACACACCTACCGAGGAGCTTCCTCCCCCAGAGAAACACAGGAAGAAAAGACTGGTATTACTGGGTGACATTATTATTGCTTTCATTTTCTGCCCAAAGCGTTGTCCAAAAAAGCAACAGTTCCAAACCCCAACTGCCTATCTGCTAAATGCCAATCTAGGGACCAGGTGGAGCAGCCTTATCTTGAGGCCATAAGAATTGGCTGACTTGCAAATGTGAACAGGCTTGGGGGCAAGAAAGCAGAAATGGGCACTTACAGCACAATTTTATCTCTTGATGTTGCAAACTCATAAACCAGAGATGTAAAATTATCTTCTGGGTTGTGTTTCCCTAATTTTCTGGTGCAATAAGGTGAATTCTTTCTGAATCACATTTTAGGTGAGTGCTGAATCTGAATAGAGCTTGAAAGACTCTTAATTAAAAGCAATGTTAGAAATCTTATCTTGGGTTGGCTCTTTTATTATTGGCCTTTTTTTTTTTTTTTTTGGTCTACTTCGAAAGGCTAAAGAAATAAATATGCTCATAAGGGCTGTGTTTTATTCTTTAGAGACAAAGGGAGAAATCTTGTAACAAATGTGGCAACCTAGTCTAACAATATCCTGTAGCAGACAAGCACTGCACCGACATGCTCAAGGAACTTATTCAAATACCTTCGTTAAAGATAAAAGTTTCTTAAAAGTCAAGTCATAATAACATTTCATAAAAGAAGTATTGCAGTGCATGATTAGCATTATATTAATAGAAAAGGGGACATTTTTTAAATGGAAAGATGGTCACTGAAAAGTATTTCCAGAAAGCATAGAATTGTTCTATCAGTTGTCTCCTGAATCTTGATGTTTGCAGCCCCACTGTATTCTAAGATCCCGTCTACATACATTAAAGGCCCCACTCTACCATCTTGTGCAAAGTGGCTGCTCCAGCTAATGTTAACTAGACTGAAGCATTAGGAACTCTTGCCTTGGAATCCTAAGGGAGTATTTGAATAAAATTCAACCCCAGTGTTTAAGGCAAAGGGGCATTTCAAACGAAGCAGTTCTCAGGCTTTCCTATTCCAAGCCCTATGAAAACATTTATCTCTTCTATACAGCCACCCAAATCCTTCTTTTCCAGGTTTTAAAACATTCTTCAAATTGTTTAGTTGTCAAAAAGCAGCTGAGATTATTTTTTTCTTAGAATTTTATGTGACACGTCTGCAAAAGAAACCCACCATCCTGTTATAAATTCTTATTAAAGATCAGTAAGTGATAACACAGAAATGACTGGTTTTCACCTTCTTGCCACTGGTAAGGTGGAGCTTCCCCGGCTGTTCCGTTAACCTGCCTTCAGTCATGTTTACTGTAAATCTGCCATCACAAACAGCATTTGCATTCTGCAAGCCTTTCTTCTACAAACAGCTTCACTGTCTTGTACCTTGATCCTTACACTGAAACTGCAAAGGCCTCGCCCTGGCCCTGTATCAAGCTTCAGTATTTGTGGTTCAAGATACTGTAAATAATAACAGTAACTCAAGAGAAAGCATTGCTTTATCACAGCATAACATCGCAGAAAGCCCTTTGAGGACCCAAAGAAAGGGATAAAAGACATGTATGTACACGTACAGACACACAGCATTTGTAAAGAAGGTGAAGATGAACCCCAAGAATTCCAACTTCCAGAGCACATAAAGCAGGCCCTTATTCTCTGCAGAAACATTCTACAGCCATTCTCCAATACCCTCACCGAGTGGGGTGCTGGGGACTTTTAATATGATAGCTCACTGTGAAGCAAGATTAGCTTCAGACTGTTCCCAACTTGCTGACCACAGAGTGGAAAGTAGGAAGCACAGTGGTGCCAGGAGACTGTATCTGTGACAAGGCAAGAAGGCCACACTTGCACTTCTCTGCTTGGTATCACTCTACTTACTGCCAGCTAATCAGTCACAAGTGGGCAAATGGAGGCCAGGATGACAGCCTCCAGAGCTGACCCCCCTCCTCTGCCCATCCTGGACTCAGGTGTCAGAAAATTAGGGCTGAAGGTAAATACTTCCTGTGAGGGTGGAGGAACACAAATGTGATTCCCAATTAAAACCACACAATTGAGACTGGCAAGCTCGGGCTGGCAGCATACAGACCGGGTGGCTTCCAGGACACAAAATAAACAAACAAAAAAGAAAGAAAGAAAACCCTGCAGGGTAGAGGGAACCAAAGGGGGGGAAAGAAAATAGAAAAGAAAAACCTTCACAGTTCACTAACATGCACGTTTTCACTGACTACTCTGAGATAATATAGTATGAAAGTTTGTGACTGTTAATTCCTAAACCAAGGAAGAACCTGTATGAAAGCAAGGAAACACCTCCAGAACTCAGCAGTCAGTCTCTAGCTTTCACCATCATACTTCTACAGCCTAACACTGCTATCAGGTAGCCTTCCAAGTGAAGACAGCGGGTCAAGGCTGCCTGGCCTTTGTGTTTGTCTACAAAAGCTGGTAGCTCTCCTACATCAGCAGGGGAAGTCATCCTTAAGTCAGTTTCCCAGCTTCATGTTAATTTGGGGACTAATCATTTAAAACAACCAAACTTGATTGCTTTTAATCTATTTTTCTAAAAGCCAATGTCAACTCCATGGGTTTTTCTCAATAGTAACATCTATTATAACAATACATCTTTATCTGTATTGATAAAGAAATCAGGTGCCACCTTAACATGACCATTACAGAAAATGAGGTAAATTCCAACGGCTTCACTCAGATATGAAAGTGAAAGTCACCGTGTGGCAGTTTCTGGCACAGAAGTAAAAAGCACAAGTACGTAAAGGCCTCTTGAAATCTCCCAGTTGCATCTTAAATCATTTTTTTAAACTTTTGCTGCTAAGCTGCTTATTTTTAAGAAAATGTACGTATCCTACACATTTGTTCACAGCAAGTTATGAGGGCAAGCAGATGAATTCCTCAAGGGTGTTTCATAGCTAGAGGGCTGGGGAATAAGTAGCCATTTGAAGTAAAATGCTCTGTAAACCCTGAATTTGAGAAAGAATATCTGTCTTCATTTCTACTCTGTTTCCACACCACTTGGGAGGAGGTGCTCAGAGGTACTCAGATGAGAAGCAGGTAGACAGAGTGCACGCACAACCTACAGTTGACAGCTTCCCCTGGTTTAGGAGAGGCTGCAGGGCACAGTCCTGTAGTTGCCATAATTCTGTAGGAGAAGTCTGAGCCCAGCATATCCCTCAGACAGAAACACTCTTACCATGTCTCCAGGCTTGACGGAAACAGCCACCACCATCCCAGGCATTGGAGAGCGCAGAATGCTGCTTGTGTCCTCGGTCACCTTTTCAAGCATGAATTTTTTCAGTTCTGAGGCGAGTTTGGTTAAAATGTGCACTTTGTACTTGAAAGAGAAAAGCATAAAGGAAGTTAAATTAAGAACTTGTCTTCCAAAACAACGCTTTTCAAAATCTGGTTTTATTTTTAAATTAAAATTGCAGTAATATTATTTAAGTCAAACATCCTAAAACCCTGTATATGACATCATTTATCTCTGGAACATATTGAGCCAGCTTTTTTAAAAAGAAAACTACTCCAGTTATTAATAAACAATATATTAAAAAGCATCATGTATCTTTAAGAAAACCATCTAGAACTTTATAAAGAAAACAGCAGGAGTTTTGCGTGAGGAACACTCCACTGCGCACAAAGCGGAGGATCCTCAGGAATAAAGGCAGTGACACTGTGTACCCACCAGCAGATGGCAGCAGATTGCCGTCACAAACCTCCCATGCCTCTAGAGCAGCTACATTAGGTAGATCAATAAGCTGAGACAAAGGCTTCAGTCTTCATTTTAAGAAAAAAAAAAAAAAAGTCTGTAACATTCAAATATTTCTCAGTGACATAAAATTTTATATGCACATCAAAAATGTTTTTCTTTTTTAGACACATTATCGGGTAGCCTTTTCTGATACGATAGGAAATTACAATATATGAGAATATCTTCCAGGCTGAGATTCGATACTATCGAGATGTTTAAAACACAGAAAATGTCCTACACAGCAGTTTTCATGGCATCTCCATGTAGGTGGCTCACAAAAGTGGAGTGCCAATGAGTCTAGACAATCATAACACTTCTAATAAAGGCAATTTCCACTGGACAGGAAACATGCCAGATTGTTTGATGAATACATGAACCAAAATTTGCTCACACACACACACACACACAAAAGCCTTGAGGTAGGGAATTGGAGCCTGTGCCAGATTTCTGGTTCCCACCAGACAGAGTCTCTTTGGTAAGACAGCAGCAGCACCCACTGGGCAGCTCCATTTTGTTGGAGGAAAACTGCTGTAACTCCAAGCCTCCTGTGGGCGTCATGTTAGCAGGGAGGCTAAGGCAGAGTCTAAGTAGGGACAGTGGCAATCTCCAAGTGGCTCCTTACAGGGCCTATTTAAGGTGGGTGGGAGGGAGGGAGGGAGGCCCCGCAGAAGAGCTTTGATGGCCTAGGTTCCAAGCAGATTTGCGACACTGACAGGTTGGATAATAACATCTTCTGCGTGTTTCTTTACTCCTGAACGTGTGTTTTGCAATCAAGACATAGAAGTGTCTGCCAGTCTCTGAAGGATATGATTCTTAAGTGAAATTACAGCACAAATAAAAGCTTTTTGCTCCTATTAAAATTCATCTGAGTCATAAGTGGCAAGGGAAAAAGCACGCCGCTGTCAGTCTAAGCAACACTCTGGGCAGAGGAACTACTTATCACCCATGAATTGTACTTCCAAGTGTCTCATTAAATCCTTGGGAAGGGGGACATAATTGGGCCAAATTGCACAGTTTTAGTATCTGTGCTCTATCTGCCTTGGAAAAGAAAATCCAGCACCACTAGAGGCACACAAGGCAGCAGACAGGTTCCCGGGGGTGGCACTGCTATGTGGCCAGCTGGCGTTCACCTTGGGGATTAGTTTTCAATGTCACATGCAGATCTATCCTGCCCCTTTTTCTTTATACTTTGATTTCAAAATGTGATCCTTGAATTTAGGAAAAAGATCTACTCAGAATACAGTTTAAGAGCTTTTCACACAGCAAATAGACTTACATACTAATAATTCAGCTATCATAAATAAGCCTTATGCAAACAAAGTGCTAAGACCGTCCTCTGCAACCTTTCTCAGAGAGGACCAGATTCTGACAAAAACTGGGTCCCTTACTATTTTTATAACTTTCATATCTTCTGAATTCCTTTCTCTGTAGGGCCCCTGCTTTGCTTGGAAAGAGATGTAAAAGAGGCCAGAACTCAGTGCTTCAGACACAGCCTTTGTTGCTGAGATGTTCCTTTCTCTTTTGTATTTGTTTATTGTTCTTAAGTCTGTTTGGGGATAGATGACTTATTGTAATCACAAGTGAACAATAACAAGGAGTAATGCCTCAGGAGAGGTCTTGTTGAACATAGCTGACTTAGGAATGACCTTTCCCTCTCTGACTAGGAAGAGGAGGGAGATGCTGCTCCTCTCAAGCTTACTTTTGATGTTGTCCTAAACATCAGACCATTGGAAAACAGCCTGTCAGCCCTGCACTTGTGCATGGATCCAAAGTCTGAACAGACCAAATAGGTGCTACATATGGAGTAGACATCCTGGCAACAACTGTAGATGCTTTCTAGTACTCTCACCAGAAAAGGGGGCATTGCAGAGTGATACGAGGCTTCTCAAGTAGGAACTCCTTATTTTCTCTAAGGGACACAGTTAACTAGATGAGACCTCAGAAAAGGACCTTTCTAGCAATAACACAGCACAAGTTTGCTTATATGATACATGCTTCCAAAGATTGCAAAATGTCTACGTAAATTCAAAAGTAAGTGTATGTGTGTGTGTGTGTCTCCAAGGATAGCTGCTAACAGAGAGAAATCTGGTTATAGAAAATGGCAGGTTTTCATCCTGTGTAGGTCAAGTACAGCCAGGGAGCAATGTGAAGGTTCTGTCACAGGAGGTTAGTTGGCTGGACTCAGGAAAAGATAAGCCTTCCCTCTACTGCTTTAAGAAATGGGAAGTTTTAGAAACACCTCACCAGGAAAATTAGAGAACAGATGCTCTCTGGGTAGGTTTGTTAACCCAAGTAGGACAATCAGGAAAGGCAGTCAAGTATCCAAACAAATCCATTTTATGACCTCTATAATGTAAAACCAGGCCCAACAAGACAATGTCATCCGAAAGTTTAAAAGAAGAATCAATAGAAAAACACAAAAGCACAGTCAGAACACTACAGGCAGTGGACAGTGCAGAGTAAAGATGGGAGGAATGACAAAAGACAGGGCTGTGGGGGAGGGAACGGAGTGAAGACAGGAAGGGTTTTCCAGAAGGATCAGCTGACCATCACATCCTTAACCCATCACCTCTGGACAGAGAAGAACCACTCCTGTGTGGTCAGCTCCAACCTCATGGACTCTGTATTTGTCTAATACACGAAGCTCTCTAGTGGAGTTTAAAGCCTGTGGATGTCTTGCCAAAGCCTCTAGGTACACCGCTGACTGATTTCACAAGCCACATACCACAATGTTGGCAGGATTCGAGGGTGTGGCCCTTTGCAAGGTCAAGTCCAGTCTCTGCTTCACATGTAACTTCTGTTGAAATTTCAGAGCTTGTGGGGTTTTTCTTGAAGGAGGACTCAGCTCCAATTTCCTTTTCTAACTCATTTTCCTCCAAGGCCAATTAAGATCTGCACAGTTGATCTATTTTTTTTTTTCATGTCAGCTATTGGCTACCTCAGCTAATATGGACTAAGGGCCAACAACCAAGCTTTTCTCTGAGTTATCTGGAAGCCTCAAAGTTATGAAGTATTGGCCAAAAACTATATGTCTACCATCATGCTGCCAAGTGTAGCGGCAGATACCTTTTCTTCAAAGGGTGTCCTCCCATTCAAAGCCTTATACCCCCTAACCCCACCCCCTCAATCTCTATCTTTAAGCCATGTCTTCATTCACCTAGTGTGAGCTAACAAGTTCACTGCTTCCAAAAGACCTCTTTCCCAAACTCAGCCGGAGGAAAATCATCATTAGTGCTTTGGAAGTGACAGGAATGAGCAGTTCATTTGGAAGGCAGGAGAACCATAGCCACACAGTGGATACAAGTCACCAGTGAGTTCCTTTCCTCAGTTCTTTCTAGAACAAGCACACAACTAACATGAGGAGAAGCAAGGCTCCAAACCATGGACTGTGCCCTCTTTCCTGCTTGAACATAGAGCCCATGAGCTGATCTTTTGAAAAAGTAATCTCTGGAAAACACACACGACGGGGGCTGGTGGCTTCCTCTTAGAGGTTCACTGCAGTAACAAAGGTGGAAGAAGCAGGCTGCAGTTAAAGCACCAGGCCAGTGGCAGGCCAGCCCTGGCCCTGGGGCCTCAGCTCCAGTGGTGGTTTGGCCTGTTAGCATAATGCTGTGACAACTCCATCAGTGCAGTCTCAAGGTAGCTGTCAATCAGGATGCATCATTTAATCCAACAGCACTCCGAGGACCTTCTCCTACAACCCACATGACAGCATAGCTACAGCTCTATTTATATCAGCGCCCAGTTGTGTTTACAATGCTGCAGTAATTAGAGAAGATGCAACAGGCAGCAATATTATTGAGATTTCCATTTTTGCAGCATTACTCTGTAAAGTGTGATCCCGCTTCACAGAGTCATGCTAAATGACAAAAGGCTATTTTCTTCAGTCTCCCAGCCCCGACAGCACTTCATTTGCAGCTATCTATAATTAGATTAATGGTGTAGTGCTGTACAAAGCAGGCCCACTTCACATCAGATAGCTTATGAATTAGGACAAACACTTATTTCAATTCCAGGCAGAGAAAGCAATGACTGGGGTGTTTAGCATACCCTTTATGGTGGAATGAGATGTTAATTGTGTACCATTACCTCTAAACTGCTTGCTTGTTGTATAAATCACTGTGCTAATTGATGCAGAGATAGAAATGTAGCCACAGGCAAGAAAGCAAAGGAATGAGAGCTGAAGATGGAGGATAAGGGATTATCGAGGAAAACCATATGGAGACAAAGTTCTTTTGAAACCTCTGTTTTCTGCCCCTGAGCAGGAATCCTTCAAGTACAGCAGTAGGCAAGAAGAAGAAAAAAAAATTAACTTTCCTTTATACAAACACAAATTCCTTTTAAAAGTTCTGCCTGTCAAATAGCAGGTAGGTTAAGTTAATCTGAAAACACATTTATAACTATTGGAATGTGTGGTTTTAAACAGCCAGGACATCTTATCTTGACTGTGACTCCTGGCTTAAGGAGCAACCCTTCTAAATTACCTGATGCATATGCCTCTGGCCTATGCACAAGGCAAAACACAATTCTTCTCAATGTTAGCAGAGGAAGAAAGTCCACAGTGGTTCAGATCTTGACTGTCTGAACAAAGCAGAACACAGTCGTCACTGACACAGTTACTAGGGCCCTAGAACCCTGGAATCTGGCTATCCCAGGTCACAATCGCATCATCGGAAGGAACCTCACAGGCTTTGTTTTTTTCTAGCAAACAAGCTGATCTGAGCTCCACTTTGGTCCTATGCTCTTCCTTGAGCTGTTGTTCTGCCCTGGCTGTCCTGCAGCAGCTCGTGCTGCATTCCAGAAAGCGCGGAACAAGAGTCAAGTCAGAGTGAGATTCAACTAAACATGCCCTTGGGAAGTTCATAAATCAAGCATGCGCCCTGTGTGTTTTCACTTTCTTAAGGTGCAAATTACTGCTGTGCACTTTTTCACAATTCAGCTGCTTAGTAATTAGCACTGTTAAAACACAATTTTACACAGATAGCAAATGTAGGGATCAGTTAGTAGCTCAATGTCCCTGCTTCACACTGACAGTTGATATCTCTCACAAAAGCACAATTCAGAAACACTGTATAAAGTGTAGCCTCCTGAAACACAAATATTGTCTTAACTTGCAAGACAGTCAAGTGATGTCCCAAGGAACTGGGGCAGCTGGCTCCAACTGAAAGGGGGCGGGGGCCAATGCTGCTTGGCCAGCAGCTGCCATTACTACCTGATATGGTTGAGAAGCCTTATATACCTGTGTAGAACTAATGACAACTGCACTGTAAGGTCAAGTTCAGTAGTTTAAGGTTTGGCACATTATAATAATTAACAAAGCCTACAAGGAAACATCAAGGTCCTGTACAACAAAATAAGAAATTATTAAGATGGGGATGAGAATATAGCTTAGCAGTATAGCAATTATCTTCCTGGCATTCAGAGGGCCCCGGGTTTGATCTCTGAAGCCATGGGGGACAAAAATATTAAAAGATCTGGAAACCAGTAAGACGTGGTGGCATAAGCTTATAAACAAAGCACTAGGGACTGCAAGTTCTAGGCAAGTCAGGGCTAACCTGATCTACATAGAGACCCTATTTAAGCAAACAAAACCATACCACGCTAAAAGGGCTTCTTCCCACATTGAAGCTGACACTGAGTGGTGTGTCCTGGAGGCAGTGCTTGGGACTACCCACTTGTCTCACCCATTTAAAGGCCAAAGTCACATTAAAACCAAATGCTTTGGGGTCAGCAATACTGGTGTAAACAGGAAAAAAAATTGGTTTCTGACTTAATGCTTGTTCCCTCTAGGATTTAGCACTGCACCCTCACATAAAGTATGGCTCTCCGCTAGCACTCTGGTCAGGCTATGTTCACGGTTTTATTCTTCAGCTGGTTTCCAAATTCCAGTTTCTTTTTGTTTTGCTTTTCTCCTTTTATTTTATTTGTTTGCTTGTTTGGTGCTGAGTACTAAATTCAGGGCATCGTGTACACAAGGTACATGCTTTACCACTGAGCTGCAAACCCCATGCCTTTGATTGTTCCCATAAATGTGCCACAAGAAGTCATAAGGGTGGTGAACAATAACCTTGTCTTTTTGTAGAAAAATATTACAGAATTGATGCAGAGAAGAAAAATGCTAACAAAACAAAAGGGGGGAAATCACATGAGACTCATTTTTGAAAATTCTTCCTAAGAGTGTGACTTCCCCAGCTGACTTTAGGACTAACTTGGACTGGTGAGACAGCACATGGCCAAAGGGGCGGTCATCAGTCCTGACCATTGAGTTCAATTTCTGGGACCTATATAGTAAAAGGAGAGACCCAACCTCCTCAGGTTGTTCTCTGACCTCCACACACAGGCCAGGATGCATGTGAACACAGACACACACACACACCCTGCATATGTATGTGGTATGTGAGTGGGTGGTAGCTTGGAAGCATTTCTGGTCTGCGGTAAAAAGACAACCCCCCCTCTGGAGAGACCAGTTTGGAGATGTCCATCTACAACACAAAAGTCAAGTCTTTTTCTTCTTTGTTTTTATAATTACAAGCTTCCATCCACTTCCACTGTCCTGAAATAATTTTCTCCCTTAAGAGCTGTGATGAAAGCCTGCTGAGAATTAAACCTTAAACCCAACACCCGTCTCACTGACACTGAGCTTACTCTGCTGAGCTCCTACGAGGCAACTTTCCTGGCCCCTAGAGCCACTCACTGTCTTCACACACAGAGTGGGGGGGACAGGAAAGGAGCCCTGTCCAGGGAGCCTGCACCATACCTAGGCTTATAAGGCTCACAGAGAGGCCTCTGATGGGAGGAGGGCTTCTGAGGGACCAGTCAACTGAGGACAGACCCCCAGCGTGCAGGTGCACAGAGAATAAAGAGGTCCAGGCACCCATAGGCTGTCTAACAAGTAGGTACAGAGGCCACAAAAGCAATTAGCTAAACTAAGTGGCACTTTCCCATCCACAATGGCAAGTCTGCTCACAGTGCATTGCACAGAATCCCAAGGCAGGGCATGTGCCTTCTGTTTGATCACGAGTCCATGTGACACATTATGACTATAATGAGCTGGGTTTTCTTTTCATACAAGAAAAATATTATAGATCTTTGAAAGCTGTGTACTCAATTATGTAACAATACTAACATCTGTTAACAGTACAAGCTGTTTCCATTCTGCACCCTGAATTGTTTTATGTAATTACGAGTTTATAAGGTAGTTGGTAAGCAAGTAAGAAGGCACCTTTTAAAGCACTCTGTAATTTGGGGCACAATGAAGTGTTCTCTTGAAAATCTGTAATTAGGGCAGCATCAGCTTACAGAAAAGTAGAGGAAATGTTATAACAACACAATTATGTAAATAGGCACATAGGTGGGAAGCATACCATTTTGCTATGGTCCCCACCCCTCTCTTTACTTTCTCGTCCATTTGAATTCTTTGCTCATCTCAAGTGAAAGTACTATTGTCACAGGATGTGGGACAAATGAACTCTGGGGAAAACAGATGGAGAGCTTGGCCTTCCTGCCAACATTGGGCTTCTTCAGCAACACTCTGACCTGTGTGGAGATAGTTTAAATAATAAAAAGTTTTCACTATTATGAATTCATTGAGGAAATTCAGGATTGAATAGAACAAAATGATGGCTTATGTGGGAAAGAAATCATGAAACTAACGTGCTTAAAGTAAACACAGCCAGAGATGACCGCAATTTTGTGGTACTTCACATAACAGTCCAATTGTACCAAATGCTGAGCAGTTCTGCAGTTCACAATGTGACGATTCCTACATGCTCGGCCTGAGTTAGGAGACAGGCTGCTTGCATTCCATGTGGTATACTATGTTACACACATCCAATGCTAAAGACACACAAGACCTGCAAAGCCTCATGGCTAATATGGATAGAAAAGAAGATGCAGCCCCAGATTACAAATGACAGCAAGTGAATCTTTATTCTTAGAAGTCCAAAACCTGAACTGAAGATCTGTAAAAGATGTTACCTTTAGCTAGAGATGATGGCTCTCACCTAAAGTCCACGCTGGGGAGGTGGAAGAAGAAGGTTTGAGGGGTTCAAGGTCAGTTTGGATATACAGCAAGGCTACATAAAACTGTCTTTAAAACATTTTTACAGATGTTTTGACCAAATAATCTTATTTCTCAGACAAAATAATCTTTTAAATCAAAATTATACATTTTTAAAAAAGACTACATGTGCATGTGTGTGGGGAGTACATGTATGTATAGGTGCTCATAGAGGCTATTGGATCTCCTGGAGCTGCATGTAGTTGACGTGAGTGCTGAGATCAGAACCTGGGTCCTCTGCAAAAGCATATGTCTCTTAGCTGCTATGCCATCTCTCCAGCCCATGATAATAAACATCTTATATGCAAAGTCAGTAAATAAGCTGATAAGGATTTCCAAAGCACACAGCAAGTCCCTGAAAACAACTATGCATCAACTATTCTTTCCTGACTTTTGTCCAAACATCTCTGGTTACCCAGAATAAGACGAGTTCATGGTATTTGGCAACAACTCACAGATATTAATTTTAGTACTCACTCTATGGCTTGAAGTTTATAAGCAAATGAAGAGTAAATTCTTCAAATACTACATACAATTTCTAAAAGGAAGTTCTAAAATAAAAATTACAAAATAGGATTCTATGACAATAAGAACTTCCAGCTGCGGTTGGGTGGAGCTCTGAGGTGCTCAGACCCCTAAATAGATACATAGTGAATTTAAGGAACAGCCTGAACGATCCATTCACTTAAAGCTACTTATTCAGCATATCTGGGCACTGTGAGATTATAAACATGGAAACTTCTAACTCCACAGTCTAAAAGCTCTAGAATGTGAAACTTTCTGTTTCTAGATCTTGACTCACAAATTGTGGGTCCTGTGCCTAATTCACAAGGTTGTCCTGAGGATCAAGGGGATTCTTAGATGGACAATCTACTTTGAGCTCTGCTGTTTCACGTCACCTCTGTCAAGGCTGCCCCCAAACTCCAGGCACTACTTTATATACCATGCCTTTTTCTCATTCTTTCTTCCCTCCCCTATCTATCTCATTTTAGACAGGCTCTCACTATGTGGCCCCAGCTGGCCTCAAAGTTGAGGTAATACCTCCTGCCTTTGCTTCAAGAATGCTGGGATAATGGTGTGTACCACCACACCTTCTTTCCATTCTTAAATCTTAGATCTTTTGTTAATGTGCACAGCAGCCTGACTGCAATGGCATCACAAAAATTTCTTTCTGCACCACCCTTTACTCTCAGAGGAAAGTTTTTTTTTTTTTTATTTCAGCCTAATATTAATACCAATCACCATAAACTTCTCTAGATTTATAAACTGTCACCACTTAGTGATTTCCAGAATCTAGAGCATCTCAAATTCCCAAAATAACTAATTTAGTCACAGAGATCAGGACTGCTTCCTTCTGTACTCATCTGTGAGTAACAGCTGCCCAGTCAAATCAAACTCTTTTACTGGTAAAGTAAAATAAAGCTATCGAGAAGCCCATGGATAAGGCATATAAGTCAGTAAGGGCCATGTCCCTTCTATCTACAGTCTTGAGCCTAGGTTGAAAGTACATACATGGTAGGCAGGCCTAGGAACCAACCACACTCAATTTGTTGGAGTCTTTCGTCACAAGAAACTGAGCAGATGCGCAGAAGAGCTGTCCCCTCTGACATACCAAAGTCTACCACTAAGCTGTACCCCTCTTTACCTTTTTATATTTAAAGGTCTTTTTACGTTGTCCAGGTTTGGCTGGACTTTTCACTATCCTGCCTCAACCTCTCCAGGTAGCCTGGATTATAAACCGGTAGGTACCACAAGACCAGTATTCCTGAACTCAGTCTTGCCCATATGAGGTCTAGAGTTTTTTGAGTATTTGGTGTATATTTTTTAATGTATCTGTGACCTTCATGTTGTGTCCCCGAGTCAGAAGACAAACATTAGAAGGAAGGGTGAGATTAGGGAAGGAAACCTATGCATATAGCCTGGAGGTTCTTAATCCAAGAGGAGCTGAATGAAGCACTGTGGTCTAAGTGTGTTTGGGAAATCAGGTTCCCAACTGTTTGAGATTTCAATTAAGCTGAAAGAATCCAGAACTACTAACTATATAGGCAACTGGGGTGACTGGTTTATTTAAAACTACGAGAAAGGTTAAAAAAAAAAAAGAAGTCCTAGAATAGTCAACAAGGTAACTTCAAATGGAATGACCATTATAATACAAATTGAATAAAAATCAGGACATGACACCTCCTAGGAATGGTTAAAGAGGTTTAACTGCAGATATTAGGAATAATACAGCCAGAGGTACCTGGAAGGGTCCAGACTAAACCTGGCCATGTGAGGAGGAGGGAGGTGAGAGAGAGAAAAGAGAGAGCAGGACAGCATGTGGCTCAAATGGCTGGGAAAGGGGGAGAGAAGTGAAGCCACTGTGCTGGAGAGATTTAGGATGGAGGCAGGTGAGGAGCAACAGGCACCAACCGACATTTGTCTCTTTGAAATCAGACACAAACTTACTCATTGTAAATTCCTTCAAAATATTAATATTACTATTAAAGAAATATAAGCACATCCCAAAGGAGAATCCTGGTCTCAATAAAGAATAATTAACTACATGTGAGGACTAGATCAGCATTGCCCTGACTTGTGCAAAGTTTTTGTCCAGGCCAGAAACCCTCAAATACTAGCTGCTTCCCAAACAATTGACTCAGAGGCTTAATGTTACAGTAACTGCTGGACCAGTAGCTCAAGCTTATTACTAACTAGCTCTTAAACTTAAATTAACCTATAATCCTTAGCCACATGGCTTGGTACCTTTTCTTGGTCCAATATTCTCATCTTGTGTCCTCTGCATCTGGCTGGTGACCACTTCTCTGCCTTTCCTCTTTCCAGAATCTCCTGATAGCCCCACCTATACTTTCTGCCTGGCTACTGGCCAATCAGTGTTTTATTAAATCAATACTATTGTAAGAATTATTTATTGGCAAATGATTATATAAAAGGATTAATATTTATTAAGGTATTATATAAACACTCAATGATACAAAATTGAACCTTAAGAAAATTTTTGGAGAGTTGAATTATCTCACACAGTGGCAGTGGTCATCCTCTCTCTGAGAACGCAGGACCAAATTGGGGGGGGGGGGCAGCGTGCAACCAGTTTTTAAAGGGGGCTGACTATACCCCCTACAGGGATCCTTAGAAACTTTAAAGCCATGCCTTGCTCAAAAGTGCCTGAACCCTCTACATCTACCCTTCTACCTAAATAAAAAAAAGTTTTAAACTTAGGTATGAGACTATATATAATAGAAATAATTATAAATAATGTCTAGGGGAGGGAAAGGCAATAACATAAACAAGGTCAAACTACAGCTAATAAACAACAAACATAAGGTATATCTTAAATGTCTAGAATATTGGTAAGGGGCAATATATAGATTACTTTAAAGCTGTTTATGCTGAATAATATGAATTTAATATCCAAATGCTTTTAGCTAAAATATGAGATGGTAGTAAGTTTAACTATCTAGTCTTTAATCCCATCAAAGACCTGAGAAAGGAAATATTTTACCTAAATAAGCTGAAAGCACAAGAGAGCAACGTTTAAAATTTAGGAGAGGACAGCAACAGTCAGCTGCCTGGACAGTCACCTATAATGTTTTTGTAAAGTTGGAACATCTACCTTTTTTGGCTATAGGCCTAGGATATCACATCTGATAGGTTTTTTTTTGTTGTTGTTTTGGTTTGGTTTTTTTGGTTTTTTAGAAGCAGAGTATTTTGAGAAACCATCTTATTAAACTGGACAGCATGTTTATTGTTGGCAGTCAAGGCAAGGACAGTTTTTTGCCCAACAGGCCTTTATCTACCAAGGAAGACAAACTCCATGTTGAGTGTCTTTGGTGCTCAACACCACCTCGGGAAAGGAACGGTAATGCCAGGTTATGTGTCTCATGACCAAATTTTGAATAACAAAACATTAAATGTCATATTTTGGGGGTCTATGAAGTGGCTGAAGACTCCTATCTGACTCTGACATATTTTACTATCTGAGGAACCTAAACAACATGACTATATATGGCAAACAGTGACAAATCTTTACAGTGTATAAGAGTATTATCCCACAGCACTGACTAATAGCTATCCTAATCTGAATTTCTACTTCTCTAAAATCTAACAACATCCATGGTCTCATAACTGCAATAATTTAAGACTACTTGCCTCATTCTGGGAAAAGTGGAGGAGAAAGTGGAGTGAACCACACTTTGTGAGGGGTTGTGGCCACACTGTGTTTTTGGTCTCATTACCAAAGGATGAAAATTCATATTTTCCCAGATTTTCTCTGGCACTCATTGTCAGCCATGTCTGGGGTAAATTAGGACAACGTCTCTTCTGCTTCACTGAATGGTGAGACTCTTTTCTGACTTGCTTTCCGACTAAGAGAAGATTCCAAATACTATTTTCTTGAGGAGTGTGAGGATGTGTGCAATGAGAAGCATGACAATCAATTGTTCTTCCAAAGCCTGTCCTTGTCCCATGGGAAAGTCTCAAGCAACCTGGATCAGGAACAGCTGCTTTTTCTTTGCTCTTCTGTGAAAGAGCCCCTCCTCAAGCACAGTACCCCACCTAGGACCTCTGCCCCAAGCCACCAAATCCCCAACCCTGGAAAAATCCTTTTAAGGTCAAGCATATTTAAAATTTGTTTATATTGGGAAGGGTGACAAGCTTATATATGTTCTGTCCTGTTTGTGTCACTAGACTCGACAGACACGCCCCAGTCATCTTGGGACAACTGGAAATACATGCTCTTTATCACGAAGAATATGACATAAAAGCCCAGAGTCAGCTTCACTGAAAGCGCACTAAACCTGTCTTTAGGCATCCGCCAGGCACATTACCCTCCCAAATGCTGAGGTCCATCATGACTGCAAAGAGGAAGATGAAGGAATGAAATCATGTGGTCTTGAAGAGGCAAAAGAAGGAACTGGAAGGGCTGCTATGCTAACAATGAAAATTATCAGCAACAGCACAACAAAGAGTTCATTTTCTCTCTGCCAAACATGTGAGTGAAAGATAACGTCATTCCAGCATCTGTGAACACAGATGCAAACTGGGGGAGACCTTTCCTGGGCATCTTTGGAGTGACACAATCTGGTGAAGCAATGTCCTGGGCATTGAGTACACACCTAGAACTTTATGGCTAAGTGAGAGGCCTGGAAATATCACTACAGACCACTCAAGTTACAGAAAATGACACAAACTGCTGTCAATGCTGTCCTGCTTATGGAAAGCTCCTCTCCAGTCACGGACAAGATCTTAACCAGAGACTGAATCTACTTTGTTAAAAGATTTCATCAAGGCATGGATGTAAAGAAAACACATTTTATGCTCTGTGAGGAAGTATGCTGTGGTGATCTGAATGGGAAATGTACCCATTAGGTTCATGTATTTGAACATGTGGTCCGCAGTGGTGGTGCTCTCTGGGGAGGTTTGGAAACCTTCAGGATGGGAGCGTTGTTGAGGGAAGTATGAGGCTGGGAGTGGGCTTTGAGGATTTGCCTGGTCCCACAGCCACTTTTAAAATAATCACTCAGAGGCTTAATATTAATTACAAACCATTTGGCCTATTGCTCAGGCTTATTTCTAACTAGCTCTTACAATTTAAATTAACCCATTCCTATTAATCTATGGGTTCCCACATGTCTGTGGCATTATCAGTCTGCTGGCATGTTGCTCCTTGGGCTGCTGGCTGGCATCTCCTAGACTCTGCCCTTCTTCTGTATTTCTGCTTACCTGTTTCTATCCTGCCTTACCATAGGCCAAGCAGCTTTATTTATCAACCAATGAAAACAACATATATTCAGAGCATACAGAAAGATATCCCACAGCCCCCACTTCTAGTTTGCACTCTGCTTCCAGTGTGTGGATAAAGATGTGATCTCTTAGTTTCCTAGTCCAACCACCGGATGCCATCCCTTCCCCACTGTTAGGAGCTCTTCCATTAGTCACTTTTGCTCATGGTCGTTGAACACAGCAACAAGGGGTAACTAACACAAACACCATCATTATAGAGAAGGATCATAAACTATCTCCAAATACAGAGACTAACAAGTATCACTGTAAAACATCTTGATAGTGAGGGGCTAATTTCAGCCATTTAAGAATGTGGTTGTCTGGTCAGGGGTAGTGATAGTATGGTGGTGCACATCTTTAACCCCAGCACTCAGGTGATAGAGGAAGATGGATCTTTGAGTTAAAGATCCAGCACAGTTAGGATTGCCCAGAGAAACTGTGTCATAAAACAGAACAATAATAAGAACGTAGTTGTCTACATTGTAATACTATTTGACCATAAGAAAAATGTTAACAGAAACCAGGAAGAAGTTACAGAGAGAGGGATTTAATGTATAGAAAACATCTAGAGCATTGAACCCAGAGCCTGAGTGTGCAGACGAGGCAGCCACTCTTCACCTGTGAGCCACACCCCCCACCACCACCACCACTTTGGCTCAAAATGGAAATGGAAAAGTGGCTTCATTTTTGCAGAGATGATTGTTATCCTCTATGAAATCAAACCAATGTTCCAGAGTAACAGAAATAAACACAGTAATGATGCAACTTTTATGATCATGAAATACTGTTGGTTTCCCACCAAATCCTCCACTTTGGCTCTTGTGTTAATGAGGGGGCTGAGAACTACAGATTTCAGAGAGAAAGTAGTCCCAGAGGTTCTGGAAGACTACAGACTCCACTTCCAGCTCTGTTAGGACAGTGCCCTCAGCTGCCACCCTGGGAGGCACAGGACAAGAGTTGCCCAGCACACTGGGAAGTTTCATGGCCTTGTGGTTGAGTTCACAGTTTTCTATCCTAGACGGTCCTAACTTTCCTGTGTTTGGATGATTTACAGAATCGGGGTGTTATCAACTCCTCTGAGTTCCTGGGCTCTTGGGCTTATCCTGGCTCTATTTATCATGTATGTGGCCTTACAACTTTGATCTGGTAAGGTGGTACATGCCTGTAATCTCAGAACTCTAGGGGATCAAGTGTTCAGAGTCAGCTTCAGCTGTATAACAAGTTCAAGGCTAGACTGGACTATATGAAACCATATGTTAAATCTCAAACAAAAACAAAATTAAGTTGTAATTGTCAGCTTAGTTACCTGTTCCTTGGTATAAAATTAAAAAAAGAAAGATAGGTTATTTTTCAGTACAGAACCCTAGCAATACCAACTCAAACAAGTCGTCACAGGTCCTAGAAATGAGGAGTGAGCTTCCTGGTGTCAGGCTGGCTGTGAATAACCCCAGACAGAGTCTAGCTGGAGACTGATGATGAACATGTCCAAACCATGTTAGTCAGAAAGACTGAGGAACAGTTTTGGACAAACAAGGGTTGGGGTGGGGGTGGGAATAATACAGCAGGTGACTCTGAAGCAGGCCCTGAACCAGAAAAGGCATTTCTTTCTTTGACTAAAGTCAGTGATTTTACAGTGAGGATACTGGCAAAGTTAGACGTGAGTAGTTGAGACAACTGTACCATAGTGATATTGTTTAGTTCCTGCTATTGAAAACTGTACAGCCATGATGTTATGGAAGAGAACGTTGTCTTGTATTGGAAAAGCAAAAGGATATTAATAGCAGCAGATAATTTTATTAATAGCAGCAGATAATTTGACAGAGTAAAAATGAGTGATAGACAGAAGAAAGATGATTGGATGGACAGAAAAGAAAATTATAACTGAACCACAGTTCATGGTTCACATGTGGAATCTGGGGAAAATTATATAGGTAGCATTTATAGTATTTCTGTAACTTTTATAGTAAGTCTGACATCATTTTAAGGCTTAAGAATTAAAACTAAATCTTAAAAACCTAAGATAATGGTTTCTCTGTTGGATAAGAAAACTACACGTAGGATTGAGTGTGACACTGCTCAGGGTCTCGGAGGACATCTGCAGTAATTACTTTTAAAGTGAAATCAGTGGTTACAGGGAATACTAATTGGAAGTTGGCACAGTTCCAGGTCGCTGATACTGTCTCCCAAATTAACCCAACAAAGTGGACGAGAGAGCAGTAAAATATCTTTGTACTATTGTGAGCTCATGAATGAGAAGCAAGAAAGAACTCTGAACTCTCCCTGCTTTCATAGGAATGGGCATTTCTCACAGGCTTCGAGTAAGGCTCTGTAGGTTTACAAGATTGTCAGGGAGCACACATGGTGCTGGCACTGCAACCTGTAGTCAGTCCGCCAACCCCCATTGCCACAGTGGTGCTGTCTGGGCGGCGGGGGGGGGGGGGGGTCTTTTGCTGTGATAAAATTACCACAACCAAAAGCAAGAGGAAAGGGCTTATTTGGTTTCTACATCACTCTTCACCATCAAAGGAAGTCAAGACAGGAATTCACAGAGGGCAAGAGCCTGGAGGCAAGATCAAATGCAGAGGCCATAGAGGATGCTTCTTACTGATTTGCTTCCCATGGCTTGCTCAGCCAGCTTTCTTATAGAACCCAGGATCACCAGCCCGGGGATGGCACCACCTACAATGGGCTGGGCCCTCCCCATTAGTCACTAATAAGAAAATGCCCTATAGCCCTCAGGCCGATCTCATAACTAAGGTTTACTTCTCACAGATTACTACAGTTTGTGTTAAGTTGACATACGTCTACTCAGCACAGGCACCATCTCTGAACTGTTCCAGAGAGCTGCCTCTTCTGTATCAACAATTCCAGGACAAAGAGCAAGCTGGCCCTAACAGGCGACCCTTTCTGTCTCCACATCTTGAGCATTGGGATTATAGCTGTGTGTGACCATGCCTGTTATCCAACTAAGCAACTATTAGCTTTCTTTCTGTTTTATTTGCTGTGGAGTACATGTGTTTTGTGTGTGTGTGTACACGCTCATTCACATGTGTATAAGCACACATATACACATTTGTACACACATTTGGAGGCCTGAAGTTGACATTAGGTACCTTCCCTCATTGCTTTCCACTTTCTTTACTGAGGCCTGGCCCCCACTCTTAGCCATTTCGGCTATAACTAGCTTGACTGGGGATCCCCTGTATCTGTCTCACTAGAACTGGGATCTAGGCAGCAGCGCCTCCCTGGTTTTTATGTTGGTGTGGAAGATGTAAACTCTAGTCTGTGATGCACCCTAACCCCATATATTGGTTTCTAGGGCCACTGATGAAATGCAGGCTTTAACTCAACCTATGAAGGTGACTATCTGACTTTATGGTTCTTCCCCAGTACTGGACACAGACAGACTCCATATCCTTATATGTGCTAGGCAAGCATTCTATTACTAAGCCACACCCTCAATCCAAAAAGGCAATTCAATTAAGTTCTCCAGTAAAATAGGTGGCAATATTCAAGTACCACCAAAACACAAGGCCTCTGCATTGCCTAGGCTCCTCCATCACATGATGCTTTTTCACAGCAGATGCTAAATGATTCACAAGTAGAACTACACAAGCCCCATTTTCCCAGTGGCAGCACCATGGGTGGGTTTCTTAACCACAGCACAAGGACCAGACAAACCTTTGTTATGGTTGACCTCCTAAATATGATAGCTAACACAGCTAGCAGCAATCCCAGACTTCCCCCTCCAGATGCCACAAAATTAAAAAAAAAAAATCAGGAAATAAGTGCCACAAATATTTGTATTTTGGGGAGACTGAAAATAAGAGTTACAAATACAAATGAGTTTGCACAAAGGGAAGTATTCAACCCAGGGCTTCCTGCAGAGCCAACACTACACTGCAGCCCTCTGACTGGAGGCACCTTCTATAGGACTAAACATTATTAAGAGTGTGAGCTTCTGCCATTACTTCAAAACTGAGTTAACCTTCATCCCAAGGGCAATGTTCTGCAGTTGTCTGCAGTGAGTCAGGAATTCTTTTCTCCACTCTTTGTTTGCTTTCCTTTTTGGTAAATTACCCTTTACATTTCTGCCTGTTATTAGGAGAAAAGAACAAAGTTTGAATTTGCTTCTTGCTATTGTGAGCACCTGCCTGCTTTTTTAAAAGGCAGAAATAAAAACAGCAGTCACATGAAGCTTTTTCACATATATTACAAAATGATCCACTGATAAAGAGGGTGTGCTTGCGTGTGTGCGTGCATGCGTGTGTGTGTGTGTGTGTGTGTGTGTGTGTGTGTGTGTGTGTGTGTGCATGTGTGTGTAACCATTTTTTCCCACTGAGAAATCACTTTTCAGACAGTACTCGGTGGCTGTGTCCATTACTTCATCAGAGCACAGAATTCTGTCCCTAGTAGGACTAGCAGTACAGTCCTGCCACATAAGGATGTTTTTGGTCCATGATAAACTATACATATGACAGTGGTCCTACAGGCTAATACCACCCATTTTTGACACCATGTCTTTTAATTTGTGTAAGTACTTTCTATGCTGTTCATGAAACACAATTCAGCTATGATGACAGGCTCATTCCAACAAGGGCATATCTCTCACAAGGTGTCTTGTCTTGAAGCAATGTGTGACAGTGTTTACTTTTTAATGTTACTTGGCATAATATAAAACAAGCCATTCACAAGAATGACTGCCCTTCCTAGCCCTCAGAAGTGTACAGACCATGCTCTTCAGTTCTGTTGTCGGCTCCACCATAGAACTTACCAGAAATGCAAACCATGGGGTCCTTCCCCAGACTTATGAGGTAAGGAATAGTGGGGCTGAGTTTTACAAGCTCTGAAAATGATTCTGAAGCACACTAAAGTTGAAGTACTCCAGATGGTTTTGGCTGGGCCATTTGAAGCTACACGAGGGGCTTTGCTATCCAGTCTATTCGTCTAGTTAAACCATACAAGTAGGAAGAAGGAACGCCTCAGTCAATGCACAGGAAAGGCTGGCAGAGCTGCAGGTGTCTAGCATGTGGAAGCACAGTTCATCCGTCCTCAGCACCACAAAAGAGATAAATAAGACAAAATAAAATTATATGTTGGCAATAGTTGCCAGAGCTGGCAGTGGGAGCAGGCATTGGCTACAACCAGGCAAAAAAAAGTGTAACAAGGTCAAAGGGCCCTGGAGAATGTAGTGATGGCTGCACAACTGTGCATTGACTCTGAGTTAAAACAGAGCTGATGCTATCATAGGATGTACATCTTTGAGAACAGTTTTTAAGATACTGAACATGGGGCTGGGGAAATGCTCAGTTGGTAAACTACTTGCCATGCAAGCAAGAAAACTTGAGTTCAGATCCTCAGAGTAGTAGACATCTCCTAAGGCAGAATGGGAGGTACATGCAGGAGATACCTGGAAGTTCACAGACCAGCTGGCCTGGCACACACAGTGCTAAACAGGAGACCTTGTCTCCAAAAAGGTGGAAGGTGAGGGGTAACACTGAATGTTGTCCATGACCTTCACACATGCACCATTGCATGTGCGTGCGCGTGCGCACAGACACACACACACACACACACATACATACACACACACACACACCTGTACACAGATTTTATTTTAGATGATCTAGTTGATTATATTCAGATGTTGGTTCTTTGATCTAAAAAGGAACTAACTTCCCTCTAATTGTGATGGTATTTTCTTACAATAATAATAGGATCTTTTTTTCTTCTTTTCATTTTACATGTTTCCCAAAACATAAATTAAATCTACGATCCCTGCTATCACTGTGTCAGAACACTTAACAGACCCACCCAAAGGGAGAAGAAGATTACCATAACTCAAAGTAAAGAGGACTTAGTCCGTCATACCCGGAAGGCAAAGATGCTTGGACTCCATATAAAGTGAGGTGGAGCTTGCACAGGGCATGTTACATCTTGATGTATCAAGAGGTATCTTAGGTTGGAAGCTATGCCATCCTATATATCTTCAATCAAGCCCCTATGGCCCTATTTCTGACAGGTAGGCCTCTAACCAAAAGATTTCATACCCTCCCAAAGAATTCCACCAACTGGGGACAAAGTGTTTAAATACACAAACTTTAGAGGAATATTTCATGTTAATCACATGCCTCACAATGAAGATTTTACCAAGAGAAGTTTATTGGTAA
Source organism: Phyllotis vaccarum (assembly GCA_033318265.1). Lineage (NCBI taxonomy): Eukaryota > Metazoa > Chordata > Mammalia > Rodentia > Cricetidae > Phyllotis > Phyllotis vaccarum. The sequence continues at coordinate 1,817,468 of JARWLC010000005.1, forward strand.
CAACTACATTCATCTGATCCACATGTCTGACCACAGATAGTACTTTCCTTCAGAAACACTGTAGGCTTCAATGCTGCCATCTTCAGTTCAATAAGCAGATGCACCATAAACCACACTGATGTGCTGACAGACATGGCCAGGACAGAACAGTAGACAGCTATCACAATGATAATATAGGTGCTCCTTTTTTTTAAGGCCGAGAAGTAGTCCAGTGGTGAAGTACTTACCTTGCATGTGTGAAGCCCTGGGTTCAACTCCTAGCATCCCCAAAACACATGGCTGTGTTTTTCTGACAGCAATACTGGGCTTTTCCCTGCTCCTGGTACTGGGAAATACAAATAGTTCCTGAATCCTCAAACTCTCCCATACCAGGAAATGGTAAAGGGGAAGGACCATCCTTCCATAGCCTTACGTAAGGCCAACTTGCCCCTTTCTCACAAAACCTGTAACTCTACTATGCTCCATCTACCTTCCCTATCAAAACATAGCTGTTCTTTTCAGAAGTTTCTCTACTGCAGTAGACCACATGAAATTACTGTAACTGTTTAATACAATGCTATCTTGATACTATAACAGATTTGGCTGGCCTCTCTATTCACATTTGAAATTAAGATTTTATACTGTTTTAGAGTATGTACAAAAAAAAAAAACACCTATGTTAGGTTTTTCAATGCATGTGTCAGTACCAGTGTATAAAACAGAATATAAAATTAATTTACACATATGGCAGCAGCCATCTAGAACAGGGACAGGTAAACCTTTGTTATACAATGACTAACTTAGGTTGACTGTCATGCTGTCATTGTTGTTGTCTAGAGGAATCTCCTGATGGACATTGCTAAGTAAGATTCCAATAAAATTTTATTGACTAGTAAAGTATTCTTCAGGGGAACTCAAAGAAACACACCTCCAGGACATGGAAACAGCTACTGTGAAAACAATAAAATTAGGAGAAGCTGCACCTTAGAAAAACAAATTCAAAGAAAACTGAGGGCTGATTTTCTTTTAGACAGTAGTTCTCAACAGCTGAAGAATGTACTGTACACAGTGACCCTGCAGGGAAGAGTCCTTCAAAGATTTCTCATGAACTCAAGTCAAATTGGGCATGGTGGTACATGACCAGAATCTGAATCTCAAGAGACAGAAGCAGGAGGTGATGTGGGATGCCTTTCTGTATGCTGTGAATCTCAATCTTTAAATAAAGGAGCTGTTTTGGGCCATGACAGGCACCATAGAAAAAGTAGGAGGAGGAATCAGAATAGGTAGGAGGAGCAGGGCGGAGTCAGGCAGACCGAGCTGAAGCCGCCCAAGGAGCAACAACATGTAGGAGCACAGGTGAGCCACGGGCCACGTGGCAGACAGATTAATAGAAATGGATTGATTTAAGATGTAAGAGCTAGCTAGCAATGTGCCTGAGCCATAGGCCAAACAGCATGAAGTTAATATAAGCGTCAGAGTCATTTCTGGGGGACTGAGCGGCGGGTGGCTGGGCAGCTAAGGGGTCTGGTGTGGCAGATCTCTCAGTCCGGGCCCCTGGCCACCTGGAACCAAGAAAGCCCACTGCAACAAGGAGGACTGTACCACACTTTAGACTAAGCACTACTGCACACTAAGGCCTTGTCTCAAAGAACAAAAAACAAAAACAACAACAAAAACTCCATAAACCCACAAACTAATCCTCAAGTCAAGTGTGGTTTTAAAAAGCAATGAAAATCAAACCAGAAACTTAGGGAATAGTGGTTCATGCCTTTAGTCACAGCACTTGGGAACAGAAGCAGTGTATCTCTGAGCTCAAGGCAAGCCTGATCTACAGAGCAAGCTCCAGAACAGCCAGGGCTACAAAAAAATATAACATCATCTATATTATGTATATGTAATTATTATCATATATATATTATTACATATAATACAGATGATGATAACTTTGTGGTATACAAAGCATGATTTCGCTTGTCTAGTTGTGAAAAGTCACTACTGGTCACCTATTATTGTGTTTTCTGTAGAATTATGAATATAAGTATAATGGCAGGGTCTTTTTTCCAAGTCATGAGAATTTCAGCCTCCATTTCTCTAAGTCCTCTTTGTCACTCTGCTTCCTTTCCATCCTCCAGTTAAAAGGACCAGTGGGGCCTTGGAGATGACACAGCCTACGGCCCTGAGGTGGTAGGGAGAGAACTGACTCTGCAGAGTTGGTCTCTGACCTCTACTCTTGTGCCTCTGGCACACACATGCCTGCACTCACAAAATAAATACACACAAAAGAAAGTAAACAACCAAAAATAGCTGGGCATGGTGGTCAGCCTGCTCTGCATAGTGAGTTCCAGGTCTACCAGGAATATATAGCAAGACCCAGTCTCATAAAAATAATAATTAACTGATTTTTAAAAATAAATAAAAAGAAGATAAAAGGATTCTGTGGCCAAAATAAATTAAAGAGGAGCTTTCTGTAAAGACTGAGACATGGCAGAAGAAAAAATGTGACTTCCTTTCATTTAACCTACTTCTTATGTAAATGTATGTAAAATGCAGTGTTTCTTCTTAAGTGAATTTTATTAGGGAAACTGTCAAATACATGCATTAGCAGCAACAACAATTCTTAGAATTGAGTGCAAATTTATAGCCAATAAAGTTAAAGTTAGGAACGGGGTATCCCATCCAGTGACTCTGTTTTCTCAGCTATAGCAGGGTTTAATATGGATACACCCCACCCCCAAACCCAACCTCTATGGTGCTATATTTACTCTTATAGCTCACATCCTTACACCTTTAATTGGTTCTATTACATAGATAAAAGATCACATTACTGAAGCTTCTAACTTTCATTGCTTTTTTGCATTTGTGAATATTTTCTATTTCAGACATCTTGGTCATATAACCCATTTGTTTAATATGTTTATATATTTTTCTAGGATGTTATGGAATACATGCATAATGTCTGCTTATTATGAGGAGATCAGATGATCAACACAGGCATATGAAGGAATTTCATCTTAGGTTCAGCAATCCGTGTGTGTGTGTGTGTGTGTGTGTGTGTGTGTGTGTGTGTGTGTGTGTGTGTGTGTCTGTAGTAATATATAAATGTTGCCCTAGTTTCATATCGCAATACAGTTCATATTATATCCTTGGGTGGGGATAACTGATCACAATTTCATTGGTTGCAGATGCTGTTCTGTCACATGGAACAGCCTCGGTTTTTTTATGAGAATGCTGCTGCTCGGGTGTGTCTGGTGCCTGAGTGCAAACACTGATGAGACGGAATGTGTCCAGTCTCTTGCCACAGTAGGCTTTGGTCCCAGTATTTTCCACAAGGAGTCCTTTGAGGTGGCAGTATGCATATGCATGTAAGCTCTGCGATTAGCTGACTGGACTGTTTGGCAACAAACCCCAGCCTGTCCAGAGGCCTCTCATCTAGATGAGAAACAAACAGAACTGGGCAATCAGATTCCCCTGTGGGAAGGACAAAAAGGAATGGTTGCAAGGAGGGCATGAACTGTCAACTGGCTGTGGAAGTTAATGTGCATCCATCTGCCACATGCAGAAACTCAAGATGGAAGGGGAGCTCAAGCCTTGTAGATAGAGAAGACTCATAGTGGGGTGCTCAGGAGAAGGAAGACTCACACACTGCTGTGGCAAAGCCCAGACTCTTGTCCCCAAAGAGTCCTTTGTGTCCTTGAGGAAGCTACATAATGTGTGTAAGTATCCAGGGTTACCAATGGAGTTTCAATGAGAAGATAATCTGACATGCCTTAGACATACTGAGTACTCCTGATACATGCAGTTATAGTACTATGGTTTATCTGGATGGAGCCTCTTGGAATCACCATCTAATGACTTCCTTAGGGCATGGATGACCAACCTTTTCTAAAGGCCTCCAAATACAGTAAGTCCTACAAGTAAAATAAACTAAAATAGCTCCCTAGGAGCTTTCAGCATTGTGAGTGCAGGTGGGGAGGTGGGGAGGAGGGCCAACTAAACTCCTACGTGGTTGTCACTCTGAATCGGTTCCCTGAAGGCGCTGACCGTCCACACAGCCAGCCAGTTTGCAGTGGCTATGTCAGCTCTATTCAAATTCAGCATAGATCTCAGAAGCCCTGCCTACTAATTTAGGAAGGGTCGGTCCTGCCTTGACACTAGGGCTGCTAAAGCAAGTGGTAGCAAATACAAAAGATGGTAAAAGGTTGCTTTGCAGCCAGTGCTTTAAATGGCTGATATGGACCCAGGATATCAGTGCCACAGCCTTATTGCTGCCTGTCGTCAAGGCCAAGAGTGGATGGTTTCTCTCTTCTGAACATACCACTCCACTCACTCTCTTTTAGTTCTCAGGAAAGCCCACCTTCACTCTTGATTTTAATCAAAAAGAAGGAAAGGGGGAGGGGCAGGAAAACCAGTGTGTCTCAGGATAAACCTAGATGTAATCAATGACTGCATCAAATAGTCAGAAGGAAAACAGCCCCACTAAGCCTGACCTAATCAGAGCACTGACCACCTCTGACCACAGTGCCTCCCTGGAGGGATCTACCCAAATCACTGGGGAGGGAGGGCTTTCCATGAATATAACCCTTGCATGAAGAATTTTAGTGAAAAGAAATCACTGAAGTCTTTCTGTGAATTTGGTATTATCTAGAAGACACTAGTATTAAGTAAGATTGGCCTCTTAAATTCTACATATGCCAGATACATCCACAGGAGAAAGGGCAAGTTCAAATACTTTCAATGAGGTCTTTGTAACCCAGTTAGACTTTTATTTCAAAGGCAGTGGGCACATTGTTTAGAAATTTAGATAGCAGTACAGGAGTGTCACAATACATCAAAAACTGCAGGTGCACTCCGTGAGTCTGCCTAGGCCTGGCTAGGTAAATTTAGTTTTCTATTTGGGGAGTCCATAATCCCTATGCATACTGATTATAGCATCTAAGCATTTTCCTTAAGATAGGTCAGGGTGTCAAGCATTTCATGAGAACCTCAATCAACTCCAGCTGAACAGTGTGGATTTGCTACTGACTTAAAATAGGCCCAGAGTTCTTACAGCTTCAGCCTGAAGATCAGAAACACAAGCAACCACCTGAAACCACAGAGGGCCGGATATGAGCTACTTATAGTAATACTGAGCCAGTGGACAAGAATAGCAGGAAAACAGCCCATTTTCTTGTGGTGAGGGCCTTTGAAGTAAACTATTTCTTAAACACACTATAAAGCTCAAAGCACAAGTCTTTGAAGGCAGGTCATCCTCCTCAGCACAGTAGCCACTACTAATCAATTACTTCCTTTTCCTCCTGAATTTTGTTTTTAACATTTGTGAAACTGAGAACCATATTGTTGTCGTCTATCTAGGAAACGCACTGGCACAAAGCAAGGCAGAATTCTGGCACTAAATTCATGAAGAGCATGACGAGACAGACTGGCCCAGAGGTTCCCCTACAATCTAAAAGATGTATATATTTCAAGTTGCTCCATAAACAGTGTGACACACCTTCAAACCAGAGACGTATATTAAAAGAAATGAAATAGTGGTTGTGGAAATACTCAGTGCATAAAGTGTTTGCTGTATGTAAGAGAGCCTGAGTATGGATCAAAAAAGTTGGTGTGGTAATGGCTATAACTCCAGGGTCAAAGAGGAGGTCAGGAGAACCCACCGGACTTGCTGACTCACTAGTCTAGACAATCAATAACTACCAGGTTCAAGGGGAAACACACTGCCTCAAAAAATAAATGAGTAAACAGGAGAGTGATAGAGGTACACACTGACTTTGACCTCTGACTTCTGCACAGGTATGCATTTGTACACACACAGAGAGAGAGAGAGAGAGAGAGAGAGAGAGAGAGAGAGAGAGAGAGAGAGAGAGAGAGAGAGAGAGAGAGAGAGAGAGAAACAGCATAACTTAAAATGTCAAAGAATCAAAAATATATGACTTCTTTTTTATTAAAAACAAACTAATCTACTGCATTTTCCAATTCATGGCTCTAAGCTAAGATCTATTTCAGTTATCAGTTAATACTTCTCTAAAAAGTGCAATGGCTAGACCGATAAGAGGGTGATCCCTCCAACCCATCATTAGCTCCAGAGTCTATGGAAAATAAAGAATGAGAACTGAAGTCCCTGCTTGTGTCAGGTAACACGCTAGGTGTGACAACAGAACACTGTCACTTGCTGAAGCGTAGGACGAGAGGAAGGGTCGGTGCTTGGACAGACACATGGCTGAAGCTGTTTCAGTGTCTGGGAACAGCAGGAAGCTTCTTAAAAATCTAGAGACACATCAAAGGCCCGATCAGATTAAGCTCTAATACCCCACCCCACTCTCCTTTTTTTTTTTTTTGAAAGGCTCACCTTTGTTCCTAACATAAAGACTTAGATGGCATTTCTTCAGATCATACAGCAAGCCATACTTTTAATGATGGACTGAAATTTATGAAAATGAAAGATGGCTTTTTCAATCTGTCCTCCTTTTCCTTCCCTTTTAGTGAATTCAAGAAATTGTCAGTATAGGCCAAGTCTATCTCTGGATAACAATGAGGACTGTGGAGTGGGCCATTGTGATGTCATACAAAGTCAAATTTGGATGATTTGGTCACATCTTAACTCTATTATTAGAAACATTACATAATACATACTGTATCTAAGATATAACTCCAAGATTAGTAGAGTAGACCCCCAGTGCCCAAAACAGACAGCACCAAACCTCATACAGACATACACACCTAAGATAAAGTTTGTTAAATCTTGCCTTGAGAAGCACAGCACATTTCTTCCTTCATAATTTTACCTTCACAGAAGGTTCATTTCTACCACATATCCTAACGGCCTCAGCAGGTGGATCCATTTCTTCTTCTTACTTTATTAGGACAAGAATTTTCTTTTACCTTTTCACTCAAAGGAACCACTTCAGCTTCTCCCTGGCATGCTGAATCACCAACATCACTACTCTTGCTCTTTAATCTGTAGAACTGAGGTTTCCAAAGCACAGGAACTACCATGCCTGAGCCTAACAGTGTATACCATGTGGAGGTACAGGACCATGACAAGAGTCGCACCCTGGGCACAATGATACAAGAGTTGGTCATACTACCTAGAATTGCACATAATTGAAAACCTAAGCATTGTTTGCTTCAGGAATCTTCCATTTACTATTTTAAGACTAAGGCTGACAAAGTAACTAAGAGCATGGAAGACAGAAACATGGGAGGGGGTTAACACCTCCCTCTTCAATATCGAGCACCTATGGGAGTTTAATCTGTGAGCCGCATATTTCCTAAATACCAAGTTTGTACCACTCTTCTAAGTACGGTGAGATCCATCATACAAGGAAGCAAGCTGGATTCTGGATTTGGATCTTGTCTGGAGCAGGCCACGTTGGCAGTGCTTTGGGGACACTGGCAGCGGTGACAGACAAGATGGGAAGATAATCTTCAGCATGCTATGCTGCTAAGAAAAACGTCTAAACCAGGAGATGTGAAATTCTCTACTTGGGATATTAACTCTAGGAACATCTGTAAGTCAGATGGAGGCTATTTTTTTACTAAAAACAGTATGGTGTATTGAAATTGAACACCATAAAAATAACAAGGATTATTCCAAGTGATTTTTCTCATAGTGATTCCTGACTATAAGGTTGGAGGCCTGAGTGACAAGTAGGGATTTACGTGGGACTTTAGGAAAGAGTAGCATGAACTCCGTTCCTGCTCACTCCTGTGACAGACATGGGTGTGGGGCTCTGACTCTGACAAGAGAAGGAGGGCAAATCACCTTGGGTAGGCAGTGCCCCAGGCCCTATGACCGTCCCTTACCCTGACTGAGAAGCATCCAGTATGTGCTGCATTTGTTTAATTATGTGAAGATGTGCTGCTGTCTGTCCCACCTGCCTATGGCACCTGACTGGTCTAGTTAAAAGCTCAATAGCCGATAGCTAAGCCGTAGAGGAAAAGCGGGGCTGATAGAGGGAGAATAAGTAGGAGGAGAAATCTAGGCTCAGGGGACAGAAGGGAAGAGAGAACAGGGGAGAAAGACAGGAAACGCCCAGGGCCAGCCAGCCAGCACACAGTAGGGCATACAGAATGAAAGAAAGGTAAAGAGTTTGAGGAAAAACACAGGTGAGGAGAAACAGGTTAAAATAAGTTATACAAGCTAATAGGACAAGCCTAAGATAAGGCTGAGAATCCATAATCCTCTATGTCAGTAGGAGGAAGAAATCTACGAGAATCTAGAAGAGAAAGATCTTGGGGCCAGACAGACACAAAGTAGGGCATACAGAATGAAAGAAAGGTAAGAATCCCCAAGGCAAAACACAGGTTAATTTAAGTTATAAGAACTACGGAGACAAGCTTAACATAAGACAGATAATTATATTGTGTCCTTGTCATGATTTGGGAGCTGGTTGGCGGCTGCTACACTTCCCTACTGGGCAATCCTCCCTATGCCCCAGTTCTGGATGCTACTTTTTGGATTTTGTTAATGTTGTTTTTACCTAGCACAATGAGGTAGACCAGAGAGCTTTAATAAACTCTTTTCATGTTTCCAGAATTGTTATGTTAACTGACCAAAAAGATGTACAATATGGAAAAAAAAAAAAAAACCCTAGTGAATAAATAAGTCCTGAAAACTGGGCTCTGATGAGGTAGCTTTGTTAAAGGAAGTTCCTGCTCTACCAGGGACAATGAAATAACAGGCTGTGACTTTTTTTTCTGCAGCCAGTCAAAACAATAACAACACTATACTGTTATACTGTGGTCATGCTATATTGCACAGTGTTAACTCATTCTATCACAGATGAAGAGGCAGAGACATGCCATTCTCCCAAAGCTACAATGCATAGCAGGAAACAGCACCAAGATTTCTAAACCCAGGGCTGTCACCAATGGCTACAAATGAAGGCATAAATTCACATCAGGAGTCACATCAGGAGCATGCAGACATGACAGAAGCTGTATACTCCTGTCCTCAATTCCTGTCCATTTTAGACCAAGTGACTCAGTGTGAGGGGCTGATGAACAGAGGGCCAGTGAAGGAAAAATTGGGTAATGTGGCCCAAACGTGCTTTACTAGAATATAATCTACTAAAAAAGACCTACAGATCTGAAATTACCATACATCTCCCACAGCCCACAATACATAACTCTTAAAATGGAAAATCCTCAAGAAGTATCTTAAAGCACCTGGATAAACACAAGTACAGGCTGCTAACATTCTATTGTAAATGCTGCAGTTACTTCAAAGAGCATGGAGAACTAGAATGTGTACAATATACATGAGTCAGAAAGAAAACAGAACAGACTTTGGAGAATATCTTCCTGCTCACTGAATTTCCAAGAGGCACAAGAGACTGACTAGATCTAAAAGTATCTGCGCCTCAGGAACAGCTATGGCAATGAAGGGAGATCAGACTTTACTCTTGAGATGAAAGGTGCCTCTACAATGCAAGAGCTCTTGAAAGACTGACTCTGTGGTGCAAGAGCAGCACTTAAGTGTGACACATGTAATGTCCCCTGCAGTTGTGAGATAGAGGACACCATTATTGAGAGAGTAAGTGAGCTCCAGCCAAAGAGTAGAGAAGCTGGTATCTGATTGACAGTAAAGTGGGTGCCCTAGGGCTTTACCCCGCAAATACTTTCTAACAGATGGCAACACACTGCTGAAATAATGACAATAAGATCCCAAAAGGGAATCAGGAAGATTGTTACAAAACAAAAGTGGTGGGAAAGTTACAAGTTCATAATTCAAGGTTCTTATATTGCTCTCTCATGCACACTCCCTGCCCTGCACAAGCTCCAGTTTTTCAAGAGCTGAAGACAAGTGAAACTATGTGGATGGGAACTTGATTTTAGCTGCACTCTAAACCCCAGCTGGTAGCCGGGAAATGTATTTGTGATTCAGATCATTTACCCAGCACCTAGACTGTCACTGCACACATTAGAAGCATTCAACAAGGACTCAGGGAATGAGCAAGTGCCTAAGTGGACTGCAGGAGCCATGGCTATGCAGGTGACAGCACTGTGCCTGCCCTTGTCTGCTAATTTTGAGCTAGCGTCTCAAAAAAACACTTAACATGCTTTTCCTTCGTCACAATATCAGTGCTAACTAAACACAGTGTCAGCTGTTATATGCCTTTCAAGCACATGCACAAGTCTGACTTCCAAGGCAAAGGCAGTTCATAGGCAACAAGAGGATGCTGCCTGGAAATGTATTAGTAGATTTATACCTCAAAATGCTACAAGATTCTCAGCTTTAAAATACATGAGCATCACTAAGTTGTCCTCCTCCTCCTGCCTCTCTTCATAGAAAGCCCTTCCCACACCTCAAGTATGATGACTAAGAAGGTGGAAGTGGGGAAAGGAAAGGTGTCGCTTAATATCAAACACACTTTGAGAAAGGAGGAGGAACGAATGAGCTAGAAGACACACATCCATTTAAAATTGCATGCCTGCTGTTTGCTGAGAGCAGGACAAGATGGCTCTGCAAAGCCCGACAGCCTGAGCTCGGTCCTTAGAACCTACATGGTGTAGGTGAGAGTGGACTTCAAGCTGTCCCGGGGCTTCCAAAAAGGTGCCACAGTGACAGCTGAGTGGGGCCCAAACACATGCATGTGCACACACGGTGTGATGAAGAAATTAATAAAGTAATGAACATTTTGGGGCTACTTCTATATTAATTTCAACTTCAAAGGAACAAGGAAGAACCCCAACACAGATGACATTTAGAAACAAGTTCTTTTGTCACAACACCAAGATGCCTGTAATAAAAAACAGATGATAACAAGCATTGGGGAGGACACAGAAGGATTTGCTTCTCCCTATGTAGCCCAGAATAGTCTCTAATTTATAACCCTCCCATTACAGCACCAATCATGGCTCTAGACCAACTGGCTCTTTCATATATTCAGGATGAAAGGCAGAAGAGCTACTTTTCCTCAAATGTTCACATAGATACTGTGTGATCTGGAAATTATACCAAAGCATAGACTCAGGAAAAATGAAAACTGGAATATCAATGTCCAGAGCAGCCTTATCTATGATCATTCAAAACACAGAGACCAACCAAATGTCAGCCAGGTTAAGAACAGACAGACAAAGCTATGCAAATCCACACTTTAAGGTATTCAGTCATAAGAAGAAACGGATATCATGTGGACAAGCCACAAGCCATCGGAAACTGCATGACTCCATTTCTATGAAATGGACAGAACACAAACACAGAGAGAAAGAACAATGGCTGCCAGGAGCTGGTGGGTGACGATTCATGGGTACAGAACTTCTATTGGAGGTGATAAAAATGTCCTAAAACTGGTGGTGGTGGTGGGTGCAGAGCTCAATAAACAAATTTAAAACTACTGACTTGCATATTTCAAAGGAAATTATATTTCAATCAAATCTTGTAAAATTATGTATAGCATGCATTTTACAATTCTCTATAAATGAAGCAAATAAAATATTCTGACCACAGGTAAAGAGTAAATTGCAAAAGACAAAAGAATACCAAGAAAGCACAGGGAAATGTAAGGTGTGAACAAGGATAGCATCCCAAAGCATCAGTGCTGTTGCAGAAGTTGCTCTGAAGTACTCAATAGGGTACATGTACCAAGGCTGAGTCAGCTATGCTAGTTAAAGAGAATCTCAAGCCAGGCATGGAGGTTCATGCCTGTAATCTCACCAGATGGGAGATACAGATAGGAGGCCCACCTTCACTCGGAGACTAGGCTGGTCAGCACAGTAGCCTGTAACTAGCATACTATGGCTCTGTTTTCAATCCTTGGCACCAAACAAAAACAAACAATCAAACAAACATGATAAAAATCCTCAAGTTAAAACAAAATGAAAACCTACTATTTATACACATAAGGAAAAATGAGTCTATAACTTGCAAATTGCACTTAAAAGTCAAATGAATTTATTTGCATTTGAAATTGGAGAACAAAGGAAATTTACTTTATAATAGTTTTGACCTATTTTAGACAGATATTTGTTAAATATTTATTAAAATGCTTAAGCTTGAAATAGTACCAGAGGCACCAGAAAGAAAAGAAGACAAGCTCTATTCCATACCTTCTGCTCAATAAAACTTGCTTTTCCATGGCAGGTGGTACAGAGAACTCTACCCAGGGGGTTAATCAAAATTTCCTTAGAATAATTGAAAAGCATCTGCATTTTTCCTCCAGAAACCACACAAAAAAAATGTCACTGTAAGCAGAACATATAATCTTGATTATTAGCACTGAGCCTGAAGCAGCACAATGTGTGTCCCCAGAAATTAAGTTACAGGACACGATGGCATTGTGGGAAGTTAGTGATGTCTCCCCTAATGAGACTGAAGAGCTAAGGAAATCAAGAAAGAGACAAGGATGCTAATCAGTTTCATGTGTGATGCTTTGCTACTGTCTGGAGCAAACTGCTTATTGTTCTTGATGTGATCATTCTTGGGGTAGGATGGTGCTGAGAGAGACCTCAGAGGTCACTGACCCCAACCTTTAATTTTACAACAAAGAAAACTGAGGGTTAAGAGGTCACATCACCAGTTTAAAGCATTACTGGGACTAGAAATGAACTCTTTCAGGGCTCTTTTCATTATATATTTTTCTCCTCAGAGTCTGTGGATCAGAGGGCGTTACCCTAAGACACGGGAAATTACAGGTTCTGAGGGTTATACTGGTAAATCTCAGAATATAAGGACCACGCCATCTGTGAAGGTGCATGACCAAAGGTGGTAGGGGACTGAAAATTCCAATCAAAGCAACCAGAGAACTAGGGTTCTGTGCAGTAAAGTTCTGCAGCTATGGTTCAGATTGTTAAAGCCTAATCACTCCCAAGAGTAATTCTGCAAGCAAAGAATGCAGAGCAAGGAAGGCTAAGGGGGGCACAGTAAGCCTAGGGTGTAGAGTGGTCACAGGGGGTGCTCTTGCAGTTAGTTAAGAAGAAGTTCACCAGGTTTTGCCAGGCACAGGTACACTCAGACTACCACCTAGACCAGGCTGGTATGCTAAAGAGCTTCCCAATTATTTTGATTATTCTGGAGGGCAAACTTAAAGATTTGGTCTCTGGGGGGAAATATTCATCAACTCAAATTAATAAATGCACATTCTAATGTAAGTACCAGTATGTGTGAGTTACAGTTAGTTCTCTTGGCTCTGATTATTTGCTGTTTCCTTGTGTGTATGTGTGGAAATATGTATATGTGTATGTATGTATATGTATATATATGTGTGTATATATATGTATGCGTGTAAAGATTTTTCTTTTTACTTGTGTGTAACCATGTACATAGTTGCTTATGGAGGTTATAGTGTCTCTCTGGAGTTGGAAGCACAAATGGTTGTGAACTGCCCAACACAAGAAGTGGACTTAGATGTTCTACAGGAGCAATACACACTATTAACCACAGTACCAGCTCTCCAGACTCTATCTTATAATGGTTTAAGATTTTGAAGAGGTACTTACACATCCAAGGACAGACTGCCACACCCATTGTAAGTTAATTCTTAAAAGCAAAGAAAATTGTGAGTAAGCCAAGCACTCCTTTATTTAACTCTGACAGCACACCAGTACTTCCCTTCTCTAATCATTTACTACTAGGTACTTGGCAGCTAGAGACCATCCTTTAGCCTGAAGTTCACCTCTATTATATTGATGTGAAATTTACCTACCCCACCCATCTGCCCTGTACTTTTCCCAAGGAGGCCAACAGGACTTCTGGCTATGTCTCCTGGAGTCCTTCTGCCTGGCTTTCCCTATGAGTCTGCATGGTATAGACGCTTCCTTTGCTGGGAAGTAACAAATTCTTTTAAGGGCAATAACCTCAGTGACCTCCATAAATCAGAAACCACAAGTAAAATGTGCTATGTGCTTAGTTTCCAAGGGCCAGTTTGCAGACTAGATGGAGGCAATCCACCAGGTGGTATCCAGGCCCAAAGCTACTCGCACCTCTGTGAAAGCCTGCTGCAAGCTACAATTCATGACTGAGTGGGACGTGCACAGTGTTGCTGCTGGCCATGCCCAGGAAACACAGTATTGTTCACAGGTTTGTGATAAGGAACTGGCAAACTGACAACACCAAATTAATGGGGTCTTTCCCTGTAAGTTACCATCGTATTAACCGAGATGAGCCAAAGAGAAACCTCTACAGATGTCAATTTTGAACTGGAAAAAGTTCCTTTTGAAATAAAATATAGATAAATCACAAATATAAAAATCCATATATCTTGGATCAAGCTGTCAGTGATGAAGGAATACATGGCATTTATAGAAACACTTTGGTCATAGTTCTGTGCAGACATAAAGGCACATGTGAACAGTCACCAAATATTAGGACAAATAAACAAATGCTGTATTTGGTAAATGGACTTCCACAATGGCTGAAATGAGATAATCTAGAGAATGGATGCAGAGGGACCAACTGAACCATGACCCAGGAGGCAACCATGAGCAAATTTTCAGTTTTAGGTTCGAGAAGGTTAGAAATATGGTCACAGAGAATTATAGATGCTCCCCAACTTAAGATTCTTTCACTTCACAATGTCAGTAAAAGTGATAACACATTTGGTAGAAAGGGACTTGAAATTGTGAATCTGAATCTTTAATGTGAGGGGTGCTGGCACTAGTGGTGAGCAACTTTAGGCAGCTGGGGATCAGACACCAACACTATCAACTTGCTGTACTGCCCATGCTTCTGAGCAAAGGCCAGTGATGGTGCTGCTAAGATCTGCTGTCAAAATAGTGAACTGTATTAACTAAATTTTTTGACATAAGAGATTTTTCATTTATCATGAGCTTTACTGAATAGAAAACCCCATCCTGTGGTTGAGTGAGAGGAGCAACAAAGAGGGAGATAGAAAGAGATGGATATCTCGATAGAGGAAGACCATGTGGAGTTGGAAAGAGACCAGGTGCTAGGGAAACATCCAAGAACTCACAGGATGTCCTGGACTAGGTCTCCAATCAACAGTAGAGGGGATGCCTAAGCAGGACTTCCCTATAATCAAATGAATAACCACCCTAAGTGTCATCACAGAACCTTCATCCAACGATGAATAGAGGTGGAGGCAGAGATCTATGGCTGAGCACTGGGCAGAGCTCCTGGTCCAGCTGAGAGCAGGGGAGGAAAGTCTGTATGAGCAAGGGGATAGGGATTATGAGGAAAATTCCCACAACGATGGCTGGCTGGAGCTCTGAGAAGCTCACTGAATCAAGAACAACCACTAGTGAACCATCGGGAAAAGGAGCCAGGCCCTCCAAGAGTAGGTAATTGTTGATTGGCATGGGCAGTGTGTGGAACCTCGAGGGGTGGGATCAGACTGTGTTCCTATGTGTGGGCTGGCATCTTGGAGCCCACTCCCTGCAGAGGAACACCTAACCCAGTCTTGACTTTGGGATGAGGAAATCCGACTTGCCTGGAGTGGATGTGCCACACTGAGCTGACCCACCTTGGGACTTCTTGCCCTTTTGGAGGAGGAGATGGGGGGATGGGGAAGGGGGAGGCTAAAGGCTGACTGGAAGGGATTGGAAGGAGAGCAGGGAGCCGAAACAGAGGGATACATGGATAAAAATGACTTTTTTATATAAAAAAATAAAATGAACGCTAAAAAAGAAAGAAAACCCTATCCTGGAGGTGCCTATCTATGATCACTGTCTAGAACAGGACTCCCAACCTCACACTACTAATACTTGAGGCTTAGTGACTTTGTTTGGCTAGGCTGGTCTATGCATTGTAGGGTCCTCAGCAGCATGCTGACCTGCTCTGGTAGCAGTCCACTACTGGAGACAATCAAAATGTCTCCAGACAAACCATATGTCCCCTGAAGAACAGAATCACTACTCTGAAACACTATATTACTACTTGCATTATTATAATTGTAATACACTGTTGGGCTCAAAATTAATTAAAGGAGAAAGTAAAGAAATATGAGTTAAATAAAAAAAAAACAAGGAATCTCTCAAACCATATTTAAACGTGTCACATCTGGATCACACTAAACATTAGCTAGAGTTTTCCCTCTCCCATCCATCCATCTATCCATCCATCCATCCATCTATCCATCCATCCATCTATCCATCCACTCATCCACCCACCCACCCACCCATCCATCCGCCTATCCATCCACCCACCCACCCACCCATCCATCCATCCATCCATCCATCCATCCATCCATCCATCCATCCATCCATCCATCCATCCACCCACCTGCCTGCTTGCCTGCTGGCCTATCTACCTATCTATCTATCTGGGGGACAGTACTGGGGCTTGAACTCAGAGCCTTGCATATGCTGGTCAAGCACTCTACTACTTCTATTAAGCTACACCTCCTTTTTCTACTTTCTGTTTCAATATAAGGTCTCAATAAGTTGACCATGCTCCCTTGACCTTGGGATCTTCCTGTCTTAGCTCCCTTGCTAGATGGGATTATAAGCATGCATCATCAGGCCTCATTTGGTTAAGGTTTTCTTAATTGAGAGAAAAACCTTTAAGTCAAACTGCATGTTTAATCTAGTTTTCTGTTTATTAAAAATTACTTAGAAAAATAGGGATTACCCTTTCTGAAATAGCTTTCCTGCCAAATACAGAAGCTGAGGAAGCAGGGAAATGGGGAATCTGGCCTTTTGCATCAGGTCTCTAAAGTCAATTCACAAGGGTCAAGAGTCCCTTACCTGCTATCCAAGCATCACAAGGGCAGGCAAAGGGCCACTGGAAGAAGAAGGTTCCAAGCCCCAGCTGCAGGGTGGTAGAGCCATGCCTTGGTCTAGGCTGCAGCTGTAGCTGCCCTCCCAATACAAAACCAATTGTTTTCTGTAGGCTTATTTATCTTTTTATTTTGAAAGTTACTATGTATGTGCATGTGGACATGTCTATGGATCCACATGTGTCCAGATGTCTTCAGAGGCCAGAGGTGTCAGATTCCTTACAGCTGGAGTTACAAATGGTTGTAGGCACTCTACATGGGTGATGGAAACCAAACTCAGGTTCTTTGGAAGTGTGGGAGACACAAAGGTTCTTGTGCTCACAGATGATAAGCACTAGGGGAACCAAGATATTAAAAACAAGGGGATGTTTCTTCAAAGAGAGATATGTATATCCTGTTTTCTAACCAGAAGGCTGGGAATAGATGTGGTTAATAGTCTGTGATCCTTGTACTTTCTGTGTGTCGGAGACCACACTGGATCCTCTCACAGACATCATGAGCTTGTCAATCTATAGAACCCATTTTTATGGAAGATGTTACATGTACTTCATAACAGTTTCAATGTAGTCATGTCTTGAGTTCTATTGTGAACATAGGACTGAGTTATTTATCACCAGGAAATTTTATACCAAATCATATTGTGACTAAATATGCCTAAAATAAACTACTCAGGGTCAGACTCCCAAAGTTTGAACCAATACCAGCTACTGAATTGAACTGTGTTCTTACCTCCTGTGTATTGTTGCTTTGCTGGTGTTCACAGAGAACCCCCCAATAAACAATGAATGTGCTCTTAACCACTCAGCCACTGGCCCAGCCCCATTTCTGCAGGTTTCTAACAGGTATTATCTCACCTGCAGAAAGAAATGACAAACAGGGCATTTGAGCATTCTGCAGGACTCATAAGGATGGCTCTCTGCTCATTCCCATTTTAAAGGCTGGTTTAATGAATAGTTGAGGCAGAAAAGGGGTGGGATAATCTTTTGGACATGGTGAGTAAGAAAGTAATTGCTAGAATTTATACAATAGTTATTTCCTTTACCCCTAAATAAGGGAGAGATTTCATTTCAAACAAAGCCACTTTGCAATGTCATGGTGTTCTTAAAGTCTGATAATAAACTCAGGTAATTAGCACTGGGACCCTATAATTACCCAAACTATCTCACAATTGAGAATATGCATCATTCAAAAAAAAATATGCCACCTTGAGAAAGTTACCTCTCAAAAACATGCACCTGGGATGCTGACTATGATCTGACAGCTGGTTCATCTTTTTGGGCATCCTGCCACACAGTTCTATACCCAAGGGAGAAAATGCCACAAAGTATTAAATACCATAAAATTAAATAGTAGATAAAGAATGGAGGAGACCCTCACAGATGCATGCCTGTGTAAGGGGATATTTGTAATGTATCTGGTGTTACCAGGAAAACCAACAAACTTCTACAACATTGAAAACCAAGTAAGAGCGACTTCTTGATCAAGCCATGGAACTGCTGCTCTCAATGTTCAGTCACATGCTGTCTCTGGGAAAGAGTGATGGCTCACCTACCTATTCAAATGGTAGCAAGGAACCAAAGCACACTTATCACAAAAGCTATGATTTTCCCGACCGTTCAATGAATGCTGTCCAATAATGACCCCGTATGAGAGGGACAGAGAGGAAGTAGCCTTCCCAAGCTTCCAAATAGCTAAAGGTTAAATATATTCCTAAGGTAAATCCATCCCCATACCAGAGTGGTTTGTCATTTTCTTTGCATAAGGTATATATTCACATGGCCACAATGACTATCATACATTGGTACTTGATAGACTTCAGATCACTATGATGCTAGAGATACTAATATGCATTAGTAAACTAAAGTCAAATCCCAACTATTAAGTATTTCTATGGCTCCTGGTTCTGAATCAGGTGTGATATTACAGTGCCTCCAGTGTGTCCTTCCACCTGAGGATGCTCTAACACTTCACTGGTAAAGGTCAAGGATGCTGTTGAACATCTTACTGTACATGGGCCAACCCATGACAATAAGTGATCCATACGACAGGACTGAAAATTCCTGCTTTAGACCAAAAATAAAAGGGACCATTCTATACAGGTGTAAGTCAGACTACAGAACTATACACACGCACTGGAGATATTCCTTACCCTTTATGTTTCATCATGCTCCTCCCTAGCTACAAAATAAACCAATATAAAAGCAAATATCGCTAAAATATAGTCAAATTCTAGGACACACTGTTCTACATTAAAACATATTCCAGAAAACCATTTATATGTTTGGCTTGCTACGCTAGTAGTATAAGGTAGTTTGTTAACAGCTTGCTCAACTTGGTATTAAGTATAAATTATCAGAATGTAATCCAAATACTAGTCAATGTACATCATTTTAAAGTATCTATTGTGTAGTGTGTACATGAGTATATGTATATGCACTATATGCCTGTAGATGTCCCCAGAGGTCAGAAGAGGGCATCTGATCACCTGGAACAGGAGTTACAGGCAGTTGAGCTGCCATATGGGTACTAGAAACTGAATCTGAGTCTCTGTAAGAGCAAGCAGTGCTTTTAACTGCTAAGCTATCTTCCCAGGCCATGAAGTAGTTTTGTATAATATCAGACCTCTCGGCCTCTCTGGGAACCAGATGTAGGAAGCTGTGTTTCATCAGGCCTTCCCTCTGGATGAAAGTGATTCTTATGCATGATAAACCTGAGAATCACTGACTCGCGCATGCTTTCTGGGAGAAAAATGCCGTCATTCTGTATCACCTGTAAATTAAAGTATAAGAAGTAATTCCTAGGCACAGAAGATCAATGTTATGTAGTAATAAAGGCGCAGAGACCTGTTCAACATGGGGTCAATCTGACAAAAATCTCCTAGCACCATAGTGAAACTTGAATTCTAGTTTGTATTTAATGAAAACCCAGAGCCAGATACTGGGGAAAAACTGGAATACCAGAGAGAGGAAACAGACCACAGTAAGATTCCTCAGCCTGACTCGTCCTTCTACAGAATAATTTTCTGTCTTCCTACCCCTACCTTAAATACCTTCTTTGCCCAATTGTCTCACTTCCTGTTCAAATCTGCATCATACTCTAAAGTTAAGATTAAAGGTGTGAGCTACTACATTTCATAATTAGCCTTGAACTCACAGAAACACAGAAAGATCTCTGTCTCCTGAGTTATGGGATTAGGGGCATATAGGTCACCACTCCAGTGTCTTGTGCTGGGATTAAAGGCGTGAGTTACCACCCTCTGACCCTCCTGGCTTGACTATGGGTGGATCTGTTCTCTGATATTCCAGACTGGTTTTATTAAATAAAAATATATCACCACACAATAATGTTCTCTAGCAGAAGTATTTCATCTTTATCAATGCATGCATCTTAAGCCCTGCGTTCACACACACAAGGTACCAAAAGTTTTCTCTGGTGGGGAAGCATCCTTTATTCTCCTCCAGTAAGTAGCTAATATGGAGAATATGATGAGAGGAAAAATGTTTGCTGTGCTAAGAAATCATGAACAAAAATGCGGCTTTAGAATAAAAAGGTTTTCCTTTTGAATTTTTCCTGTAGACTAAATCCTAAATTGTGAACTTGAATCTGTGATCACAATTTCCGGTGATGATATGTCTTTAAGCAGGGGAAAGAGAGGAAATGCAAGTCGAATGAGGCCACATCAAAGTGGAGGCTTGAGTAAAACTGGGCCACAACATGCCAGTTGCCTGTGGTTTTTAAAGCATTTTACAAACAGTTTCAAACACCCCTCCCTTCTTCCTGCCCACTCTTTTGAGACAGGGTCTTTCTGAGACTGTCCTCGAACTCACTTTATAGACCAGTGTGGCCTTGAACTTAGAGATCCACCTGCCTCTCTGTGTCTCCCAAGTGCTGAGATCAAAGGTGTGTGGCACCACTGCCAGGCACAGATTCTTATTCAACCCTTGTACCACTGCGGAAGTGGCAAATATCATCTTGCTGACAAAACTGAGGACCAGAAAGGTTAAGCAATTTGTTCAAGTACACAAAACCAGCAGAAAAGGTCAAAGATTTGTCAAATGCAGAAGGACAAACCTTGTACATCATTTTCCCTACTGATACCTATTTCAGGAAGCACTGACAGCCTTAGAGCAGTTCATGGATATTTTGTGAACATGTAGATCAGTAATTACAAACATTTTAAAATGGTATTATTCCAAAGTGTATCTCAGGGCTTACTTTTCCCCTTCTTTCCTTCCTTCCTTCTATCCACCCTCCCTTTCTATGTGCATGGTGTGTGGTATATTTGTGTAAAGAGCATGTAAGTTGCTACATGGGTGTGTGTGTGCCTGTGAACATGCACGTGTGGGTCAGAGCAGAACATCAGATGTCAGATGTCTTCCTTTATCTAGTTCTGCCTTACTCTCTTGAGACAGAGCTTCTCACTGAATCAGAAGATTATTCTTTTGTCTGGGATGTCTGGCCACCAAGTTCTCAGGAACTACATGTTTCCACCTTCCAATGCTAGGGTTAGAGTTACATAAAATGTTAGGGTTACATGAAAGCCATGCTCAGCTTTTTACACAGGTGCTGGGGATTCAAACACAGATCCTCAGTTTACACACATACCAACCAAGCAATTTCCCTAGCCCTGTGTTTGAGTTTTACAACCAATTTTTGGGTGCTCTATGGCCTATTCATCTTACAAACTGAATGGCACCCTAAGCTGATATATGCAGAACAAGTCTAAACCCCACAGCATTGTATACATTAATACAGGTTCTTTATAAATTTTTTGTTTGTTTTTGAGATAGGGTCTTTGTACACAGACCCAGCTGTCCTGGAACTCATTCTGTAGACCAAGCTGCTGGCTCAAACTCATAGAGATACATCTCCCTCTGCCTCCCAAGTGTTAGGATTAAGGACATACATATTCTTAACCAGAGAGAGAGAGAGAGAGAGAGAGAGAGAGAGAGAGAGAGAGAGAGAGAGAGAGAGAGAGAGAGAGAGAGAACACCAACACATTTGGAAGTCAGACTACAACCTTGAAGATATTTTCATCTTGTTTTTTGGGAATGGAGTTCATTAAGTAGGGTAGGCTGGCCAGCAAGTTTCAGATATCTGCCTGTCTTTACCTCCAATTACAAATGCATGCCACTATGCCTGACTTTTTCTGTGTGGATTTAAACTCAGGTCCTCTACTGACTGAGCCATATCCCCAGATCTTTTGCTGGACTTTTTATATTAGGTTTTCCATTGGTAAAAGAAAAAAAGCAAGATGGGCAGTGGTGGTGTGTGTCTTTACTCCCAGCACTCAGGAAGCTGAGGCAGAAGGATCTCTGTGAGTTGAGGCCAGGCTAGTGTACAGAGGGAGTTCCAGGACAGCCAGAGCTACACAGAGAGACTGTGGGGGGAGGATGGAGAGGGGGAGGGAGGGAGGGGGAGGAAGGAAGGGAGGGACAGAGAGGGGGAGGGAGGGAGGGAGTTAGTTCATATCTTTGTAGCTACACCAGCCTATGCCCATCTTAGCAGCCCCTACACAGTCACGGCACTGTGTGTCTGTCTTCATCCTCAGCCTATATAATTGTGTTTTTGAGACAAGGTGGTCTAGGTTGGCTTGTAAATCACAATAAAGTCACAATTCAGTGCCTCTACTGACCAAGTGCTAAGGCTAGAAGGCTGGTGGCAGCTGGTTATCTTCAGGTAAAGACCAAGTCAACTTCACTTAATCCCCCTTTCCAGCATGTGACAGACAGGACACCTATAATTTTTTCTTAACTTCAATGCTAATGCATTACACAACTATGTATTAATAATCAAGCTTTTTAAAAAGCACAGTGTGCCAGGGTCAGCAAAACAGCTTGGGTAAAAGCTCTTGCCCACAAGCTTTATGACCCGAGTTAGATCCTGAGACCCACAGGGTAGGAGGAGAGAAGTGACTCCCAGAAGTTTTTTCTGACCTCTACGAATACACATGAGCACTCAAATACCACACACACACACACACACACACACACACACACACACACACACACACACACCACTATAAGTAAATATTAATAGATAAAATGGTAAATAAAGAATTACAGCACATCAACTCCACGAGAATATACTGTAAAATCACACTCCAAGTGTACATTCTTAGACCACACACTGTTGCAGAAATAAGGCTTTACTAAGAGAACCCTTAAAGCACATTTCATAAATGCTTAGCTATACTCTGGCTCAAACTGCATTAGGGTAAAATGCAGAATGGGATGTAATAAATTTATTTGTTATCTGAGTACCATAAAAATATATATATCTGAAAAACTTCAACAACCTGCCACTAACTGCTCTAAAGATATCTGTTTTCTGATTCAAGATGCTAAAAGATTGGGGTGGGGAAATAAGCAATTTGGTCCAGCAGGAAAAGAGGAGTGAACCTGTGTGTGTGTGCATGTGTGTATGTATGTGTGTGTGTGGTAGGAGAGTGTATGTAAAATCTGGTGGGGAAACCTCTAGTTTCCATAACAGACACTTCCACTACCTCTTCCCTCAGCTGTTTTCTCTATATAGAGAAAGTGGGCATCAGTGCAAGTAGCGGGCAAGTCCCAAAGGGGCAACCCAGCTCAATGCTTTAAAAACAGAGGAACTTGGATAGAGAGTATAAGCAGACAAGACTCAGGTGGCTACAAAGGTAGACAGCTATGTGGACCAGTGTGTGAGAAGTGGCTATAAGCCGTCACGTTATTTTTGATACTCTACACTTGTACAAGAGATCCCCTAAGTCAGACACCTGTGGCCAAGAAGACTGGCAAGGGTCTCTCACATCTGGAAGGTGATACCCAGAAACAAACAATGATTTCACTTATTACTCCATGAGGAAGAACAATGACCACAAACTGACTTCTCCTCATTTTCCAACAACCTGACGTTCAGACAAATGGGAGGCTGTTTTGTTAAAAACTCAATACTCAGAAGTTAATTTTTAGACGTTTGTGATGATGTTTCCTATCTCTAAATATGAATGATGCAGATTTGAGAACAGCAATATGAGATGACAAGACACAGCACTGGCTTCAGCTCTTGCTAATTAAACGAATCAATTAAGAGGCTTCGGCTGCAACTGTGTGGCTGCTGTTGGAAGGTAGCAATAACAGCCCCACAGGGAGGTCTTTCACGGCATTAAAATGCTGTCCTCCACAACTCCATCTGATATTATTAGAAATGGTTATTTCTATCTTGCTGTCATATTAGTAGCAAACGCAAATTATGGAAATATGCAAACCAGGATGGTCCCAGTATGAGATCAGGGTGGGTTTTCAGCCTCCAAGGGAACAATTGCAGAAACCCCAAAGTTCCCCAAAGTTCCTTAATGGAACGGATAAATCTCTCAGCACAGCATCCATTTACAATCTAGGTAAGGGTCACATATTTACATTCTTTCCTGCTAAGCTGATGCGATTCAACTAGATGAATTATCATATTAAGTTTACCCTCCTGAGTTAAACTGATGGAGTTCAAAATTGTTTCCGATGGTTGTCATTAATCGCTGTTACTTCATAAACCCTTACTTTGAAATCTAATTGTGTGGTGTACCAAGGGTCGTATTAATAGACTTCTTAATGGTAAATCTTTGTAAAACATGTTTATTCTGCTGATATTATCACTCAAGCTTTCAAGGCTAATAAAAAATAAAGTATATTTATTATCAATAAAAACTTAATTTAAAATGTACAATTTGAGCTTCAAATTAGCTTTGAGAACTTCAGCATCATTTTGTCTCATTAAGATCTCTGGCAAAGTGTCAAAAATAGAAACTGATAGTTCCTCAAGCCCTTGGTAAACACCAACACCATAACTACAGAGAGGTTGTTCAGGGAATCAGTATGGTCTCTACAAGGTGGGGAGAATTAGTTTCAGTGACATATGCTTGTTTTATACTGTGCTTCAAACATTAAATAGAAACAATGATTAGAATTTAAATAATGAACACAATGGTAACATCTACATTCCTAAATTAAAAGAAAAAAATCATTCTTATTGCCTAGTGGGAGAAATTCTGGTTTAGCAAAACACGGCCTTTCCCATTTCTTTGTTAGCTTAGACTATCTGGTGTATAGACTCATATCTTAACCAAAAATGTGGAACCCAACCAATATCCTAAGAACAATTCTGGGACATTAGTTTACTAAGAGGATTTTTGAACCAACTTTCTAACCACCTCATGACAGGAATCAGAAGTAGGCTCTTTGGAAGTGGCCTAATTAGAGGGGGTCCTGGGGGGCTCCAAGGATCAACTTCATAAGAGAGTATGTTCCCCACCCCACCCCCCCAAGACAGACAAGACAAAACAAATAACCATCAGCTTCTGCAGAGCTGGGCTACACAGTTAGGATTCACTCTGAACGTACTGTGCTGTTACCAGCTTGACCAAGACAATAAGACCTGGTTTTGATCCAGGCTCTACCACCAGTTGATCTCCACCAGGTGACTATTTAGCCTCTGAGCTTACTTAGTTTTAAACCCAGGCACATCTGAGTAGAGGAGGAGTTCCTGTTGTGGGGGATGATGATCACAAACATGAGAATACTGGGGAAATAAATGGCCACATTCAAGGGAGGCATTAGAAAAGCAGACCCAAGAAGCAATGAGCTAAGAGAACATGTTTTATATAAACTGTCTGAATCGTTTTAATTTTCATACATGTCAAATAATCTTTCCTGTCTATTTGTTCTTCAGAACCTCATAAGTGGGTCATTATTTGGACACAGCATTTTACAGCTGTGCGTAGTTAGGAGTAGTTTTGACTGTGTTGGGTAGGTGAGCCCCAAGTCTCCTAACTGGTACTCGAGATTCACATGAATAAAAGCACACAGACACTGGGAAAGAGCCATATTACTGCAAGAACTTAGAAAGACAACTCCCCGCCATGGCATGCCATGGACACTATGACTACCAGGACTATGCCATGGGGACAGGGGTCACCAGCCTTCCACAAGAGCCTGAGAAGCCCACCATGCTGCATCTGATTTTGGGTTTCTTCTTCAAGACTATCAGTAAATTTCTGATGTCCTGAGCTACCTATGTGCAGCAATCTGTTGTAGGAGCAACTAATATAGAGTCATGGTGTTAGAACATGGTCCAAGAATGGAATCATGTGAGAATTCTGAATACTTAGGAGAAAACAAGAAACAAGAGAAAAGAGTCTTGTAACCTCAGTTTCTGCAAAAAAAAAACCATGAAGTTGTTCTTGGATTAGACTCTCATGCCCCTCCCAGGTATAGAGGATAGAAGTGGGTTTACTTCAGATTATTTCTTGAACTGACTATTGCATGAGACTTTAGTCTATGTCATTTATCAGCTCCATTTTCCCAGGCCCCACTGCCTATAGAGCAATGTACATGTTGCTACGAATCAGGGACCTGATGTTGGCTGTGAGATAAAACATTGGGGATTCTCACAGAAGGAGGTGAGAATAATGGGGCAGACACCAGGGAAGATCTGGCCTTATGTCAAGCTTGTGCATCAGTTTTTAGAAAGAGGAAGAAGAGCAAAAGTATTAAAATCAAACTATTATATTGTTTTCAAGTTATTTATTATTATAATCCCTGGTTTCAAGAAAAAGGAACTTTAGACGATAAGGTGTGGGACAGAGTTTGAAAGAATACTGTAAAGGCATATAAGCAAGGTGGGGGTCACTATTCAATTCTGGGTGGGTCATTAATTTGGAATGTTATCAAAATACTTAAGGAAAATATTAATCATGAGAAAGAGATGTAGTAGAAGGTTTCTGGCCCGGAATTTCAGGCCTAGCCTCAAGGTTTAGGCCAGCAGACCCACAGACCCACAGAGACACACAGATGCTTACAATAGTTGTAGGCTGCTCGGCCTAAGGCCCAGGCATATAACTTGCTAACTCTTTACCCTTCATCTAACCCATGTCTTTTAACCTGTTCAGCCATGGGGCTCAGTACCTTTTCTCAGAGCAGCATAGTTGTCCTCTGCTTCTTCCTGCTTCTCTCTGGCGTTCTGCTCTGTGCTTCCAGTTCTCAGAGTTTTCTTCGTCTGGTAGCCCCGCCCACACTTCCTGCCTGCCTTTGGCCAATCAGGGCTTTTTATTAAACTAGTGGGTGGGACAATTATTTACAATGTAACAACATAATCTCCCACATATCCCTTTTTCTATTCTTAAAACAAAAAGAACTCCAAATCTAAAATTCTTTTCCCCCCTTATCTATAGCAGTTTATAAACAACACTGTAAATAAACACAAACATCCATAATCCATGTTTTGGGAATGTGGGCATTGTTCTCTAGGCTACTTCCTGCTGAATGGGGATGCTGACAATCTCATGGGAATCCAAAGAAAAATGTAGGATTATGGACAAGTCTTTAGTGGAGTAGTATGTAAGGCTGGGTCAGCTCAGCCAGTCTCCTTGAAATTGTTCTGGATACAGAGCTCAGGAAACTTCAACAGAGGTGCTCTGAAATGCTGAATCATCTGGTCCATCCATTTCCATTGGAGAGTTTTCAGGGGGTCTTCCTCTATCAAACTTTATGTTCTTTATCCAGAAATAAATATACAGTTTCTCATTTTCTGTGAAAATAAAAGGAAAACCTCTTCTCCAAAGTAGCGTATCTTTGAATTTCAATTTTAAAGTAAACTCATTTACAAAATATATATGTTGATTTAATCCAACAGCATTTATAATCAACTGTCTTTTAGCAGCTTTTACTAAGTCATTTTCAGTCAAGAAGCTTAAAGATAAGACAATAACATACAGTATTCAGACATTCTTTGTATTTTCCATCTTTAAGTGGCTTATTATTTATTTATTTATTTATTTATTTGCTTGCTTGTTTGTTTGTTTGTTTGTTTGTTTGTTTGTTTATTTATTTATTTATTTATTTATTTATTTATTTATTTATTTATTTATTTATTTATTTATTTAACCCTCTCTTTTAAGGGCTTTCCCTACCTTTTCTTTTCTTTCTCTATGTATATATATCTTTAACACACTCTAAACCACTTAGACTTTTTTTTTTTTTTAAACTGTCTTTACTGTATATTTATTTCTTAACTTTTTCTGCCTCTGACCACACTTTTGCTTGGCTACGGTGATTGACTCCACCAAGATTCTTCTATTTCTTTCTGTTTCTGAACACACCTTTAATCTCCTAGAATTCAAAGTTGGTAGGATGGGTAGATGGCTCCACCCAGCTTCTAGTCTAATTTCATAGAATTTATCTTTTTAACCCAGGTACTCTGGGATTTTAGGGTCCATATAATCACCAAATAAAGTTTTGTGATCTGCTGCTCATTAACTCTATTTAAGTATTAGGCAGCAGGGCCTCTTAAAAAACTCACAAGTGTTTTGCCTCTAAGGCTGAATCAGGAAGCTTCTCTCAAAAAAGCTAAGCCTCAGTTTGCCTCTGGCAAACAGAGCTGATCCAAGAAAACATTGCCACTAGAAAGCCATCTTTGATTCTGTTCTGTTTTTGTCCTTATGAACAGAAACCTTAAATACATCATTTAACAATGTTTTCCTTATATTGAGGGTCCTGTGAGACTTGAGGAACAAGCCATTTTACACCTTAAGCTACACTCCAAAAACCTGTCATTTTGTAGCCCAATCCCACGTGCCTCACTAGGGCGTCTCTGTACCATGGCTCATGTCAGAGACACAACTCAGAAACTGCTTTGGGCTCTAGACCATTTTTTAAACTTTCTATGGATTTTTGTGGGTATATTTTACCCAAGTTGGACTGCCATTTGTAGTAGGAGGTTTCTGGCCCAGACTTTCAGGCCTAACCTCAAGGTTTAGACCTGCAAATCCACAGACCTGCAGAGACTCACAGATGCTTACAATAGTTTTAGGCTGATGGGTCTAAGGCCCAGGCATATAACTTGCTAACTCTTTACCTCTTAAACTAACCCATGACTCTTATTCCAGCAATGTGGCTCGAAACCTTTTCTCAGAGCAGCATAGTTGTCCTCTGCATCTTCTGGCTTCTCTCTGGCGTTCTGCTCTGTGCTTCCTGTTCTCAGAGTTTTCTAAGTCTGGTAGCCCCGCCTACACTTCCTGCCTGCCTTTGTCCAATCAGCGCTTTTTATTAAACCAGTGGGTGGGACAATTATTTACAATGAAACAACACAATCTCCTACAAGTTCTTGAATGAATATAAACTGGATGGTCAAAACTTAAAATTGGTAAAAGAGGCAATAAAGATTTTCCTCATTCAGGCAAAACCAAAAGTAAAAATAACATCACTGAAACTATGTCTTAAGATGCACGCCCTCCATTGCCTGAAGGTGATGGTGAAACATGGGATGAAGTATTTGGCCATCAATCTAATCCTGAATTCTCTGCACTTTCTGATGAGGATTTAGAAAAGCCTATGAAAATGCTAGGAAACACAGGGAAAAGGAATTAGTTTCCCAATTCTTTCTCAACCTTTCAATCTATTGACAACTCTAGAAGAAGAGATGGTATTGACAGAAAAGAACTGCAGCCATTTGAATACAGAATAAAAGAAGCATTTGTGCATCATGAAGATCCTTCATTGCCTTTAAATGTATTTGTCTTCCCCAATAAATTGTCCCCCACATCTATTATAGTACAAGAGGATAAACCTCTGGAATGGATTTATTTTCAGCATGAGGGACATGAAATACTAATTTTCTTCACTCTTCTTGCTCAATTAGTAAATCAAACAAGGCCACAGCATCAACAGTTATACAGGTTTGGTCTTTGCTGTGGTATATATATTACTCCTAACTAACAATCAGTTGTTCATAGCACTCTCCAGATTTTCAAATTTCACTTGCAGATTACTATGGATGGATAAAATCATTATCTGGCTGGTAAGCTATGGGATTTCCTCATACAAACTGAATTCGTGATTATAAAAATTGTCCTGAATCAGAGGTTAAGAGAACTGGCTGTTTTTCCAGAGATCCTGAATTCAATTCCCCATAATCACATGATGACTTACAAGCACACAAACACACAAAATTTGTCCAACCTTCTCCTATACCACAGGTAGATACTTATTTTACTGATAACTTATCGAAGGGCACAGGAAGGATTCATGGTCCATATATTCATCAACCTAAATACTTTCTTTTCCTCACCCAAGCCATGGAACAGACTATTTTGATTTTTCTATTACTGTTAGTTCATAAACCCTTACCTATTGGTTCAGATTCTGCTTATGTTGTGGGATTGTTTCCAGCAATAGACCCATACTCATGTATACTCTAACCTCCCTGGTTTGGGTGTAGAAAGAAATAAAGCTAATGCATTAGCCTGCCCTAGTTTTACTTCTACAGAAGAAAATTACAAAGGAGTATGCATCTGTCATCATATATGAATCCACTAAAACATTATGGATTCCTCTTCAGTTCCTCTGGCCTGGCCGAGTGTAAGGAGACCGTGAAAGTCCTCGGAAACATAACAAACCTCTAGGTTTGCCCATTGGGGCCAAGTTAAGGCCCTATGTACCAAGGAAGGAGTGATTCCACTGACTATTGTGCTCATGACTGGACCTTGGGACCATAATAGACTCATCCATTCAACTGAAGGAGCGGCTGCATTTAATTTTTCCTTGGGATTTGAATCATTTCCTATTTTCATAGAACATAATCATAACATTTGTGTTCCTATTAAATGGCAAATATGGGGTTAATCATATGGGTCTCTTTTCAAGATATTATCTAGATTTTTCTAACTAATTAATAATATAACCAATAGTACTGAATATAGTTTGGATCCCTGTTCTTGGTTGCAGAGTATTACATACAATGCTCATGCATCAAATAGACAGTTCAGACTTATCTGCACTATCTCAAATCAAAATCACTCTGGATATCCTGCTTATAAAAAATAAAAAGAAGGGAGATGTCTGAACCCGGTCCAAGAATGGAGTCATGTGAGGAGAATTCTGACTATGAAAAAACTTCAAGAAAATAAGACAAGTCATATGACTTCAGTTTTGTTAAAACAAACAAACAAACAAACAAACAAACAAACAAACAAAACATGTAATTGTTCTTGGATTATGCTTTCATGCCCTGTCAGGTGTAATGTATAGGTGTGAGTTTATTTCAAATTACTCATTACAACTGGCTATTGTATAAAACTTTATTCTACCTCATTTATTGGTGCCATTCTCAGATCCCACTATCTCTAGAGTAGTACACATCCTGTAAACTACCTTTGGGAAGCAGGAGAATAGTCAAGTACAGACAATGAAGGTAAAGCAGACACAACATAAGGGTATAAATGTACCCTGGATGTACCAATCCATTCATTCAGAAGACTGCCTTCATTCTACTAAAGTCCTATCTAGTAATTGGCCACCATAGCTCAAACAATATGGCAGACAGGAGAGATCATTTGCTTGGATTGGAAATCATGAGCTAAAGCCTTTGAGGGGACAGAAGAATAGATCTCCCACCTTTCTCTCCAATCCCTCCAATCCTCTCACGTGGATATGGAATCTACTTAAATGAACACAAGGGCCTGTAAACTGAAGATGGCCTTTCAGGTTTCCAGGTTGTGTGCTGAGGTAAACTGGTAACACACACTATTGTAAGGGGACAAATCTCTGCTGAAAAGATGACCATCCTCTGCTCTGGAGGATCTGATGAGTGGGAACTGGGGATGGAAGTTAGAGGTTAGAGTAATGCTATGTGCCGGCTCCCTGAGCTCATTGTCCCTCCCTGCAGGCTCTCTACTGTGTGCACTGACATCACCCTGCCCTTGGCCTCACTGAGGAATGAGAGTTATCTGTCAACCAGCAGTGTCCATGAAACTGCAGGAGGAATAAATACTGCAGTTCCTTCACAATTTGTTATAGTGCCATCCTTTTATAGCTTACAAGTCAGAAGTATGCTCCACACAACAGGACTAGGGTGTAGCTCTGTGGTGGAATGTTTGCCCTGCATGTGAGAGGCACCAGGGCTCAGTCTCAAACACACAGAAACAGAGAATCTAGGCTGAACCCATTCCCACCCCTTGAGTTTTGAGGACAGGCTGACTTACCATCCTTCCTGTCTCCACCACATCTGACTGTACAATTATGTATTTATGTTTTAATTAATAGCTAATAAAAGCAGGCTTTTTAAAAGTAATGAACTTTCCTCAGAGTTCAGGGTAAAAACGTGAATGATATCAGTTGTTTTTTCATCCTTGACTTAAAACAAACATTTTTCTGGTCTAAAATTAGATTCTTCCTTAACAGTTAAGACTATGCTAATCAGTATGAAAAGAACTCAACTCAGCAAGAAGAATCCACAAAGAGTCTCATGAACATATCTTCACAAAAGGAAGAACTCTAGAGCAGCCTGTGCTTATAACAGTGCATCCTCATTCTTCACTGTTAAAGACACCCACAGAAAACACAGTACAATTACCCATCATCGAAACTGCCACTGCACCAGTTCAGAGTAAATAGGACTGCTCTAGAAAGTGTGTTTATGAAGAGTTGTTCATCAGCAGAGGCTAACACAGTTGTGGTCTTCCTAGCCCGAGTGCTGGGAACAGAGGAATTCACAGCAGAACTCTGTACATACAAGAAAGAATATGACACGTCACCATGTACTGGCAGAGTCTGCTGTTCAAATGAGCATGGAAGACCTATTAGGACAGAGCTATTGTTACTAACTCAGATCCCTCACAACGGTGATTTTTTTTAACCTTCCTAATACTGCAGACCTTTAATGCTGTTCCTCATGTTGTAGCAACCCCAACCATAAAATTATTTTTTTTGCTGTTTCATAACGGTAACTTTGCTACTGTTATGAATCATAATGTAAATATCTGTGTTTTTCAATGGTTTAGGGAGTCATGACCCACAAGTTAAGAACCACTTCTCTAGAGGATGGCTACATACTTCTATGATGGTTAGCTTTATGGGTCAACTTAGCAAAGCCCAAGTACCTAGGTATTTGGCCAAGGTATCTTGGATATTTCACTGAAGGACTATAGCATTTTAAATCAGTGGCATTTTAGTAAGGCAGATTGCCTTGCATACTCAGGTAGGCACCAGCACCATCCAAACAGTGGAAGGATTTCATGGGAACCAACCAGGAGTTCAGTGAGATCAACTATGAATTTGAACTTTTTCATGGGTTACCAGTCTACTATTCTTCTCTGAAGATCTGGGATTTGAAAAGCCTCTGCAAGTATGTGACCAATTCTTTAAAACAAATCCCGCTTGTTTTTTCCTATACACACAACACATACACGCACACCAATAAGCATATCCTAATAGGTCTCATATGACTTCTCACACCATACATTAAAATAATATTTTGTTTCTAAAATGTAACTAGAACAAGAAGAGTAACCACAAACCTGAGGTTAAATACTAAAGTTTATGTTATGTTGAACAAGAGCATATACACAATCTACCACATATATACTACACACCTATGCATTATACACCCATCTCTATACATAGATAACAAAGCACTAAGATATGAATGCCCATATCTCACTGCTACAAAATAATTATGATTTTTTCCAAGCCACAGGTTTTTCTAATAACCTCAAAAAAGTCTGGGTCACAAGAAGTAACTGTCATGAGTTGTGTACATTCTGAACAAGTTGCCTCAAAGATGTGGACAGGTGTGCTACATACTACAAATAATACTTCATAGGAGAACACACAGAGACATGCTTTACATCAGAAACAGAAAAACAACAGATTTATGGTATGCCTTTAAACAATGTTCTGAAAATTAAAACTAGCAATAACTGTAAACTAACATGTAAACACAGTAACAAACAGCAAGACATCAGAACTGTACTGCTGGAGTACAAGCATTCCATCACACTGTGGGTGGTGTCCTAAAGCCTGGAAAACAACTAAAATCATAACCAGCCACTACAGCTCTTTATAGCATTGAGTTGGTTTAGAAAGAGATATATCTTATAAATTTAAAAATACCTTAAATGTGCTTGAAAATAATTTTTAAAATCCAAGAATCAAAACACATTCATATTGGCAAAAAAGTAGAGGTAATTTAAGTATCTTACAATTGAGACTCACAGATAAATAAAAATGCATCTGCTCTACTTGTTAGAATGTGAACTATGTCTCCATTAAAACGAGGCTTTGGGGGGCTTCACAGATGGTTTAGTAGTTAAGAGCACTGGCTGCTCTTCCAAATGACGTGAGCTCCATTCTCATCACCCACATGGTAGGTTTACAAACATCAATGCATCCTATAGCCTCCACAAGCACCAGGTACATAGGTTAGTGAACTGATATACATGCAGGCAAAATACCAGTACACCAAATAAACCACATCAAAGTGATAGCTTAAAATTAAAAAAAAATACACATATAATGGGATTATGTTGTTACACTGTAAATAATTGTCATTTAATAAAAAACACTGATTTGCCAAAGGCAGACAGGAAGTGTAGGCGGGGCTACCAGACTAAGAGGACTCTAGGAACAGGAAGAACAGAGCAGAAAGCCAGAGAGACTCCTGAGTTGCCAGACAACTATGCTGCTCTGAGAAAAGGTACCAAGCTCCATGGTTGAACAGGATAAGAATCTTGGGTTAGATTAAGGGTAAAGAGTTAGCAAGTTATGTGCCTGGGCCCCAGGTCAATCAGTATAAAATTAACATAAGCATCTGTGTGTTTCTGTGGGACTGTAGGACTGGGCCAGGGGGCCAGACCAGAAAGTCCAGGCCAGAAACTTAATACTACAAACGGCAGCCCAACATGGGTGACATAAACCTGCATAAAGCTGGAGAGAGATTAAAAAGGGTGCTAGAGCACAAATTCAGAGCTTCCAAGTTGTGGCTCTCATGTGAGCCTTGGTTCAGTGATACCCTGGAGTGGTGTGTGGGTTTGAAGCCTAGATGTAAGCAACAAGCTGTAAATGATGTATTTACAGTTTCTTTTTATATGGACAAAAAAGAAGCAGAGTCAAGGACGGCTTCTCAGCAGCATTTTCTTGGATCAGCTCTGTTTGCTGGAGTCAAGCAGAGGCACAGCTTTTTTAAAGAGAAACTTCCTGATTCAGCCTTAGAAGCAAAACACATGTGAGATTTTTAAGAGGCCCTGCTACCAAATACTTAAATGGAGTTCATGAGCAGCAGATGGCAGTGCTTTACTTGGTAATTATATGGACCCTAAAATTCCCCAGAGTGGTTGGTAATTGTGGGTCCTACAAGTACCTCAGTTAAAAGCTAAATTCTATGAAGCTAGGCTAAGAACTGGGTGGAGCCATTCTAACCAAATTTATAATCTTTAGCCACGCCTTAGCAGATTAAAGGTGTGGTCTGAAACAGAAAGAAGTAGAGGAAACTGGGTGGAGACGACAAGTCTAACCAAGCAAATGTGGTCAGAAACAGAAAAAGATGAGAAATAAGAAATATACCATAGACATAAAAAAAAAAAACTCTAAATGGTTTAGAGTGTTTTTAAAATATATATAGACATATGGGCTTAAAAGAAAAAGGAAAAAAGGGGTAGAGAAAGTCCTTAAAAACAAAATAGAGTAAAAAATAGTAAAAAGCCACATAAAGATGGAAATTACAAAGAGTGTCTGGATACTGTATGTTATTGTCTTGTCTTTAAGTTTTTGACTGAAAATGAAATCATAAAAGCTGCTAAAAGCCATTTGATTATAAATGCTGCTGGATTAATCCAACCTATATATTTTGTAAATGAACTGACTTTAAAATTGAAATCAAAATATATGCTACTTTGGAGAAGAGGTTTTCTTTTTATTTCCATAGAAAATGAGAGGCTGTGGATTTATTCCTGGATACAGAACATAAAGTTTGATAGAGGAAGACCGCCTGAAGTCTCCAATGAAAACAGATGGCCCAGATGATTCAGCATTTCAGAGCACCTCTGTTGAAGTTTCCAGAGCTCTGTATCCAGAACAACTTCAAGGAGACTGGCTGAGCTGACCCAGACTTACAGACTGCTCCACTAAAAACTTGTCCATAATCCTAATATTTTCTTTGGGTCCCCATGGGATTGCCAGTGCCCCAATTCAGCAGGAAGTAGCCTAGAGTGTGGGAATATTTTGTAATATAATAAAAGCATTTGGAGATATCAGTGGACAGATCCACTTCCAAAATATCCCCATACTAGAGAACTGTGCCCACATCCCCCCCAAAAAAGTGGATTATGGATGTTTGTCTTTGTTTACAGTGTTGGTTGTAAGTTGTTATGGCTAATGGGATAAAAAGAATATTAGATCTGGGAAATGTAGTGGGATTATGTGTTACATTGTAAATAATTGTCCCACCTACTTGTTTAATAAAAACTCTGGTTGGCTGAAGACAGACAGGAAGTGTGGGCGGGGCTACCAGACTAAGAAAGCTCAGGGAACAGGAAGAACAGAGCAGAGATGCCACAGAGATGTCAGACAAGGCAGCAGATGCAGAGGACAACTATGGTGCTCTGAGTAAAGGTACCAAGCCCCATGGCTGAACAGGATAAGAATCTGGGTTAGTTTAAGGGTAAAGAGTTAGCAAGTTATATGTCTAGGTCAATCAGTGTAAAATTAATACAAGTGTCTGTGTGTTTCTGTGGGACTGAGCCACAGAGCCAGGCTGGAAAGTCCAGGCTAGAAACTTAACACTACACATACATAAATTAATTAAAAGAAAAAAAGGATGTGGCTTTTAAGTGTTGCATAGCAATATATAAAATAACAGGATTTACATGAAAATAATGAAGATTCAAAAGTATGACTCAATTTCACTAGAAAGGTAGTTATGAAGAACCTAACAGAGAAAGACAGAAAGCAAAGTAATGAGGACAAGCAGTCAAGCTCACTGTCTTTATATAATATGCTCTTACTTTTAAGAACACAGAGAAAATCTGCAATAGAAAAGAAAGTAGAGAAGCATTTCCTCTCTGAGAAGATGATACTTGAATGCACAGAAGCTTTTCTCACACAGCCATGATTCCATTTGATAGCAAAATAAACTCACAAGGAAGGAGAAAAGAAACACTGGAGAAAGCCAAACACAATTCTTTGTAAGCACAAAGATACATAGGATTTCTTCTTACTCACCACTGTACCAAGAAACTGAATACTCATGTTTCCACTTGCTTCTCGGGAAAGACACTAGAAGAAAAAAATAGTATAAAATGAAATCGCATCCACAGGGAAAATAATGTACTGAATATTCATAATTCCCAAACAAAAATTGCAAATGCCCGTCAAGCGGTGAATGTGTGAATAAACTCCAGTGCTTCCACAGCTTAGAAGACACCAGAGCCAAAGCCAGTCAGGAACAACAGGAGATGTGCCCCTCCCCCCCCAGTAAGAAGTCTGCACAGGTGAACCAGGGTAGGCAAATCTTTCACTGACACAGGGAGAAGGGCTGGGGAAAACCCTGCTGTGATAACTGCTGTGGGTTTGGTTTAGGAGTCTAAAAATCTAAAATCAACCATGGTGCCAACTGTCCACTCTGAAAACACTAAAACCACTTGAAAAAACTCCAAATGGTGAGATAAAGCAGACAATATTTCAGTAGCTATTGAAGTGAACTGCTGTTCTTTAAAACAGCAGTGTCAAGACCAGTGAGGTACCTTGGCAGGTAAAAGTGCTTACCACACATGCCTGACCACCCGAGTTTGACCTCTGGAACCCACTGTGGATGACAGAACCAATTCCCAAACTTGTAACGTGATCTCCACACATGCACCATGACACACGTGTGCTTGTACTCACATCATAACCACACAATAATAAGAATTAGTAACAATGGGAACAATGCAATTCTTTTGAAAAAAAAAAGAAAAAAAAAGTTACCCCATACTAAACATGCATCACTACATTCCTCTTGCTGTCTTACTCATTTGACCTTTAAAAGACAGAAAGATTCCTGGAAAACAGCTGCTAAAGAATGTCCTGGAAGTGAGTTGCATATTCTGCAGCAGCCTCACCTGACTGCTCCTGTGCTAGAGAGAACTTGTGAGTGCAAAGGGAAGAAAGTAAACACTAGGTAAGTGGCGGGGGGGGGGGGGGGGGGGGGGAAGGGTCCCCGGAAGGTGAATGGTGCATTAGTTACTTGTTGCCCTTAACAAATACATGGTAGGAAGTGACTTATGGAAATGGCTATTTAGACTCAGTTTACAATGGTGGTGGAGACATGGCAGCTTGTGTCATGGTGGCAAGCTATATAATGTTGGCAGTTTCTGTGTGTGCTTATGACGTGTGTGGAGGCCAGAGGTTAGAATCAGGAATCTTCTTCAGTGATACCCAACCTTATATTTCAGGACAAGGTCTCTTCCTAAACCTGGAACTCAATGATTTGGGTAGGACTGTTTAGATAAGCCTCCAGCCCCATCACAGGAGGATGCATACCACTGTGTTTGACTTTTATGTAGGTGCTTAGGAAATGAACTCAGGTCCTCATGCTTACATGGTACTTACTTCAACAGTTAAGTAATGTCCCAAGCCTGGCAGCTTCTTTTCTCTGGTCACTGTGATACATTAATTGGCTTTAATGGATTTAACTGTGTCAATATCTAGGGTTAGTATAGCTGTTGTCATCAGTTTGTTTTCTCCTCATGAGTAATACCATGTTTGTGCTCTCAAGAGAAAGCTGATGACTAAGAATTTGAAATAAAACAAAAAGAAAGATCTATCCAAATTCCAGATATCCTTACCCAGTACTCTGAGACTAATTTTAGATGTTTATGGTTAGTCAATTAGGACCTAACCACTGTCTTGGTTTTTACAGGACATACAGAGATACTGTGGCCTCAAGTCAGCAGGAAGCAACCTTATGAAAAACTATGCCCCTCTCCTGCTAAGTTTTGTTCTCTAAGGGTTATAGATAATTATCATTCTCCTAGGGTGGTTATAAGTTAAATCTGGGTTGAGGATAGAACAATAATATAGACTCAGGAATCCCTTTTAAAGAAGAGAAAGGGGAATATATAGGACAGACATAGGTAGATTGTTGTATCTACCTGTAAACAATTATTAGCCAAATATGAGCCATAGACAGTTTGCACTGGTATAGATTCTTGTATATTGATACAAATGTCAAATTATTTTATATGTCTTCTTGCGATAATTTGTATACTGATACAAATTCAACTATGGAATAATTTTATGTCTAAGGTAATTTGTATATTGGTACAAAATTGAATCTGTAATTGCCATATTTTACACATGCTTCTACCTCTGTTTAAAATATTTGGTACATTATTGTCATTCCCACTATGCAATATTTACCTCTGTTTAATTATACTAGACATAATATATAATTACACTAGTCATAATACACACAAGATGTTTTGTAAACCTCTGTTTAGATAATATATATATGATATATATTGAGAATACTGTTGTCATTTTACATGGTACATGTACCTCTGGCTAATGTTTATATGATAGTCATACTAGAAGTCATCACTCAAGAGACTGTACACCCATTTACAGGTTGCCTAATTTTACAATGTAAGCTTCAGTCCTTAGGATGATAAGAGCTGCAAGTCAACATTACTTATGTTTGCCATGTAACAGTCATGCTGCCTAGGCTTCCCAGACACATGATAGAATATATCAGATAGAGAGGAGTCTTCAACCATTTCATAGACTTGGAGAATATGACATTTAACGTTTTGTTACTTGGAATTCAGCTGTGAGAGACACAACGACTCCTGGCATCACTGTTCCTTTCCTGAGATGGTGTTGAGCATCAGGGACACTCCTTTGGAGTTTGTCCTCTTGCTGCTTGGGCAAAGAACTGCCCTTACCTTGATTGCCGACAGTACACACAATGTTAAATCTGGATGAACAGGATAATGGATGGAGACTGACGAAACCTGCCTGGACAGGATAAGACAGTCCCTCCAAAAATGCCCTGCTTCTGTAAGGCCTATAGCCAAAATAATAGATGCTCCAACGGTACAGAAAGCCATAGGTGATTGTCCAGGTGGCTGAATGTTGCTGTCCTCTCCCAAATCTTGAAAGCTCAGGTGATATATTTTCCTTCTCAGGTCCTGATGAGATTGAAGACTAGGTAGTTAAGGTTACGATCCTATGAAGTAACTTATATACCTCATCCTTCACCAATATTCTAAAAATGTAGGACATAATTTGTAGTAAGAGGTTTCTGGCCCAGACTTTCAGGTCTAACCTCAAGGTCCAGGCCCACAGACCCACAGACCCACAGACCCACAGTCCCACAGAGACACACAGAGGCTTCCAATAGTTTTAGGCTGATCAGCCTTAGGCCCAGGCATATAGCTTGCTAACTCTCTACCCTTAAGCTATCCCATGTCTCTTGTTCAGCCATGCAGCTCGGTACCTTTCTTTAGAGCTGCATGGTTGTCCTCTGCATCCTGCAGCTTTTCTCTGGTGCTCTGTCTGGCATTCAGTTCTCAGAGATTTTCTTAGTCTGGTAGTCCCGCCTACACTTCCTGCCTGCCTTTGGCCAATCAGCTCTTTTTATTAAACCAGTGGGTGGGACAATTATTTACCATGAAGCAACACAATACCCCTACAATAATTTTATATATTTGTTGGGTTTTAGTTGTAGTTTGACCGTGCTTGTGTTTTGCCTTTTCCTCCCCCAGACATTACCTTACAATAATTCCTATTGTATATAGTCTTAGTTTAAAACCTTCTTAGTAAGACAAAAGGGGAGCGATGTAGGAATGTCTTTCTGTATGCTGTGAATATCAATCTTTAAATAAAGGAGCTGTTTTGGCCCATGACAGGCACCATAGAAGAAGTAGGTGGGGAATCAGAATACATAGGAAAGGAAGGGCAGAGTCAGAGTCAGATAGAGCCAGCCACCCAAGAAGAAACATGTAAGGAACCCAGGTGAGCCATGGGCCACGTGGCAGACAAATTAATGAGAATGGGTTGTGCTAAAATAAAAGAGGTAGCTAGCAATGTGCCTAAGCCATAGTCCAAACAGCATGAAGCTAATATAAGCGTCTGAATCATTTTGGGGGCCTAAGCAGCAGTGGGCAGCTAAGGGGTCTGGGGCTGCAGGTTTGTGGGTCTGGTCTGGACCTCTGGAGCTGGAGGCCAAGAAACCTTATTGTAACAGATGACGTCCAATGTGGGCCGAATATCCAAATAAAGCCTAAAAAAGCTTAAAAAGGGTTCTAGAGCAGAAACAGAGCCAGTAGCAGATTTCAAATTGTGTATCTGAAGCAGGTCATTGAACAGAGATAGCATGGTATTCCAACCACATTCAAAATGGCGGTGGCAGACTGGCGGCAGGCAGTGTAAGCTGCAACCAAACCAGTTCCAAAGTCTCACAGAAGACTCGGTAGCTTGTGATTGATTTAAGGTGTCTGTTTATATTGAACAAAAAGGAAACAGTCAAAGACGGCTTTTTAGTAGCAGCATTTCTCGGGTCTGCTCTGTTTGCTGGTGGTGAATAGAGATGCAGCTCCTTTAAGAGAACTTACTGAGTCAGCTTTATCTGCAATAACTGTGGCTCTTTAAGAGAGTGGCAGCACTTTAAAAGCTCTTCTGGTTGGAAGATGATTAAGGATTCACAATAAAACAGATTCAGATGGAGAAAAGAAACCTGTGAACGGGTTACAATGTATGTAAAAGGTACATAGGCTTCAGAGAGAAAAAAGAGTAGAGAAAGTCTGTAAAAAAGAGAAATAGAGTAATAAAAATATAGTAAGCCATGTAAAGATGGAAAATAGGCACAGAATCTGGATTTTGGTTATTATTGTGTTTTCTTTTAATTTTTTAACTGTTAATGAGCTAACTGCAGAAAGACAATGGATTGCAAAGGCTACTAAGTTAAACAAGAATATATATTTTAAAGGTGTCTTGATTTTGAAATTTGGGTCTAAGGATTTATTGCTTTGGAAGAGTTCTGCTTTTGTTTCCACAGAAGATGAGAACCTGTGGATTGCTTCCAGGAAACTATGGTTTCATCAACCAAGACCCCTTGAAAAAATCTCTGATAGGAAGAGATGGTCGTACCAGCTCATGGCTGCAGATTATGATCCAGTCTCAGGAACTGGTGATACTGTCAATGCCCCTTGATCCGCAGGAAGTAGTAATGGAAAACCACGCCCAAATCCTCAAAATATTCTTTATAAATGTTTCTTTTCATTATAAATGGTTAAGGGTTATAATTAATCTCTTTCTAAGAAGAAAAGGAGGATATGGTATATGTATGATTTTAAAAAATTAGCTTATTGAATTTACTTTGATCAAAAAATCAGCTGTTAATCTCAATATGTTTTACATTGATATGGATTTTGGCTTATTGATATGAATTTAAGGTCAATCTTGTTATGCTGTATGTATTTTTCTACTCTTGTTTAAGGTATGATGTTTATGTAACTGATTTAGAATTGTCATGTATAATTAAGAAATGTATGTTAGTTAGATTTTTAGGTATACAAAGATATATTTCAATTAGATAAGTAATCTTCAAACACTTCTAAGATCTACAGGATATGGCATTCAAAATTATTTTAATAACTTAGATTTTTCTGGACAGTGAGACATATCTGCTCCTGGCAGCACCAACCTACTTCAAGAGAAAAACTTCATGTAGAGTCTACTTTCTTTGTGGCAAGAACCTGTTCTTGTATTGACTGCTTGACAGTAGCTGTTTAAACTGGACATGCAGATTCCATAGAAAGGTGACCTCTGAACTTTGGCAGAACAAGCTGAGATGGTCCTTCAGGTTCCTGCTTTACAGAGAAAACTGTCAGACATTCTTCAGGACACAAGGAGAAGTGACTGATGAACTATACCAGAATGGGCAGAGCGTATTTCCTGCTCCACAGAAATGAAAAGAGACTCTGGGCCTGTAGGCTGAAGATGGATGCTCCAACTTCATAAAGCAACTTTGGGTGACTGTCCAGGCAGATAGGTGTCATCTCTGTCATTTCTAGATTTTGGAAGCTGATTGTACTTCCTGTTTACTTGGGTA
Source organism: Phyllotis vaccarum (assembly GCA_033318265.1). NCBI lineage: Eukaryota > Metazoa > Chordata > Mammalia > Rodentia > Cricetidae > Phyllotis > Phyllotis vaccarum. Next base: position 1,860,016 of record JARWLC010000005.1, read on the forward strand.
AATATTATATCCTTCTGTGGTCTTTGATGTAGTTTTCAGATAGTTATAGGTATAGTTTTTCTTGGTTATTTTAAAAGGTATATTGGATATGAAACTTTAGATTCGTAATGATAAGGTAGATGATAGAGTGTTTTCTTTAATTTTGCTAAATACAAATAGACTAGATGTTGTAACTGTAATTCTTGCTTAATAGCTATTTTGTTATACGTAATTTTGCTATGTTAAAATTGAAACCTTCCTTTTTGATTAGACAGGAAGGGGGAGATGATGTGGGAATGTCTTTCTGTATGCTGTGAATATCAATCTTTAAATAAAGGAGCTGTTTTGGGCCATGATAGGCACCATAGAACTAGGTGGGTAATCAGAATACATAGGAAAGGAAGAGCAGAGTCAGAGACAGATCGAGCCAGCCGCCCAAGAAGAAACATGTAAGGAACACAGGTGAGACACAGGCCACGTGGCAGACAGATTAATGGGAATGGGTTGAGTTAAAATAAAAGAGCTAGCTAGAAATGTGCCTAAGCCATAGTCCAAACAGCATGAAGCTAATATAAGCATCTGAATCATTTTGGGGGCCTGAGCAGCAGTGGGCAGCTAAGGGGTCTGCAGGTCTGTGGGTCCAGACCTCTGGCACTCAGGGCCAGGAAAGCTTATTGTAACAGAGGAGATGTGGTGGAATTCAGGTACTAGCTGACAAGACTGGGAGGCATATCTTTGGAGTTCTGGGACCCTGAACTGCCCTGTTTTGTTCCTGTGTTCTCAGAGAGCAGAGTAGCAGACCTGTCGTGGGGCCATTCCTATCTTCAAGAATTGTCTTAAGGTTCAGTTTGCATGCATGAGTGTTACTATACCCTTTAATAAATAGTATCCTTGGTATGGTATACTGTAAGTGAGTATTACCACATTGCAGGAGGAGGAGAAAGGAAGAAGGAAGAAGAAGGTTAAGAAGCTGAGATGCAAACTGTTGTTACAGGAAATTTACTAAGTAAAATTATAGGAGAGAAACAGAAAAAGTCTTAAGATTCGTATGGAAGTAATAAGGTCTGTAAGAAGCTGGAGAACCTGACTCTAATTGTGCATATAACTAAACAGCACACCACTGCCACAAAAACAGACATGTAGGCCAACAAGTCTACAGGGCTATAGCCAAGTGCTATTTGACTAACGTGTTATTGTAGTTTAAATGTAAAATGTTTTTCATAAACTTGTGTTTGGAGATATGGTTCTCAGACTATGACACTGCTCTCATCAAATGTGGAATAATTAGGAGAGAGAGCCTGGCTAAACAAAATACATCTTGAGCAGGCCTCAACGTTTCACAGCCTGGCCCCATTTCCTGTTTTTTCTCTACAGCATCACTATGGACACAATGTGACCAGCTGCCTCACACCACTGCAACTCTGGTTTCCCTCCTTTCTTAACTGTAAACTCAACTCTCCCAACCATCAATTGCTTCTGTCAGGTGCCAGAGACACACTGGAGAAAGACAGCCTTTTCAAGAAATAGCACCAGAAAGACTGGATGCCTACACGCACCAAAGAGGAGATCCCGGAGTCTCACCTGCACAAACACTGATTCTAAATGGATCACAGAATGTTTTTTATCATTAGGCAAAGTTATAGAGAAAACACTTAAAAGCTCTGGCATAAACAAGGACTTCCTAGAGAGGACTACAGTGGGCCTGAGATAACAGCAAGAACTGACAAATGGTGTCGTGTGAAAAACCAATGGTCCCTAGAATGTGGAAAGGAGAGTTAGTAACATCAGCATGGCAATGAGCATAAAGTTTCTCAAACACCCAGAAAATTGAAGCATTGTGTCCCACAGCAACAATATTCCTGGTTTTGTGCCAGGAAAAAGCTAGACCACTATGCACAGATACACCTGTTGACCCATATTTGCTGCAGCACTATCCATGATAGCCATGTTATTATGAACAGGTTGGTGTGTCCATCAAGATATACATGAATGAAACAAAATTTTATTCAGCCATCCAGAAGGATGAAATTAGGTCATTTGCATAAAAATGGATAAAACTAGAAATGATCATGTTAAACAAACAAGCCAGCTTCAGATAATTATTTCATGTTTTCCCTCATGTAAAAAATCTATAGTTTGCAAAGCTATGCATAAGAAGATCAATGTGTAAGTATTTGGGGTGAGGAGGAGGTAAGTAAGGGGGTTGGGGTTGGAAAAGGAAGCTGAGTGTGAGTATAAGCAAACTATCATAGATGTATGAAGGTATTAAAATGAAGCCCAGCACTTTCTGCTGTGAATATATAGCAATTAGAATTTCATGTAAAAATAAGTTGTCTTGAAAAAATTTATATGCTACCATAAAGTCTAGGATAAATAAGGCACGTTAATAGCTAGTTCTTTTTTCTGGGTGACATATATCGCCTATCTTCTCTTTTTCCGTTGTATTCTCCCTAAATAACTCTGAAAGGCAAAGATGGAAAGAGTACAGAGCAAAGTATGACAAGTTCTTTCTTTTCTGTCCTAAGGGAGACTCATTGGACACAGTGCTTCACTCCTGTCATCCTAGCACTTGGGAAGCAGAAGCAGGAGGATCAACCAGGAGCTTGAGGTCAGGATAATTTGCATAGTAAGTCTCAGGCCAGCAAGGACCACACAGTGAGACCCTAAATCTTAAAATAACAAACCTTGTGTGTTGAATCGTCAATTCTGACAATGGCAGTGTTTACAGTTTTTATTCATCCATCTGTGGACCACAGTACTGAGCATTCCTGGCTGAATTAAGTAAGATCCCACCATGCAGAGACTAAGACAGAGGAGCCAAGCCCAGCTCTCAGCACACACATAGTAACTGCCTGTAACACAACTGCCTGTAACTCCAGCCCCAGGGGATCCAATGCTCTTTCCTGCCCATCCCACCCCAGACACCCACACACGAAACATACGTTCTTATAGGCACATACACACACTATGTACACACAAATTTAAAAAAAATCTTTTTAAAAGATCCACCTCCCAGAATACCACAGGAAAAACAACAAATTGTAAATTAATTATGCTTCAATTTGATAAATTCACATACCAAAATGTATTAGATATTATGAGATGAGAAGAAATATCAACTAAGTTCCAAGAAGAGCTAAAGAAGGCTTACTGCTAAACACTAAAGTTTGGTGTTTAAGAATAAACCAGGTACATCCAATAAAGAAAACAGAATGGATGGTCCCCAAAAACTTCAGAGCTACTTACGATCAGAGAATTCCACGTACAACAGTGAGTATCTAAAGAAGACCTGTATGGCCATGTGACCTCTAAAACATGGAATCTACCTGAATCCATGAGTGAATAGAGAATGTATATATTAAAGTACGTGAGTGCGTAGGTGCGTGCGTGTGTGTGCGTGTGCATGTACATGCATGGGGATGGGGTAACCAGACTAAAAAAAAACTCTGGGAAGAGGAAGAGGAGAGAGAGAGGCCAGTAGATGCAGAGGAAGAGGACGAGAAGCCTGCTCTGAGCAAAGGTACCCAGCCATGTGGCTAACCAAGATAAGAACCATGTGTTAAAGAATAAGGTGAGCCATAGGCCAAACAGCTTTTGTGGGATTATTTGAGACTGCTAGTCCAGACCTTGGGAGTAGGCCAGGCCAGAAACTTCTGACTACAAGTGTGTGTATACTTACAAACATAAAATAGAATCATATTTAGTCCTCAAAGTAATTTTGCCTGTAAAGGAAGTAAGCCAGTCGCAAAGAGACAAACACAATGTATGACTTCATTCAAATGGAGAATTCTGAAAACCTAAACGCCTTGAAGTAGAGAGCTGACTGGTGGAGAGTGATTAGTCAAAGTGTAAAAAGTTTTAGCTCAGCAGACTAACTTCAAGAAATCCCAAATATACCAACTGATGCATTGTATCACTGAAAATTGCTGAGGGAGTTGATGTTAAGGACCCCTATCACAAATAGATGAGAAAGGTGACATTAATTAGGCTGGTGTAGCACTTTGATAATCTATATACACATTTGATCATGTATGAAAGAAGTAGTTTTGTAGTTATGTGTACATGTTTATATGACATGTGTATTAATGCATGTGAAGGTCAGAAGAAATGTCTTTCTCTGCTCTGGGTTAATGCTTTTGTATACTGCAAAGATTTGTCACTTGAATTGATTTAATAACATGCTGATTGGCCAGTAGTCAGGCAGGAAATATAAGCAGGACAACCAGACTAGGAGAATTTCTGGGAAGAGGGAGGGCAGAAGGAAGACACCAGTCAGCTGCTGAGCAAACAGGACATATAAAAATAATGCAACAAGCCACGAGCAAAGCATAAATAGAAATACAGGTTAAAGTGAAAGAGCCTGAGCTAATGAATAAGTATCTATAAGTAATATTAAGCCCCTGATAGGGTTATTTGGAACTGGCAGGTGGGAGACGTTCAACTACATTTCTCAATTGCTCTCTACCTTAATTTTTGAGATAGGGACTCTCATGGACCTGGAGTTCACCAATTCAGCTAAAATGACTGCCAGCAATCCTCCTGTCTCTGCCTCCTCAGTATTGGAGCTATAGATGTTCACTGCTGTGACTCTTAACATTGGTATGAAGTTCAGACTTAGCTTCAAGTTTCCACAGCAATACAATGAGCTCTTTCCTAAAAATAAGTCACTTAAAAACATTCAAGCAGGAAGGAAGTGAAAGAAAAACTTTTGTGCTGATGGGAAAGTTTATATCAGTTTTGGATTGGAAGCAGCATGGAAAGTTAGAGGGAGAGCGAGTAGCTCAGTGTGGCCAGAAGTAGGGACACTTGAAAGATCAAAGTGGCAGGAAACTGGAAGGGCTTAGAGAGCCAGGCTGTGGCTCATATGCATAATGTTCTGTTGCTCTGTGGAGACTGAAGCCATAGCCAATGCAGCCAGGCAAGGGCTCTCTCGGCCTCCCTGAGCCACATTCTCAGCTTTATAAACCTGATACAGCTCTGCTTTAGAAAGATTGATGGTCTGCAGTTGGAGATACACAGGAATGGGGAAGGGGGCTAGAGCACCAATTGTAACACCACTAGAATCATCTTTTATTTCTAGTTTGAAGTAATCTTTGTTTTGTGGGAGCAAAGAAGCTAAAATACGGAACACTAAAAAGTACATGCTTCTTCTATTATGGTATGTGATACCTCTAACACGCTAATACATGATTGTTCCTTAGATGGAGAGTTCTCTATGAACCAGGAACATGGATCTTATGCTTTCTCCTTAATGCTAATAACAAACAAGCAAGACAATCATGTAGACATGGAAACACAATGTAAGTCTGCAGTAAGAATACTTCAGCTATCCAAGGTTATGAAGGAATCAAACAAAATAGCCATGAATCAGCCTTTTGGACAGAAGTTTGGCTGATGAATCTAAAAGTGTAGCCATCGAAAAGTTAGGAAAAGAGTAACTGCGAACAATGGAGAGGGGAGGTAAAGGATGCTGGCTTTCATATGGCTAAGGCTCAAAAGCAGTTCACGAGAGCCAGCCATGACTCCACTATTCCTAGGTGAAGGATTTTCCCAGCTGTGCTTTAATTTTCCTTCCTACTAGCCTGTGTCAGAAAGCCACAGGAATCATATGTCATTTCTAAATGTCAAAATAGACAACAAAGAGCCTAATTTCAAGTAAAAATGAACAGAAATGTGTCATGCCCAAGAACCATATGAACTTATAAAAGAGAAGAAAGCACAGAAAAATAACCCCACAACAAAAAATGCCAAACAGATCAAAGTCATAAGCCCAAAATATAATTATCTCCTAAAAAAAGAGACACAACTCAAGAAATACTTTAAAATACAAGAAATAATTATTTCAGAAGTTTGAGAAATAAAGAGCAAATCAAAGCAAACAAACAAAATTAACAAGGACCATGGGAGACCAGCTCTCACGGTCCCTCCAAGGTCATAAAGAAATGCCCCAGAGTAGCAGGGATTAGAAACCTTTTTTATCTGAGAGTAATTAAGAATAAATCTCTACCTAACTGAACTAGTAAAATAAGGAAACATTCACATCATCTGATGGTGACTTTCACTTTTACTTCTTAACAATGGTCTCTGACTCTTTGTGTCTCTGTTCAGCTACATATTTCTACACCTCTGCAATTCTCTACATACAACTACATATCTTTCTTTACATACGTGTGGCAATACATCTCTATACACAGTGACATCTATTTTCACATGTCTATACATCTTTGTTTTACATACATTTCTACATCTCATTTTATACAGTTTCATCTTTCTTGCCTCCACACTTACAAATCTTCATAAAACTATAGCTACTCATCTCAAATACACAGCTCTCTCACTGTACAGTTCTTTGCACAGTTCCTATATGTATCAGCAATAACTCTCACAGCTTTATCTCTCCCCCGCACACATACTTCTTCTACATCACTCACTCTGTGCTCACTCTCTCTCATCCATCCATTCTCTCCATCTCTCTTTAGGCTTCTTTTACTTCATCTCTTACTCAGCACATTCGCTCACACTCTGCACAGCTTCACCCCTACATTACTGCTGCTCTTACACACTCTCATTCACACACACTCATCCCTCCTTCTCTCTTCCCCCTACACTGCTGCTGCTCCCTACATCCTGAGTCAAACTCTGGACAATTATATATTTCCAGGGCCCAACCCAGTCTCATAACACATGAAGTCATACAGTTTTTCTCAGGCTAGTAAGGTCACAAAATCAGCCAGTGTAAATGCTTGGCCTCACACATAACTTTTTCCCAAACAGAAAATGACATTGAAATTCAGGACTTAACAACAGTACAGGTTGAACCATGAGTGGTCAGGGTACACGCAAAAGTCAACTATTTCAAGGGCGGGTGGGTATGTCTCAAAACAGACTGGCCTTAATTTAGCAATAAATAACACCTGTGAAATTAATCTTTACATATTTTCTGCAGGAGCGGGTCTGTTTGAATTTGTTCTGAAGTCTAAAATTAGTTGTCTTTGAGGCTGAAAATACTGTTACTTTCCTATGTCAATATAGTAGTTATTTCCTATGTTAGTAAAATATTCTGGTATTATTTCTATATACATCAGAAATCAATTTTCTTGGCTATCCATAACTATAAGTGTGCCCAAAGATATAAAACACACTACCAGTGGGGAAATAAACCCTCAACTGTTCTTGAGAGGCATAGTGATGACACCCGAAAAAGTTACAGAAAGAAAAAAACTGGACATTAACAGTCAGTGACCTTAATGCTCTGCCAGGTGAGGCTCCCCATCAGGGAATTATATGTGTGATGCATCAACTTGTCAAACACTAGTTGTCACCTGCTGTATACTTCCATGGCCATCAGCACAAAATCATGAACAAACAGGCTAAAGACACATGGTGAGATCATCTACAACTTGTATCTTCCCACATCTTGGATCCATTTAGTCTACACCTTATTAATCAATACTCCAAAGAGAGCTGAATACCATACCTCAAGGATTCCTTGACTGACTGCAAGGCCACCTCAAGCTCCAGATTCTTCTCCCACTTCCTCAGAGCTTTCTTGGTCTCCCTTGCTGCCTTCATCTCCATATATTTATCCACATTCTTTCCCTGAGGGATTTCATCCAGATCCATGCTTCTCTCTCTTTCACTCCATACCTTCTGGGCCCCAAAAGCAGAGCACTGACTCCCACACATTGTCCCTAACCTCTACATATGCACCATGGAACACGAACACACATATACAATAAATAAATGCATGTGATAATTTTTAAATTTAACCTTACAAATGCTGCATTCCACATAAAGCCTAGAATTTAATGTCTTCTGGTGATTGTATATGACTACAAAAACACCGTGATGACACACAACACTTCTACTACCTCAGAGAGTGTGCCGACCTCCTGGATGAGACAGTCAGGAAACACTGCAGAGACAAGAGCCGGAGCGTCTGCCCTTTGCATTTCTTCTTTACAGTTTCAAGATCTTCAACTCATGGTGAGTTTACTTCTTTTATTTGAATAGCAGCTGACTATTGTAGGCTGGCTGCCATTGAATTCATGCATCTTCTGGTTTGCATGTGACAGACCCATACTACTATGCTTGATTTCCAAATTTCTATTTTCAGTTCCAATCTAGAACACAGTCAATTATTTATACTAACCCTTACATATCTAAGGCACCCCTTAAATATGCAGAGTCCAGACAGAATTTCTTGATCTGCCTTCTACAGAACTGACCCACTGTAGCTCTCCCACGTCTAAGTAACATCCTTAATTCTGTGATTTCTTCACATACAGTAATGCGTCTGCCAATCTCTGATGCCCCACCCAGAATATTCGCCAAATTGCTTCACTTGTCTCTACTGCTACTGTCTTTGTCTAATTCAGGCTTCAGCAACTTTTGTCTGTCTTGGGCCAAGGAGTTGATATCTTATGCTTTATGAGACCACGGGCAACAATGAGGATACTGTATAACTACTATTAGAATAAGAAAGAAAACTGGGGGATCAATAAAAGCTTCAGAAGTTTGGAGATATCAGAGGGAATCTACCCACAGTCTATGTAGGGGGTTAGTAAAAGCTCCAGAAGTCCCAGAGCTCTAACCACAGTCAGTCTAGAAAAATCAGAGTGGTGATTCACACCTTTAATCCCAGCACAGGGAGTATCCTGGGAGTGGTGACCTACACCCTTAATCCCAACTGAGTCAAGGTCACTTCAGATTATAGAAGGAATTCCAGGCTCCCAAGCAGGTGTGGTGGGGCCATGCCTTAATTACCTAAAGAGTACTTAAGACAGGATAGAAACTCAGAGGGAGCCATTCCAAGGGAAGTGAGGCTGAGGAAGCTGGAAGACAGCTGGGTAAAATCTGACTGTGGTGTTTATTCCCTCTAGTATCTCCAACTTCTTCAGAGATCTATCTCTGAGTCTCATTCATTCGTGTGACAGAAAACAAATTTTTTGAGAAAATACTCTCTTTTAGTGGACAAATTCAAAATATAATAAATAACCAAGCACGGTTTTCATAATGCTCATTTACCACTATCAGTAATAGATTTTCAAATAATTTATTGATTCTTTGAGATTTAATACAATGCACTTTGTCCTTTCTCAAATCCTCCGAATCTTTCTCCAGCTCCCTATCCAGACAACTTCATTCGTAACTTCTCTTTACACCCCGCTCCAAAACACAAGTCCAGTCAGTACTGGCATGGGGCCTGCCCTGGACTGCAGCTGGCAGAGCTATTATCACAATGAGAATGGATTATGTTTTCACAGGACAGTTTCAATTGTTTCACAAAGTGCTTATTATCAAAATCACATAAGAACCTTTATCTGTTAAAATCTAGCTTTACTAAAGTCTCAGCATTTCATCTATTCTGAAGTCCAGGCATATCACCATCATCATCATCATCATCATCACCTTTTTTACAGATGGGGATGCCAACACTGGCACCCCTGTGACTAACCGCAGAGCTCGCTGCGTGAAAGGCAGTCAGAGACTGGTCTCAACTACTTTCAATAGTGATCCCACATTGCCAGTATCGTCTCAGCTCAAGTTCAGACAGAGGCTCCTGCCTGCAGAAGACAGTGGATTTACAATACGGGCTTTCCTCCGCACTTGCCCTGGGGAAATTATAATTGGCTTTTTATTCTAGCTTGATGAGTTCTTCTGGAACGTTCTCTGAAACAAGGACAACCGTTTCAGAAGCTGGCTAAACTGAACTATCCTAGTTGATCATTACACACTGTGCCTGAGACAGACAATTATTATCTGTCAAACATACATGAAGTTAGTATTAAAAACCAGCTTTTAACCAAGTGTAAGCAGACATTTCCTCTCCTGACCACCTGTTCCCAAATAACTGGCAGCTGCTTAGATTTACACTTCACACTTCTTTAATCCCAGCACTTAGGAGGCATAGGCAGGTGAGTTCAAGGCCAGCTTGGTCTATAAAGTAAGTTCCAAGACAGAACAGTCAGGACTATTGCACTGAGAAACTCTGCCCCCCACACACACACACACACTAAAAAAAAAAAAAAAAAAAAAAAAAAAAAAAAAAAAAAATCAAAATAAAAACCACGTGGCTAGTTTTGTCTGATAACTTTGCCTTATGACAAGTTTGTATGTAAACTGCCCGGGCCACACCTGAGAAGCTAGCAAGACTTTATTAAGAAGTAAGATGTTCCTAAAACATAGCTACCTTCTGCCTATTTCAACTACCTCCTTTTCAAGTTTAGAATGTCAAAACCAAAAAAATCCCAGATTTTTTTTTTTTTTTAAAAATCTCCTTCTTTTCTTATATTTAGTCTACTCCAACATCCATGCTTCTCACTTCTTCAGAACAAAAACTCTAAAAGGTTCTGTTCGCAAAGCAACTTCAATAAACACAAGATTAGTAAAGCTGTCTGCTCTGGAAACAATACACACACACAACAGTAAAACAGGCTTCACAGGTGACATGGAGGAGGAGGCCTTTCCTCTTTGTCTCCCTCACTCCCAACGACAATATTTTCGTTAGCCTCAGGCCAATGCAGCTACTCTTCTCTTTGCCTACAGCCTCCTCCAAAATTCTCTTCCTCTCTCAGCAACTAAAATATAATTTTCTAGTTAACAGTAGAGGAAAAGATGTGTGCATGTGTAGTGGAGTGAGAGTCAGAAAGCTATTTTTCCTGCTCTTAAATTAATGAACATCTCCAAATTATAAACCTATTGCTAAGACCAAACTGCACTCAGCTCCTGGGACTGCTGTCCAAAGGCAGGTAGCCCTGCCTCGCGTTAATGCCTTAAATTACAGTCATACATACACCCCAGCTGTTAAACTGTGATTAAATTTTTTGAAACATAGTGAAAGCAGTTATTTCTGTTCTGCTGGGGAGCTTGTTCCTAAGATCTGTAACCATAATTGATGTTTTCAGGAAAGTGAAAAGGAGATGGTTAATAATTACTCTTTCATTTCCTACTTCTGTAGGAAAAAACACTAACCCCTGCTTATTCTGTTATATATTTATATATCTGACACAACTAAATACATGGGTTCATATTACATTTGGTGACTCTGGAATAATCACATGCATACAGTACAAAATAACAGCTAATTACTTCTAAGAGGGGTGGGAGTGAGGAGAAACATCTTAAAAACAGGGAAAACGAATGTTTTAAGGCTGAAAACATGTTATGGAGCAGATTCTTTTTTTTCTATGCATGAGTATTTGCTTGTAAATATAAGCAAGACTGTAAGCCCCATTATTCAACTTTCCAATTAAAAAATTATTTTAGAGACAGTGATAGAATGTTCAATCACACACGCACACACACATACACACACATGCACACACACGCACACGCATATACACACGCACATGCACACACACATATACACACGCATACACGTGCACACAATATACACACATACACACACGCACATGCATATACACATACGCTCATATACATATACACATGCACACACATATACACACAGAGGTAAATACAAAAGTTAACTTCAGCATAAACACACAGGATAGGATTAAAACTAAAGTTTATTTTCTGATCTTGTGAGAGCATTTTAATCTAAACCACTGATAATGACAACACCTATTTTTATCTTTCTAAAATGGAAAACTGGGAAAAAAAAGAATTTTCAGTTAAAACCAGAATATTGTAGTCTTTTCAAAGTTTGCTCAGTTTTTGTATAGCTATATACTTGTAAATATACCATAGACAGTGCTCACAGCCTATAGCAAAATTGCCTTTTTCATATTCTGTGCTTGGGTAGTCCACTTTACCTAGGCCTACTAAGTAAGTACTTTAAGTTATCATGTTACATGACCTATTTAATACTCCAATTAGTTCACAGACAATCCATTCAATCCATTATTTTGCAGTAAATGGAATGGGATTTGTGTGACACTATTTCAAGTTTATCTGCTTTAACATGGAAAATTAGTTCCACTTAATTACCTAACACACAAGTCAAGATTTCTGCAATCACTTACAACACATTTACTTTCTCTTGAAAACATTTGGTGAGAATAGGAGAAAATAAAAACCCGTCTTCAAAAGTGTATGGTGAGCAGCTCCCATCACTCAATGCGGAAATGGTTAGACCTTAGTGCATCGTCAGATACTTCCTGAAGACAGCCCGCTGTGAGCAGGTGCTTAGAAGTCAAACTCACAACACAAAGAAGCAGGCCAGGAGCAGTCAGCTGGCTCTGCCTTGAGAATGTCTGACAACGTCACTACACAAAATGGGAAATCTAGCCTGTGAATCACTAACAAGAAACGCAGGGGAAGAGCAGAAAAATTACACTGTAAGAAATGGAAAATCCTTTGAGTCAGTCAAAGAAACATTGAAGAGCATGTTTCAAAGGTCAGGAAGGGAACCAGGCATAGCAATACTGGTAACGACAATAGAAGGTTCTGCTGATCCGGCATGCTCCTCTCTGCAGAGGGTCTAACACACAGGAAGGAGACAGAAAGTGAGTGCGACACAGAGGACACAGTACATCTTCCATGTTCTTTTCCACTTCTGTTAAGCCCTCCAGGCAGGAAATCATTCCATCTGTAGGAAAAGCTCCAGTTTTTGTTAAGTGTGTTAAAATGGGGGGGGGGGATCTGTTTTAACTAGATAGGAAATCCATCTTTTGCTTTAAAATGAGCTCAACTCATTTATACATCCTTCATTAATTCTATTAATCCAGTTTGTGTGTATATGCAGGAGGTGGAGGTAGCATTCCATGCTTATATGGTTATACCTATGTGTGCATGTACATGTTCATGTGTGCATACTTGTGTGGAGGCCAGAAATCAACCTCAGTTATCATTCCCTAGGCATCATCTACCTTGTTTAGTGAGATAGGGCCTCTCACTGACCTGGAACTTGTCTTTCAGGCTAGGCTGGCTGGCAATAGCAAATGCAAGGATCCTCCTGCCTCTGATTCCCCAGAGCTAAGATAACAAACATGCTCCTCTGTGACTGGCATTTCTCATGAGTACTTGGAACAGAACTCAAGACCTGGACTTGCAATGTAAGCACTTTACCAGCCCTTTAACCCAACTAATTTGTAATGATAAATATCAAAACCATGGCTGATGCATGGAGGGGACATTAAGACAAAAAACAATATAAAGAAAATACGTATGGCTTTGTCTTTAACACTCTCTGGTTTATAAAGGGTTTAATACGCAAGTTGTCTCAGGCAACAGCCAGACCAGTCACAGGGAGCTTCTTTAAACAATTGACAAATTAAATTTTCAATTATATTTTAATTCAATCAATTTTACCGTAACTTTAAAACTGTAGGTTGGAGAGATGGTTCAGTGGCTAAGAACACTGGCTGCTCTTGCAGAGGACCCAGGTTCAGTTCCCAATGCCTGTATTACAGCTTGCAATAGTCAGTAACTCCAGTTCCTATAAATGTATATCCAGTTAAATATATATCACTACAGGAATGTATGGTGTCACATGCAACCTCGCTAGCAAGGACAAGGCGACACCAGGCTCTTCTTTCAGTGGTTTATTCAGGACCTTGAAACTTCTTCTGCCTCTTCTGCCACTTCTGCTTCTTCTGCCACTGGGGAAAACCCACTCCCAGCTAAATACCCTCTGGACTGCTAGTCACGGGGCGCCACATGGGCCATGCCAATAGATCCAAGTGCATGGAAGCAAGCCACACCTGGAAGCAAGCCACGAGCTTAGCCTTAGCCAAATAAGGAGTTGTTTATCTCAGAGAGCTCTCACCCTTAGCCAAATAAGGAGCTGTTTATCTCAGAGAGCTCTCACCATTGGGAAGGTGGAAGGCGGAAGCCAGCACCATCTTTAAGGTGCAACCACTAGGCTCTCTACAGTATGGCTTCTCCTGGTCTCCATGTACATCAAGCACGTAACTGATGCACACACACACATATGGAAAGGCAAACACTTTTACAAAATGCAATAAATAAATCTTGAAAATAAACTATATGATGTAATATATATTTCTGTTAAGTATTGTAGTTATATATATTTAATAAAATTAGTCTGGAATATCAGCGGTGAATCAACCAGAAGCCAAGCCTTGAAGGTCAGGGAGTGGTGACCCACACCTTTAACCTTAGCTTTAAGATTGTGGATGAGGAAATAAGAGAGCTGGGCAGAGGGAGAGAAGGGGGAGGGCCTTGGTGGGCTAAGGAGGGAGAAGTTGGAATGGGAGGATTTGTAGGAGTAGGCAAGTGATAAGTGGCCGTGGTCTAGTTCCTCTCTTTGATATTCCAGACTGTTACCAATATCTAGCTCTAGGTTTTCATTATATACCAAATAGAATTCGTACAATAAAATATAACTCCATTATCTGGTTTGAGATGGTGTGCCTTGAGTACATGCCAGACAACTATGTGGCTCCTAGGGTCATATCAATTTTATATTGAAATTATATTTTGCATATATTCTAGAATATATAAGTATATTTATATAGAATACATTAAAATTAATTTCATTTTTTACTTTAAAATATAGCTCATAAAAATATACAGATGAAAATGAGAAAGAAGAAAAACATACAGTGTTGTATGAGGTTCACATTCCATTTCTACTGTGAAGGACTGTTTCACGCCAGGGTGTGAAGTAAGTGATTTGGATATCTAAGTGCATCTGTCACAAAGGATTTCCCAGGTCACCCCAGTGAACTCTAGGGTGAAACAATAGCAAATACATAGCATGAAAAAGCAAGTCATAAACACTGTCATTTTATTTTCTACAAATGATGGTGTTTGAGGAAAACTGACTTGTTAGATAAATAGAAAAAATAATTAAGACAGTCAATGAGGGGAAGAACTTTAATTTTGAAATGTCTTCATTTCTGGTTCTTTAAATCACTCTTATTTGATAGATTGGTCACTGGCTCTCACTAGGGTTCTTTGCAAACTTTTGAGCCTTAAGTAAGAAAATAAAAGGTTGAAGCAGCAGCTCAGTGCATATGGCAGAAGTGAGGCCTTGCAGAGCAGCTGTCTCTGAGAACCAGGCAGGTGGGAGGTCATGGTGTGCACAAACCTCTGAGAAAGGAGAGAGCCAGCTGCAGACTTTTGCTGCTTTCTAGATATATGCCCATCAGAAGGTGGTACCACTGGCCTGAAACAGCTCAGGTGCTACCCAGAGCAGAGAATGGTTGCTTCCACGAGTAAAGAGTATCTTGGGTGAGTCCTAAGAGCCTTGTTGCCATTGCTCTCCCAGGAACCATTGTGGTCTGTATCTGCAGAGCTCTACCTGCCTTGGCTGTCTTATAGTATCGATTCTACCAATGTGGGAGGTCAAGAACTAGAGAGACCCCATAAAATATCCAAGAAGGCTATCTCAGGAACATAGTTACCTAGGGAAGGTTTGAGAAAAGAGAAATCTAAATCTAGTGATCCTGATCCCTCTGCTCATGCACTCTCTCCTCCCTCTTGTCAGCTGGACCAGTAGCTCAGCCTGGTGTTTATCTATGACTCTGCATCTGCCTCCATCAGTTGCTAGATGAAGGTTCTATAATGGCAATTAGGTTGGTCTTTCATATGATAATAGGGATGGACTTTAGCCCTATGAATTAGTCAGGTTTGAAGGCGCACCCATGGCCTGAGTTTAATAAGTCATCTCATTGGTTCTTCCACATACCAGAGTTTGAAAGCAGCATTAGGAAAATGTGACTTGAGCAACTCTGAGAGGGAAAACAGCAAGAAACAGAGCACAGTGAGATCACAAGCTGCTTCAAACCCCTGCAAGGGAAATCCTACAGTGTTGGGTGCTGGCATACCCAGACCCATATACTCTGTGTCAGGCTAAAAAAGCCTGGGCAAGGTCAGTGCCCTTTTGCTTACTTCCCTGATCTTTGTTGATGCACCTTTGCAATCAGTGGTTTTCCTGTTATGATGAGGAGTCTTGCACCCATTGCCAGAGAACACACTGACAGGTACAGGAACCCAAGGCAGGGGAACTTAAGGGGTATATAAGCTTGCTAAATAAAGGCTGAGGGAGCAGAAGCAGCTGATCTCCCTGGATGATGGAACTGACTGTCTCTTGAGTGCTGATTTAACCCTGACGACCCTCTCCAGGCTCAGCTACACTAGGCTGGACGCGGCACTACAGCAAGACTGTGTAGGTTTAAATCCCTGCTCTACATCTTATGTCACTACTTTCTCTGTAGTCTCAGGGGTTTCACTGATAAAAATAAGTGAGGTGACCATCTACTGTGCAGCGTTATGAAGACTAAAAACTTTACTGTATATACTAAGCTTCAAACGATCGTCCTGGCAGCATGTGCACGCTCACGATTCATGCCAATTACCCCTGATCGCTCACACTCATGCCATAAGGACCTTGTGGCAGTTTGTCAAGTCAGCTCTGAAGCTCAACCCCATAAACATGAAACTGATTCCTGTTCATAAGGAAAAAGTGTCTTAGCTTGATTTTAGCAACTCATATTTTAGCCGATGCACCATTGATGTTTCTGAGAGAGTTTATGCCCAGTTAGAGAGCACTAGCTTGGGCCTACAATTTCTTTCAACAAATGTAGGGACGCCTCAATGGGTTCATATATTCCAGATTATGTATATGCTCTCCACAGCAAAGAACTTATAAAATAAAAATTAAATTGCACTGAACATGGTCGAGGGAAAATGGTGCCAATGATTATTCTAAATACATGCCTAGCTGAAATTCCACATATCAAATAACCACCAAAAGACTATCAGCAGAGACAGACCCAGGGAGAATGAATGCTGAAAAGTACCATGAGAGAAAACCCAAATAAAACTGCTATGTCTTCTCATCACTGAGGGTCACACTATGTACCTAAGTATATAATCAAACTTCATGTGACCCAAACCACAACCATATTTCAACAAAGAATCTGCTACACACCATAGGTACAACAAAACCACCATTTTGAAGATACAAAAACAATGCATTTACTCATCAGTTCATTTTCATTTGTTTGTTTGTGGCTGTTTGCTTGCTTGTTTACATAAGATCTCATGTGTCTCAGGCTGGTCTCCAAGTCTACATAGCTAAAGAGGACCCTGAGCTGCTCATCTTCCCTTACAGGAACACACTTGGTCTCATGCTATGTCAAGGATCAAATTCAGAGTGTTGTCCATGCTAGACAAGCACTGCCACTGAACCACATCCCTAAGCCCCAACAAATGGATTTAAGTAGTATGAAAGTGTGTAAATGATATCTTTCAAAGGTCTTAGAGTTGCATCTCATAATTTACAAAGTTAGAAAATAAAATGAGTCAAAGAGTTATGATATGGAAGAAAGGTATTATACAAAGAGAAGCCAAACATCAGGCTCAGTACTGAGAGTTCAGCTCTTCTTAGACCAAAGACACACCAAATGAACCCTGCCTAGACACTACCCAGTCATCAGATATCTACTACAGAGTCTCTATTAATGGAGACAGGTTTAGACTATGCATAACACATCTATGATTCTTTGGTTTTCTATCCAGAGTTAAAGAACCATCATTTCATGCTAATGGGGATTTAAGATTCCTATTCATATGTAATAACCACATTTTCCTTTGGGCTTATTTAGTGTTTTTTTCAGGAGCCTTTGACCTCAATACAAAGTACCCATGGTGGCTTTAGCTCCTTCCATGGTTTTCTGTTTTAAATGAAGGTCAATAATTACAAAAAACATGCTATCCACCTTTTGGCTTCAAGGCACCTCCTCAGAAGAAGACACTGTACATTGTGTGTGTGTGGGGGGGGGGAGTTTCTCCAAATTACAATACTAACTTTATAAGGCATATGCTATGGAAAGTCAACCTGCATGGTCATGTTTCTGCTGACCAATGACTGCATAATTTCACATATATAAAAAGAAGGCAGTCCACGCAAGTCCTGACTTATAATTAAAAACCTACAATGAAAAAGATGACTTCTCATCCAGTAACATTTTAAAAGCCTGTGAGATTATTTATTTCCAGCAAAATATAATGTAATGGTTCTGTAAGGTTCAAAAAGAAAATATTCTCTGAAATTAAGACAGCTCAAAGTCCTCTAAAAGAAGAAAGCTTTTACAACTACCAAAAGTAGACAATGAATAAAATACAGTTTTTCCTTATTATGTCAGTATTAGGCACACGCTTGAAGCCTTCTAAGTAGATTATGTGAACACTTACCTGCACAGTCCTCTGAGTGCCATCTACGTTGACAGACAATAAGGGTGATGCCAGGTTCCACGTACCAGTCACATTTAGTTTCGACCCATCAACTTCCACCTGTTGTGACACCAAATAAGACCATTACCATGAAGAAGGACAGGAAACTAACAGATGGCTTCCAAACAACCTGTCATGTTTTACTGCTGCAGCCATGAAAGACGGGGTCCAACAACAGAGTCTTCCCAGCCATCTCTGGGGAGAGGTGAAGGACCTGTGAACAGCTGCCTCTGGGTACTGAGGCTTCAAGTGATTTCCAGTAAGTAACAAACAGCCTTCTAACTCAAAACCTAGCTGGACATGCTCCATTTACTGCAATCAGACAAGTAATGCGTATAAATTCCAGTGACACTTTGCAACCCACACACAGGGCTTGCATATAATGTCCTCTCCAAGGACCAAGGAAAACTTTCTCAGTGCTAATTTTAATGATGGTCTAAGCATTCTTATCTTAATTAAACATGTACTTTAATTAGGCAAGCCTTTTCGGTGCTAAGCAGCCAATCTATTCAAACTTTGAAAAGCTCTACCATACAATTAGTCGACAATCATAAAATTTATTTTATTTTATTTATTTTATTGTTTTGGCTTCTGAGACAGGGTTTCTCTGTGTAGCCCTGGCAGTCCTGGGACTCACTTTGTAGATCAGCTGGCCTTGAACTCACAGAGATCCACTTGCCTCTGTGTCCTGAATGCTGATTGATATTAAAGGCATACACCACCATGTGGAGCCCAATAATTTTTACCAAATCATCAAAACCAAAAAAATGCAATTTTTTTTCAAATTAGAGATAAATTTTTAATTTCTAAGTGACAGAGAAGTAGTTGAAAGGAAAAAGAAGTCAAGGCTGACGTAAAATACTCACAAAGGTTTTCCTAACTCTGGTACAGGGAACAGGCTGCAGATCACAGTACTCTTCTACTAAAAGGCATGTCAGAGGTTCCAGTCTACCATGGCCTGGCAGCATGGATGACACATCTCCACCTTCAGCAGAAGGCACCATGTTCTCTACCCGACCTTATTTGAAGACTGTCTCTAGGCCCAGTGCCTGAGTTACCTCTAGTGTAATCCTGGATGAAGTTTCCTGCTGTCCATATGGTAATTAGACATTGTTCTAGGAACATAGCCGATGAAAGAAGTGACTCTAGCATTGCGATAAGAATCTAGAAGTTTCTACATGTCTTAGTAGATCAGTCAAGTCTAAGTCAGACTGAGACCACATGGATGCAGGCACACAACAGGTACTGTAGGCAGCAGTCTTTTCAATGCAATCAAAGCACCAGGAAAGCTCAGATGAGATCGATAGCTGATGTGGGAATGCGTTTATGTATGCTGTGAATCTCAATCTTTAAATAAAGGAGCTGTTTTGGGCCATGACAGGCACCATAGAAGAAGTAGGAGGAGAAATCAGAGCATAGGTAGGAGAAACAGGGCGAAGTCCGAGGCAGATCGAGCTGAAGCCCGCCCAAGAAGAAACATGTAAGGAACACAGGTGAGCCACGGGCCATGTGGCAGATAGATTAATAGAAATGGGTTGATTTAAGATGTAGAAGCTACGTGGCAGACAGATTAATAGAAATGGGTTGAGTTAAGATGTAAGAGCTAGCTAGCAATGTGCCTGAGCCATAGGCCAAACAGCATGAAGTTAATATAAGCGTCTGAGTCATTTCTGGGGGCCTGAGCAGCAGCGGCGGCGGGTGGCTAAGCAGTCTGGCTCGGCAGGTCTGTGGGTCTCGCACCTCTAGCCGCTCGGGACCAAAGAAACTGCACTACTACAGATAGCTGCTATAGACTCAGAGAGCTCTCGGCCCACCATCATCATCTTGATACGGCTCTGACCGAAGCCCCTGGGACATGCACCTAAAGTCTATTTTGGAGGAGTGTGAGGGCAAAAGAAGCCTGAGACACCAGTGCCTTCATAAAAGGAAATCATAGCCCAGTTTACATGGGGGCTTGTTATCTCTCCTCCATACTAATAGTTGATAAGAAATCAGCACAGGTTTGTGATTTCACTACCTCGGAAGCAAGGAAGCTATCACAACTCCAGTAATAAACATGAAGTGCATCTGCAAATCTCAAATGAGGGAATGTGCCAGAAACCACTCTGTGCCTTATAGGTACTTATCAAAAATTAAATTCACCAAGGTACATATAGTGAACAATAGATGCAATGACTTTGATACTGTTATTAGATGAGTGAAACCTAGTTGTGCGGATAAGCACCAGAGAGCAAAAGTACCACAGTTTGACTCCATGGAAAGTTAGGGCAGACTGAGCAGAGGACCTCCAGGTGTTATGTTCCATACTGCTCTTCACACCAGTCTTCCAGGATCACCAAAGAAGCACGAGAAGAATGGGAGGGCGTTTCCTCATTACTACACTGAGAACCTTGCTGAACTTGCCATCACCCTACTCTTCAAAGACAACAAGTAATTGAAACAAGCCCTGCAACAGAAAAGAGAGCACAGGTAACCAGCTGTGGAAAATGCAGTCAGCCTTCCCTAACACAACATAGACAGTGGTAAGAAAAGAGCCAGTACTGCACCTTTGGATACGACCAAGGAAAATTATATAAGAGAAAAGGGTAAATAAATTAGGAGCATATAACATGAGAACAACTGCTCAAAGAAACACAGGAAGACTTCAGATAAATAGTTCTCCAAAGACTCAGCAACCATAGGAAATGTGACCTTCTTAAAAACAAAAAAGGCTCAAAGAAGAAAGAGATTATACAATAACAGAAGGAAATGAAAGGCAAGCTGGTAGAACTAAGGAAAGAAGAAAAATAACTCTACAGAGATAAAAGACACATGAAGAAGCAACCAAAAATAGAATGGAACTAAAAAGCCATACAGGACATAGAGCAACTCTACGACAAAATAGAGCGGAGAATGAAAAAGCATCGGTGAAGGGCCAGAGATACACACTTGTCTTCTTCCAAAGGGTATACAGCGGAAGCTCTGACAACCTAACTTTCGGTTTTGTTCTTTGCTGTTTGTTTTTGAGACGGGATCTTGCTGTGCAGCTATTCATGGCCCAGAGCTAGCTGCATCGACCAGGGTAGCCTCAGACTCACAGAGATCCCCCTGCTTCTGTCTTCCAAGTGCTGAGATTAAAGGTGTGAGCCATTTGGCCCAAGCAGAGTAACTTTTACAAAACCATTGATTTGTAGGGCTACAATATTAATGAGTTCTAAAGAAATAATTATTTACTTGGATAAAAATAATAATCTACACACAAGGAATGAAAAGGTAAAGCCGCACTAATCAGCAAGAGCAGCACCAACACAGAAGACCTGTGGAAACCTGAGCTAGGTAGATCAAATGAAGGAAACTAACTTTACACCCAGGAAAGGTTTCCCTAAGATATAATACAGAAATATACTCTGCAATATAGGGACGTGGAGGGGTTCTGAAAATAAGACATCCTCACAAAACTACTAAAACAATTCTCAAAGAAATACATAACAATATATACAGTGTGCTATTCTTAAGAAAACAGTAGGCACATAGACTTCTTGTTGTTTTGTATGTTTTCTGAGACAGGGTCTTGAATGTAGTCCAAGTCTGACATGAACATCACATTCTCCTTTCTCTGCTTCCCAAGGCTGGGAAGACCACAACAGCTTTCTTTAGAATTATGTGGTTTGTGTCTACTTGTTTAACTGCTGTGTTTTATGGAGCCTAGGGCCTCTTGGGAACTAGGTACGTGATATCCCCAGTCCCCGGTGATATACAATCTAAGACTTCCCACTATTCATTATTTTTCAACAGGAAGGTATTATCTGTCTGAGAAGGTGGCCTTTAAGCTAAGATCAGAGAGATGAGTTGGACCCAGGTGAAAGTGTATACCTAGTATTTGAGGTGTGCAGAGGAATATACCCAGAAGGATATAATATTTTTTTTTCAAATAATTCTAATCCTATAAGAAAGCTTTGTGTCTAAAGCACTTGCTACACAAATGTGAGAACCTCAAATCCAAATAAAGCTGGATACAATATCATTTATCTGTAATCTCAGTATGTGCTGATATATTGTATATTTAATAAAAATAGGCTGGACTATCAGAGGACAAAGCTACCTACAGAGCCAAGCCTGAAGGTCAGGGAGTGGTGACCTACACCTTTAGTCCCATCTCTGTAAGTTCAAGGCCTAACAGCCAGGCAGTAGTGGCTCACACCTTCAATCCTTGGTCCAGGAAAGTTGATCCAGGAAGGAAGATAGTAGCTGGGTAAAGAAGGGAGAGAAGGAAGGAGTTCCGCTTCCCCTGCCATTAAGGATTCCTATAGAGATGGCGGAAGAGTTGGCTAGATGAGAATTGGCTGTTCACTGTCTTCTAATAGTTCAGCTTTCCCCCAATATCTGGCTCTGGGTTTTTATTTTAGTATCAAATAGAATTTGTACACTACCAGTGCTATCACCCTAGCACGGGAGACGGAAGAATCCTCTGTTGCTGGTTTTGCTGCTTTGTTTAGCAGTGTAAAGATGCATGTTTAATTATGGAAAGATACGCTGCATGTGTTTCACCTGGATGGGCGGGGCTGGCAGACACTGAGAAGAAAGGAGAAGAATCCAGGGTCACAAAGAAGAGAAGAAAGGAGAGAAGGGGAGAGAACAAGAGAGATGCCCAGGGCAGAAGCCAGACTCAGAAGCAGAGAAAGTAAAAAAGTAAAAAGCCCCCAGGGAAAAACACAGATGAAGAAAAACAGGTTAGTTTAACTTAGAAGAGCTAACCAGAAAACAGCGAAGCTAAGGCTGAGCACTCAAAACTAATTAGCATCTGTGTCATGATTTGGGAGCTGGTTGGTGGGACCAAAAGAAATAAAATCTGGCACAATCCTCAGAGGCTGACAGGTCAGCTAGCCTGTTGTATACAACAGTGAAAATCTGAGAGACCAGCAGATAATTTTTTATCTCTATATGCAAACCATATCATACACACCCATATTCACACACACAAATGCCACACATACACACACTATATAACAACACACTCATAAAAAAACATCTTTTTAATCCCAAAGGAAAATAAAAACCCTGTGGCAAGAAGCAGCCAACACTAGACAACACACACAGATGAGGAGTGAATCTACCCTTAGCATGGGTACCCTTAGCTGCCTCCTGGGTATCTGTACTCAAATGATGATGCTCACACCCAGGCAGAGAGCCAAAACATACACTAGCCACTTGTCTTCTATTTCAAGCAGAAAGTGTACAGAGGGAATCTGAAGGTCCCACGGAGGAAGAGGAAGAGGAAGCAGTGCGACAGACTGAAAAGGTTCTAAAAGGGAATTTACAAGAGAGGAAGAGTCATCTCTGGGGTATCCATACTATGAGAAGGAAATTACCATATGCTTCAGTGCAGGCAGGAATGGGGAGGAGTATGTCAGAAAGGAATCAGGTGACCACAAACAGAGGGTACAGAGACCAAGGGAAAAGTACAGCATTGCATAGGAATAAAGGGGTGGGGAGGATCTTCCAAGCTGGCCAAGCTCTGCCCATTAGCTAAATCTGGATCTCTGCATCACTTCTCCCCAGATGTACAGGCCACAAACCTCCCCTAAGGCCTCCAGGATCTCCAAAAGCTGCTCATCAAAGCCAGGGGGATTTTATATAAATATGAAAATGGCCATTTCCAAACCTGAAACAAAGGAGACATGGAAATGCCAACATGAGAATGAGCAAAAGGTGGCGGAGAGGGGCACACACACACACACACTCCTGACAACAACATGCAGGTAAGTGTAGAAAGAGTTTTTTGGCCCATACTCTCTGAACAACACCTGAACTCCACTACAGTTGAGAGTGTAAGGACACCAGATGGCTTGCCACTCTGCAATCATCTGAAGATGACATGCTAATTTAAAGTCATGCACATTATACATTTGGATGAATCAGCTTTGCTTTGGTGGGTAGAAGTTATGAAATATACCTCACATACTTTATTTTCTGAAAACTTTCTCCCAGCATAACCAGAGATATTTTTAGTCAAAAATTATTCAAAATAAGAATATTTAAAGCATTTCACAAACAACCCAATTTCCAGAAGGTATTTTTCCACATTTAGTCACCTCCCAGTAAGTCTGCAGCAATGCTGGTGTGAAACATTTCCTGAGGTGTTTGGAACATTCAATTTTCCTATCCACGTCATCATAAGGGAAATACACACCCTAAATTTATAAGGCATTTGACTGAGATTAGTTACCTTATCACTACAAAACAACAATACAAAGTACTTCCTCGGGGCTACCACCTGACACAGTAAAAACATTGTTGCTTCTGATGTAGTGGTGGCACCTGCTAAGCTTTTAAAACCTGCACTCAACATTAGAAATTTAAAACTCAAAAACAAAGCATTTCCCAGCCCTGCAGAACAAATAGAACTATAGGAAGGTGTGGGCTTAATAGATGCATCTAGTTTGCCCTGCAGCTTTGTCCCGTGTAAATTCTGCTTTTCTAAATTCCATGTTATTCAATGTCTATAAGTTTAGCATTATGCAAAGGTAAATCTGAGCTAAAACTCAGGTATTCCTGAGTTATCCACCCATTGGTTATCTTGCTTCTGCTCCTACCAACATACTAAAGAGGCTCCACTGTTCTCCAAAAAGGCATAACTAGTGCCTGACCCTTTAACAGACTGTCATGATAGATTATTCACTTTCCTGGGGGGTTTGTTGTTTATTCTTTACAAGGTTTCCCTACATATCCCAGGCTTAACAATAAGTCTTGATCCTCCTGCCTCAAGTTCTCAAGTGCTGGGATTACAGGTGTTCCACATGTGGCACAGGAACCTTATAAATCATGACACTACACAGAAAATGAATAAGAGAGATACCGTTTTCAGATTTGACTCTCAAGTTGAAAAGAGGCATCAAAATAATATACCCAGCTCAACCTTCTCCTCCTTCTTCATTCCCATAAGTAAACTAAAGAATCATATAAATTAACTCCCAGAAGCAATTACCTCTGAGTATCCTGAGAGAATCCACATAAATCTACATGAAATCAAAACAACAAATGGAATATAAAGGCAGAAAAGAGCTGGAGAGACAATTCAGGGTATCACTGTTTGCTTTCCTTCCAGTGGGCTGTCTTTATGTACGCTGTGAATTATCATTGGGCAATAAAGGAAGTGCTTCAGCCTATGACAAGGCATTTTAGAAGCAGGCAGGAAATCAGAGTATAAAAGGAGAAGGAAGGTGGAGTCAGACATTGTGAGCTGCGGAGAGGAAGATGTAAAGGAACTCAGGTAAGTCACAAGCCACACCGCAAGATGTAGATTAATAGAAATGGGTTAAGAATGGAGAGTTAGCTAGCAATAAGCTTGAGCCATAGGCCAAACAGTATTTAATTAATATAAGTGCCTGTGTGTTTCTTTGGGACTTTGGGATTGCTGGTCTGGACCTCAGGGCTTGACCAGGCCAGAAACCATACAACATGTAATTCCAGCTCTAAGGGACCTGATGCTTTTTTCTGGTTTCTTTGAGTACCCATACCACATGTGTACATGTGTACATGAACACACACACATACACTTGCACTTAAATGTAGGGATATGTTTCAAATTTAATAAAAACAGCCTGAGATATCAGAGAACAGATCCACCTCCTCTAGTCTTGTGGTTGTTTGTTTGTTTATTTTTCCAGACAGAGTTTTCTGTGTAACAGTCCTGGCTGTCCTGGAACTTGCTTTGAAGACCAGGCTGGCTTTGAACTCACAAGAGATTCTCTTGTCTCTGCCTCCCAAGTTCTGGGACTAACAGTGTGAGCCATGGCTTCTTCTGCCTGCTCTGTCTTTCTATGTCTGCCTTAAATACTCTCTTCCTTAGGTGTGGCCCAACCACTGCCTGCCTGGGAGCCTGGAACCCCTTCTGTAAACCAAGATGACCTCAAACTCAGATTGAATTAAGGGCATAGGTCACCACTCCAGATATTCTCTGTGCTGGGATTAAAGGTGTGAGTTACCACTGTCTGATCCTCCTACACTGACTGTGGGCAGATCCCTCTTATATCTCAGGCTGTTTTTATTAAATTTGAAACATATCCCCACACTCAAATGTTCATACATACACATAAGTTTAGAACACAGGACTACTATATATAAATGGTTTTGTTTTTTTCATTCTGAAAAGAATTATTCTAGTTGGTTGTTTTTACTCTTTGCTTTGGGGGGGGGGGCGCTGCAAGCACAGCGGCTTATTCTTTCCTATGAATGACTGGTCTTATTTTGGATTGTTTGTAACCAGCTTTTCTTAAATTATCCCATGACCTTTTTTGCCTCTAGGCTTTTATCTTTCTCTATTGCTGGGTGGCTGGGTGGCTGGGTGGCTGGGTGGCTGGGTGGCTGGGTGGCTGGGTGGCTGGGTGGCTGGGTGGCTGGGTGGCTGGGTGGCTGGGTGGCTGGCTCCTGGTGACCTCCTCTGTTTTCTCTCATTCCTTATCTCCTCCCCCCCCCCCCCAGATTATTTATTCTCCTGCCTGTCAGCCCCACCTATCCTTTTACTGCCTTATAATGGCTATTAGACAAATCAGTGTTTTAGACAGGCAAAGTAACACATCTTCACAGACTTAAACAAACACAACATAAAACAGTACAAAACACCTTAAAATAATAGTTCACAACAGTTAGCTGGGCTACTATACTATGCCCATCTGGCATTACTCTGGCTTACGGCATATGTAAAGCATTCTTTCAGACTGCTGATAAAAATGCAATGCCCTATTATTTATCAGGTCTAATAATTTTGTTACTTGTTTGCTTTGACATTTAGGTGAAGTATGACAGTTCTGTGCTATAATTAATGGTTCTTAAATTTTCAACTATAGCACATTCTATGTTTTCTATTGTAAGGGGGAAAGCCCACGTTTTTGTAATTCTTTGTTGTGTGTGTACAAATGCACATGCTGCCAGACAGAGACTACCTTTTCGGAGTCCCTCTGGTCCTTCCACCTCACTGGGAGGCTTCCTTGTTCCTCTTGTTCCTGCTGCTGAGCTGAGAACTTCAGGCTAATCTGACAGCCTCTGTGTGACTCTCCCTTCCCCCTCACGGTCACAGTGCTGGGAGTCGGACACATGCCACTGCATTCGACAGTCCACGGGATCACGGGGATCAAAACTGTGTCCAGACTTGTGCAGAGCTCCCTTCAGACATGAGGCATCTCTCCAGCTCACAGTCCTGCTCCTCCACTTAACCCCAGGTGACTTTCCACAGAGGAAGGTGGTGGCTATTTTATGTAAACAAAAGGACAAGCATTCCTGGCTGTTTGATCTTTACACTATCATTTTGCAAACAGTCTGATTTTTTTCCCCCAAGATACACATAAAAATGACTAGAAAACATCAAGAGGTTAATTTATAATGACAGTGAAGCTCCATCAACCAGTTACAAAAGGTCATATTAAATATGCATTGTTATAAATATAATTAAATATATCTCAGATGATGTAAATTACAAAAGCAAAATTATGTGCTGATCTATACTACCACCAGTATGATTCTCTGGTTTCAGTTTAATTATCACCTCATTAATTGATCAGTAACAACTTTAATTTCAGTTTCATGGTTTCAAAAAAACCTCTACCTTGTCCTGCTCACGGCGTAATTACATTAGCAGTTTCCTTAGGGTTGATGCAATAAGGTCAGCCTCTGAAGATCATACTGTAACTTATATCAGCTGAGTGATAACTTCAGATAGACATCCTTTACCACAAGCCATCATGGAAGCTTGGGGTCAGATGGTGGTGAAAGGCCTGCAGCTCTCTGTGGCGCCATGAGAAGAAGAAAGCCTTTTTACTCAGCTCCCCCGATCATTCCTGTTTCCATTTCCTCACAGAGCAGGAAAGAGTAAGACAAGCACCGACAAATGCTCTGTTACCACAGGTGGTGATTTCTATCACACTACAGTCTCCCATAATCCTTCACTTTGTACTTTTCTATTACACACACACACACACACACACACACCCATTTTCTTTTGGGGGCAGGGGTTCAATGGTAAAGCTCTTACCTAGCATACTTGAGGGTCCCGGGTCTAACGTCTAGCACCTCAGAGTAATTTTGCTTGGCCTTCAGTTTCTTTCTGCTCCCCCTCTCTCTACTTGAATGAGACGGGGTTTCATGTGGCCCAGGCTGACCTCAATTCACTGTGTCGCAGAGGACAACCTGAAAACCTTGATCCTATGGCCTTCATCCCCGGCACCGTAACAGAGGTGTGTACCACCATGTCTGGTTTCCTGTTATTTTTCCACCAACACTTCCATTATTTGGCCTATAATTTCATCTGAGCCTTTAGCATCTCTTCTTCTTTTCATAAGTTCTCCACCTCTGCTGACTCCCCCAATTGAATTCCACCACATGACTTGGTAGTGCACCCACACACACAACGTGGCACTCACAAGAATGATTCTCTCCTTTTCCTGAACCCACTGCCACCACAACAGGCTATTTCCTACTAATCTTGCCTACTTTGTGTATTTCTCTGTGGCAGTTCGGCATTCTATCACTATTTACCGACATGCGAAGCTTCTCTCAATAGCCTATTTCACACTCTGATTTTAGCAGTCCTATCTAGTAAAAGTTTTCCAAAATTATTTCCTGAGCTTCTATGGCAGTAAATGACATAATTTTTAATAAACATACTAAGCAGGTATCACTTGTGCATTATAATTCCAACAATATATAATGATAATTTATGCTCTTATCTTAAAATCAGAGCAAATCTCTTCCACCAAAGAAATAATATACATCTGCTTTCTTAAATTCTCATCTATTAACAGAATGTTTTAAGTATGAGCAAAGAACACTTCGTGTCTGTCAGATACACAAGATGTGATGATACAGAGGGAACCATTGTAACTACACAGTGCTTAGGTCAGTAGCTATTTGCCTTGTATCAAATGTATTCCAAAAATGACACTTTTTTAAACATCTAAGTATTCTTCAGTCTAACCATGAGAAAGTATTACCAGCTCCACAAATCCGTGCTATCACCTTAGTTAGTTACTAGTCTTTAAAAAAAAAAAACTGCTTATAAATAGGAAACAGAAAAAAACATTGAAATCATTGCTAATCTTCTAATAGATACTCTAAATAGCTTTTATCTGAGCCCTTTTCATAAGATAATTTCATATAAGTAAAGTTTTTAACATTAGTGCACACCGTTGTGTTTACATTGCTCAGACAGCCAGCTGCTGCTATCCCTCTGGCAATAAAGAATGCCTTGTGTGATGGCTCATGAACCCATCAGTGTTTCAGCCTATGTTCTCCACACAGGAGATTTTCCTTACATAAGCAGTCAACAAAACTAAGCATTAACCCACTGTTAAATTTCCATCTAACACTGTTTAGATTTCTCTATACCGACAGCAGCTTTTAGGACAAGGGACAGGACTGGGATGTTGGATAAGCTGCAATGTCTTTGTGTCTGGACCAGCTCCTTAGCTTTGTCTAGTTTTTGCCACATGCTCACATTACCTCAAGTCATGTGCTAAAAGCCCAATTCCTTCTTGTGATACAATCAGGAGACAGGACTTTGGAGGGAATTAAGTCCAAAAGATGAGCCCTCATAATGGCCCAGTATCCTACAGGACCCAAGAACTTGTTTGCCTGATCTGTGTGCTGTACTCTTGCTACATGGCCCCAGCCATGCTGAGACAGAGCAAACAGATGGTCATCTGCAAGCCAGGGAGTGGCCCCTCGCCCAGTAGTGGGTCTGCCAGAGTGATGATGCTGGACTTGTAGCTTCCAGACTAGAAAAGTAAGCACTTGTTCTCTAAAGTCCCACAGAATATGTGGTAGGGCGGCCCAAACTCAGCTGTCCTGACAGCTATATGAGTCCAGACCAATTCCACTGTAAAGTGTCTCCTACTTTGGAATCACATTTCCATACAATTCCTCATCTTAGCAAGTGAACACAGCAATGACGCTGAGGTTTTTCAGCAACAATCACAAATGTCAATCTGCCCCCCTCCCAACGATGCTTCTTACCTTATTTCTAACTAAAATGCTTCTTCAAGCTATGTTTAACTCAAAAAACATCTGTTCCTATTCCTACCAATTATACCACAAGTTCCACTAACTAACCAACCCATCGACTTTGTTCTAAACTTTCCTCATCCAGGATCTGTCAGTCCTTCAGGAGAAACTACCTTCCAATGCCTGGTTCTCTGGGTTGCTACTTCTCTCCCTACGTTAATTTTTCCAGTATACACATGGATCTTCTGCCTTGCATATATGTCACAGGACATGAGAGAATATTATTATATAAGGAAATGTGGTCTTTGTGAGCATCAGAAAATCAAAGTCCAGCTGACTTGGTATTTGAAGTGGAATTAAAAAGAAAAAAAAAAGGCATCACCTGAAGGGGAAAGAATCAAGGTCGGAGATGGTTTGGAGATTCAGGACACTGACAAAGAACAAGCTCAGCAAACATTAAAACAAATCAATTTCTAAAACTGTATCCGCTATTAAACAACCAGAAAGAAAGAAAAGGTAGCAAGTAAGGACAGACCAATTAGAAGAGCAGAGGCGCGTGGCATTCTGCTATCTGGACTTTGTGAATGCTTTACATTTCCATGGTAGAAAGAGAAAAAAAACGGGTCATCAGGTCACGCTTGCTATTTGGACAGTTGTAAGAAGTTCCAAAGATTTCCAGTCCAAATTGTAAATAAGTTATCAAAACAATCTGGCCAGAGGGAGAAATCATTTACTGAGCGAGGCAGCAAGTGGGAACAACTTAAAAGACAGCCCATCCTCTGCTTGCTTCCCACTATAGCTGACTCCTCCATCTTTCAGAATCCCTTGATCAGTCACAAAGGCACCTACTCACACATTCTTTTCCTTTATGAGTGACCTCAACAACTCAAAAATCTTCTCAAAGCCCTATTGCCAATCAGCTGTAGCTTTATTCACCTCCACTGATCAGCTGAAACAATGGCTTCCTTGTGTCTTATGAATTATTAGTTCAAAATGTTTCTTGGCATCTGGGTATTTAATGGACAGAAACACAGTTCTACCATCTGGCCCTCTAGGCCTCCAATCTACCAACTCATTACTTTAGTCACCTCCCTACTTCTTTCGCATTCAAATAAATATGCACAGGCACCCACTCCCAACCGCATCCCTCATAAACTAGTGTATATGACCACATTTGTGCTACTTATTATTTGCTTTTGACCGTTAGTTGCATGACCCCTGAGCACACCATGGATGGGGTCTTTCTTGCTTTGAAATTCTACAGCATTTTGCATCTACATGTATTTATCCAATTGGTGCCTTTATGACCATCACTGGCCATCGCTCAAATTCCTGGAAGTCCATAAAAACAGATTACACCATTTTCTTCCATCTCTCTCATGAAGAACTTATCACAAGACCTTGAACTTAAAGCCTGGCAAATTTTTGGTAACTATCTGCTATATTAAAGTAAATATGACTTAATCACATAGAAAATCTAACTTAAAAACTGAGTGTGTAATTTATGTGTGCAACCTTGTGCATGTCATAAAGCACATGTGGAGGTCAGAAGACAACTGTCCATGTTTATAAGGGTGCTGCACACCAAACTCACATGCACCTCTGTCTGCTGACCCTTCTTACTGCCACAGAAAAACAACTTTACGATGGCAGGCCTAATAGAAAGCTATGAAAACCATGACTTAGACAAAAATATCATGGTATCAAAGAGACATGAGCCCACTGCCTCACCTTCACATTCTTCAGTACACATTTTTTCAGGCCTTAGATTATTAACCACTAACAACATGGTTCTATTTTGAAGTTTCCAAACACAGCCACTGTAAGATTAATAAAGACACTTCTAAGTTAAAACTATTTTTAGTTATAAAGTCTAATAAGATATGAATAATACTTCTATTTAAAAATCCATAAATGCTTACAATAGCTGTTATTTCAACTACATAAAGGACCCAATTAAGCTCTTTTATAATTTGAACCCTACAACAGAATCCACAAAGATCTATACCTCATTGCCCACCCAACGTGTATACAACACAGCAGACTCAACACACCTCATTTAAAGAAAGGCAGACAAAAAGAAAGAACTTTAAAGCAAGTTTAAAATGCTACTTAAAATTCTATCCCATTTCTGGGGTTTCACTTTTATGTCCAGAGAACTAAAATTATCTATTCACACCGTTATATAAATCCTTTAATCTTGGTGACTGTGAACAGAGTAAAACTACTCTATTATGTGCAAAATGGTGCTCTCAAGCCCCAAAAAGAATATGTCTGGCATGTTTCCATGAGCCGTGAAAGAGAGTGTGGCTAATATACATTAGTTTTGGTAGCGGTTACCAGATAATACACTAGCTGTGCCAAACTGAAAGCTGGCAAGCAAGGAAAGGAATAAGTGGGAAATAATTAGGAATGGTACAAGGAATTAATGAGCAAATTAAGTTCATCTTTAAAGATCTCCAGATACAACTGGAGGTGGTAAAATAATTCCTATACTTTGATTCCTTAAAAAGTTATAAAAAACAAAATCTAAAATATTACAACTAGTACTGCCAATCTGGAGCCAGGAACGAATCAACAGCAGAGTGAAAATGAGCAGGACCTGCCTCATCCCCATCAGACAGCAAAATCACAACAGTCTTGCAGAAGTGTCAGAATGGGAAAAGGTGCATTCCAGCCCTTTTCTTATGAGCTGGAGCCTCTAACAAGCATCTCTCCTGGGCCACCTCTGCAAACAGGAGCCTTTGGCTGAAGGAAACAAGAATGAAGCATATTTTAACACAAGAAGACTAAGTTATTTAGGAAGAAACCCAAAGTAGAGACACCTACTTGAGCAAGCACAAGCTAACCCTCTCATAAATCACCTAAGATGGTGCCTGTTTCTGGAAAGCATTTCAACTGACAGGAAGTATATGCATGGACGTGAGGAGTAAGCTGCCACTTACATAAGTGGACCCGCCAAGTACACATAGACAGCAGAGGTCAAAGGAGTTCCTCAATGACATTTTCATGTGATCAAAGCAGAGCATTTAGCAAGCTCAATTAGGTCCATTTTACCAAGAAAATAACTTATTCCTATATAACAAACAGTCTGTTAAGCTACATGGTTCTCACTGTAGATGGGCAACTTCTGATAAAGAAACCAGAGCACGAAAGATGGAAAGATGCAGCAAGTATAGGTCCAACAAAGGGGTTAGGCTGTTGTATAAATTAAGTGAGCAGCTGCCTTGTGTTCTAGGGAACTAACTATATGCACACGCACACATACATACACACATAAGCAGTATATCTTAGTAGCTCCAATATGCCCATCATCCAAGTTCAAAGTGTATCCTTCCAAAGCCAATCTTGTGACATCTGTATCTTTATGGATTCTAAGACTGTTAAGAAGTATGTCACACACTTCTCATGTCACCCATAAATTGATATGCACTAAGCTTAGCCTATCCTAAGACACACATCAAACTCGGGCATTATATTAATCAAATAAATTAATCTCATGATCAGCAATAATAACAATTTTTATCATATTTCATATGCTCTTCTCTGAGCACCGGGAGCAGAGCTGGGAAGCGGCAAATGGGCAGTGGAGCAGACAACTATAAAAGGTTACCTGAGAAACAGTCACTAACCACATATCCTTTATATAATGCTTTCTCTGACTTCTAGTCATTGAAGGGTGGAGTCTTAATAAAGTATTCCTATTAGTCTGGGTCACAGAAATATTTCAAGATGCATAGAAAAATGTTTATTATCATTCAAGTTTGGTAAACCCATTCAACCACTTAGCCCTTTGCTTTCTGATAAAACTGCCAACAATTAGTACCAATTGGCATGTTAGATTTTGTAACATCTGCACCTGCCCACTAGTTAGTTAGCCTGCAGAAGGGAGTGACTGGTGGCTCTAAGTTCCAGCAGCATGCCATCCCACTGACTCTGAGATAGCATTTGCAAGACGATAAATCCCTCAACTGGATTATTTTAAAATTGAGTTTTCCAAATTAAGTTTCTATTTGTTCTTCTTTAAGAGAGGGACAAATTTAGCATTCATCTGTAAATTTTATTTTGTTTTAATCTTGAGTTTTATAACTAAGAAAAATTTAACATGCAAGAAACTTACTGAATCATGCATATATTTAGTTCAAATATGTATTTATGAATTGAAAGAAACAATTTCAGGTTTATCAAATGTTAAATTTATGATTTCATTTAAACGCGACTAAACAAATATCTAATATTTTGAGCTTTTTCTCATTTTAGAGCAAATTTCTTATTATTTCCTTAGTGATTTATAAACCTCAAGTCAAGAAATACTTAATAAAGAAAAAAACATGAACATCAGAATCTTATACATCTGCACATCCAAGCATCTACTTCATCTTTATGGTTAAAAACTTGCTCACAACTTAAGCTCAAGAAATACTTTCAAAATCAAAACAATTCATCAAACTTTGCTCTATCTTTGGGTCAGAATGCTTCACTTTGGTTTACTATAATTAATAGTGACAGTATTTGTTTAAAGCCCACAGTTGGAGCACATTGCCCATCGCTGATGAACACTCATAGACTCAATGGAGTGCTTAACAGCAAACTGCAAGCTGACAGGAAGCACAAGCTGCATGTCAATACAGAAGGAAAGCATGGAGATATACACAATGTAGCATCTTCTATCTAGTGTCATTACTTAAATTGCTACTTTTCCTCAACAATCTATTTTGCAGCTCCAGCAAGTAGAATAAATGGTAATTTTATCTGCCAAATTGGGCACAAACGAGGACAAGCAACTTCATTAGCAGAACAATGCTTTCAATATGATTTTTTTCCCTTTTCCACCCAGTGCCAAATAGTAGAACAATTCAAATCAAGAAATCTAAGCAAAATTACCTCCTCTTGTTGAAGTTTATATGCTTGAATAAGCAAATGATCTACAGAATGCTAGCAAGAATATCCTTCTTGTAAGTTAGCGTGTGTGTGTGTGTGTGTGTGTGTGTGTGTGTGTGTGTGTGTGTGTGTGTGTGTGTGTGTGTGTGTTGCAGCTTAATTACAAGTTGGAATGCTATACTCAGACAAGAATGAAACATCTCCTTCAAGGTATGTTTCCAATGTATTAGGGATGGAGTGGTTTACACACATGTGCTGTGTAAAACTAAAAGACTAGGCTTGGGTGCCACTTTTGGTTAAAACGTCAATTAATGCAATCCAAACCAGGGAGTGGAATGAGACTGTGAGAAACATCCACTAACAATAAACATCCATAAACAAGTAACATTTACTACTGCCCTCCTCACCATTACAGCCTGCTCTTACACTTGGTGTTTGTAGTAGCAGCCTATAAACAAACTCAGATCAGATCAGACATAAAGCCAACTTTCCTATTACTCACCTTGATCTTGAAAAGGGGATATGTTTAGCAGCTGTAGGTCACTGTCACTAGAAATAAGCACTTTTTGTTCCACTGAATGAATTTGATGGTTACTTAACACGTCTACTAAGTTATTTACGACACAGTTTGTGTTACGCTTATAGCACACCTGGCCCCTTGCACACACTTCATCACACATCTAAACACAACCAATAGTTTTTATTTATAAGCCTGCGTGAGGAAAGGGGCAACAGCAATGTAAACCCATCTCTGTGTGCTGCCATGACAAAAGAGACCCTACGAACAAACACATTCACCCAGAGAATCCAGCAATGTCTACCTTCTGTTACGGATTAAACATAATGATTTGTTTAAGATTATCCTCCACTGAAAGGAACACATTCACTGAGTCAAAACCGAAACTTTAGTTCTGGTCATATATACATTATGAATGTGCCCTTTGCTTTCGTTTTCAGCTTTTTTCAGAGAAATGGATCTAAACCAAAGAAGAAGAACATTAACCAGCTATCTAACATACATCCCATGGATTGATTCTTCAGTTTTTATAAAAGAGAATCCAAGGCTCTGAGGTGCAGAGAAAGGAGCCAATTTGATCTGGCAATCTTAGGCAATCAGAGACTCACTGGTGAGAGAGGGAGAAAGACACACTAGCAGAAGTGGAGATTGTATGCAAAGAATGGGCACTCTGAGAGCAGCTGAGAACATCCATGAGGTAGAGAGATGTAAGCAGATACCTGGGAAAGTGGCCAAGGAGACAGGGAAGGCAGGTGGAAAGGGGTCTAACTCCTCAAGAACAAGGTTGAGTCTGACACTGTGACAACACAGGTGAGAAAGGAACCACAGGCTTTAATGGAAGGGACGCAGGGGCATGAAGAGGGAAGAAAGCCAGTGTCTGCGACAGCGTCACCAGTCTCTCTAGACAAAATTTCCCAAAATCAATCATGTAAACAGGAAGACTTTCTAGAAGTACCTTTGAGCTTTTGTGTTACAACCTCAAAAGGGGTTTCAAATGAAAAATGCATAACAGAGCATTAGAATCTCAGAAGTAATTGGCACTGACATGTCTTGCCAGTGTTTGTGTATCATTTTATCTGCTTGTACAAATTATTCACATGCTGTCCACAAATGGGAAAAGATCTGCCTGCAAAGTGTAGATGGATTTTGTGAAAAACACATGTGCATTGTTAAGCACCTACCACACACCACTCTACTAGAGTCTTCATATACATTATCTCATTCAAGTTTTGCAAATACTCTAGAAGACATTTGCCCTATTTTAGAAATGAGAAAAACCAGGGCACTTAAAAAAAAAAACAAAAAAAACTTGGCCTCTGTTGCTTCCACAGCCAACCGGTCCAGGGTCAGGCTCTAAATCCAAGTTCATCTCAATGCCTCCTGACTGTTCGTTTTCCTGTCTACCCACACTTCATAACACACTTCCATAGCAGTGGCTCGGAGAGCTAAGCGGCCTCCCCGTATGAACAGTTACATAATTGGTCAGGAACAGAGGAAGTTGCCCTATCTTCAAAGACTATTGTTTTCAAAACAACAGCTTGTTTCCCTGCCAGCCCTTACCTGGCCCCAAGCTGAACTTCATTAGTAAATGCTACTGGTAGCTAGGTTAATATTTCTAAGATTTAAAAAAAAAAAAAAAATGGAGCAAAAATTATAATGGACTATGTCCTTATGTCTGACTTGTTGAATATTTCTTGTTTATAAGACTGCCCTGTTTGCATAATAGGAACCGTGACTGCTGTGATGTACTGCATATTAACTTCAACAGCTAGAAATACAGTTTCTTAACAAGACATCTTGCAAACTGGCATAAAAAACAACCCACTAGTATTCTGACCCTTGGCATTTTGTATTTCTACCAAGATTTTTAGATCATTTCCAACAAATAAAAAAATTACAAAAACATGTACTAGTGTTATAAAGGCAAACCATTAAGAGGGCACCCTGAATAAACCATACCTGTGATTTTTCAAAGTGAGTAATTTACATAAATGCAATAAAATACTTGTGTGTCACGTCTATCATTCCCCCAACAGTCAAAGAATAGGGAACCCAACGCCCGACTGTGGCTTGGCCCTGTCCACCATGTTAAGCTTTTCTTGGCCATTTTAACTATCCAAAAGGAGTCTCTCCTGCCACAGTTATGCCTCGTGGAAGCTGATGAGGAGATGGGAAGGATCACTTAGGACTGAGACCCAAGGCAGGAGTCTCTGGCAGTCTTGGACTACAGATTCTTGGAGTATTGAAACAAGACCCCAGAACAATCTGTGAGCTGCAGCTTTGGAACAATTTTAAGCTTTAATAGCCCAAGTTGATTTTATCTTTCCTTAAAGGCTGGGGTAATATGAATGCAAGGGCAGCTTTTAGACTTTTTCTAAGCCTCTGGATGTTATCACCAAGAAGATCTGAAATTCAAATGCATGCTACTGGTGAACCACCTCCAAAGCCCCTGAGTTTTCTCATCTGAACACAATAAATGCACGACTACAATTTTGGAGAATATCACAACTCCAGAAATGTAATTAGGATGTGAGCAAAGAAGACAGAAGACGCTGTGATGATGGAGCACACTTGACCCTAGACTCTAACTAAAGGAGAAAAGATACATAATGAGGTGGGAGGTATATGAGGCACTAGCCATTCTGTTGAAACGTGAGTTTGCAGATAATTTTTTAAAATATAGTCTATCACATTGCAAAGTCATATTTTACTATGAAGAACATCTTTTTAAAAGATGTTTACTGAAATGCACACTACAGCCCTGGACCACTGACAGACAAATCAGAACAAGTACTACCTGCACTGTGACAGCCCTGGTTTGGCTGTTGGCTTTGTTTTGTGATTAACATGGGCCACATTTTCAGGTTCTGGGTGTAACCTCATGTAGGCATTCATTCAGGATCATAAGGCCATATCCACAGGTCAATGCCATCTTTTCAGTTCACTCACAAGCAAAACCTAGTAAGGCACAGCTGCAGCAGGGGGTCTGAGAAGCAAGAGCTATTCCACAGATCTCGGATGGCCACTCTGCCCAGACTGGTACAAAAGGAGCCTTGGTGTGGCCAGCTATGTTTGCTTAATAATAACAGTTGTGTAAACACGAGGTCCTCTCAGTTAAAGGAAAACCAACATCAAAAAGCAGTGAGACACAGAACCTGAAACCCCTCTTTCTTTGAAGAAACCCGTTTGAAGCGAGGTGTTTCTAGTTATGGGTGAATGGAATGAGAATTCAGCTGCAGCAAGCGGACATCCAGTCCCAGGAAGGACTAATTAAATCCATCTGAGCAGCGGCATCTTGAGCCGCCTCACACATTTCAAAGAAAAGCTCATGTCCGCCTTTTTCGAAGACATCAAAACATTTGGTGCAGCTGCGGCACTGAGGCTCCATGACAACATTGTTTTTATGGAATGCAAAGAGCTGAAAGAGTCCTGCCAAGGTTCAAAACTATCTCACCACTGAATCAGCAAGGGCAGGACATTCCTACACCTCAATACTCAGATCCCTTTCTAGCCTCTGGCCATACTTAGCAAAGCTTCTGTAAAGCCTCCAGCAGGAAAGGGAAAGCTAGCATTTAAAATGTCTCACATATTTGATGGTGTGTGGCTAAAAAAATAAAAAAAAAACAAAAAACAAACAAACAAACAAGAAAAAAAACAAAAACGAGATTTTGCTGTAAAGACTCTAGTAGCTGATGAAAGCCAGGAGAAGGAGCTAAGAACTTTGGAATTTTTCTTTAACAAAATATTCTACTTAACAGCCACTACTTGGGCTATGAATTAGAAGTTGTAGAAGAAAGTTGTGGTCAGAGCTTGGAATGCTGTCCCAGAAGAATAAAGCCCTCTTAGTAGCTAGCCTCCAAGGCTCCTGATCTCATCACAAGCCACTGCAGACATATGCCAGCATATGGGGCAACCACACATTTTTATTATTTAAAGACCAATGATAGATGTGACAGTAGATGGACGAGGTCCCAAAGTAGAAAAATTCAAGTCACCCCCATACATTGAGAGATAAAACT
This sequence comes from Phyllotis vaccarum, assembly GCA_033318265.1. Taxonomy (NCBI): domain Eukaryota; kingdom Metazoa; phylum Chordata; class Mammalia; order Rodentia; family Cricetidae; genus Phyllotis; species Phyllotis vaccarum. Next base: position 1,899,550 of record JARWLC010000005.1, read on the forward strand.
AATGTCACACAGCTGAAATTCAGTTGTCAGGCTCAGAGGCTGCCTAATATGTGCCAGAAGCTGAATTCAAACCTTAACACAGCAGGAAATGAGTGGGTGGGTGATGGATAAATAGATGGATAGGTAATGGGCAGATGGTAAGTGGCAAGGCCAAGCTAGCTTCGAGGCTCTCTTTATTCACTCAGTCATCACAGGCACATCACTAGGCCACCTCCCCACACTTTGTGTGCTCTCTCTTGTCAAGTGAAGAGCTGGCCTAGAGAAGCTAGAGTCTGCGACCATCAGCTCTACCATCTTCAATTGTTATTTCAGAAAGATACAGATTCGTTTGAAATACAACTTGGTTACTCACACAACTAAAAACTTCTTTGTCATTCCTCTGACTCTCCTAATTTGGGCACCCCATGACAGACGAATAAATTAATGCCAACTCAGGGAAAATTTACAACAGAAGATGACTACCAGGACACAAGCATTCATTGACACAGCACAGACAGAGAAAAAGGATGAAACAGATGGTTTTCTCCACTTACATTACCTTAAAACACACCTAATACTTTACATTTGGTAATAGAAATTATTATTCAAATAGGGGAAAGCCCAGTACTTAAGAAGTACCATTAGCAAGGAAGGTATGCATGAGACTCCCGTGAGTACCTGACATATGAAACACAAGGTAAAGGGGTTGAGGGTGTAGCTTGGGGTAAACTGCCTGCTTACCATGCACAAGGCCTGGGCTCCATCTTCAGCAGGGCAAACAGGAAAACTTTTAAAAAAGAAGTATGAAAATTCAAGTAGCTAAATGAAACAAAGTTTACAATACATTCCTAAATCTAAAACTATAAAGCTTGATTCAGTCTACCAACATTATAGACTGCCATTTTTAAATGTCCTAAATATCAGCGCTCTTAAACATATTTTGTAACTAAGTTAACAAAATATGCAATACATATATAAACAGAAGCAGCTGTAACAGCTTCTGGAAACTTGGAAGCACACTCTACAGCCAGAGGGTAGGCATAAGCTACTCTAAAATATGCACCTTGACATATGGAATATTTTAAGCTTTAGGAATTAGAGAAATGGCAGGTGCCGGAAGGACTCTATGACCTTCCCTGAAGCAGGTCATGAGACTGTATGAGAGGAGGCTTCCCTACCCCAGAAGAGAAAGAGCATTCTTACCTCTAAAGCCGCACAAAGAGGAAGGAGCCTCAGTAGGCCTTGCTTACTGTCCAGTTACCACCGTGCCTTCAGACACCTCACCCTATCACATTAAAACTCAGGCTACAAGATCTCTCTGGGTCTTTGCTTCTTTAAGAAGCCTCCTGTGTCAGGTACAAATGCTATTACATAAATGTGTGTGTTTTCCCCTTGTTAACTTCGTTTTTGTTAAGGGGCCCCAGCTGAGGACTCAGAAGGGTAGGAAGAAAAGATACTTTAATCTAGATAGGCAGGTGATATATTCAGATAGACCAGCTGCCCCCTGAACACCATCTTCTTCTCACACAAAGTCTTTGCACCCTCACCCCAATTCTATCCTTTAATTTGAGAGGGGCTTTTCTAGACCCTCCTGTGCCCAAACACAGTATTAGCTTGCATTGCTTTCCTGGTTATCCATTTCTAATCACACAAAACAAGACAATCAGCTTGACTATAATATTCTCCAAATTTACTCTTTAAAGATAGAAAGTGTGTTCTTCATTGAGTGAGTGTGGGTGCACATGTCACCCTACTCCCCCACAGGTATGGGAGGCTTCCACACCAAGTGCTCCTACCACTGAGCAATCTCACCAACCCCAAACCATGCTCTTTACAGAAGACAAATACCTCTTAACTTTCTTTCCTTTTTTCTTTCTGCTTAAAGGAAAACAACATAAGCCTCCAGGCCAGTGGGTGGCTCAACAATGGAGGCGCCTGCTTCCAAGCCCGATGTCTAGGACTTCCACATGGTGGAAAGGAGAGAACCAACTCCTGCCAGTCGTCCTCCGGCAACACAGAAATAAAGATTTAAAACCCTTTAGATGAACACTTTTGTCCTTTTTTTTTTAAGAGTATGAAGAAATTTGAAATATACCATGTTAGCTAGGGCTACTATCCCATGACCAAAGGCAACTTGGGGAGGGAAGGGTTTGTTTAGTTCACGTTTCCATATCACTATTCATCAGGACACTCTGAAACAGTCTGTGCTGACTCTCAGGAAACACTTCCCACATCTCACCCCAACAATGCTGGTCTCTTCTTAATCCCCGTTGGTTTCTCAGCTCCAGCTAACCACCATCGATGTCAGTAATGCAAAGGTTTACATCAGTGGTCTCCCTGTCTTGTTAACTGTGGCTGATTCTTCAGCCTCAGCCAACCAGAACCACAGAATCCTAATTCAAAAGCTTCTCTCTGAAGCTTGGGAACCAGGCCTCCATCTCGGCACTGCTCTCAGCATTTCCTGTCTCCCAAGCTCCTGCTGAACAGCCCACTGAGCTCTCAACACTCAATGGCTTTTGTAGCCCAAAGTTCCAAAGTCCTTATATGATCTCCCCCATAACATGGTGAGGTCTGTCACAGCAACACCTGAACATCCTGTACAAACCCTTCACTGCTGTAATGAAACAACAGGGCCAAGGTGGGAGGGGGGGGGGCGGGGGGAGGTAGAGGGTTGGCTTACAGTTCCGCAGCCCAGTTCATCATGGAAGGAAACCAAACAGGACAGGAACCTGGAGGCAGGGGCTCATCAGAGGCCATGGAGGGGTGAAGCTCACTGGCTTACTTGCCTTGACTTCTTATAGAACCCAGGGATGGCACTGCCCACTATGGGATGGGGCCTCCCCCATCAGTTACTAATTTAAAAACTGCCCTACAGGCTTGCCTGCAGCCCAGTTTTACAGACTGAAGTTGCCTCATTTTCAGATGACATCAGCTGGCATCATAAGAATGTAGTTTGTTTTTTCATTATGTATATGAGTGTATATCTCTGTAGTGATACGTGCATATGAGTACAGTTGCCCTGCTGAGGCCAGATGCCCCTAGAGCTCTAGTTAGCAGGGAGTCATGAGTCTTCTCCAAGAGCAGTATGTGCTCTTAACTACTAAGATGTACTCTTTATACCCTTTCAATATCCTAATGTTCTTTTAGCAAGTATTTTATAAATCTAGACATATTTCATTTTGGAGTTTGTCTTCAGAAGTGACTACATAATATTCTATAAAAAAAATGCATTCCAAGGGCTGAAAGATACCTCAGTTGAGCAGGTAAAGGTGTCTACTGTGGCCACATGAGTCTGATCCCTAGAACCCGCATGGAGGACTAAACTGTTTCCACAAATTGTCTTCTGACCTCCATACTGCATTATGGGATGTATATACAGACAGACAGACAGACAGGCACACACACACACACACACACACACACAAACATACACAAGCATATATAGCTACTCACAGAAAAGTATAAAAATAATTAAAATCATTTCACCATGATAAGACAAAATACACTATTTACCGGAAGCTAACCAATTAAGTCCCTGTGGGGATTCAATAAAAGTTTCAGAAGTTTTGGAGATATCAGAGGGAATCTACCCACAGTCTATGTTGGGGTTAGTAAAAGCTCCAGAAGTCCCAGAGCTCTAACCACAGTCAGTCTAGGAAAATCAGACAGTGGTGATTCAAACCTTTGATACCAGCACAGGGAGTATCCTGGGAGTGGTGACCTACACCCTTAATCCCAACTGAGTCAAGGTCACTTCAGATTATAGAAGGAATTCCAGGCTCCCAAGCAGGTGTGGTGGGGCCACGCCTTAATTACCTAAAGAGTACTTAAGACAGGATAGAAACACAGAGGGAGCCATTCCAAGGGAAGTGAGGCTGAGGAAGCTGGAAGACAGCTGGGTAAGATGGGACTGTGGTGTTTATTCCCTCTAGTATCTCCAACTTCTTCCGAGATCTATCCCTGAGTCTCATTCATTCATGCGACAAGTCCCACTAACTTTTACTAATAACATCACTGAAAATTTAATAAAATATTTTTTTAAAAATCAATATACTTTTCTTTGTAAAGATTTTTAAAAATTTCAGAACTGACAGGGTAGTTTAATGGCAGAGTTATCCTTAGCAACACTCAAAACAACCAAATGAGTTCACTAAAAAAATACAATAACCAAGACACATACAATCTTTACAATAAGTTAATTTGAATTTACTTATTTATGCTTCTGAATTTTTTTCTTGGTCAATAGTATTGTCTACTGTTACAGGGCATTCTATCTGGGCAGCCCTTGTGGGAGGGAAGGAGGGAAAAAGTGCAGAGTCTATAGAGTCTACAGCACAGACTCCTGGAGTCAGGTGAGGACTTGCAGACTTTTTATTATAGAAATGGACCCTCTCAATTTCCCAGAGAACCCCCTAGCAGTGTTGTCTTTCTCATTGCCTCCAACATCTCGATGACCATGGCTCACCAGCACAACCACAGACCTTAAGCTGACTTGTGCAAGTGCCTAGGCACATTACCTGGAACAGGACAACTTTGGTTTTATTAGGCTGGCTGGCTGGGTTCCCCCAACACTCTACAACATGCCTAATCTATTTTGCATATAAGCAATGGCCAAAATGAATAATAACCTCAGAATAAAATCAAAACCCATAGCTTAAAATGCTGTCAAAGCTGTGTTGTGTCCAAGTTTATTACAGCCCCTCCCCCACCCATTGTCTGTGTGCCCTGCTTCCAGCATGTGGATCATCAGCACACATTTCAGCAAATGCCACTGTCCCTCAGCCAGCTGCCCAATGCCTTAGCTTCTCTTAGTCTTCATTGCAGGGTGAGACAGCTTCCAGTTATGAACTCAGGGACTAGATCCAGATTCTCAGTCTCAATACCTGCTCTACCCTGGGTTCTGACTCTAGAAAAGGCTGCTAATCTCTCTGCACTTCTGTACCCTCCCACTTAGAGCTGACAGAATAGTCTTTATTCCTCCAAACATATTGCCGAGAGTAGAGCAGATCACATACATTGCTGTGCTCACTAAGTGATTATCTGCATATCCACTTCTTGGACTTTCTGAGCCCACACCTTAGGAGCTGGTGTTACTACTCTAGAAATGTTGGTTTTATCGATATCCCTCTTTAGCTTGTACCAATTTTTACTCTCTCTTATGCTGGTCCATTTCTCCACTGTGGAAGCACCCCATTCAAGGCTCACATAGTCTCCATCCAGTTTCGCTATCCTTGGAGCCCTCCCTCACTCCAGCATGGCCTCTCTAAGGTTCCTATTCACTGGAAGGGAGACATGGTGGTCTTTCTAACAGGATCACTGCCAGATGCCCTGCACAAAGAAAGGCTTTTTGTGGTCTCCACGGCCTTCCAGATAAGTCCCCAACAGGTCCATAATCTCAAGTGGACCTGCCATCTCTCAGTGCCTGCCATCAATCCCAGATGCCAAGCTTCCTACAACCCATACACAGCTTCTTCTGTCTCTTCACTTCAATTCTCTTTATACATTTTACATAAGCCTTCAAAATTGTGACCTTATACCCTGTGCCATGTGGAGATATGTTTCAAATATAATAAAAAACAGTCGGAGATACCCAAAGTCAGCCTAGGAGGATCAGCCAGTGGTAACTCACACCTTTAATTCCAGCACAGGGAATATTCGGGAGTGGTGACCTGATGTGGGAAAGTCTTTCTGTGTGCTGTGAATATATCAATCTTTAAATAAAGGAGCTGTTTTGGCCATTGACAGGCACCATAGAAAAAGTAGGAGGGAAAAATCACAGCGTAAGTAGGAGAAGCTGGGCTGAGTGAGACAGACTGAGCCAGTCGCCAAAGAAGAAACATGTAAGGAACACAGGTGAGTCACCGGCCACGTGGCAGACAGATTAATGAGAATGGGTTGAGTTAAGATGTAAGAGATGTGCCTGAGCCATAGACCAAACAGCATGAACTTGATATAAGTGTCTAAATCATTTGGGGGTGGGGCAAAGCAGCTACAGGAGGCTAAGGAGTCTGAGGCTGCAGGTCTGTGGGTCTGGACCTCTGGCCACCAGGGGCCAAGAAACCTCATTGTAACAGTGACCTATAGTCTTAATCCAGTCAAATCCGAGTTCGAGGTCATTTTAGTTTACAGAAGGAGTTTCAGGCTCCCAGGCAAGCAGTGGTGGGGCCACGCCTTAACTGAGTGAAGAGAGTATTTAAGGTGGACATAGAAAGACATAGAAAGATAGAGCAGGCAAAAAAAGCCATGGCTCACACTGTTAGTCCCAGCACTTGGGAAGCAGAGGCAAGAGAATCTCTTGTGAGTTCAAAGCCAGTCTGGTCTTCAAAGCAAGTTCCAGGACAGCCAGGACTGTTACACAGAAAACTCTGTCTGGAAAAAACAAACAAACAAAGGCTGGAGGAGGTGGATCTGTCCTCTGATATCTCAGACTGTTTTTATTATATATATCCCCACAGTGCCATCCACCATTACCTTCTGTAGGTCTCACAGGCTAGCTAGTTTCCCTTTGAAAGCCCCTGCTCATCTCCATGGCATCCACTCTCCCTATCATCATTTACTTGCTTGTCACCCTCAACTGATCTGAGAAGTCAGATACATCATCCGTCTTGACTACTCTGTTTCTCCAGTACCTATGTCACAGAACACAGTAAACAGTGATGACACTCATTATAACTATAATGATGAAGAACAGTAACTGTATAAAAACTTAACTATTGGCTGAGTCACTCAGAGGCATTTCAACAGATGGTTTCAATGTTCATTTAACCTGTAAATAAGTTTGAGATGCAGAAATATGATATCAAAGTTGAGCCAAGAATGGTGGTGACCCCTGCAATCTCAGCACAAAGGTGGCTGATAGGTTTGTTCAAGTTTAAAGATACCCTGGGTTACATAGTGAGACCTTGTCTCAAAAACTTGGGACAGGAAATACACATATAAGCAAAATTAACAAAATAATTCTTAATACATCTATTGTAAAAAAATATTGAACATGTCTAAAGAAGCTACCATACTTATGTATATATTTTAGAACAGATTATAAAGTTAAATGACCTGAACTAAAGCTGGATATCCTGTGTCAACATTACGCATTTTACCTGAAATTAAATCCTTCAGAAAGTGTCAGAAACCTGAACATAATACTAAAACCCAGCTGAAATCTTAATCACAGTATTTGCCAACTCTAACACGGTAACCACCAGCCCCACTTAGTGCTTTTCATCTCCAGAGTAGCAGGGACTCGGGGTCTGTAGCTTATTTTTGTTTCTCCCTTAGTGCCATAACAAGCAACTTGGCTCTTAAGCACAACATGCCTGAGCCATTTAAGAGGGTGCAGGTGCAGCCCTGCACCCAATTAGACAGGCAATTTTCCAGATTACATGGGCAAGAGCTTCACATTTTTATGAAAATTCAGGCTTCTGAGTGAAAAGCAGATTATGATACCCACTGGAAAGGCTACATTTAAAACCTAAATAGATCAAGCTGTGCAAGTTACTCTTTGGGCTTGATTTTTGCACAGCCTTGTTTATTTGACCCCCTTCATCAGATGTCTGTATTGAAAGGATATTTGTCGGCTTGTTGACTTTGGGAAGAGAAGAGACAGTAGTGCAGCCAGTGACTTTGAGATCCTCTTCCTTGAACCACCCTATTCCTTAAAATACTTCATGAAGCCATCATGAATTCTAGAAGCCTAAGTACAGTCTTCAGAGAGCTATCACCTGAGAAGGAAAGGGCTTCTCTGCTAGTATCCAAATGTGTTTTCACTCTTTCCTTGACTAACTTAGATAAGTCCTTAAAACAGAACCTACTCGTAATCTAGAAACCACATCCAAGTCCCTCTCAACTTGAAACTCCACCTGAAAGGGTTTCAGAAATGTCACTTTGTGGCCCTACCCATGTCCTGCAGCTCTAATGAACTAGAAGCTTATCTGAATGCTTACCTTGATGGCCAAAGGCAACCAGCTCCCCAGCATCAGGGCAGTCCACAGTTACCACTTTCTTGTGGCTCCTTCTAAAGAAGATATTCTACTTACATAATAAGTATACTGTGTAGCCTAGGTTGGCCTGAAACTCACATAGAGTTTCAGAACTACTGAAATTAAAGGCACAAATCACCACACCTGTCTTAACATATTTTTTTTGTACCAGTGAATATACTTTGCTTTTATTATGTGGGATGGGTTCATAATCATCTTTAAGAGCTGAGCAGGATTTCAGTGCTCTGACAGTAACAGGATTGGCTTTTGAGCTGTTTGAATGCTCAGCCAATACAAAGGATACTGCTATGGAAATTCTGTTACACTTCTTACATTTGAACATAAGATGATAATTGAGGTTCATGTTTGTTCATTGGTTGAATTTGATACAAAGTCTTGCTATGTAGCCCAGCCTGAGCTTGAACAAATGTTTCTACTCACCCATGAGTGTTGGAATTACCAGTGTGTTCCACCTGACTGACTACAAGACTCCCCTTGTCACATTGCTTCCTGGGAGTTTTATATCAGTGCACCCGTAATATATCAGCACTTATTTTTTTTTTAATAATCATACAAAATCAGACAAGTATCAAATTTTTCATTTTTGCCAAAATATATATGAGAAATAGCTGCTCTCCATTGTAAAGCTCAGGAGGCATTCAAGCTGGCCCCACTATAAACCATCATTGAACATGTGCATCTGACATATAAACGATTTTCCCTTTTTGTGAAGAACTACAGGTTTTTCTGTCTGCTGGCTCTCTGACAAGTGTCACATAGGATGTTCTGAGCAGGACAAATTGACACATTTTTTCTTTCTATAACATGAGAGAAGGTAAAACCTCATTTTGTTTGAAATGTCATAATGATACCTAGCACCATATATGTTAATTAAAGATGTGTATGTATGTGGAAAAAGGACTTGTGTGGAGGCAGGGATGAGAACAGGGGAAGGGAGGAAGCTAAGAAAGGGTGAGAGAGACAGAAATCAAAATGCACAATGTCTGCATGTAACTGTCAAAGAGCAAATTCAATAAAGATCGAAACAAACAGAAAGCAAAGACCAAACCAAAACAGGTCTCAGGCAATGTCTCCTGATAGTTATCTTGAAAAAGATAAAACAACGGATTCATTTTCCTTAATTTTCTTTTCGCCTAGGGGGGAAAAAAAACTTCAAGAAAATTAACTTATTGCTGAATGTACTTTGTAAAAATTCATTGTCAGAACATAAGATAATTTCTTCAAATATAGTGTTTTAAAGTCTGCTTTGTTTAGAATCTTTTTTTAAAATTCATTGGAGGGTTATCTACATGAAAAACTTGCCTAACTAGTTCATGTGATCATAACATTTAATTCATGTCAAAAGTAAAAAGTTTAAGTATGTTGGGTAACTTCAAAAACCCAATCTCAATTTTCTATCACATGCAAAAGTCAAATTTCAGGACCAGATCATACCATTTTATCAAAAGATCTGCTGGAACATGGAATATTCATTTTCAAACGCTACTGTGTTCTTTTTAATTTGTCAAGAATATGAATTTGAATCACAGATAATTTTTAAATGAAAAAGCTAAAACTGTCATAAATGTAATGGTTAACTGACCTTATTTACTAATGTCTTTGTCACATCCTAAAAACTGCCTAGAAGGAAAACAAAATGGTAGATGTGGCAATAGTTTATTTTTCTAAGAAAGATATTTGAAAGTCAGTTATTAAAAAAGACAACTTGTGGGTAGTTAATAAAAGCTCCAGAAGTTCCAGAGCTCTAACCACAGTCAGTCTAGGAAAATCATAGAGTGGTGATTCAAACCTTTAATCTCAGCACAGGGAGTATCCTGGGAGTGGTGACCTATGCCCTTAATCCCCCAGGTCATTTTAGATTACAGAAGGAGTTCCAGGCTCCCAAGCAGGCAGTGGTGGGGCCACGCCTTAATTTACCAAAAGAGTATTTAAGGCATAAGGCAGGCATAGAGGAAGGGAAGGGAAGCCAGGCTCAGGAAGCTGGAAGACAGTTGGATAAGATCTGACTGTGGTGTTTATTCTCTCTAATATCTCCAAAACTTCTGAAGCTTTTACTGAATCCCACAGCAACTGAAGCTGGATGTGTGATGTACAGCTGTAATTCCAAGACATAGGAAGCTGAAACAGGAGGATTGCTATGAGTTCCAATCTATTGTCATCTACAAACTACTTCAGATTTGAGTAAGCAGTGGCTCAAAACAACCATAAGCCCTGAGAGTCACAGAGCCCTATTAAACCAACATTAGATGCATCTCTCAGCATTTCACACTATTTTAAAAGGGACAGAGATGGAGTTAAGGATATATTAGATTCTTTGGTTAACATTTACATAAAACAAAGCAAGGGGGCTTGAGGAATGGTTACGTGGTTAAGAGTACTAGCTATTCATGAAGAAGACCCAGGTTCAATTCCCTGGTTCCAACATGGTGGCTCACACCATCGAGTTCTAGGTGTAACTCCTTTCAAGCACCAGGCACACAAGTACAAGACAGATGCACAGGCAAGCAAAACACCACACACATAAAACAGAAATAAAGAATCTTTTTATTAAAAAATGGTCTTATTTTGAGAAATCATTTAATAGGTATTCTAAGTTCATTCAATTACTGCTTGGTTTTCAAAATGGCATTTTATAAAACTGCTCACATGGCTCTCCTTAAAAACCAAATTTCCAAAGAATTCTTTAAATGTCAAAACAATCCGGTGGAATGTTTTCCCAGGTCAGAAATCCAGAACAAAGTAAAGGGTGGCAGAACATAGGGGAAAGGTTGGTTATAGCAGAGGAAGAAAACATCAAACAAGGAGTGTGTAATTATTTCTTATTATGCATCCATATGTAATTATTATTTTTTATCCTTATGTTCATCACTGTATCTTTTCTTTGTGAAGAAAAATACAGGGTGGTAATTTAAATGATATGAATACTCTACAACATTTCCTCCCTCCACCACAGGCATCCAAAGAAAAGATCATTTTGAATCAACCAAAATGAACATTATTAAGAAAACAAAATGAGAGTTTAAACTCTATAGACATTGATGGTATTCTCAAGTCTTATGTAGCTTTGAAAAAAATAGATTTGCTTATATAAAATTATTCAATCAATGCTAAATAGCATCACTTATCACAATATTAACATTTATAAGAACTATTAAGGTTTATAAATACTTTTTATAGATTTTTGAAGGGCTGGTGAGATGGCTCAGAAGGTAAAACATGCATTACCAGTGAGCCTGACAACCTGAGTCCACCACAGGGACCGGCTGATGGAAGCAGGGGACCAGGGCTCTGCTTCTACAGTGTGGTGTGCCCACAAATGCTAACAAGTACACACACAGAGACACACACAGGCACAGACACACACAGACACACACACTTTAAATTGTTTTAAAAGGTTGGTGAAATGGCTCAGTGGGTAAGGGTTCTTCTCAAGACTAACAACTTGATTTTAATTCCTGGGGCTCATCCCTCCTCACCCTACCCTCCTTTTTTAAAAACTTCACTATTTTATTTATCATCATCATTATTATTATTATTATTATTATTATTATTATTATTATTATCAATTTTTATGAGACAAGATCCCAAAGCCCAGGCTGGCCTCAGAGTCCTAATCTTACTACCTCCACCACACAAGTGCTGGCACAAAAGGCAGACACCACCAGGTCTGTATCCCCCTTCCCTTTTTTCCAGGGCTTGGCAACCACCGCTCAACTTATTGTTTCTAAAATATTTGACTGCTCTAGGAACTTCATGCTGGTGAGCCATCGTCCAGCATGAGTCCTTCTCTGAGAAACTTACTTGGCATAGGCCCCTCTTCTGGTCTCAGAACATCCTTTCTTTTTAGGATTGAGTAATTCCATTTGTGTGGAGGTCCCACGTTGTGCCAGTCCCCTCACCCATTGGTAGATATTGGACAGTTTCTTTTCGATACCGGGAATAATATTGCTATGAGCATGTGTGTGCAAAAATGTTTTGAGGACTTGCTTCCAAGTATCCTATTGATCATATGGTGTGGCTTTTTAATGTTTAGAAATTCTGTATCATTTCCCAAAGTGGCTGTGGCACTCACTGCCAACAGAGATCAAGGGTTTCCATTTTCCTACAATACCTAATAATTGTCTTCTTCTGTTTCCTTGACAGCACCCTTCTGAAGCCTCAACTATTATTCCTTATCAATAAAAGATCAGGAATCAGCTATCAGGGTAAGAGCCTGACGATCAAAGAAACAGGGGCAGCCACCAGTCATCTCCTGTCTACTGTTCCTTCCTCCAAAAGGACAAAGGTCCTCTCTTACACTCGCCTACTACTTCCTGACTGTCCTCCTATCTGACCTCAGCCCTCCAAACCTCTAAGGTTAATTTTGGTCAGCTACTAGCTAGCTCCATCTTCTGATTCCAAGAAAGCTTTATTTGTCAGACCACAATCAAAATATCACACAGCACCTCCCGTTGGGGAGGACGCGCCTCTCTGTAAAACTCACTCAACTTGCCATTTCTCTCATGACTGTGATACTGGGCATTTTCTTGTGCCTCTTGGCCACCTGATTTCTTTTTTAAAGAAGTATCTATTCACGTCCAGTCACCATTTTTTTCAATGTGTATGCAGTATATATGTAAGTGTTTTTATTGGTGTACATGCCCACTGTGATGATTTGAAGAAGAATGGGCCCCATAGGTAATATACTTCCATGCTTAGTCATTTGAAAGATTAAAAAGATTAGGAAGTGTGTCAATGGGGTGTCTGTCTCTCCCTCCCACCCCGTGCCCACCCCAGATCGAGATAGTAGTAGCCCTCAGCTTCTACTCCAGCACCTACGCACCTGCATGCCACAGTGCTCCTACCATGATGACAATGGACTAAACCTCTGAAACTCTAAGAAAGCTCCCAATTAAATGCTTTCTTTTTTAAGAGTTGCTTTGGTCATGGCGTCTCTTCTAACAATAGAAAAATGACTAAGACATCCATACACACACAAAGAGGCCAGAGTATGATGTCAGGTGCCCCCCATCACTGTCTGCTTTATCCTCCTCCCCCCCCCCCCTCGGATCAGAGCCCTACTGCTTCCGTCCCCCATAGCCCTCACATCACAAGCAGAGTTACTGAGCCTTCCCCAGCTCTTTCTACGTGGATCTGAGTCTGTGGGACACGATTTCTTACCCACGGTGACATCCCCCAGGTCTGTTGTTCTGCATTTTGATACAGTGTCTCCCTATGTAGCCCAGGCTAGCCATTAATTTATCATGTAGTCCAGGGTGGTCTCTGCCTCAGCCTCTGAGGTCATGGAATTGCAGGTGTGAGCCTGGACTTGATAAGCAAGGCTTTGTAATGGGTTTTAACATAATAAAATGAAGCTGACTCTGTTCTACTTAGAGATTTTGACTACTTAAGCTCTCCTGAAATTCCATGTCAATTTTAGGGAAAATTAGTTTTGGAAAAGCATAACTGGAATTTCAGTTGGTACTGCATTGAATCTATATACCATGTACAATGAATGTATCCTGTGCGTGTATGTGTGTGTGTATGCGTGTGTGTATGGGTGTGTGCGCGCGCACTTCCCTGTTGCCCCTTTCACAGTTGTAGAGCAAATACACACTGAGTATATCCAAGGACATGTGACACGCTCAGAACAGCTGACACCCTGGAGGAGCAGGAACAGAATAGAGGATGCAGGAAGAATATTCAGCTGCATCTACACATTTTTAAACTTTTTTCCCTTTTCAGCAGTAAGTCTGTCTATACTGTACTCTCTGCATTTGAAATCTTCAAAGTTTAAAATGCCTGAAAAAGTGCAAACTCTAAAATTATGGATTCTCTGAACTGTGCCGTGAGCCACAAACACAGCTCAGCTTACGCTTTCTCTGAAGTCAAACCCAAACCTGCCCTGCCCCTTTTAGGTAAGAAAACTGAGGGGACAGCAGTGAGAGAAAAGGGACCACTCCCCTGCAAGCCTTCCCATGTGTAACTAACTGACCCTGCATGGGGCAGCCTGAAACAGCGCAGTCTCCCTGTGGAGACCTGTGGAGCCCAGGCTGGCCTCTAGGGATGACAAGTGAAAAATGAGGAAAGAGTGTTTTATTTTTAATGTCACATGCCAAGGTGGGTGCACTAATGTCAAAGTGTTTCCCTCATCTTTTTCGTCTGTTTCTATTATCAAATTTCAATCCTTTCTATAAACTTTTCCTAGTTCTGAGCTATTTCCTGTTACTAATTTTACATCTTAAAAAGTCATTTGGAAGTGCTCTTGGCAATATTTTAAATTTTTATTTTTAAAATGTAAAGTAGGAGAGGATTTTACAGTGGAAAACAATCTACAGACAGTGCTTGAACAGTCAGATTAGGAGTCATGAGTTTCTAAAATGAAACTGCAAACAAACAGGGAGTGTGGGCACAAAGGAATAACCCTGACTGGGTGTGACTTAGAGACATTCCAGTCATCCTGAGGAAACTGTGTCTGTCCAAGGGATGGGATTCCATCAGAAATGCACACCTATAATCTCTTTCACAAAGGCAAAGCAATGACTTTTCAGTGGGTACTGAAGAAAGGGGAATCAGGAGGTAGTTTAGAATGTGGCTAAATCCAGGAAAGCACCCCTAACTACCAAGGAGGGCAAGCAGGTCCTCTTAAATTCAGCTCATAAAGGCAAACGTGGAGCTATCTGGAGGCTAAAGGAACTCTGTCTAGATAATTCAAGATTACAATAAACAAGCAAAACTCACGGCAAATGTTGGCCCACTCTTTGATGCCAGGACAGTGTGATCTTCTTCATGTAACTTTACTGAGAGCTCCCAGTTAGCCACATCTGTTCTAACAACTGGCACTCTGAAGCAAAAAGAAAGAGAGCTCATTACGTATTATTCTTTATCATCCTTTAACATTAGTGTGTGGAGTAAAAGAGTCAAACAGCACCCTGCACAACATTTCATTTTACTAATCCACCCTTAGAAAAACAGCTTGCAGATATAAAGAGAGAGTTTAAAAAGCAACAGCCCCTCCACTCACTTCATCTAAGAGCTTAGGTGCAATTGGCCCCATAATCTCGTAGGAGCAGCACTACTAGGCAGTGTTGGAGGAAGGGTGTCACTGTGGGGTTAGGCTAGGAGGTTTCCTATGCTCAGGACACTGTCCAGTGTCTCAGTTGACTTCTTGCTGCCTACAAGATGTAGGACTCTCATCTACCTCTCCAGCATCACATCTGCCTGCACACCGCCATGTTCCCTGTCATGATGATAATGGACTGAACCTCTGAAACTGTAAGTGAGCTCCCCCCCCCCCATTGATATTTGTCTTTTAAGTGTTGCCGTGCTCATGGTGTCTCTTTACAGAAATAAAAACCCTAACTAAGACAGACATCATCCACGCTCGCTGTTACAGACTTGAATTGTGTAACTGTGACAGCCCTTTATAAATTAATCTTTCTTAAGCAGTATTATTTTTGATAATTATTCAAGATATTTTTAAGTAAATTAAAGCAATGTGACAAATGTGCTAAGTTTTCAATACAGTAGAAATTTGGGACTTATTTACTCTTTGTCGTTGCTACAACTAAAATTGCAGTAAGGAATGAAGGGGGTGAAATCCCTTAGTGATAAAGGTGCTTCCCATGGGCCTGGGGACTCAAAAGAGAGAATGGACTCCAAGGTTATCCTCTGACCTCACCCTCCCACACACACATACAAACAATAAAATAAAGTTTATTTCTTTAAAAAGAGTAAACCACAACACCTTATTCTACTTGTAAACAATACAGAATGTCCCTCCATGGTGCCAACTGGGAAAACCTACCTTAGCATATCAGCTAGACTGAAACCAAAGGAGAGACCTACAAGTTCACAAACACTGTGGCACTGTGCCATGGAACACCAGGCACACAGCCTGTGTCTCCATCTTCTCAAGTCCTGGCTTTCTGGTAAGCCTGGAATCCACACAAGGCTGCCAATCTTACCATAAACTTACAGCTGGTGTTACAGCCCCGCCCATTCCTGGGGAAGGGCTGAGGAGCCACACAAATGCAGTATCTGGGTTCCAAGAGCTCCCTGGGTTGGCTCCTCCCAGGCTACACTCCTTGCCCAACCTCAAGCCGTGAAATGCCATCTCAGGACAGCTATGGGATGTGGCTTTCCAACATGTTGTTCTCTTTGATAAGAAGACTACATCCTTCTGATCATGGCAGTTCTACCGTATTCTGCTTCACACCAAGTTAATTCTTAACAGAACATCTTACCATTCAACTCCTTAAAAGAAAAGCCCCAGCTCTCTTTAGCTAAGCCAAACAAATAGGAGACCAAGCACCAAGCAGACTCTGCTAACCCTCAGAAGTGGGATGAACTCTGCCTGTTTCTGACCTTGAGCAAACTGACAGAATGCATTTCCTTCATAAAGCATTCGAATAACAGCAGTATGTGCACTGATAGACAGGCACAGAGGCTTAAATGAATGCATACAAAGGCAATACGGCCCAGAACTGAAACCTTCTGCTGAGGCAGCTTTGGATGTCCTCTCCTCTGTCCCACATTTTCTAAGGAGGGGATTCCTACCCTCTTAACTGCCTCAATGATATTGTAATTTCCCTGTCTTCCTCCCATTTAATCATTACTATATGCTGTAGAATTTCCTAAAATTCAGTGGCAGTCAATGAGAGCAAAGCCCTTTCCAGTGAGGCAGCCATCCTTTGCCTGAAGAGGAGGTGGGAAGTTGCTGATCCTCAGGTCTTGTTCTGGCCCAGGACACTTTTTTTCCCACAGAAAACGATCTGACAGATGGTGGTGAGACAGAGCTGTCTCTCCTCGGGACCCAGCCAGTATTTATTTTTCCACTGCTTTATTTTGATCCACATCTGTTTCATATACATTGTAGCTTGCCCCAGGAGGGACCTTATGGAAGAGCACAGTCCCTTCTCTCCTCAGCAATGCTCTTGAGAACCCACATCCCTGAACCTGTCAGAGGGCTACCACAGAAACCGGCAGCTGATGGGAGTAGCACTGTTTTAAAACTGTCATCTAAGGTGCTTTGTTAAGGGGAGGGGAGGAACAGAAAGCCTGACTCCCCTCGCAGGGCTAGTACTGACGTTTATCTGGCTTTACATGGTTTCAAAGGTACTTTGATTTTGTTTGATGAATAAAATATATAATTTGGGCATTTATATCAGCTACTGAGCCACACAATATTGTACCAAAGCAGACACAGAAACAAATCTGGAGGAATGTGTGCTTTGGGTCTGCAGAATTTCTAAGAGAACAGTAGCAGCTTTTTTTGTTTGTTTTTAAAACACCAATTTCAATTAAAAAACCATGAACACGATAGTAACAACTACCTAAAGTAACATTTTAAATTTTAAAAAAGAATTAGACCTGTTGATCCAACTCAAAGTGGTTCAAAAGAGGCTATGAAGTTCAGTTCAGGGTAGAACATTTGCCTCGCAGACACCGGCCCTGGGGATCACTCAGCATGGAATGAAAAGAGCCAAGGGAAAGTAACTACAAGCTCTCCTCAGAGGTGAGGAGCTGCTTCACAGTCACCCCAGTGACAGCACAGGGCTCAGCTTCCCCTCAAAGACATTTCCGTCAAAAGGGCTGCCTGTCCACGGTCCACTTTATATGACTTAATCTGCACATTCGCATCTGAAATCCCCAAACCCAGTACTGAGGGACTCACACACCAGCAACTCACTCACGACAAATCACAGCTATACCAGGTCTATCCACTCCCGTTCTTAGCCAGTTAGCCATAAGCAATCTCCTCAATAAAACCCAGCCTTCCATAGATCACAGGGAAAAAGAGACTTACCAAATACTGCAAACATACAGTAATGATATATACCTGCACAGCTACTAATGGAAACATCCTACACTTTTCACAAGCTAGGGCAGTGACCATTCAAAGGCACACTGCAGACACTGAAGAGCTGGTTTCTGAGTCTGGCCCTACACCTCAGAATAGAACAGCCAAAGGATCAGGAAGAACTGCCTCGTCTGTGAATCGATCCACAATCCACGGAATCCCACAGCCACTAAGGTCAGTACCTGCACACAAATCTTTGTACATAGAAAAGGCCTCAGAAAGTGGGTCACTCATCTGATTCCAGTTCAGGAAATTCCAGCATGGCAAAAAGCTACGTTATGCAAGCATATAGATATATTCAGTGGGAGAATACAGGCCCGAGATACAGGCAGACTACAAAGGAGCCCTCCCATGGCTCATGAATAAGTCGAGGAAATGATCAGGAAAAGTGGGGGAGAGAAAGAGAGATGTTTAGACAGATGGCCCACTTAAGATGCCTGAGATATGGCATAAGCAATTTTAATGAAATCTCAGATCTAGCATATGAATTGTTTCTTATTTTCCTCAATGGAGAGGAAGAGAGAACAACTCCAAGGAGACAAAAGTCCATCGTGTGCTGAAACCCTTACTTTCAGCAAGTTCAGACAGGGAAGGGTCACAAGCATGGGTTTGACTACAGCAATAAATTCATGTAAGATTCTTCACAGAACCATCAGCTATCAAAATGAACAGAAAAAGAATGGAGGAAACAGACTAAAGGAATTTTAAACAGAATCCTTCTGCCAAACCAAACAAAAATCTTGCCTTATTATGTGAGAACTTACAACAGGGTAACATTAAAGTTCATCACTGTGAAGACAGATAAAAGTAGCTTTCAGAGGATCCTTCAAAGCCAGAAGCAAGTATGCAGGAAGATTAAGATCCCCACTTCCGTGAAATTTAAAATGTGTGCACTCCAACACATGACATGTACCCCAGCCCGTCACCATGGACCTCACCAAGTTCAGCATTAGCATCTCAAATGATCAGACAAGTGACATCAGACCTAGTGCTGAATGTGTCATTCACTTCTAATCTTACATTTGTCAGTAGGTGCAAACCCCACTTTCTCCTCCCTTTCAGAGTACATGATTCTCCTACAAGACTTGGAGCACATGAGTCAGGAAAACATCTGAAGCCAGCTCTCACTACAAGCTTCAGCTGACCAGCTGTAAGCTTGTGATAGAAACCCTCTGCTCCTGTTTCCTTATCAGTACAAAATCTAAATTATATGTGGGTGACAGGAGGTAAGATGGGAAGTACTTAGACACGTATCCATCATGGTCTGCTGCAGAAATCTGAAAATTTTCCATTGTTTCAGCAATACTGTGCAGCTTTTTGAAAGGATGAAAACTGAGACACAGCAGCCACAATTGCCAAAATCCAGACCCTACAAGGTACCTGTCATTATTCATCATCTCAACATGATGAGACTCAGAATTGCCATGGCAACACATCTCTGGACTAGTCTCTGAGGGTATTTTCAGAGAGCTGTGACTGCAGAGGGAAGACCCACCTTGAACATAGGTGGGTCCCCATGACCTTGGGATTCAGATTGAACCGAAAGGGGAAAGCTTCCCGAGGATATGATTAAAAAAAAAAAAAAAGATTAAAAAAATAAAAATTAATAAAAATAAAAATAGACCTCACACTCCTGCTGCCATGCCTTGCCCACCAAACCAGACTGTCCTCTCAAAAAAACTGAGTCAAAATAATTCCTTCTTTCCTCAAATTGCTTTGGTTAGCTATTCTGCCACAGCAACAGTAAGAGTAGAAAGTCTGTCAATAGCTGGGGAGATGTGGTGCGTGCATGCAAACCTGTCATCTGCAGCAGTGAAACAAGCAAGTCACAGAAAGACAAATACCAAACGAGCCCACACATCAGGAGCAAAACAAGTTGGTTTCATGGATGAAGACTAGAACATTGAAAGAGGGAGGGAAAGGAGGCTGTCTAACAAGGCACAAATACAGTTACAGAGAAGGAATACTTCTTGCATTTTATGCCATGAAGAGATGTCCATCTTAAAACAATTTACTATCTACTTTAAAAGAACTCCCAAGGTCCCTAGCACAAGGAAATACAGATGGTTGAATGACTGTGTTCTGACAGATAAAGCTGCCTGGAGATCAGAGCAGCCCCTAGCTAACCTTTAATCCCAGCCCTTGGGAGGAGGAGGCAGGAAGATCGGGAGTTCAAGGCCACCCTGGGCAACAGGAGATTGAGTCAGTCTAAAAGAGAGCTGGGTGGTGGAGGCACACACCTTTGATTTCAGCATTTGGGATCTCATGCCTTTAACCCCAGCACAATCAGGAGGTGGGGACAGGATGTCTCATCCCATTCAGTCTGAGGATTCACAGAGGTAAGAAGACTCTGTCCCCATTCCATCTGAGATGTGGTAGAGATAAGAAGTCTCTGGTGGCTGCTCTGCTTCTCTGTTCTTTGAGCATTCACCCTCAATATGTGACTCTGGATTTTTATTGTTAAGACTAATTAGGATTTAGATTCAATAGATATTTAAAATAGTAATGTTAGCTATCCTGGATAGACCACTTTACACAATTCTATGTATCACATCATCATGTATTACCCACAGATTCAAAAGAAAACAGAAAATATATGCAGTTTACATAGTGACATTCAGCACCCGCCTTCCAGTGACTTTACACAGCTCCCCCACAGTTAATAACGGACTCTACTTGTTTCAAAGCTTCACTTCAATGCACCATGAAGGCAAGTATGATATGAGCTTTTCATTCAATATACTTTTGAATTGACTTCATGCTTGTTGGATACTTTCATTTACATGTGCTGCTTTCTTGTACATGTGCTAAAACTGGCTCCTCCTTCTCCTGATGGGCATTGAGTTATCTCCATCTTGGAATTGTTACAAAGCTATTATGAATGTTCTTTGTATAAGTTTTCTCCTCAAAGCTCAAGGTAGCAAACTCAGGGCTTCGCAAATGCTGGAAAAGCACTTTGTCTCTAGGCTAATTCCTTGGCCCTGTACAGAAATATTTTGAGGACAAATGGATTTGTGGTGGGGAGTTGTTTGTTCTCTGAGGATCAGGAAATTGAGAACAAACTCAAAGCTATGATTTAATTTTTTGGTAGCTGCCACACAGTTCTCTGAGGTACTGATACCGTTACACTTAGAAGAAGCCTCCTCCAACCTCAGCACCATTGTCTATAGTCAGCCTGATTCTGGACAGCCCACGGCCAATTCTCTGCAGTGTGAGGCCCCTCCCTGCCCCATGCAACAGAGACGTTTGCAGAAGAAAGCCACTGCAATTCTAGGAAACTAATGGTAGTTTCCAGTGCCCTCATAGTCAAGGTGTCAGTATTTTTATCAGTTTCTTATCCTTACTACTGACTAGTGGAATTTCTTTACTTTGGATACAGACCTTTGTCAGATCTGTGTATTGAGTGTTCTTTACTGTGTCTTTTATTTTGAATGGTTTCCACAACGGTTTTTCCTCAGCAGAAGGTTTTAAAGATAGAATTAATTTTCTTCTAGAGGTTTGCGTTGCAGAAAAGAGCAGAAGCACAGGGCCCTCATCATTCCATCTTCCTTAGCTAGGGCAGATGAGCTGACATCAATACACTCCTCAGGTCTATGTGACTTTAAGCTATTCTTGTGTGATTTATCTTAAATGGCACGTGTTATACTACTTTTTCATTGCTGTGACAATGGGAATGAATGGGTGTGTTTTAGCTCATGGCTGGGGTACCAGTCACCATGGAGGGAAAAACAAAGTGCTGACAGAGGCTCTAACTATGGTGACAAGTGGAGAGAGATGGATGCTGGATTCGGCTCACTTTCTTCTTTCCCCCTTTTATCCACTCTAGGTCTACAGTCATGAATGGTGCCACCCACCTTCAGAGTAGGTCTTCCATCCTCAGCTAATTCTCTCTGCAAACACACATAGAGGCATACCCAGTGGGGTATCTCTTAGGTGAATATAAATGCGGTCAAACTGACCACCAAGATTAAACATCCCATGTATTCACCTTTACAGTATCCTACTGAATAGTTTCCTTGACCCAACTATTCCACTATCTACCTTTTAAAACTCCCATCCCTAAATACCTGGCAACCATCAATCTTTACAGTTGTACACTGTGCCTCTCATCAGAATGCCCATCTAGCTAGAACCATACAGAATACTGCCTTCTAGACAGGCATCTTTCACTCAGCAGCACACATCTAGAGGTGTGGTATCTTTGCAGCTGTCAAGCTCATATTTTGTTGCTGTGAAGTATTTAGTTTATGAGACTGGTTGCTTCTCTGGGCAACTAAGAACAAAGTTGTTAAAAGTACTCATGCAGGATTGAGAATGGACATGGGGTTCCCACTCATTATTATAAATGCCATGGACCACCACTGCTTCATCTTATGTTACATGGACATTCAGTCTTGTATTCCTGCTGCAGTGAACAGGACTTCTTCCAGCACCCACCCTCATCCTTGGCAGCACTTGTTATCTTGAGTGCACTGGGTTGTACATGTTCTAACAGGTATGGAATGGAAACTTGGTTTTTTGTTTGCTTTTCAAACTATACTAATGCTGTGATATGGTCTTTCTGTATGCTGTAAATATGTGTTGCTGTCATTGGTTAATAAAGAAGCATTTTGGCCTATGGCAAGAAAGCTTACAGCCAGGTTGGAAATCCAAGCAGAGAGACAGGAAAAGAAGAGCCAAGTCTGAGAGACACAATCTGGCTGCCCAAGAAACAAGATGTGACTGTACCAATAAGCTACCGGCCACGTGGCAATAAATAGATTAATAGAAATAGGCTAATTTAAGATATAAGAGCTAGATAGTTATAGCCTGAGCCATAGATTAAACCGTGTATAATTAATATGTCTCTATGTGTTTACCTGGGACAAATTGGCTGTGGGACACAGGAAACTTCCAGGAATATCAGCATGCTGCCAAAATGGACAAGCAGGACCCAGAATAAAGGACTGCTGAACTTTGCCAAGACAGGCAGGGTAGCCTTCAGAATATCCTGCTTCACAGATAAATCTGTCAGATACGCTAGGCCTGCAGGCAAGAGTTGGATATCCCAATGTTACAAAGAAACTTTAAGTGACTGTCCAGGCAGCTGTCATTAGGTAACATTTCACCTTTCTGACTCACAAACATAAGATAAATAATAAAGTATTTTCTCTAATTTTGTCAAGTGCAAATGAATTGGATATTGTTACAGTAATTCTTAATAACTTTTGTTGTATATAGTTTTACTATCCTAAAGTTAAATTTTTCCTTTTTTATTAGACAAAAAATAAAGAGGGGAATTCTGTGGTATATTGCTCTTGTACACTATAAAGATTTGTTACTTGAATTGGTTTAATAAAATGCTGATTGGTCAGTAGCCAAGCAGGAAGTAGAGGTGGGGTGACCCAACTAGGATTATTTTGGGAAAAGGAAGGGTGGAATGAGGAACTGCCAGCCAGACACAGAGGAAGCAAGATGAGAAGGTCTTACTGAGAAAAGGTACCTACCACATGGCTAAATGTAGGTAAGAATTATGGGTAAATTTAAATGTAAGAGCTAGTTAATAATATGCCTGTTTCTGATTGAGCACTTAGAATTAACATAAGCCTCTCTGTATTTATTTGGAACTGAGCAGCTGTGGGACTGGGCAAACAGAAACTTCCACCTATACATTAAGGTTGTTGTAGTTTTGTTTATTTGTCTATATGTGGGCATATGCTGCAATACACATGTAAAGGTCAGAGGACCTCTTAGGTCTCTCCTCGCTGCCAGGGTTCCTGAACTCCTCACATGAACCTATGACTGACTAGATTACTTCTGTGAAAGGAGATAGGGAGGGAGGTCAGTCCAGGAAACTTTGTTGCTATTTCTCAAGCTCCTTTGCCCAGCCAGAAAGCTTCCAAAGCCAGCACACAAGCCTCCCCTCCCCTCCTGGTACTGCAATTAGATCCATATCCAATCTAGACTTAGCATAAGGCAGGAAACACCTTCACCTTTGCTCCTCCCATCTGAGCGTGTGCAGAGTTAATGTTGAGTGCTTCATCACACACAGAAGTTTTGAGTCTATTTTGTTCAAGTTATGTCTGTTGAGTATGACAAATTCCTTACAATCTCCTTCTTAAATGACCTCGTAAGTTGTTCTAAGAAGCCTGTTTTCCAATCTTTACACCTACTTTTTTTTTATGTTTTATTACTGTGAGGAGTAACAGTATAGAATATACTTTGTTAAGGTATTTGCTTAATTATTTTAATCTTATGTTAAATGGAACATTAATTCTTTTTAATTGATTTTAGTCTTGAAGAAATGCAATTTATACTTGATTTTTAACATTACAACTTTCCTAAATATGTTAGTTGTGGAGAATGGTTTTGTAGATTCCTTAGCATTTCCTATGTAATTGATGACTTCTCTAAATGCAAAGCATTCATTTTCTTCTTTGCATATCTTAATTTGCTTTTTCTTTTTATCTCCATGATTAGGATCTTTAGGATAATACTAAAAAAATTAAGTGATTTATTACTCTTATTTTTATGCACATGCTTTTGTCTGCGTATGCCACAAGTGTGTGGGTGCCCATGGAGGCCATTTAGGTTTCCTGGCATTACAGTTACAGGAGGCTGTGAGCCTCCATATGGATGCTAAGAACCAACGGCAGGTCCTTCAGAACAACAGTAAGTGCTCTTCAGCATTGAGCCGTCTCTCTAGCCACCCACACATTCTCAATCTTAAGACATCCAAAGTACTTTTCTACCATGTCTTGCTCTGTTGTCTCTATTCTTTCCTTTTGTGACTCTCAATACATGTGCTACCTTTCTTGATATCTCTAAAATCACTAAAGCTGTCTTCAATTTTTTAAAACATATTTGGTGAGATATATTTGACATTAAAAACAAACACACAAACAGACAAAACCTGGGCCTGAACAGACAGCTCAGTGATCAAAGTACTTGCTTGTTAGCAGAAGGACTGAGCCTCAGACCCGCAGAACTAGCATTAGCCAAGTAGGCATGGAGGCCTACCTGTAATCCCGGAACACAGGAACACAAAGGGTCTCCATAGTAAGCTGGCTAGTAAGACTAGCTGTATCAGCAAGCTCTGGGTTTGACTGAGAGACCCTGCCTCAGAGAAGACTGAAGAAATATGGAGGCAGATTCCTAACATATGCTTCAGGTCTCCACACACATATGAACACACATACATATATATATGAAAAGAAGAAAACTCCTAATATCTAAGGTCATAATTTATCAATTTAGGCATATGTATATGCCTCTGATATCAGCTACCACAATCACAGTGTGAAATCTACCTTAGATTTCTTTCCATTAATACCTTTTGTACTTCTTCGGTGTCTCAGGTTTCATTTGCTCTTTTTCTGACCGTGCATCTCGTTCCTCTACACTCTGAACCACCCATTCTTTCTTCTGATTGCTCCTTCTCTTAATTACAAGTCATCTTTATTCTTAAGCTACATGCCAAGCTAATCTTCAGGGCGAGAGGGATACTGAAGGGCTTACATTTTGCTATCTTCCTGAGTGGTCTTTATTACAGCAGGCACTGAAGGTACTAATTGGTAACTGAAGCTGAAGGCTTGCTTCCATGTCATATGAGAATGTGCCTATTTAATTTGTTCTTAATAAATCAAACATCCAAACTGCTGATCCCAGAAACAGTCTTTTCTCCCAAGGGGAAGCCCCTCCAGGGTTTTAGTGGAAAGCTTGAAGTATTTACAAGACTTTCCAACTGGTAAGATTCAAAATCCCAAACATCACCACATCCCTAGGTATGCAACTCAAATTCAAGCTGTTTATTTATCATTCCAGCAGTTTCTCCATGCTGAGCTCCCAGGAGTTTTCATGGACACACCCTTCCAGAGGCAGCCAATAATCTCCAATCTGGAACAGTTTCTCCATGCTGAGCTCCCGGGAGTTTTCATGGACGCACCCTTCCAGAGGCAGCCAATAATCTCCAGCTCCCGGGAGTTTTCATGGACACACCCTTCCAGAGGCAGCCAATAATCTCCAATCTGGAACTCCTTTCTATTGCTCCATTTTGCTGTGATACTCTGCTTGATGTCAGGAGGTCCTGACCGTCCTGAGTGTCTTTTTTGAGACTTGAAGACCACAGATGTGTCTACTTACTAAGGCTTTGACAGTGACCATACGATTGGAAAAACAAATGTGCTCCTCATACACCGCAGTTTCTGAAAGGCCTGACTTGTAAGATGTATGAACAGAGCTCTTCTGACTGGAAAGTTTACCTCTTGTGGAAAGCCCATGGTTCGGGTATGTTGTATGTATGTATGCATGTATGTATGTATGTATGTAGTATGTATATATGTAGTATGTATGTATGTATGTAGTATGTATGTATGTAGTATGTATGTATGTAGTATGTATGTATGTATGTAGTATGTATGTATGTATGTATGTAGTATGTATGTATGTATGTATGTAGTATGTATGTATGTATGTAGTATGTATGTATGTATGTAGTATGTATGTATGTATGTAGTATGTATTATGTAGTATGTATGTATGTATGTAGTATGTATGTATGTAGTATGTATGTATGTATGTATGTAGTATGTATGTATGTTGTATGTATGTATGTATGTATGTATGTATGTAGTATGTATGTATGTAGTATGTATGTATGTAGTATGTATGTATGTATGTATGTAGTATGTATGTATGTATGTATGTATGTATGTATGTATGTATGTGGGGGGACCAACTCCATGGCCCATTGCATGAGTTAGATAAAAATTCTACTAGTAAACTGTACTATATCCCGCCTGACCTTCCATTTTGTTATCTGCTGAGGAATGAACTCCTTATCTTATTGAGGATACAGTTCATGTAATACATCACTTTTCTCTTACATTCTTTTTCTGCTCCTTTCTCCTCTCCTTCTGGAGCTCTGAGCAGATCCACATGGCTGGCCTGATTATGTCCTTCTCTGTTTGACATGGTTGACAATCCTAATGACATACCTTAGCATGCCATCTCAAACTACAGTTGAGTCAGATAATATATGGTTTTATTTTATCTTTATCTAAATTGTTACTTGCCATTTTAATATTGTAATTTTATAGGTATCTTCCATCTTCTCAATCATGGTTATTATACAACCCTTTAATTCTTTATAAGTCACTTTATTTAGTTCCTTGAATATATTAAATTCTTTAAAAAGTGTGTATGTATGTACATTTGTCTGTGTGAGTTTATGTGTACCAAGTACATGAAGATGCTCAAGGATGCCAGAGGGTATTAGATCCCCTGTAATTGGAGTTAGAGGCAGCTGTAAGGTGAGAGCTGGGAACTGAACCTGGGTCCTTGGCATGAGCAGTAAGTACTCTAGCTGCCATTCTATCTCTCTGGGAACTTAAAATACATTTAAAATAGTTGACTTAAATCACTGTATAGTGAGTCTAGAACCTAGACTTCTTCCTGCACAGTTTACAGTAACTCCATCTTTACAGTGAGCCACACTTTCATGTGTCTTCACATGCTGTTAACCATGGCTAAAAACTGGATATTTTAGATAAAATAATGTGGTAATCTCTGGAAAACAACCCAGACATCTCTCTCTATACTGGCACTGTACAGAGTAGGTAACCACCTATCTTATTTGATTTTAATGTTCCTAAAGAAAGAGACAATTCTGTTCTTATAAATTCAGACATCTTATCAAATGGGCACTATTTATGATTTTTGGAATGACCTAATAACTAATTCTGAAGGCAAAGGCTATCATCACCAAAAGGAGGATTTACTTAGAAGAGGAGACCTTTGTGAAGTAGCTGATCCTAACACTGCTCAGCTAGACCAGCGCTATCTGGATCCACACACCTAAAGAAAGCAAATCAGAATTTCCACTGAGGACCAAACTGAAGACAAGAATACATTAAAATATGCCTCTACGTCGGCTGACCTGAGCTCCTGGAAGCTCACCAACTCTGGATCAACAGTTAGGGAGCCTGCATGGTACCAACCTTTGCCCTCTGCATGTGTGTAACTTGTCTGTTTGTGGGGCTCTCCCTGGCAGTTGAGCTGGGTTATCTTAGCCAGCCTTGATACAGAAGGGAGGAGCATAGTCCTGCTTTGTGGACTCATGGGAGGCTGGCCATGGAGACAAGGAGTAGTGGACGGGGAGAAGAAATGGAAGTGCAGGAGGCGGGAAGGCTGTGGTTGGCATGTAAAACACATGAAAATTTAATTAAAAATGCCTCTACGATAGACATACACTTCATAGTTAAAAAAAAAAAAAAAGACCATGAACAGCAATAACACAGGAAACTTAACTCAGTTTGCCTATTACCAAGAAAGCATTAATAAACACAGAGAAGGATCTAAGTATAAAAACATGAGCAACTACTATGTGAGCGTCCTTTTAAACAGCCACACTTTCAAATAGCCTCCCATTACCTTCCCTAGACTTTTATTTATACTTCTTGGTACTTTTCAAACTTTAGAGAATTTATTCCTAGAGCAGATTTCACTGAAATTATCACTTGGGGCTGAAGATGAAAGATAAGTGAAATAAACGTAAGTCTAGTCCAGTTGTTCCGAGAGTCAGCCTTGAATACATGCATTTCCCTCTGCACTAATCTGTTATCTAAGGGAAATGCCGACAGGCAGATACTAGTGAGCACAACCCCAAATCAAGCTCCTAGAACAACCCTCCTCTCACTCTGGCCCATCTTTCGGCTCCATCTGTCATTGCACACCTAAGCCATTATGCTCTTTATGCATAAATACAGACAGAAGCTGAAAAGTTAAGCAATGTTCTCCAAAGATCTACTTCCCATAGGTGTCAATTCCATCACCCTTTTAAATATTGAATTTCTCTCCCTGACAAATCTCTCTAAACCAATTTTAAGTTCTTTTTTGGAACAAGGATGAACATAAATATACAAATACTGCTCCATTCCCTACGGAAAATTACTTTGCACAGATCGGCTAACTTGGATTTTTAACAATCATCTTTGTATTATGCAAATTAATCTTTTGACATTTTCTTATAAATGCACTGATGGTGTTGATTTAGTTTCAATTCAAAAATCAGGGATTTCATTACCCTATAAAACATATCCAAGTTCAAAGTATTTAATGGGGTTAAACAAAATGCAAACATTTAATGCAACATTAAGCATGTGAAATAAAAACTTGATTGTCTAAAGAAAGCATGCTATGCTGTTACCCTGGTTACAGGTTAGAAAGGGATTGTGAGATGAATAGCTGTATGATATGAAATTAAAATGTTTCACATCGAACAATCCAAAATGAATTGGGAAGGTTAGCGTAAGGAGAAGGAAATCAATTCTCCAATGGCAGTGCTGAATGGGAAAAGAGAATGAATAGGATTTGCCAGTGGGGTGCACAGCTGCCAAGTATCCTGCAGCCATGGAATTACAATAATACTGATGAAGTGTGCAAGAGCTTCTGGAGTTAGGACAGGGAAGCAGAGAGACTCTGACAATAAGAGGCTTTCTGACATCCAGCCCTTACAGGATAACCACACTGAAGAGAAATATTTTTTAAATGTGGTGTTCAGGAAAAATTACAGATGTGTCATCTTACACACAATTTCATGTTTGAGCTCACTGCAACTTCTAACTCAGCTGAGACACAGTGCTGGTAAATAACTGAAAACATCGTAGCAGAAACAGTAAGAGCCAATAGGAAATAACTGGATTAGTGTGTTTCTCTCCTCTTGCTGCTTCCAGGGATGTGTCTGCTCAAATGGACGTGTGTATTCTCAAAGATGCTGCATGGCCACGTGCGTTTGGAAATGTGAAAAGTATATGATCAGCCACCAACCCACCAACATCATTGTTGTACTCAAGAACACACATGAATCAAGTGTGATATAAAAGTTGTTTTGTTTCACAGCTGGTGTAAATGTGATACAATACGACATACTCCTTTCAATTCAGAAAACTAAATTAAACTTCCTATAATGTAAACTACAAAACAATATTGGCTTTTCCTTTTAAGTGATTTCCACAAGGCTACTTTTTCTGTGTTCCTCTCCCCAATTATCTCCCAATGGTTAAAATCCTATTTGAAACCTGAAACTCACCCTCCAGATGGAACTTTAGGAACAAGTGAACAAATTACATCTGAGACCAGTAAAGGCCACTGGTTTTCAATAGCAAGAAAAACCTCAGATAATTGCATCTGTCGGGTAGAAATCACTAGGACATTGATTCTCATTTTATCAGGAAACCAAATGAGGAAAGAATGTACAACACAGATGTGAACACAACAATAACACAGAAAGGGGATTCGAGAGAAGCAATTTCCCCTTCCAGGATTGTGGGTGAGAGTGTTAAACTGGTGTCAGGCCTGCAATGTCCCACTATGCCAGAGCACGAACGAGGTGAAGTTACACACTGATCCACACAGCCTAGACCAAACTTAACATCAGGAAATGCCTCGTTTCCACATTGTGGGCTGAACTGTTTGCATCAGTGTTATCACAGGCCATCATAAAAACATTCTGGCTTCTGAGACACTAACATCTGCACCCATACTGGGGAGAAATTATGAGCATAAAGTAAAATCCATGACCTCCTCTGAGCTGAAAAAGCCTTGGGCAGTCACCCCATCCAACACTGACAGAAAAATGAAGGCAGAGGCTGAAGCAGTTTGGTAAAATTGTTTGTACCATCTTACCATGGAGCTGAGCCCAAACTCCTGGCACCTCACTAGTGCTGATCCTACTGGCTGCGCCACGTCAACTATTCACAGATCAACAACCAAGGCAACCCATAATTTCCTATCTTGAAAAATCTGAAAGGATTTGCCACAAATCAAAGGCTTTTGGTGTGAACATTTTCAGTGGGTAAGAGATGTGGGGTGTGCAGGGCCAACTCAGAGCCAAGCCTTGAAGGTCAGGGAGTGGTGACCCATGGCTTTAATCCCAGCACTTGGGAGGCAGAGATCTTCTGGATCTCTGTGATTCAAGGCCAAACAGAAGCCTGGAGTTGGTTGGTGGTGCCACCTTTAATCTTAGCACTAGAAAAGTTGAACCAGGAAGTGAGATGGCTGGGCGGAGAAAAAGGAGGGAGTCAGCTTTGGCTGCCTTCCCTGACACTTAAGAACTCAGAGGTACTAAATCTGAGGATTCATGGAAACAGAATCTACCTACCCTTTTCAGCCTGAGGAGTTGGCTGGGTGAGAACTGGCTGTGGTTTGTCTCTCTGTCCATCTGATATTTCAGCTTTTCCCCAATATCTGGCTCCAAGTTTTTATTATAATATCAAATAAAATTTGTGCAATATGGGAATATACTATCACACTCTGTAAGGCATTCTCTTGCAAATTACCTTTCTGGATTTATTATTTCTACCGGAGCAAGACTGTCAATCATATGCTACTTTTTAAAGTGTTAATGCACAGTTTTTAAAAACTACTATTTTGAAGAACATTAACACAGCAAAATGTTAACAATATAATGAAAACATTTTTTAAAAAGTCATCCTTTTAGGAAGAATGCTTCCTTTTCTGTGAAGTCTTTATACATCTGCATAAAAGGCTAATCTGTCTCTTCTGTCTCCACCTCCCAAGTAAGGATTACAGGTTTACACCTGGCCCTGAGCTCTACCTCCTACCACTCCTTCTCGGCTTCCTTTGTTGTATTCTCCCCGTCTTAAAGAGTTACTGGTGCTGGAAAGTTCCAGGGCTTAGACCTTGGCTACTGTTATCTCTCCTTGGCTTCCTGCCTTCCATTTTTACCTGGTTACAATTGTTTCTAACTCGCCAGCCAGAAAATCTTGGTGCCTCCACCACTGCAAGCTCCTTGCTGAAAACCTACCCTGGCTCCTCCTTCCCCCAGGGAACAACCTTAATTCTCATTTAAGAACTGTCCTACACTGTCCTGTTGGGTTTCTAGTGTTGCGATGAAACACTGTGACCAAAAAGTTGGTGGGGGAGGAAAGGCTTTATTTGGCTTACACATCCTCACAGTTCATCACAGAATAAAGTCAGGACAGGAACTCACAAAGGGCAGGGACTCCGAGGAGTGCTGCTCACTACAGAACCCAGGATGGCACCATCCACCAGGGGCTGGGCCCTCCCTCATCAGACACTAATTAAGAAAACACCATACAACAAGAACTTCTGGAAGGATCTTCTCAATTGAGGATCCTCCCTTCACACGACTCTAGCTTGTGTCAAGTTGGCATAAACTCTCCAGCACTAGTCTTTCAAAATTAAGACAGTTTCTCCTTTAAAAAGAAATTTCAATTGATAATATGTAGACAGTATTATATCTAATTGGCAGTTTTAGAAATGTATTAATTACAGTCAGGTTTTTAGATGAAACTCGTATACACTTATAGAACACTATTTGAAGAAAAGGAATTTCTCTTCTATCAGTGAGAGAAACTTAAGCATGAGTTTAAAATGATTCTGGTAATAAAAATTATTAAGTAACCAGGAGTTTTCCACAAATATGAGTTTATTTCAATAGAAATTTCTGCAAACCTCTTTTATTCAAAGCAAAGCTCATGTACCTTTCAAATGGCACGTTCTCTTGAATGAGTAATAGAGCTGCAGAAACTGAGAGGCAGTAGCAGCTCTGACTTTCCAACACACTTTCTCCAATACGATATTTTCCATTCTCATCAAGTCCGAAACCGTGAACCTATGCTGACTTATTCGGATCAAATCGATGCCAACGGGACATTCCTTTCTTCTTCTATCAATCTGACAGCCAAATAAAGGCAGCTCAGCCCAACACACACACATACATACATACACACGCGCACAAACACACGCACACACGCACACTTCTTGTCTGCCTTTAGCCAATCAGCGCTTTTTATTAAACTCATAGGAGGAACAATTATTTACAATGTAACATCATAAATCCACTATACAAGTCAGTACCTCGGTAACTTCTGGAAAAACTGCCAAGTTCTCCCCACCTTCTTACAGATGGCGCAATGCTTTGGGCCGGATCTCAGACCTGGCTCCTGGAGCTTCTTCTATCCCTTATAATAAATAAGCACAGGACAGAACCAAGCAAAGCTGGCACCACCGTGGACAAATGGCCTGAGCTGACTCACACTCTGGGCCACCGTTTCCTAGCCTCCTGTTCTTGCTCACATGAGACGTTCAGGGCATCTGTCTGGATCAGGACTTCTATTACATAGAAGCTCCTAGGTGATTCTAGATGTCACATAATAAACTGCTCCAGAGACTGAGTGAAAAGTGCCTACACTGGACTGTAGCAGGCTTTTTTGGGCCACCAACCAGCTCCCGAATCATGACATGGTAGCTTATTATTAGTCATGAACATTCAGCCTTATCCTGGGCTTGTCCTACTAGCTCTTACGACCTGTTCCCCTTCATCTACGTTTTGCCTCACAGCTTTTTACCTTTCTTTCATGTGTATGTCCTAATCCTAGGCTGGCTGGCCCTGGGCATCTCCTCCTCTCTTTCCTTGAGCCTAGATTCCTGCTACATTCTTTCTACCTACCAGCCTCGCCCACCCCTCTACTGCCTAGCTACTGGCCATTCAGCAGTCAGGTGGC
Organism: Phyllotis vaccarum; assembly: GCA_033318265.1. Lineage (NCBI taxonomy): Eukaryota > Metazoa > Chordata > Mammalia > Rodentia > Cricetidae > Phyllotis > Phyllotis vaccarum. Next base: position 1,932,894 of record JARWLC010000005.1, read on the forward strand.
TTAGGCAGGAAAAGCCATATCTTTACATCATTGTGCAGATGCAGAATAAATGAATGTAACACATCTTTGCCTAGTTAAAGTGACATTATTATATGAGAAATACAGCAATGAAGTAATCAGACTTACAGAAATGGAGCCGAAAGGTGGCTCTGGGGCAGAAGAACTCATCATTACTCACAGACTCACAGTTTTACAAGAAGAAGCTCTAGGGTTTCTGAAAACACTGTTGTTACAGACTCTATAGACCCTACACTTGGAGATGGCCACAGTGGTAAACTCTGTTGTCAACACAAATGAAACACCATTAGTTCTTCCCTGTCTTCCTCTTCCCAGCCCTCTCTCAACAGAGTCTCACTGTTACTCAGTGTGTAACCTACACCATGCTCAAGCTCACAGCAATCCTCCTGCCTCAGCCTCCCAAGTGATGATATTAAAAGTGTAACCTATCATATCTGAACTCTTTATCACCAATAATCATTAAGTGAATTCCAAATAAATTAAAAAGCTAAGCCATGCTAATTTTTCTAATTGTTCCATTAGAAAATAGATTCTGAGTACATCTTCTGATGAGCTGTTTAAAAAAAAAAGGGGGGTGGTTGTCACAGGGTTTCTATGGCTGTTGATAAAGCACCGTGACTTGAGGAGGGAAGGGTTTGTTTCACCTTATAGCTTGTCATCAGCCCGTCATCAGAAAGTCAGGGCAGGAACTTGAGGCAGGAACCAGGAGACAGGGATTGAAAGCCACAGCATGGAAGAGTACTGCTTACGGCTTGGCCTCCATGGCTTGCTGGCTTGTTTTCTGATGCTATCTAAACCACCTGGGCCCACCCACATCAATCACTCATCAAGCCAATGTCCCATAGGCCAATCCGATAGAGACATTTGATCAATTAGGGTTCCCTCTTCCCCAGTGATTCTAGCCAGCACAAGGGCAAAGACAGGAAAACAAGGGAACAAAATAAGGCCAATGAAATTTAGTAAAATTGTGTGTGTCTGCAATAACAATATTTTTGTAAGCCTAGAGTCAGCATTTACTCTCAAAGACCTTGAGATATGTGCAAAAAAACAGATAACACTGCCCTTGCCCCTAACAACTTGGCTCAGGCCTGAAGACCAGCCTGAGTAGGAAACAAGGCTCTCTCTACACCTGCCCCTCCTCTCAAGCATGCTTTCTGTTCAAGGCAGAGAGAGTTGGCCACTGAATTATTATCCCCCTGTAAGTACAGCACAACAGAAAACACAGGTGATAGTGTCAGGACTATAAGGCCCTATGAAAGATGAACTACAGAGAAAATCTGCATAGAGGAGGAAGACAGTTGTCCGAGGGCAGGTGGGCCTTCTCACCAGCGTCTGAGAAGCCTGATGGGCAGAGCTGGGCCTGCCCTGGGAAAGGTAAGTTCCCCTGGCTTACAAGCTGTATTTCAAACTGAGGAGAACAGGTATTTTTGAGCATATATAAATATTACCAAAAGGGACTAAAGGATTAGTATTGTTATTTTTTCCTCCTAACAATTATCAGTTAATACAACAAATTAGTATACCAAACCACAATGCCAGTAAAATTCACATAACAGAAAGTGTTCTTTTCACAGAGTTTTAATACTTGCCTCTGCTAATTAAAATGTTTTTATTTTTAACTTTGTTTTAGAGCTAGGGACAGTGTTCCAGGCCTCAGCTCTGAGTGACTGACACCCCAAACAGAGTGCTAAGAATTATGAAGGAGCATAACTACATAGTAATCAGTATGTGTGTATGTAAGGAGTTACATTTTGCACACTCAGAGGCATCCCAGGAAGCATAGCACTGTTTCTAATATTAACTCCCCCCCCCCGAAATGCCCCATCACTTTATTATCTAAATACCATGGTACTTAACAATGTCTTTTTCCAATTCATAAATGATGAAAGAGTTTAAAAAAAAAAAAAAAAACCACATAGAAAGTGGGAAAATAAAATCAGCAGCCAAAACAAGCAAAGCTAGAGGAAGGGCTGTGAGCTACTGTTTGGAACTGAAAACACAGCATGTTGGAGCCACACCTGGAGAGGAACATGTCACTCCATTCCCAAGCCAATCATAAAACAGCCTCAGAAGCGAGGCTGTGAAGGTTCAAACAGCAGACCTCAGCTTGGAGGAGGCAGCAAGTCCCTCTATAGCCAACATATACATATAACTGTAGAACCTCAATGGTGGTTCTAGTTTTAGAGCATTTTGGCCTAAGTGGCAAGTTCCATAGAAAATCAACTCTCTAAAAAGGAACAATTACTTGTCCAATAGGAAATATACATATGCACTATTATCTGCATAACTAAACTCTATGCTATGTATTTCACTAATATAATTCTTCCCAATTATAAAAAGAAAATGAGTTCAACAATATGACATTATAAAGATAGCAGTGATTAAATTTTCAGTTTGGAGTAGAAATTCTGCAGATGTCAAGTAGAAAGGAAGATGGTCCCTGAAGGCAGCAGCAAAGTGTTTCTGACAGGCACTTGGCACACCTGTCTCCAGGGTGTAAACTACACAGGAGCAGCATTTCAGTGAAGTACACAAGGAAAATTTGTGTATCTGTGCATGGAAATTTCCCTGAAAATGTCAACAACTGGGGCAGGTAGAAAATGAATAGAGAGAAAATGGAGGAGGGAGGTTTGTTTTTTTTTTTTAATGACTGTGGAAGCTAAGTAATGATGGAGCTCCTTATACTATCATAAATTTCAGGCATTTAAGGACCTCTAAAACTTAACAATTTTTCCAAAGACTAGCTAGTAAATAATCATATAATATTATGGATTTTTTTAATCAAAAAAGATTAAGAGCTGGAAATATGGCTTTAGCCCTGGGTTTAAAGCTTGCATAAGAAGACAATGCACAAGGAGCTGCCTGTCTGCTGTGCTGGGAGGATGACCCTAACTATGAAAGTGCCCCACCCCCACCCCAGGTAAAGTGACTGTCAAGGAACTATGGGATTAACCCCATTATCACTTTTCACACTTTAAGCCCTCTTCAGAGTCTGGCCCAGAATAAATGAGCATGTGTATTTCTTTTAAATAAAAGCCAACAGAGCTCCTAAAAGCCACATCACTTCACCTTCAACTACTGAGGACTTCTAAGGTAATAGCAATCCAAATAATAAGACAATATGAGCAGAAATATCACAGTCATTCAAAAAATAACCACAAACAACATGAGGTTAAGATTCTCTCCTAAGCACACCCCCTGCTAGAGCAGCACAAGCCACAGAACCCAGTAGAGCAGGGCTGCCAACATGAAAAGAGCCATTGTGTTTCTAAACACATAGCCTCACACCACATGTGGCTACTGAGCACTTGAAATATGGGCAGTGTGATGGAAAAGCTGGGTTTTAAGTTTAATCTTAAGAGCATATGTGGTTCCTAACTTCCATACTGGACTGTAGGGAAACCAAGGGGCATAGTCACCAGATTCATGGCTCTGCTGACCACTCTCCCTCTCCTGCCAATCATCTGTAGTTTACTGAATATGGCCACTCCCCCCTCTCCAGATAGCTATGAATCATACTCCTAAAAAGACAGTACACTGAGCTTCCTGTCTACTTCCCAGAGGCCATGTGACCCTGACTGGTGCTGAGCAGGGCTCTCTGGTTGCCCTTCTACCACCCCACTCTCTAATTGTTCCACTGTAGAAAATCAAAAAGAAAGTAAAATAATGCAATTTTTGCAACAACATGGCTTTCCTTACAAGGGTTCCTCTAGCAAGCACAGCTTTATGACCAGTGATCCCATCTCTGAGAAGACTGTTGTGTTTACATTGGTACAGATGTGTTTCCCCTTTCACTTGGGTAACCAGATGAGAAGTTAAAAGTTATCCTTGGCTTACAGACATATTGCAGCTCCCAATTCTGACACATGTGTTTTAACCACTCAGACTGATTCCAAATGCTGTATAGTGAACATTTTTCAAGACTAGCAAATTAATAAAATAGCAATAACCAATGCAAGCTAAGCTGAAAAAAATACCCAGCAAATGTCAAAGTGGCATTTTACTTCTACTGACGTCTAAATTAGATATCCAAGATACTCTTTTTGAAGTTTATTTTTAAAAAAAGAAAAGAAAGAAGAATAAAGACCAACAAACTCACAACACCACATTCATTACACAGTGCGTTCACGGTGCTTTTCCACAAAGATCCTGAGAAGATCAAGAGCCCAAATCAGCCAGTGTTTTTGCTGGCACATTCTGTGCAAACAAGACAATCATGAGTATTTGCTGCCCCTTCACTTTGTACCTTAAAGGCTCTTGAAAGTGCCGTGCTCGTAACTGGGATGCCACAAACAATGATGATGCTATGGCCAATAATTGGTTTCTCTCACTCTGTGTTAACGTGTGTCCTGTAAGAAATCAATAAATCCATCAGTCAGATCTGTAATGTCCTCCTTCAGTCATTAGTCAGTCAAGAACTATACCCACATCTGTGATGGACTCAGTATTGTACAAGGAGCAGGTAAAAGGGTGTAAGAAAGTACCACAAGGGAAAAAAAAACCAAAAACCAAGTCCTATTCACTCAAGTTCACAGCCTAAAAGGGAAAAGACTTTGTTTTGCTGTCAAACTTTATTTTCCAGCCAGATTTCTCTGTTCACAGATTCACAAATACCAGAATATTGACATTATTAAAAGCAAATTTCCAACTAACATTTGACACTTATTTTTACACAAAACTGTGACTTAAATTTCAGTGGGAGCTTCTTGTCTAGGCAACTATATGTCCAACTTACTCTTTAATACTGGAGAACAAGAGTTACTAAATTGTCTAAGGCTGTGACTGAGTACCGATGCCTTTTATTCTAAAAGTTATGAATAGTCAATTCCAAAAATCATAGTCTTACTTTGCAATGTGACCAATAAGTACTAAGGGCACAGGTATTGAAGGTGGACAAAATCTCTCTGTAGCAGCTAGCAGAAAAGTTGGTTGATATATGGTTGATGCCTCCCCTGCACCTTACCACCAACCCTGTTAATCTGAACTCTGAAGTTTGTGAAAGTGTTCATGTTTATTGAATCTTTTAAAAGAAGAAATTCAATTGTTTATATATAAGTATCATTAAAATAATAAAATCAAGCATTCAGTCTGGCTCAGTAATTAAGATCATACATGGCTCTCGAGAGTTTGGTTCCCAGCACCCAAGTCCAACAGCTTAAAGCTCTGATTTTTATTATTTTAAATTCTGTGTAGGGATGATGTGGAAATGTCTTTCTGTATCCTGTGAATATCAATTTTTAAATAAAGGAACTGTTTTGGCCCATGACAGGCACCATAAAAAAAGTAGGAGGTTGAAATCATAGCATAGGTAGGAAAAGAGCAGAGTCAGAGACAGATGGAGCCAGCCTCCCAAAGAAGAAACATGTAAGGAACACTGGTGAGCCACGGGCCACGTGGCAGGACAAAGAGAAAAAACTAGCTAGCAATGTGCCTGAGCCATTAGCCAAACAGCACAAAGTTAATATAAGCATCTGAATCATTTTGGGGGGACTAAGCAGCAGCGGGGTGGCTAAGGGGTCTGGGGCGGCAGGTCTGTGAGTCTGGACCTCTGGCGCTCAGGGACAGGAAACCTTATTGTAACATAGGAGTATGTCTGTATGTGGGTATGTATACATGAATGCAGGTGCCCATGTGCAAGTGCCCATGGGGGTCAGAGGTATTGAGTCCCCTGAAGCTGAAAGTATAGACAGCTAAAAACCACTGACATGAGTGGTAAGAACTGAACTTGGGTCCTCAGAAGAAGAGCAAGTGCTCTTAACTGCTAGACATCTCTCCAGCCCCAGAAAGAGATTTAAATAGGTGCACATAACAAAACAATACATAGGAAAGCCAGACCCAAGGAGATCTCTAGGAAGCACACCAGCTCCTCATACCTGCTTCTTCTCAACACTACCCATCCATAAGTTTATTTCTAAGTAAAGTGAGGATAAAAGGCCAAAGTTCCAACCTCGGAAGAAGTCAACAGATGTTGGTCAGGGGCGTGGACAAGACCATGTTTTTGTAACATCAAGGACTCAAAAAATAAAGGCATGCTTCCTTTGCCTCTATGTATGTAGTCAGAACTTGAAGTCAGATCAACCAACTAATCAGTCAATCAATAAATCAACAAATTTCTCTCTCCCACAATTTCTCTCCACACCAGAACGCAGTTGGTCCCAGGGGCACTGGTCCAGCCCCAGCAGTCTTACGTGCCTTGCAGCAGGTAACTGTGGCACTGGCAGAATTGTATAAGAGTCAATGGGTATCAAAACAGGAGTCAGACACTGCAGGGTCTGTAGTCAGCAGAGCATCTGAGATGCTGAAGCAACCAAACAGGCTACTAGTCATGTGACAGAAGGACAATCACACCACACGGTACAGTAGGCACAGCTGGAGTTCTGAGCAAAGGTATCCAGTAGGCACACAAGTTTATGTGAAAGAAATAAAGTGATTTGAACATGATTTCTAAACCTCACTCAAAATAAACTAAAAATACTAAGACTTTAAATATAAATATTTTTTTTCAAGATCTATCGCACATTCTTTCACAGGAAGGTAAGTTACAAAATAGAAGGATATGGAAAACCCAGGCAATACATCCCTCTTTGGAACAAATCCCAGACACTGAAAGAACCATAACACAACATGGGAGCTCACACCTGATTCTAGGCTCCTAGAGACACCTTCATTGACCTCATAAACCATAACCTTGTGGGCCATGGCACATCCCTCGTCTTCTCCTCCTGACACAGAGCAAGGAAGGAAGGAACAACATGACCCACAGATAATGGATCATGGAAAAGGAACCCGGACTTCCTAAAACAAACACCTAGAAGAACTCTTCAAGTCTGGCTCAGGGAGGACTTGGCACCCTAGGAGCCCTGTACAGGCCAGCAAGACCAAAGTAATTTTTACATTTGCTTTTTGTTGACCCTCATTTCTTCCTGGAGTCTACTAATGATTCCAGATCCCAGGATGCAGAATACATGGCAACATCACTACTCCATGGCAACACCTAATGGATTTGCTATAGTTATTTACAAATGAACTCATGAGTATGTTCCAGCTCCTCAGCAGCACACAAAGAGAGATTATCATAACACATATACATACTTCATATATTCAATTAAATCCTTACCAAAAAGAAATCAGTAACTTCCCAAAGGAAAATAGATGATTATGATACTGTTTTTAAAGGGGCTTGAAGTTAAAGTCTAACAACATACCAGAAAAATAGATACAAAATGCTCGTATCTAGTCAACTGAAATTATAGTTCTTAAAATAGTTTATTTTTTCCTTAACCTTTGAATCAAAGAAAAGTTGACATTCAAATTTTAAAAGTTAACAATTTTTGCATATCCTATTTTTAAATTTAGATTCAGTCATTTCAAAGTTCAAATGTAAGAACCTTTTCTAAAAGCGCCCTCGGTTACAAAGAGATTTAGGGAAATAGACATATATAATAGAAAATTTTAATGTAGCCACAGAGACAGACAATTGCCTATGAATAGTGCTGAGAAGATCAGGCCAGATGGGAAACAGATGGGTAACCCCGATGGGGCAGAGCGACCTGGCCCCAAACATATTGATAAGGTCCTGGGCTTGCTTCCCTTGCCACTTCCTGCTGTCTCTCAGGCACATATATCAAACAGTCAAAGATGATGGCTTAACATGGACACTGGGGAAGGTAAAACCACTATCTGAAGGACGGGAGACGGTGGCCACTCAGACAAAAACTGAGAGTTCTATAGAATGTTATTACTTTAACTATGGAAAAGGGTGTTATATCTGTTTATACTGTGTTTGCTTAATGACGTAAAGTAGTGTTGCTTTGCCTGCCTAAGGTACCTGATTGGTCTAATAAAAAGCTAAACAGCCAATAGCTAGGCAGTAGAGGTACAGGTGGGGCTGCTGGGCAGAGCAATAAGGCAAAGGGAGGGGAGGGAAGTGGGGGAGGCAGAAGAAAGAAAGGGAGACAGAGTGGACATACAGAAAGAAAGAAATATAAAAAGACCTCAGGCAAACATAGATGAAGAGAAACAGATTAAGTTATAAGAGCTAATGAGACAAGCATAAGATAAGGCTGAGTATTTCTTACTAATAAGTCTCAGTGTCAATGATTTGGGGCCGGCAGTCCAAGAAAGTCTGCTACAAGGGAAATGTTGGGAATGCCCAATAGGGTATATGTGTTGAAAGTCCATAGAGGCCATCTGATATGTCATTAAAAAGTCTGTGGCACATGAACTGGAATCCCAGCCCAACTCAAGGAATACTCGGGCTGTAACTGAAAACCTTGTTTTAAAAGAAAAGGCCCTATCATTAGTGCTGGATATTTATGCTTACTGTTTTGGCCTACAATCCCAAATATAAAAAGGAAAAGTAACTAATGTACATATGAAGTCACAGAGACTGTGACAAGCACAGGCTTACAAAATTAAAGTAGACAAAATCTGAGCATGGAGATGGAGAAGCAGGAAGCCCTAGCCAAGGTGCCGGAAGAGAGGGGAAGTCACTTTTCTCCAGTGTAGTGACTCTGTGCATATCAACCACCCCAAAGAACAGGCCTTGAGCTCAGGAGTAGCTGACCAGCACAAAATGGACTCCATGATTTTTGTGTGATTTCTGTCTTCTTTACTTTGTTCTCATCTGGCTTTCGCCATGTTTCTCTGAACATGAAGTTAGGTGCGTAAGAAGGTAGGCTTCTGGGATGACTTCAGGGAGATAAAAGAATAAAACCAAAATATATAGTATGAGAAATATTTTAAGTAATAATTAAAGTAGTTTTAAGAAAAGAAAAGAAGCATGCGGCATAGACTAAGGCAGGAGGATGGCCTCACATCTAAAGCCAGGCTGGGTTACATAGTAAGACTCTGAACGTAATGAAAAATAAAAGTTGAGATTAAGTCATTGTAGAAGGTTCTCCTGACAAATTTCAACAGTGAACAACCAGGGTCCCTTCTGCTGAAAGCAGAAGAGTCTCGTTAGCAGCTCCTTACTACAGAGGAAATGTAGGTATGTGTCCCATGGAAAAGTGAACTCAGGTCTAAGGTCAATTTCTCAGTTCAAGGGGATTGTAGCTCCTAAAGAATTTGCAGCATTTTATATAATTTTAAAAGAACACTAACTAGTATAGTCACCAAGGCTGCTTGCCCATATATACATTTATGGCTCGTATATAACTACACCTGAATACAAACAAATGCTCACATACATACATAAAATTGGGTCTGAGAGCTGAATTAAGTTTCTACCTATTTTATCCTATAATTTTTCTATCATTTCCTATCAGATCACCATTTCCTATCCTATTACCTACAGAAATGAATTATGTGGGCAGACATGGAGCCATGTGGAAATTCTGAATCTGCTTCCCAACTTCCCACACCTTCTAAACTTTAGTAAAGAGAACGAATTATTAGAATCAAACAGGATGAATTGTTTATCTAGATATGTGTGCAGGTGAGTTAAATATCTAAAGCATCCCTTCGTCAACACCATGGGATAAGATTCTTTTCATTAATTAAACAGGTGTTTACATAGTGTCTCCTGTGAGACATAGTTTATCCTTGGATTTTTGAAAATTCTGAAATTTAAGAGAAATAAACTGATGAATTATTAAAGAAATTCTTAATTTATCTTAAAGATAAAACTCAAAAGGGCTGCTAATCTATACCCTAAACCCCTAAAGCCCCTGAAACTAAGAATAAGCTTTCAAACCCCAGTTTACTAGAGATTTGTGTCTAGGTATTCCTACAAAGTCTTAGGTGAATCCCTTAGTTTCGAATGATGTTAACCAGGTCTTCAGTGTTCTCTCCATCTCCAACTTAATGAAATATCCTTCTGAGACTTGAAAACACTCACTGACAACTTGTCAGTGTTAAATTTAACACAAGGACATTTTCTCCTTAAGACTATTACTGGAGAGACTGTCTTCTAACTTCATATACAACATTGCTGGAATGCACCTGACTCCCACATATAAACATGAACTGCACACAGTTTTTTGGTTTGTTTGCTGTTGTTAAGAGAAAAGCTGAAGGTAGTTATATTTGTGAATCACCTATGCATAATCAAAATCATGAATGGTAATGGTCAAGAATATGCCATGAGAATCTCCATTCATAATAGAAAAGCCGTGTTGCAATTAAGTATAAAAATAATTCAACATAACTCAATGAACTTCTAAGAACTAAAGAGTTCAGCACACAGAGAGAGATACATACCTTTGAAGCCATCAGGATACACATCAGAGAGAAATTTGGTGCTGATGTCCCCTTTCACAAAGCGTGTGTTTATTATCACCTCACGAAGCAATGGGATGTTGTGTGTAACACCTAAAAACAAAATTTCAGGCTGAACTGGAGAACAATGAATCGGGTAACAATCTGACTTTTGGAGGGCTGAGGAAGCCGATTAAATGCTTACCATACAAGCATAAGGACTTCAGTTTCACTCCCATGTGAAAAAATGTTGAGGACAAGTGTGAATACCTGTGTGCCAGTGTTGGGCAGCCAGAGACAGGAGGATCCCTGGAGCTTGCTGGCCAGGCAGTCTAGTCAAATCAGTAAGCTCTAGATTACTAAGAGACCCTGGAAAGCTACTAAGAAACATAGCAACATTGACCCGTAATGTACAAACAAACACAAACTCAGTCCCTCCCCTTCTCCCTCACTTTGTCTAAGAATGACTCATTACTTGCCTTCTTAACTAATAAAAACATTAAAACAAAACCCACCCACTCAGACTCCATTTTCCACCCTGCTTGCAGGTAAGCATGACAACTAATTCCAGAACAAAGGAATGCAAGTTGAAGTGATGTGTGAAACACCTTTCTTTCATTTCCTACTCTTAGGAGTTTCCTGATGTGACAGGAATTTCATTTTGGCAATGTAAATAAAGTAGATCAACCCTAGTCTGTTTATCTGTCTACCTATTTGCAAATGTTTATCCTTTAAATGATCTCAGTATCTGGAAGGACCAACAAACTAATTACAGAAAACCCAAATATATCTCCATAGTGTCCAGACCACTGTACATAGACACCTCGGTTACAGCAGGTTACCATGGACATGAGGTTTATCTTTCCAAAAAGACTATACATTCCTGGGCTAATCAATTAACCACTATATCCTCCTGGGCCCTTTCTCTATCATTTCTTTATTCTAGACCACATTACCAACCTATGTAAACATGTTACCATCTGTTCTCAATTCACAAAACATTGTATGTCTAAACTATATAAAATCCAGTTCCTAAATCATCCCACCTACCTCAAACACTTATATCATATTCAAAAATTTTAGTAGGAATGTTATTCCTGTTAGGACTCAGTTGTAGTTTCCCAAGCCACGCCCCATTTAAGAAGGTTCCCACCACCACACTCCATCTCTGGCTCTGTCATCTCCCTCTCCCCTCTCTTTCTCTCTCCTCCCTCCCTCTGTCTTTATAACAATATCTCTCTGTTATAACAACAAAGTCCTTCTAAGCAGAAACAGCCTCTAAGTGTCTCCTGCCCACCGCTGCCTCTCACCACATCCCTGCAACATAGACACCTGCTGCCAGCTAATCAGGCAATGTTATCATATCATGCCAGATCAAATATATGATCCCAACAATTCTTTCATACAAAAATTCCATAGGTGGAGTTATCTTATTTAGACAATTGCTAAATAAATCACCTTTGCACTACATGTCTGTGAGAACTGTACCTCTATCCCAACCTTGCTTTGCAGGCAACAATTTAGCTTACCACCAAAAATTACTGCTTCTCAGGGCTTTCTATTAACAGGCAAAGAATACCCAAAATCAACTATAAGCCTGAAGCATAGGCGTATTAGACATATATAAGAAATTTTATTAAATAAACCAGGATTTTAATTACAAAAGTAACAGAGCATCTATGATATCTGAATGACCACTGAGAATAAACAGCATCTGATAAGATGCTTAGAAAGACAGACAAAGGGGCAAGGATCTGAAAAACCTTGGAAAGGGTGGTGAGATGAAAGGAGGTCCACTGTGGTCACTGGAGAAGATCAGAAGAGAACAGAATTAGAGCTTCTGAGAAAGAGGAGCTTGTCTGTCCGAGAGGCACCTATGCACAGGAAATGACCACAGCAAGATTCCTAAGAGAAAGGTGGAGCAGGATGTGAGGACGGAAACTTGAGGTTGGGATGTTAGAAGGAATTTTACCTGTTCTGAAATTTTTCGTATGGCTGGAGAGGTGGCTCAGGAGTTACTTGTTGCTCTTGCAGAGGACAGAGGTTCAGTTCCCAGCACCCACACGGTGGCTCACAACCATCCAAAAATCCAGTTCCATGAGCACAAGACATAAACATGGTACACGTACACACACACAAGCAAAACACTCATACACAGAAAATAAAATACATTTCATTAAAAAAAGATTTATTTATTTATTATGTAATATATATATGTGTATAATCCTGCAGGCCGGAAGAGGGCACCAGATCTCATTATAAATGGTTGCAAGCCCCGCGTAGTTGCTGAGAATTGAACTTAGGGCCTCTAGAAACACACTCAGTGCTCATAACTGCTGAGCCAGCTCTCCAGCCCCCAAATAGGTTGTTGTTTGTTGTAGAGGGTTCGCGGGTCCCAGACAGAAGAGATCTGGGACCCACAGCTGCCGCCCGCCGCCCTGGTCCCCAGGAACGACTCAGACGCTTCTATTTATTTCAGGCTGTTTGGCCTATGGCTCAGGCACATTGCTAGCTAGCTCTTACATCTTAAATCAACCCATTTCTATTAATCCGCGGGCCACGTGGCCCAGGCCCGTAGCTCACCCGTGTTCCTTACATGTCGTCCCTTGGGCGGCTCCGCGCGGTCTCCCTGACTCCACCCTGCTTCTCTCACCTAAGCTCTGATTCTCCTCCCACTTCCTCTATGGTGCCCGCCATGACCCATAACAGCTACTTTATTTAAAGATACAGCACACACAAATGCATTCCCACATCACTTCCCCCTTTCTCTCTAATCAAAAAGGAAGGTTTCAATTTTAACATGGCAAAATTATATATAACAAAATAGCTATCAAGCAAGAATTACAGTTATAATATCTAGTCTATTTGTATTTAGTAAAATTAAAGAAAATACTCTATCATCTACCTTATCTTTATGAATCTAAAGTTTTATATCTAATATATCTTTTAAATGACTAAGAAAAACTGTATATATAACTATCTAATCTTCAACTACATCAAAGACCACAGAAGGATCAGTTGTTGTTGTTTTTTTAATCAAAGAATTTTTACTGTTGCACACAGCAAATGGTTGGCAGTGGGCATTTATGTGAAGAAGATCACAAGGCGGGCATTCAAGCCAAAGAGAACACACAGCCAGATGCAGCGGAAAGTCCAAAGTCCAACAGGCCACAGAAAAGTTACTGTCCCATCAGAAAAATGAGAATGCTGGTGAGAAGCAGGCTCGGAGGAAGACCACACAGGGTTTGCCGTGAAGGTGAGAAATGCACCATTCACAGCACACAAGGGAAACTGCCCAGGCTGTGCTCTATGACCTGGGAGGAAGTAAGGGGTTTAGCTAACGCCGTGGCTGATGTCAAGGAGCATCCTAATCTCTGGTTCTAGGGTGTAACAGAGGAGGCCTTGTTGACATGGACAGGACAAGAGAGAGCAGGGCAGACAGGTGCCTGTGAGAAACAGGCTGGTGCTGCCTGCGTGATCCCATTGCAGTCCACAGCAGCCGAAGGGGAGAGGGTCTCGGGACCTGGCCTGCCATCAACAGGAAGGAAGTGAGACAGCAGGAGACATCAACCCCACACAACGCCACAGGAATTACAATACCCAAAAGACTGACGTACAGCAGTGATTTCACTCAAAGAGAGAAAGGTGATTTCTTTTCTTACATGAAAATCAACAATTCAGTTTGTCCAAGACAGCCTCCCCAACCTGCTGCCAAAACAGTAGATAAATTATTGAGGCAAACTAACACCTATGATTATCGCTCCAGTTAGTAAAATGGATATTTGCCTAAATGTGTGATATTTCACAGTTAGCTTTACTGAGTTTCCCTTTACAGGCTAGTCCTCAAACAGGATTCTCATACTTCCATACTGCCAATAACCCGGACAGCACAATCTGCCTTCGGCAAATATAACTCAGATTAAACATGCAGTTTATAATTTGGACAAGATAAAGTGACTTTCTGATACTGATATCCAGACCTGAAATAGATGAAAGTAACAGGATGAATAACACATTGGCATGTCATTCCATACTTATTGTTGAAAGGGGGTTTTAGGAAAGACAACCCAAAAGGATTGTGAACAAATATTTCTTAAATTTACAATATTAAACAACAAATCCAAACACCCAAATGGTCAAATGGCCATCTACTTTTTTGTTGTTAGAGTATTTTTTGTTAATTTTTAAGTGAGCACACCAAGTCTGAGTTGCCTCTAACACAGACTCCTATGGGCTTTCCTATCACATATGTCCTTCGAATACCCTCCCCCCATCCTCTTACAACTTCTTTCTACATTCTCTTGGTCTCCTTTGGCTTCACCCACATTTATACCTGTTTATAAACACACACACACACACACACACACACACACACACACACACACACACACACACACACACACACACACACACCCCGCACGAATCAGAGCCAGATCTCTGATAAAGGCAGAGATATCAGAGAGGAAACCCCACAGTCAGATCTCACCCAGCTGTCTTCCAGCTTCCTCAGACTCGCTCCTCCTGGCTTCTTCTGCCTGCTCTGTCTTTCTATGCCTGCCTTAAATACTCTCTTCACTCAGTTAAGGCGTGGCACTACCACTGCCTGCCTAGGAGCTTGGAACTCCTTCTGTAAACTAAGATGACCTTGAACTCAGATTGGATTAAGGGCATTGGTCACCACTCCCAGGATATTCCCTGTGCTGGGATTAAAGGTGTGAGTTACCACTGTCTGATCCTCCTAGATTGACTGTGAGTAGATCCCTCTGATCTCTCCGAATGTTTTTATTATATTTGAAAATATCCCCCCCATACACACACACACACACACACACACACACACACACACACACACACACTACAAAGTAGGGTGGTCATGATTATATGAACGAGAAGATAGCGTTGGTATCTTTCTGAATCTGGGTCACCTTGGTTAATATAATTCTTTCCAACACCATCCATTTTCTTTAAATTTTCGTAATTTAATTTTTCTTTGCAGCAGAGTAAAATTCTATTGTGTCTATATACCACACTTCCAATATTCTTCTATATTGATGGGCATCCAGGCTGCTTCCATTCCATTGAAGAAACAGTTTTACAACTTGAAAAAGACTTAGATTTCACAAAGTAATGTTTCAAAAATAAATTAGGACTCAAATACATTTGTCCTTAAAGTTCCTGACTAGCTCCCACATGCTACTGTGTGAAGTACAGTCACCAGCTGTGTGCTCCTCTCAGGCACACAGTAAGCAACGCTTTCTTTCCTGTGTGGAGGACAGCCCAGCTAGCTGCTCCAAGAACACATTCTAAAGCCAAACAGAAACAATTAGGAAACTGTTCCAAATGTGAAAAGCTGGAAATACCACATGGAAGGAATGACCCATACGAGATACCATTGTGCATTTAGTCTGCTTTCTTTCCCTGTCCCAGGAAAGACAACGCCATGTGAGTGAGTCTCTGTGTAAACAGTAGGTGCACAGTAGTCTTTCAGAGTCAGTACCTTACTAGTATTATTAATCACATAATCATAAAAATTATGACTGGAAGTTTTAGATTGGGAGTTGGGATGACCTGTGCCAGAGTTCACAAAATTCCATCTGCATGGGAAATCATGACCAGGCCACAGAGGGAGGCCCCTAGAGCAGCCTTCTGACTGCCTGCTGGTTCCAAAACAGCAGGCCAGACCCTAGCTGTGCACGCCAGCAGGATCAAACAGAGGCCGAGGCCACTGCTTCTTTCCTGGGGACTTGGAAATTAAGTTTAATTTAGGTACACTGTGCTCTAAAATGTCTCTACTTTCATAAAAGCTCACAAGTAATGGGGGGGGGGGTCCATTTCACCAGTGAAGCAGTTAGTTAACAATACATTAAATTCTTCTTACTTTCCTGCTCTTGACAAAACAGTTTTAAAACACAACCATTCCTTAGAATTCACCAGATAAACAAGTAAACACCAAGGATAATAGTAGGACACAAGGAAGGAGCATTTAAAAAAAAAAAAACAAAAACAAAAACAAAAACAAAAAAAACAAAACAAAACTTAATCTGTAATAATGTCAGAATCTTCAAAAGTTGGCAAAACTAATAAAGATAATTATTGCTCACCCATGAACCAGGCTCTGAGTTTATGGCAGCTATGTATGCACAGACACAGACCACACACACCATTTTTAACATAAACACTTGAGGGTAAGCTGAAGATAGGGCATACTCTAAATATCTCTTTACATTTTCTAAGAAAAAGATAAGGCTCTTCTGCAATCAAATGTCCATCTAATCCACAGCTTTTCTCAAATTTCCCACTTGTCCCATTTAAGACTTTTACTACAAAAGGAAGCTTTTTTCTTGGCCCAGGATCTAGATAAGCTGCTGCCTTCTCTTTGTGTTTATTGACCTAGACACCTTTGAAGATCAGAAGCCTTTTATTATGTTGATTGTCTTTCAGGCTGGTATGTCTGGTGTTTCCTTATGATTATACTCAGTCTCCCCATTTTCATTTGTGCACGTGTGTGCGTGTGCGTGCGTGTGTGTGTGTGTGTGTGTGTGTGTGTGTGTGTGTGTATGTGTGTATCTGTGTGTGTGCGTGTGTGTATCTATCTGTGTCTGTGTGCATGTGTGTGTGCATGTGTGTATCTGTGTGTGTGTGCATGTGTGTATCTATCTGTGTGTGTGTGTGTATCTATCTGTGTGTATGTGCATGTGTGTATCTATCTGTGTGTGTGCGTGTGTATATCTATCTGTGTGTGTATGTGCATGTCTGTATCTATCTGTGTGTGTGTGCGTGTGTGTGTGTGTGTGCGCGCGCGCATGCATATCACAAATGATCATAAGAGACACAGGACATGGGTAAGCCCTGGCTGCTTGGTAAGGTTGCTAGCATGTAGCAGTTTCCATGGTGCTTATTAAGTATACTATGGAGGGATGCCAAGAAACTATAAAAACAGCTGTTTCCCCATTAACTTCAGCATCTACTGATTTTCTTATATCTTATATTCTGGTGTAGTTGCCTTTTCTAGATATATTGGTTTAAAATCTATGTGGAGTTGCCATGCTATGTCTTTCCTTTATCCAACCCAAGTATTTCCAGCTCCTGAGCTGTAAGTTGCTGCTGGCCCTACTTCCTATGTGGCAGACATTCAGTTTCATCAATGGAGGTCTCTGCAAGCGGCAGCTCTTGTGTCTTCCTAACAGATCTGCCTTTGAGGTCTGCCTTTCCTTTTTTCTTTTTTCTTTCTTTCTTCTTTTCTTTCTTTCTTTGTTTTACAGTGTATACAAGGTGTCACACTGTAGTCAAAACAGGCCTGCAACCGTCACACTGCAATTCTCCTGCCTCAGCCTAACAAGTAAGTTGGGTCCAGGTGAGTGCTGGGATAACAGGTGTGAATTATGCCTGTTCTGCTACCTCTCTTCCAGCACAACCCTCCCCTCTCACATGAGCAGCAGGAGGTGGCACGTGCCATTAGTTCCAGACAGGAGGCTCTCGAGGCCAGTCTGGTCTACAGAGTGAGGTCCAGAACTGTTACACAGAAAACAAAAACCAAAAACAAAAAAACAAACAAAGGGCTGTAGAGATGGCTCTGACCTCTGATATTCCAGGCTTATTTTATTAAATATAAAATATATCATCACTTAGTAAAATGAGTGGACAAAGCCAAGCACACGGCAAGCGCACTCTACACAGGACTGTCATCCTTCAACAGTTACTGTCCCCAGAGTGCCAACATTCAGAACCATCAGCTAAAGAATACACACATGATGTGTGTACATGGACACACACATATACATGCACACACCTTTACATGGCCATCGGTTTCTATTAAAGCCCCAGAGTTCTCATGGATACCTTCAGACTCAAGCTCATACCACACACAGGGCCCATTCCACCCCCAGGCATTCATTCCCACATCTGTTACTGCCTTTCTGACAAAGGGAAACTTGGTTCTTATTATCCACAATACATGTATTTATTTCCTCAATTGCAGAATGTACATAAATTGGTTTCAGACCTGGTAACCCATCAACTATGAAAAATAAACATACTAATTAGAGTTTAATATTTATTTAGACATATTTTCTCTTCAGCCTGGGGATATGTACGTTAATACACATCAAGCTATTTGGGTGACTTCTCTCCACACCCCCTTCTGCAGGATTCTGTGGCTCATCTATAATGTCCTATTGGTTGTTGCTGTTCCATTTTGAGTCTTACCTTCGAAACACTTTTTAGTCCATTTTCAAAAATAGTCACAGAGTCTCTACCTTTGCCCCATTTCCTATTTCCCATCCCACACTCATTTCCATCATACCCACTCCACCTCCTGCCGATCTTTATTCAGATATCTGTATGTACACATATATGTGTGTGTCCACAGAGGCTGTGGACATCAGATACCCCGGAGCTACAGTTATGGGTGGTTGTAGGTCACCTGGTATAAATGCTGAAATCAAATTCAGGTTTGCTGTTAGAGCAGAGGCTAAAAAACAACCCATCACCCAAGCTTGCCTAGAGGATGTTCTTAGACCCTCACTGGCCATTCAAAATCATAATATACACTTGATAGCAAAGTGTAAAATCAGCAAAAGTCTGATAGCAAAGTTCTTCTCGTTACTAAGACAAAGTTGGTCCTTACATTTAGCATATCACTTTCTCCTCAAAGTGGGTAAGAATAACCACTTTGCAGATTCAGGTGCAGGTATTGCTTTTGCATTAGATGAGGACAGAGACCCAGGGAAGAAACTGAACTTTCTGGCAAACTACCTACCTCCTCTCCAAGAAGCCAAGAGCCGTTCCCTCAGACCAGACTCTGAATTAAGGCCCCATGTCCTTCTGTACACATCTGCAAGCTTCCCACTTTCTGACCCGCAAACTCGCTATCCAGCTCTGAGGAACAGTGAGTCTCCACAGTCTCTCATATTATGAAGCACACAACTGCCAAGTACCGCAGCCCGTTTAGAGGAAAAGCTACGTCCTGTGTTCGGTTAAATAACTTTGGCTGCTCAGAGTCAAACACCTGTGCCGGGTGTCGATGTTCAACCCATTCACACTTCTCCCATTTTCACTTAACCACAGTAAGCAACTGTTTCATGGAATTCCCTAATTACAAAGCCTTCACGCTGTTCTCTAGAAGCGGATGCCACACACAGTAACAGAGAGGCAAATGTGAGTACTTTACCTCGGATCACGTAATTATCCAGTGCATCTTCCATCCTCTTCAGTGCTTCTGCTCTATCAGACCCATATGTGATTAGCTACAAGCAAACAGACGAAATGGTATATAGAGACCAGGCTAGTGAAGGCTATAATACTTCCTAACACATTCACCAACATGTCTTTCCAATTTTCATAGTGGTTCTATTTCTTAATATAAAATATGTCAATTAAGATTTCTTTGAATAAACCATCTCAGATGTTCCCCTTACAAGTCATTTCATAGTAATGAAGGAGGAAGGAGCAAAGCCTGAGGAACTCACACAGCTCATCAGCACACGGTACAGTATGGGGCTGGGAATGAAGTTTCTAATTTCCCTGGTTTTCTAGGCTTCCAAGTTTGATTTCCTAAAGAACTGAAACCTTTGTAACTTTCAAAAGAGCCCTTAGCCTAGCTTTTCAACTACTGTCACCCATGACATAACAGAAAAACTGAAGGTGCTGGGTAGAAACGAGGAGGCTGTTTTTCTGCATAAATCTGTGTTGTTTTTATGCAATCTCTAGAATTTTAAAACATAAGACTTTGACAATATATTAAGGCTTTTTCCTGATGCATATCATCAAATGTAAGCTGTAATTATTTTAATACATTTTATAAGATCTTCAATACAAAGCCTGTTTCCACATGGTGGCACATTTAAGGCCAGCACTTGGGAGGCAGCAGTAGACAGATCTGTGAGTTTGAGGCCAACCTGATCTACAAAGCACAGTCCAGGTCACCCAGCTACATAGTGAGACACTCTCTCAGAAAATAAATAAATAAATAAATAAATTTTACACAGATAAGCTATCTAGAAAATTTGTAGGGCATTTTCCTGAATGGGAGTATATTTATCTAAAAAAGAAGCAGCAGATATAAAAATAAATTTGTAATATTTTGTGTATTTTTGTTTTCAAAGCATGTTTCTCTAATAAGGAAAATACCTAAGATTTCTTTTAAAAATATTAATGGTAAAAACTTACGTGAAAAACTTACAAAGATAAAAAAATGGCTTATTTCTTCAGCTACAACTACATAAGAAAGTCCTCTGGGGAACATGGGTGTTTTTCATGGCAGAGTACAGGACAAATTTGCATGGTCCCTGTTTGATCCCCAGCACAAAACTAAAAGAAAACTTGAAGATAATTAGTCCTTGAGATGAAGCTACTGTTTCAGAGATAAGGGTTATCGATTAAAGCCCAAAGTTTATTTACTGCAGCATTTTACAACACTTGAAGTCTTAAGATTTTAGAGATTTGTGATTTTTACTTTACTCTGCTAAGTTACACTTTAAAAAGATGCAAAGGCCAAATCCTACTGTACACTTTTCTATAAACCTTCATTGGGCTGGGTGGTGGCTCAGCGCTGGGGCCCCTGGCTGGGATGCATCAGGTTCTGGGTTCCAAACACCATGTAAGCAACAAAAGTCAATTCCACTCAGGTTGTAATTTAGAAAACCTTCAAAGGGCAAAAACCCTCTTAACAAATACAGCCTATGGACCTGGTTCTCCACAGGACCTGCCACCACCACCACCACCTTCTTCTGGAAGGTCAAAGCCAACCTAATGCCTTTCGTTAGAATAAGCTGGGCTACCTTGGCTAAGATGGATGCTGCACATGCACATGTACGGTGCTGGTGAAAGTGTGACTTGACTGTGGCTCAGTGAGTGCTACAAAGCCATGACTATCCATTTTCACTTTGACCTTCCGGTCTGTTTAATTACAGTACATGGTTTAAAAGGCTCAACTTCTAATTCCTTAATTAAATATATGCACTGTTTCAAAGAAAATAAAGAAATGGAACTAACTTTTGATATCATAGGGTCATAATAGATGCTGATATCACTTCCCGGTTGGATGCCACTGTCAACTCGGACCTGAGAAAGAAAAGAAAAAGTCCATAACTTCATATTAGGCAGATTTGTTCTTTTTAACTACAAGCTATTTTTCCACAGAGAAGTAAGAAAACACAGATTCAACATGGCTGCCTCTGAAAAACTGAAAATAGCCCAGAGAAATAATGAGGGCTGACCTTGATCTTTGATCTTAATATGCACTACGGCACAACTTCTGTTCTTTCATTAAAAAAAAAAAAGAAGAAAAAAAAAAAGAAAAGAAACCATCCCCTAGGGTGTTGGGGTGATGCCCAAGGACACCCCTCCCATAGGGTGTTGGGGTGATGCCCAAGGACACCTTTCCCCTAGGGTGTTGGGGTGATGCCCAAGGACACCCCCTCCCCTAGGGTGTTGGGGTGATGCCCAAGGACACCCTCCCCTAGGGTGTTGGGGTGATGCCCAAGGACACCCTCCTCTAGGGTGTTGGGGTGATGCCCAAGGACACCCCTCCCCTAGGGTGTTGGGGTGATGCCCCACCAAAGCCCTCTCCCTTGGAGAGCACTGGAGAGGCCCTGGCTAAACCTCCTCCTCCTTCTCCTCCTCCTCCTCCTCCTCAAGGCCCTCTGGGCCATACAAACTGGCCAGGCTTTCAAGTCTGCAGCACTTTTCCTCCTTTGCCTCATCCCCTCAACTGTGGATGTTATTTTCTGATACTTTCAGTCCCCAGAGGCCTTCGTGTTTACACAGCTTTCCACAAGGCCCTGCTCTGTAAGGATGTAAGCTCCAATTAGAGTTTGGATTCTGCACTTTTCATCTTGGGCAGAACCGGCACAGGTTCAAAATATCCTTTTGAAGCCCCTGGTTGCTGCCAACCAGCCAACAAGTTAGTTAGTGCATCACTGATTACTGTTTTCCCCTCTCAGCTTGATACCAGCAGCACAGCAGAGGTTAGGTATGTAAAACTTTGAATGAGCATCTGCCAGGACAGGGCATTATTAGATCTATTGTGACCAAGTTTTGGATCTGAAGTATTTAGGAACTAATCGAAATATTTAAGACTGGGAGGCATCATTTCCTAAACAGCAGGACTGTAGCGTCCACATTGTAAGAGGTGGACAGAGAAGACAGGAAGTCTGTCACCTGTGAGAAGGAGGTTTCCCAATAAACAGCAGCTCATCTGTCTGTAGCAAGGCAGGAAAAGGTCAACGCAGCGGCTGGTAAGCCTTTAATATTTTAATTTAGGCAATTATCAAGAGACCACACATAGAACTTCTTGTCTAGAATATCCACATGAGGATAGGTGATGGCTTCATTACATGACATTAGAAGATAAGTAAAAAATCACACGCTCTTCTCTTACGGTTTTAAAGAGAAAGTTGGAACATGCCCTGGGAGCTCTTATTTGTGCATATTCAGCACAAGTAACAATTTGGGCCCCACATAGCCCAAATTTCAAACGAAGGTCTTAAAATGAAAGCACCTCACAATCATACAAGATGTGTGCAGCTGTTATGAACTGAAAACATACTTCAGGGCATAAATTCTATAAAACTGGTGTTTGTGAAAAATGGAAAAGAATTAATAGGGCAGCCTTGAAAGCAGTAACGTTTTAGTGTGTTTTCTCTCAGTGTTTAAATGGCTGCTGGTAATCAGGTTAAGAGGAAAGATGTCATTTTACAGTTTGGGTGCCAATAAGCCAGAACTATTCTGACCAGCCTATCAGCTTTACACCCCCAGTGTATGGCCAAAGCTGGTCTGAGGCTCTGACTTTCAGTACATCTTCTCATTTGCTCTATAGCACATGTAACCCACTGGTAAAATACTACAGCCAATAAGGAGTATTATTGTATTCCCCTGCAGTGCATAACATGGTTTTCATCTTCTTAAATACCACCCTGAAAGCTAAGTAACCTATCTGCAGCTGCTAGGTATAACTGTCTTTGTTATTTACGGAAATAATTATAGGAATTTATCACTTTAAACCCACAGGGTCAAATCAAAATGTATCATATACAATCAGCACTTGCCAGCAGATCAACATTCCCAAAGAAACTGTACAAAGCAAAAAGAACCAACTACATATTTTACTTCTTACAACCAATTTAAAACCAAATTCAGTGCCCATTCATCCATGAAAACAAAGCCTACATAAACTTTCACTGGCCACACCAGGAGTAAAGTCAAATGGGACTCTAAGCAGACAATCAAAGACTAAAGGAAAAGCCTCATCCCTGACCTAACAATGCTTTTCAGGCTTAAAGACACAAGTGAAAGGTATGAACCAGGAGTTAGTTCTGAAGTATTTGCTCCTTCTTGTGACCAAAAAGCCCTAAGAGTCAAAACTAACCCAAGTGAAAGGAACGTATCTAGTTTTAGTAAAAACACTAAAAATACCCATGCACCCCGAGTACAAGATTCTCAAGTCAGTCCTCAGATACCTCCTGTACAATTAAAATTGCTTTCGTCAGCCAAATGGCAGACCCTGGAAACTATGAGGCATGTCCCACCCTTCTTTTTCAACTCACCTCCCCCTCAGCACAACTCCCAGCCCGCCATGTCTACCTGACAAGTGACAGCCCAATCTGATTAAATGTGTCTATGGGAGGGAACTCATGGGCCTCCATGACAGGCCAAAAGTGATCACCATGGAGATACATAATTACAGCTGTCAACGCATCTACTGTCCTGCTGACATCAATTTGATTGCTCCCAGCAACAATGACAGACAGAGCTTAGTGCGCACTCTTTATCTATTCCTTGGTCCATTTAGCTGACACGCAACATTCACACACGCAAATAACAGCAGTAAGTAGAACATTTAAGGCATTTTAATTGTTTTTTCTTTCTATGGATGGATCACAACTGCAAATGTTATTACATAAAACTCCTGCTGCAGCATTAATTGAAGAAAGATCTGGTAGGACAAAGACTGTAGGGGGTAGAGTTTGTCCATTATCACTTATACTTTCAACAGGTCTCACATTTGAAAATTGCAAATTGCAAAAACTTGAGAGGGCAAAATGTTTGACATTCTGTGAGCTATTACAACATGGTGGAAACTTCTAACAACTAGAATAATCATTATGCTTCTTATTTAAGACTTTTTTGTTTGATTAAAAAAGTGTTTAGATATGTCCCTACAACACTTGCTCTCATGTGCTATTTAGCGTCACATAATGCCTGTTCAGTCTTTACAATTTTTGCGCTTTGAACACAGCATGGAGTCTCTAGGCCTTAGAGGGGTCAAATCCCTTTAGAAAGCACGTGGGCAGAAACAGTTTAAAAGTGAAATAAATCATATATCCAATAACATCTTCAAATTTAGAATTCTTCCTGTAATCTTTCACCATCTAACCGCCCATCAATCCGAACAATCATATTCACAGATGCAGCCTAGTCACCCACTAGCTAACATTACGTCATCTATACATGCACTTAGTGCTGGATTAAGGGAGAGGCACCACCCTTGTTCTTTTTATGCAACTCAATTGCTTAAAGGACAAGGAATAGACCAACTATGGAATAAATGAATGCTGGTCACTTTTTCCTTAGAGCTGGTGATATCACACAGAAGGAGGTACTTTGTTCTCTTGAATAAAGTCCTGCTAATGAGCTGATTTTGTGCTTGAATTTCTTGACATCTGACTACAATAGGGGGCTGGATTAGATTTTTTTTTTTAAGAAAAGATTATATTTTTAACTCAAAAAGTCATTTCCCGTTCTAGGGATACTACAATCTTTTATAGTATAAACTATTATTTAAATGATTAGATGTGATTGAACTTACCCTGTTGAGTGGATTCTGATGTTTCTGAATACCATACAGTACAAAAAATATTTTTTTAACAGAAAAACTGACTCCCCATGAACTTCCCTTGTCCCTCAATTTACACCCTTTGGTGTTGACATGCTTTAACATAAAAGTGTGGCATAAATCAAGGTCTGGACCCTCAGTTGGTATCACAGTTAATGACTTACACCAGGTAGATGTGTCGGCTCTTGGTACTGAGACAGTCTCCCAATAGACGGTAAACCGAAAGACTTGTAGGGATCCTGGGGGTTCAAAGGAAAGGAAGCACAGTCTTTGAAACATAAACCAGCACAAGGAAGGTTAACTACATTGAAGAGTATTTATAGGTCTATTTTTAACATACGGTATTTACCAATTCACAGGAGTACAAATGTCTCATCCTCTAGACAACTTCGAAGTCTATTTAAGAATCAAGCAGAACTATGAGCAAAGTTTATCCTGACCTACGACCTCCATCCTACTTTATTGAAGTTGGTAAAATTCCAACTTTTTCTAAAACTTCTTAGAATGCCTTAGGAAAAATAAAATAAAATAAAATGACTTAGACTCTCTATCAAACTCAATTTCAAAACAACAAATGCAACACACCACAGAGATTTGTTTTTCTTCTCCAAACAGCTCACATATGGTAAAGCTGAGAAGCTGAGTTCTTCAAGCAAAGATTCATAAAAAAGCTGCACATGCTCAACACACTTACATGTTCCACTTGTTTCATAGAGAGAAGCGCTGAGGAGCTCAGGACCACATATGACCAACAACAGCAGCACGGGGACAAAGCATAGCGTTGAGGGACTTACTTAAAGATTTAGAATAACTCATGGCTCTCCTAAAGACATTAATAACTCACTGCTGTACGTTCAGACCATTTTGCATGGGATACAAATAATTATGTTGCATTCTTCAGTCATCTGAAGAAAGCATCTTCAGATACTGAATGATCGAATATCTGATTTGTATAGACTAAGACTTTGGCAAAACTTTGTAATTAAAATTATGAATCAAGAGTGCATGCTTTACCAAAAGCGTTACCACTTAGATCCCTTCCATGTCATGCAGGACAAAATCAACAACACTCAGCTGATACTCTGCTGCCTCTCAACACATTTCTTTATACTTCTCCACCCAGAACTGTTTTCAACTGTTCCAAATCACCTAGTATTCTTCTGCGTTGACTGCAGGTTTTCAAGCCCTGACTGTACCTGCAATTGAGCCACACTGGCTCCTCTGCCTTGGACATAACCACCCTCCTGCCCCCCATCAGAACACATTTTACCTCAGCATAAACCCGACATTCAACTGCCCAGCCACTGAGGGGAATATCTGCTTGCTTGTGCCTTAGAGGGTAACCCTTAGCAACACGGATCATTTCTTGGACTAAGTCCAGGCCGGTAATACATTCTGTGACAGGATGCTCAACCTGTAAGACCAAGACCACCAGTTAATAGATAAAGAAAAAGGCAAATAAATGGATATCACCAATGAAAATTTCAAGTTTCAGACTCGGGTGGAGTTAATTTTGTTTAATCTTTAGTAATACCTGACTAGAAATTTCCAATGAAATATATAAAATGAAAGAATAAACATAATTCTACACAGATGACAATCAGAATAACCCCCAAAAGCTTTTGTGCTACTTTTCCCAATTTTGATTAATTTGTGGCCCAACACTTAACAGCTTAACTTTATATTTCTTTCGCTGCAGTTCCCAACATGGCTGATAGTCAGCCTCTTCTGCTACACTTGCTGCGGCACATGTGGGGAGGCTGCCGGTGTTCTCAAGCCCTCCTCTAGCCCGAGTTGTGACCACTTGCATGCTTTCACTAACCTGTCCTGACAAGCAGCAAGATTAGCGTAATCTTGCATCAGTGCAGCATGGCAGGAAGCAGCAGATGGAGCCTTCAGGTTGCCTTCCCTCCAGACAGGCTTGGGCAGTGCTTAGCATGCACAATAGCAAAAGGGTGAGGGAAACCACTCTGCTTCCTCAGCAGACTGCTGATAACTGCTTCAGCTGATGCTGCCAGGGGAGTACCTGGCCTTCCACACCAACACGTGGGATACATATGTGCAAACACATGCAACTGACATACAGCCACATGAACAAAGATACATCATTATAATTTGGCTGTTTGCTTACAAATCTTTAAAAATAAAGCCATTTACAGCACTGAAAAAGAACATGTAATCTTTCATCTAAAATCTCAAATCAGTACTAAAAATCTCAGGAAAGCTTTGGCCATCTCTACTACTTTGATACCAATTTTTTCCTTATAAAAAATTAAGTTCTAGGTATATTTCACAATAATTTCTTTATCATGAGATGTCATATTTCATACATGGACACAGGAGAAGGTCACAGAACAAGTAAATTATCTTCTTGCTTCGACTGTACTAATTAAAGGACAGGGCTTCGTCATTACAATAATCTTGAAGCTTATCATAAGCAGACAATGCCACGGTCTTAAAAAAAAAAAAGCTTGGTAAAAATAAACAGATGGCATCCATAATTAGCTCTGTGTGTGTTATGAGTTTGTTTACAGTTTCAACAACATTTTAAGACATTTTGACATAATTTTAATGACAAATCATTGCTAAAATAAGCATCTACCCTTTGTAAAATAAATGTGACACTAAATAAAGATCTTATTATAGAGTTTAATGCATATATATTTTAAATCAAATTATGATTTGTGAGAAACTTTCTACAAGAAACAAGTGCAAAACCCTTCTGTTAATGTTGAACACCAAATTCATGTGAAAAGCATCTCTGCATTCTTCACTATGAAAGATGTAAACCTACTATGTGCCAAAGTACAGTGTTCATACAAGCTTGCTCAAAATAAGTTTTAATTAAATGAAAGATTCAATTTTCTCTTTGTATGACCAGTACCCCAAATGTATTATATAATACAGAGAGGAAGGTGATACACTCTTTGTAATCTAACAAATAAAGATTCAGAGCCAGCCACAGAGTTAGTCATAGAAGTCAGGCAGTGATGGCACAACCTTTAATCCCAGCACTTGGGAGGCCACACAAGAAGTGATGTGGCTGAGCAGAGAAAGGAATATGAGGCAGGAGGAGACAGGAGTTAGCCCCTTCCCTTTTGGCTAGGGCTCAGAGCATTCAGTCTGAGAGTTTGTGGAGACATAATCTACTCTACCCTTTTCAGCCTGAAGAATCAGTAGTGATGAGAAGTATCTCTAGTGGCTTGTTCCACTGCTTCTCTGATCTTTCAGCTTTACCCACTATCTGGCTACAGGTTTTTATTAAGCCCAATGAGGATCCATTCAACAAGAGAAAATAAAATTGAACAGAAGCTAGGGAGTATGGTCAAGTTAGTGAGTGTCAGCTAACAGGGAAGACAGCTAAAATGAATGTTTATACAGAATTCTAGGGAGTCTCCTTATGACCTACTTCACTGATGACGGAAAAGAAAGCGCAGTGACCGCACAGCATGGAGACACTGGACATACCCCCCACACACACAACCTACATCAGCAGTAACAGGGCAAAGAGACTCTCATGACAACATGCCTGCTGCTCACAGAAGCAAGCCCAGTGCTGGCGCAATCCTCCACAAGGCCAGGGCTGCACCTGTTTATGAGAAAACATACAAACTCCGAATATAGAATGTGCTATTAAAAAAAAATGGAGTATGCTTTTTAAAAAGGTCCAGACGACATATGACCCAAAGACCATGGGATTGCTCCAGATTAAAAGAGATGAAAGAGAGAGTTGACTGTGGCCGCACAGGCTTGTGACTCCAGCACTCAAGAAGCAGAGACAGAAAGATCCCAAGTTCAAGGCCATCCAGGGCTACACTGGATGACCCAACCTCAAAAAACAAGAAGAAACAGACAGAAAAGGCTTAAAAAAGAAAGAAAGAAAAGAAGTAACTACATGTGACATGTAAACCTGACCTAGAAATGTCCCCTATGTAGGAAGGATTCACTCAGCACTGTGCAGAAGGATCATGAGAATAAAAAGCCATGTTTCCTGAACACAGTGATATTAGGATTACAAATGTTGACTAGCAAACAATTGCATGGCCAATATAAAGCACAGCATTCAAAATTGTGAATGGCATGGTAAAATGTATAAAATCCCTCCATAAGAACACACTTACATTTCCAAGGGAGACACCTGAGAGGAGAGGTATATCTACAAATCTTAAATCTCTAAATAATACCATTTTAAAATATCTTCAGTAAATGCACTGTGACTAGACAGGTATGAGATGGTGATGCCCACGAGTCAGTCATGCCTTGGATAGGATATGAATATGAATGTCCTAGCGATAAACATGATCACCCAGTAAAATTGGAGGAATCTGTCCTCACATACATGACAGAGTGTCGTCACTGTGCCTGCATCACTTCCTGCCATCCCCATCTACAAGGATAATGGATGCCATTATTTTTGGTCCTGCTTTCTAGGTTCAGAAAGATCCTTTGTTTAGAACAGGATCTAACACGCGCTCATTATAATTCTGAATGCCTTCCTCCTGGGAATACAGGGTTTCAAAATAAAAACCCAAAGTTATTAGACTTTTGATCCACAGGAATGAAGGATAAAAAAGCATGTTGAAGGAGGCCTCAGGACATGACTCCTACAAACTCACCTTGAGAGAAGCTGTACAAACTTAGGCTCCATCAAGGAATGCTCCTGCCGAGAATAAACAGAGAAAGGCAGGAAGACCCGACTGCTAGGGTCTACTGTGTCTTCCCCTCACACATTCTCTAAGTTCTAACCCTCGCCACCTCAGAAGGTGTCTCTATGACCAAGATTATCAGGAGACAGGGCCTTTAACAACATGACTGGCTTACATGAGGTCACGAGAGTGGGTCCTACCCCAGTGTGCCCCGGGCCCTTATAAGAAGGAGCTGGGCATTGGCACATAGAATACAGTGCAAGGCCATGTGCAGAAAGACCATCTACCGGCAAGCCTCTAGAACTGTAAGAAAATGACTGGCAGCCTGAGGAACCTAACAAGGGAGCCAAAGTGGATATTAAAGTGAGTGGAAATCCAAAAAGGACCTGAGCTCAGATCCCCAAAACGGACATACAGCCTGAAGGTGAGGCAGAGGCAGGGTTCCATGGCACACTGGCTAGCTTGACTAGCCAAAACCTGTATGCACCAGGTCTAGCAAGAGACTCTACCCTAATTAAGGGACTATTGATTGGAGGAAATACCTGCTGTCAATTTCGGTCCTTCTTATATCACACAACTGTATGTGTGCATATACCCAGGCATACATGTGTGCATGCAAACTTGCACATGCCTCAGACATACACATGTATAAAGAGCAGCAGCCTTATAAAAGATCTTCAGAGTAAAAGACATAACATGACACAAGATGAAATTTAATACTAAAACCCTCTAAACAGAACAGTAACAGTGCTGTAGTCCTGTGGAATTACATAACATCTGGTATCTGCACTACAATACTTGAGGCAACACGGCTTTGGCAATACTCCTGTAAGAACAGGCATGAAGCTGCAAGTCCATGGCTCTCTCACTCTGAATGCCTGAAAAGTAACCCAGGGGCTAGAGAGATGGTTCCACCCTCCGCCTCTTAGTTTGCAGAGCTTTCCTCCCCTGTCCTCTTCTGTATTAGCTACTCAAGGGTTTATAGTATGTCAAAAAGTAGCAACATGCTAATTCATTTCAAACCCCAAACTTCTGTGACATGGTAAATGCTCTTAATATGTAAGGGTAGCCTTATCTATTGTCCACTTGAATACCTAACAAGAAAGAGTACCCATAGGTATGATCATCTGACAGATGAGAACAAAGGGTTCACTGATGTGAACTATGGTAAGATGCTGGTGCTGCATGTTATTGAGTTTGTAACCCCTGGGAAAGACTGTAGACTCAATTAACTATAACTAAAATATTTACTGATTAGCTACTAACAGGACAAGAGCCTTAAATCCGAACCTCAGGAATGTCAGGAAGGAGAAGTATGGGAAAGGGTTTTTAAAGGGGAAAACATAAGATAATGTCTATGCAAGCAAGCAAAAACTGGTCTGTTCGGCCAAATTAAATGGTTAAGACAACTCAAAACAATCTCTGGGTGTGTGATAAGCAGATGACAGAAGCCAAAAAAGCAGTTCATCAAATCATAACAAGTAGGTGTGTGTCATAGCTACACATTTTAGGGTAGGGGTCTCTGAGTCAGGGTCACTGGAACTTCTCTCCCAGGAACGGGCTCAGAGCTGATGGAGTTTCTTTAGCCATCACACTGAGCATCCCAGGCAAATACTGATCTGCAAAGCAGGAGAGTCACATAAGAAGACTAACAGTAAAAACAGCCAAAGCCAGGAACTGGGGAAAAAGACAGGAGGGTTAAAAATCCCCACTAAGTTTATTCAAGGGAAACAACACATTATTTCAAATCAGAAAATAGCAGATATTTTCCACAATCATTTTTCTTAAGATTTTATCTGACAAATTATATCTGGGAAATTACATTTTCCCAATATTTCGGCAACATCGTTACTTTAATTCTTTTTTATTGAATATAAGTAATACAATCTAATAAACTAAATTTTTCACATAAAAAATAAAAGCAATGAGAAAGAAATAGTTCCCTTGGCTACTGAAGTATAATGCATGTCATAATATCTAAGGTATCACAACATTAGCATCTAAAGAAGTAAAAAGGTTTTTAAAGTAACAGATATGTGAGTGACACAGTTGAATCAATTGAGTGTCTTAAATAAATAAAATAAAATGTATTCCAGACAGAGATTCTATTGTGAAATGTAGAATGAGATCTAAAAGAAAACCTGGGGTGGGGGAAGAGTTTGGTTTGTCATAGAAAAGAAAAACCCAATATTGTCACAATGACACAAATTACAAAATAGATTTAAAAACTCAACCGCTTAGAGATAAAACCTCTATCAGAAATAACAACATACAAAGTCAAGAAGACAGTCAACAGGTGAAGGGGAGACACCTATGAATGTGTCTGAGCTTTATACCTACCCTGGGGATCAAGTGAGGAAGAATCACCTGCTCACAGAGCATTGAAGCCCAGACGCTAACCCCATGTAGCAAGGGCTGGTAGAATACACAGACAGAGGGGCTTTTATCACGCAACAGAAACCCAAAAGGTACTAAATTCAAGCCTTATGCAAGAGTTAGGGGCACATCTGAGCTCCTCGACCACTGGGAGAGTGGGAGAGAGAAGGAGATTATGCAAACTTGTCTCTGGAATGTAAAAAATAAACTCAGTGTAGAAGGATCTCAGGAGATACAGGACAGGCTACCACCCACCAGCTGACCCAAGTATCCATGTCTCAACTTGGTGACTCTCAGTGGCACCTCCAGCAAAACAAAATTTGTCAGTTTAAGTGAAGATGCTCACATTTCCGTTACCAGAAAATGTATATGGCTTGAAGCTGGGAAAGTGACCAGCTCATCAGCAAATTTCAAAAGAAGGGAACAAAGCAAATTACAACCCTCTTTGCTCAAGGTGATACACTAATTAAAGACAAAAAAGATTGCAGGAAGTACAAAACTTGGTGTATGCTTTAAACATTAGAATCTCAGCTTAGAAAAGAAATTTGAAAGAGAAAATACACTGTTAAGAAAACAACAAACATATAAAGGATAAAAATATTTCCTGCTCTTGGAGTTCAATTTCCAGCACATGAAGTGGCTCACACCTAACTGAAACTTCAGGGGGTTTCATGCCTTTGGCCTCTACAGCCACCTGTACTCACATGCATATAAGCACACACACACACACACACACACACACACACACACACACACACACGCACGCACACACGCACGTGCACACACACACACACACACACACACGCGCACACATTCAAATGCACACATACACACGCAACACACATGCACACACATATGTGCACACACACGTGCACACATACATAAACATACTCATGCACACACACATGCACACACACATATGCATGTACACACACATACATACACACATAACATACGCATGCACACACACACACTTTAAAATAACCAAAGCAAATTCATTAAAAAGAGAAAAAAGTTTCTATGAAGAACAAGAAGAACATTTTAAAGTAGCCACGCGGTACACATATTTAATCTCTCAGTATTAAGGAGGCAGGGGCAGGAGGAGCACAGCAAGTTTGAAGGCATTTCAACCTGTAACAAGTTCCAGGCTGCATAAGCATAGAGGGGACCCCAAGAAAGGCCTCCTCAATACTGTCAGAAGTCCATGATTTGTTCTTCATGATCCCATGCAGTAGTCCTGTTTACTATCATACACCCCCTACACATAAGCTCATTTTAAGAAGGCAAAATTCATTTATTCTTGCTGACTGGCAGGGTCACAGTCATGGCAAACAAATCTAAGAAAAGAAATGTGAATAAATATTAAATGGGAGGGAACTGTATCAAAGGGTGATGTTAAATAGCACAGAATCCAGCACTGTCAGAACTAACATGATAAAATTTTCTACCAGTTTGACTCCCTGCCCTCATCCCTCCCAACCCTCACAGCTATTCTGTAATGTCGGAGGTGACAGAATTTCCTGTCAAGCTATCCAGGGTAAAAGCAGACAGGCACTGATTTCAACCAATTGCAAAGAGCTGCCTGGTCTAGAAGACTGTGGGGCAAGCTTTAAAAAACAATGGCTACATTCCTATTTTTGGAGGAAGTGGGGGGGGGGGGGAGAGCCTGTGAGGGCGGAGGAAGGATGAGGGGGATCTGTGGTTGGTATGTAGAATGAATTTCAAAAATCTTAAATAATAAAAATTTAATAGCAATCAAAACAAAAACCAAACCAAACCCAATAGTCTGAAACAAGTGAGAGAATGGACTGCGAGCCGGCCGGTGGAATATACATGTAGCTGGCGACTGGGCAAGCTAAGGCAAGAGTAATCTCAGAAACCAGGAGTTAAAGGACAGCTCAGGCAACACAAGACCTTGTCCTGAGGACACAGTCACAAACTGCTCTAAAACAAAGACACTGGCTGTTAATTTCATAGATGACATGTACTCAACCCAACAATCTTGTCTTTGTAAACAAAACACAAATGTTCTCTCATCACAAATTTCTTTGTGTATTCCTTTGCAAGCTACTATTCTCATCTTGGCATAACGCAGTCCCCATTTAATAAAGAACATGATTTCCTAGCTCATAATCTAATTAGATTACTTAATTAGAAAACTACTAATTCAATAAAAAAAAAACAAATTCATAACCAAATGGCAAAATGGAAAGGGTATTCACACAAAGAGACTATGAGCTAAGAAATGTAATTTCAAAGGGAGTTCCCAACTACTGTGGATAATAAATGCTACAGATGATTAGGATATTGGCCTCAAAATACCTTTTCTGAAAACCAATTTGTTTTACCTCTCAAAGATTAACAGTTTGGTAATAGCGCTTGCCCATGGACTAGTTAGTATTTGATGTACATGCCCAGCTGAGGCTTCGAGGTTCTAGGTGTCAAGGAAGCATTTCCATGTGTCATTTAGCAAGGAAAAGATAAGGAGATAGTACGGCACGGGCCACATTTAGGGAACAGGACAGGGCAGGGGTGAGTTAAGGCACACACTTGCATGTATGTGATGTACTTCTTAAAGCCATCAGCTTGGAACCTGTACTGGGGACTAGGTAGCAATATGGGATGTTCTTATGAACCTCAAAGAGACTGGACCTTGAGGTCACACACCTTTAATCCCAACAGAGACAGAGGCAGGTAGATCTTTGTGAGTTTCAGACCAGCCTGGTCTACAAAGCCAGTGAGTTCCAGAACAGCCATAGCCTTTACACAGAAAAACCCTATCCAAAAAACAAAACAAAAAAAAATCAATCAATCAATCAATCAATCAATCAATCAATCAATCAAAAAACAAATCAAAGAGTAAGATTCCAGGAAAGAATTATCAGCCCAATCCCACAATGCACAGTAGAGGTAGAAGCTCAACAGTTGGCACCACTTTTGTCCACAGGCATGTGCACTCCAGGTACAGAAGGAACACTAGGGATGTGGTTTATTCCTTCAGTAGCAGTGAGCAATTGAAAAGAAAGATCATCATAAGAGAGGTCATAGAAAACGCCCTCTACAGGGAGTGGAGGCCTTGAAAGAACGTACCCTCCAGGTCAGAGTGATATGAAAGAGAGCAAGCCCCTGGATGGACTGCAGGTAGCTTTAGTACCCCTCAGAAACCCAAAAAGCTTCACTTTCAACTGGCACCTGAGTGCCACAGAATAGTGTTACACCTGAGCATACAGAAAATGCAACAAAATGAGAAATCTCTGTAAGAAAGAATCCATCATCTAAGAGTTCAATGAACCACTAAAAATACTTAAATAATAATAACCAATATACTTAGTAGTCAAGAGTATTATTACTCTTGCAGAGGACCTAGGCTCAGTTTTTGTACCTATATCATCACTCACAACCACTGGTAACTCCAGTTCCAGGGATCCAACAGCAGGCATGCACATAGTGAATAGACCCGCATGATACACAACATTCATACACATAAAATAAAATACATATGTAAATACTCAGCATGAAGTCAGAGAATAAAAAAGGCATACGATTATCTAAGCAGCACCTGAACAGTATCAACAAGTAGATCACACAGTCACAGGACACTAGAAATGGAAATTGTCACACATACCATAAAACAACTAAGTTGACCATGTTTAAAGAAATTTAAAAGAAAATGCTGAATAAGAGATTTTTTTAAAAGATCGTAAGCACTGAATTTCATTATTAAAAATCAAACACAAAGCCTATCTTGACACATAAGCACAGCACAGCAAGCAAGGGCAGGCCAAAGGGGCCTATGTGTAGGACAAAACTACCAAAGAAAGGATATGTAATGAGATGGTCTAAAATGAGCAACTCAGAAGGAAGAAATTACACTAGAAATAGCTACAGACTTGGGAAGTCCTGTGAGCCATGAATATATGTATACATATACTGAAGAAAGCAAAAAAAAAAAAATCAATTTTTTAAAAGTTTTTGTTTTTCATTTTTAAAGCAGTATTAGCAAGATGGCTCAGCAGGTAAGAGTGCTTGCCTTGTGTTTAAGTTAGGATTTCTATTGCTGGGTGGGCACACCATAACCACAGCAACTCTTATAAAGAAAACATTTAATTGAGGGGGCTTGCTTTCTATCATGGTGGGGAGCATGTGGGTTTATAAGCAGGCATGATGCTGGAGAAAGAGCCAAGTGCCCTACATCTTACAGACAACAGGAAGTCAACTGAGACACTGAGCAGTATCCTAAGTATAGGAAACCTCAAAGCCCACCGCCCACAGTGACACACTTCCTCCAACAAAGCCCACTCCTAATAGTGCCACTCCCTATGAGATTACAGATTTATGAAGGCCAGTTACATTCAAGGTACCACACCTTGCAAGCCTGGTGAGTTTGATTCTGGCAATTTGAAGTAATCTGCCCCACAGCACATGCAGCCCTCACAAAAACACCTAATGAATACACACAACAATAATAGATCTTAAAACATTTTAAGCAGTTAAAATAAAAATTCATAACTGTTGTCAGAAGAAAAACAGTAACTACACATAAGCAGAAGTAGAATTTTTAAAGTATCCCCAGTAATAAACAAGCCTAACACAATGAATTTGAAAAAATGTGGGTAGAGGGAAGGGAAAAGGGAAATAATTTAATTTTATATATATGTGTGTGACGTCTACGTCTGCCATGAAATTTCCAGAGACAAAGGAAGGGTGGAAAGATTTCTATGCGGGCAGAATGAAAAGGATAACGACCACCACAGCAAGAGTAGACCTGAGTGGCCTGATTTCCTCATCCAGCCAGGGGGGCGGACAAACACAAAGTGACTGAGAGGTACATACAGCTCTCAAACTACAGTGCAGACAGAATGAAACGCTAAGCATTGAAAGTCCAAGAAGAGAAAAACTATGAGGGTGAAAACATTAAAATAGACTAGATTTAAATCCAAATATAGAAAAACAAGCCCGGCTGTATGGAACAGGGCCAGAAGTTGACCTGAGTCTGGAGTTCAAGGCCATCCTGGTTTTTGTTTTTATTTTTGTTTTTTAAGTGGTGCAAATACCTAAGAGCTCATGATGCTGTCTAGGCAGACAAGATAGAAGTCGCCTTTAAAATCTACATTCTGTGTACAGAGATGCATGTAAAATGTGTTCACAGGAAGAGGAGAGCGAAAGAATGAAGGAAGATACAAAACCACTGTCACTATGGGAGGGACAGGGTCACGAGAAAACCCTCCTCAAGCATCCCAAACATCAGGGACTGGTGAGACCGAGTATAAAAAGTGTCTCTCTTGCAATCACTCATATGTAAAGAGAAAGCCAGTTACATGCAAGAGTGTCCACCTCTGGGGACAGCATACTGAAGCAAAGGCTCAGGGTGACAGCTAAGACTAAGCCTACAAGAGCAACAAAGTAAAGTGCTTGGCCCCCTGGGGATATATAAAGGCTATTAGAGCAACAGAGGCATTCACATCCTGCTCAGCTGCTGCCCAACTGCCCACCTCCCCACCATACACACATCCAAAAACAAACCATCCATACTAAAGGCCTAATGGAAGCAGAGTGGATTCTGTGTTCAGGCATGGCATTATTTACACCAGTCTCTATTATTAAAGGTGGCATTTCATAATCCAGGCCACGGATCCATGCCAATCTCATGAAACTACAATATATTCTCTGCTTAAAATCAAATGTGTTTTACAAATAATGCACCAGATTGAACAGAATTCCCTCCAAATTTATTTCTATCCAGAACCCTGAGTATGACTTTATTTGGAAAGCGTCTCAACAAATAAAACCAAGTTAAGCTCACACTGGAGAGAGATGACTCCAAAATCTGAGGGCTGCTATCCTTTTAGAAAGAGGGAACTTTGGGCAGAGATTGGAGCTGCCACAAACCAGAGAACAAGAGAACTGGAATCCACTGGTGCCAGATTCTTGCTCAGCTCCAAGAAGGAGCAGACTCTGCTGATAGTCTGACCTCAGACGCTGGTCCAGGTTATGATTTCACTAAATGAGTAAAATGGACACAAACTAAGTATCTACAGAAATCAAATAGATAAAATATAAACTGGCATTTTCTTCAAAATAGTGTCACACAGAGTAACAGGAAACGCCCTGAAGAATAAATACTGCATGACCCATTAATAAAAGTTTTTAAAAAAAACGGCTAGTTAGAATAGTATGGCAACACAGGACAATGTTCAAGATTCCATCAGAATGGAGGCACTCCTGAGATGGAGGAGACAAGATAAAAATGGGCAAAAAGTGCTGGCACTTGGCACTAGACCCAGCTGATGCTCATATGATCTCTGCTTCAAAATAATTCATTCAACAATATGCTTACGTTCTGTCCACTTTTATACACATATTTCACAATTTAAGTAAAGGTCAGGGGCTGGGGAATAAAGCCATGTGTTACAGCACTGGTGACCTCTGAGATCACAGCTGAAACTCAGGAAGTCACAAACCAGGGTGGTAACTGGGACAGAGGTGGCAGTTCCCTGGGAACTTGGGTGTTGCTGCAATTTTAGGAGTTACTCCCAGAAGTTGACATTAGGTCCCCTTCCTCTACCCCTGCTGGAAGATTTTGTAAGAATGCAGCATCTCTTTCTGTTAGAGCATCCAGCTTCTCTGAGCAGCACACAAGTCCTAAAGAGATCAAGCAGACCAAGGAGCTCTGCCACACCAAGTATCAGTTATTAGAACTAACCATCGACCTTTAAGTTGGCAAGGTGAGGGGCTGGAGGATCCAGGCTTGGCTTTCTTTAGCGCTCATAGAGCATCACAGGGAATCTGACTCTCCCTCCTCTGGTCTCTCAGGGCACAGCATGCATGTAGGGCACATACATGCATTCAGGCAGACACCCATAAACATTGATTTTTTAAAAAATTAAGTAACTGGACTGCTTGATCTCCTTTGAAGGTGTCTCAGCACAAGGATAGAGAACAAATATTAAGTTTATGGTGCTGATTTTTAAACTTTATTACAAAACAAGATAAAGAATGAGTGAGGAGGAGACAGAGCATGGAGAGGAAAAAAAAAAAAAACAGGTGTTGTTACCTGGAGTCTTGTGTTCATTTCCAAGAAGTAAAAGTTCTTCTGAGAGTCCACGAGAAATTCCACAGTTCCAGCAGAGGAATACTGCACAGCTTTAGCCAAAGCCACAGCCTGCTCTCCCATTGCTCTGCGAGTCTCATGATCCAGAAAAATGCTACAAACACACAGAGCACTCAGCTGTAAAGCCTTGGGTAAACTTGTACAGGCTTACACAAAACCGCGACATAGATCCTCTGTACCAACTTAGGAGCTGATTGTGCCTTGTAGCACACATCATGTGTCATGTGTGACATGTTTCACCAAGCCAACATTAAGTTTTTATAAAACATTTCATCTTTTCACATTACCCTAAAATTCATTTCTAAAATACACAGCTAACCTTTGTCTAATAAAACTGAACATATATACTAGGAGCTGCTTCAAGCCAAAAGTAGATGGAAATAACTTAATGGAGATTGACATATATGACCCTCATTCTGTAGATTCTGTACATGCAAACTTACCTACTTTGCTGTAACTTACACACATGAACAAGCAGAGAGCAGAAAACTGTCAAAAGCTGAGGAGGAACATATCATGTTCCTATTTAAGGCTTATATTTAACCACTGCCATCTCCAAGGAGAGAGAGAAAGAAAAATATTCCACTACTTGAGAGACCCTTGACCTTCTTGCTTAAGTGCTATTTGGGCTCCTAAGAGCATAATGGCTATGAA
Organism: Phyllotis vaccarum; assembly: GCA_033318265.1. Lineage (NCBI taxonomy): Eukaryota > Metazoa > Chordata > Mammalia > Rodentia > Cricetidae > Phyllotis > Phyllotis vaccarum. The sequence continues at coordinate 1,972,732 of JARWLC010000005.1, forward strand.
ATGTCTCATAGAGAAAGCCTACATATGAGGTAAGCCCAAAAAGAAATGTATTGCAATCTTGCATTATGGTTAAGTAAGGTGTTCTTCAAGTGGAGCATAGGAAAACAATGTTCTACACTGACCAGGTACATAAGTTATATTTACATGTTGTTATGTGAAAATGCTAAGGTGTGAAACTTGAAGGAGCTCAAATCTGAATTACCCCTAGGAAAAACAGCTTGGTATTTGCTAATTCAGTGTCCATAATGCCTTTGTAGAACATAACTGCATGAAATAAACCTCTAATGCCTGTCATTCTCTCATGGGCAGGACAAACGAAAATATCTTTAACAAACCTTATATGTGTGTATATGTAAATGGAGGGGATGCCAAGTAACCAGTATTTTCAGATTCTGGTTCTATAGGAAAAAAAGGCTCTGAGAAATCAACATTAACCAAATTTCCATTTGCAGGTTGATACACTTCTTCGATAAGATCTGATTAACATGCTGTGCAGTATTCACGATGGGAGAGATGCTAAACTTGTATGTGCCTTTCTTTGGTATGTAACCAAGTATAAAGTCCACTCTTGGTTCACCCACTTTCCTACCAGACTCACTGGATTTTCTTTGTCTAGGGAACTGAGGTTGTTTATTTAGGTAAATCTGAAGCTATGGACTGCTTAGTCAGAAAAAAACTCCCATCTGGTTATGCCTGCAACTAATTTATAACACAAGAACTCCTTAACAGCCTGTCAATGTTTAATTAATAGTCAGTCAGTATTCAAAAATATTTCCTCATAAATATCATTAGTTTTCTTTGTATTGGGATACTTTTTTTTTTCATTTTGAGATACTTTTACTCTGTCATCCCATACCTTGTTTGGCATTTTCCTGTCTCATTCCTTAAGTTAAAGGCTGAGCTGCACATAAACCTATAGTGTCTTTTAACACTAATAATATATTTCAATTCCATATAAACTGATATTAAAGCCTTCAATAGTCACTTGGATTGCCATAGGGACAAAGCCTACCTCATTAGTAAGTGGGAAATGTCCTTTCTCTCCTCCTCTGTAGGTGATGTTAGAATTATTCAATGTCTTGAGGTGTTAAGGTCTTTCTTACTAAAAATATAATTCTGCAGTATCCTAATAAATACAGCATGGAGAAACCTGGAAAACAACCACCCATAAAGCTATTCAATTCTGCCCTTTCTGGTCTTAACCTTTCCTAAATCATAAACCTTGCATATAGCAGCACAATTTCCATGTACTTTATTGGTAATGCAGTCACAAGACACAGAAACGAGAGAGGTGATGGAGACACTCCCCAAACATTAAATGACAGCAAATGTCAAAGGATTAATGTACCATGCTTTAAGACCACCATACTTCCCTACACCTTTAACTACTGGATATAAAATAAGGAGCAATTTTATCCTGTGATTTAAAATTTCCCCATAGTCACATATACTCTTTTAAGAGACTACACATATATTAAGGCATATTGGCTTTGCAGATTAAAGTTTCAGTTGGATTTATATTTTAGTGTTTGGCAATTCAAAACAACTATATATATCCTACTGTGTATTATTTTTTAGGGTTTTTTGTTGGGGGGGATGTTGCTTGATTTTGATTTTGGGGACAAGGTCTTGTAATGTACTCTTTGGCAGTCCTGGTACTCACTTTGTAGCATAGGCTGGCCTTAAATCCATGGTGACCTTTCTACTTCCATTTCTGAGATGCTTCAACTGGGATATTTGTTTATTTATTTATTTTGAGACAAAGGTCTCACTATGTATCTCTGGATGATCCAGAACTCCCTATGTAAACCCACCTGCCTCTGCTTCCCAAGTACTGCCTCACAAAACCTACTGCAACTTCTGGGAGCTACCAGAGGCACTTTGAAGAACCAGTTTTCAAGAGCTATGTCCAGAAGTGCTTCTGCAGCAGGAAAACATAAGAAGCACATGGAATCTGGGCATCCCAAGAACGGTTACGGGGCTTTGGACAACCATGAATCCTGAACAAGCCACGGTTGTTTTCTAACTCTCTCCTCTAATAAAAACCTACTTCTTTTTCAAGTATTTTCTTTTTTACACACTCAAGAGCTAAGAGAAATCAGGTAACAGATTCTGAATCATTAATATAAAAACAGATTAGTAAAGTTTATATTAAGGTAACTTTAGCAAATAACAAATCTGAATGTAGAAATTGCTCAAAAGCAGATAGCTGTGTGAGTGCTCACTGAGGGACGCTTACCTGGGAGCTTCCTCTAGCACCTTCTGGTTTCTTCTCTGGATTGAACATTCCCTTTCATTGAGCCACAGAGCATTGCCGTGTTTATCACCTAGAACCTGACAGTGGTAAGACTAGTTAAGGCTTCCATGTAACCTCTCTTGATTTTTAATATCTAGACCTCAGAGAATACACACATTTGATTAACAGAAGAAAATATACTCATGATTCTACAATATAATAAAACATTATTAGAAAAAATATGTGAGGAGAAAGATTCTCATGTTGCATTTCAAGCACACAGATGGGCATATGAGTATCATTTAATAATGGCTAAAAGATCAGAAGCCACTGTGAAAGCAAGGAAATGTCAGCGCTGCCTGGGGTCATGCCTTCCGGTCACCAATGCATCAGTGACACCACATTATTACACAAGCCTGTCTGCTGTTCTTCTTATCAAGTGTCTGTCAGTAAAGAAGACAGTTTATGAATCTATTGCCAATATATTGTTATTTGTGTGTGAACAACTTGACTAAGGCTTATTTTGTTAGAGGAAACTAGAAAAAAATGTCTGGGAGATAGTCCATAATACATTATGATACTCTCCATTTGTGATAAGAAAAAATAAATTTGGGTTTGCTGGAGGAAACTGATGATGAATCATTCAGAGTTGTTCGAATATTTCTGAACACATATTTTAGGTTCACAGACTTGTTTTAGAAGCTCTGAGTCACTAATTTTGGCACTAAGCAACTATTCAGTCTTACTGCAAGCATTCTGTTATTCTGTTTCTTCAAGCATTGCAGAGAGCCAATAGAAGTAGCACCCAAATGTTTTATATGGCTGGTAAAAAAAAAAAAAAAAAAAAAAAATCATACAACAGGCATAGTTAACTATAAAATACAGCAAATATCTGACTGAGACATTTTTAGGGAATAAAGCCTTTCTGAACTGAAAAAAAAAAAAAAAAAAAAAAAACCATTTCAGGGGAGAAAGGAAAATTTTAGAGTCATCAGCTGCCAACAGATCGGCGTTCTACCTCTAAGACGAATGATGTGTTAGATGGTGTTACCATCTAGGTAGCATGAGGTACATCTAAAAATATTTTAACTCCTCAAAATAACTCTCAACTTCTTTATTTAAACTCTAGTTGGCAAGGAAGTAAAAGTACATTTATTCTCCAAGAAATAAAGCCAAAATAACCAAGAATCTCAAAAAACACTTTAAAGTGTTAAAAAAAAAAAAAAAAAGACTCAAATCCAAAATCAAGTGTTTGTTTTCTTTGGTTCTATATAGTCTCCTTGTTTGCTCTAAGAAGTGTAGGAACTTGGCACACACGTGGTGCACACAGACATATGTGCTGGTAAAAATCTATACAAAGAAACTCAAAAGCTCAGGAATTTATCAAACATTTAAAAATGTAATGATATTATGGGAAACATTAGTAAAGCATACTTATAAGGGAAAGATGATCCTTTTGTGAGCTATTTTAAACTTTGTCTATAACCCTTCATGGGTACAAATGGGATACAGCCACAATGCTAACTCCTCAGAGGCTTCATGTTAATGCCCTTAACATCCCTGAACCCAACCTTGGCAGTGCTAGTAAGTCTCTAGTTAAGAACCATGGCCTTGAGAATACAAAAATAGCGTAGAGTTTTCTACATTGCCAGTATACACATCTGGGAAAGGACACAGGACTGGACATCTCATATAAAAAGTAACAAGTGACTGACATACACAGATATATTTCCCAGACTCTGGGTAGACATTCAAGAAATGGGTAACGCCATCTAAGTGCAGAACCCAGAGGACCAAGAGACCAAAAAAATGGCCTTGATTTCTGTGAACGATGCTTACTACACAGCACTGTCCTCTGAGCCAAACTGCTGCCAGCTATGTCTGCTGGAAAGTGCTTTTCACTGCTGATGCTGCTCCCTCATAGGAAGGAATGGAGAGGTGGACCTTCACCTGACATCCCAGCTGTTCTTCCAAGGCACCTGTGCATAAATCTGCCCTAATCACATGTGCCTCTGGGTCTTGGGAGAGCCTAGAGTGCATAGGCTGGGAAAGACAAGAAAGAGAAGGGGCCATCTGCATGGTTATGAGGAAGACATTATCCACATTAGATGCACACTTTCCGATGTGGCTACGTCAGGGTCACTCAACACTCCTGCCCTTCTATAAGTGAGCCTAATCAATTCATTGGTTCCCCAGGAGAAACTCTGGTTTGTCACCTGACCTTTACGAGGCAGGGTGAATAGATACTGTTAGGTCCCCACTGGAGATGGAATTATTAAAAAAACCATATATACATATTATATATATTATACATATATATATATATATATATAATACAAATAAGCTCATGAAAACTGAAAAGTGAATAGTCTTTAAAAACCTAAGACAGATCAGATGAGGAAACATTTGGGTTACTCATTTAAGCTATGAGGGGACAGACTTACCTATGTTTAAAAACATAGCCCAGACGAGGAGGTCAAAAGTAATTAAACTAAAAGGCTAATGTAGATGTGCAACAACTTATACAGCAAAATTTTTTGAATATTAATGAAATATCAATGAAGGACAAAGGCCTCATCTCTGCCCTCAAGGAGCCATGATCTCTCAGGAAACAGGTACATCTAAAGACCAACCAGTGTGAGTGGACGCCAAGCAGCAGAAGTGTTTTCCACTTCTGCATTCTGAAATGGTTTCTCACTCAGCACAAAATCTAAAGACACAAAATTTTAAAATGATTTAGAAAAGATACCTTGTTTAGAACCAAATGCTCACAAAAATCACCTGTATGTATAACATGAACTTATAATGTAGGTAACACATCACAGTGTCTCTAACTGAGCCCACAGCTCAACAACTCAGTTGACTGTGGCCACTGGACCCTGGGGATCCTCTTGTTTCTGCTTCCCCAGCACTGGGATTACAGACATGCACCACCATGCCTGATCTTATATGTGGAATCTGGGAACTGAACTCAGGCTTTCACAGAAAATATTTTATCAACTGAGCCATCTCCCCAGCTCCCAGATATCTTATAAAACAAATATAATTAAGACAATGAACCAATCTCACTTAATTTACTTACAACAAATGGTTGTCACAATGTATAGTATCACTTATTAGAAAAAAATCAGACAGCCAAATGGAGAAGCAACTACCGTCACGCTCATACCAAACAACATTCATTCAAGCACAGTCACAGATTAACACACCATTCCTCAAACAGGCCCTAGTGCTCTGGAGGTTTGGCAAGAGGATTGCATATTTATGGCTAGCCTGGGCTACATAGCAAAGTCCTATAAGAGTAAGTACTGTAGCAAAATTATGAACTCTGCTGCTCAAAGATAATACTATGAACATAAAAACCATAAAGAAAGAAGTGGCAGTGTTAGGAGGTGTGGCCTTGTGGAGTAGGTGGGCATGTTCCTCCTTGCTGGAGGAAGCCGGTGTCTTAGACCACCTCCTATTGCCTGCAAAATGTAGGACTCGCCGCTGTTTCTCAAGAACCATGTCTGCCTGCACGCTGTCCTGCTCTCTGCCGTGATGATAACGGACTGAACCTCTGCACTGTAAGGCAGCCCCAGTCAAATGTTTTCCCTCTAAGAGCTGCTGTGGTCATGGTGTCTCTTCACAGCAATAGAAACCCTGACTAAGACAATGTAATAATAACAAATATTATTATTTATCTTTTTTTAAAAATGACTACAAATGATCCAGTCCTAGAAGAGACTGGATGATTCCACAGTAGAATGTATTTATCCTGTTCACTCTCTTTAGACTGCTCTGTTTGGGGTGGGTTTCTATATTATTTTAATGAAGACCCAAACCGCTCCAGCATCCTAGCCTAGTCAGAGTCCCAACCGTTAGAAGGTATCTTGAACAGTACCAACCTGGATTTCTATATGACGAGGGTTATCAATAAATTTTTCTATCAGTAGTCTATCATCACCAAAACTAGAAGCAGCTTCCTGGGATGAAAATCTAAAACCAACCCTGTGGAGCAAAAAGAACAATTAGACAGCAAATCAAAGACAGTGTAGCCCAAAGAAAACAGTACTTGCTTCATATTACAAATGAACAAACTGGGAACAGATTCACTGTAGAGGAAACACAGACCTAAACTACCTGTGTGGCAGCTTCCATTTATGGCTTGTGACCTTGGGCTCCTTATTTAATGTCCCGGTCATAACCGATTTCCATGGAAACAAGAATACAGTTCTTATTTCACCAACCATTAAACACACTAGCGATGTTGGAGACACAGACTGCTCAGCAATTAAGGGCACTGATTACTCTTCACAAGGACCCAGGAAACACTCTCACCACCTACATGGCAGCTCACAACTCCAGTTCAAAGGAATCAGATACTGTCTTCTGCCTTCCATGGGCACTGCATGAAATGTGGACTAAACATGCACGCAGGCAAAATAGCCATACACATAAAAATAATTTACATACTAACAAAACAGTATTTAAAAGTACATATATATCTGGCTTAGAAATTAGAAGACAAGCAGAAGTGAAGGGGCCTGGCCAGTTAGACAAGTCTGGAAGCAAAGGAGAACAGAAGCTCCAACACCACAGGTCATTAGAGCTGCACCGTCTTTGGAGGGGCGTATAGATTTAATTATTGCTCTCTATTTTATTCCTAATCTAAAGAATTACTACATCATTAAAATAGGTTTACTAGGTACATATAAAATGGGGTTATTTGGCCAGTTCATTGACACTCAAACTCAACAGGCAAAGTGGTACACACCTTTAATCCCAGCACTCAGAAGGCAGAGGCAGGTGATCTCTGTGAGTTCATGCCCAGACTGGCCTACTTTGTGAATTCTGAGCTAATCACACACTTAGACCCTATGTCAAATAGATAAATAATAAATCTCAAACTTAGGATTCAATGAGATGGTACAGCTGGTAAGGATACTTGTCACCAAGTATAATAACCTGAGTTTATCCCTACCCACAGGGCAGATTCCTACCAGCTGTCCTCTGACCTCCTCCACAATGTACCATGTGCATGTACACACACACAGAGGCACACACATGCACACACACACATACACAGGCACACACATACACAGGCACACACAACCACACATATACACACATACACACACATACACACACAGGCATATACACACAAGCACACACATACACACACATATATACACACACATACACATTCACGTACACACACATACATAGGCACACACAAACACACATTCACATACACACACACATACACAGGTGCACACACGCACAACACATGCACACACATGCACAGGCATACACACACATACATACACATACATACACAGACACACACACATGCATGCATACACATACACAGGCACACACACATACACACACAGACACACACACACATTCACATACACACACGCCCACACATACATACACACGCACAGAGGCACACACAGAGGCACTCACACAGACACACACATACACACACACATACATACACAGAGACACACACACACAGACATACATACACACACATACACACAGACATACACACAGGCACACACACATATGCACACATATACACACACATACATACACATACATATACACACATGCACACACATGTGCACACACACACATATACACAAAGAGATGTGCCCACACACAGTCATACACTCATACATGCACAGATACATATACATGTATATGCTCACTTGAACACACATATATACACACATAAATAAGTAAATGTAAACAATTTCAAAGGAAAAAACATTTCAAACTTGTCTAAAAGTAACTGTAAATTTTTGTCCACTAACATATATTTGGGGTAGAAAATATAATTACCTTTATTTCTAACCAAGTCTGAATTCATATTAAATACTTGTATTGAACATAAATATTAAAGCCAGTCTCTTCTAATCCTTAGTGTACAAACAGTGCATCTGGTAACGTTAAACACAGTTATCTGACGTGCTTGTGTCTACACTTGAAATGCATGGTTCAGCAGGGAACCAGAGGACGCATTTCCAAACCTGGAGGAATCTCCCATTTCCTAGGTTTGTATCTTTGATTTAGAAAAATTATGTTCAGACTTGGGCAGACTACAAACTTCAAAGAAACTAAAAATTCAATGAAGTGCTGTTTTCAGTACCATATAACCAAAGTTTTATTAGATGGGATAGATACTATAATTCATAAAGAAAATAACATAGCACTTTTCAGTTTGTTTCTAATGACAAAAAACTTTCATTTTGCTTTTAAGGCAAGAACATCGATGTCATCAAAATAAAACACAAAGTTTGAAAACATCGCAGGTTTATTTTGAAACTAAAGGAAATTTCTGCTAAGAACATCCTCTGGGCTGAGCATACAGCTCAGAGCAGAAACTTGCCACATGCAAAGTTCTGGGTTCTACACCAGTAACCAAACACATACCTTCTGTTACTTTCATTTATTAACTCAAAAAACCAACTGTCACTCACCAAGCAAGGTACCTGGAACATAGTTTTACACTTGCATCTAAAGAATAGAAAATATTTGCAGACTGTGCATGAGGAAGTTTTTTCTTCAAAATGGAAGACAGGAGAAGGGAAGCCAGAGTGCTGTGAGGCACGATGGGAGACTCTCTAGGTCACCTGACCACTTCGTGTTTGTGTCTGGTTTTTTGTTTTGTTTTCTTATTTATTTTTTTCTAAATAAAGAGGGGATATGGAACAGCTTTTTAAATAAAAGTATTCATCATCAAACCCAGTGTCAAACTTCTATTCACCTGCACAAGACTACAGGTGTGGCTCACTATCATACTGAAAACAATATTTTTTAGGGAGAAAGTGGTTCTGTATATCACTTACTTGACTAGAAAAGACTAACAGATTTACCAGAGGATGCTACAAGAACAGATACCATGACTTTTGAACACTAAATTCTAAACCCAAACTCAAAGACCAACAACAGGGCATCAAAAACCAGTGCTAAGACACCCCATAGAATACGCTAGTCAGAGTCACCTGGGAAATGTTTCATAGAAAATCTGAAGTCCTCAGAGTCATTTAAAAAAAAAAAAAAAAAAATTAAGTTTCCTAGAGTGGTAGCACACCTTTAATTCTAGCACTCAGGAGGCAGAGGCAGGCTGATCTGAATTTGAAATCAGCCTGATCTCCATAGCAAGTTCTAGGCTAGCCCCTGTCTTTTAAAAAGTGCTAGACTTCCAATAAAATGGCTACATAAGTTTAATAAAAAGGAGAAACCAATGAGACAAAAATCAGGATTCCAAAGTACACCTCTCTCACCAAACTCGGCTGTCATCAGCATCCTCTCCCTCCCTGGAAAGAAACTGTGTATGGCAGACTTTCTGTCCAGCGATGACATCAGTGTGTCTCCACAGTATCTCACCTCACCCCTTCCTGGTGTGAAGCCCACCCACAGTCACATCTTGTGCTGAAGTTCAGAAGATGGGCCCCTGAATGAACAATACGTGGGAGCATAGGAGAAACTGGGATTTCTGAGGCTGAGTCAGGAAGAATTAGGAGGAGACTTCCACTTGGATTTGAGATACTGGGAACCAGAACCAGGTCCCCAATGACAGAAGCTAGTGTTAGCCACAGAGCCACCTCTTCAGTTTTAGACTCTCACGGGAACCTTCACCTGTCAGCATTGTGTGGTGTGCTTATTTAAGTGAACACTAAAACCAAACATAAAGGATGACTAACTTTAAAAGCGTGCCTATACATCTTTATCAATGTGTATCAAATCAGTTAGCAACTCTTTTGTTTGTGATATGGTGTCACTCTCTAGCCCATGCTGGCCTCAAATTCATATGTAGCACAAACCACCTCAAGTTTGTAGAGATACTTTCCTCAGATTCCCAGGCACTGAGGTCAGGGTCACCTGACTTCACTTTCTCACCATCTCTGTCCTGTCACGTAAATAAAAGCCACCAGCCCCATTTTCCGGCACAGTTACGGCAACCACCTCCTCACTGGCTTCCTGATTCCAGATCATGATTCTGCCCATCTACTTTCAGTCCAAGAAGAGTGACCAGAGTAAGCCTTACAGCCCTATGTGAGAAAAATCTTCTAATGCATTTATTCTGTATATACGGATGTGATGTGTGTTCGTTCACAAGTGTGCGCATATTCCTGGAGGCCTGAGGAGGAAACTGGCCACTCTCTCTTATTATCTCCACTGTTCCCATATAACGGGGCTGATGGCCAGGAAGTCCAAGCAATCCTCCAGTTTCCACCCTAAAAACTGTTAGGATGAAAGATATATGTGACCACACGTGACTTTTTATATGAATAGTAAGGATTTTAACTTCATCTTATGAGTGCTCAGGCACTCTTACCTACTAGACCATCCATCTCCCTAGTCCCTGCAAAATCTTGATTACTGCCTAACCTGGGTGATACATACATGATGGTCATCACTGCCTAACCTGGGTGATACATACATGATGGTCATCATACTGTTTTTGTTATCTTTGACTATTTTTATAATTAAAGAGCACAGTCGAGATTTACTGAAGCTCTGTGATTTCTGTACGGTGACCCTTCCAAGCCTCCTGATATCACAAAGAAATACCCACAGGAGCCCGTGTACAATGAAAGGAAAACCTGGCTGTGACGTCCGTCATCCTATTGCTCACCACAGCTGCTACAACCTCCAAATTCATAAACTTTCATGATGTAGCTCCACCCCACCCAAGACCACTCTGATAGAACCCTACTAGTTATTCATTCTTGATTTAAAAAGACAGTCTCATGTAGCCCACACTTGTAGAATGAGTTTCTGGCCCAGACTAGCCCCACGGTTCAGACCTGCACCATACACTTATATTAAGTTCATGCTGTTTGGCCTATGGCTCAGGCACATTGCTAGCTAGCTCCTTCATCTTAACTCAACCCATTTCCATTAATCTGTCTGCCACGTGGCCCATGGCTCACCTGTGTTACTTTACATGTTGATTCTTAGGCGGCTGGATAGTATCTCTAGTGACTCCACCCTCCTTCCCCTAAATATGCTATGATTTCTCGTCTATTTCTAGGATGCTTGTCATGGGCCAAGACAGTTCCTTTATTCACAGCAAATAGAAAGACATCCCACATACACACTGACCTCTAACTCTCAATGTAGTCTGAACTCCTGACCCTCCTGTTTTTATGTGAAATTCCATTTTATGTCTCTCTTCTCCACTGTTCTAGTCACATTCTCCACAATACTATACACTTTCTGTTATCTCTTCATTGTTCGGCTCCTCACATCAGAGCAGTCTCTCTCAACCATGCCTGATCCACAGGTTCCTCAGCAGGTGACACAGCACAAGGAGCATGCTCTATGGAACACATGGCACTCACTGCAATGCAGCTGCTCAGGAAGCCAGAGCAAGAGAATCATTTGAGCCTAATAATCCAGAGAGACTTTTCCTTATAAAAATACAGTGAGGCTTCTAAGGGCCTGGAGACCAGCCTGGCCTCAGTCAGTACAGACTGCTGAAGTACGTGCTTTAGGACTTGTGCTCACAAGTCCTCCAACATAAGCCAGCCTGGGTCTGCCTGGGAGGCTTGAAGAAGGCAGAGTCCAGATGCAAGATGACCTAGACCAGCGAGAGACCACCACCCACAAGCTGACCCCGAAGCTGTGCCATTGCTCTCCTTGCTCCTCTTCACCCTGCACCCTTAGAGGGAACTAGCAGGGCCCTGAGCATAGAGGCAACACCAGCACCTGACCCCAACAAGTGACTGGGAGTGGGGTTCAAAGTAGCGTGCATTCCTACTATGGGAGATGGGAGGTACACTGGGCTTGATCCCTACTGCTGCAAACAAAAAACAAATACAAATAGATGTTTAAGTAAATGGGGCTGCATACAATGAAAGAAACACATCAGAATATTCTATAAAATGTTTAGAGAACTGACTACTCTTTTAAAAGACCTGGGTTTGGCTCCCAGATTCCTACCAGGCAGCTCATAGTCATCAGAACTCCAGTTCCAGGAGATCAGATAGACTTTCCGAGCCTCCACAGGCTCCTACAGGCACACAGTATACAAGAACTCACACAGACAGACCCACTCACATGCATATAAATCACAAAATAAATAATCTTTAAAATAATCAGTCACAGTGGCCCCAATGAATCTAATGGCTCACATAGCTAACAATTCCCACACATCATAATGGAGTAAGAAGATAACATGGTTTTTAATGGTAGAAAGCTCCATAGATACCACTGTTACTTTAATTTGCTATACTATAGGAAATGCTAAATTCCAGGTTGATAATAATAAACTAATATGCATGCTCTATTCATCTATATTCATGAATTTCCTTAGAATTTTATCATTATGGATCCTCCCTCTGAAACCATACACCAGAGTAAACTTTTTCTTTGGTAAGTAAATTTTGGGCATGGTATTTTATCCTAGCAACAGGAAGTAACTAACACACTAGTGCTTTACAGACCATCATCACCTTCACAAGGTCTCAATGGAGACCACGTCTCCAGGGGATTTTCACTTTCTTGCTTACATTAAATGTTCACTTCTGAGACTTGGATTACATCTTGTTGAACAGCTTCCTCACTAAGTCATACAGGCTTCTCTCTCTAGGAGATTTATAAAGGAAGCAGGTGGAGAAACAGGAAAAGGAAGAGAAAGTACAACTGGCCATTTCAAAGACCAAGTTACTTTTGGGTAGAGAGAGAACAGAAAAACAATATTAACAATAAGTAATAATTATATAAATTTATAGATTTTATTCTCCATCTCCATAAATGACAGAATTTCTCCTATAGCCAAGTATACAGTTCCCTTTTTATTCAGTGTGTGTATGTATGTGTGGTGAACTTACATCTGTACAGGTAGAGGCCAGAGTCTACATCAAGCGTCTACCCGTTATTGCTTTCTGCCATTTTCATTTTAAACAGCTTCTCATGGAACCTGGAATTTGCCAATTTGGCTAGACTGGCAAGCCCACAAGCACCAGGGATTCTCCTGCCTGTCACCCCAGCTCCATGGTCATCACCTGAACTACCAATCCTGTTATTTTGTTGGTACTGTTTTGATTTTGTGAATTTTTGTTGTTTTTTTTTTTTAAACATAAGTGCTGGGGATCGCAACTGAGACCCTCATGCTTGCATGAAAAACACATTGATGACTCAGCCATCTCTAGTCTCTCTTCATTTTAGATCTGGCTGTAATAGGCTCTTTCTGCCTGTTTTTCATGTCACTGATACATTACTTTTCTTAAAAATGTATTTATTTACCTCTGTAAGAATGACAAGGAAAAATTGGGCACAAAAAGACAATGCCCTGGTGAGGAAGTCTGAGAGCAAGGCCTAAAGGGAGAAGTTCCAATGGCCAAGTTCAGGGCAAACTCAACAACCCAGCCAGCCCGACAACACTGTTTATGTCCACCAGACCTTATTGTCCCAGCTGTGATTGCTGAGCCTGGAGACCTCGGGTTCTCTGGACAGGACAGCCCTCCACAAACTCCTTAGCAAAGGACTTATCAAACCACTTCCAAAGTACAAAGCTCAAGTAACCTGGATGAAAAATGCTACAATGAAAGATGCCCTAGCTGCTAGGAAGATGCTTGAAGAGATGCAGACAACTGAGTGTTTGGAAAATCAAAGCTTTATTTAAAAACGCAGATGACTTTGACTTCTGAAATTAGTAAAAATAAATAAATAAATAAGTAATAAATATTCTAAATTTATAACAGAATGCATTATATATAAAAGACACAATATTCTCCAAACTAAAAAATATCAAAATAATTACACATTAGGATTAAATAACCTTGGTTCAAATCCTTAGACCACATTGTAAATTATAAAGCCAAGATGTTAGTGATTTCTGCATAGAAAACAAAACAACTCTAATTTAAAAGAAATAAAAAGAAAACACTTTACCAATGTAAAATAAAAATTTGTTTTAAAAAACTTTTCTGTAATAGGATAATTATTTTTAAAATACACAGAGGAAAGAAGTCTGCACAACATCAATTTCTCTCCCATCTAAGAAGTGAAGATAAGATGGTCACCATAATTACTCCATTATGTGCTGGGTATCTGTTTACCTGTCAGTTTAATAAAACTCTTGGAACTGCAATTTTCATCAAAAGTGTATTTCAGGCAGCCTCTCACCTGGTCTCTTCGTCATCCCAAGCGATGCGCATGCCTTTCCCACCGCCACCCGCTGAGGCCTTGATCATCACAGGGTAGCCTAGCAGCAGGGAAGAGGGAGACAGATGCTCACTCTTTGATCATGTGGATGTATGAACATGACAACTGACCACATGTTCAGTAACACAGACGACAATAATTTATTTAAAAGTTCCTTTCTTCAGTTACAGAAACACTACCAATGTAATGACCTTACTGTCTAAATAAATGAGCATTTTAAAAGAATAGTATTTATATTGATAAATATACTTCCCAAGTAAGGAAATAAAAGCTAAGCAAACAAACAAAATATACAAAAAAAAAAAAAAAACACACTGAATTACTTGACGGACAATTCTAAAATCAGGCATATAATATGAACTAGCCAATGATAAAATCATTTACACATGCACATGCTCAATTGTGATTCTAAAAACTCCTACCTACATACATAACAAATTAATTCCTCTTTCATATACAAGTGCTTTGGGTATTTTTACAAGAAAGGTCACAGAGAATACCTGGAGCATTTATCAGCAAAATCAGTAGGAAAACATTAAGGGGGAAAATGGAACATGGCTATTTCTCAAAGGAGTCAGAGTTCATGGCTAACAATGGAGACGCACACTGCACTTCTCTACACATTCAACAGGTGCTCATGAAGACACAAAGTCAGGAGCCAATAAATGACATTTTCAGTTACAATTGTTTATGAGAAAAAATTAAAGTCATAAGTTATCATTCTACAATCTCTTGCACTATGTGTGCAGGAAAAGTCAGTCTCAGCAGAGAAGCACAGGCCGGAGGATCTATGTGAGTTCAAGGCCAGCCTAAACTACAGAGTGAATTCCAAGACAGCCAGAGCTATGTAGTAAGATCCTGTCTCAAAATAAAAACAAGCCAAAAACGTAAAGTCGGTCTCCTTCTTTAAAGGCTCTCTGGAAACTCAGTGGAAACAGTCACACAAGCAGCTCCATCTGTTAGAGTCTTTCCTCAGGAAAGAAGCAGTCAGTGAGCCAAACAGGACCCTTCCTGGCCTGTGACTCTGCAATAGCATTCAGCTTTAGCTGTAAGACCCTTACAGGAAAAAGGAAAAAAATCAAATGTCACAGACCTTTGACCCTAACATACAAAACAGCATCATTGGTTTAGTTAAAACAGCACTCGCTTAATTACATTAAAATATTTTTGTTATGCTTATATGTGATAGCATTTGAAAACAACATAGTATAGTGCTTTGGGGGCCTTTAATCCAAGAAGAGAAAAACAAAGGACCCAAATAATTTCATCTTTGGTCTTTGAAAGAGCAAAGGAGCAGGGAGCAGACAAAGGGAGAGGAGAGGCCAGTTCCCAAATGACAGGAGGACACACAGCAGCCTCTCAATGACTGGGCCAAGACTGGAGAAACAGAGTTTATAAATGAGAGAGGCAATTCGGGGAAAGTACAGACTACAGCAGCAACCCAGGAGCCCGGTGACAAGGACTAGCCTCTCAATGACTGGGCCAAGACTAGAGAAACAGAGTTTATAAATGAGAGAGGCAATTCGGGGAAAGTACAGACTACAGCAGCAACCCAGGAGCCCGGTGACAAGGACTAGCCTCTCAATGACTGGGCCAAGACTAGAGAAACAGAGTTTATAAATGAGAGAGGCAATTCGGGGAAAGTACAGACTACAGCAGCAACCCAGGAGCCCGGTCACAAGGACTCTGCATGTTTGCGTGCTGGACCCTGCCTGGGGTTATGCGTGCTGTTTGCTCTTACAGTCAGTTCCAGGGAATCCAACGCTCTTGAATACATGTGGTAACACAAATTCACATGAGCACACACACACAAATTAACTGATTTTGAGAAGAAAATGATGGAAAGGGAAGAAAACTGAGAGAAGCCGGCGACTCTAACCCTGGGCCACACTCTGAGATAATGTCAAGTCTTACACTTGGTTTATGGTGTAGACAGCTGATCTCAGGTGACACCAGCCCACAAAGACCAAAGCATCCACAGATGATAACAAAGTGAAACAGTCCCGCTCCTCTCCTCACTGCGTCAGGCATGCTGCCTAGAACTAGAAGTGGGAAGAAAATTATGGATTTAGTGGAAGTAAATATTACTGAAAAAAATAGGAATTGCCAACAAGAATGATGGCCATGGCCAACTCTGTTACCTAGTCAAGACACGCAGTTTCCATGAACAATCTCTTATTTCCTAATCCACTAAAAATCTGTCTCCTGGGTTTGGCTTTTGTCTGTAAGGCAGTTGTCTAATTTTATCTTCTTCAGCTGGCATGTGTTTGAAACAGAACCACTTTCCTATCACAACAAATACAAAGAGTCTGAGGCTTTAAAGTGGACAATCTCACTGCTGATACTGAGGTCACTTATAATTTTACACTTAAAAAAATATACAGACACACATGCTTCACACACACACACACACACACACACACACACACACACACACACACCACCAACAACAACAACAACACCAACACCAACAACACTCCTTTGGGTTTGTTTGTTTCTTTGTTTTCCGAAACAGGTCCTGACACAGCTTGGTCCAGCCTGGTGCTGGCACCACACACATGGTGTGGCTCCTTGTCCTCACTTATACAGTCTTCCCACTGGATGCACCTGGGACAGACACCAGGAACCTCCCTAACACTCCAGCTGCAGCACAGCCTCTAGCCTTTATTTCTCCTCTGCATGATTATGGATAAATGAATACTTCCAAAAAGAAATCTACATAGTTTCTACTCAGGGGCTTTTCTTAAAATGACGTCCCTAAACAAATCAGTGTCTTAAGTCAATTAAATACTAAGAGTTGAGCCTAGGCAAACTCAGTGAAGAATGAACCCTAATAGAAGGACAGTGCAGAATTCTGTACGGAGAGGAAAGTTGGCTAACAGTGCTGTCTAAGATCACTCCAACTGCTTTTTAGTGAATGAGCTGCAGCAACTGGACGATGGATTGTAAAGTCTTTGTAGGAAGGAGCCCAAGTGACAGACAGCTGTGATTCAGATGTGACCAGTAACAAAAGAGAAAGACAAAGACTTGTTTGTTCTAGAGTTCAAGCCACCACAAGTAGGAATCAGAGGATAAGGAAAATTCTAGAGTTCAGAGGATTTCCCTTCAGTTACGGGTGCTAACTACAAAAAGAAGTCTTTCTCAAGCAGCTGATAAGAAGTTTACCCACATAGGACAGGATAAATAACCACTCTCCCAGCAAATGCCACCCAACATGGGGGAAGGGGAGGGCCATAACCATAATTGATTTCTAAATTCTATAGATTTTAACTTTAGTTTCTTATCCTGAATTTCATAGGCTATAAAAGCAAATGGAGAAAGGAAAGTAAAAATAAGACAAAAGCAAAATATCCCTTGGGAAATGTGCAGTTCCAAATTTAGTAGTGCCGATCAGTAAACTCACTTGGTGAAATAAGACTGGTGGGGGAGAACGTTATCTTTTTAAAACAGTTGGGAAGCATACAAAGGCCTTTGTTTCCTAAAGAAAGGTTCAAAGTGAAGAGAAAATAAAAGACAGCCGTCTGGATGGACAGAATAGAGCCTGATAATGAACAATGGAGCTCAGAGGAGAAAACAATGATCCCAGACCGGAAGGAAATCCTCTCTGAAAGTCTGTGTTAGAATCACAGTGAAATTGAGTGTTATATGCTTTCATTTTGCAGGTTGTTTTATATCCACTTAACGTAAAACAGTTAATCTGTCCTTTCTTAAGAAAGTTTATTTTTGTTGTTGGGAAGAACATGTCCTTTGTGACATTTTAAAAGACTAAACAGGTCTTGATTGCAAATTTGACAGGATTTAGAAGCAGCTTAGACACACACCTTTGAGGCTGTCCATAATGGAGAAGAACTGCCCTCAAAGTGGGGAGCACAATCCCACAAGCATCCCATAGGTCCAGGAATAAAGCAGTGTGAGCTGTATGCCACTTTGCTTCCTCAAACTGCATGAGTCTGTGACTGTTAATGGTGTCCCCACTGATATAGGCCTCAGGTTCTTTGAACTTCCAGTGTAGAATAAATACCAACCACTCTCTAGGGAGCTTCAGGATTTCAGTACCAAATTTGGACCACCGAGGCAGCCAGCAAACATGTGTGTTCTCTGCTTTTCCAGCATGAGACAGCCATTGCTGGCCTACAAAAGCCCTGTTGTATAAGATACTACAAATAATCTCCCTTTTATGACCATGACTTGAACCTCTAGGTAAGATGGCAATCTAGAGGCTCTGTCTGTATGAGCCAATAGAGGCCAAACTCAGAATAAGAAAAAGGGGATTTTATCCCAAGGAGAATAATAGAGAAAGTGTACTGCAAAGCCATGAAGGAAATAAAGCAATAACAGGCAAAGAGCAAAAAGAAGTTGTACCATGCAGAGAAGTAAAGCAAAGCCTGCATCAGCAGCTCAGCTCATTGACAAACAAATGAGAAATGTGCCACTGTGAAAAGTATACTAAGAACTGAGCCTTCAGGTGTGATCTGTTCTGTGGGTGTGGGGCACATGCCTATAACCACAGCATCTAATGTGTTCTGTGGGTGTGGGGCACATGCCTATAACCACAGCATCTAATGTGTTCTGTGGGTGAGGGGCACATGCCTATAACCACAGCATCTAATGTGTTCTGTGGGTGAGGGGCACGTGCCTATAACCTCAGCATCCAATCTGTTCTGTGGGTGAGGGGCACGTGCCTATAACCTCAGCATCCAAGAAGTAAAGCAAAGACGCCCACCATTTAGAGGCCTGGTCAGCAAAGTCAGGGATTTACTCATAGATCCTGTCTCAGAAACCAACACCAAAACCAAAAGGAGGCTGCTCAAGGAGAAACAGTGAGCCAAACAGCCGACACAGAAATGGAGGAAGTATGAAAAAGCAAGGCACATAACTGTTCCAAACTACCAAATTCAAAGGCACAGAACAGGTATAATACTAGATATAGTTTTCAAAAGTTATCCTGTAAAAATAATCAGTGACACATCAGAGAACTAAAAACAAGCAAATGAATTAAATGTGGACCTAGGAAGACAGCAACATGGAAAAACAATTCAGCAGAAGAGAGTGAAGTCAGCAATTGCACAAGGCCCCACAGGCTCACATGACTTGAAAGGATGAGGAGGTGTGACCTTGTTGGAGGAAGTGTGTCACTGAGTAGCTCAAACCCATCCAGTGGCTCACTCTCTTCCTGCTGCCTACAGATCCAGACTAGAACTCTCAGCTCCCCCGTCCAGTACCACCCCACCATGCTTCCTACCATTATGGTAATAGACTAAACTTCTGAACTGTAAGCCAGCCCCAATTGAATATTTTCCTTTATAAAAGTTGCCATGGTCATGGTGGCTCTTCACAGCAATAAGCTCCAACTAAGACAGAAATAGAGATTTTTTTTTTTTTTTAAATCAGCAACATAGAAAAAAACTTCAACAGGGAAACCAGGATTTTTTGCAAAAACAAAAACACCAGAAATTATGAAAATAAAAATTTAAATAAATAGTTTTATTAAAAGGACAGTGGAAGACACTATTACCAATAAACTAAACTAAGCAGAAGAAAAAAATCAGAAGTGAAAAAATGCTAAATCAATCAGAAAAACAAAATAAATGAATCCATCCATTATACTGAGAACTCACCAGAGAACAGATCTGAACATCCACAGGATAAAAGAAGGGCTGAGGTAAACGCTAAAGACATGACATGGCAGCTGAAAAAGTTGCACATTCATCTGGACATGGTAAAAGACACCATTTAACTCAGCACTAGAGAGGCAGAAGCAGGTAGATCTCAGTGAGTTTAAGGGTAGCCTAGTCTACATGATAAAATCCAGACCAGCCAGAGCTTTATAGTGAGAGCTTGTCAACATCCAAATGTAATAGCCATTTAGTGCTCCACATACACACAACCAATAAGCTTTTATAGAACATATTTATACACAATTTCAAAATATAAAACAAAGAAACAATATTAAAAGCTTTAAAAGACCACATTTATGCTTTTCTACAAAAGCAAGAACACAAAATAACATTAGCACTCTCAGCAATAACCCTCAATATTAGAAAAGTATCAGACTCTGTATACTTTTATACAGATAAAAGTATAAGTATTAGGCTCTGAAAGTAACTAACTGCCAATCAAGGTTGCTGTTATCCAGTCACGCTATTCTTTAAACCTGACAGAGAAACAAGACATTTCAAGACAAGTATAAGCTGAAGTAGTTCATGACAACCAAGCCAATGCTACAAAAGATGCTTAATATACACAAGAAAGAAAGGTTCCAACCCCAAGAGCACAAGACACAATAAGCTTCTTAAAAGGAATTGCTAAGCAAAGGAGAACTGTGAACCAATTACCCAACCAACCCAGGAAACCAGCAAAAACCGTCATACTAAGAGAAGAAAGTAAAGAATAAACTATAACCCACTCAACCAACAAAATCAAGGAATTAGTTAACACCTCTCAAGAAAACTTTAAATATAAATGGTTTCACCTCACCATTTAAAAGACACAGACTGGCTGACTAGAGAGATCCAGCTTTCTGTTGTTCCCAAGAAACATGTTTGACTGCAAAATCAGAGTCATCAAAAAATAGAAAGAATTCTATCACTGATGCATAGAGCCCAAAACAAAGTGACATCACTATTCTGATACCTGATAAAATAGACTTCCAACTAAAATTTGACAGACACGATAAGGAAAGTCACCACATACTAATAAAGGCAATTAATTAATCGAGAAGAACTACTACTATAAATGCATATGCACCAAAAACAGGCTTCCAGTTTCACAAACAAGCACTAACCAACATAAAAACTGGATAAGGACATTTACAGTTGTAGTGGCTGACAATACTTCACTGTCATCTCCAGGTCAACAGAGAAAACGCAGATGTAAAATGTCAAATGCACCGCAGATCAAAAGAACTGAGCAGATGGAGACAGACGGGATGCACACTCTTCTCAGAAGCTCGTGGAATCTTCTATAAAACTAAGTACATTCTCAGCACCAAATCAAGCCTCGGTAAACACAGATGAGTCATCACTTATCTTATAAGATCAGGGTGATAAAACTAGAGATCAACAGTAAGAAAATGGAGACTGAGAAGTAAGCCCTGCGCCCTGAAGAAGTCAGGAAGAAATGTTCACCGTTTCTAGAATCAAATGAAAATGAAAACACAACCTAGCAGAACCTTTGGGACAAACTAAAGAAATCCCACAAATCTTTGAATTTATTATGGTTGAGAGTTTTATAAAGCTCTTGACCTAATGACATACCTAGAGGAACAGAAAAAGAATCCAAGTCCCAAAGTAGTAGAAAGCAAAAAATAATAAAGATCAGGGTGTAAATTAATGGGATAGAGACTAAAGCACACATAAAATCAATCTAACAGAGTTGGTATTTGAAAAAATAAGTAAAATTAACAAATTTATAGTCAAGTTAACCAAAAGAAAGAGAAGGCTCAAATTAATTAAAAGTGAAGGGGGGGTTACTACAGCATAAAGCATAAAGACTTGGGCATGGCGTGATGGTGTTTGCCTCAACTGCAGGATTCAGGACGCAAGAGCAGCAGATATCACAGGATCAAGGCCAGCCTGGTCTACATTGTGACCCCAGGCCAGCCTATACACACACACACACACACACACACACACAAGAATCCAGGGATCATTATACCAAATTTTTAAAAACCTATATTCCAAATGCAGAGCAAATGTAAAAGAAAGAAATTTCAAACATATATGACCCATATAAACAACTTCATAATATCTATAATAATCTAAGATATTTAAATGGTAATTTAAAAAGCCTCCCAGCAACCAGATGGTTTCCTTGCCAAATCTACCAAACCTTCAGCATCACCTTGACACCAAAACTGGGCAAGGAAATCATGCATGCAAGCACACACGCCAAAAAGAAAGAAAGAAAAGAGCCAATTTACAATGAACATAGAGGTAAAATCTACCTACTACTGTCCCCTTAAGAATTGTGAGTTTTTCCAAATACAAAAATGGTTCAAAAACAGAGTGATTACAACATATTTTTGTCTTTCCTCAGTTGGTCTTAAATGTCCAGAAATAAAATATATACTGATATATTTATATTTTTAATTAAAAATATTTTGATTAGTAATAGTTACAAATACTGCAGCTAGTACATTAAGTGATTTTAAAATTAAATGTAATATTTATTTATTAACAATAAGTATTGGTTATATTTTAAGTGTGTTAATTTAAATAAGAACTAATCAATATTGTTCATATAAAGATATAATCAAAATGTTATAAAGTACAGTAAACCAATACAGAACACTAGTAATTTGGCAGTGAAAACTGAGTAGACAGAAAAGTGACTTACTCGGCCTCTTTCCCACTGCTTGCACAAATAAAAGCAGTGGAGCTAATTTGCCTACAGGAATCAGAAATCAGTGCATCGGGTTGTATAGATTAAAGCAGACATTCACAGACTTGAAGTTTCCAAACACAAATGGTGATGAGGGAATGTCTTTCTGTATGCTGTGAATATCAAGTATGCTGTGAATATCAATCTCTAAATAAAGGAGCTGTTTTGGCCCATGACAGGCACCATAGAAAAAGTAGGAGGAGGAATCAGAATAGGTAGGAAAAGAGGGGCGGAGTCAGAGACAGACAGAGCCAGCCACCCAAGAAGAAGCATGTAAAGAACACAGGTGAGCCACAGGCCATGTGGCAGACAGATTAATGAGAATGTGTTGAGTTAAGATGAAAGAGCTAGCTAGCAATGTGCCTGAGCCATGGGCCAAGCAGCATGAAGATAATATAAGCGTCTGAGTCATTTGGGGGGGCCTGAGCAGCTCCCGGCAAAGCCGTTTAAGACTACAGGTCTGTGGTCTGGATCTCTGGCCAACCGGAGCCTGTAAACCATACTGTAACATTACTATCTGAATGTTACATAGTGGCATAAATACAGAGTAACACAAAGAGGAAGAGAGAGAGAGAGGCATACAACAGTCAAAAGAGAAAGAAAAAAAGAGACAAAGCAGACGTGAGCAGTTACTAATATGTGTGTTGGAAAGCACAGGAAAATATTAGTCACCCAGTTGATGGCAAGAAAGAAAAAGGGACACAGAACCCACATGTACATCTCAAAGGGTGTCTTTCTAAACTCACACAGCTCTATTGCTTCAGTAGAAAAACAGAAGCACCTCTGGGAGCGTGCATGCGTGCATGCATGCATGCGTGCATGCACACACTAGAAACTGCATCAGAGCGTATCCCCAGCACCAAACATCTGATTCTTTAGTGGACTTCAAAAATAATATTTTAACATCATATCCTACAATATAATCTTTCATTAAGCATTTTTAATTAAACCTTAGATCATAAATATATTTCTCATTGAAGATCAAATTACCAAATAAATTATCTGGATGCAAGATTAGGAAGAAAGCCTAAATTATCTTTTTCCGGAGATTTCCTCAGTATAACTTTAGCCAGACATAAATGTGGGGGGGAAATGCTAAACAGCATGAAATAAAGAAAAGAAAGGCTTTCAAGATTACCTAAATATTTTTCTCTTAAACAATGATAGTTAGTTCTGTATGAACAGCTTGAGCTATGTTTTAAAATGCCATAGCACACCCAAAGATGGTGTAAGGGGTCAAGGAAGCCAGAATGCAGCCCTATGTGCCACTCAGACACACAGGAAGAAGCCTCTAAAACCAATGTGAAACACAGCCACCAAGCACAAGTTTCAGAACCACATGAAGTCAAGCTCACTGCCAGCAGATAGGCATTAAGCCTCAATAAAATATTTCCTTATGCCTGCATCTTACTAAAAACTTCCATTTTCCTACCCTAATAACCAGGAGGGCACCCTGAGAGAACTGATGATCAGTACTATTAACAGGAACTAGAAAACCACTTGTTGTATAAACAAACGCTGTCTGAAACACTAGAAAACTAACTATAGTCAGCTCTCCTAAAATAGTGATTCCATGGAGATGAACTAACCACTGATAGAGATAAACAAACCTGACTTCCTGAAAACCAGATGGCTCAGCAGGTACCGTCCCTTCCTCCAGGGCTGAAAAGCAAACTTCAATCCCTGTCCCCCCCATACTTATGCCGTCACACATGCATAAGCATAAGCACATACACAATCAATCAAAATGCAGTTTTAAATTTTTTTAAAGAATATATCCTGCTGAAAATTCCACACTATGTTAAGCAATAGACAATGCATGAAGATAAGTGGAGAAGCATTACAGAGTAAGAGCAACACTGTGTGAGACAATGATTTTTTTTCCTTTGAATAATTCTTTCCAAGTTGATTTTCATTCCTTTTAATAGTTAACTAAGAGTCAAGTTCTAACAAGGAGAACAGGCCTGACACAGAAGGAACAATGAAGACTCTTATACAGTTTGAAATTACACAGATGCATACATTTGTCAAAGTCAGCAATACATACAAATATGCTTGTATTACTATATACAAAAAGAAATGCTACAAAAATACTGAATTCAGTTAATGACTTACATGTTGAAATAGAGAGATAGCATATGAAGTCTGAATTGCTCTCACCCTGTCAATCATCAGAGGCTGATATTCTTTAATTCCACACAGAACAGGTTTAAGTACCTTTAGTATTTCACACTATAGTCATTTAAATTTTAGTGCTCATCCCCGAATCACAAGAAGTTAGCCAAACTATAATGAAAACATGATCTTTGAACCAAAGAAATTTAACTTTAAACCAAAGATGTTGACATTGAGCAAATGACCAACTTATTTCTTAGTTTTCTATAAATGTAAATGAAAATAATTAAGTCCAAGGATTGGCATTAGAAGTAGCATTTTCAACAAAGTATAATATATACATATGTAAAAGTAGGAACTTGCCTCTAAAAATTATAAAATCTGAGTTGTAATTACTAAAAAAAAAAAACAAAAAAACAAAACAAAACAAAACAAAACAAAACAAAAAACCTTAATAATAAAAAAGAAATAGCATTTCCAAAGAAGATGGCACATGGAAAAAACATTCAAATAATGATAGTAACAATAAGTAAGGAGGAGGAGGAGGATAAGGTGGTGGTCCAATGGCTGCTTTCCAGCTCTGGCAGCAAATAGATGCATCCAGAAAAGAAATACAGACCTGAGAGGAGACGAGGACGTAAAACTTCTATTTTCACCACACAACACAAAGACATAGTAGAGAACAATCTATGAACAGGGCAGCGAGGGCACTGTAATAAACATGGCCCAGCCAGGCTTCACCAACATACAACAAACAACACAAATCACACAACAACAGTTAGAAACTGGGAAAAAAAAAAAAAAAAAAAAAAAAAAAAAGGTTCAAAGATACATTTATAACTCTGTTATGTATGTATGTAATATATGTAGATTTTTTTTCCTCCATGTACTCAATGTCCTCATTAACTCTTAAGTGAACTTACAATGGCCATCCAAATCATAATATAAATGTAATATATCTAAACAATAGCAAAAAAAAAAAAAACAAAAACAAAAAAAAACAAAACCCTGATCCTTCACCAGTGGTGCACCTATATGTGCACACGCATACACACCCCTGAATACTGTGTAATTCATTCTGGAAGGTAGCACCTGAAAAAAAGAGTTTCACGAGTTTTCTCTGGGGAATTTTTAAAGCCTTGCAAAGCTGATGGCTCAATTCTTTACTGTGTTTTATTTCACTTCAAGTTTGATGGCTTCTCTTCCTTCCGGTCTACTCAGGACACTACGGGTTTCTATTTAACAATCATGATTGCAAACATGCACTTCCCAAAGGAGAGAGAACAAGGGAGGAATTAAAAGAAACACAGTGAACAGAAAGGAATCATCAAGGACTCACCCAAGCAGGAATGGAACTCAGATGACTCAGTAGGTAGGAGAGGCACAGAAGACCAGCTTCCAAACACTGAGAAGCTGGGTGCCTCTGCTTAAGTGCTTTGCTGAGAAGCCACAGCTTGTAAAGAAATGTGTCACTAAAGGAAGTGTTCTTGAGTGGAAGACGTGTGATTCTCAGCAAGGCACAGGCATGCAGATTATCCTCTAAGATCTTCTTGTTTTCCAAAAGTCCTCTAAACATTACAGTAATAATACTACATATTGTCTATCACAAATAATATTATCATAGATGGCTGGATAGGTAGTAATATCTAAACTATAAAAGACACAAATAAAAACTAAACTACTTTAGGAAAGTCTCAGAAGCCAGGTGAATGTTTCTTGGGAAATGAGAGATACCAACAATTTAACATGCGGATAGCAGCATTATGCAACCTACCAATTCTTACTGTGAAATTAGTACTGAGAAACTTCTAAATATGTTGGCAACTTTGAAAAAGCAAACAATAAGAGATATTGTAAACAGATAAAATATTATCTTATATAAATTGGTCTTAAATCCAAGACAATTTTTCAAAACAAATAACAGAGAACACTTAATAAATGAGCAAAACCAAAATAATTTAGCTACAGCCAACAGAAATGAGACATAATAAGCCAAAAAACCTTTCCAATCACAGAAGAACTCTCTGCCTAGGCAGCCAATAGCTCGGGAGAAACTAGACTGAAGAACTATACACTAGCTTGTCCCGGTTGCAAGAATATATAATTGCCATGATCACTTTGGGCCATGACTATATAAACTATATAAACTTTGTCAAATCAAATGCCCTTCCACCATAGACAAAAATTCTAAGTAACAAAAGGGCAGTGAGAAGACAGGGCTACAAAAAATATTAGTATGTGGAATTCAGAAAATACCTGGGCTAGGGACACAGCAATGTTAAGATGCTGTATTAGTAAGTCTCTGAGTAACCAGTAGCATTGGCTACCCCTTGCCTATCAAGTACTGATATGACTCAAAATTAATATTTTCAGAGCTTTATTTTCCTTTCCCAGTTTTCAATTATCAAACACTGCAAATACAATTGTGTTCATGAGCACAAGGAATATACTTGAAATTTACTGTACAACAGTCTTACAACAGTCCCTCAGTTCTCCCTTCAGGCCAGGTCAGGTTGTCCAGGTCTTGCCTCCCACTCTCTATTAAGATAATATTTCACATTTCAGGAAGAGGCAGAAACCTGAATAAACCTATCAAGCCCATTTTAATTTGAATCATGTGTGTTATATCCTGCACATTGGAACAGACAACGTTCAGCCGCTCACATACAAATTCACATTGTGTCCAATCTTCAGGATTCTTCAGACAACTGCTTGCTTTAATGAATTAGTGATTTCATCTTACAAAAGTGCTAGAGCTAAAGTCAAATTACTACAAATCCTACTTTAATAATAAAATATGGTAATTCAAATGATAAATTCTTCCAGAGCCACAAGTAATCAGAAACCAAAAACTATTAAAATATTATTTGCTCTATGGGAATTACTTATTACACGTTTGTTCAACCGTATCTGCTGAAAGACACAGAAACACTACCAAAGTTAATTTAAGAACTTACCAATTTCCCTTGCAATCCTGACAGCTTCATCTGCATCCTGTAAAGGCAGGAAATGAGACTCAGCATTAATCCCATGAGGCCTTGCACAATGTCTTTAGGGCAGTCATATATTGCACTACTGTCTCCTCTGATTCATTTAATGTTCAATTTTACAACCTTCTAACCCTTTTCATTCAGAGAAATGCAAAATTAATAGCATAAGTAGAATGTAAATTCTCCCTCATCATTATTATATTAAGAAACTCAAAGCAGTTTGAAATGAGCTGGCAGGAAACATGACCAGAATTGCCAATGATTTGGTGCAGTTGCTGGAATTTAATGGCAGAATTTAGATTTTTACAATCAATACTCCGTCGTAAATCAGATCATTAAAGCTTGTCTGCAGCCTGCTTGTCTATTTACACACTGTGTTTTCCTAGATTCTGTCAGCAGGGGGAGTTGACTGTCTATTGTTTGGGAGGAGCTCCATAGATTTTTGAGAAATAAGTAAATTTCGAGTACCCTTGGGAACTACCAATTGTTTTTAAAAAGACCAGACCTCTTTGATTTCAATTACCTTTTCTTACTTTTTAACTCCTTTCTTCTGGTTTGTAATCTATCTCTACAGTTGTAGTTGGTACATAAATTAAAACCTTAAATACAATGAACAATTGTGGTGGGAAGGTCATCTCTGAAAGAGCAAGGTAAGGACTCCTCTCTCAAGTCCAAGGCCAGTGTCTAACTCACTTGTCACTAGTGACACTTGAAACCCTAAGCATCTAATACCTGCCCCAACCTAAGCCATTCATCTACCATGAACCTGACATGCACTGTGCAAACTTCACAGACAATTCTTCATTTTCCATGTAACGATAGGGGATTCTGAATTTCAAGCCACTTTTTCAATCTAATTACTTTTTGTAATCCAGTAACACAATATGAGCCACACTCTAAAACCACCAGTTGATAAATATGCAGAAATGTTTACACAGCTTCAAAACACTCAGGTAGAGACTGGTCTTTTTTAGTGTTTTAGACTACTACATTTAAAATGAAGAGCAATCACAACAGGACCCTAACTCCAACTGGGGGAAACAAGGGGCTCATTTATGTCCAGGGTTTTTTTTAAAGGAAGAAAGACAGAAAAGAAAAGAAAAGAGAAATTCTTCCTTAAAAGTCTTCAGCACCCAACAACATCCCTGAATGAGGAGGCTGGCAGGGGAAGTTGTCAGAAAAATTTAATTTCCTTTCATTAGCCAGTCTGCTCCACAAATTGGTGCTTGTTAAGTTCAAAGCACTCCTGAAAACGACATCAGTTTTAAGTCTTTTTACTCCAGTCACATCTGCTAATGAGATTTCTCAAATAACAATTGTTTTCAAGTCAGAGATAAATCTCTACCTTGCGCCGAACCCCCTCCCTAAGAAAAAAATTCAGAGTTTACTGCCTTCCTACACCTTGCTGTTTGCACAAACCCTACATTTTCCAAATTTTGGGATAAAAATCCACAAAGGGTCGGTCATTTAAGAATGTTCATGGTTTCCACACACTGAATTGGGAGGTTCTTTGTTCCAGCCAGTGACAGTTATTGGAGAATACTTGCCTTTAACAGCCTCTAGTCAGGAAGTGTTAAACCTGCCAAATGCGAACAATTAGTGCCTCTTGAACAAAATACAGGAAGAGTGAAGGCTGATTAGAAGGAAACTTTTAACATTTCAGTCGTCACTGGAGTGGTGTATTTGCCAAAGACGGACGCAGAGAAATTGAACTGCAAGCTAAAAGCTTGGTTAACACAGAGCAGTACCCAGAATCCATTCCTCTTACACACATACACACAGAGTTAGGGTTTACATGTAAAGAGAATTATATTTATACACAGAAAAACTTCCCAAAATTCCTTATATGCCACAAAAAAAATCTTCATTTTCACTAAAGTATGTTTAAGTTTTCCTACTATGAAAATCAATTTCTGTGACATAAACTTTCACATAAAATCAAATTGCCTTAAAAATTAAATTTTCATTTGTCATTCATTGAACCAAAAAAAAAAAAATCACTGAAGATCTATTGTGTACTAGACACCATAAAACACTACTATTGTTGTCAAAAATACTAAATGCACTCAGCACATTCAGTTATATTAGGGGCTACACGAAGTTACATTAGAAAAGATGAAAACACTATAAACAGTTCCTAAGTCAATGGCACTAACAAGACTCCTGGAACCTCCTTAAGGAGTTATGGATAGAATAAAGCATTTAATAAAACTCTGACAGACTCGTCAATCCATCAGAAAAACGGATGATTAACCTCAGGAAAAAAAACAAATCTAAAGGAATATATAAAACACAGCCACCTCAGGCATCCCTCCCAGCAGCGGCAGTCACACAGGAGATCCAACTGTGATCCAGTAGACTCAAGTGTGACCACAAGAATAAGTTTCAGCAGCATTTCACACTGCAATGTCAAAGCAAGCACATAGCCTCTTTATCAAACTTTGAGAGCGTGTCTCTCTTCATCCACAGATTTTATTTGTAGAAAGTTATCCTATGGATGCCTTCCTCACATGCATAAACAAAAACTTACAAAGAATTTATTTTTCTCAATTGTGATGTTTTGGGAGGTAAAACATCTGGAAAATACTTCAATGAACCTTCAACCAAGAACTAATACATAAACAGTATAATGGCTGAAATGGTAATAACCAAACAGCATTTAAAAGAATTATGACCCACGTGTTTTGGACACTAATCCAATAAACACTTCCTAGCAGCAGCATACATGCAATCTGATTTCTGCCCTTCTAGAGTCCTCGCCCACGAAGAGAAACAGAAAGTCAAGCGGTTGACAAGTCAACTGAGAATAGACATGAACATTTCATGGTAACAGGCAGAATAAGAGGAAAAACTTGTTTTACATTATCCAAAAAGAACCCTCCTAACAGAGAACCAGCATACCAAACATACATTGTTCATTATTCATAAAAAATTCTGCTAGGCAAAAAATGTTTAATATGTCACGAACCCAATATGGCAATATTTTAAGAAAAAAAGGGGAGGAGAAGTTACAGAGGGTACATAGGAGTTAGAAGAGATAAAGGAAAATGAGGTTATAATTTCCAAAAATTATTAAAAATAATAAATCAAATTAAATGTATGATTAAAGGAGAAAAGAGAGAACAGGATGAAGGGATGGGAAGGTGGGTCAGCAAGTAAAGGCAAAGCCTGAAGACCTTTGTTGGAACCCTGGGCCTCTCATAATGGAAGAGAAAATGTGAGTCCACAAGCTGTCCCATAACCTCCACACTCACATCATGGCATGCATTCATGCAGACAGAGAGAATAAGTGTAAGACAGATTTTAAAGAAAACACATGGCGAAGTCTGCCATATATTCTTAGCTTAGGACATTCTTGAGACAGGTCTGAGAATTAACATATATAAGACATGGAAAATATATAATACTCAGGGCTGAAGACAGTGGATTCTGTTAAATGTGTTACACATATATTGTACAATTTATTTAAAGAAAACGATGTTAGACAAGTCTACAATTGAGCCACATCCCCAGTCCTAGATGGGAATATTGCAAATCCTTCACATGAAAGATAAACAGTCTGTATTCCTCTGGCTCATTCTAAAACAGAAGCAGTAAGTGCGTTTGAGAGAGAAAAACACACTGTAGGTAAGTAAGGCTGTAGCTTAAGTGAGTGGACAGGGTGGTTCGCACCTGTAATCCCACAGGCAAGATGGCGAGGCCAGAGGGGCATGAGTGAAGGCATGACTCATATAAAATAGAAATAAGTAAATAAAGTCAATTAATAAATAGAGTAAGTAAAATTTCTCATTAATGCTGGACCCAGGAAAGGATTTCCAATTCTCAAAGTGAGGCCAGCAAAAGACTCTGCTGTAGTCTGAGTCCCTGCTACCCTGGGAGACAGTTCTAGAAAAGGAGGTGGAACTGAGGGAGCAGAACACAGCCTAGAGAGTCGTGGGGGCTCACAGAGACCAGACTGGCAATCACAGGGTCTGCATGGGTCTGCATAAATGATACGGTTGTAGCGTTGGTGTTGGGGGTGTCTCTGTCTTTTCCTCCTACTGGGTTCCCGTGTCCAGCCTTGATATCTGTGGGAAGCCTGCTCTTTTCTGGGGGAAGCTGGGGGGAGGGGGGAGTGGGAGGAGAGGAGGGAGGAGAAGCTGAGGTTGGAATGTATTATGAGAGGAGAATTTAAATGCACGGGACCTACCCACGTTTCCTTTGTATTACTTAAAATGCAGATGCTAACCCAATGGTCATTACACAGAATCATTAAGGTTTATTTTGTTTTGTTTTGTTTTTTGTTTTGTTTTGTTTTATTTTGTTTTGTTTTTTAAAAAAACAAAATGCCTATGTATGTTCAGTACAGTCAATCACAACTTTTGAAGTATTTTCTAACCCACGGTGATTGGCTCCATGGATGCTAAACTCATGAATACTCAGGTTTGAAGTTCAATTGTACTTTCAAAAACCTTAGGATAATTAGTATACTCTTCTATAAGTTATAAAACACCACAGCAAACATAGCTAGAACAAGGCAATAAACAAAACAGCAATCATACTTTCACAAAAATATAAATATTTCAGGCATCATTAATGAAGAACTTTTTTTTCCTTAGCAAGGAGAAAACACTAACATTGAATAACTTTTTTTAATTTCTAAGATAGAGTTGGTTTCCATTTTCTTGTTTTAGGTTTTTTTAAAATGATTTTCTTCATACTAGCTTTCTTTTTGTTAGACCAAGAGTATAGCTTTTATTAGTTTTTTTTCATTTGTTTATATTTATTTTGTGGGTGGGGATACAAACATATGTAGAGCACAGAAGACAACTTACAGGAAGTGGTTCTCCACTCTTGGGTTCTGGCCATGAAAAATCAGGTTGTTAGGTTTGGTATCAAGGGCTGCCTGATTTAAAAACGCACTTAACTATATTACCACACTCTGCTCTGTGGTGTAAATGGGTATTAATATTGCCTTTAAAAGATTTATTATGTTTAATTTATTTTTAATTGTATGTATATATGCATGTATGTCACATGTGGAAAAGTGTAGCCTAAACCATGAATACGGAGGAGAGAAGGATTTAACACTGATATCATGACGAGAATATACTGGTTGCTTAGGATCTGGAAGGTGTGGCTTGACTCACTTGTCCTTTTTTTAATAGTCTTATTATTTTTAGTATGTGTGTGGCATATGTGTGCAGGAATCTGTAGTGGCCAGAAGAGGTATGAGATCTCCTGGAGTTTTAGATTGTGAAGTGTCCAACGTGCTCAGAAACAAACTCTCTCAGATCCTCTGGAAGAGCAGCAAAAGCTCTCAACTATTTCTCCAACCCCATGCCTCTTTTTACTGGGGGGGGGGGGGGGGGGGCGTACAGGGCCTCACTCGCAGCTCAGGTTGGCCTTGAAGCAAAGCCATGTTTCCACCTCAGTTCCTAGGTGCTGGGATTACAGCACAGCACTTACTAGCTCTTGTTAAATTGCATAATGATTCAGAGATGTTAAACTCATGTCCCCCCAAAAACTGTTTTTTCAGTGTTACAACCAGAATCATCAGTGAGCCACCCTCTGCTTGATAACTAAAATCCAATGAATTTACAACCATACTGATCCAATTTTTACTGTTTTTCTCAACATGGCCTTTGCTTCACCCCAATACTTTATATTATGACATATCATTTTCTGCCTGAATAAAAGGAAGAGGATTCCAATTTGAGTATCAACCTTAAGTTTTAACTCTATGCTAGTGCACTTTGCACTTAGCAAACAAATATTTCATTCATTTACGTATTTAAGGTGGGGTGTGCCTAAAATCCAGGACCGTGGTGATATATATGTAATAAAACCAGTCTGGAATATCCAATGACTGATCCACCTACAGACAAGCCATGAGGGTCAGAGATCCTATACGGGTCTGTCAAGTCCTTTAGCACAAGATAATGATGAAATTGATGTTATTAATAGGGAATATGCTAGGGGCCACAGTTTCATTTAAAAAAAAAAAAAAACATGTCAATAGCAAGATTTCTCTATCACTTGGCAACAAGCCAAATAAATTGCTAAAAGATGTCCCACCTGTCCCTTCTATAACCAAACTCTACTATCAGCAGGATATGTATCCTAAAGGTACATATAGAAATGAAATTTGGCAGATAGATATGTACATCATACAAAAGATACATTTTCAGGATTTCAAAGCAACTGCTTTGAGTTCAGAAAAGGCTGATTCTGTAATCACACATTTGCTAGAACTTATGGCTATCATGGGAATACCTGTACAAATTAAGACTGACAATGTTCTGGCATATGTCTCTAGTAAAATGAAACAATTTTTTGCTTATTACAGCAAATTACAGGAATACCCACACAATCCTACAGGGCAAGCAGTCATAGAGAGATCAAATCGAATTCTAAATAAACAGAAAGGAATAACAAAGACTCCCAGAGATATACTACATAGTGCTTTATTAACTTTGAATTTTCTCAATGCTAATGAGAAAGGAACAACAGCTGCTGAAAGGCATTGGACCATAGAAAAAACAGCTGAACTAAATCAGCCTGTTTACTTCAAAGATGTACTGACCTCTAAATAGAAGCCAGGATATGTGCTACGTTGGGAAAGAGGTTTTACTTTTGTTTCCACAGGTGAAGAAAAGTTATGGATACCATCAAAATTAATAAAAACTCGATTTGAACCAGAGAAACTTCATGAAAATAAGAATTGATAGCACATCCACCCATATTACAATTCTTGTTGTAAGAAAAACAAAGGGCTAGGGCAGGTTTTTGTTTTTGTCTTTACAGAAAATTAGAAATACCCATCTTCAAGAAGTGAAAAGACCTTGGACATCTAGACATCTAAAGCAGAAAGAATATAGGGACTATTGGTACCAATATACTCTACAGGGTAAAATCTCATTGCTTATCCTCTATTTATCTATATTTGTAAGAGAAGTTGAAGTCCCAGTTTAATTATAACTTAAAGATGGTTTTAGAGTTGGAGTGTGGCTCTCTCCTTCTCTAAACTCAAGCATACTTCTTAAAGGAAAATAAAAAAATCTCTGTATCGTATCAGAAGAGCCACCTGATATGGGACAGAAGAATAACAAAAAATAAGGGACTATTCTATTGTTACTAATCCTATGCTGAATAAATAGTTATACATTTAGCTTCTTATACATTGTGTTGGGTTTTAGTCTCTTATCAGTTTTCTGCAGTGATCCATGACAATGCCTAATTGCGAACTTGAAGTATCCAAAAGGAAGATGGGACCCCACAACGATGGTTTCACATGGACTATGACAAAGCCACTCGGCTGACAAACACCAATCAAAGATCAGATTTGGACTACAAACCACTCGGGACAATTTTGTGGCAGCTTGCTGAAATGAACCAGCTTCACAGACTACTATAGCCAGGACTTGAGACAAGCTGTGCACTTTCTTGTTATGCAGAGACTGGACAACAAATGACACAGCTACTTATTTCAGAGCTTGATAATTAACAAAGCTTTTCTTTTCAGGATCCCCTAAAGATGCCATTGCCCCCAGACATCAGGAAGTAAATTTAAGATCACGGCACCCTCATTCCCAAGAGGTGGGGTGGGTTGTTGGTTTTTCAGTGGGTCATGGATGATTGTCATTGTTTAGGGTAATTGGTTAAAAATTTTTATTGGTTATGGTTAGAAAAAAACTAAACAAGAGAGCTTAGATTCAAGGTTCTTGCTAAAAAAAAAAAAGAAAGAAAGAAAAGGGGATACAGATATGATAGGATATAATTGAATCTACTTTTAAAAAGCAATGCCTAGCTTTAAATATTTTACATTGGGTTGGATTTTTTGTATATTGTATACAAATTGTGTATATTTATATAACTTTGAGATTAATTTTGTTACTGTACATATATCTCTATGCTTGTTCAAGGTATTATACTTATACAGTTCATCTAACAATGTAATACAAATTGCTAGTCCATGAAAGTTTTTATTACCAACTAATTAGGATATAAAGAAATGAAAGTTGGTAGTTAGACATTACAATCAAACTTATAGTCATATTAGATATGTTTTTAAGATCAAACAGATATATTTTAGATGAACAGGTCTTCTTCAAACACTTCAGAGATCCATAGAATATGGCATTTAAGATATTTTAATAACATAGGTTCTTATTATTTTTATATCAATGGGACATTTGCTCCTGGAAGCACCAGTCTACTTCAGAGAAGATTATGCACAGCAAAGAAAATTCCTCCATATGGAGTTGACCTTCTTTGTGACAAAAGTTAGCCACTGAACAAGAAAGTGCTCTTGCCTTGACTGCTGACAGTGTGATGTTCACGATGGACAAGCAGGAGACACACCTACAAAATAATTGCCGAACCATGCCAAGACAAGGTAGGAAGGTCTTTGAGAACATCCTTCCTCACAGAGAAGTCTGTCAGACTTGCTAGGCCTGTAGGTTGAAGATAGATGCTTCAGTGATACAGAAGAACCTTGGGTGACTGTCCAGGCAGCCAGCTGTTTCATTTCTTACATGTTTTGGAACTTGCTTGCCCAGGTTGTTTACTTAGTTAATATTATTTCCTTCTTGGGTCTCTGGGGGAGTTGAAGATGAGATAGTTATTGTTTTCTAATGACAGTTTTAGAAAAAAAAATCACTTAGAAGTTAAAGCATATAAGTTTAAGAGACATCAAAATATAGTTTTTAGTTAGTAACACAAGTTAGATAGAAAGTGAATTAGGTATAATTTTTTAGACTCACCAAAATAGGATAAATAATAGAATATTTTCTTTGAATTGTCAACTGTTAAAACTAGTCTGAAATATCAGAAAACAGATCCACCCACAGTTAAGCCAGGAGGGTCAGAGAGTGGTAACTCACACCTTTAATCTCAGCACAGAAAGACCAGGAGTGATGACCTACGCCTTTAATCCCATAACTCTAGACACAGAGATCTCTCTGTGTTTCTGTGAGTTCAAGAAATAACTACTAAATGGTAGTAGCCCACACTTTAATCTTAACTCTGGAATCTGACGCAGAGTTGAACCTGGAAGTGAAACAACTGGGTGAAGAAGGTATTTAAGGCAGACAGAGATTGGTTCTGTATCAGCAATGAGGAGGAGCCAGGCTGAGGAAGCTGGAAGACAGTTTTTACCTTGAGAA
Source organism: Phyllotis vaccarum (assembly GCA_033318265.1). Classification (NCBI taxonomy): domain Eukaryota; kingdom Metazoa; phylum Chordata; class Mammalia; order Rodentia; family Cricetidae; genus Phyllotis; species Phyllotis vaccarum. Next base: position 2,009,769 of record JARWLC010000005.1, read on the forward strand.
GTTGGCTGGGTGAGATCTGACTGTGGGCTGTTTTCTCTCTGATATTCCAGCTTTTCCCTGATATCTGGCTCCGAGTTTTCATTTAATAACAACTAGAATTATATTACATACCATGTAACCAATGATGACCTTGAGCTCCTGCGCCTCTGAATTAGGATTATAGATGCGCAGAACCACAGCTCTGTACTAGAGATTGGCCCCTGGGCTTAAGGCATGCTAGCTCCACCTACTGAGATACATCCTCCACTCCCCAAAATGACTTTACTTCTTCATGATTGTGTCAGGTTAACGATCTCATTAAAGTGGCTTGAGGTTCTCAAAGCCTCTACACAGAATGGGTGACCACACAGACCTCAGTCCTCACCAGCTCCCTTCACAGTTGCTGGAGCTGCCTTTCTGCCCCACGATAGTCCTCCATTGTACCTAACTCACAGTGTTTATCCTACTACTCAGCTATCACTTTCACTCAAAATCTGGGTTCAGGGCCCTTCCTATATGGGTCTGCGTCCACTGAGATGGCTTAGACCGCTGGTCGCCCACCATGGGAACTTTGCAATCAGGGTGAGTGGCAAGTAACTGTCAGCTAATTCCTTTTCCTTACTCCTAGAGCCCTACTTTCTTATACAACGTTCTCACATTATGATCTTTGCTCTGCTCACCATTTTCAAGAGCAGTTTTTCTATTGCTGTGACAAAACGCCATGACCAACTTCAAAGACTTTATTTGGTGCTCACAATTGCAGTAGGTAGTATAATCCATGACCATCATGGCAGTGAGTGTGACAACAGGCAGGCATTACAATGCAGAAGTAGCTGGAGCTTACATCTGATCCACTAGCAATAGACAGAAAGAGAGCTAACTGGAAACAGAACGGGCTTTTGAAACCTGAAAGCCTACCCCTAGTGACACACCTTCTCCAACATGGCCACACCCCCTACTCCTTCCCAAACCGTTCACCAACTGAAGTCTAAGTATTCAACTATATGAGCCCATGAATTCTCATTCAAACTACCCCATAAATTATGAATAAAATGAAACTTATTAAAGGGAAATACATGGTACTGGATATAATATTGAAAATTACATTTTAAACATTCATCTCTCTCTAAAAACTAAAAAGGAAGGGAAAGAAGGGCAAATGGAAGGAAGGAAAGGCTGTTCTACAAGTTGTTTGTTTAGTACATGTCTAAACAATACAACCTTGTCGTGATGCTTCATAAACATATAAAAATATTTTGATCATGTTTATCCTCTGTGACTCATAATTACTCCACCCTCAATGGCCCCTTTCTGATTTTTTTTGAGACATTCTCATGAATAGTAGGATAGGATAGCTTCAAACTCAGTATGGAGACAAGGTTGACCTTAAACATCTCCCTCAAATGCTAGATTGCAGGACTACACAGTGCTGAAAAGTCAGCCCAAGGTTCCATTTTACCTGCAGGTCCCCTGTTCTACTTTCATGGCCCTCCTCCCCCATATCTCATTACCTAGGAGAGAAACTTGTCGTTCTGAGTCTGGCTTACTTCACTAAACATTATCATCTTTGTTCCATATTTTTTCTGCAATCAACATAATTTATTCTTAATTGCTGAATGATACTCCATCGGTCAATAACTATAATATACTTTTCTTTATATGTTGAGCAGCTATTATGAATAGACATGGGTGTGCAGGTCTTCTATTCTATGTTGACTTTGATTTCTTTAGCTACACACCTGGGAGTGGTATAGCTAGATAGTATGGTAGTTTTGTTTATAGTTTCTTGAGAAACTTCCACTCTGATCTCCATAATGGTGTACGAGAATTTACATTCCTAGCAAGTGTACAAGAGTTACAGCTAGCCTACACACTGAAATACATACAGTAGTATAATACATTTGAAAAACTAAAATTCAAAAGTCAAATAAAACCCAGAATAAACTAGTAATCCACTCTAAAAAAAAAATGAGTACCACTTTTTTCTATAAAGACACCTAGAGATTATAAACCAAAAAATTAGAAAAATAATTATTCCGTATCATCTGAAAGAACTAATAAAAGAAAGAAAAAACAAATAAACAAAAAATTCCAGCAGGCAACGCTCTAACACAAAATCAGGTGCCCATTTCCCTCTGCCTTTCAACTCACAATAAGAGCCTAAAAATTAATAAAGATGCATATAGTTTTGTCAATATAGATGATGCAGTATCAACCTTAACCCCACCCACTACTACACAAGCTTTTCTTCCACCTACAAAGCACCTGTGTAATAGGCAGAGATGGCGCCCTACACACTTCCAGTGTCCCACCATAACCAAGGAGCAATCCCTCTTCTTAAAAAATCCTTTCTCTACTAATTTCAGAAGAAACATTTACAGTGAAAATGGACTTTTCAGACAAATGTTCCCTGGAAGCCCACTCCTTCATGCTATTCATGAAGGCAGTGCTAATCCAGCTGCTCACCAGCAGTACTGTTGTGATTAAGTAAGGATCAAACTCAAGAGCTCAAAATGCCAAATTTCCTGTATCCACCTCTGCACCAACAAAGTAAAGAGATGTCTATCAGTAGAAGAGCTAATAATAAAAACACAACACTCTGCTCTGGGCCTGGCCAAGTTACGGCCAGGTAGTAGGCAGGGTGTGGCTTTCCTGGAGGATCAAATGAACAGCACTCTACTTTAAGATCACGTATATGCCTATGGTCCCATCATTCTGGAGACAGAGCAACAAGATCAAGAGCCTGTGGCCTAGGATTCTTATGAGACCCTACCACAATAAGGGAAAATAAATTTTTAAATAAATACTGCCAAGCTCATTTGGAGACGTTCCCTATACCTTTGTGATTGAAAGCTTCATTATTTTTGGTGGATCTTAGATGATAGTTACTGCATAACCCTAGCCCTGAGAACCTTAGAAACCACCCAAGGTTCACAGTCATGTGGTCTTCCATGATATGGCCAGTGTGCCTGGTGCTTTATATCAAGCTATCCAAAGCCACAGACACAAGAGTGCAGCTTATATAGAATGCCAAGGGAGACACACTTAGGAAATCTAATGGCACCTTCTTCCATTTATTTATGTATGTATGTATGTATTTTGAGACAGGGTCTCACCATATAACCCTGGCTGGCCTGTAACTTGCTATATAGACTAAGATGAACTCAAACTCAAAGAGATCTGTCTGTCTTTGCATCCCCAGAGATAGAATTAAAGGTATATGCTACCAAGCAAGTTTTTACAATGACTAAATATATCAATATCTACTCATTACATACAATATACTAATATTTTCTCCCCGATCATAGTTTATACTATTGAAAACAACCTGACTTAAACCACTTTATCTTTTCTCATATATGCATATATGTGTGTGTCTCTGTGTGTGTATGAACAATAATTATATTTTAGCCCATACTAGTCACAGAATGTTTAACTCAGGACACATGAAAATCTCTTACCTTTACAACCCCATCAAAGCCAGGGATTGTGTTGACCTTCGCCCTCTTGGCCAATAGTTTGCTTTCTATCTTGTCACCCATGGCTTGAATAGCATGAGTATCAGGTCCAATGAACGTGACGTCTTCTGCTGCCTGAGGAGAAAACAAGTTGGACTTAGAACAAAACATCATGATATAAAATCACAAGCTTTTACAGAGGAATGCTTATACAAGTACGTAAAACTATATAACTGCATATTTAATTATTATTTCTGAAGCCAATGTTCAAAGAAAGATGTGAGCCAATATATCAGAATATAAATTATAGTATTGCCTTACAACGCAAAAGAGTGAAGATAAATGAAACAAAGCTAGGCCACCAAGAACAAAACAGTAGAGAATGTCAGCCTGATGTGCACAATATTTGAAAATCACAGTGACACTGCACTGTGGTAATATTAAGTTATTACTTAAGCTCTAACAAATAAAACTTCTCTGGAGATCAGGGGGCAGAGCCAGCCACAGAGTTAGCCATAGAGGCCGGGCATTGATGGCTGGAGAGGTAGCTCAGTGGTTAAGAACTTTTTCCTCTCTAGTGGAAGACATGAGTTTAGTTCCCAGCACTCAATGGTAGCTCACAGACTCCTGTAACCTCAGTTCCAAGGGGTCTAAGGCCCTCTTCTGTCTTCTGTGGGCACTAGGCATGCACATAGTACACAAAATAAAAGATAATATCCTAATTTTTCCCCTGAAAATGGATCTACCTGCTTGTGCTTACATCACTGTTTAAAAAAAGTGCTAATGAAGGTGGGATTAGAACCATAACAAAGAACTAAGAAGTACTTAGTACCACCAGAACACAGACTAGAAAAGGATGAGGTCATGTGATCAAGAAATAAAGCTAGCCAGATGTGGAGGTACACGCATTTAGTACCGGTAAGGTCTACAGAGTGAATTCCAGGACAACACAGATAGAGAATGAAATAAAGCTAATCCCAAGGAGGGGCAAAGCAGAGGCATAGACAGCGTGTGTACACAGCAGTGTGTAGCTTGGACTGCTCTCCCACAATGGCCACGGAAAATTAAAACTATCCAGAACAGAAAATGGAAGTATAAAAGGTCATTAATGAAAGGGTTGTGTGGAAAGACACTTATCTGAGAGATCAGATGACAGCTTGACTCATACAATACAAGACAATCCAGCACTAATATTCAGGGAGGTAACACAAGCCCAGCTGGGATGCAAACTGCTCAAAGTATCAGCTAGAGGAGGAAATTAAACCGTGCTGTGAAGTCGGGTGTGAAGGCACACACCTGTACAGCCAGCTGAAGTAGGAGAAGCAAACTTAAGACCAGCCTGAACTATACAGTGAGACCTTATTTCAAAATAAAAATAAAATACAACTGAAATTATTCAGAGATAATATATTGAAAAAATCAATGGTTTTAAACTCAAGATAAGTATTTTTTTCCTCCTGCCCAAAGGCAGATAATAGATAAGAAAACTTGATTTGAATCTATTTTGGAGGTGGCTATGTGTAAGCAGGTGCCTTGCCAATCTGACTGAAGTAAATAAAATGATAAAAGGAGGGACCCCATCCTCCTCCTCCTTAAATTCACAGCAGCTATGAAAGATAGACTAAAGAAAGCATATGATGTATGTGGCCTATGTTGTGTATGACGCAAGACTATGTATGTGGCCTATGTTGTGTATGACACAAGGCTATGTATGTGGCCTATGTTGTGTATGACGCAAGGCTATGTATGTGGCCTATGTTGTGTATGACACAAGGCTATGTATGTGGCCTATGTTGTGTATGACGCAAGACTATGTATGTGGCCTATGTTGTGTATGACGCAAGGCTATGTATGTGGCCTATGTTGTGTATGACGCAAGGCTATGTATGTGGCCTATGTTGTGTGTGACGCAAGGCTATGTATGTGGCCTATGTTGTGTATGACGCAAGGCTATGTATGTGGCCTATGTTGTGTATGACACAAGGCTGCCTTTATAAGAAAATGCAAGCCAAACCAACGAAGCCTGAGTGGTCTTGTTTGAAGGTGTCATCAGTGAGTTTGGGTACTGGGGATTAAACACAGGGCCCTAAATCTGCTATACAGAAATTCTATCAGTAAATTAATTACACATACCTCATTATATTAAATAAAAAAAATAGCCTTTTAGGGTTTTTACAGAGGTTTGCTGAAAGTCAGCTGTATAAAATGGCTGGGCACTATGTGTCATAACTCTGAGAGAAACTTACAGAAGCCTGTCTGTGCCCCTCAGTCTCCAGCATTTTTCATGTAAGGATCTTCTGACCTAGTCAAGAAGAGCTAAGAATATCTCCTAAGGTTTTATGACCTGCTTCACAGAAGGTGGAAGAAGGTCAGAGAGACCTTCTGTTTCTGCTGGTGGCTCAAATTCCTTCTCCTTCTAATATCAAATATGTCATATTGGGTATATCATGACCTGAAACCCATCAATAACTGTATAAAGCACTATCCAGAAGCTATGATAAAAAGAGAACTCTGGGATAGTAAGACAGATAGATCCACGGGGGCCAATAATCCTGAAACCTAACACAGGGAAACAGATAAAAAATGAATATGCTCGGATAAGAAAGCACGCAACCTCTATCTGCCAGTAACCTGTCTCTCCACCAGGATGAGGAAGCTGCGGGCAACAGGACAATAATATATGCACTTCTGTATCCATGCTACAACTCACTGGACAGGATGCAAAGGCAATAGGCAATAATCAACCAACAATTGTCTTTCAGATTCTCATTTTACCTGCTAAGCTGCATGATTTTGTCATCAATGCTGCTTTAAAAACAACTGTGCCTGACAGATGCAATCAAGTAATCAGAATGTCCACACAAAGAGTTTAAGGGATAATACACATGAGAATATCCAAAATACATTATGATTATAGAGCAAAACTTGTGATTAACAGAAGCCTGGCGACCTGGACCACTGATTACCCAGGCTTTCCACATGCATTCTAATTTAAAGAAAATGACTTCCTCCAAAATGCAAAATTATCCCCCAAAAAGCTCACATCAAGTATTTAGTAACTATTCTTTATCCCACATAACTCAAAAGAGAAATGGCCAGTAGGTATGTACACCAGGCAACATCTCAGACAAAGACTTGAGTGACAAGAGCAACTTCCTCTGTACCAACATGTTTTAAGAGTACTCTCCAGGTCGGAATCCATGAAAAACTAAAGAAAATGTCATCCAAAACTCCTGACTCCTTAATGCTATACCCAAAAATAAATAGACAGATGAACAGATAGGTAGATAAGGTAGACAGACAGATAGACACATGAGAGGATGAAGAATGTTAGGAGAAGATTAAATAGTGATTGGAAAATAATGGATATGTTGTTTCACCAAAGTCCCAAGTTTCTGACCAGAGTGAATGTGTGAGTTTTGAACCTGAGACCAGATTTTATCCACTAGTAGACTTTAGATATGGTACCGTTGACTCTATGGATCTGTTATCCATATTAATATAAGATTTATCTTTAAAAACATACTTTTAAAGGTCCTTTTACATTTACCATGAATAGTAAATAAGTGAATGTAGATAAATAATATAAGGGGGAGGGGGTTCATCATTATTGGAAATTAATGGTGATTCACAGGGGAAAAAAATCCTGAAAAATCCAAAATCGCTGCTTCAATATTATATTGATTTTCCTGAATTCTGTGATCTTTATGTTTCTGGTAAAGTTTTCACAGAGAATGAGAAAAAGAGTAAGGTTTGGGATTCAGCCTAAAGACGGCTTTACGTTGTTTACGTTGGAAATGAGGACAGAGGGAGGTGGTTCAGCGGGGACAGTGCTTGCTGTGTCAACATTAGGACCTGAGTTCAAATCCTTAGCACATAGGTTAAAAGAAAAAAACAAGCAAACTTACACAAGCACATATAATCGCAGGTCCCTCGGAGAAATAGCCAATTTATCTAATAAAACTAGCAAATCTAGGTTAATTGAGACAGCCTGTCTAAGAACATATAGCAGAAACTGAAAGACCAGGATACCTGGTACCCCCCACCCTTCTAGCCTCTCACTGCTGCACACACACAGAAGAAAGGACCACTTTCTATTTTTTCAAATAAGTAAGTAAGTGGATGAATGAACGGATGTGGCGGGCTGACCTTTCCAAATACGTACATACATGAATGAGATGAGTTGGTCTTCCCATGCCCAGGCCAATCAGAAAGCCTCATCTGTGTGCTTCCTAGATAGATGCAGCCCTCCTCATCAAAGAAGCTTCTCTTGGCAGCACATAGAGGCTATTATAGAACCATAATAGTGTGCAGAAATAAATGACAATTGAGACCCCAGGCCCAAAAGGGATTTCTGTAACGCAACTTCTAAACCCAAAGTTCAGTGAACAACATAGGATGAAAAAATTGTAAGATCCAGGGCAGCTGAACAACTACTGCACATGAGATAGTGTCTCCTGAACATCACAAATTCCCAATTATGGTTCCTGTACATTACAAGACCACCCCAGTCAACATGACAAGACGTATGGAAGGGGAAATGACAAGGGCACGTCCATAAATGAAGACGTACAGGCTCTTCCTAGATGCTGAAGAACCACTTTTCTTTAGGAATGAGCCTCTGATGGGTTGCTTAGGCCTAAATAGCCTTAAATTGATGTTCATATAGGAAACACTATTTGACCCAGTGGGGAGTGTGTATAAAACAATACTAATTATAGAACAGAAGGTCACTGAGGGGGAGCTGTGGGGAACCAAGGGAATTGGAAGAGCGGAGGTGAAAATGATGTAAATAGAGAGTTCCCATGTAGAAATATGAATTTAAGAAATAAGAGTCTGCTAGGTGTGCTGGCCCACAGCTCTAATCCCAGTACTCAGGAGGTAGAGAACACCAGAGCCTACATCAGGGTGGAGCTGAAAGAGTCATCATCTCTTCCCCTTCTGCTAATGCCCTGATATTTGTGAGGGGCATGAACCATGAGAAGTATGACAGCTCACTCAAGATTGTCAACAATGCCTTTTTACCATCAACTGCTTATCCTCTGGGGCCAAGGTCATCCATAACAACGTCATGGAGGGAGTCATGGCCACAGTCATACTTTAACCTCACCCAGAAGACTGACTTCTTTGTGGCATGATGTCCATGGGGCTGCAAAGAACATCTTATCCTTTATGGTTCTGCCAACACTGTAAGCAAGGTCTCCCAGGGCTGACTGGAGAGACAGCACCTAAAGAACATTACCAGATACTATGGCATTAAGGAAACTGTGATGTAAGTACACTGTCTTCAGAGGGCATCCTGGACCACACGGAGGACCAGGTTGTCTCCTATAATTCTAACAGTGATACCTATTCCTTCACCTTTGATGCTGAGGCTTGCACTGCCCTCAACAACTATTTTGTCACTCTCATGTCCTGGTACAACAATACAATTGGCTACAGAAACACATGGTGGACTTCATGCCTACATGGCCTCCAAGGAAAAAGAAGCCCTGATGGCCTACCCCAGAAAGAGCCTGAGAGTAATTCTGCCCTGAAATCACTGAGTATCTCCCCTCAGTTTCCATCCCAGATCCCCAAAAGGACAGGAGGAGCATAGATATCCCTACTGTCTCACATACCAACAATAAAGTTCACTGTATCCAAAAGATAATAATAAGGTAGTGAGCAACTAATACCAGAATCAACTCCTGGCTTACATACACCACGTACATGCACACTCACACAGGTGCACAATCACCCAGCAGCCTTCCCTCCTCTCCTCTTTATTTCCCTCTTTATTCTCATGCAGCAAACTCTACCATGCTATATGTGGAGTACTGAAGGCTGCATGTCAGTAAGTCTGGTCACAGCACATTGCTGTGTTCACAGTGTGGTAAAGACAACCCTCAAAGAGATTTGTTATGTATGTAAACAGCTTCTGTTTCCAGGAAGGCCACTTCTCTGCACTGTTACTCACACTTGAGGGGAGGGGGATCTGATTTGGTTTGGAGTTTAGGTTTATAGCCCTGGATCATCTAGCCTCACATTGTAGACCAGGCTGACCCTGAAAGTGTGTACACTCTTCCTGCCTCTTTCTAAACCACCACACTATAAGATGGGTTTGTTTTTGTTTGTTGTTTAACTGAAAAGCAAATGAATAATTCAGTTTCATACCAGGAAAGAATTTTAGGCATGTTGCTATCTGGAATCCAAAGAGAGAGAAGGTTCTGACTTCCTAGCTCAAGGCAGGCCTACTGGAGCCTACTTACTTGGTAAAGGTTTTCAGCTTGAACTCTGTGTCCTTTATCAAATAATCATTGCAAATAAAAGATAGCCAAACACTTAAGCAAGTAGAGAGTTCCAGGGGACTGCTTGTTATGGATGAGTATCTATCAGTCCTGTAACACAGAGTGGTTCTAGGTTCCTGCAAGGTGACAACCATGTCTAGAAGATTAAAGATGAACCCAGCTAACTCTCCAGCACTGAGAAGAATGAAACTCTATTGCTGCAACAAGGCTAAGACTCTAATTTAAAATTCTACATCAAAATAAAAGCACTCTTACCAACTGCACTTCAACTACACAACACCATCAGGTAACAAGCAGGCAAAGACAACTGGGTCTTCTTTCTCCTTCAGTATTCTGAGATCTGGGCTTCATTTAGAGTAATGTACAATCTGTGTTACGTGTCTACTTAGCACAATACTCAAGTAAAAATATTACTTCCTGATGACAGCTGCGCACAGTGTTTAGTTTACAGGAGGGAAGCATGGTAGCTTTCACTTTCTCCACTTCAGACACTGGCAGAAGGCACTTGGGGAAAAGATGTGACAGCAAGGGAACATTCCACCTCTAGTGCTTGGCAATGAGGTAGACTCTGCTTCTATTTTCCAGTAAATATTAAGTCAGAAAATTGTTTTCTTTATTTAATGCTTTAAATTTCTAAGAAAGATGCTTAGAGAAAACAAGAGGCTCTTGGTATTTTCTATTTTAATTAAAAAAAAAACATTTAAACAAACTTTGGATTTCTAGAGATTTTTACTTTGGGGTCAAATTTATAGAGAAATGTATTTTTAAATTCAAATTACCATGTTCACAGTTAAATTTGGAATTATTCTACCATTTGTTAAAGGTTTTTGTCGCCTTTTATACCGTTCTGCTTCCTTACCTTTACTTCCCTGTAGTCGGTGCCTTCTTCAAGTGTAGAGGAGAGAGCTCTGTAGTTAGACTTCACCAGCCTACACTTGGCAGATTGAGATACTGAAACACAGTGACTTAGGATAAACCTGAGTGGACTGTGAACCTTCTTCTCTATGAAAAACAGGCCACAGTAACACTTCCAGCTGAAAGATTCACAAGTGATCCTGATGCTTAAGGATGTGAATGAGGTTTTTCATTCTCCCTGGACTGGAGGTGTCAACTACAACCACGGGCCTCCTCCACTGTGGGAAGCTGCTTGTGCTGCAGGCAAGCATCTCAGAGAAACCACAAAGATGATACCCAGGGAAGTCCCAAAGTTGTTTCACCAAAAATATACAAAACATCAGGCTATGGGACAAAGTTTAGCCTCCCTCTTTGAAGAGGACTCCAATTTAATATTGAGACAATATATACATAAATATTGGTATCTTGGGGTTTCTATTGCTGTGAAAAGACACCATGAACATGGCAACTCTTATAAAGGAAAACATTTAACTGAGGCTGGCTTACAGGTTCAGAGGTTTGGTCCATTATTATGCACAAGAAGGCACTGCTGGAAAAGGAGCTGTAAATTCTACATCCTGATCCACAGGCAGCAAAAGCAGACTGTGGGAGTAGCTTGAGCAGATGAGACCTCAAAGCCCAGCTCCACAGTGACAGCCACACCTCCTGATAGTGCCACCTTCTATGGGCTGAGTATTCAAACACATGAGTCTAAAGGGCCTTACCTATTACCTATTCAAACCACCAAAACTGGCAATCACACTACATCACCTTAGATAAAAATGTTCATTACATCATATATCTAATTGGCAATTTTGAGAAATTATGTTCATTTTCATTCTACAATATAACAGTGATAAAGCCTTAATTTAATATATAATTAGAAATGTAAACATTTTCCTTTAAGAAGATGAAATAGAAGTGAGGACTTCACACAGAACATCCACATGCTAAGGCCCTTCCCACGCAGACTGATTCTAGGAACTGCTGAGTTCAGAGTTGTCAACTCTTCCTCTCGTACCTCTTAGAAAACAGGCATTGTTCTACATTTCAATATTTACAATGAGCTTTTTATTATATCTTCTTGATTTAACTATTTTTATTGCATAAGGAATACAAAATTATTGTTGCTATTTAGAAATAAAATTATTTCTTCTAGTTTTATGTCAGAATAACTTGAAGCTATGAATTTGGGTGAGCAATGACAATATGTTAATTAGTATAAGAGGATGTGAATATGGGTGTTCCTCATATCAATCCAAGGAGCTGGAACACGGGGACAAGTGAGAGACCTTTGGTTATCGGTCCAGACTTCAGATATCAAATTCCATTTATAGCTTTCAAAGGTGTTTATGCTAGTCTCTGAGCTGTTAATGTCTTCTGTTTCCTTTGAAAAACATTTTAAATTTCTTTTAAAATTTTCTCCACACTACGTTTCCTCCATACACCTTACTTAATGTACTTTTTCCTAGAACACTTCAAGTTTTCAATGCCACTGCTGGATAGGAAAAGAACTCACCTGATGTGGAAGTGCTTTCACTTCCTGGCTATGGTTGGGATGCTCTGCTTGCTGCACAGTTGCTAAGCTATAGTACAGCCTAGTGACTAGGCTTTGCTTTGGATGCTGGTGAAAAGCTAATTGATTGCCCTCAGCAGCAGCATGGCGACTCCTCACACTGCTGGGTTTTGCTGTCTGTTACTTTCACTCTTTAGTCTGTTTAGCAACAAAAAATGCAGTGGAGCCAAAATAATACAGAGACATCAAAGAATTATTCAGTCTGAGATTATCTGTTAGATAGGTAACTTATTTTAAGTTTGGGGGCCATAATGCTACTCACAAGAACTATAATATTTATGTAGTAACTTGTTGAAGTGGGAACTCTTTGACTTCAAATTTGCCATGTAGCTGAGGATGGCCTTGAACTACTGCTCCTCCTGCATTTTTCTCCAAAGTGTGAGATGGGGGAAGACAGCCAGCTTTGCATTTAGCACTATTAGTAGAGGCCTGACCAGCGACTGGTCTTCCCCTAAACACCATTTTACACAGATAATATTTCACTCCTCAGATTCTAATGTATATGAAAAGTTTACTCTAGAACATAGTAATGACTCATTTAAAGAAAACCTTTGACATTCATTATGTCTTTAGATAAAAGAAAGGGGGTTAAAACAGCAGTACCAGTGACAATCTCCACTCAATAGCAAGAAAAGGACAATCTATGTGATAATATCTCTGCTATTGTCCATTAGCTTGACAAAATGACAGAGACCAAAACAAAGCCACATATCAGTGTTTTTATCTCTGACTTTGTTACCTTGTCACACTATCTAACCTCTCTTGCAACTGGTAGAGTGTCAAGCAATTATGCAAGAAGTTTAAAGACTTCAGGCTGATCACAGGGAAGTAAACAGACATCAAGTGTCCCTATGTCTTTCTCAGCTTTGACACACCTGTTACCTAGCATCACATCAGGTTAGTGTCCTTTTGCACTTTGATAGAAATGGCTTTCCCACAAAAAGTTTATAACCTAAGAGAACAATGTACATACCAGCTGGTAAAAACTCAGGATAAAGTAATCAGAACACTAGAAGTTAAATACCAGACATGGCCAACAGAAAATCAAGGAATATTTGACTAAATAGATATTTTAGGAAGAAAAGACAGACAAGATTGTAAAAGAAGTATGAGAACACAAACACATGAAAACTTAAGTATATAAATAAAGTACATTCCTAGAATATGAAAAGGTTCTCCAGGGGTTGAGAAATAAGAAACACACAACCAACCAGTGCTCGTTTATAGAGACCTGATCTCTTCATCAAGTGCCAGAACAACCAGATTTCAACTTTAGACTTTTTCAGAATCCACTTAACTAAAGTCACCATTCACTCATTCATTTATCAACCAACAGCAGCAAAGCACTTATTCATGCCAGGGCCATGCACACATATGAGAGAGACAGAGAGAGAGGAACACAGGTGCGTGATGCGGGGTGCCTTTTTGTACACTGTGAATTACTACTGGACAATAAAGAAACTATCCGTTGGATTACTTCTTCAGAGAAGACAGCCAGACATTTGACAGGACACAGATGAACTTTGCCAGAATGGATGGAGCAGTCCTTCAGATTTCCTGCTTAACTAAAATGTCTGTCAAAGACTCTAGGCCTATAGGTTAAAGACAGATGCCCCAACATTACAAAGAAACTTTATATGTCTGTCCAGGTAGCCAGATAACTCTGTTATTTCCAGAATTTAGAAGTTGTTTGTAATATACTTCATGTTTACTCAGATAATATTATATCCTTCTGTGGTCTTTGACAAAGTTGAAAATTAAATAGTTATAAAAAGAGCTTTCCTTAGTTATAATAAAAAAAATAAATTAGATATAAAACTTCAAACTCACAATGATAAAATAGATGATAAAATATTTTCTATAATTCTGCCAAATACAAAGACTAAATATTGTAAATATAACTCTTGCTTGATAGCTGTTTTGTTGTATATAATTTTGCTATGTTAAAATGGAAACCTTCCTTTTTGATTAGACAGAAAGGAGGAAGTGATACAGGAATGTCTTTCTGTATGCTGTGAATTACCAATGGATAATGAAGAAACTGTTTTGGCCTATGGCAAAGCCGCTTATAGGCAGGCGGGAAATCCAAACATAGCAAAGAGGAAGGAGGGCTGAGTTGCACAAAAATGTTCCCAGCAGCTGCTGCTGAGAGAGCAAGATGTAAAAGTATAGGTAAACCACAAACCATGAGGCAAAAATACAGATCAGTAAAAATGGGTTGAGTTAAGATGCAAGAGCTAGCTAGCAATAAGCCTGAGCTGAGCAATAGGCCAAACAGTTTGTAATTAATATATGCCTCTGAGTAATCATTTTATATATGGTTCCAGGGCTGAGGGTGAGAAAGCTTTGTTCAAACACCAACTCAGATGGGCCAAAAACTTCTGGCTACAGATGTATCATTGCTCTTATTCAGTCCACAAACCTGCAAGAAGGCAATGAACAGATAATAACTGGCCATGCAGCTTGACTGTGGCACTGGAATTAGGAGCCATGATGAATAAAGCAAAAATGGAAATTTATTAGCTAACTCAAGTTGTCGGTGATAATCTCTCTTCTGTCAATTCCAACTATCAACTACACAGATCCAAGACAAAGATGGTTCTCTCCCAGACACAAATTCCATCAACTCCCACTTCTAATAAGTTCCCCCTTTAATTAATATTAAATATTGTCATGGTTTAGTATGTTCAGATCACCTGGAATTTTTCTTCCTCAAAAAGTACAACCAGATAGATAGCTCAGCTCATAAAAGAACTTGCCACATCAGCCCTGAATTTGATCCCTAAACCCACCACAGGTGGAAGGAGAAAATAACTCCACAAAGTAGTCTAGTTGTATTCTGATTCAGGCTCCTGAGTCCTAGGATTTAACAGTATCCTACCACACATGGCTCATTGATTTCTTCTTCTCCTCCCTGCCTCGCTCTGCCTCTCTCTCTGTCTCTGTCTCTGCCTCTCTCTTTGTCTCTGCCTCTCTCTCTCTCTCTCTCTCTCTCTCTCTCTCTCTCTCTCTCTCTCTCTCTCTCTCTCTCTCTCTCTCTCTCACACACACACACACACACACACACACACATTCACTCATATACATATCTCTGCTATTCCAACCTTCTGCTTAAACAAGGTTTTAGAAAGCAATCCTCTCCTTCATTAAAATTGAGCCTTATGAATAATAAGAAATAAGTAGGTTTCATATCTGCTCATGAGCTTCAGATTCTATCAACTAATAGCAAGAGTAAATATTAATCTCAGCAAAGTACTTTTCAACTATGTTGCCACCCTTAGGACATCACCCTGACTTAGCTTTACAAAATCATAACTGATAGTGCCCATTCCTCATATTACCTAGGTCAAGAGATTCTTCATAGCAAACATCTTACCTTCCATCCTTACATAAAAGAAAGTATCATGGTTATGAGCAATAATTGTGGCACCTGTCAGATTGCAGGGCTAGGTGGGATGAAGATACTTCACACTGCATTTGCTTCATCTCCAACCTTCTCCATCACCACTGACCCATCTCAAATTGTCTTCTCCCCCAATGACCTATCTCCAACTTTCTTCTCCACCACTCCATGCATGCACGTACTCACACCATTAGCAAGCCCCTTCTACAGACCATTGTCTGTCTTAAGGATTCTTATTGCTGTGAAGAGACACCATGACTACAGCAGCTCTTATAAAGGCTTACAGTTTTAGAGGTTTAGTCTATTACTATGATGGGAAGCATAGTGGCACTCAGGCATGAGTAATGGAGAAATAGCTGGAAGCTCTACATCTGGATGAGAAGGCAGCAGGAAGAGAGAGTAACACTGGGCTTTGCTTTAGCTTCTGACCCCCAAAGCACTTCCTCTAACAAGGCCATACCTATAGCGGGGAGCAAGTACTATTGGGCAGCTTAGGTAGGGATTCACCTGTGACTATCAAGGCTGAGCACTGAGGTGTGGCCGAACGTGACTTAAGAGTTGGATGCACATTTGCTCACTCTCTCTGATTCCCCTTCGCTTCAAAGTCAGACCCATTCCTTTTCATTGAATGGATCATCTCAGCCTTCCTGCTTAATCTTGGTATTGTAAGTTACCATTAACTCCTTTAATAAATATTAACCTTTTAATGAATTATCAGTCCTTAATTACCATCTACACATACCTACTCCAACAAGGTCACACCTGCTAATAGTGCCACTCCCTAGGGCCTATAAGGGCGATTCTCATTCAGACCTCCACGCTGTGATTAAGTCAGGCAGTAATCCCCAATCCAGTAGATCGTTTGGTGTCAAGACCACACAATGAAGAAAGCACAGTAATTTAACAGCAGGAATTACATGCAAAATAGGCAAAGGAAGCACAAATAAAGGTAGAAAGTCAAGTATTCCTGACTAAACTGAGTTGAAACCACAGGATGATTAGCAGCCCACGATGGCAGGTCCTCACTGGCCTACAAAACCACACAGTCACAACCATCAGTTTCAAGCTTCTTACAGAAAAACAAAGGTATTATCTGTTTCTCAAGTGAGAACATAGCACCATGGAAGGCGGGTATAAATCATCATGAGTATCTTGACTTCAGAGAACACATATTCCAGCTAATAGTAGTCATAAACATATAAACTGGATTTATTTACAGACGAACTCTATCAACAAAAGTAGTAAGTAATGTAATAGGGTTCTTAAAGTACAAATATTTAAGTTTATTAATTTTATGTAAATTAATCTAGATAAAGATCACTGCCTGTAGGATTATGCTCTTATACGTTGTAAATATTTGTATCTCCTACTGATTTAATAAAACACTGATTGTCCAGAAGGCAGTCAGGAAGTACGGACAGAGCTACCAGACTAAGAAAACTCTGGAAAGAAGAGGAGAGACAGACGCCAACAGGCACAGAGGAAAGAAGTGGAGAAGGATGCACTGAGAAAAGATACCAAACCACGTGGCTAAACAAGACAAATATCATGGATTAGTTTAAGAGTAAAAGTTAGCAAGTAATAAGCCTGAGCCATAGACCAATCAGCTTATAATTAATATAAGCATCTGTATACTTCTGTGGGACTGCAGGTCCGGATGGATGAGCCAGAAATGAGCCAGAATCTTCTTACTACGCATCACTTATAGAAAAACAAGTTTAAATTAAAAGAAATATGGCTCTCTTATATATAAATTATTTTTAATAAAGAGGCATTAAAATATGGTTAAAAAAAATCTTAGATAAAAGTTACTCTGGATCCCCAAACAAAACCACCTACCCCAGTAATGGGTATGGGAATTTCCATGAGAACCCCACCTCCTCTAAAATTTGGTGCCTATATCAGCAGTAGCAGCTAGTATTGAGGCCCCTTGGGTTTGTTGGCAGGGATTAAATTAAGTCCTTATGTATTGAGAAGCATATCAACTGAAAAATGTACAGGGGCCAAAGCTTTGTCGTTATGAAGTATTGAAATAACTAGGAAAAGTGTTCTGTATAGTTTAACTAAAAGATCTAAATTTGCTGTATTTCACTTGTTTTTCTAACTGTATAAAAACAACTCAACTTAGCCCTAACATTTAATATGTCACGTATTAGTCATGCATCCAACACTGGGCTTTATTTGCCAAGCACCCACATTTTTTGTGCTTTATAAGCTGGAATAAAACCAATACAACCTACATGTAAACATATGTTACAGATGTTTTGTTTTGTTTTTGAGACAGGGTCTTTATGAAATCCCTGACTGTCCTGGAATTTACTTTGTAGACCAGGCTGGCCTTAAACTCAGAGAGAGCTGCCTGCCTCTGCCACCCAGTGCTGGGTTTAGAGATGTGCACCACCACCACCAGTTGGAACAAATTTCTTTAACCAAATTATACAACCAAATAATTTTCCTGTTGGCAAGATGTATTATTATATAGCACACTCACTGGGTATTCATAGACAGAAAAGAAAAGATAAACTGGGTTTAACTAAAGTCTATTATTAGTAAAAGACTAATCTCAAAAATAACATCGACCCAAGACTGAATCACCTTTAAAACAAGACTCTACCCCAAACATATAACACCATAAAACATGAAAAAAGAGGAATCCACTCTCATACGATCAAGAGAGTTATTAAGTCTCTATTTTCAAAGACTTTATGATAACTAGAATGTAGTCTTTATGACAGCAATATTTTCAATCTTTCTAGGTTCTAAAAATATCTGGAGTCTGAAGAACACTTAAATTTGTTGTGTATAAATGGTAAAAAAAACAGAGATAATCATTCTCTTTCTTAGCAGTAACATGTAAACTTTCCCACTCCAGGAATCGGTCAATCCCTTCTCCACACAGGACAACCATGTATACAGGAGCAAAACATGAAGATTACTTTCAGATGGCTCAAACTTTTACCACAAAGAATTTAACTAACACATTTACTATACAAGTAATTAACTGCAGAAGATACCACACTGCCTCACATGACCTATTTACCTACAGAGGAGGCTTCGCAGATCCTAGCCAAACACTCATTTTGCAAGAGAACTGCCAGGAACTCACCATCTACAACTGACATATGAATGCTATCCTACCATTCAGAGTGTCTATCACCTTTAGTCTCCCAAACCTGATCAGAGCTCTATTAGATGAGCCAGCACCCTAACATTTCCCATCTGTACAGCTGCTGGGAGTACTGCTTACTGACAACTGACAAGTTGCTTAGCACTGCAGAATTTGATAATTCATGTCTTACCAAATTTTTACTGACTTGGAAGAAAATAAAACACCAATTAAAAGCAGATGTCTTTTTTAATACTAACTGACTGAGAAACTTAGCTTTTTTAAAAAAATTCAAGTGGACACAGAATGTACACAGATGACAGTTTGGACAGTTATTCAAAGTTTCTGAAGTCCCACAATTTTGAAAGTGATTTTCCAGAACTTGATTCATGTGGCTTTAATGTGGCAAACATCCAAAATGAGTAGTTTCACGTGGTTGTCTTGAAGTCAAACTGACTACCACACTTTTACAAAGGTGAAATAATCAAAACATTAATAAACTGATATTCTCAAGATCTGCACATTTATCTTCTTATACAGAAATTTTGCAAAACACAATGTTCCACTAACAAAACTATACCCACCAAATCTAATATAAAGACCAATGAGCTTGCTTAGAATGCCTTCATAAATGATCCTAGGGCCAAGTCACATATAACCTGTCATCAGCAATCATACTTGAATATAGACACTTCAAAATATTGGTAGAAATTCATTGACTTCTGAATAATTTTTTGTTTAGATTTATTTTCATTTATGTGTATGTGTGCACCTATTTATCTGTATTATACTGTATCATGCAGCCTCCTATGAAAGTCAGAGGAGGTCAGAACCCTTGGAACTAGAACCAAAGGCAGCAGGAAGCTGCCGGTGTAGGTGCTAAGAACTGAACCCAGGTCGTTGGCCAGAGCAATAGGTGCTCTTAATCACTGAGCTGTCTATACAGTCTCTGAACAAACTTCTTAAATTGGATGTTTGGGTTAGCACTACAAAAAAAGTACACAAATGCATAGGCAAACACACATATACATAACTGATAATATTAAAACTCACTTTCTTGTAATAAACTAAGTTCTGATATTAATTTAAAATATATAAAGAAGCATAATGTTCTCGAAAAAGATGGGCTAGTGAATTTTCACAACACTCCACTGTAGGGGATTGTGTTGTTTCATGGTAAATAATTGTCCCACCCACTGGTTTAATAAAAAGCGCTGATTGGCCAAAGGCAGGCAAGAAGTGTGGGCAGAGCTACCAGACTAAGAAAACTCTTGAGAACAGGAAGCACAGAGCAGAACACCAGAGAGAAGCCGCAGGAAGCAGAGGACAACTATGCTGCTGTGAGAAAAGGTACCCATGGCTGAACAGGTTAAGAGTCATGGGTTAGATTAAGGGGAGAGAGCTAGCAAGTTATATGCCTGAGCCTTAGGCTGATTAGCTGAAAACTAATGAAAGCATCTGTGTGTCTCTGCGGGTCTGGGGGTCTGTGGGTCCTTAACCTTGAGGTTAGGCCCAAAAGTCCGGGCCAGAAACCTCCTACTACACTCCACCTTGTCACAAAGTGACCTGCAATTAAAACTCACGTCTCAAAGATACTTCATTGTAAAATATCAAGTTTTAATGCACTGTTGCGGTGACATCAGTAAGCAACACAGAAAGTCAGTTCTCCTTTACTGACCAGTGCAAGCTTCTAACAGCCATCAGCAATCACAGAATGAATCCCACAAACAATTCCCACAATAATCCCAAGCAGTCATCCTAAACCTATGAGATTCAAGGCCTAACAAGCCCTTAACTTCAGAAATGGTCAGCTGAGCTGAACAGCTTGGAATCAGGAGAAAGCAGGAGCAGGTTCATGTCCCATGTACGATAAACAGTGTTCTTGCTTCACAGAAAGCTGGCATGGAAAGCATTGAGGAAGATGAAGTCAGAAAGGGGCCCCAACTAGGAAAGGAGCTCGGCCGGTTCCTCTCACTTCCTGCTTCTGACACTGCTAATCAGAGACCCACCACAGGCTTCAGTGCACACCGCAAGGCCTGGCAGGGTACGTGGCTCTCCTCTGCTCTGTTTATTCCTAATATACATTCATCAGACTTAGAAGCTACTGCAGAACAGAGCAGCCTTTGCGCAATGGAATGTAAATTACTGACATGTGCTGAAACCTGGGCTTGCCACCACTAATGAGCACATTAAAGGGGAAATGCTGACTAGATGCCTGCAACCTTTTTCCTCACCCTGTGTGCATGATTCAACATCAATTAAAACCAGCTACTAAACAGTAACACCACAACACTGCTGCCACTTTCAGTATTCAGAGGCAAGTATAAAATTTTCACATTGCAGTGGCTAAAACACCGTGCACGACACTACTGTACATGTGGTCAGCTTCAATTAAGATCCACGAAACATGGGGCTGGAGGGACTGCTCAGCAGTAGAGACTTCCTGCTCTCTCAGAGAAGCAGGGTTCAGTTCCTGGCACCCACCTCAGGAAGCTCATAAAGGTCCCAAACTACAGCTCCAGGGGATCTAATACCCTATGACTTCTGTGAGCATCTGCACACACATGGTGCACACACACACATACACATAAATGTTCTTAAAAACAGAATATTTTTACAGATGATGAAACTTGTTGGAAGGTTAGCATTTTTCCCCTAACCAAAGTTGTCTCTTAAGCATGAAGATGGGATATTTGGGTGTGTGGAGGTGGGGAGACTGGCAGCAAAGTGCCCAACTTTACGTTTACTCACTAGTTCAGGCTATAAACTATGAACTTGCTGATGTAAACTCCCCAAGAACATAGCATGATTCTGAAAGGTTTAAAAATGTATCCTTCAAAAACTGTATTTATTATAAACTAACAATTTAAGTGTCAAAACAAATAAATATTTGACCTAACTGGCCAGGGACTCATTTACTGGAGCACTGTAAAGTGAGATGACAACCTAGTTATCATAATCAGATCTGCAACTTACATTAAAAATAAATCAAAACTGAGATAATCAGACACCTGGCATAAACTCTTCTTTTTCGGTTAGAGATGTGGGTGCAGTAGGGACTGGTACATGCTAAACCAATATCCCTCCACTCAGCTTCCATCATACGCTTTGTGTGGACTTTATGCGTTTCTGGTTGGGGTTTTTTGTTTGTTGTAATTATTACTAATATTGTACAAGGAAATACTAAAAACTTGGCTATTTTCTCTTTTGTAATGAGGATTGTTGATCTAGTAGTGTATACCTAAGAAGTTACTTTATATGGCCAGCAGGACAGCCCAGTGAAGACAAGGGCTTGCTATCAAGGATGATAATCTCAGTTTGAACCAAGAACCCATGTGGCAGGAGAAAAGCAACTCCCATAATTGACCTCTGACCTCCACATGTGTACCGTGACACACATGTGCCCATACAGCACACAAACACACACAAATAAACTAAAAACTGTTCTACCTCTATAAACATTTCATTATTTCTTGTCCACAAAACAGAAATGATAACGCTATAAGGTACCTATACAGATTTTTAAAACTTACATGAAATCACTTTGTCCATTCTGTTTCATAGTTCTCAAAAGAGAGAGAGGGAGAATCATTAGTATCTCACTCAGAATCATGTGAGATTGTCAATTCAGGTCAGTGGTAGAGCCATTGCTTACAACCTAAGCCCCAACACTAAAGGGTCACAGAAGAGACCAAAAGCCAAGGGCACAGAAGCGCGGAAACTGTGACTTTCCTTCACCATGAAGGTTATTTAGTCACTTCCTAAGGAGATAGAGATATCAACTTCCTCTAGCGATACATTTCTGAGTTATGGTTTGTTTTACAACTGCTTACAGACAGCTTTTCCACCATTTACTTCTCACTTCTTGTCAGAAATCTTCCAGTATCTACAGCTCTCCATCACTTGTTGCTCTGTCTGACCTCCACTGGATACTAGAACAGCTATCATGAAACTGGTAACAATTCTGGCTGAGGCATCTAAGGAGCCAGTTTCTCCAACAAGTGCAGTCTTGGTTACTGATATGGACACCCAAGACCAGGTCCTCTCACTGTTCTGTGCGGTTCCCATTCTCTCTTCTGCTCTCTCCCCCACTTGCAGCCTTCTAGAAGGTCATGTAACTCTTATAGACAGGTCTGTGGAACGTGACTAGGGACATCAGAGACTGAGAGAGCCATAGTGTACAGAGGAAGGGCAATGAGGAGAGAATAATGGAGAGCTGGAAGCACTGGGCTTTGTTCTCGCTACACATTATGCACGTACTTGAAGCCTTAGAACGGTAACTACAGACAAGAGCAATGACTGCACGACCCTGAGCAACTTCTGCTTCTTCACCTATAACAAGAAAATATCATACCCACCAGTGAGGCTGTAATGGGAAGCCAACTCCTTTGTGGATGCTGCTGAGTCTTTGGACGGGTGCTGGCATAAAGCACTCAAGGGGAAAAGACTCACCCAGCTGTAGCATGAGAACAATCAACCTTGTGTAACTTGTGCTCTTGTTTTATGTCATCATTGCCTTTTGTCTTTCCCTACAATTTACTGTGTAATTTACTATTGCCTTTAAATGTTATGATAAACAGTGAGGACAGCAGGAATGATAATTTCCTCATGAAATAAAGAGTATTTATACACTAACCAATATGGTTTCCTTGGTATCAATGAGATGAAGGAGAGGACCCTTATTCTCTCAGAGGTTGTCCTGTGACCACAGCACAGTCCTGCACACACAGTAAATAATGAAATAAGAAATGTGGGCCAAATTAGAACTCAAAGGTATAAAGGCTCATAAGGCAAATTTAACAATTAACAAATAGAAATGCAGGCAACACTCTCATATTAAAAGTCATATGTAAAAAGAAAATATGTGATTGTTTTTCAGGCAAAAATGATTTAATAGGAATATAGATCACATACACTATTAAACTCTTTCAAGTTGATTAGTTTGATGTGAGTAGTAGAGACATTATCTCTCCAAAAGTCTGTATCATTTTGAGGGACATATATTGTAGTATGAAGTTTCTGGCCCGGACTTTTGTGCCTAGCCTCGAGGTTTAGACCCACAGACCCACAGACCCACCAGAGACACACAGATGCTTACAACAGTTTTAGGCTGATCGGCCTAAGGCCCAGGCATATAACTTGCTAACTCTTTACTCTTAATCTAACCCATGATTCTTATCCTGTTCAGCCATGGGGCTCGGTACCTTTTCTCAGAGCAGCATAGTTGTCCTCTGCTTCCTCTGGTTTCTCTCTGGCATTCTGCTCTGTTCTGCCTGTTCCTAGAGTCTTCTTAGTCTGGTAGCCCCATCCACACTTCCTGTCTGCCTTTGGCCAACCAGCACTTTTTATTAAACCAGTGGGTCCAACAATTATTTACAATGGAACAGCAGAATCCCCCTACAATATATAAATAATTTTATCACAAGGTCAAGAGTTACTAGTGACCTGTGAGTGCAGTAGTCAGCGGCCGGGACTGTTAAATGAATGATAATGAAGCTCAAAATAAAGTGAGTGCAAGCTGAGGAACAGCAGGGAGATGCTTGCTTCCTCTGCAAATGGAGCCAAAAGAGGATTCTGAGTTATGTCTCTGAAGTAGGTCATGGTACAGAAACACTGTGGAATTCGGATGTGAATTTCAAAATGGCGGGTGCACTACAGGCAGCTTAAACCGAGGCTGGTTCCTGAAGTCTCATAGAAGACTTGGTATAAGCAACAAGTTGCATATGATCAAGGTAAGGTTTCTGTTTACATTGAACAAACAGGGAACAGAGTCAAAGATGGCTTCTTAGTAAGAGCATTTTCTTGGATCCACTCTGTTTGCTGGCAGTGAGCAGATGCAGCTCCTTTAAGAGAAACTTCTGACTCAGAATTAGTGGCAAAAACTCTGTGGCTCTTTAAGAGACCCTGAGGGCAAATACTTAAGTGGAGTGAGTCGTGGGCAGCAGTGCTCTACTTGATAATGTGGACCCTAAGACTCCCCAGAGTAGGGGTGGTAAAAAGTTTCACAATAACTAATATAGCTTAGCAGAACTGAAGCCGCCAAGTGGGGTGGAATCAGCAGCCAAAGCAGCTCAGCACATTTTAATAGCACTTTAACAGCACTCTGGTTACAAAATGATTAATGACACACAATAAAACAGATTCAGATAGAAAAAACCTCTATAATGGGTTACAAAGTGTATGAAAAAGAATAAGTAAGCGGAGAGAAAAAAAAAAAAAGACAGAGAAATTTCTTTTAAAAAGAGAAATACCGCAATAAAAAGATAAAAAGCCGCCACATAAAGATGGAAAATACATGAAGAGTCTGGACTATGGTTATTATTGTGTTTTCTTTTACTCTTTTAACTGTTAATGAGCTAACTGCAGAAAGACAACTGACTGCAAAGGCTCCTAAGTTAAACAAACATATATATTTTAAAGGTATCTTAGCTTTGAGGTTTGTGTCTAAGGATATGTTGCTTTGGAAGAGTTCTGCTTTTGTTTCCAGAGAAGATGAGAACCTGTGGATTGCTTCCAGGATAATACGGTTTGGTCAAGGAAGACCCCCCCCCCCCACTGAATAAACCTCTGATGGGAAGAGATAGCACATCAGTTTAAAGGCTGCAGACTAAGATGATCCAGTCTCAGGACCCTCAAAAGATTGCCAGCACCCCTTAATCAGCAGGAAGTAGTAATAGAAAGCTACTCCCAAATTCCCAAAATATTGCTTATAAATGTTTGTTTTCATTATAAATGGTTAGTAGTTGTGGTGGGATTCAGGTGCCAGCTGATAAGATCCAAGGATGCTTATCCAGGGTCCCTGGCTCCTGAAGGGGGAGTGGCCAACCCCATTCATAAGGGGCTGCTGGGACCCTGGGAAGGCCCATTTCCTGGTTCCTGACTGCTGGAAAGACCAGTTTGGCAGCCATCGTCCATCGCTCAGATACTCCAGACCCTGTTCAGGCACCAATATAAGCTGTTACCTGTATCATGAGTATTGGTTTATATTTTAATAAATATTAATCTTGGATTGGTGCATTTTAAGAGAAACTCCGCCTACAAGTGGCCATAGTCAATCTCTTTCTAAGAAAAAGAAGGAGATGTATGATATAGGAATGATTCAAAAAGACAAACTATCAAATTTACTTTAATCCAAAAAATCAGCTGTTAATCTCAAAATGTTTTACATTGATATGGATTCTGATTTACTGATACAAGCTTAAGGTCAATTTTGTTATAATGTATGTATTTTTCAATTCTTGTTTAAGGTATGATATTTATGTAACTCATTTAAAATCGTAATGTATAATTAAGAAATGCAGATTAATAGTCAACTATGATAACCAAATTTATAGCCATGTTAGATTTTTTTAAGTATACAAAATTATATTTCAATCAGATAGGTAATCTTCAAACACTTCTAAGACCTACAGAATATGGAATTTAAAATATTTTAAGAACTTAGACTTTTCTGGACAGTGAGACAGATCTGTTCCTGGCAACACCAATCTACTTCAAGAGAAAAATGGGCACTGAAAAAACTCCATATGGAGTCTACTTTCTTTGTGGAAACGGTTAGCCGCTGGACAAGAACCTGTCCCTGTACTGACTGCTTGACAGTATGCTGTATAAACTGGCCAAGCAGATTCCCTTGGAAAGTGACCTCCGAACTTTGGCAGAACAAGCTGAGATGGTCCTTCAGGTTCCTGCTTTGCAGAGAAAACTCTCAGATATTCTTCAGGACACAAGGAGAAGTGACTGATGAACTATGCCAGAATGGGCAGAGCAGATTTCCTGCTTCAATGAAATGAAAAGGGACTCTGGGCCTGGAGGCTGAAGATGGATGCCCCAACTTTATAAAGGAATTTTGGGTGACTGTCCAGGCAATAGGTGTCATCTCTGTCATTTCTAGACTTTGGAAGTTGCTTGCACTTCCGGTTTACTTAGGTAAATTTTATATCCTTCTGTGATCTTTGATATAGTTGAAGATTAGATAGTTATAGGTATAGTTTTCTTAGTTATTTTAAAAGGTATATTGGATATGAAACTTTAGACACACAAGGATAAGGTAGATGATAGAATATTTTAATTTTGTTAAATACAAATAAACTAGATATTGTAACTATAGTTCTTTCTTAATAGCTGTTTTGATTATGTAATTATGCTATGTTAAAATTGAAACCTTCCTTTTTGATTAGACAGAAAAGGGGAAGTGATGTGAGAACGTCTTTCTGTATGCTGTGAAATAAAGGACTATTTTGGCCTATGGCCAGCACTGTAGCAGTAGGTGAGAAATCGGAGCATAGGTAGGATTGGAGGGCAGTCAAGAGAGACATGAGCCAGCTGCCCAAGATTCAGCATGTAACTTAACACAGGTGAACCACAGGCCACATGGCAGACAAATTAATGGAAATGGGTTGAGTTAAGATGACAGAGCTAGCTAGCAATGTTCCTGAGACATAGGCCAAGCAGGATGAACTTAATGTAAGCATCTGTGTGTTTCTTTGGGGCTTTGGGATTGCTGGTCCAGATAAGAAGAGGTGGCAGTTCTGGACCTCATGTTATACATGCATGGTGTTTCCCTGCTCTATATCCACTTCTACCAGGATGAAGCGTAAGGAAATGAAATAATGGTCTCCTGCAATATTGTTATCCACTGGTGCACTAAGCATTCTACACACATTCTTAACCTTTGCTAGGGTATTCAAGGCATTTCACGTTTTTGGTTCCTGGAAAATTCATCATCTCTCTATCTACCTATCTCTCTCTCTCTCTCTCTCTCTCTCTCTCTCTCTCTCTCTCTCTCTCTCTCTCTCTCTCTCTCTCTCTCTCTCCCCCCCCCCAGATATACCATCAAATGGAAGCTGCTGTTAATTTTATTACATTAGTTTTTCTCAGCTGCCTCAAGAGTTAATAGTTATTCCATAAGACCAAAGAATTAATAAGAATAAGGTGATCTGAAAAAATGGTTACATTTTTCAAATTTTTATTTTGTTATTTATAAAACACAAATGAATCAAAATCCATTATTTTTGTATGTGGCAATTAACTGGCCCTAGAGATGATGATAATCTTTGTTCTAATCCAAGCATACATTGTAGCAACAGAGCATGGAGAAGGCTCTCAGGAGAAGCAATTTACTGGCATGCAGTATAAAGCATACCGTTTTCACGGGATACTGAGATTCTGTGATTACTGCTTTAAATTAAACTCTGGGGTTTTGTCATTGCTATTTGTTGTTCCTTGCTTAGGGTTTTGAAACACTGTCTCACTACATATAGTCAGAGCTCAGGCTAGCCTTGAACTCTCAGAGTCTGCCTGCCTCAGACCTCCAAGAGCCAGAATCCCAAGCATACACCACTATGCCCAGCTGTACAAATTGTTTAAACAAACGTATGGGGGAGGGGTGCACATTATACAGGAAAGTTTTCTCTTGTGCTTCTCTTTCCACTCTAATAGTCCTAATGTTCAGTCAACAATGGCACCTCTAGATGAAAGAGCTTGAGTTAATTTGGTTTCTGTCCACTAGCAATTAAAAAAATGAGAAAACATTGTCCTTTTTCTCTGTTCCTGAACATATAAAGGATCAAGGTGAGTGAAATGTACATCTAAACAATAGGAGAACACATCAAAGACAACAACTAAAAGGTCCTGGATATGAAGCATTAACGTCTCCAAACCCAGGAGTTACTATCTTCTGTGCCAGTCTGGCAGCCCAGAGACAAAACATGAAAACACACTGTGGTTCCTTTTATAAGTTTTCTTAAATGAAAAACTTCACAGACATAATCAAAACTAGACTCTACACTAGAATGGATCCCTAGTGTCGACCACCCAGCTTCAGCAATTGTTTTAAAACTAATTTTAAGTTTGTATTTCAGCAGTACTAAAACCAACTAAGCCTTCTAAATGTTATGTTATTATGAGTTAATTCCAAACACTGAGTCCATCTATGCTTCACTAAGGCAATGTTCTATCATTCACATAATGACTGCAGGAATATAATCAATTCTGCTCTCACACTCAACATATTGTCTCTAAACTACGGCATTCTTATCAGCAATGGCATATGTAAGAGCTGTCACTAATTAGTCAAAACAATTCCTTATAAATAAAAGATTGTGGTTGAGAATGTAACACTTTTTTTTAGCCTAAAATGTGTTTTTATGTCTCTTAACATCTACAAACAACCAACTAGTGTGTGAAGAACTAAAGAGATAAGCTAAGAACATGCAGACTGTACAGTTGTAACACAGGAATGCTGGGCAGAGAGATACACGGAAAATCACACCAGCATGCCAACCATTGTCTCCAACCAAAGCCTCTGGAACTAATAATATTCTTAGAGAGAGTCCAGTCCAAAACAAAGGCCCAGTATCATCTCATTATTTCTGCCTCTATGCTGGTTTTAGACAGCATGCACTTAAAAGCTTAATTTTAGAATGAACATGGGGCTGTCCAGGAAGAATTACCAGCCACATGGAAAAGTGATAATTAATGTTACTTCATTTAATCTAATGAAATCTTCAAGTTACAACTTTCACTTGAAAACCTTTCCTACTAAAATCTAAGCTTAGGGGTTAGATACAAATACAGCAGTAAAAATCAACTTTAATAGAAAAGAATTACTATAAGACAGTACTAAAATTAACATAACAACATGAAATAACTCTCAAAATGACCTTTTTACATTGATTTCCAGAATTTCAAATCTTAACTCAGCAACTTCCCATGTCTAACAGAGCACAGCAAGGAAACCTGAAAACCCTGATGTGAAAGGATTAAGAGGCTTTCCAGCTTTATTTATTAATCAAGAACAACAAAAATATGCATATAATGTCTCAGGCAAATAAATCAGAAATGCTAATGAGAGAAAAAAGATGACATACATGCTCAACTAAAATGACTTTTGTGGTGATATGTTATTTAATAAAATCAGTCTGGAATATCAGAGAACAGATCCACCCACAGTCAATCCAGGAGGTCAGAGAGTGGTAACTCACACTTTCAATCTCAGCACTGGGGGGGGGGGGGGGGCACAACCCGGAGGGGGCAGGGGGCAGCACACCGGGAGGGGTGACCTATGCCTTAATCCCCACAGATCCGAGTTTGAGGCCAGCTTGGTTTAGAGAGGGAGTTACAGGCTCCCAGGCAGGCAGGGGTGGTGCCAGGCCTTTAATCCCATAACTCCAGAGACAAAGGAGATCTTTCTGTGTTTCTGTGAGTTCAGGGCTAACTACCAGATACTAGTAGCCCACACATTTAATCTTAACCTGGATATGAAACAAATGGGCAGAAGAAGGTATTTACGGCAGGCACAGGAAGACAGGTGAGACAGTAGAAGTGATGTGGAGTGAGGCTGAGGAAGCTGGAAGACAGCTGGGTGAGATCTGACTGTGGTGTTTCCTCTTTTTGATATTTCAGCCTTTCCCTGATATCTGGCTCTGAGCTTCCTTTATTACAATCGGAATTCATGCAACAGATTTTATTTAACTCTTCTAGCCAAAGACAAGAGTTTTAAACAAATTAAGGACATTTTAAATGAATTATATTTGTAGTTGGAACATGCCCTGTTTTCTGTGTGGTCCAAAGTATTTGTTCCTAGATTATTTTACAAAGTTTAGCATCTTTATAGAAGAGTCAGGAGTTGCCGGCCAGGCACAGAGATAGAAGGAGATCAAAGTGCCAGGCTAATAAAGGAGCTTAAATAAGAAATACAAGTTAACTTAAAATGTAAGAGCCTGAGCTATTGGCCGAGCATTTATAGCTAATACATACCTCAGAGTGGTTATTTGGGACAGGAAACTTCTGCCTACAGGTCTTAATGTTAAGCTCTGATGGGACAATATTTAATGCTAAGTATGAATCTTGCCTTGATACACACAAAAAAGAAAGAGAGCTTCTTAATTATGAGTAATTATGAGCTTTTCAATACAAAGAAAAATACCATCAGTCTTGGTACCAAACCCACCTTTCTGTGATGGGAAGAAAGCTTTTTGCAGGCTGAATATATTTTAACTCTTAATCATAAGTCTTCAATAATATTTAACGCCCAATGAACTTATCATGTTGGAATCACAAGAGCAGATAAAAAGGAAGCAGAGACTAATAAAATTCAAGGCTTCCTCAATGACAGAATAAAACAGGAACATTTTAACATAACATGGAGAATGGTTCACCCCGTAAGAAATTTTTTATTTTCATTTTTTTTTAGTATTCTAAAATCTGACAGAAAACATCCACCTCATTAGAAAAATGAAGAAAAGTTAACATATGGACAGAACCGTGTAGATAGGCTTGGTGGAGGAGCAGCATTGTTGGTAAAGGAAAGGAAATGGGGAGTAAGATCAACAATAACTAAAGTCTCAGGGAGACAGAAACAGTAGTGATGTGATACGAGATCCTTCTGTAACGCTGTGAAATTCTAGATAATAAGGAAATTGTTTTGGCCGATGGCAGGCCAGCTTATCGTCAGGCAAGAATTCCAAGCATAGACTAAGGGGAAGGAGGGCTTACTCATGGGAAGAGGCAATACAGCAGAAGCAAGATGTAATAGAACACAGGTAAGATACAAATAAGCCATGAGCCACATGGCAAGACAGATTAATAAAAATGGATTGAGTTAAGATGTGAAAGCTAGCTAGCAATAAGTCTGAGTCATAGGCCAAACAGCATGTAATTAATATATAAGCCTCTGTGGGATTATTTGAGACCAAGTGGGTCTACAGGTCCAAAGCTTGGGCTAGGTCAGGCCACAGGCAGGAGAGATTCATTTAGACTGTGGGGCCAGAAATTTCCTACAACAGAGTTGTCCTATGTTCTCTTCTCTAACATGAATATCTAAGTGGAAGTTATTGTTTTATTTTCAATTAGAGAAAATGTGATGTCTCATAATTTCTTTTCTGAACTGAAATCACTTGCCTATGTTTTGCAGCATGACTGTGGGATGTCAAGAAGCAAGACTAATACCTGACTCATTTTCATACCCTCAAATGCCTTGGACAGAAATGTCAAAGAAGTATCTTTAATGACTGTGATGGCTATTCTTGATATTCTTGATTGTCAGCCAGAAATGGAGGGTACACTTGGGATCTGGATTTTGAGGCAAGAAGAAAGCATGCCTTCAGTCTAGATCTTGAGAGTGGAAGGTACAGCTTGATTCTGAGCTACACTTGCTGGAAGCCGAGACAAGGACAATGTAAGACCAAGGTTTCTTCTCTGTTTGTCCGTGCCTTGTCGGTATCCACCCCAGCTGACACACAAGCCTCATGAGATTGAATAGCTACTAGAGTCTTCAACTTTCCATTCACAACTAGCCATTCCTGGGCTCAGGCTATAAGTCATTCCAGTAATTCTGATTGATAGATAGATGGATGGATGGATGGATGGATGGATGGATGGATGGATGGATGATAGGTAGGTAGGTAGGTAGGTGGTAGGTAGACAGACAGACAGACAGATATACATGCCCTAATACAGATCTTGGTACCAGTGTAGAAGGATATTGCTGCGACAGACCTGACCATGTTTTGGGGAGATCATAGAAGAAAATCTGGGACCTTGAGCTGGAAGAACCACTGAATGTTAAGAGCTCTGTGGGATGTTCTTTAGAAGCTTGAATGATAAAACCATCTAGAGCAGTGTAGAAGATGGAGGCCTGGCTTGTGAAATTTCAGAGAGAAGTTTAAATACTCTGTGAGGCCGTTTATTATTTTGAATTAAGAGCCTATGGTTCTGGTTAGCTGGGGCTGAAGAATCAGCTGTGATTAACAAGACACCAAAACTACACTTTGCTGGGATACTTGATGCAGTTGGTTGGAGCTAAGAAATTAGCAGTGATTAAGAGACTAGTTTCACTGAGTTTAAATCTTCTGGAAGTATTTCCTGAAAACACAGAGAAGCTGTGTTCCAGAGCCAGCTGGAACTGTGGTTGTACCTCGTGCTTGCAGCCAGACTTGGTAATGTGTAAGCATCACCCAAGTGGTACTTGTTTTGAAGGCATGAAGGAGTCATGAAGAGCAGCTGAGGATTGGCACTGTGAGAGGCCAGGAAAGGTCACTGGTGAAGGGGCAGCCCAGCTGCAACAAGGGACTGAAGCATTTTGGCGATGCTAGTACAATGGGAAGCCCCTACAAACAGTAGCAGCAATAGAGTGGAGCCAGATGGAGCCTAGAAGGTAAACTGCCTGAAAACTCCCCCACGCTCTGTGGAGGACTCCAGAGAATCATGAGTCAATCTTAGATAAATGGACACTGAGTTATTTATACTGTTGGAGTTTGACTTTTGCCTGGTTCAGATTGTGACAGTACCCTGGTTTTTCAATTTTTATTTTTAAAGGAGCCCACAACTGAAATACTTGAACTTATAAAAAAAAAAAAAAATTGGATATTTTAAAGAGACTGAAATTTTAATATGTTTGAATTGGTAAAGACTTTAGGGCTTTAAATTTTTTGTTTTTATTTTGAGATCTTGGGGATGAATAAGAAAGGAAGCAATGTGGCTTAATAGTGATATATTTGTGTGCCAAGGTGTAAAGGTTGGTTGAACTGGGTGGTTTTGTGTGTCAACACTACACAAGCTGGATCACCAGAGGAAGGAGCCTCAGCTGAAGAAAGGCCTCCTTTAGACCCCTCTGTAAGGCATTTTCTCAGTTAGTGACTAGTGGGGGAGAGCCCAGCCCACGGTGGGTAGTGTTATCCCTTGGCTGCTATTTCTGAATGTTGTGAGATATTTATAGACTGTGTGAAGATGTATTGTTGTGACTGGTGTAATAAAAAAACTGAATGGCCAATAGCTAAGAAGGAGGTAGAGGCAGGCAGAGAAAGGGGAAGAGGAATCTAGACTCAAGGATTTTGACAGAGACTCTGAAAAAGATGCTGCATGGGACAGACTTAACTGTGCCCATGCAGCAGAATGCAGATTAATAAATATAGGTTAATTTAAGTTATAAGAGATGATTGGGGAAAGTCTAAGCTAAGGCCAAACTTTCATACTTAATAAGTCCCCAGGTCATTATTTGCAGGCTAGGATTCCAAGACAGCCAAAAAAATAGCTTATTACATATGGAATCCAACATGGAGGCTCAAATATTCAAACACAGAGTTTGAAAAAGCTGAAAAAATTTTCTGAATAAGGAGCCAGACACGGTTTCCTTGTCCAACAGTCTCTCAGATGGGCGGATGCTCACAGCTACTAGCCACTGCCTAGCTACCAGAACCATGAGGCAGAGGGCCTAACGGCCATCTAATAATTTAATATGTATCTCATATAGTCAGAGAACACTAGAGGTGCTTAGTAAAGCTAAGTTCAGAAACAAACATATATATATATATATGTATATATGATGCTTAAAAATGTGCTTAGATGCTGAAGAAAAAAATTGTATAGGGTCATAAAAAATAATCTAAAAATAGTAAAGTCTTTTAAAAAAGAGAGTAATATTTTTAAAAGCCACATAAAAATGAGAAATACACAGGGTACCTGGATCTTATATGGTATTTATTGACTTGAATTTTTTAAATGCTAATAAACAATAAACTATACCTACTAAGAAATATTGGATTATGGAAACCGCTAAATTAAACCAACCTATGTATCTTTGCTGGGTGCTGGCATACCCAGACCCAAATACTCTGTATCAGGCTAAAAAAGCCTGGGCAAGGTCAGTGCCCTTTTGTTTACTTTACACTCTGTTTTGCAATCTGTGGTTTTCCTGTTATGATGAGGAATCTTGCACCCATTGCCAGAGAACACACTGACAGGTACAGGAACCCAGGGCAGGGGAACTTAAGGGGTATATAAGCTTGCTAAATAAAGGCTGAGAGCAGCAGAAGCAGCTGATCTCCCTGGATGATGGAACTGACTGTCTCTTGAGTGCTGATTTAACCCTGACGACCCTCTCCAGGCTCGGCTACACTAGGCCAGACGCGGCAGTCAGAAAATGTGTTGCATTGGGGGAGAGGTTATGCCTTTGTTTCCACCAGAAACAATATGCTATAGTTGCCTTCAAAATTAATGAAGATAAGATTTTATTGTAGGAGACCTCCTGAAAAAATCATGGCTACAGACATAAAGGGAAAAAGCCAAGAAAGACTACAGGACAGGTGATGTATATGTATGATGTATACGATCCTTCTGTATGGGGAAAGCTCTGTGGCTGGATGAGATATGGCAAATCTTATTGGCTAAAAAGCCCTCACGAGTTATTATTACATGTCATCTTTTCATATGACATGGATAGAGGTTTGTTTAGACAATCCAAACAGACTTATAAAGATAACAAATGCCTTTTACCTGTTCAAACATAGATCAAAAATCTTCTTTAGCTGATTTGTGCACACTATACATCCCATAATTAAGTTAATGCAAATACATATGTTACCTTTAAAAGTCTGTGTGTTAAAAAAAAAAAAAAAAAAAAAGACACCAATGAAACAAGGAGGCCAGGTAATCAAGCCTCAAAATGCCTCTGCCACAAGGTCCTCAAAATTCTACATCCTGAACAACTTCAAAGCTGCTAGCTGAGATGCTCCAGCCTCACAGACTACCCTAACCAAATTTTGCATAAGCCCTACATTTTCCCATCTCACAGAAACTAAACAAAAATAATTCAGCTAGCTCTCCCAGGACTAAACCACTATCTCAATTTTCTCAAGTTTCATCTCTAGAGATACCCACAGACAATATGAAGCAGTCTAGAGAACATGACACCCACATTCCTGAGAGGTGGGTGGGTAGATCTGGGCCGTTCAATGGATCACTTGGAGGGTTGGTTACAAGTTATTGTTGGTCATGATCAGGGGAAAGCTGAGCACAAGAGATCAGATTCAGGGATCTGGTTCTGAAAAGAAAAGGAGGATACAGAAGTGACAGGATAAAAGGGTAGATTACTGGATCAACTTTTAAACTTAAAAAGTAACTGCTAATCTTAATACTTTAATTGGTATGGATTTGTATGTATTTAGAGTTCTTTTTGTTAGGACATACTGGATATATGTTTTAACTCTTGCTTAAGGGTATTGTACCTATGCAGCTCATTTAAAAATGTAATAAAAAGTTCTAGTCCTTGAAAGCTTTTTAAGATAATTAAAGAATATAGGCTAGTCATTTGATAACAATCATATTTTGGGCCATGTTAGCTATATTTTTCAAGGACAGAGAGATATTTTAGATAGGTGGTATAAAAACACTTTCAATATCTACAGAATATGGTATGTAGATGTTTTAATAATATAGGGCTTTGCATGATAGTGAGACACATCTGCTCCTGGCAGCATCAGTGTACTTCAAAAAAAAAAAAAAAAAAAAAAAAAAGGATGGTGGGCATCAAAGAACCTCTATATAGAGTTTGTTTTTATTGTGGCAAAGTTAACCACTAAGCAAGCAACTACCTTTAACCTTGATTGATGAGGGCATGCTGTCCAAACCGGACAAGCAGGATACAAAAGAAAGCAACTATCAAACTTTGCCAAAACAAGGTAGGAGAGTCCTTCAAAATTCCTGCTTCATAGAAAAGTTTATGAGACATTTTAGGCCTGTGGGGAAAAGACGGATATCCCAATGTTGCCAAGAAACCTTGAGTGGCTGTCCAGGTAGCCAAATGTCTTTGTGGTTTCAATAGGTTTGGAAATTATTTGCTCTGCACTTCCTATTTACTCAAGTAATATTTTATCCTTCTTATGTCTCTGATGGAGACTAAAGACTAGATAATTAAACAGTTTTCTTTGTTACCAAATTCATCAGATGTAAACTTGTACATGGTTGAAAAACATAAAAAGCTTAATTGATTATCTAAGAAGTTTTTAGGTCTGCAAAGTTATTTTTAGGATGGTCACACAAGTTATGATAGAAAATGGCTTAGGTATAAAACTTTGGACTCACCAAGACAGGATAGATAATGGAGTAACTTCTCTGAATTTGCCAAATGCAAATGAACTGGACATTGTAAATATAATTCTTACCTGCTAATTTTTCTTATTATATATAGTTTTACTTTAGTGGAGTTAAAACATTTCCTTTTTATTTAGACCAAAAGGGTAAATGTTGTGAGATATTTGTAGACTGTGTGAAGATATATTGCTGTGATTGGTGTAATAAAAAGCTAAATAGTCAATACATAGACAGGAGGTATATGTAGGACTTCCAGGCAGAGAGATAGGAAGAATTAGAATCTAGGTGTGAGATTTTGCCAGAGACTCTGAAAAAGTTGGACAGGTGGTACAGAACAGAGGCAACCGAGCCACATAGCAGAATGTAGATTAACAGAGAAAGCTTAATTAAAGTTATGAGTTAGTTGGAAAAAAGCCTAAGCTAAGGCCAAGCTTTCATAATTAGTACTAATTCTCCAGTCAGTATTTGTAGGCTCACTATTCTTTCTTGAATAGTCCAACCAGAAAGCTTGCTACACATGAGTTCTAAAAGAAGGGGGGTTGAACAAGCCCTGGGAACAAGCCAGTAAGCAGCATCCTCCATAGCCTCTACATCGGCTTCTGCCCCTGGGAACTTGCCTTGTTTGAGTTCTTCTCCTGACTCCTTCAGTGATTAAAAAGCAATGTGGAAGTATAAGCCAAATGAACACTTTCCTCCCAACTTTTTTTTGGTCATGGTGTTTCAACACAGCAATAGAAACTCTAACTAAGACAATGACTAAATACATAAATGACCACACTGGCCGTATCATTGAGCTTTCCTGAATGTCACACATTCATCTACGCCTGGAATTGCTAACTTCTAAAGAGGCTAGATGGCATGCATTTTAGGGCTTGGCAGATCATTCAACTCTGTTGTTCTAGGACAAAAGCAGCCACAGACAAATACATAAATAAATGGGCATAAGTGGATTTGAATAAAATTTTATTTATAAAAAGCCAAATACATTTGTCCCATGAACAAGTTTTCCAACACTTTACCAGTATAAATATAAATATAAAAGACGATACTACATGGGAACATTTGAATATTAAGTAATAATAAACAATTCTAGACTATAGTTCTGCAATCTAACTATTCCAACTTAAATCTAGAGAGTTTTGAATTTCATCTAGAAATTAAAAACTATACTTATAAATAATGCTTCAAAGAACAAAATACAAGTTACAAAGTGGAATAAATTAGAATATTACAATATTAGAATAAAATATTAGAATAAAATAATTAAAAACCTAACATAATTGATCCAATGAAAAGAGTTTTATTTTAGTTCCTAAAACCTTAGATTTTAGTATCATCATGAAGATAATTATAAATATATTTAAAAAATCTTTGATACAAATAAAAGTTCATTTACCTAATGAAGATGGTGCTATGAGGGCAAAACTCAGACCATTGAAAAGTTTTCCAAGCTTGTAGTGTAAGAATAACATCAATGAACAAGGTGACCTATTTATATGAAATTTTTTATTTTTTAAGTATATGTGTATGTCTGTGTTTACGAGTGCAAATGCTCACAGAAGTCAGAGGAGGGAGTCATGTCCTGTAGAGCTAGAGTTACCAGAGATTGTAAGTCACCTAATATGGGTGTTAGGAACCAAATTTGGGTCTTCTGCAAGAGCAGTATATGTATGCTTTTAACCACCAAGCCTTCTCTCCAGCCTCATATATACATTTTAAAATTTGAAATATCTAATTTTAAATTTCAAAGATCAAATAATATAACAAATTAACCAGAACGGAGACTTTCTTTTCCCTTTTTTGGGGGGGAGGGGTGGTATAGTTTTGGTTTTTTGGTATTTTCAGGCAGGGTTTCTCTATGTAGCCCTATCCCAGAACTCACTCTGTAGGCCAGGCTGGCCCTGAACTCACAGAGATTCACCTGTTTCTGTCTCCCTAGAGCTGAAATTGAAGGCATGTGAAATCATGCCTGGCTCTTTTCCATCTTATAATTACTCAAGACTTGGATTATAGAATGAAAACATTACTTTTAACAATTATCAAAGAATCAAAAAATTAGTTAGACTTTTGGAATTCAGGAGTCAAAAATGAATAGCGCATGTCTCTACACTGCTTTGTGAACTGAACTATCATTTCTAGCTTGTTACAGACTTACCAAACACCTTGCAAACTCTTTGTTTTCTGATAGGAATCCATAACCTGGGTGTACCTTAGAAATGAAAAGAAAAGGTTCTTTTAACTTTATCATATTATAAATCTGCCTAAACCACAGGTGTTCACTATCCACACTGACCAGCTCGATTACACTTTAAAAATTTTTTTTTTCATTAAAAAACTGTCATCTCCATCAATGTATCCCCCTGCTCCTCCTCCTCTCCCCCCCCCCAGTCCTTCCCAGCCAGCCCTCAGCCTCGCCCCTCCCCATCACCCATCCCCTCCCCCAAAAGGGCGAGAAGTCCCAAGGTGGGCCAGCCCAGTGCAGCACATTCACTCCAGGCTCGTCCAATTCACTCATTCCAAAGTCAACGCTGGGCTAGGTGTTCCTCTATAGGGAATGGGCTAAGCAGTGTGTGGAGCCACTTAGGGTGGGATCAGACTGTGTTCCTGTCCATGGGCTGGCACGTTGAAGCACTTTTTTTAAGAATCAAGTTTCTGCTTTGTTCTATCAGCAGGCCGACCACAAAAGCAACTATGTCCTGCTCAGCTGCATTTGTCTAGTCTATCTAATAGAAACTCACTTGACTTTTCCTGAAAGTAGTCAGCAAGTTTAGAGAACTACATAAGGGCTAGTGGACCAAAGAGTTATAGTCTACAGTCTTTTGACAAATAGATGACTGTTTTCTAAAGCCCACACTGGCCAGCCACGGTAGCACAGACTGTACTTCTAGCACTTGGGAGACAACAGGCCAGCAGATCACTATGAATTTGAGGCCAGCCTGGTCTACATAGTGAGTTCCAGGATAGCCTAGGTTCTATATAGAGACCCTGAATTAATTGATTAGTTATTGATCCCAAGGCCTAAGCCATACAGGACCTCTTCTGCCCAGCAGCAGAGGTGTTCTAATACTCCTCTGAGCCTCTGAACTCAAATGGAGGTTCGGCTTGACTTTTACTCTATTCCTTTTCTCTTTTGGTATCTGTTCTTTGCTCACTCCAAATGTGGCCAGTCACAATTACTCTGTAGTATCTTTAACCTGTGCCCTAATCAAGTCATTCCCTAAGCCACACCAGCATCAGTCAGTGTTGGGGTAATTTCTAGTAAAATATTTCTGCTAAATGGAAAGTCAGATTCCTAAAGGAGCCGGAGTCAGAATCTGAAACATCTACAAATCTGATGCTCAGATCCAAACCAAGTGTCATGAACATGGTACAGAACAATTTAAATACTGCACAAAAGGAAGAGACCTTCACTCCATCATTTTATTTGAATAGAAAATGCCACTGCAGACTGTACTGTGACGTGCAAGGGTTAAAACATTACAAGTTTAAATGCTAATATGCAGTAAGCATCTACAATATGGAGTCATAGAATTAAGATTTTATTTAAGCATTTCTTTCTAAAGAAATGAGCAGAGCACTAAGGGAGGCAATCTAGGCTGGTGCCAGATGCTGGCTGTTTACATTCATGACAATGTAATTGTCTTTTAATATTAAATGTGTAGTTAGTTCTTTGGTTAAAAACAAAAGTCAATAATTACTATACCTGAAGTCAGAAACTAGTTTTTTCCTTGGATTCCACTCCATCCAACCCAAATTTGGGTTGGAGAAAGGAATTACCAAT
Organism: Phyllotis vaccarum; assembly: GCA_033318265.1. Taxonomy (NCBI): domain Eukaryota; kingdom Metazoa; phylum Chordata; class Mammalia; order Rodentia; family Cricetidae; genus Phyllotis; species Phyllotis vaccarum. The sequence goes on from JARWLC010000005.1 coordinate 2,050,124, forward strand.
GTAAGTTACTAGCATTTTGTTGACACTCACAAACTGAGATAATTAGCAAATACACTGTTTTTATTTCCAGCAATTCAAACTGAAATTTAAACAATCTTTTCAGAACCTGTTAGTAACACAGAAGGTTGGGGTCTTTTTGTTTCGTTTTGTTTTTAATGCTCTTATTACACCGAAAGGGTTAATACTCAAAGCTAATTGGGATTTTCTTCCTGGCAAATGTAGAACTGAACTGAGCTGCTCCCTGGTGTGAGAGCTGAACCCAGCAGCCACCTGCAGCATCAGCCACCAACACTGCCAGATGCTACAGAGCCTTTCACTTCACATCTACCTCACATGACACAAAGTAACTGCAACACCATTTCCAATCATTCTTTCTTAGGTTTCCTAGTACGGACATATGCAGAACAGAATGCAGGTTCATTCAGACTCACAGCTTGGGCCCTGGTTTTCTTAATGGCTTCCATGATGGCATCCATGTTGAGGTAGCTTTTACTGGTGGGAGCTGGGCCAACACAGACAGCCTCATCCGCCATTTTCACATGAACCTAAAGAGACAAGTCCCTGCATTAACAGATGCTCTGTAAAAAAAAAATTACAACCACCCATAAGCACATGCAAAATTTCAAATCTGCTTGTTTCACAGCCATGCACAGAATTAAATTTCTTTTCAAATATCTGCTAACAATAACAATAATAATACAAAATGCCTCAGGGTTGTATTACCCATGACTTCATTTATTACACATGCCTCACCTACTGTCTAACCAAACAATTTCTATAATATACCTGTATCCCCTTCTTGGTTTATCAACACATAAATATAATAGCAAAACTACCTCACTACACAGAACCAGAGTAGCTCAATATTTTAATAACAGGCACATTAATGCCTAGTTCTAAGCAAGCTCCCTAGGAAGCTGGATAATTATAGGGACTGAATGGAGGGGTGCAGTGAGTGTCCCTGCACAGCATCAGGTCGGCACCAGGCTCAAATTAAAGTCCAGAACTAAAGAGTTTAATATCATAACACATGAACCAGAAAATTCTGAGAAACATTTAAATACTCTCACATTCAAGCCTTGTCTGTTTTGCATTTTGTCTTTAAAAAAAAAAATGTGTGTACTAAGTGCTCAATCTATTCATAGTCAGGCATGTACTTTCCATTTTTGGGACAACTCACTCTACAGTATTTTAGTATAAGTATTTTTGCTTAAAAGACACTAGGTAGGCATTCAATAGCAAAAGATAAACTGTCTAATTCCAAAAGGAATCTCTTTTTTTAAAAAACCATCATAGTATATTCTGGAACTGGCATCTTCTAATAATCACAATCAAACTGTAATTATTTTGAGAGGCAGATACATAAAACTGAATATGAACACACACCTAAACATTTATGGTCCACTTCTCCCAAGGGGGGGAAGAGGATCCAGAGCAGAAAACACTTTGGTGTCTCTAAGTCATAACCTTCGATTCTGAACTAACTTAAACCTATCTTTTGAAATGAGATCTGAAAACTTAACAAAATTGCCTTTATGAAAAAAAATTAGTATTCTTTTAATTAATTCAATAAAATTTTTCAATTAAATAAAAAAATGCCATTGCATATTAAAAGGTAAATGATAACCTGCTCAAGGAGGTGATGGAGATCAATATATTAATACAAAATACTGAAATATATACACTCTATTAACAGCACAAACTAAAAGGGGCTTTTAAATACTCCTTCATTTGAGGCCGACTCTATCCCTCCGCTCATCTTTGCCTGGCTAGTTCTCACTCCTCTGCCTCTCACCTGCTCAGACCATTTCAGATCTGCTATTATCAGTTTTGCTGTTGTCATTAAGACTGTGCATGTTGTTTGTTTTCTATAAAGAAAATAATGATCCTTTTGAGAGAATGCATTAGCCAAGTGAGGGTAGCTGCTCGAGTTAAACATGCGTTTCTCTCACGATGTGCTTCATCTCTCCTAGGCACTTCACATTTAATCTAAACTCTCACATGTTGGCACTGAATCACAGTTGACCTAAGAATTTCATTTTAATATTTTGTATGATATACAAGAGGAAGATTGTGTGTTAAATTCTTTTTCAAATCTCCTAATATGTTACGTGCTAAAAGACTAGGGTGGGAATTTACTTAGTAATCTGCATTACTAAATGGTAAAACTATTGTCTTTGAAGGAGGAAAAAAAATGCCACAACAATACGTCATTGTCTTTGATGTCAAAGTCTAGCTACACCCAAAGAAGGCCTTCTCAGACTGAGCAATGAGTTTAGCAAGTGGCGTGCATATGATGGAAAAGAAATCAGAAGATACACATATGCCCACGGGAAAAGGAGGGCTCTGGGGGCACCGTGACTCCTTGACTCATCTTGTCTTCACACTCCCATCATGCCTCATTCATAGCTTTCTGTTCGGCTAATCTTTAGCTACCATAGTAGGCATGCTTCCCTGTACCTTCACAAACCCCTTGTAAACATACCAAGGACAAGCTCTAAGTCTAGAATGTTGCTGTTGACGATTCATATTGTTCTAATAAACACTCCAATACATTATACATCCCAAGCAAGTCAAAACTGCAACAGAGTTGTCAGACAAGGGCTACACACACACTTTCTAAAGTGGATCACTTCGGTTTCTCAGAAATAAATTTCAACACAGAGAGAATGAACCTACAGTCTAGGGTAGGGTCAGAACAAGGCAGAGTCATCTAAAAGGAAACATCTAGAACCCTCCATCTTATTTAAAACAGAGACAGTGACAAAGAACAAAGTGATCCACAAAGACTAGTTCTAGAGACTGTAGAATCTGGGCCAGGCATGATACACACCCTTTTAATCACAGCACTTAGGAGGCAGAGAAAGACACATCTGTAGGTTTGAGGCCAGCCTGATCTACATAGTGAGTTCCCCAGCTACATGGGAAGACCTTATTTTAAAAAGGTTTTGAAACTCCATTTGAGACAAGTCTGGTGATGTGCACCTTTTTCAATTCCAAAACCAGGAGGCATGGGCAGGTGGATCTCTTGAGCTCGAGGCCAAACTGGTCTACAAAGAAAGTTCCAGGACAGCAGGGGTACACAAAGAAACTCTGCCTCAAAAAGACAAAGCAAAACTTGAGAGAGAAAGACAGAAAGCCCATTTGCAGGCTGTTGTTACTGTACACAGAATGTGAGGTGTTTCCTTCATTCAACTATAGAAGCACAATACCATTTTGAAGAGACTTTGCTTACCATAGCTTTCATGTTTCAAAAACTTCAACATCTTGACAAACAAGTTTTTAAGTAATTTAATAGAAAAGGAAAACTAGAGCAATCACAGATTTTCCCAGAGGAAAATTCATCCAGCAATATTTGCTATGGTTCAAAAAGAACATATTGGTGGTAAGACTGTCCCCATATCCAGAAAACCAATTACTTTTCAAAAGACAATACATGTACAGTTCTACATTTTGCACATCTTTAAAAAATTATTTGGTGTGGGATGTTTTCGTGCACACTGTGAATACCAGGTCAGCAATCCTGACTGCAAACTGATAAAACTCCTCAGAGACCATCTCTCCTCCAGAGAAATGTCTTACAAACAGGATCTCGCAGGCCATGAAGACACCCAACACTGAGAGAGCCTATACACTCAAGAAAGTCCTTGATGAATGACAGTGGTTATCAGTGTTTAATGCTACAGAATTGGACAGCCTAAACTGCATAAAATGTTAAACTGTTTGATACCATTATTACCATAACAACTATAAGGCCCTGTAACAATGACAGAGAAAAATTGTGAAAGTGCACATTTGAGGAGCTTTGTTACATAGTAAAAGTAACCAGCTAAGAAATACAGGGATTCCAAAGAAGAACAAAAGAATGAGGAAGTACCTGTACAGACAATCACAGCAATGAGTCTGCACTAGAGTACAGGTCTAATAAAATGTGGGTAGTCACCAGAAGTCGTATCGTCCCAAAGCATTACTACAGCCCCACAAGTTGGTATCACTATCCCATGTATACTATGCAGAAAAAGAAATTTTTTATTTTCTTATCTTATTTACTCAAGTGATGTATGTATGCATAAGGGAACAAATACCATTGATAACCATACTCAACAGTTCATTGAAAATCTCTCCATCCCATTGTCTACCCTTCAGCTACTCCCGGCCTTTCATGTGTCCTTCCAGATCCCTCCAGATTCCCATGAGTATTTTAATATAAATATATGACATAAAAGTACGTTTTACTTTGCATTTAGAATTTTCTTGGTATAACTTAACTCAAACTATGAATTATTCTGCACTTTGCTTCATCACTTTTTGAACAGTCTACCTCAATTTCCAACTGCCAACCAAAACTCTTAATACACTATAGGTCAAGCCATTGAACCATTTCCCCAATATTGAACATAGTTTTTAATTTGCAGGTATTATAAAAACTGCAGAAGCTTCCAGTTGTAAATTTGCTAATTTGTACACACACTTGCTTCTGTAAGAAAATACCTGTAGGGGTATTGTGTTGTTTCATGGTAAATAATTGTCCCACCCACTGGTTTAATAAAAAGAGCTGATTGGCCAAAGGCAGGAAGGAAGTGTAGACGGGGCTACCAGACTAAGAAAATCTCTGAGAACAGAACGCCAGAGAGAAGCCAGAGGAAGCCGAGGACAACTATGCTGCTCTAAAGAAAGGTACCGAGCCGCATGGCTGAACAAGAGACATGGGTTAGATGAAGGGTAGAGAGCTAGCAAGTGATATGCCTGGGCCTGAGGCTGATCAGCCTAAAACTATAGTAAGCCTCTGTGTGTCTCTGTGGGACTGTGGGACTGCGGGTCTGCAGGTCTGTGGGTCCATGGGTCTGTGGTCCTAAACCTTGAGGCTAGGCCCAAAAGTCCGGGCCAGAAATCTCATACTACAAATACCTGAACATGTAAGTACAGCAAACTAAATAACCTAAAGCTTATGTCAAGTTATATTCTACCAAGAAGAACATCTCAACACTAAATGTAACCGAGCACTTAAATTTCAATGTAATGGAGAAAACATGTTTTCATTTTTAAATATTTACATCAGAAGCTCTTTGTCTTGGTTTTTGAGATAAGGTGGGGCAGTGCTCTTTACACTGTGATATTTGTCGTTCCCGTTAGTTTAATACAAGACTGACTAGTCAGTAGCCAGGCAGGAAGCATAGACGGGGCTACCAGACTCAGAGAATTCTGGGAAGAGGAAAGGAGAGAAGCAGACGCCAGCCAGACACAGAGGAAGGAAGATGAGAGAATGCTGCCCTGAACAAAGGTACCAAGTCATGTGACTAAACATGGGTAATAACTAGACAGTAACGTGAGCTATGGTCCAGAAGTTACTATAATATTAAGCCTCAGAGGAAAAGCAACTGCAGGGTATTTGAGAGTTTCTGGAGGGACAGAAACTTACAACTATAATAAGGTCTTTACATCCCAGGCTGGTCTCAAACTCATGACGCAGCCAAAGATAGCCTTGAACTGCTAATCCTCCTGGCCCCAGTTCCTGTCTGGGATTACAGTTCTATGCCTCCACTCCTTATATTTTGTGATCCTGGGGCTTAAACTCAGATATTAGATCACAATGATATAAGGTGGCCAGCATAGCTGGTACATGTAAACCCTCTCAGAGCAGAAAGCAGGACCTTGCCACAGCCTGTGTGTTACACCATCCCTGACAAAGAACATATTTCATTATATGTTTTTAAAGATTTTTATTTTATGTATAAGTGTCTTTTGTCTGTATGTGTATCTGTGCACTACCAGTGTGCCTGGGGCACACAGAGCTGGGGGAGGGTATCAGATCTCCTGGAACATGAGCTAAGGATGGTTGTGAGCAGCAATGTGGGAGCTGGAAAGGGTACCCAGGTCTTCTTGAGATGGTAACAGATTCTCTTAAGCAGGAGCTTTCCAGCCCTCAGCTCATTACTTTTTAATGAACTCACTCGCACTTCTGAATTCACCTTAAATCTTCAGGACATGAACAGAAAACAGCCAGATTCTTTGCCAGAATGTAATACTCAGGAGGCAGAGGCAGGCCGACTTCCATCGATTCAAGGACAGCCTGGCCTACATTGTTGAGTTCCAGGCCAGCCAAAGCTACATTGACAGACCCTGTCTCAAGCAAAAAAAAAAAAAAAAAAAAAAAAAATCAATAAAACCTACAGTCAATTCCCTTGTGTTATTTCTGTGGAATTCACCAACAGGGCAAGATATTCTTAAAAGAGCATCATCTCAAACAGTATGCTCTGATGGGAACATATTAAATATAATAGAAAGTATATGACAAATAAGAACATTGCCATGATGCACACACACAAAAGGGGGAGGAGAAAGCTCTTTAATCTTGAGCTACAATTTTTCATATTTAACAAAACAGCAATATGAAACTATCAAAAACAAATAACATATAAAAATGATATATGGAAATATAATTTATTAAGGGGAAAAATTAAAATGTTCCTCCATTTATGATGAGTTATATAGGAGCAAACACACTGTAAATAAATGATAGCACTAATTCCAAGTGTATTAAAGGACTGGTGAGATAATTTAGTATGTAAGACATATTCAGTCCACAGAACCCACAGGTGAAAGGAGAGAACTGACTCCCCGAGCTGTGTTCTCACCTCCATCCATGCTATGGTACACACATCCACATGGAAAGGACTAAAAAGGTAGCCCAGTTTGTGCCTGTACAAAGCCCTGTGTTAGGTCCCCAGCACTGCATAAACTAGGCATAGTGGCACAAGCCTATAATCCCAGCATTTGAAAGGCAGAGACAAGGGGATCAGAAGTTTAAAGTTATCCTGTGCTACATGGTGCTACATACATGCCACTATGTCTCAAAGAAAGAAACAAAAAAGAAAAAACATGTGAACTATTCCTATCAGCTTTCTATAAATGACCACAAATGATACCTGAGATGATTCAACCTCCTCAGAGGGAAAGTTAACTGAGGCTCAGACTGTGATCAACAGACCCATTACTGTGAGTCTGCGGGGGTATATGGTGGGGAGTATATCATGAAACAATTGTTACCTACTGGTCAGGACTAAAAGGAAAAGAAGGGGCTCTTAAGTCTCTACACCCTCAGAATAGTTGCAGGACTAGCCCTTCTCACCAATCCCTTGAGACACTTCCACCCACCCTACTGCCCATCGAGGATGGGTATTGGTTCTTTTCCCCCCTGATTTCAGGGCTAATCAGAGCTCCAGTTTCTGCCACTACCAAACATGGGGATGAGAAACTCATCGTGCACATGGCACACAGCTCCAGACTCAGACTTAGAATGAGGCTCTCTGCTGAAGCTGCATCGCTTTCGCAGAACTGTAAAATCAAAGTGTTTGAGACAGCTAAGAGATGCCAGGGGCCGTCTACACTCAGAACCTTACAGTGGTTTGTGCAGTTCCAGCTGAGCCACATCAGCACAGCCTCGGGATCTATAACACTTAATTAGAATAGTTCATGGAAGATACTTGCCTAGATTTAATTATAAAGGCTCCTTTACTCAATATCTAATATCCATTTGGGGAATAGAGCATAGGCTGAGAATTACTCTATAACTGACTCGCAGAAGAACTCAACACTCAGCTATCAACAGAATAAAACACTTCCCAATACTGTTTATAAGAAGTTTTACCCAAACTTAACACTTCCCTTCCAGACACATGAGGCTCTTGCTTTTAGGAAGCCTGTACACCACTCTCCGGCAGACATGCAGTCCTGGCCCAGCTCTCTAGGCTATTCCTTCCTATGGACTCTGATTCAAATAAAGCATCAGATGCCATGAGCACCTTCAGACAACTGTGCTGCCCCATCACACAGAAGCAACATGGACAATCAGAAAGGGTGCTGAGTGACTAAAGACAGAGCACACTCACTAGCCCTCAGTGAGCCTTCTGAGTAATCTCATTACAAGTTTAATTCCAAATGAATAACTTTTACAAGTTGATCTTTGATATAAAGCAAAACACAACTGTGTGACGGGCATGTTTCTCTGGTCTTTATAGACGTGCATACAATGCAGCATAAGCTGGCACAGTGAGTGTTTCAAATGCTCAGCAGTGAATAAACTCTGCAGAAAACAGAACAGCAGAGGAACAAAAGTAAATGGCAAACGCTTCATAAAGTCCAATGAGAAAATCACATAACAATGAACAAAGCTGACCAACTATGAGCAGCTTCTTGAGAAGCAGGAAATGCCAAATGCAGGGGGCAGGTCCCTTGGGATGTTGGTGGGAGCAACAGGCTGAGGCGGAACGGCCTGCTCTGTTTCAGCTCCTACGGCTTTTGGAGTCAAAATCAGAAGCAATTTTTGTGACTAACTGCCACACATGTCCACAAGCATGATCTTAAGACCCAAGCATGGAGCATGGATTGCAATGCACAATGCCAACTGTGGCCACAAGGAAATTGCTCCTCAGAAGAACTGAGTGAGTTGTTTTGTTACGGAACAGAGCGAAGATGAGAGAAAAACCAGGAAAGAGGAAAGTGAAGAACAGGAAGCAAGGGGTGGAGAGGTGATGAAAGGGAAGGGCATTTTAAACCTTCACCACAAATAAAGCCCAGACCACGCTACACACTAATTAAACCACCACAACACAGCAACAAATAAAACAGTCCAGAAGAAATCAATTTTGCCAGTCTGGGAAAGACTTTCAAATATATTAATTTTTCATGAGTGAAGGTATAAACATTTTGTAATTTCTATACATCTTTCCATATTGTCATATAAACTTTTTCCTTTGATATGTTAACACTATTGAGGCACTGATAGGTTTCCTGACATCTAGACATCCCTTCATATTCATTTCCCAAGTGCTCAAAGCATTACATCAAGGCCCTCAGGCTGGCGCCCCTTCTGAAGGCATAGGAGAGAATGTGCCCTGGCTTTTGTCAAGTTCTAGTCCCCCACCCCAGCCCCTACCTCACGTCCTGTGGCTCAAAGCTCCTACTTCTTCCTATTCTCTTCTCCCCTCCCTCTACCACTATCTCTCCTTAAAATAACCCCTGTGATTACGTGAGGCGGTCAATAACCCAAAATAATCTTCCAGTCTCAGAACTCTTGACCCAGGCAGTTTATGTAGGTGCCACACAAGGTAATATGATGTAATGGTGGCTTGGAGCATGAAGTCACTTGCCACCAAGACTGACAATCTGAATTCAAATCCCAGGGCCCCACATGACAGAAATGACTTTCGCAAGTTATCTTCTGACCTACACACACAAAATAAACAAACATAAAATAAAAATGCTTACATAGTCACAGTTAAGAACGGAACATCTTTAAGAGGTCTTCCTACATCTACCAGGCCTTTGTTCCTTGACAAATCTCATTAGGGTCAAACAGAACAGTTACTAGTGAATGAGGTTTTTAAACACCTCACAAAGAATAAAGACTTGCTCATTAATAAGCAATGAGAAACCAAAACAGCCTAGTGATCATCACCAATTCCCCTATTTTCTGTTTCTGCAATAGTATACAATTACCAGAAACCTAGGCTTTCCATCTGGATCATTCTGATTTGAAATAGTTCCAAAGCCTCCAAGTAGAGATGTTGGAAAAGCTGAGGTTAAGCGGGTAGTGGAGAGCTTTTTTTGTATGGTCCCTAGCACAAAAGAGATGGGACAGACAGAAAACAAAGGTCCCATAAATATAGCACAATAGTTACATCTTCTTTCCCTATACTTCTCTCCCCGTGCAAAAGCAGGTTCTTCCTGGCCATTCTTTCACATCTAGTGTCTCTTTACACTCAGCATGAAAAACACACTAATTAAAAAACCCAACCCTCGGGGACAGTAATGGCACACACCTTAAACCCAGTACTAAGGAGGCAGAGGCAGGCAGAGGCCAACCTGGCCAATTTGAGGCCAACATGGCACAGAGCAAGTTCCAGAACAGTCAGGGCTACACAAAGAAATCCCGACTCAGGAAAACAAAACAAAAACCACCCAATGATCTGTATTTTCTTTTAAAGAGGGAAAGGACTTTTTCATAGTATTGAAAGCAATGCACTAGAATGGAAATAGGGGCCACTGAAGAGGGGCAAGGAGTCTGAAAGCAACTCCATAGCTACATGTGCACTGCCCTATAAATACTGGAACATCAAAATAAAGTCAAGCAGTGTTTTCTAATATTTGATTGTTTTCCAAGAGATCCTCTTTAAATAGAGGCTTGAAAAATTAATCCAAAATTAGGTATTATTTCACATCACAAGCTAGAATAACATTAAAATACATACATTTCCTTTAAAAATGTCATTCAAATTCACTATGCGTATATACTACTAGAGATCAAACTCAGGGTATCTAATTCAAGTCAGGCAAACACTCAGCCACTGAACTGCAGCTCAGCACCAGCTTCTTTTGACCAGTAGAAAGTGATTTTGGAAATTTGCCCTTTATAATAATGGAAAATTATGCCCCAAGACCTTTTTAATTGTTTTGTTAATGAGAATATTTGCTGCTAAAGTGTTGGTATAGTAAACAGAAGACCAAAGCTTGTGCTCTGCTGGGGCTGTGGAGGTGCAATTTTACTTTCTGTGTTATGGGATAATAGCTGTTATTATTATAACAATTTTGTCTTTTTGCTTATACTGAAATTTTAATTTAAGAACAAAAAATAAAATGTTGTAAGTCTCTCTTTGGCGTTTTGTTTATTTAAACTCTGGTGAGTTCAGGACATGTAGTTCTTCGAGATCATTTGCTGAGTATTTGCTGAGCCTTGGGTTCAACTTTCAGTAGAAGCAAGAGGAAAAGAAGAGACATTGAAACGTTCTGTTAAATGGCCAGGTACATGAATATATAAATAAATCTAATAACTTATACATGAAGATATTAATACCAAGGTTTTTCTCCTGTCCAGATGCAATTTCTGCCCAAATTCTGAATCAAATCATAGTTCTTCTTCATTGGAATAACTGGTTTACCCTTAACACCAGGGGGTTTAAACCATCAATCATCTAAGCTGCTTTAGCTGAACTCACAGCTCCCAAGGGAGGGTGTTGGTTGCAAGTTTGACTTCTGTTGCTGCTGACCACTACCACAAACAGCACAGATAATGGACTTCAATCACAACCACCCGCAGGATAACACTTCAGCTAGCCAGAATGGTGCTTTAACTGAGTTAATAAATAAAGGGCATAGCCCGGTACAAAGTTTTATTAAATTTGTCAGTATTTAAAATTTTTGAAAACTTATATGTTTATCTGTACAGTGCCACTATAAATTTGTCTATAGATATAGTTTGCTTATGGGTTTATGCTACATTTCAATTTATTTTTAAAGGAATTCAATTTATTAGCTCCATTTCCTCAAAATATGCACATTTCTAGCATTTCTGACTGATAGTTTCATGACAGATGGCTCTAAGCATGCTGGGCACAGAATGGGTTTACCTGGCATAAGAGACCACCCACCACAGGAAAGGAGGCCCCACTCCCTCTGATTCTAGAGTGTTTTGTTGGTTAAAAAAAAAAAAAGATGGATGCTTCGATTTTCCATAGTTTTGTGTATTAAATATTAATTTCTCCCTGAGATGCTTAAAATATTTTTCTTCTAGCAGATTAACCAGAGTACTTATGATGAATATAAGAGGCTAAGCGAAACAAAAGCAGACAAACAAAACATCCACTTTATGTGAAGTTAGAGGTATACTGCTCTAACGTGTTAGAGAAGGCTCTAACTTAAAATGCAATCACAATACCAACACAATGACTCAATGCTCTTCTTATAAGTACAAAGCAAACTGAGGGTTTTTTGTTGAAAATAAGAGAGTGATGGCTGAGTTCAGCTCACATACATAGTGAATTCAGCAATAATTGTATTTTTTAAATACACAACCTGACAGGCACTATGGTAGATAATAATGAATCAGCATGGGAGCCATTTAATATATTTCTTGATTAACTCATTGCCTGTCCAGTTCGCACAGACACGCTTACATGTCATAATCGTCATAATTCCCATCATCCCCACCGCTAACACTCCAGTACCTTGATTAGTGCGCAGCTCCCAGACGGGGCATTGCTAATGCTAAATAATTCTGTTCAGACTCCTACCACTGTTCTGCAGGATCTCCAATTAAATATAATGTCCCTGATGAGCCATATTAATGTGAACAAATCCCTACCAGGGATTCTATCCTATTTCATTTTGCCCAAAAATGTAGAGGAAGTAATTTAGCTAAAGCTACGATAATCAAAACATTTAAAATTGAGAGAGTACAATGTTTCTGCAGAGTAAGTTTTTCTAAAGACAATAATAGCAGAGAAGAAAAAAAATGTCTAAGCACCTCAAATGCAATCTTCTCCTGATTAGTTCTTCATTGAAAGGTCTAGTGTTCCAAATTTGCATAAGTATACACAGTGTATTCCTGGTCTAAAAAGGACACTAACCACTAAGTTTTATGAGAAAAGTGAACAACACCAACTTTTTAAGCAACTATGCCATTTAAAAACCTTTTGATTCGCTGGGCCCAGAGGCCCTGGAGTGTAATAGTCCCAGCTACTCAGAATGGTGAGGCTGAAGGATCACTTCAGCCCAGAAGCTCAAGATAACATAATAAAACCTCATTCCACAGCTCCTACCCTCCCACCGAAAAAAGAAAGTGAACAGCCTTCTGATTTTCTAAGCACCAAAACTAAAACTACCAGGGTCTTTCTGGTGGCCTCTTCACTAAGGATGTCAGTCATAAACACCTGTGTAATATTGACAAATACTCAGAATAATCCTAGGGTTGCCAGTTGGGTCTAAATGTTGCAAAATGCTATGACCTACAAAGTCCAACTGGAAAACATGGATCACAACGGCCAGCACCTTCACATAGTCAAGGCAACATAAGAACGTGTTTCTTACTGGGCTAACAGGCTAGTCCAGGAAGCAAAGACACTTGATACCAGTTCTGATGCCCAGAGTTCAATTTCTACTCCACACAGGGCAGAGGGAGAAAGTCATCCTCTGACTACATACCTGATATGGTACACACAGCAGGCCTGGAGAGATGGCTTAGCTGGGTTCAATTTCCAGCAACCACAAAATGGCCCACAACTGTCTGTATGACTCCAGTCTCAGGAGACCAACACCCTCTGGACAGCAGGCATACATGTGGTTCAGACATACATGCATACAAGCAAAAGTCATACACAAATAAATTAGCTAATTAATTGATTTAATGTAATAATAAGTGTATGTAGAAAGAATGTTACTTAAATATATCACTTTAGGAATAAACCTGGTAGCACGCACACTAAAATCCTAGCTACTAGGGAGGCTGAGGCATGAGATTCTGTGAGTTTCAAGGTTTTCTTGGACTATAGATGAGTCAAAGAAAAAGAAAAAACTCTCTTTTCCAGATTGAAAATGATGAGAAATATCCTGAAATCATCTATAAAAAGGGGAAGTGCTTGAGATTGTTACATTTCAATTACATTAGTCTTGGAAGACATCTAAAGTAAAACTGAAGATGTGCTAACAAAGATATAAATATATTAACTCATAATGATATATATTTAAAGAAGTGAAGTAAAGCTATCCCAACAGCCTCCTAAAATGTTGTGTCTCAGGTTTCCTATACCACAGCCTACATTAATATATTCCAATTCCATTTACCTGATCATTACCCTACAGTTTGTTCAGCGGGAACCAACATACACTAATTACTTTGGCATAACCAAGTCCTATTTGTCCTTCGTTCCTTCCAGCAGGGACATATCATCAAGGGTGGCCATCAAAAGTGATGACCATCTTCACCTTACTGTCAATCATCCCAGAGTATTTACAGGAAACACCACTCAGTCTCATTAAGGCTGAAACTCAGGTACCCACCAGGAATCACACTTTAAACAGCAGGCTGCTTGGGTAAGATATGAGTCACTATGAATACTGTCCTGACTTTAGGGTCTTGTTTCAAAGCTGTAAATATCAGAAATTGCTCATTTAAATTCAGCATACACAAAGCAATAAAACAGGAGTATACAAAAAATACCGCCAAGAACTGAAGCACACAATCAATTTCTTCATTAGAAATGAAAAGTCTTGATCTTTTAAAGCTTGATTAAATTATTCTTTTAAAACTTGAATTTCTAACTTTAGTAGTATAATAAAAAAATATTCTATTCCTTTATGTGGAAAAAACTTTAGTCTTTTTACTTACAATACAAGAAATACATGGATGCTGTGAGTGCACTTGGTGGAGTGAAATACAAGTCTAAATTCTCCATCTCTCTGCACTATTCACCAAAGTAAGGAAAGTACTAGTCACTAAGACAATTCAAAGTTCTGACCCCCTTATACTTTATATCTTCTCTGAACTACCTAAAATCGAAGTAAACTGGGAACTAACAATGCTGAGATGTCCCTTCCTTGCCTTTTAAGTCAGCAAAATAGTGATAAAGCCCTCATTAGCAAGTCAAAGGAGCCTTCTACCTACTTCAGACCCATTTCCTCCTCTTGCTCTAATCTGAGGGGCCCCAGTGAACCCAACTGTGGAATGTGCTTTCCCTATGTACTGTCCTGGGACCCCAACCTGTGGACCAAGACCCCCTTTCACACGGTCACCTAAGACCATTTGAAAACACGGGTATTGACATTATAATTCATAACAATAACAAAATTACAATTAAGAGGTAACAACAAAAATAATTTTATGGTTTGGAGGGGGTCACCACACATGAGGAACTGTATTAAAGGGTCCGCAGCACTAGGAAGGCTCGGAACCACTAGTCTCGGCCATCCTTCTGTATTTATGCTTTGTTCAATTTCAAAACAAAAATACTGTATTTGCTAGGGTTTAAGATGAAAACACACACAAAAAAACTTAGAAATAATTAGCATTTAAAATATTTAGTCTCCCTATATAAAATCTGGAAGCCCATTAAATTCAAATCACATAGTTTGCAGACTAGAAACTCAAAATTATTGTGCCTTTATAGTTGTCATAGTTAAGACCTTGAGAGTGAGATAACCAACCTTATAAGATGATCAAAAGATCGCCAGCCACTCTACATGTGAGGGCACCTCCTAAAAAAAGGAGGAAGGAGATGCATACCAACCACCAAACTCTCCAGGGCCTTTACCTTTCCAGTCTCTACCATTATAAAGCTAATTTTCCCTGGTGTGTAAGTCAGCTCACGTGGCACTACGTTGCTACAGTTTGGGTAGATTAATCAACCAAGAAAGAAAACAAGATTCTAACATCTAAGATCAGGATGAGAATGAGCTGTTAGCACCATCTCACAGAAACAGGATGCTAATAAACATCATAAACAGCTGAGCTATAAAACAGAAGAAGTGGACTAAAATAACAATAGGGAATCCAAAAGCAAACAAACAGCCTCAGAGAAGCCAGATCCAGGCCTCACAGATGAACTGTACAAACACGTAAAGGATGCCAACTCTTTACACATGTTCTCCACAAAATAGAAAACTTTTCAATCCAAGAGGCTAAGATAGTCAATTTGTGTTTTGTTTTGTTTTATTTTTCAAGTTTTTTATGTAGCCCTGACCGTCCTGGAAGTTGATCTATAGAACTCACAGAGATCCACTTGCCTCAGCCTCCCAAATACCAAAACTAAAGGGATACACCACCACACCCAGGCTGCTAAGATGTTCTAATATCACCAACGACAGGAAAACTACAAAGCAGTGTCTTCCAAATACAGACAAAGCTAAGACTGGTTACAGGATATGGAACAACAGCAAAAAAAATCAATTGCATCTCTCTACATTTACTTTAGGGAGAAAATAAGATGGCACAGATATTTGCAGGAAAAAAATTATTTCTAAATAGATGTGTCAAAGTTAAACATAGAACTTACTTCTCACATCACAGGACACCATTAAAGGCCTGAAAGCAAGGTAAGCAAATGAAGAGTGGGGACCGATTCTCTACAGTTACAACACAACTAAAGACCCCAGATTCTCTCCTCCTAATAAGCCATTATTAACAGATCTTTTCAAAAAAAAAAAAATTATTGTGTTTTCTCCAAATCTACAAAAGTTCCTGTTTCACTCTCCCCTTCTCTGAGCATTTCCCATCTCAATGCTAGCTTGGGCCTCAGAATCTCAGGCAGCTCAAGGCTGCTTTTGACTAGTCTCTACCTCACAAAGGAAACAAGAGGATGTATGCAGTTCCAGGTGATAGGTGCTTGGTTAACAGGCACATAGCCCTGGTTGGATCCCCAGCATGCAAAGGTATTGAAGACAAGGGGACCAGAAGTCAAGATTATCAGTATTACACAGTATGAGTCCAACCTAGGAAAACACCCTATCTAGGGAAAAAACAAAAACAAACCAATTTTGAAGACTGCATTGAGCATGTGAGCTCAGTGACTGAGAGCATTTGCTGCTCTTGCAGAGGACCCAGGTTCAGTTTCCAGTATCCACATCATAGTTCACACCCATCTGTAACTCCAGTTCTAGGGATTCTAATGCCATCTTCTGCTATGAAGGTACGCTGCACATGGGTAGTGCACAAACATACATGCAAGCCAGTATTCACACATATATAATAAAAATAAATCTTTAAAAAATAATAAAGTAGCAGTTCTCACATTATCTCATTATGACTTCATGAGGAATTAAAATTACTAATACTGAAATCATCAAATTTTTAAAAAATAGCAAAGAATCTAGGGTCAGAGAACTGGAAAGATGGATCAGTGGTTAAGTGCACTGGCTATTCTTCAAGAGGACCCAGGGTCAGTTCCCAGCCCCTACATGGCAGTTCACAACTGTTTGTAAATTCAGTTTCAGAAAGTCTGATATCCTCACACCAATGCACATAAAAAATAAAATAAAATAATTTAGAAAAGAATCTAGGATCAATTTTTTTCAAATCAAACTATATATGTAAAACCAATTTAACTGGTTTTCATTAAAAGATGTTTTGAACACAACTATCAAATAAATTATGCAGTCAACATTTTTAGCAAATTAGTTTGCAATTCTTTCATCTAGATTTTTGAAAAGAAAATTACAATAAGACAAAATGAGTAACAGTTTAAAATAGAACACACTTTCAAAAAACACGACACTTTAAGGACCTTTTTACTAAATTAACTAATAGACTGCAAAGCAACACCAAAAATAGAGAAAAGAACAAAAAACAGTGACTTAAAAGTACAGCCTCTCATATCTAATACTCTGCATTTTTTCCCATGGGATTTCTTTCTATTCGTTCATAGTTCATTACTGCCAGAAAATGCCTGCTGTGTTAAAAACACCACCTAAAATTATATACCATTCACTGCATTATCCTATACCTTCTTTTGTTCAGATCCAATTAGCATCAGCCTACCTCTCATGTATCAAACATCGAGCTGAACACATTAATGCCTTCAGGAAAGATTAGACAATGGCAGCATTCCCTTAGTGATGCTGGGAGATGTTCATAAGAGAGCACTGTGTAAACAGACCATTCATCTTCCAACCTAACTTTCTCAAGCTTGGTTTTAATCTATTTGTTGACCAGCAATAAGCCTGGCAATCTTGTTCCGAGGCTTGGGGAGACAGAAGAGGGGATAGTTAAGACATTTTAATACTTTCATTGTGTTTGTGCTGAGAGTGAAAAATTAAATAGCTTTGAATTTTGAATATGCCTTTTGTAAGTGAAGGAGTAATCAAGCAAGTATCCTTCACTTCTATCCTAATGGACCCAATTAGATCCTGACTGAAACTAAGTAAAGATATACTCACGGAACTGGCATCAACATCACTGTGGATGGCAACTGTCTTGATGCCCATCTTCTTGCAGGTTTTTATAACCTGGTCAAAACATATCATCTATTAACCATGATCCATATGCAAAGGGACTTTAATCCATTTCAGAGCAAAATAGAAAATAATTTAAATTCTACTCACCCTACATGCAATTTCTCCTCTATTAGCAATAAGAATTTTATCAAAAGTCTGACAAGAGACAAAAAAGAAAATTGTTACTCTTACTTTGGGACCAAAAAACAACAAGATTTTCACAATTAACAATAAATATGTTTTTAGTAAACATTTACTCTCTAAAAAAAATATTAAATACCGTAAATAATATGTTCATTTACAACCGGAAAGCAATTAAATTCATCTGGTAGGATCTGGCCCTTGGTTAAAGCATCAATTGACTAGATTAGTTTATTCAGTAACTAAACTATACTAATTGCCACAGAATAACATGCTTACCATATTACAAGGTTCTGGATTCAACTCCAGCACTTGCTGTTCTTACAGAGGACCAGTCTCAGTGCTCACAACCATCCAGAACTCCAGTGCCAGAAGACCTAGCATCCTTTTCTGACTTTCTTGAGTACCAGACACAATGTGGTTACACATACATACATGTGTGTAAACAGTCACACACATAAAGTAAAAACAAAATAGAGGGTATTCATACATCTTAGGAAAGATAATAATTCTTACACAGAAAGATTAAAATATCAAAACTGGAAAGACTTAAAGTCTTGATTTAACTTTTATAATCACACATGGCTTATTCTACTAGGCAGCCTGAAATCATCCTTGCTGCCTTAAAAACTGGTAAATTCCTAACAATGAAAATCTGAACCAGTCAGTCTTGATCACATAGAGTCTTAAGGTAATCTATATTATGAGGTCATCAACCATTCTTTGTCAAAATGGTCACAATATATTCCTATTAAACAGTATTTCTTTCCTAAAAAACCACACTAACAGGAGTGGTGCACTTGAAACAGTTTTACCTAGCACTAAACAGACTGCATCTGGTAGAAATGCTGGAATCACTGCTGTTATATGGTAACACATATAACATCCTGGGGACACAGGATGTATTATAAAGTATTATCAAATCATAAGAACATAGTAAAAGTCCCTTTTACTTCCTGTTCAGTGGTGACTTCAAGTCAGTCTGGAGCCAAGCTGCTCAAGATGGAAACCAACAATTCCACATGATCTCCTACCCTGGATTCCTAGGGTAGGAGATCAATGAAGCACCTATCACTGAAGCTTATGAGGATGGCACAGTAGCCTGAAGGTCAGTACACTCTGAAAAAGTGTTAGCTCTCGTGACTGGTATTCATTCCTACAGCCCTCATGCCGAAGTGTCTACCCAGCAAGAAAACTTGGAAAATCAATATTTGCATCTGACACATTTTCTATATTCAAGCATTGTACAAATTTAATAAGATCAACCTTCCAGTCATAAATTTTCTTTTAAATAAATCAGACACATAGATGCCTCAAAAATTTTTTAAAATTTATTTATTTGTATGTATATGAATGTTTTCTCTGAATGTGTGTATATATATGCATGCATATGCCTCGGGACTGTGGAGGTCAGAAGAGGATTTCAGATCCTCTGCAAGTAGAGTCACAGGTGGTTCTGTGATTCAGGGAAACTGAGCCTGGGACCTCTGAAATAAGAGCTCCTAACAGCTGAGCCAGAACTCCAGCCCCATCAGAAATTCTAAAGCATTGAAAATATGCCCTGGTCCTTGTCCCAAAAGCAATCATGTTGTAAGGATACTCTTCCAGACACTCTTCAAGAATATTCCACACAGGAGTAAGCTAACTTTGAACTCCCTCTCTGAATCAACTATTATCAGTACCAACTGATGAATGGACAGCACAGGACAATCACAACCAACTGTGCTAAGTGATGCTAAAGCTGTGTCCAGGACACTGGGTGCAGTGGTATCATGAATAGGATATATAAAGGCAGCTATGCTAAAGAAATAGGGTTGCCCCAAAAAGCTATAGGGGATTTTTAGTTTGGCCTAAACATTTGATAAAATAGGGGACTGAGGACTTAGTGCCTTAAGGACCAAAGACTTTATGCTCTATGTAGAGAGCCACAGCTAAAGCAGTACTCTGAAGAAAAACATAAAAGCACAACCAAAACCCAGGAGCCTGAATCCTTGAAAACAGAGAAGCTTCTAGGTACCAGACGAATTGCTCTGTAGCTTCACTAATGATGATACAAAGTTTCTCAAAAGCTCTTCTTAATCATCCTCTCTACACTTTTCCTTCTTTCCTGTTCTCTGTGCTTCACCAATCGCTACCAAGACTATAGACTACCACTGACTTATCTCTCCATTCAGAGAGCATGAGAAGAAATGAGCTCATCATGTCTCCTGTGTACTACTCCATGGCGGAACAAAAGCAGAACTCTAGACAGAGTCAGTCACTGGATGCTTCTGAGCAGCAGTACAGCATGCCAAGGGAACTACTCGAAAGACCCACATTCTATACAGTTGATGTCAGAGAACATCATGATTGACATGAGGAGAGTACTACAATGCAAGTGCTCTTCAGTGAGCTTATAAAAATCACAGCTATCATGGTGCTGACCCACACTAACTTAGAGCCACTCAAACTTCCTGCTCTCAACCAAACAATCAACAAATTAAATCTTTATTTTAATGAGCAAACATGAAACAAGCTGACATGTTAAAACTTAAAAACCTTTGTATGAACAAGCATGGCTGTACACACCTGTAATTCCATCCCTGAGAAGGGAGGAAGGTTGTAGTCTGAGAGCACCCTGGGCTACATAATCAGACCACATCTCAAACAAGCAAATAAATACAAATACCTTATCGTGCATATTTATACAAATAGATGCATTTTACCAAGAAATAAATTTTCCCTACCTTAATTTTGACATGATATTAGTCACTAATAAAATGTTCAATAAAGAAATCAGTGGTTAGAAACATGGCTCAGTTGGTAAAGCACTGAGTTTAAATCTCTTACAACCACAAAAACAACAGACGGTTCCTTGAGACTTGGCCACTTGGTGCCTGTAAGACCAGTGCAGTGAGAAGCAGAGATGGGAGATCCCTGGGGCTGGCTGCAAACCTAAGTGTAGGTTCAGGGAGAGACTCTGTCTAAGGGGTTAAGTTAGAGAACATAGAGCAGGACACCAGATGTTCTCCTCTGACCTCCACCAGTGCATTACACATGTGCACACATGCACACATGCACACACATGCACACAGTGCACACACGCACACGCTCACACACGTACACACATGCACACAGTGCACACACGCACACGCTCACACATGCACACACATGCACACACATGCACACACGTGCACACATGCACACAGTGCACACACGCACACACATGCACACGCTCACACATGCACACACATGCACACACGTACACACATGCACACAGTGCACACACGTGCACACATGCACACAGTGCACACACGCACACACATGCACATGCTCACACATGCACACACATGTACACATGTGCACACGTGCACACATGCACACGCGCACACATGTAAAAGAAAAGAAAAAAGAAGCCTGTGATACTTCAGGAAGATAATAAATAATTACAATATCAATAAAATGCAGTCAGTCCACTGAAGATCATATGGCAACAAGAGAGTAAGACCATTCTAACTTAGCTATTGAGAGTGTTTTTAAAATACTTACTTTTTCTTTAGGGTCATATCCCATAGAACTGAGACTTCGGGACTCCACTAAGCACTGTTGTGAATAGACTGGAGCATACTATTGAAAAATAGAAAAAAGAGAAGCAGTTAGTGTTTTATCTTTTTTCAGAGTACTTCTTCCAGTTTGCTTCTACCTAAGCTTTTCAGTGTACATATGCAATGCTAATATAACTTAGTTCATAACTGTAGACATGTGTGAGGAGAAGAAAGCATGGAAAGGGGAGGTGAAGCATCAGAGGGAGTACAGTACTGGGCCAAGGAGATCGCCAGCATTTCTGAACCTACAAACTGACAGCGCAAGATATATCGCAAACCGCAGTGAACTTCACAGAATTTAAAGTGAGAACTAGGTGTGCATTTGGAGCATCCATCTAACATTCTGAAGGCCCTAGGTACTGTGCCTTAAGGCACTTCGACTTCTCAATTCTAACAATAATAACTAAAACAGTCTTCCCTTTTTATTTGATGTCATGACCTTTTTTCTGATGGATTAAAAATTCAAAAATAACCAAATTCACTTCTTAATGCCTTGAGACATAAAGAAAATTAGCAATGAAAATTGTAACACACATGGAATGGATGCCTTTATTACTGGCTTGGGTTTGGTTTTTGGTAGAAACAGGGCTCACTGTGCAGTCCTGGCTGAACTAGAACTCATTCTGTAGACCAGACTGGCCTCAAGCTCTCAGAGATTAGCCTGCCTCTGCCTCCTGAGTACTAGAATTAACAGTGAACACTGTTAATTACATGGAGCTGAAGGTCTTTAATAAACCTTGTACAAGTATCTTTCATATGTTACTTTATGCTCTCTTTATAGGAATGTCTATTTAAATTCTATATCAATTATTCAAATTGGTTTTCCGTTTGTGTGGCGGGATTAAGGTGTCAGCCGATAAGGTCAGAAGACACTTGTCCAGGAGCCCGGGACCCTGGAGGGGGTGTGGCCAACCTGGAGGGGGTGTGGCCAACCCCATTGATAAGTGGCTGCTGGGACACGAGGACTCTCTCTTCCTGGTTCCTGACTGCTGGCTGCTGGAGAGACAGGATCAGAATCCATCGTCCTTCCATCGTGCGTCCATCGCTTGGATACGCCAGTCCTTGTGCCACTATAAGCTGTTACTAATATCATGAGTGTTGATTTATATTCTAATAAATATTAATTTTGGACTGGTGCCTTGTAAGTAAAACTCCGCCTACATCTGGCACCCAATGTGGAGCGATTATCCACTTAATGCCTGAGAAAGTTTAAAAAGGGTTTTAGCAGAAACTGAGCAAAGGCAGCTTCCAAATTGTGTATACTAAGCGGTCTCAGGTGGCAGGTCTGTGGGTCTCAGACCTCTGGCTGCCCAGGACCCAGAAACCCCGAGACTACAGATGGCGCCCAACATGTTTTGTTTTTCAAAACAGGGCTTCTCTGTGTAGCTCTGGCTGTCCTGGAACTCACTCTGTAGACCAGGTTAGCCTCAAACTCAGAAATCCAAGTGTGGGAGTAAAGGGATGCACCACTACACGGCTCAAATTGGGTTTATATTCATTGTTGTGCTATAAGGGTTGTCAACATATTCTAGACTCATACCTTCATTAGGTGTATAATCACAATTAGTTTATCGTATTCTATGTCTGCTTTTCACTTTCTACATGTCCTTTGAAGCTTAAAAAAGTTACTTATGATTAAATCTAACTCCTTGTTTGCCATTTGTATCTTTTTAAGTCACGGCTAATAAACTACTCTCTAATCAAAAAGTCAAAAAAGAAGAAAAGTTACATACCAAGTTTTGCGAAAATGATTTATTGGGACTGCAAGATGGCTCTGGGGGATAAAGGTGCTTATTGTGCACTTCTGAAGACCTGGGTTAAATCCCTAGAATCCATGGTAGAAGAAAAGAAGTAACTTCTGCAATCTGTCCTCTGATCTGCATGTGATGTGAAGTAGGCAGAGGAATTAGAGCATAGGGAGGAGAAGGAGGGTGGAGTTAAAGGAGACACAATCCAGCTGCCCAAGAATCAACATGTAAGGAACACAGGTGAGCCACAGGCCACATGGCAGGCCAGATTAATGGAAATGGGTTGAGTTAAGATGAAAGAGCTAGCTAGCAATGTGCCTGAGCCATGTGGTTTTTTGGGACTTTGGGACTGCTGGTCTGAACTGTAGAGCTAGGTACATGAACGGACATGCACAAACAGAAAACAGACTTACAACTGACTCATCTAGTAGCTACTGGCAGAACTAGCTACAACATGGAGGGCTGGGCATAAAAGAGCAGAGGTATCAGCACTGTCCTCAGGAACAGTCTAAAAAGACGCTCACACAAGACACTGGAGGTTTGCAAGGGTTTAAAGTGAAGTTAAACACACAGACTTTTTAAAGGATAAAGTCTCAAACTGCAAAATGTAATCTCTATATGAAATAGGAGACATGAAAGAGGCAGCTTATTAGTTAAAGCCTTTACACTACCTTGAAAAGAATGAGATGTGAACAGGAATAAGATTAACTGCATTACGTCCACATTACAGACCGAGAGCACACTTCATCTCCTTCTGCATTCCCCAAATCCTCCTAGACCAGAAACTTGAGTCCTACCAGTTTCCAATTTTTCAAAGGTCAGAAGAGCTAGAAAAATTTATTTTTAATTAAAAGATAAAAACAGTGCCATCTTCCACATTGAAGTTAGAGCCTATTGAAAACGATTATTTTGATGAAAAGGAGGTAATGTACCAGAAGGTCCTATCCCCTCCATGTTCAAATAAATATTCAGCCATCTAAACTTTCTTTGAGCTAACAATTTTTTATTTTAAAAAAATGGAAAATAAGTTTTCAAAGAGCCAAAAAATTTAACCTTCTACTGCCCTCAGCTGAATTGCTACATAAAGTTCAATGTCACAACAAATTTAGTAACAAAGATAATATTTCTTCCTTTAAAAAGAAAACTGCATGGAGCCTCAGCCAGCTCTAAAAACAAATCTTAAGTGCAGAAGCTATTTGGGCATTTCTCACATCTCTGAGCTAACCAGCAGCCTCTACAACTTCTCCCATGAAGCAGAAGTCCTGGCACTTTGACCAGTTCTTCCTGATACTATAGTCACACATGGTCTACTAAAGCAGTGTGCCAACAGTCTCTTAAAAATAATATTTTAGTCAGGCCATGCCTTTAATTCTTTAAGCAGAGGCAGGAGAATCTCTTGAGTTACAAGGCCACCCTGTTCTACAGAGTGAGTTCCAGGACAGCCAGGACTACACAGAGAAAGCCCGGGGGAGGGTATCAATTTTTTTTTAATTTTTATGGAATGTGTCTTGATCACATTCTCCCTACAGCTCCTTTCAGATTCTCATCTTTCCCAACTTTGTGCTTTTTTTTTACTGACCATTTCACACCAAGGTGCCCCTGTCTTCTGTCTCTTATCTCCCTGCCCCTCCTCCTGGGTGTTCCCTAAGTGTAAGGTTGTGTAATAAATATCTTAACTGGGGTCAAATGCCCCAAGGGCAGTTGATCGCCACAATTTGACCATTTGTGGCTTTCTGTAATGGCCTCTGATGTTGTGGGGGGTGAGAATTGCACTTCTCTGTGGGTATAAGGACAAGATCGAGAATACAGGTAAGACATTTACTGGCTTAGGAAAGTGGCAGTACTAGATTCTCCCCTAAGACTCATGACCTTACTAGCTACAAGTAATTAGCTAAGTTCACAATGCCAGGCATGATTTCTCTTCTACTGAGTAGGCCTTAAGTCCAATTAGGCAACTGTTGGTTACCCCAGGATATAAGTGCTATCATTGCACCTTTGAAATATCTTTTATGTAAGGCAAAGATCACATGGTGCCTTTAGCCACTAACAAATCAATCATACTGGGGCAATAGATAAAGCCCCAAGGCCACCCAGCCTCCCCAGGTGCTTACCTAGTATTCATGAGAGCCAGGTTCAATCCAAATCACACAAGATATGGATTGGTTCCCTCACTTCTGATAAGAGACACCAAATGACACTGCTCAAGAGATTCACAGACATTCTCAGCATCACAGTGATTTCACTTAAAAGAGTGGGAATAAATGATGCTTTCTGTCAATTCCAACTGTCTTTGTAAAAAGCAAAGTTCTGACAAGAGTTTCCTAAGAGAATGGGTTTTAAGACTTTGTAGTAGGTAAGAATTTCTAGATTCCAGACTACCCAGCTATTACTCTTGAGTATTTATATTTATACCCAAGATACTGACATGCTTACATGGAGAGTGATACGTCAGTCTGTTCAGTGGAACATAAACTGTGCTGGAGAAAAATAAAAGTTGCTGCTTATGAAGTAGATAAATAAAATGTAATACAGTTGTACAGTGAGGTATTCTCTAGCAGCTAAGTGCAGCAGTTCAAATCTATGTAATAACAGCAAAAGAAGAAAATTATCAGGGAAGAACAGAGTATAATGATCCTGTGTGGATTTGAATGGTTAGCTTATCAACCCTAGTACTAAAAAGCACTGGCTATGGGCAAACCCTTTTCTCTAAAACCCTCAAGCATTAATTCTGGGTATGTGAATCAGTTCCCAGAAGTGGTTACTGATATTGGTGGGAACAAGGGAGTTCCACAAAAAGCAAACATGGCCAAGTAGATTAATAAATGATACAATATAAATATCCATTTTTCATTAAAACAAAAGCTTCCTGGGATGTGGGGGAACAATGACAAAATGCAAAATGATGCTTATATGTTAGGGAAGAGGTGTCCAGAATGCAGTTTTCCAAATAGGAGAGGAAGGAAGGCACCTAAGGACCAGCCCAAGCTCACCTGATTTTTCAGCTCAAGCCACCCATTTAAACACTTCTGCCCCCAAGGCTCTTCACTGAGGAGAACTGCTATTATTCAAAATAAGAATTTTACCATGTGCACATGAGCCACCAGGAGTTACAGGAAGCATGCAGCTTGTTCTGACTGAACACAACAGTCAGGGTGGTGAAGTGATACCACTGCTGAGCCTCTATGACAGTAAACAGCAGAAAATACAAAAGAGCTTATGTGATTCTGAAAATATGAACATGCACTATTCTAGAAAACTCTCAAAATAAAAACCGTGGGTGCATTGCACTCCATGGGTCCAAAAACAATGGATTTGGCTAAACTTGGCCTTAAAGAACACTCCAGATATCTCTAAGTAGTAGTTAATCTCTGAAGAATGTTTGAGCCAGCTAAATCTGTGTATTATGTACTCTCAAGAAAAGATCTGTAATGTAAAACTAGACTTAAAAACACCTATACCACACAGTTCAAGAATTAACCAAATCTATTACAAGTTACTCATGAACTAACAGAAGAAAATGTAACAGAATGGGTAAGTGAATACAATGGTTTGGGGATCTTTATCTCTTAAACGTATTTGGTTATAAGATCTAAGAGACTGTATTTTGCCAGTTTTGTAAGAGATAGATACACAACAGAGAAGATACAATTTGTAGACATTTGGAGTCACAATAACGTAACCCAGCATTTGAAAAAGTATGGATGCCCCTGGTTAGCCAGTAACTAGATAGAGAAATCATTAAAGGAGATAAAACTACTCAAGAAAAAACAAGGGCGTAAGTGTGGGAGCCTTCCCATTCACCATCTGAAACTGCGTGTCTGAACTGGATTGGTTCTGTTTGTTCACCCCCAACAAGACCTTCATAGATTAAATGAAGAACCAAGGTTAAACACAATTTTTCTTAAAACCACAACATAAAAATCATTTTTTTAAACAGAGAAAACAAATTTAGCAAAATTCTTTCTTAAGCATAGAAATAAAGCAGTTACAAGCTCAGTCCAGAATTCGTTTCTGGTACTTCCTAGCATGGGATCTAGATGTACTGACACATATCTGTCATTACAGCTACTTAGGAAGCTGAAGTAGGAAGATCTCAAGGTCAAAGACCCTGAGTGCAACTTTGTCTGCCTCAAACAAGCTGGAGTATTTATAAACTAAAGCTCCCAAGAAAAAAGCTGCACCTACATTAGAGATTCTAGAAGGGAGCAAGCAACAGAGCTCCATGTACACCTGCTGACAAGCTGGATCCCTGGGCTACACATGGAGAAAGGGGAAAGCCAATGCCTACAAGCTGTCTTCTGACCCCCCCCCCCACACACACACACACTGCATGCAAGCAACCACACACAAAATAAAGAAAGAAAAGACTTTAAAAAAAATTCTACAGCTCTATTAAGGGTTTCATGATTGGAATCCTGCAGATGCAGAACTATCTTTGGCTGACTTTAATCTCGTTAACAGTAATTTAACACTCATACTCACCTTCTGAATCTCGCCTAACACTTCAACATCAGCTAAAACCTTCAGAAAATGTTAAATTGGCTAGCCAATAGCTTCCAAAACCAAGACTAAGATGGTCCTCAAGTAACATCTGAAAACTACAGCAGATACTTTCTCATTCTTCTTTACCTAACATACTCAATTTCCTCACCAACATATTTGGCTAATGCCAAATATGCAACTTTCTTTTGTGCTGTGTTTTGTTATAAAGTTTATATAACTACAGCCATTGTTATTTGGGGCAACCTGAAACCATGTCCCAAGTCATGGTCATTCGTATGTGACTCCAGATACTATGTCTTACTCCCCTTGAAAAAGAACTTTGCATCAACACACACAGCTATGTGGTAGAGTGTTTGCCAAACTACAGAGAGGTCCTAGGTTCAATTTCCAGTACCACACAACTACACTTAAAACAACTATGAAAACTACTATGGCTAAAAAATAAAATAGAACAAAAAATAACAACAGCACACAGATGTGACGTGGCCATCAGGCAAGGCATGGGCTGATGCTTAGTCCTACTGCATCAAAAGTCATGAAGGCCGGAAAAGTCACACTATCTCCCTCATTCCCAAGAGACTTGTTATAAAAATTAGATGAGTCTTTACAGATGTCAAGTATCCCCTAAAAGTAAGATACCATACAAAAAACTCAAAGTGCCCACTTTGTCCTCAAAAAACTAAGCCACTTAAGAGTTGACATAAGAATAATGTTACCCATTGAACAAATCTCAACCTGACACTTTTCAAGTGCACAGGAAATGTCTTCATGTGCAAACCAAGTCATGCCTGCTAACAGCACTAAATAAGAGTATGCTTACCTAATACAGTCTTGTCTGCACACAGCAAGTTAAAACTCCCTCCAAAATAAAAAAACTGAGGAAATGATAGTGCCTTTAGAAAAGCTACAGTAACTTATGCACTGACAGAAAGCAAGAAAATAAATATCCTTTGACAATAAAATAAATATTTTGGGGTTGGAGTTGTGTGTTCCTGTGAGTAAAAGCAGTTCATCCACTAGCAATCACCTTGAAGAACACTTTCCACATTAGTCTACCCAGATCAAAACCATATAACATACCTACAGCAGCACTTAGGTGAACAGCACACAAAATTAAAACAATTCCACAGACAGCTAATATCTTGCCCAGAGAAGAAACACAAGCTGATGCTTCATGACTTCATGTCTTGTCGACAGAAGGTCCTCTCCTCAGAATTTAGTTCAGGGGACTCAGAAGCACTAGCTGAGGACTGACTTCAGCATCTCCACAGACCATCATGGCCTTCTGAGGGACACATAGCTCTTCTAAGTCCCATCCTAAGGCAGAACAGCTCCCATTTGAGGACAGTCAAATCAGGAGATTCTAAGGGTTCTGCCTCCACACTCAGCTAGGAACATGAGGAAATTATATACTCATCTACCCCCTTAGACTCCTACCATGACACTCCCTAGGCCACCTGTACCACAAACACCCAAGGAGCCACCCAGACCCTCCTCACCAAGCATGCCCTGGCTGCTCTGACACTGGAAACTCACCTGGCCCATCATCATGGCCACTTTTTTAAATGTCTACTGATTTAATTTTATGTGTATGTGTTTGTGCCTGGATGTGAACATTCATGTGTGTGATGGGGCCTTCAGATGTCAGATTCCCTAGAGTTGCAATGGCTGTAAGTCACCATGTGGGTCCTGAGACCAAACCTGTCCTCTACCAAAGCAGGTAACCACTGAGTCACCTCTCCAGCCCCCACAACTATTCCCAATCCCAAAAGTTCCTGCCTCCCAAGCCTGCAACAGGACTACTAGCCCAGTGTTCAAAGAATTAGTCCTCTTACCTCAGGTAGAGCCAGTTCACTGGCTCCATCTGCAAAGAAGCATGATGTGGCGCGGCAGCCAGCATCTGCTATGTGCTGAGCATGTAAAATGGGCTTGATGGCACCTAGTCTGAATCCAGATGTAGTCCAAGAATTAACTCAGACCATTAGAGACCAGCTCCATGATCCACTCAAGGGTAATAAAAGAAATTTCTCAGAGTATTCAGGGGATAGGAAACTTTATCTGAGGATAACTGAGCATAAATCTCTAACTGACTGGTAAAATAAGGAAACCTACACGCCTTCTGATGGTGACTTTTGCTTTTACTTAACAATGGTCTCTGACTCTGTGTCTCTGTTCAGCTACATATTTCTACACCTCTGCAATTCTCTACACACAACTACATATCTTTCTTTACATACGTGTGGCAATACATCTCTATACACAGTGACATCTATTTTCACATGTCTATACATCTTTGTTTTACATACATTTCTACATCTCATTTTATACAATTTCATCTTTCTTGCCTCCACACTTACAAATCTTCATAAAACTATAGCTACTCATCTCAAATACACAGCTCTCTCACCATACAGCTCTTTGCACAGTTCCTATATGTATCAGCAATAACTCTTTCTCACAGCTTTATCTCTCCCCTGCACACATACTTCTTCTACATCACTCACTCTGTGCTCACTCTCTCTCATCCATCCATTCTCTCCATCTCTCTTTAGGCTTCTTTTACTTCATCTCTTACTCAGCACATTCGCTCACACTCTGCACAGCTTCACCCCTACATTACTGCTGCTCTTACACACTCTCATTCACACACACTCATCCCTCCTTCTCTCTTCCCCCTACACTGCTGCTGCTCCCTACATCCTGAGTCAAACTCTGGACAATTATATATTTCCAGGGCCCAACCCAGTCTCATAACACATGAAGTCATACAGTTTTTCTCAGGCTAGTAAGGTCACAAAATCAGCCAGTGTAAATGCTTGGCCTCACACATAACTTTTTCCCAAACAGAAAATGACATTGAAATTCAGGACTTAACAACAGTACAGGTTGAACCATGAGTGGTCAGGGTACATGCAAAAGTCAGCTATTTCAAGGGCGGGTGGGTATGTCTCAAAACAGACTGGCCTAAATTTAGCAATAAATAACACCTGTGAAATTAATCTTTACATATTTTCTGCAGGAGTGGGTCTGTTTGAATTTGCTCTGAAGTCTAAAATTAGTTGTCTCTGAGGCTGAAAATACTGTTACTTTCCTATGTCAGTAAAGAAGAATACTCTGGTATTATTTCTATATACATCAGAAATAATTTTCTTAACTATCACAAGTGTGCCCAAAGATGTAAAACACACCACACTACCAATGGGCTGTGGAAAGAAACAGTTGTTCTTATCAGGGAGGCATAGCAGTGACACCCAAGAAACTTACAGGCAGAAAACAACTGGTCACCAACAGTTGGCAACCGAATGGCTCTGCCAGGTGAGGCTACCCATCAGGGAATTATACACCTGGTGAGTCAACTTGTTAAACACTAGTTGTCACCTGCTGTATACTCCCATGGCTCTCACCAAAGAATAAATTACACACTTGATCTTGAAGACAATTACCTGATAAAAATCACAGGAAGCCATTCTTTTGAATAAGTTTTTGCTCCAGGTTGCAAATGAGCAGAGCTAAAATTCAAAGTCACACAATAAAGGCTCAAGCTAAAACTGTTTTATCTTTCTGGAAATCAGGACTTCATAGGTAAACGCTTTGGAAGAACAGTTCTAACTGCCATAATAATGAAGCTCTTGGGACTTACTCCTCACACAAAAGTTAGCTATTTTTCCACTGTTCTGTCATGTGCTTTCTTTCTCAACCTTCCTAATGCCACAGTAGCTGTACAGGTCCTCATGATGTGGTAACCACCAACCAGAAAATTATTTTCACTGCTACTTCATAACTATAGTTTTACTAGTGTTATGAGTCATAATGTAAATATTTTGAGACAGGTTTGCCAGAGGAGTGGCGACCCAGAGGCTGAGAACCACTGCTCTGAACCCACCTTCCTGCTCTCAACGCTGGGAACACTAACTTTGTCTTATAGAGCAATGCTTGACTCTATAATTGAAATTGAAGCAAAAAAGATCATAACTTTTTAGGGGGGGGGCAGGGAGAAGTCTCACTCTGTAGCCTGGAACTTGCTTGCTAGGTATACTATATTACTCTCAAACTCACAGAGGTTCACATGCCTCTGCTTTTATTTAATCTTTTATTTAATCTTTTAATTTTTCCATAGACATACCAAAAAATAAATAAGGCCCAGTATGCAATTTTTAATGTTTTCAAGATCAAAGTTAGTCTTTTTCCTTTGTGTGAATGTATGCATAGTATATGGATATACACGTTTATGTACATGCATGTGTGCATATAGATGCATGTACATATGTGTGTACGTGTGTAGAAGACAGAGGTGGATGTCATGTTTCTTTCTTCAGTGCCTTTCTACCTTATTTTTAGGATCAGATGTCACGGAACTGAGAGTTCATCCAGCAATACGGTTACAGTCACACACTGTCAGGTGCTGCACAGACTAACAGAACTTCTTGTGTTGCACAGCAGACACATTACCCACTGATCCATGTTCTCAGCTCAAAATGTTAATATTGATTTCAGTTCTTTTAACGTTTAAAATGCAAACGCTAACGGTGTTTTACTCGATTTATAACTCACCTTACACAGTGTGAGAACTTTCAAAGCTCCACTCTCAGGTAGTGGCTCTCAAACTGCAGAATGTATCTGAATTACAGAAAGATCGCTGAATGAAAGATAGCAGGAGTCATCCCAGAGCTTGGCCTCTGCAGGTCTGGGGAACAGCCACTGCAGAATAACCCTTCCATCACACTGAAGGCCAGTGCTCTCCAGGCCTCCCTGCGGATGACTGACAGGGGTCTGCAGGGAGGGATGCTGGCTCAGTGTTTCCTCCTGTTCTATCCACTATTCTTCACTCCTTTTTACACTCATCTACTGTATTGTTTCTGGGCTGTGGTCCAGACCTGCAGACCCACAGAAACACACAGATGCTTGTATTAATTTTATGCTCATCGGCCTATGACTCTGGCATATTGCTAGCTAGCTCTTGCTCTTAAACTAACCCATGATTCTTATCCTGTTCAGCCATGGGGCTCAGTACCTTTTCTCAGAGCGGCATAGATGTCCTCTGCTTCTTCTGGCTTGTCTGGCAACTCTGTGGCATCTCTGCTCTGTTCTTCCTGTTTCCAGAGTTTTCTTAGTCTGGTAGCCCCACCCACACCTCCTGTCTGCCTTTGGCCAATCAGCATTTTTATGAAGCTAGTAGGCAGGACAATTATTTACAATGCAACAACATACTCCCACAACTTTTCCATTTTTTTTTAAAACAAGAACCCCAAATCTAATTTCCTTTGTATAGTCATTTTTTCCACCATTATCTATAACAACTTGTAACCAACATTGTAAACAAACATAAACATCCACAATCCATTTTTTAGGAATGTGGGCATAGTTCTCTAGGCTACTTCCTGCTGAATAGGGGTTATGGCAATCCCATGGGGACTTAAAGAAAAATTTAGGATTATGGACAAGTCTTTAGTGGAGCAGTCTGTAAAGCTGGGTCAGCTCAGCCAGTCTCCTTGAAATTGTTCAGGATACAGAGCTCAGGAAACTCAACAGAGGTGCTCTGAAATGCTGAATCATCTGGGCCATCTGTTTGCACTGGAGACTTTTCAGGGGGTCTTCCTCTATCAAACCTTATTTTCTTTAACCAGGAATAAATCCACAGCCTATAATTTCTGTGAAATAAAAAGAAAACCTCTTCTACAAAGTAGCATATCTTTTCATTTCAATTTTAAAGGCAACTCATTCACAAAATACATAAATTGGATTAATCCAGCAGCATTTATAATCAAATGTCTTTTAGCAGCTTTTACTAAGTCATTTTCAGTCAAAAAAACTTAAAGACAAGACAATAGCATCCAGTATCCAGAATGGTTTGTATTTTTATGTGTCTTATTAATATTTCTTTTTTACTCTATTCTCTTTTAAGGACTTTATTCTTTTTCCTTTTTTATTTTCTCTCTCAAGCCTACGTATATTTTTTTTTAACACACTCTAAGTCATTTAGATTTTTTTTAATCTGTCTTTACTATCATCTCTTATCTTTTTCTGTTTCTGACCACATCTTTGCTTGGCTAGGGTGGATGACTCCAACCAGCTCCCTCTATTTCTTTGTTTCTGACAATACTTCTAATCTGCCAAGGTGTAGCTAAGGATTAAAGGCTTGGCTAGAATGGCTGACTGGCTTCACCCAGCTCCTAGTCTAGCTTCATACAATTTAGCTTTTTAGGTGAGGTACTGCTAGGACCCACAATTACCACTCTGGGAAATTTTAGGGTCCACATAATCATCAAGTAAAGCACTGCCATCTGCTGCTCATGAACTCCATTTAAGTATTTGGCAGCAGGGCCCCTTAAAAGACAAGTGTTTTGCCTCTAAGGCTGAATTAGGAAGCTTCTCTTAAAAAAGCCAAGCCTCCGCTTGCCTCCAGCAAACAGAGCTGATCTGAGAAAACACCAACACTAAGAAGCCATCTTTGACTCTGTTTCCTTTCTATCCTTACTAACAGAAACCTTAACTCCACCATATACAGCTCATTGTTTACACTGAGGCTCAGGAACTGGCCTTGTTCAGCTTAAGTTCCATGCAGCAAACACGCCATTTTGTAGTTTAATCTCATACACCACTCAGTTTCTTTACCACACATCTTGGAAACTGTTTTTGGTTCTGATTCTGTGCTCTAGAATCCTTTCTAAGCTCTCTCCAGCTTTATGTGGGTGTATATCATCCACATTGGCCACTATTTGTTGTATTATGTTTCTGGCCTGGGGTCCAGACCCGCAGAAACACACAGATGTTTGTATTAATTTTATGCTGATGGCTCTGGCATATTGCTAGCTAGCTCTTACTCTTAAATTAACACATGATTTTTATCCTGTTCAGCCATGCAGCTCGGTACCTTTTCTCAGAGCAGCATAGTTGTCCTCTGCATCTGATGGCTTATCTGACATCTCTCTGGCATCTCTGCTCTGTTCTTCCTGTTCCCAAAGTTTTTTTATTCTGGTAGCCCCGCCCACACTTCCTGTCTGCCTTTGGCCATCAGCATTTTTATTAACCAGTAGGCCAGACAATTATTTACATTGTAACAACATAATCCCACTACAATCACCTACCCTTCTCATATCCATCAACCACTTTCACAGAACTGTTTTCATACAACCAGACTTTTCAAAAAGTATCAAGTTCACAACAACCAGCTAGAGGGAAAATATCTCCCCATCTCAAAAAAAAAAAAAAAAGGTAACAAATCACCTCTTAATTGCTAGTTGCTTTTGGGTTTTGTTTTGCTGTTACTGTTTCACTGACATATAAAAACAATATGAAAAACTGCAGTATCACATTTACAAAGTCACAGGGGTATTTCAACCATGTAGTGCTATGACAACACCTGACAGGCTCTTGCTATGTAGCCCTGACTACCCTAATATTACACTGTAGTTCAAGCAGACCTTGAACTCAAAGCAATCCCCATCTTAGCTTCCCCAGTGCTGAGTATTACAGCAAAGTTCCACCATGCTGGCTTAGAGTAAGATCTTCGTATCCTGATGAATTAAGCTTCCTTACACATACATAGATGGAGACAACTATCTGGTCTACTACTTCCTTCTCTTTCAAAACTATTTAAAAATCAATGTCATTTTTATACCTAAGAGACATAGTTGTCCTTTTATTCTTTTTATATCTAGATTTATTAATGGTATGATAAAAGCACTGAAGACATATTTGACTAGCCAGCCAGTCTAGCCCCTGTGAGCTCCAAAACAATGAAATCCTGTAATGACTCACTAGGTGGTGCTCAGGTCTCTACACTTCCATTTCACACATGCATGGATGCATGCACACACACACACACACACACACACACACACACACACACACACACACATATATACTTTTCTTAAGTTTGAATGAGACACTCTACATAGGTAGATCACGATGCTCCCAGAAGCCACAGGTTATTTGTCAGAAAGCAACCTGAGGCCCCTAAATAACACAGGCTATTGCCACTGCTGTTGCTATTGGTTTTCCCATTAGCTTTGGTCAGACAGCGTCTTTAAAAAAAAAAAAGAAAAGAAAAGAAAGAAAGAAAGGAGGGAGGGAGGGAGGGAAAGAAAGAGAGAGAGAGAGAGAGAGAGAGAGAGAGAGAGAAAGAAAGAGAAAAAGAAAGAGAAAAAGAAAGAGAAAGAGAAAAAATAAAGCTAGAGTCAGTCCTCTAACCATGTAGTACCAGGGAGTGGAACTCGGGTTACAAGCTGGGCTATCTCTCTCAGAATGGGCAGCCTTGACTGCAAAGACTCCTAACTGGTCAAGGTGCTGAGAATGAGTAGTGAAGGCTGGGTGCTCAGCTCTAAGCTCACATGTGCATTACTCCCACATCGCCATCATACAGAGAAATCTGACAGAAGAGAAGGAAGTAGAGTCAGGATTGAGCAAAATTGTGAAATGCTGTATTCTGGGCATGACATGGTCACTAAAGTTACAATTAACTGCATAGGACTTATACAATATTGACGTATCCCACATGAATGTTTTCTCCCAATAAACTACTCTTTTCCACTTGAGAGGTGTTGAGATTTCATAAACAAAAAAATCATACAGTACAATATGTGTCTTTGTGTTTATGTCCAAAGAAACATTCTTGCTGCCCCTTTGCATGAGTTCCATCCTAGACCACAGTCAAGTACTACTAGATTTACCTTAAACATTTATTGCAAATATGGACTGCTCTTACAAATTCTACTACTGTGGTATATAAGTGATTTTAAAAATAAGATTATTGAATTTACTCTGCTCAGAAAATCAGCTGTTAATCTCAAAATGTTTTACATTGGTATGGATTTTGGTTTATTGATACAAATTTAAGGTCAATCTTGTTATGCTGTATGTATTTTTCTATTCTTGTTTAAGGTATGATGTTTATGTAACTTATTTAAAATTGTAACGTATAATTAAGAAATGCATGTTAGTTAGATTTTTAGGTATACAAAGATATATCTCAATTAGATAGGTAATCTTCAAACACTTCTAAGACCTACAGAATATGGAATTTTAAGTGTTTTAAGAATTTAGACTTTTCTGGACAGTGAGACAGGTCCGCTCCTGGCAGCACCAATCTACTTCAAGAGAAAAATGGGCATAGAAGAAACTCCATATGGAGTCTACTTTATTTGTGGAAACAGTTAGCCACTGGACAAGAACCTGTCCCTGTATTGACTGCTTGACAGTAGCTGTTTAAACTGGACATGCAGGTTCCATAGGAAAATGATCTCTGAACTTTGACAGAACAAGTTGAGATGGCCTTCAAGTTCCTGCTTCACAGAGAAAACTGCCAGACATTTTTCAGGACTCGAGGAGATGTGACTGATGGACTATACCAGAATGGGCAGAGCAGATTTCCTGCTTCACTGAAATAAAAAGAGACTCTGGGCCTGTAGGAACTTTGGGTGACTGTCCAGGCAGATAGGTGTCATCTCTGTCAAATCTAGATTTTAGAAGTCGCATACACTTCTGGTTTACTTGGGTAAATATTATATCCTTCTGTGGTCTTTGATGTAGTTGAAGATTAGATAGTTATAGGTATATTTTCTTAGTTATTTTAAAAGGTATTTTGGATATGAAAGTTTAGATTCACGAGGATAAGGTAGATGATATTTTCTTTAATTTTGCTAAATACAAATAGACTAGATATTATAACTGTAATTCTTGCTTGATAGATATTTTGTTATATGTAATTTTGCTATGTTAAAATTGAAACCTTCCTTTTTGATTACACAGAAAGGAGGAAGTGATGTGGGAATGCCTTTCTGTATGCTGTGAATCTCAATCTTTAAATAAAAGAGCTGTTTTGGGCCATGACAGGAACCATAGAAGAGTAGGTGGGGAATCAGAATAGGTAGGAAAAGAGGGGTGGCATCAGAGGGAAACCGAGCCAGCCGCCTGAAGAAGAAACATGTAAGGAACACAGGTGAGCCATGGTCCACATGGCAGACAGATTAATGGAAATGGGTTGAGTTAAGATGAAGGAACTAGCTAGCAATGTGCCTGAGCTGTAGGCCAAACAGCATGAACTTAATATAAGCCTCTGAATCATTTGGGGGGGGGGGGGACTAAGCAGTAGCGAGTGGCTAAGTGGTCTAGCACAGGGTCTGGACCTCTGGCGCCCAGGATCAGGAAACCTATTGTAACATATCACTACTACGGTAAGCAAGTCACCACCACCTCAGCCTTGAACTTCAGTAACCTCCTGATGGGCTTCCTTGCGACCACTCTCCCCATCAAACTCACACTGAGACATTCTCCAGATAGCAGTCATGCTTTCCAAAATGTGAACCTAATTGCTCAAAACCATTCATCTGGACTCCAATTTATTTGTTTGGTACTAGTGATCAAACCCAGTACCCCCTATGTGCTAGGCAAGCACTCTACCACTGTACATTCCAGTTTTTTATTTTTTGAGAATTTAATTATGTCACCCAGGTTGGGCTGAGATGTGATCCTCTTGCTTCAGTTCCCTGAGTAGTTGAGATTACAAGCTTGCAATATCAAAAGCCCAGGAGGATTTTCACTGTTAAACTGTGGATAAGAGTAGAGATGACTGTGTCCTGTCTCCCTCTCAAACCTCATTTCTCACGCACTTTACTCCAACCAAAGTAGAAAAACCCACCCCGATTGTGCCAAATGCAATTTCATCTCCCAGCTTTTGTATTGGCAATCTGAAATGCCAGTTACCTAGATCATCACATGGCAGGTTGGGTTATTTCCATGTTCAAATGCCATATACGCAAAATGCCTTCTCTTTCCCTTAGGTAACCTTACCCAGAGCCAATGTTATCATTACTTCCTATTCAGATTCCCCTTCAGATGAACCTTATTAATATAAGGTACAGACTTAATCCAATCAAGCTGGCCATCAAAGTTCACTATAATAGGGCAACAGCTGCCAACTTAAATAATAATTGGAATGATTCTTCAGATAATAACAATGTGCAAGCAGATCATTGCAACAGGTTTTTTGCAAGCCAAAGTAAACAATGTATGGAAGAAGTTGATCAGGATAAAATGCTTAAAGGTACAACCAGGCTGATTTTGTAAGACATTTTGAAACACCACTATGGGAGCCCATACGGTGACTCAGTTTCCTATACTGACTCAAGCGTCTTTTTTGGCTCACAAAATAAAAGAGAAGAGATGCAGCGATTCCGCTACTCGCTACTCTAGAGTTCTAATAAGTTCGGCTTGCTCCTTGCTTTAGCCTTAACAGTCTGGGACTAGGCTGATTAACTTCTGGGAAAGAATTCATTATCTTGTTGTAGGAGCCATGATGTAATAGTGCAGCTGCCAGGTACCTGGTTCAAGAATGACACAGGGTTTCCTCAAGATAGTGCTTGGATGCTTGTATTGTGCTTTGTTTAAATTCTGGCTTGAAAATGTATCTAAGTCGCTTTATGAAATAAACTGGAGACCTTTGTGGTTTCAAACCACCAGCCCTTCTAGTTATCTTCCCGGTCTCCTCTCTCTTCTTCAGCTGTGTGCCTGCCCCAAGAGACCCTGGTGACTAGTCTGGCTGGATATGACACACCACTCCTTGGCTACAAGCATGAAGAACAAAAGCAGTTTAAGGTGAAGCAGATGCTGTATCTTCAAAGAAGGATTATTTTTGCATATGTCACTTTATCATGTTGCTGAAGCAGCTAAGCACCCACAACTAAGCTCACTTCCTTCTCACTCAGATCCAATGAACTTAACAAACTCTTTCATCAACCTTATTTTTAATCCTTGATCTCACTGTACCTGTGATACACAATGTTCTACTGTTTTCTGTCTTGGTACTTTTTAAAGATTTCTTTGTTTTTATTTTCCATGTATGTGGGAGTGTCACCATATATGTAAGTGCACCACTACAAGCAATGCCCACAAAAGCCAAAAGAAGCTTTTATACCCCACTGGAGTTACAGGGTGTGTGTTGTGATTCACCATGAGGGTGGTAAGAATGGCAAGTGTTCTCAACCAGTAAGCACATCAGTGGTGGGATTCAGGTGTTAGCTGACAAGGCTGGGAGGCATGTCTCTGGAGTTCTGGGAGCCTGAATGGGGCATGTCCAGCCCTGTTGAAAGGCTGCTGGGATCTTGAGCTGTCCTGTTTTGTTCCTGCTTTCTTGAAGACCAGATCAGCAACCCTGTCATAAGGCCATCCTAACTTCAAAAATTACGCTAAAGTTCAATTTATACCCATAAGTGTTAAAATATATTTAATAAATATTAATACTTTATATGATATATTACAAATAAAAATTACTACAATAACTAACAACCACATAAGTTCTGTACTAGCCGGGCACCTGCCAGCATTTGGACAAGCCTGTTGGGTGCCCAGAGCATTGACAACAAGAGTGTCCCGTGAGTCTGCATTCAGGTGTGTGAGCACAATACAAAACAACACCTAAATCGCCACATTATCTAAATGGCTCAAGTATGTGGACACACACTGAGTACAAATTTTGTCATATCATCTAGAGGTCTAGACTTGTAGTCTTAGACTGTTCAGTTGCTTGTTGTTGTTTAGACCTTCTAAAAATGACTTGGATAGTTATATTAATTTTGTGTTGTTTGGCTTAGGCATATTGTTAATTTTTTTATTTTATTTTTCTTAACTTGTTATGTGTCTGTGACTTATTTGTGTTTTTTTGTTTTATGGGGGGGTGTTTGGCTTGATTTGTAACTTTGTTTTTTTTATTTATTTTAATTTTTTATTTACTTTTTATGGTGTTTTTTAAGGGTTAAAACAACTTTTTTATGTAAAGATTAATATTCACAGCATACAGAAAGACATTCCCGCATCACACATCTGCAGCCCCAACTTCTCAGATGGGTAGATGGATGATGGACAGATGATGGACAGATGAAGCTACTCCTTGAATGTTCATCCCTTGTACTAAGGATTGGATCTGAAGCATGTCCCAAATGAGTCAAGAATTAAAGACCTGGTACCAGTGCAGCAACACTCAAAGGTGGGCCTTGAGAATTTGGATCATGAAGGCTTTGGCTCTGATGGCTTCATAATTTGGTGGTACTTCTGGAGAAGCCATCACTAACATTATTGGTGAAAATATCCAGAGATGGGGTCTGACTACAGGAAGGTCCCTAGGGACAGGTTCTTGGAGACTTTAATTTGTCTGAGGGCCCCATCTCTCTGCCTCCTGTCCATCAGGAGATAACTGCCCTGCCTCAACTCATGTTCCCCACTATGAAGTTCAGCTTCACCTTAGACCCATAGCAATAGAACCACACAATCATGAAATAAGTCTACTACTGGGAACCAAATGAACCAACTCTCCTTTTTATCTCTTGGATAATCATCTGTGCATCCTTGTAGGCCTGTAACAACAGATACCTGCATGAAATCCTATATTTCTGTCAAAACATGTTTTCTTCCCAAAATTTCCACTTACATCCCTTGTCCCATGTTCACCCACTTACCAAGATAAATAAATAAATAAGTGAATAAGTAAACAAGTAAACAAAAACAAAGGGGCCAGAAAATTGGCTCCATGGTTAAAGGCACTTGCTGCTCTTCCAGAGACCCAGGATTCCATTCCCAGTACTCAGACAGCAGCTCCCAATTCTCTGCAGCTCCAGTTCCAGAGGATTTGACACTCTTTTCTGACCTCCATAGGCACTGCATATACATGGACACAGCATATAGGCAAAGCACTCAAACACATAAAATTCTCCATAGGCACTGCATATACATGGCACACTGACCTCCATAAGCACTGCATATACATTACACAGCATATAGGCAAAACACTCAAACACATAAAATTTTTAAATGAAAACCACAGACCCCTTTCTCTTAATCAAAATGTCACCAACTTCTCTTTTATTTAGAACATTTTTGACATGTTTTTCTTCTGATTTTGAACTCAAGAACCAAACAGTAGCCAAAAAGTAGAATTTTAAATGTAAAAATGACCAGGCAGCAGGGCAATGTGACCTCTGAGTTCCAGGCAAGCCTGGTCTACTGAGTGAAGTCCAGTTCAGCCAAGGCTACACAAGAAACCCTGCCTCAAAAGAAATCAAAAAATTTTTAAAATGTACAAATACCATCAATATTTTATTACAATAAAAATTATTACAATAAAAGATTAGCTTAAATTTTTTTCCAAACTAAATTCTAATACATTTGCCAAAACATTAGAAAGATTTGCCTTTGGCCAATCCTAAAGCACTAGCTATTTTAATATTTTAAGCCTTTTTTTTTTCTTTTTGGAGACAGGGTTTCTTTGTGTTAACAGTCCTTCTTAACTGTCCTGGAACGCTCTTTGTAGACCAGGCTGGCCTTGAACTCACTGAGATCCACCTGCCTTTGCCACCCAAGTGCTAGGACTAAAGGTGTGTGTTACCCTCCTCATGTTTAAGCTTTTTTCTCCATATCTAACACTTAGAAGGGAACCATGCATTTCAAAAGTACATGTTAAGTTTTCAAACTGTGACTGCCTCACACAATATGTATATAATTTAGATAACAAACAAGTTATTACTGGAAAAACAAAGCTTTGGACTTATATCGTCCCCATTTCAGACTTTACCCCAGTCAATTAGAGTCTTAAATTACTTAACTGTTCAAGCATAGTTTCCTCTTGTGTAAAGCTGGGATTTCTGACCCAGCTGCTACATGGATAAAATAATACATGAAAGGCTGAGTATGTAGCCCATTTGGAGTGCTAGCCCAGATAGCCCAGCTAGCCCAGCAATGCAGAGCCAATACTGCATAAAACAAGATGGGGTAGGACACACTTTTCATTCCAGCACTACAGAGGTGGAGGCCTGGGGATAAGAAGTCCAAGGACAAACTTAACTACAAAAAGAGTTAGAGGTCATCTTAGCCTTCAAGAGACTTGCCTGGGGCTTGGGGGAATGAAAATTATTTATGGCATATAAAGGCGCTGCAGTTATCATAAAACTGATTACTCTAGCTACTGAATGTACCAAAGCAAACAACGTGCATCTAAACAGAATGTGTTTTAAAAGCTGATTTACAAAACCAGTAAGTAAAGACTAAATATGAACTCAATATGAGACAGGATAGAAATACGGTACAAATTATGGGAAGATGGGAACAAGGAGCTCTCAACTTGGGCATCTGGTTGAAACATCTTGCCAATTGAGAATCAATAATTTCAGCACAATTAATCACATTTTCTGTTAAAGTTGCCCACACAGACATAATAGTCCTTCTATAGAGAGAAAGTTAACAAAGTAGGAAATGTCAAAGGCCCTGGGGGACCTAATACTGTTGTTTTTCCACATGAACATCTCGTTGGTCTGGAAAGCTCAGAGGTTTAGAGCACTGGATGCTCTTCTGGAGGATGCAAGGCTCAATTCCCAAGCATCCACATGGCAGTTCTGACCTCCATGTCATAAGGCACACACATGGTACACATACATACAGGCAAAACATCAACACGTATCAGACAAAACAGTAATTTTAATTTAAAAATGAACACTTTGTCAAACTGCCTTCTAAACATTTGTGTCTACACCACAGACAAGAGATACTCACTCTCGTAGAAGCTTGCTTTCAATGGCTGCAGTTACTGCTGAGGTTCATAACTAATCAAAGTAGTAAGAACAAGTGACTGACTGTTGAGTGCTCAGTCCTAAATGGGACATCTCTATGACCCCTTCAAAGGCTCAGACAGCGCCATAAAGAGTGGGCTGAAAGAATGTAAGAGCTGGAAAATGAAAAACGGTGCTGTGTAATCCCATCTTCTAAAAATGGCATCGCCACC
The DNA here is from genome assembly GCA_033318265.1 of Phyllotis vaccarum. Taxonomy (NCBI): domain Eukaryota; kingdom Metazoa; phylum Chordata; class Mammalia; order Rodentia; family Cricetidae; genus Phyllotis; species Phyllotis vaccarum. The sequence continues at coordinate 2,093,623 of JARWLC010000005.1, forward strand.
ACAATCATGAATTCATAGCAACTATGATTACCTGCACAACATCCCCCGAAAGAGAAACACTGAAGGCCTCCCTCCTCTACCCTTCATCATCCTCATGAGGAGCTATTGGCAGGTAAAGGTTACTGGGGCTGTGTGATGGTTGTTCTTGGTTGTCAACTTGATTATATCTAGAATTAGCTAAAATCCAAATGTACCTTTAATCTGGGCCACACCTGCCGATATGAAGAACTTAAAAAAGGAAGGTCTCTTTCCCTGCTTGCTCTCAATCTCTCAGGGAAGTCCATTCCTTCAATGGCTTTACAGACCACTTCTTTGGGATTCTGGTTTATACTGGTGACCAGCTGAGCCATCCAATCTCATGGACTGAACAACTATTAAATCTTGGACCTTCTTGATAGACAGGCATTATTAGACTAGCTGGACCACAGTGTGTTAGCCATTCTAATAAACCCCTTTAGGTGGATAGTAAGTAGATAGACAGACAGATAAATTAATAGATAGAGTCTATCCGTTTTGTTTCTCTACAGAACCCAGAATGATACAGGGAGGGAGAGGTCTTCAGTACTGTAGTCACTAGCAAATTATTCATATACTAGTAAATACACTACACCCATGTTCATACTAGATTTAAAAAAAAAAAAAAAAAAGGAATAACTCACACTTAAGGCCTATACTTGTATGTCCTTCAAGTGCACCCTTGCTGCTTTCCCAGATGTTTTCTGGAAGTCTCAAGACAAAATTGTTGTTTATAGCAAAAATTTAACTTACCCTGCAATCCTTCTGACTTATACCTAATCAGCTGTAATCCTGTCCAATCCACAGGAGCTATTCCAAGATTCACTTAAGTTCCTTAGCAACTCTTTGAGATACAAACTGAAAAGCCACAAAAGCACAAGATAAGATTACTGTAACGACCTTAATTGCAAGTTTCCTTCCAAAAGCCCACACTTGATGTGGGAATGTCTTTCTGTGTGCTGTGAATATCAATCTTTAAATAAAGGAGCTGTTTTGGCCCATGACAGGCACCATAGAAAAAGTAGGAGGAGAAATCAGAGCATAGGTAGGAGAAGGGCAGAGTCAGATCAGATCGACCAAGCCACCCAAGAAGAAACATAGGTGAGCCACGGGCCACGTGGCAGGATAGATTAATGGAAATGGGTTGAGTTAAGATGTAATAGCTAGCTAGCAATGTACCTGAGCCATAGGACAAACAGCATGAACTTAATACAAGCGTCTGAGTCATTTTGAGGGACCTGAGCAGCTGCGGGTGGCTAAGCAGTCTGCAGGTCTGTGGGTCTGAACCTCTAGTCACCCCAGGCCAAGAAACACTATTGTAATACACACTTGTGTTCTTGTGGAGGCTTGAACACCTCCCCCTCCCTCTTTCCCCCCTCCTCCCTCCCCTCCTCTCCTTCTCTCTCTCTAACTCATACACTTAAATCTATGGGTTAAAAATGTCTTTCAATAATTTCAACTCTGCTTCAGTCTGGTTCAGTCTAAAATTATTTTCTGCAGCAAAATCAAGACTCCAGATTTACCCACACAGAGGTCCCTAGAAGATAAGGAACCTCCTCAGACTGCAGGTAGCAGGGTAGAACAGTGTCCTGCTGCCACTGATAATACATATACCCTAAAACTAAGCAGATCTGTTAACTGACTTGAAGAATGTTCTGGATTTTCTAGACCAGTCAAAGGTAAGCTATTTTCCTCCCATTCAGAAAGTTTACAGAAGTAGAAATCTTGAAAAGGTTCCACTTCAGAGAGACAGCACTCTGGAATAGTGCTGCCTTGGATAGCTCCTGTGAATTGGGTGGGACTATACAGCTGATTAAGTATAACCACGAGTCAGATCCAAACTTCAAATACAGGTCAAGTTCACATAAAGGGAGCATGGAGAAAAGGCAGGGAACAGTCAGTCCCCATATGGTGAATGTCAGAGGAAGGATGCTTTATGGTACAGCCATGACAGCACTCTACCAGCCCACATTCAGCACCTTCTATAACACTGTGCTAAGACAACAACACTGACAAGATGCAGCCTCAACTGGCACATTAAAAGGACACAAGATTAAAAGTCAAAAACAAAATGCTGGACAGGGAGGACGTATGCCTTTAATCCCAGCACTTGGAGACAGAGACAGATGGATCTCTGACTTTGAGGCCAGCTTGGTCTACAGAGCCAGGACTACATAAAGAAGTTCTGTCTTCATTTATACACACAAGCACATACACACCACATATACATGAAGAGGGATTATGTGCATCTAAGACACAGCTCAGTTGGTTGAGTGCTTTCCTAGCATGTGTAAAGGCCTGGGGTCAACCTCTAACTCTGTATAAACCTTATATAGTGGAGTACTGGAACACTAACTCAGGAAGCAGAAGAACATCAGAGGCTTAAGGTCATCCTCAGCTACATAGAGTTCAAGGCCAGCCTGACCTATAAGAGATCCTACCTCAAAAAAACAAAGGAGGGTGGCTAAAGACACAGCTTGGCAATTAAGAGCACTTGCTGCTCTTACAGAGAATCCAGGCTCTGTCAACAGCATCCACATGGCAGCTCACAATTGACTAACTCCAATACCCGGGGTCCAGCATCCTCTCTGACGCCTTGTGCATGTGCACGGTACAGATAAACTCACATAAGACTACACACACCTTACATTAAAAAGCAGTTAAGAGGGCTCAGAGGGTAAAGGTGCCTGCTTGACATTGTGGAAAGAGAAAAGTGGCCTCTGAAAGTTGTCCACACTGTGGTATACACACACACAACTCACACACTAAATAAACACAATTTTAATATTCAAGAGAGAGAGAGAGAGTTCAGTCAGGAAAGTGCTTGCCATCCAAGTCTGAAGGCCAGATTCTGATACACTTAAATGCCTATAAACCTGTATGCCCAGTTCTGAGAAAGCAGAGACAAAAGGCCTCAGGGTTTGTTGACTAACCAGTCTAACTGAGCCAAAAAGCTCCAGATTCAATAAGAAATAAAAAGGGGTGTGATGGGGTGGGTAGTGACTGAGGGAGACACCTGACACTGACCTCTCTCTGGTCTCCACACGTATGAACACACATATACACATACACACACTGTCAAAGCTTCTAGATTTCAGTTAGTACTTGGCACCAAGTAGTGAAAGTCCTCTCCTGTTAGCCTTAATCTAAAATGTCATGGTCCTTGCAACATTAAGTCATTAACACTACCCTACGAAATCCTAAGCATAATGGGATCAACAAGCCCACATGGTCTGAGTCCTCTCCAGCACATCTAGTCTCTGCTACAGTGCCTTAGTGGACCCTTAGCTGTTCTTTCTGAACATGGGCCCATGCATGACACATGCTGTTCTCTCACAACACTGCTTTCTTTTCCTAGAAAAAAAGGTTACCTCATCCTTCAAGCCTGCATAATTTTTTTTAAGAATTTTTTTTATATTATTTTGTCTGCATACCACATGCATGCCTGATGCTTTCAAAGACCAAGACTCCAAATGGTTGTGAGCTGCCATATGGGTTTGGGCAATTGAACCCAGGTTCTCTGGAAATGCTTTTGAGAGCTGAGCCATCCCTCAAGCCCCAGCTGTATAAATTTTTTAAAATTCTTTTATTATAGGTGTGTGGATGATGGAGGTCAGAGCACAACTTTGTGGAGACTTTCCTTCCACTTTCATGTGGGTTCCAAGTGTGAGCCCAGGTCATCAAGGTTTTGTAGCAAGCACCCTTACCCACTGAGCCACCTAAATGACCCTTGCTGAAATCTTTATTGCCAAAGAGAAATGTTGATTAACTTAATATTAATAATATTGGCTGTTTCTTAGAATCTAGGTCAGTGATGCAGCTCTACATAAATGTACCAAGCATAGAGTTTGATTAGTAGGGAGCCACAGCTTCCACGTTCCAAGTCTGCCCTTACTAACTATATGGCTTTAAGCAAGTCATGTAACACTGTGGGCCTCGAAACCATTTTCTGTAAGTGGTGTTATATTCCTCATGTGAGGACTTGGTCAACTCAGTCTATTTTATTTTTAATCTCAGCACCAAAACTTCTCAATAGTGTTTTTAAACTTACTGCCTCATTACTAGAGGAAATGTTGTAAATACTGGAAACTGTACTCATCCTCTACACAGGAGGTATTCAATAAAGATTGCTTTTTTTAATAATTTACTTTTATGTGCTTTATGATTTCCATGCATGTATATCTGTGTGAGGATGACAAGTCTCCTGGAACTGGGGTTACAGACAGTTGTGAGCTGCCATGTAGCTGCTGGGAATGGAACTGAGATCTTCTGGAAGAACAGCCAGTCAGTGCTCTTAACCACTAAGCCATATCTCCGTCCCAATAAAGATTGTTTTCCAAAACTATCTTTAAAAGCATATATCCAATATACAATATCCAAACCTGGTGTGGTGGTGCATACCTATGTCAGTACTTAAAAAGTGGGAGCAAGAGACCAAGATTTCCCACCACTATATAGCAAATTGAAGGCCAACCTAGGCTAAATGAGACCCTGTCTCAAGAAAATAATCCCTACAAAAGAATAAATATTTAAAGCATGGCTCCAAAGTCCATACCTTTCCACTAAAAAGTATTTCATAAGTAAATATGCCAGAGTCCTTGCAAGAGCAAGCATAGATTAGATGATGACAGCATGATAAAAATAAAGAACAAAAGCTATGTGGTAACAGAAATAATGAGATCCAGCATTCTGAGGCTGACATCAGAAACAATCTTCCAGCTAACACTGCTGAAGTAGGCGCATGATGGTACACAGCACTCAGGAAGCAAAGGCAGGTGGATCTCTGAGTTTAAGGTCAACCTGGTCTACACAGAGTGTTCCAGAACAGCCAGGGTGTACAAGGAGATGTCTAGGTGTACAAGGAGACGTCTATCTAAAACTAAAACAAAAGATCATCTCTGAAGTGCCTTCCAACTCAAATTTCAATGACCATAAACCAAACGTTGTAAAGATTTTCTTTTTTTTTTTTTTTTTTAACTGCCCCTGGGGAAAGAGGGGACAAGGAAGGATTTGAGACAGGTTTTTGTTGTTCTTGTTTTTTTAAATGTAACCTAGCCTGACCTTGAATTCACAATCCTCCTGCTTCAGCCTTTCCGATGGTGTGATTACAGGTGCATTTAAGAAGTTTGCTCAAGTGACTTAGTAAAAGTTAGGTAAGTCAATATGCTCCGTGTGGAAGGAGAAAGGAGGCTCACACAAGCTCCATCTCTGGGTCAGCGTCACCATGACACCCCAGGTGAAAGGCGGTGAAGGGAAAAGTGTTTCTAGCCAGGCTAAGCACTGCCTGGAAAGAAAAATAAATTCAGAAGGTGCGTTTCTCGCGCAGTATACGGTGGTGCTTTCGACCCACGCCCGTGGAGTGTTAACAATCCTGACAGCACACTTTTCTCAAACTTATAGTACAAACTCACAGCCTTAACTATTCAAAAAGCAAGCCAGCGCCCCTGCCAAGATAGCAAAGGAGCACGTGAACACCGATCCCAGCACCCGCCGAGCGGTTTCCCGGAGGAACCCAGGAAAAGCTGGGCCTGCTCACTCTCGTGCCCTCGGGCGCCAGCGTTCTCCCGGGGATACCCACGCCAGGACGGAGTGTGAGCAGAGCCGGCCTCGGCCACCGGGCCCGGGGCAGCCCGTGCAAGCCCGGCCCTCGCTCACCTTCAGCGTCCACAGCAGCTGCCGCGGAGACCGCCGCCCGTGCAGCCCGGCCGCGACCCACAGCCCCGCCATGGTACACCCGGCCGACCAGCCCGCCGCTGACCTCTCACCCCGTCAGGGGGCGGGGAAGGGGAGCGTCCGGGACACGGCCAATCAGGAGCCTCGGGCCATAAGCCCCGCCCCCGAGCGAGAGAGTCGAGGCGCGAGCGGGTCCGGCGGCCGGGGGTGGGGAGGGGAGCGTCGGAAGCGCGCTAGGACCCAGAGGGAGCCGACCGCGGAGCCCCAGCCGACGAGTCCGAGGAAGCCGGCTCAGAGCGGCCGCAGATCCACCAGCCAATCGGATGCGTCCGTGCCCCTTGCTGCCTGGACCCCAGAGGATGGACCCATTCTCAGACTTAGGAAGTGCGGTTTCCCTTGTCCTTCCTCTCTTGCTACGACCCTCACCCCCATTTTTGCTCTTTGGGTTAGTTTTCTTTAGGTCCTGTTTTTATTACAGAGAGTCCATCAGGGAGAGGGGCCAGAAGCAGAAAATACTTGCTTTGATCTCCGTTGTGTAAGAAAACTCGGTGGCACCCACCTGAAGCTTCAGGTACCAGCCTCCCTTACAATATGAGGTGGGCTCATGAAATGGAAGGAAGAGTATGCTGTGGTGGCTCTCTTCCCTAATCCCAGCACTCAGAAGGCTGAGGCAGAGGATCACTGCAAGTTCAAAGTCAGCTTGTAATGCTTAGGGAGTTACAGGCATATCATGGGCTACAGAATGAGGCCTTTTCTCCAAAAAAATGAAATAATAATGAAAATGAAGGAGCGATGTTAGATGTTGTAGTACAGGTGGCTTGAAAAACCAACATTTAGGAAGCTGAAGCAGAAGGATCAGGAGTTTAACACCAGCCTGAGATACATAGTAAGACCCCATCTAAAAACAACCAAAAGAGAGTGGGGAGTATGTTTTCTAAATGAAGACATGTTGGTGGATCCTGAAGCAATCATCTGGAACCAGGAGTTAGCCCCATCATGAACCTGGACAGCCATCTCTGCAGCCTCCTACTGCACTGCAGTGTTATGTGAGAATAGATAACCTTTTTCCTGGTTAAGTCTCCAACATTTTGACTGTTATGGCAGCTCATTGCATTAACTTTTCCTAAGGATATCTGAACAACTGTCACCAGTCAATATCTACCCTATTTAGGGCACTAATCACAGACTAAATAAATGACTCCACCCACCCTGGCTTGGTGAAGCAGTGAATTTAACTGGGTCATTTAGAACATTGATAACTTAAGGGTTGCTATCCCATCAAAGAAAAATGTTCCCACCTCAGCAACCATTAGCCACTAGATATCCTCAAGGAGAGACAGAGCCTTCTAAACTCTATGCCCCCTTCCCAAAGGAACATTAATAGGCTTTTTAATTAAGGGAGCATTAATCTGGATAACCACAAATGTCCTGGTTTCAAAATAAATACTGCCATGTTACAGTCAGAGGACAGTGTTCCACAACACAGCTAAGACAGTATTCTAACCAGTTCACCATTAAGTCTCCAGAAGTAAGACACTGCCATAATGAAGCCTGAAATATACAACAATTTAAAAAAGAGAGAGCCCTAACCAGGTGAACCAGGAAGCTAATGGCTGTTTAAGGCCACTACATGTTCTTGGTAAGATCTTCACTTTCAATATCACAGACAATATTGATAAACTGTCACTGATGGAACATACAGCTTTAAGACAACACTTTCAAAGGAAAATTAGTCTTTTGAATTGGACATTGCCACCTTGTGTGGGTTGTGAAGCTCATTATCACAAATCGGGCTTCCTTATAGCAATGTGTTCTCAACCACTGAGCCATTTCCCCACACAATCTTCTATTTGTGACTAGCAGAAGCTAATCCTCAGAATCGTGGAAACATATTTAGATCACACTCTGGATTCTAGGTGGTACTTGAGAAGTCCAGTGCCAACTCATTCTTGGTCTTCCATCTCTTGTTAGAGCCATCCAACTGATAATCTGCTATTATTTCTCGGCTATGGGGCAAGGATAACTTGTATAGTAAAGAATGTGTGGTGGTTTGAATGAGATGTCCCCCATAAGTCTCTAGCATTTGAATACTTGGTCCCTAGGTGAGAAAAAGGAAAAAAATCTCATCGTAAAGCTGTAGTATGACACATGAGTCACATCGTAAACCCTTTTATTTATATATCTTTACTTGCAAATGTTCATTCAAAGAGTCATCGGTCTGGTTCAAGACTTCTGGTTTCTGCTACACTCTCAATTTTGGGCCCTCACTGGAACTTTTCTTGGTTATCCTGCCGTTTCCCTCTGTTATGGAAATCCCAGGCCTCAGCAGATCACAGGTGGGTTGGATATTGAGGCAGGCCAACACAATAACCCTGGTTCTGGGCCTGGGTAGTTGCAAGGTTAGTCAGACCACCAGTTGTCCCTTGTCCTCACCACCAGAGTGAGCTCTCCTGAATTGTCCTGGTGAGTTCACTCTGTGCAGCAATGAACAAGGAATGGGCCAGTACTCCTGCTTTCATGTCCTCAGGGTCAGATCTCCTGATGTGGGAATGTCTTTCTGTGTGCTGTGAATATCAATCTTTAAATAAAGGAGCTGTTTTGGCCCATGACAGGCACCATAGAAAAAGTAGGAGGAGAAATCAGAGCATAGGTAGGAGTAGCAGGGCAGAGTCGGACAGACAGAGCCAGGAAAAGGGCGGAGTCAGGACAGACCGAGCCAGAAGCCCAAAGGAGCAACATGTAAGGAACACAGGTAAGCCACCGGCCACATGGCAGACAGATTAATGAGAATGAGTTGAGTTAAGATGTAAGAGCAAGCTAGCAATGTGCCTAAAGCCATAGGCCAAACAGCATGGAGTTAATATAAGTGTCTGAGTCATTTCTGGGGAACTGATCAGCTGGGGCAGGCGGCTAAGGGGTCTGGCTTCCTGGGACCTAGAAACCACATTGTAACAATCTCCCACACCTACACCTTCAGGGTCAGCTCTATTGTGTTTCTCAGGCATGGCATAAGGGGTACTCTCCTCAGTGCCAAAGCTGTTGAGGGGCAGGAACAGCTCTCCTGCTCTTATTACCTCAGGACCAGCCCTCCCATCTGCCTCAGGCATTCTCGGGAGACGGAATGATAGATGAAACCTTTCCTTATATAAGCTATTTTGGCCATGGTGTTTTACCATGGCAATAGAAAAGCCCGTATGGAGCCCTGAGAAGCCGTGTCTACAACAAACAGCCAGTTTGCATTCCACTGGGAGACCATGAACTTTGAACTACATATATTTACACTCTATGAATGATTAAATGCATTTTAAATGCAAGTTACTAGGAACCATACCCCATAGCCATGATATATACATACAAAGGCTCTTCTTCCCTGACTTAGCCTGACCAATATACTAAGTAAGCACAAGAGAAACTGTACATGATTCAGGTGGGTAAAGGGTAAGCTGAGGCAGAGCCTTAGTTGTCCCTGATGACTATTAGTAGTGCCAGACAGGTAACTATATCTCCCAGATTTCTCTTCCCTGTGTTTCCTAGATTAGAATTAACCAAAAGATAAATCAGATAAACTAATTAGGCCGCAGAAGCCAAGCTGTGACTATCACCCCAACCAAGTTACCACTGTAAGAAACGGAGTGTTGTTTCAGGGAAGTTCTGTTCATCCTCAATCTCTACCTCCAAATGTCTGTCCCTGCTGACCACACATCACCAAGAGAGGCTTGGCTGCAGTACTACAGAAGTGATAACCACACTGAGATACTTTCTCACAGGCTTTTCCATGGCATCCTTTCTGACATAATCCTTACTTAGCATCCAAACATTCTTAGCTTCTCTTGCTCACCTCTGTCAATACTGATGGCAAAACCATTTTGTCTTCCTTATCAGATTCTTGTAGAGCAAATTTTGTCAGAGTTTTAGAAGTAGCTAGACTAAGTTTCTACTCTGAAATGACCCTGCATTCTACCAGTGAAAGTAAGATCTTCTGGATGCCAGTGGCTAGTGGATTTTTGCCAAAACCCAACTCACTCACATCCCTCATCAAACGAGTCTAATACAAACCAAAGCATCTTCTCAAAGAATTCAATAATAGAGATGAGTGATCTTTTCCTACAAAAAGACACATTAAATATTTAGACTTTAAGAGCCACATAAATCTCTGTTCATACATATTTATTTGTATGACGATCCTTCTTTGATGTGGGAATGTCTTTCTGTGTGCTGTGAATATCAATCTTTAAATAAAGGAGCTGTTTTGGCCCATGACAGGCACCATAGAAAAAGTAGGAGGAGAAATCAGAGCATAGGTAGGAGTAGCAGGGCGGAGTCGGACAGACAGAGCCCAAAGCCCAAAGGAGCAACATGTGAGGATCATAGGTGAGCCACGGGCCACGTGGCAGGAAAGATTAATAGAAATGGGTTGATTTAAGATGTAAGAACTAGCTAGCAATGTGCCTGAGCCATAGGCCAAACAGCATGAAGTTAATATAAGTGTCTGAGTCATTTTGGGGGCCTGAGCAGCAGCAGTGAGCAGCTAATGGGTCTGGGGCTGCAGGTCTGTGGGTCTGGACCTCTGGTTGCCCGGGACCAAGAAACCTCATTACAACACTTCTTAAATGTTTTTGTTTGCTTGTTTTATTTTTGAGGCCTGGAAAAACCAGGCATTATGACACATACCTGTAATTCCAGAGGTTGGGAAGCTGAGCCAGGACCATTGTAAGTTCAAAATCAGCCTGTAATACATAGTGAACTCCAGTGAGTTACAGAGTGACACCCTGTTTCAAAAGTCAAACAACAGCAACACCATAAGTGTAAGGTGGTGAAGCATGTGTTGCTTAGACTCTATTTCCCACTTAGAACAGCAGTGGATGCTTCCAACTATTGATATCGCCTCAAGTATTTAGCTGTGGTATTGTGTTTTCATTTAATTTTTTAGCTGTTAATGAGCTAACTGCAGAAAGAGATTTGATTGTAAAAGCTGCTAAGTTAAACCAACATATATATCTTAAAGGTCTCTTGATTTTGAAATTTGGATCTAAGGAAATGTTGCTTGGAAAAATAGTTTTGCTTTTGTTTCCACAGAAGATAAGAACCTATGGATTGCTCCAGGTAATATGGTTTGATCAGCCAAGACCCATGAATACAACTGGCTGGGATGATGCAGCCTCACAGACTAGTAGAGCCAAGATTTAACCATGATTCTGAATCTTCTCAGGATGCCCATAATATTGCTAGCTACCCAGTCTCCAGTTCTGAGACACTTTCACTTGGTCCTATACTGGAATGCTGGTCATCTTTAGTAATGGGCTGATAGCAATGGACAACACTCGGTCTTCAGTCTGGATGGTGTCTGGCCTGAGGCCAAAGGCCATACCTTGGCCATCCTGTCTCTGGAGCCACACACAATGATGCCCCCTTTATAGTTCACACAGTTCACCTCCTGCTCATGAGCAAAGTACTTGACAGTGAAGGTGCTGTGGAGCTTATGAACACTAATCTTCCCATTGCCTTCTGCACTGATAATATTCGAGTTTGCCAGCACAAAGTGACAAATGTCCTCATCATGCCTGGCTATCTCAGTCAGTAGAGCATGAGATTCTCTTAATCTCAGGGTTGTAGGTTCATGTCCCACGTAGGACACCATTTGTAGCCAAAAGTTTCTGACCTGTCTGGGCCTGCAGTCCAGAGGAATCTTTTCTACCCATGGTCCTGCAGCCATTTATAAAATAATTATTCAGAGGCTAATATTAATTACAAACTGTTTGGCCTAAGACTTAGACTCATTACCAACTAGCTCTTACAGCTTAACACAACCCATTCCCATTAATCTAAGTATTGCTATGTGGCTAATGGATTATTGCTACTTTCACATCTTGCTTCTTGGGCAGCTGAACCGTATCTCCTTGACTCTGTTCTTCCTTTTTATCCCCACTTGGATTTCCCACCTGCCTCCAAGCTGCCTTGCCATAGGCCCAGACAGCCTCTTTATTAACAAAGTGTAACAAGTCTATTCAGAGCATACAGAAAGGTATTCCACATCACTAGGACAAGGCCTCAAGTCATCAAAGCTCACCCCAAGTGACATAATTCAGCCATCAAGGCTGTAGGTCCTAACCTACCCCAAAGCGCTACCAACTGGGGACCAAATGTTCGAACCTCTGAGCCCCGGGGGGACATTGCTCATTGAAACCACTACGATTGCGAATGAATTTTGTGCCATGGTTTTGTTTATCTTCTTTGAATACTCAGCTTTCTTAGAGCTATCTATTGAATGTTGTAAATATTCCTCTCAACCCATTCTGACTTCCCTCCTTTTTTCCAGTCACTCCTCTCCTGCTTGTCTCCTTTGTTCCCCTAAACAATTTCACCACTATTTTAATTATACACACACACACACACACACACACACACACACACACACACGATTGTATGTGACTGAATAAAGCTATGAACCACAAATGAGGGAAAACAATTGATAAAACAGTTGATAAATGTGAATATCTAGTGAGCAGTAAAGCAGGAACACCAAATCTTAGTAGTGAGAATCCAGACCTGGGTTGTCCATTGTGATAAAAACCCCTCTTCATCCATGGTTCAACTGTACCTCTTAATTTAAAAAATGGATTGATTTATTTATATGTATTTGAGGTTTTGCCTACATGTATGTCTATGATGTGCATACAGTGCCCAAGGTGGCCAGAAGGGGGCATCAGACTCTCTGGAAATGGAGTTACAGACAGTTGGTAGCTGGGTACTGGGAAGTGAACCTTGGTCCCCTGGAACAGCCAAAGCTACTTACCACTGACCCCTATTGTTGGAGGTCTGCTTCTTACTGAAGGGAAATGGGGGGGGGGAGCAGATGTGGAAATAAAGAGAGAACAGAGAACCTCAGAGAAGTGGAAGGAAGGGAAAATGTGGTCAGTATGCATTGCAAGAGACCGTGAATCTATTTTAAATTGAAAATTTTTATATCACCCGAGCTGAGCATGGTTGGGAATACACATAATCCCAGTCCTCAGGAGACAGAAGTAGGAGACCCCTTACCTCCAGGCCAGGGTGAGCTGCAGGAACATCCAAGAAGAGGAAGCTAAAGGATTAGAAGAGGGCCAGGAAATCTCTGAGACTATGTCTCCTGGAAATGACCTCAGTGGCTGGCTGCCCAAACAAGACCTGAACAAGGAAGGAGAGCACAATAGACATGCTAACACGAAAGACAAGAACTACCAGAAATTAAACATTGAGAATTGGAGAAACATTCTGTAAGATTACACAGGCAAGTGATCAGCCCTGAAATCATATACATGATAGCAACACAAAATGAGCTGAGCATGTTGTATTTATATATTTATGTGCCCACAGACACATACACATACCAATTAAAGAAAAAGAAAGAACTAAAATTTGGGAAGGATTGGAGAAAAAAAGGGAAGGAAGAAAATGATGTGATTATATCTTAATTAAAAATAAATTTATCACCTAAAAAGATAAAAAAGCAGATATGAATGGAGAGATATTCCAATTAATGTAGATTATTGGCAAGTACATGATATGTATTCTGTTTTTCTCTACTTGCGTATCTTATAATATTGGCATAATTTAGAAGAAAATTGTGGTCTTCTTAGCCAAAGCAAAATAGATAATCAATAGCATCTGAGAGCAAAATACTTTTACATAGGTTGAGGTGACAACCAGTGGGTAAAGAGCTTGTCACACAATCCTGGGGACAAATATTCAGAGCCCCAGGATTCTTGTGAATGTCAGGTGGATATGATGGCCCAGCTCTAAACACAGCTCCCTGGAGGCAGAGAGATGGGGTAATGTGAGATGTCTTTCTGTATACTGTGACCAATTCTGTATACCATTTGTTAATAAAGAGACTATTTTGGCCTATGGCAAGCCAACTTAGAGGGGAAGAAGGGTGGAGTCACACAGAGATGCTGTGAGCTGCCGCCCAAGGAAGCAAGATGTAAAGGAACACAGGTAAGCCATGAGCTACAAGACAATACACATATTAATGAAAATGGGTTGAGTTAAGTTATAAGAGCTAGTTGGTATGAACCTGAGACATAGGCCAAACATTTGTAATTAATATAAGCCTTTGTGTGGTTATTTGGGACTAAGCAGCTACAGGACTGTAGATACAGACCTCAGGCCGGATGGGCCAGAAGCTTATGGCTAAAATGGGGGATCCCCAGAGCAAACTAGCAATCCAGAAATAGTCAAAACTTCAAGCTACCTGTTCAGTGAGAGATCTAGCCTTAATATATAAAAACACAGAAAGATAAATTTTCCATATAATGGCTTCAAACTCAATGAGATCTTCCTGTTTTTTTTCTTATGCTTTTAGAAATAACCTCTCTTACCTAGTCATTATCACAACTATAAGGTTTTAAATCAATTGTATTGAAAATCTAATCTTCTAAGGGTGTTGATCTTGCTTTTAATGGTCTAATTATTTTTTTTTTACATTGCAAGTTAGTATTTTTAAAAGCCAGAGATTTTATTATTGTTTGCCTAGCTTTTGAATCTAGTATCATTCTGTTTACTGCTGCAGTTAATCTTTGCACAAAGTCTATAAAAGATTTTTTGAGCCTTAAATTACTTTTTAAAGGATTTAGGTTTTTGTTTTTGTTTTAATTTTATCTCATGAATTTAAGGCTGCCATTTGGCATAAATCTAGGGTATGCCCATTGTATTGTGATTGCCTTTCTACACCAGCATTGTCTCCCTCCCCAAGAAGTTGGTCTTGTCAGAGGTGCTAAAAGACTTGGTTATAAATGCTGCTGAATTAGCCCAACCTATATATTTTGTAAATGCCTTGACTTCAAAATTAAAGTCAAAAGATATGTTACTCTGGAGGAAAGGTTTTCTTTTATTTCCACAGAAAATGAGAGGTCATTCTGGGTTAAGAAAAACCAGGTGTGAGAGAGGAAGGACCCCCTGAAAAGTCTCTGATAGAAACAGATGGCCCTGATGGTCCAAGGTTTCAGAGCACTTCTGTTGCAGTTTGTTCTAAGTCCTACACTCAGAATAGCTTCAAGGCTGCTGGCTCAGTCATTTTCAGAATTTGAAAGTTGCTTGCAATACACTTCCTATTACTCTGGTAATATTATATCCTTCTGTGGTCTTTGATATAGTTGAAGATTAGTTACAGTTATAGTTTTCTTTTGTTATAATAAAAGGTAAATTAGATGTGAAACTTTGGGCTCACAAGGATAAGGTATATAATAGATTATTTTCTTTAATTTTGCTAAATAAAAATAGACTAGATTGTAAGGGCAATTCTTGCTTGATAGCTGTTTTGTTATATGTAATGTTGAAATTGAAACCTTCTTTTTTGATTAGACAGAAAAAGACGAGGTGATGTGGGATGTCATTCTGCACACTGTAAATTATCATTGGATTATAATGGAATTTTTTTTGGCCTATGGCAAGCCAGATTCTAATCAGGTGTGAAATCCAAGCAGAGATAAAGGAGGAGGGCAGAGTCACATGGAGACATGACAAGCTGCCACAGAAGAGAACAAGATGTAATGGAACACAGGCAAAGCCACTAGCCATGTGGCAAGATACAGATTAATAAAAATGGGTTGGGTCAAGATGTAAAAGCTAGCTAGTAATGAGCCTAAACCATAAGCCAAACAGTTTGTAATTAATATAAGCCTTTGTGTGATCGATTGGGGTAACGAGGCAGCACGACTGCAGATCCAAACCCTGGGTCTAAGCCAGATACTTCAGGATACATGGGGGTTTATTTGAGGCAGGGTCTTTCATTTAGAACTGTATTTTTTAATTGAAGATAAACACAGCCCAGTAGTGGTGGCACACACCTTTAATCCCAGCTCTCAGGAGACAGAAGCAGGCAGATCTCTGTAAGTTCCAGGCCAGCCTGCTCTACAGAGCAAGTTCCAGGCCAGTCAAGGCTACATAGAGAAATTCTGTCTCTTAAAAACCAAAAAGAAAAAAGAATAAGCACTAGAAGATGGAGAGATAGCTCAGGGGTTAAGAAAACTTATTGATCTTTCAGAGGACCTGAGCTTGGGTCTCAACTCTATGTGGCTCACAACTACCCATAACTCCAGTTTCAAGGATCTGAGGCCACCTTCTCATCCAGCACCTGACATACATATGGTACATGTACACACATGAAAGCAAAAGACTCATACACATAAATAAGTGTTGTAATGAGGTTTCTTGGTCCTAGGTGGCCAGAGGTCCAGACCCACAGATCTGCCCTGCCAGACTCCTTAGCCACCTGCCGCTGCTCAGGCCCCCAGAAATGACTCAGATGCTTATATTAAGTTCATGCTGTTTGGCCTATGGCTCAGGCACATTGCTAGCTAGCTCTTTCATCTTAACTCAACCCATTTCCATTAATCTGTCTGCCATGTGATCCGTGGCTCACCTGTGCTCCTTACATGTTGCTCCTTTGGGCTTCAGGCTCAGTCTCTCTGACTCCGCTCTGCTTCTCCTACCTATGCTGTGATTTCCCCCTCCTATTTTTTCTATGGTGCCTGTCATGGACCAAAACAGTTCTTTTATTTAAAGATTGATATTCACAGCACACAGAAAGACATTCCCACATCAAATAAGTATTAAAAAAAAAAAAAAGCTTTTTGAGAAGAGTTTACCTAAAAATCAGATGTCTATAATCTTAGCACTTGAGAAGCTGTGGCAAGAGGTTGCAGTGAATTTGAAGAGAGTAAAGTATCACTTTTATTGTTCTCTTATTAAATAAAACCCAGGAGTCAGGTATTAGGATAAAAACCTGATAGACCCACAGATAACAGAGAATCAATCAGCTGACCCTGTCTCTTCACAAGCCCAGATCAGGAGAGCATTGTGAGTACTGATCTGTCACTAGAAAACAAAGTAAAACTTTGCTGTCTCAGGACACAAGAAAATTTACACTAGGTAGGTACAGCTAGAGTCAGTAATGATTAATTCTATGGATTAATCTCACTGAGAAGTGGCAAGATGGCTGGAAAAATATTACTCACGGGTGTGTCTTCGCGGTCTCCCCAGTGCCCAGTTATGTGTGTCCATAACACCCTCATGCAGAACCTGAAAGGTCACTGAAGATGTGGAAATGTCTTTCTGTATGCTGTGAATATCAATCTTTAAATTAAGGACTGTTTTGGCCATGGCAGACACGGTAGAAAAAGTAGGTGCGGAAATCAGAGAATAGGTCGGAGGAAGGCAGAGTCAGAGACAGATGGAGCCAGATGCCCAAAGAAGGAAAAATGTAAGGAACACAGGTGAGCCATGGGCTTAATGAGAATGGGTTGAGTTAAGATGTAAGAGCTAGCTAGCAATGTGCCTGAGCCATAGGGCAAACAGCATCAAGTTAGTACAAGTGTCTGTATGCTTCATTGAGATTTTGGAATTGCTGGTCCAGATAAGTGGCAGCGGGAAGGAACTAAGAATTTTCCTATTCACTATCCTGTAAAAAGACACCATGACCAAGAGAGATTGAAAAGAAAGCTTTTAAGTGGGGGCTTGCTTCCAGTGTCAGAGGGTTAGTCCTTGTTCATCATGACAGGAAGTATGGTGGCAGGCAGGCATGCATGGCGCTGGAGCAGTAGTTGAAAGCTGACACCCTGATTTGAAGGACACAGGGTAGAGAGAGCAAAATCAGGCCTGGCATGGGCTTCTGAAACCTCAAAGCCCACCCCAGTGACACAATGCCACATCTCCCAATCTTCCCTAAATAGTCTACCTACTGGGAACCAAACTTTCAAATATATGAATCTATGGGGGGCCATCCTCATTCAAATCACCACAGTTATCTATACAGACCTAAATCATTATGTAAACTATATTTCAAGTTGCTTCTAAATACTTAGACCAAAAGTACTTAGTCTAAGTTTGTGTCAAGACTTCTGCCTCATATTTTACCTTCAAGATCTCATTTTATCCACACTAACAATTACTCAAAGAAGGTTTGTTGTCCTTTTTCAGGTGAGGAAACTTGTTGGGTAGCCAAGGAACTGTCCTAAAGTTTCAAAGCTGAACCAAAACGCCAATCCAAATACCTGACTCCATGTCATGGTTTTTATCCTCTTCTTTACCTAGGTATTAGGTATTAATCTGAGAATGAAAGAGGAACATATTTTCCAAGGATGTTCAAGGTAAACCCCAAGCTTCCTAGTTATCTGTCATAGGTATCTGTGAAGCCAGCCACAGAGAAGACCAGCCAAAAGTCAGCACTAAGTAACAAGTCAAGTTAAGGTGACCAAGTGCTCCTGTTTCTGCACAGAAAGTCTAGTATCTCCATCAAGGTATAAAACTGCATCTGTAAAAAAAAAAAAAAAAAAAAAAAAAAAAAAAAAAAAAAAAAAAAAAAAAAAAAAAAACAATAAGTAAATACAAACGGCTGGGATGTAGATAAGTTAGTAGAGCATTTGCCTAATAAGGAGATCGTGTTTTGATACCCAGCAGTGAAGATGTGGAGGTCTATGATTGTAATCCTAGCACTTGGGATGTGGAGGGTATAATGCTACCTTTGGCTACACAGCAGGCTCAAGGCCAGCCTGGACTTGATGAACCCCTACCTCAAAGATATAAATAAGTGAATAGATAAGAAAGTGCTTTTTTATTTTGTCCATTTGCTTTTCTGTGGGTTCGTGGATCCCCAAGACTACCGCACCTTCAAGGGCTGACTAGAAAGCTCTTGAAATAACAGAGAATTATACTCAAAAGTACAGCCAGGAGTGACCCATAGGCAGCTTCCTTTGTACACCCTCTCCTCCGTGTGGGTCTAGCTTAAGGATAGAGTGGCTTACACAACAGACCTCACAGCTCTGGAGATTTAAAGGCAAAAGATCAAGTTATTGGGCTCTGGGCAGGGTCTCTCTTCCTGGAATATAGATGGCAGCTTTGTGAGTGTGTCCTCACATGGCCTTCCATGGTCTGTGTACATGACAAGACAGACAGCACAAGATTACCTGAACTCACAACAGTCATCTTGCCTTGACCTTCCCAGTGTTCCGATTTCAGGCATTAGGCAATATGACCCTGTTCCTGTCGTCTTTCTCAGATATTCCTACTATCTGATCAAGGACCCTCTTTTATTATTTCTTTTTACCTGAATTATTTTTATTTTTATCTTACTCTGCCTTATTGGTTTCTCAAGAGAAGATCTCTCTATTTAGCCCTGGCTGTCCTGGAACTCACTTTGTAGACCAGGCTGGCCTCAACTCAAAGATCTGCCTGCCTCTGCCTCCTTAGTGCTGGAATTAAAGGTGTGTGTCACCACTCCCTCGCAGCTGGTCTGTGCTTCCTTCCCCTTCTTTTCTTCTTTCCTTCCTTCCGTTTCTTCCTATATACCTTTATTCTTCTCTCATGTATTACATACTGACCACAATTTCCCCTCCCCCCGCCCCACCCACCCACACCCCTGCTGTGGTGATACATTGTATAGGCTCTAAAGAAATAAAGTTTGCCTGAAGACGGAAGAACAAAGCCTGTTACAGAGTTAGCCATAGAGGTCAGGAAGTGGTGGCACACAATCTTGATCCCAGCACTAGGAAGGAAGTCATGTGGCTGGATTGATGCCACAGTCTCTCCAGTGGAAGCCTTGCCTGTTACAGAAGATGGTCTGTTTAGGCACCTTATCCCCCATTAGTAGGAGTCTTCACTAGGGTGATCTTCATAGAATCCAGATGTCCCCAATTCCAGTTGTCTCTCCCTTTATTGCCCCCCATCCCTCCAGTTCCCAACCCCACCAGCCCTGCCCACCATCTGCAGAATCTACTCTATTTCCCCTTCTAAAGGAGAGCCCCTGCTCCCCCAGCCTTCCTTGTTACTTAGCCCCTCTGATTCTGTAGCTTGTACCATAGTTATCCTTTACAGTTAATATCCATTTTTTAATGGCATTTTTTAAACAGCTGAGTGATACTGCATTTTGGAAATGTACCACATTTTCTTTATCCATTCTCCCACGTTCACACCACCAACTATAGCAGTAAACACTTGGGTTTTTTTTTTTTAATGATGATAAAATATAACATTGTAGTAACTTGAGACAGGATAGGTCATTGACAGTACATTCATACCTGTTGTTAAGGCACACAGGGAACAAACCACATGACCAGTAACCCACACTGGAGTTTATTTAAGAAGGTTGTGGGGGTAGATGCAGAGGGAAGAGAAAAGAGAACGGGCCTCTGGTGGCCTTTATAAGGGAGCAAGTGGAGGCAGATTTTCATAGCCACACCTGAACATGAACATGGATGAAAGGGGGTGTGCAAGGTATTATGGGGGAGGGGAGATTACGTGGCCGTGCCTGGTCATGCATATGGATGAAAAGGGTGTTTCCTCCACAGGCATTTCTGGCAGCACCATGTTGGGACAACACATTTACCAGTTGCTACTATGTGTCAGAAGGAATTTTTACAACACTACCATGCCACCATCACCATCTAGCTCTGGCAGGTTTGCAATGGGCAAAAGAAAAGTTCCATCATTAAACACTTTCTATCTCTCCAGTTGTGACTACTCTAGGCCCAGTTTTACCCACAGATGTTTAGCTTTGCTATTCACAATGTAAAACCCAGAAGATTCATCTTCTGAAAGGGTCATGAAGAAAGTCTACACTGAACCGCAATGGGAAGGATCCTACAAGCAGTAGCCAACACCTAGCATGATGATCACTGTTTCTTAAGGATGAAGCCAGTCTATAATCAGCTGTTCTACTGGAAGCCTCTACTGCAGAATTCCTAGGAATCCCCCAGAAACTGAAAAATGAATAAGGACAGCTCCCCTATACAGCCTGTCTTAATTAATCGCTGTTGTGTCTCTGTATCGGGGCCATATTGTACACTCAAAAATATCTGATCAATAAATTTACATACATTCGTTTGTAGAAACTATAGTTCCAATTAAAGTTAAATTCTAGGGCAGACAGTTGACTCAGTTGTTAAGAACATATAACTGCTCTTCCAGGGGACCTGAGTTTGATTACCAACAACCACATGAGGTGGTAACCACACTCACATGCACATAAATTCTAGTGCTTTTGAATCTGTATGTGTGTGCATGTATATGTGAGTACACACGAGAATATGTTCCTAGAACTGAACCCAGGGCCTCACCCATGTTAGGCAGTTTCTCTACCAAGAACTACAACCCCAGCCTCTCTACCTGAATCCTCTATTGTCTTATAACATCATGATTCTCAACATTGATTTTTTTTAAAATCTTATATGTACAGAGTAGTTTCAAAATTAAAAAAACTAAAAACATTACTAGTAACAAACTTATTGAATGCAGTCCAAAATATCTTTAAATTATTGTCTTGGAAAATGTTGCAGTGTTCTATGTTTTAAATTAACTTTAAGTTACTTTAATTACTCATTATATCCAACTCTTTATTTTTTTTTCTGTTCGTATTCAGTTATTTCTCATTGTGTTCAACTGAATTTTTATTTGTTTTTACTTTTGACTATGTAAATCACTTACATCATTTAAAAGCAAAAACTAATCAATACAGGTTACTCCAACTCCTCACTCCCACCCCTATTTCCTGTACCCATTCCCTTACTTCCACAAGTAACTATTTCTAATAATTTAGTCTTCTTATTTTCACAAAATAGGCATATGTGCATATACACAAACATGTGGATTGCCCTACTGCCCTTCTTTCCTAGAAATTTGTGTTTTTCTTTCCTTTAAAAAGCTATTTTAGCCAGCAGTGGTGGCACACACCTTTAATCCCATCAGAGTCAGATAGGTCTCTGAGTTCAAGGCCAGCCTGATCTACAGATCTAGTTCTAAGACAACCAAGGCTACATGGAAAAACCGTCTCAAAAAACAAACAAGAATCAGGACTATTTTATTAGCTTATAGTAACTAACAAAGTGCGAGTTTTACTGTGACTGTGAGAAGAAGGTTGTCTCTACCACACTCTGAGTCCCCACACCGACGTTACTCTCTCATCCCCTCCCTCCTCTCTTCCTCCATGTCTTTTTTGTTAACTCTCGATGTCAAACGAGAGAAGATAGGATATGTCTCTGAATCTATCATAGACTTAAGATGATTATCCCTAGTTCCATGCATTGTCTCACAAACAGCATGGGTTTTGTCCTTCACGATGAAATAACATAAACACATATATTCCACAAATATATATTTGAACAAATATACATGTTCCAAATACATATGAATACATATAGTGTATATTCCATACATATATGTGGATGAATATATGGATATTCCATTCATTTACTGATGGACACCTAGGCTAATTGTCCAATTTGGTTATTGTAAACAGTGCTACAATAAACATGGATGTTCAGTTATCTCTGAGGTTAGGGATGTAGATTTCTTCCAGTGTAGATGCAGAAGTGGCATAGTTTGGTCATATATAGTTCTACTTTTTGTAAAGGACCTTTGTTTTGACTAGACAAATAAACATTCACTGTCCGCGTATACAATTTCCTTTTCTCCTATATCTACAGCAGCACTGTTGGGTTTGTTATGTTTTGTTCTGATATGGGGTTTCTCTGTGTAGTCCTGGATGACATGGAACTCTCTCTGTAACCCAGGCTGGCCTCAAATCCATGTAGTGGGACTCAGGCATTATTTAGGAAAACCTTTGTAGCTCCTGAGAATCAAGACCCTTAGGGGCGTGGCCAAAATGACCTGCGTTTTGGGGAGTGGGGAGGGGATCAGCAGCTAATATGGGATAGTTTCTCTCTCCAAAAATCGTCCCAAGGTTCAATTTGTATTGTGTTCATATACTCCTCAATATTAATCCTTTTTATGATATATTACTAATAAATATTTTTACAATATCTGGCACCCATCCACCTCCTGCCTCTGCCTCTTGAGTACTGCGGTTAAAGACCGCCTGACCTGCTTCGGTTTTTGTTTGTTTGTTTTATTTTGTTTTTATGATAGCTATTCTAATTAAATGAAAAAATCAATATCTTTTTATATTTATTTTGTGAGACAATTTCTTCACCTGCCTCTGCCTCCCAAGTGTTGGGATTAAAGGCATGCACCACCACCACCACCTGGTCGATGTCACTTTTTTTTTTAATTTTTTAATTTCTATTTAGTTATCAGGGTTATTGTTAATTGTTTGTCCACTGAGGTTTTTATTTAAACATGTGTTTTATATATCCAGAAAAAGAATCTCGGAATTTTCCCACCTATGCATTTTCATGGTCCGTAATCTCAGCTGAGGTTGTCAGTAGGCTGAAATCAAAAAGGTTAATGTTCTGCCATTTTCAAGCTCTTTGAGCTGCACATCAAATCTGAGGCTAATACTCTACACTTGTTCAGCCTGCCCGTGGGTTTTGCAATTCTTCCCACTTCCTTGATCACCAATGATTCCAAATTCACCAGTGTAACCACACTGTGTCATCACAGTTAGAAACCACATAGTGACTGGAGTATAACCCAATCTCTTCTGAGCACTGTGGATGTTCTTGAGAGTGCACACAGCCACGGTGTGAAAAGATAAACTCAGATAGCCCGCGGTAGTCTCAAACTCAATATGGTAGCCATGGATGACCTTGAACCTGATTCTCCTACCCCCACCTGTGTATTCTAGGATAACAGAAGTGCCACGCTCACACACATGTTTTAATTTCTTGAGAGAGGGTCTCAGTGTGCAACTCAGGATGGCCTGAAATTTACCATGAAACTCAGGCAGGCCTCTAACTCAAGGATCCTCCTGTCTCTGCCCAGTGACTGCTAGGAAGATAGGCAGAAGCCACCATGGCCGGCTCTCAGAATAGCTTGATTCACGTTCCTTGATGCTGAAGATGTTGGCTGTTTTTTATATGTCCATTGGCCGTCTGTACTTCTTCAATAAAGAATGGTTCCATTCATTCCCACATATGCCAATTGGGTTATTTGTTTCTTTGGTTTGGTTTAACTTTTTTGGTTCTTCATTTATTCTGGATATTTGTTTTAAAGCCAAAACTCTTTACTGTGTAAATAATTTCACAACAAAGAGCAACATATACCTATGTCGTATTTTGTATTTATGGATGCTATTTTTAGCCAGACCTCTGAAAGAATTATTACTAAGCCAAAATGTATATGCATGCATAGTTTTTACCAGGTTTTCTCTCAGGGGTATTTTGGCATTTTATAGTTCCATCAGCTAAATATTTTCCTGGGCCTTTTGCTTGTTTGTTTTGTCTGCCTTTCATTTTTCATGAGCTGTCTTTTAACACTCTAGGAAATACTCCCCATCTCTCTCTCCCTTCTTCCCTCCCTTCCTCTCTCCCTTTCTCTCCTTCTCTCTGACACAAGGTTTCATGTAGCCCGGGCTAGCCTTATTGAACTTATGACCCTCCTGCCTCCACCTCCCCAGTGTTTAACCACATCCAGTTATGGACATTAAACTCAGCTTCATGCACACTAGCACACATTCCAACAACTGAGCTAACCTTCTAGTCTGATCTTTTCATCTACTCACCCTTATCATACACCATAAAGCTCAGTTTTCAACTACTTAGATCAGTGGTTGTTAAAGGTTATTTACATACGCAAACATACAATGCAACTACACAGGTACAGATACACTTCAATTATCAATATGGGATTTGAAATTCTACTTATTACTAGTTAGGCTTCCCTTACATTCAGATTATAAAGAAACTCATTTACTTCTCTTTTTTAAGTTTAAATTTTTCTGGTTATTCTCAGGTCACCAGGTCGGCACAGCACATGGCACTTACCTGATAGACATCCTGTCTGCCCTCATTTTAGTCTTGAACTTTTTGTTTGTTTGTTTGTTTGTTTTTGGTGTTGTTTGTTTTTCTCTGTGTAGTAACCCTGGTTGTCCTAGAGCTTGGTCTGTAAACCAGGCTGGCCTTGAAGTCACAGAGATCCACTGGCCTCTACCTCCCAGTGCTAGGATTAAATAAGTGGGCCACCACACCTGGCTAAACTTTTAATTTTAAACATTGCAATAACCCCCTGTCTTAGTTTGGGTTTCTATTGCTGTAAGAGACACCATATTTACAACAACTCTGGGAATAAAACATATAATTGGAGTGGCTGACTTACAGTTTCAGAGGTACAGCCCGTTACCATGACAGGGAAGATGGCTCCTACATCTTGTAGGCAACAGGAAGTAGACTGAAAGTCACACTGAGGGAAGCTTGAGCAAAAGAGATCTCAAAGCCCATCTTTGTGGGAGACTATGTTGTTACATTGTAAATAATTGTCCCACTCACTAGTTTAATAAAAAGCGCTGATTGGCCAAAGGCAAGCAGGAAGTGTGAACGGGCCTACCAGACTAAGAAAATTCTGAGAACAGGAAGCACAGAGCAGAACGCCAGAGAGAAACTGGAGGAAGCAGAGGACAACTATGCTGCTCTAAGAAAAGGTACCGAGCCACATGGCTGAACAGGTTAAGAACCGTGGGTTAGATTAAGAGCAAGAGCTAGCAAGTTATATGCCTGGGCCTTAGGTCGATCAGCCTAAAACTACTGGAAGGGTCTGTGTGTCTCTGCATGTCTGGGGGTCTGCGGGCCTAAACCTTGAGGATAGGCCTGAAAGTCCGGGCCTAAAACCTCGTGCTACACATCTTCTGGCTTCTCTCTGGTATTCTGCTCTATTCTTCCTGTTCCCAGAGTTTTCTTAGTCTGGTAGCCCTGCCCCTACTTCCTGTCTGCCTTTGGCCAATCAGCGTTTTTATTAAACCAGTAGGAGGAACAAATATTTACAATGTAACATAATTCCACTACAGACAGGCCACTGAGAGTTTGACAATGCTCCAGCTAGTATATAGATAACATTAACTGAACTTAATTTTTTTGGTAGAGGGAGGCGTTCATAGAATGGGAGGGTAGATAGGGAAGGGTTGAAAGCAAATGTGATTGGGTGTTAGATGTGAAATCCCAAAAGGATTTATAAAAATATTATGATAAAATTTAATATATTTTTATTTAGAGGTATGTGTGTGTGTCACGTATATACAAGTGTGTGTTATTGCACAAATCCTATTTAGTATTATAATAAATACCCAAAATTAGATATTGGGGAAAAGCTGGAATATCGGAGAGGTGGGGTACAAATCACAGCCAATTCTCACCTGGTGAACTCCTGAGGCTGAACAGGGTAAGTCCTATCTTCACAGGTCCTCAGACTGACTGAACTCCTCCTCCTGTCTTATACTTCTTTCCCACCCAACTATTTTACTTCCTGGTTCAACTCTCCTGAGCTAGAATTAAAGGTGTGTGCCACCACTGCCTGGCTGTTAGGCCTTGAACTCATAGAGCTAAGTGATGGAATTAAATGCATGGGTCCCACTCCCTGACCTTCATGGCTTGGATGTGGGTGATCCTGTCCTCTGATATTCTAGACTATTTGTATTAAATACACAATATATCACCACAGTGTGTGCATGTGTGTGTCACATATATACGAGTACTTCTTGGAAGCCAGAAGAGGGTATCAGATCCCCTGAAACAAATGCTTAATATGCATGCTAGGAATTGAACTCAGATCCTCTGGAAAAGCAGTAAGCATTCTTAACCACCAAGTCAGCTCTCTAGCCCTCCAAAAATCTTTCATATTTTTTCCACAAAACAAAAACCTAAAAGCCACACGGTCAGGTTTAGCACAATTAACAATCACAGTCTTGGTACCAATTTCTGTCTACTTTTCTTTCCTTTTATGACAAAATACCCTGACAAAATCAAATTAGGGGTAAAGGAATTTATTATAGCTCATGATTCCAAATTATAGTCCATCACTGTGAGAAAGTCAAGACAGCAGGAACCAGAAGCAACCAGTCTCGTCGACAGTCAAGAGCAGAGAGAAAGTACAAATGCATGCTTAGTGCTCAACTCATTCTTCTATTCCTACACTGCCCAGGACTTAAACTAGGGGATGGCATTGCCTACAGCGGGCTAGCTCTTCTCACATCCATGAGCACAGTCAGGACAATCTCCAAAGGACATGCCCACAGGCCAATCTGATGTAGACAATCCCTTATTAAGATTCCTTTCGCAGGTGGTTCTGGATTGTGCCAAGCTGACCCATAATACCTACTTGTGTGTTTGTGTGTTTAAGGACTTGAGTCTTCAAAGCACAGTGATCTGGTCTTCTGGGTGAGTTGGCTTGTCTTCTCTTTGGAGAGAGGTGAAGATGGGTGACAATGAGTACAGAGAACTAATGGGAAAAGCCAGCTCCTTCTATGTTCCACTGATTCTTATTCTGTTCACTGCACTGGGGGTCCTGCTTCAGCAAGCTGGATATTGTTTTTACATGTGTGTATGTATGTGTGTGGGCAAGGATTTGTGGAGGACAAAGGAAAACTTGCAGGACTGATTATTTTCTCGTACCATGTGGGTCTCAAGAATAGAATTCAGATCATCAGACTTGGCAGCAAGTGCCCTTACCCACTGAGGCACCTCACCAGCCCAATAAATTATTTTTTTTCCAGAATTACATGGGATATAAAATAGTTAGAAGATGACTTTGAGGGCTGAAGAGATGGCTCAGAGATTTAGAGCACTGGCTGTTCTTCCAGAGATCCTGAGTTCAATTCCCAGCAACCACATGATTGCTCACAACCACTGTAATGAAGTCTGGTGCTCTCTTCTGACCTGTAGGGATACATGCAGGCAAAACGCTGTGTGCATAATAAATAAACACATTTGTAAAATAAAAAGAAGAAGATGATAACGGGATGTCTTTCTGTATGCTGCGAATATCATTTGTTAATAAAGGGACTGTTTTGACCTATGACAAAGCATCTTAGAAGTAGGCAGGAAATCCAAGCATAGATAAAGGGGAAGGAGGGCAGAGTCAAGAGAGATGTGATCAAGTCAACCAAGAAGCAAGGTGTAAAGAAATAGGTAAACCAC
This sequence comes from Phyllotis vaccarum, assembly GCA_033318265.1. NCBI lineage: Eukaryota > Metazoa > Chordata > Mammalia > Rodentia > Cricetidae > Phyllotis > Phyllotis vaccarum. Next base: position 2,121,144 of record JARWLC010000005.1, read on the forward strand.
GGGGCAAGACAGATTAATGGAAATGGGTTGAATTAAGATGAAAGAACTAGCTAGCAATATATGTGAGCCATAGGACCAGCAGCATGTAATTAATAAAAAAGCTTATGTCTGTTTCTGTGGGACTGTGAGCCTGTGGGTTTGGATCACTGACCAGACAGGCCAGAAACCTCTTATTACAACTATGTCCAGAGATTTTCAAAGGTCATACCTCTGCCCACAGAAGAAATAGCCAAGAAAGTGGTCTTACAAAGCAAGACTTTCCCTGACATCATGTGGTATGAAAAGTATCTACTGTAACACACGTTGCATAAATTCTGGTTGTAATAAATGAAACTCAGAGTCAGATATCGAGGAAAGGCTGGAATATCAAAGAGAGGAAACACCACAGTCAGATCTCACCCAGCTGTCTTCCAGCTTCCTCAGCCTCGCTCCTCCTGGCTTCTTCTGCCTGCTCTGTCTTTCTATGTCTGCCGTAAATACCTTCTTCACCCAGTTGTTTCATATCCAGGTTAAGATTAAAGGCGTGGGCTACTACTATCTGGTAGTTAGCCTTGAACTCACAGAAACACAGAAAGATCTCCTCTGTCTCTGGAGTTATGGGATTAAGGCCTGGCACCACCATTGCCTGGCTGGAAGCCTGGAACTCCCTTTGTAAACCAAACTGGCCTCAAACTCAGATCTGCTAGGATTAAGGGCATAGGCCACCCCTCCTGGATACTCCCAGTGCTGGGGTTAAAGATTTGAGTTACCACTCTCTGATCCTCCTGGATTGACTATGGGTAGATCCCTTCTCTGATATTCCAGACTGGTTTTATTAAATATATAACATATTACCACAGACAGAGCTGTCCTTTGGGTCACTGCAGGCTTGAAATAGAGAGGGAAAAAAAAGGAAAAACGGGGGGAGATAAATGGTTGCTTCTCTCCTCAGATCCTTCCAGTTCCTCTTGACCTCAGAACCAAGATTTATTCGTATGAAACCAAGTCCAGTCTTCTGCTGGTCTTGTTCAGCTAGCCATCTGTCTGTCAGCCTAAGCATATGAGTTGTGCACACATAGCTCGGCTAAAATGATGGAACTTTTCTCCCAGGCTTTTAAAGCTCTGACTCTTTTCCCTCCTCAGTTACTAAAGACTAACCTGGGGCCTCACAGAAAGTAGGCAAGCACTCCATCACGCTTAAAATACATCAAAAATACTCACGTTATACAGCACTATACACCTATTAAAAATGAGGGAATTGTCTACATATACAACTGCAGAACGATTTCTAGGATATGTTACTGAGAGGAAAAAATCATGGTATAGAAAAGTTTGTACAGTTTGCTACTATTTATCCAAAAAAGGAGGGATAGGTGTGTGCATAGAGGTGGATATACTCCAAATAAGCAATGGGAAATACCTCAGTAGACCCTTGCTACACGATTGTGAAGATTGAAGCTAGAATACCCAGAATCCATGTAAATGTAAATATCAGATGAGCACAGCCCACTTGTAAATCCAGCATATGGGAAACGAAGATAATAAGTTTCCTGAGCAAGCTGGCTAGCTAGACTAGCCAAACTATCAAACTCTGAATTCAGCAAGAAACCAAAGTATATAAAGCAGAGTGTGATCAAGGAAGACACCTGACATCACAATATGGCCTCTACATGTACACATATATGTGCACATATAAATCAAATATGTATACATAAATATACAAACACACATGCAAAAAAATCCAACAACACACCACACACACACAAGTGAACAATGAAAGAGTCCAATGTCTTTGTCTATACTCTGTCTGCTAGCCAATGTGCTCACACTCAAAAAGCTGGTAAATCCAATGCACTGTGGGTGGCATCTGGATCTTTTTTGGCAGCTATGATTTCCTTTCTATCAGTCTTTGAGAACCATGATGATTACACACAGGACTCCAGATGCATTTTGTCTTGAGAATGTCAGTGTATCTGCCAACTGCTGCTTGGGATTTCACCAGTTGGCAGTGGTTGACCAGCTGTCTGGAGCATAGCCAATGTAAGCAAACAAACATCCTTCTCTGTAGCTCTGTCTACAGTGGTGAAACTTATAACCACAAGATGTATAAAACTTGAATCTGATGACAAACCAAAATGGGATGGTGACATTACCATCTCAGGACAAAAGAGGAACAGCTGTATGTTGGGTGTTTGCTTTAATTATTTTTTATTGGATAGTATCAATAAGAAAGTATCCCTAGGCACAGATACTAATAGAGCCAAGTCCTTATGAAGGGTGATGACAGAGACAGATGATGCTGCCTATGTGCATAGAAGCTAAAGATCTTGCTAACATGAAGTACTCCAGGACTTCCATCTTTGAAATGAAGCCTCTCCTATGGAGACACTATGAAATATCGGATTTAAAACCACATGGTAAAGTTGCATCTGGGGACATAATCAGCTGCCATCAGTGTGGAGATGAACCTTTGCAGTCCTCTGTACTGGGAAGAGAAAGTTCTGAGACAGAAGCTGTGAGGAGCAGCCTCTAGATTCCCTTTGAGGTCAGGGAAGACTACGAGCCTTTCCAAATGGCTTGGATGCCATCTTGGTTGTTACTACTTTGTAAACACATGTCCCTAGACATCCACAGTGGCCATAGAACTCTGTCCCACTCTGGGACCACACTGGGAACAAAAACTGTAAAGTCAACTCTGGGGAAGGCACACAAGTTCTTGATGTCATACTTTCCTTAAAAACATGGCATTGCACTGAGTCACACTTCCACAAGTAGGTATTTAATTCCCAAGAACATAGGGAAAGAATGTACTGTGGAGTGACTGGGGAAGGTTCAGCTGAACTTACATAGGGTGACATACATCTTCACAAGATATTTTGTCCTGGAAAAGCCAGGAGGAACAAAGAGAGTGCTGTGAGGCAATTCTGTGTGTATAATGTTATCTGTGCTGTTCCCATGTCCTTGACTGGAAAGTCCCTGGATCAATTTTCTTTCTATTGTCTTTACCACCACATATAACAAATCTCCCAAATGGGACAGATAACCATTTCCAGACAAAGATGTGTAAGAACTCTAGTTTGATACTTAGAGATGCTCTGGCTACTGATAGAAACCTTCAGTGATAGGGTGACTCCAGAAAAGAACTCCCTAGTTAGAATTTTATAGGAATTGATAACCAACAAGCAAAGAAGTTACAGTTCGCTACTTCCAAAACCAGACAAGGTTTCTATCGGCCTCAAACCTTAGACTGCCGCCAGCAGGTGGGCTAAATGCTAGATGCTAACACAGATCCATGTCACTGATCTCTCTGGCATATTAAAAGTTGGGGTCAAAGTTAACACACACTCAAAGCTATGGAGTGAAAATGTTTCCTTTTGTTATGAAGGGTCCAGGGAATGGAGGTGAGTATTAGCAATGAGGTGCCACCACCAGGCTAGGAGTTTTAAAGCTAGGCATGATATGATGGTGTGCACCTGTAACTTCAGCATTTGAGAAAGAGACAGAAAGATCGAAAGTTCAAGACCAATCTGGGATATATAGTGAGTTTCAAGCCAGCTTGAACAACATACATATTGTGACCATAGCCTTCCAAAGGAAGGGGGATCTTAAAATTAAGAGTAGATGATTATCAGTGTACTAGGAAAGTAATAGGCTGGCGGTAATAGGTACCCTAATTAACATGATGCAAACGTTTTCATCTGCACTGTCCATAATGCTGTGACCTGGATATTTTAAATAACTTCACAGTGTGAACTTTAGTGATCACTATGTCTCTGAAGCAAGTAAAACAAATTAAATAACTAAGCGAACTCAGTGACCATTTCATTATTAAATCCATTGGCATTGTCTCAGAGTGCACTCAGCATGACATGACTCGCTCTGGGTGTTCAAACACTGATCATGACTCACCATTAAAATTCTCTTGGCTTCCAAGTATTGGCCTTTCTCAGTGTCTGTCTGTCTGTCTGTCTGTCTGTCTGTCTGTCTGTCTGTCTGTCTGTCTCTGTGTGTGCGTGTGTATGTGTGTGCTCATTTTGCTACATACCCATAAACCCAGGCTTTCCTCATAACCAATCCTGCTTCAGCCTCCCAGCCTCATTGTTCCATTTTGAGAACTTACCACCACTTTCTGTTATCATTTATTTGTAGTTTTTGCATGTGCTTGGCACCAGAGGTCAAACCCAGGGCCCTGTGTATACCACTGAGCTATACAACTCTAGCTCACAGTTTCAGTCTCGTTCTGTTTTTGTTTCTATTCTGTTTTGTTTCTTGAGAGATAGTCTCACTCTGTTATGTAGTGTTGAATGGCCTGGAATTTATTATAAGCCAGGCTGGCCTCAAACTCACAAAAATATGCCTCTCTCTCCTTCCCAAGGGCAGGGATTAAAGATGTGTGCCACCATGCCAAACCACAGTCACTGACCACCTGCACCAGTAAGACCACTATATATACCCTTTAGTTTCTACCAGAAAGTTACATTAATATGTGGCTATAGTAAAATAAGATATTTTTCCATTCAGATCTAGTTATAGGAGAAGAAAAAGAGCATCATTTCAGAACTGCTCAGTAAAACAGTTAGTGTAGCTCAGTACTGGAGTGCTTGCCTGGGTAAGAGGCTCAGCACTGCAACAGTCGGTGACTAAAATGGCTTCTGTAGTATATTATTTCACAGTTCTCCTGTGACCCTGCCCATTCCTCAAAAACCTAAGACTTTATGTTCTGTATGAATCTCTTAGCTTCTCTTGATCAGAATGATGTAGTCTTTCTTCTTCATTTCCGTAAGGCAAGAGTACCCTTATGGCATGCACTGCATTGTGATGATATGCGTCTGGCTCTTCCATTGCTAGGCATGAGCTTTTTGAAGGCAGAGAATCTGGTTATAGTTCTAACTAAGGGCGAAAAAAAGAGAAGACCGAGAGAGGCAAAGAGAAAGTGGAAAGATCTTAGTTGAAATCAAAGGCAAGTCAAGAAATTTGCTTCCCAAGAGTGAGTTACAAGACGTTGGCAAATAGAAACAACAGAAAAGACGTCAGCTTAAAGACTGAAGAGTCTTGAGACTCAGTGATTCCAAGACTGAGATTTGCAAATGACTGACCAACTGATACAGGCTGTACTGACAGCAAAATACACACTTTATTAAACCCCAGGATACAGCCAGCAAGATGGCTCAGCAGGTAATGGTGTCTGTTACCAAGCCTCACCCTGTACTCAATGCCTGGGCCCCACATGGTAGAAAGAACAATTCTACAGATTGTCCGCTCACCTCCAAACATGTTCTGTGACACGGTGATGTGGGAATGTCTTTCTGCATGCCGTGAATACCAATCTTTAAATAAAGGACTGTTTTGGTCCATGACAGGCACCCGTAGAAAAAGTAGGCAGAGAAATCAGAATAGATAGTAAAAGGGCAGAAACAGACAGATTGAGCTAGATGCCCAAAGAAAAAACATGTAAAGAACACAGATGAGCCACAGGCCATGTGGCAAGACAGATTAATGAGAATGGGTTGAGTTTAGATAAAAGAGCTAGCTAGCAATGTGCCTGAGCCATAGGCCAAACAACATAAAATTAAAATAAGTGTCTGAATCATTTTGGGGAGCCTAAGCAGCAGCGGGTGATTAGGCAGTCTGAGATGGCAGGTCTGTGGGCCTGGACCTCTGGCCAGACAGGGCCAGTAAACCTCATTGTAACAACATGAACACACACAAAGTAAATGAAATAAAAGAATATTTTTAAGTATAGAGACTGAGCAAGGCCCCAGGGTCAATCCTTAGCACTGATGGGATGGTTAAGACTGGATCTAGAATCATCTAGAAAACTCCCCTCTAACCTGTCTATGAGGGAGTTTCTAGTCCTAACTGCCCTACCCTATGAACAAAAAGGTGAGAGCCGAGTAATAGAATCCAATTTGCTTCCTGAATGCAGATGTATTGTGACTAACCTCGTATGCTCTTGCTGTCCTGCCTTCCCACTGTGGGGCACTGTATCCCCTTTAACCAAAACAGACCCTTCTACCTTTGAGCTGTTCCTCATCAGGTATCTTGGTTACAGCCACAAGGAAAATAACAATACACCAATCATATATCTGACAAGGAGCTAATATTCAGAACGTATTTTTAAAATATTTACAAGTCAAAAAAAATATAGGCAAAAAAACTGAATAGGTATTTCATCAAAAATAATATACAAATGTACAGAATGTGCATAAAAAGATGCTCTATACTTTTACTTGTTATTAATTCAAATCACAGAGGTTATACTACTAAGCGTTTGCCCAGCCTTTGGTTCAATTCCAAACAAACAAAAACAATGTTGCAAACCAGGCAGTTCCGGCCCATCTTTAATCCCAGCACTTGGGAGGCAAAGGCAGGCCGATCTCTGAAAATTCAGCCTTGTTAACAAAGTGACTTCTAGGACAGCCAGGACTGCACAGAGAAACACTGTCTCCAAAAACAAACAAAAACAAAACTGTACTTCATATTCATTAGGATGGAGGTGATCATATTAATAAAATTAGTAAAACTTTTTTTCTGAACAGAAATGTATTTATCTACTAGGGCTGGGCATGGTGACACATATTAGCGATGTCAACCTGAGTTCAATTAGTAGAACACTCATGATGAAGGAAATGACAGACTCCTAAGGGTTGTCCTCTGACTCACATACACACAAAATAAGAATTTCAAAGTCAGTTCATGGTTAGCCCTTGTCCTCTGTGAGCATGTTGGGATGTACAGTGGGTTCATCCCTTCGATGCCCTAGGGAGCCCGATTCTGTCCCCTCCCTCTTCTCCTGTTAAGCTGCAGAAGGGGCAGGTCTTGACCTGGCCCAGCCCTTCTGGGCTAGCACATACGGAGAATGGTTCTTCTGGAGTCCTGAAGAGAGAGGTTCTTAGTGGATAACTGCTGAGCTCACAGGCTAATCCTCACCTGCAGTTCCTTAGTGTGAAAGAATTCCTCTTCAGTTGCTTAGTCAGTTTCCCACCACCAAGAATCCATAGTTCTCTGCTAGCCTCCCCTTTCCTGTGCTGGCCACCAACAGCTCCCCTTCACACTGGATTCCTGAAAAACACTCATTGCCTGACAAACTGAAAGAAACAGCTATTTTCTGTCAACCAAGAACAATCCTGTTCCGGCCTCTACACAGAGAACCAAGCCCATCTCTTCTCTTCAGATTTCCTGAAGCATCAGTAAGTTGTGGCCATGTGGATACTAGATTTGCATTTGGAGCCTTCCCAGTGGCCTGTCTAAAGCCTCCCTTTGGCTTGAGTTGAAAGAAAAATCACACTCAGACTTCTCTAGAGAGCAGGTTCCAACCTCACACCAACTCTCTCCATAAAGTCTTGCAAAGAAAGATGGCTCAGTGGGTAAACTCACTACAGAAGGTGAATACCTCCCCAACGTGCTGTGCACATCTGTCACCCAGCACAGAGAGATGGGGAGACAGGATTCCTGGGTCTTGCTGGCTGCCCTTCTAGCTCCTGATTCAATGAGAGACCCCCATCCCAGCGGAATAAGGTGAAGAGGCGATAGAGTAGGACACAGAAGTCCATCTCTCTCTCTCTCTCTCTCTCTCTCTCTCTCTCTCTCTCTCTCTCTCTCTCTCTCTCTCTCTCTCTCTCACACACACACACACACACACACACACACACACACACACTACACACAGAGAGAGGTAGGGAGAGAGGGAGGGAGAAAGGGAGGGATGGAGGGATGGAAGGAGGGAAGAAGAAGAGAAAGCGAAAGCTTTTCACCTTTCAGTGGACAAAAGCACATGTCTTGGTCAAATATCACCAATGAGGCAGACAGATCCTGTGGACTGTGTGGTAACCCAAGAATATATCATTGTTTCATTTTGATCAAAACGAGATCATTCTCTTTAAAAATTAGTCAGCTTTCTTCAAAATAGCACTGTCATAAAGGTCATGAAATACGGAGACTTTTCCACATGAGTCTGAAGAAATATGACATATAATATGTGGTAGCACACTGCAGCCTCTAGTGGAGGAAAAATTCAAATGCTGTAAAGGATGTCGTAAGGCTGGGTGAAGTGGAATGGATTGTGGATCTTTTTAAATACACTGTTTCAATGTCAGATTTCTGACACTGGCAACTGTAGAACAAGAGCAGTCCACAACGAAGTACTGGGTCACTAGGGAGCAGATTGCATGCAATTTATCATCCCCAATTTGTATATACTGAGAAAGTTAATCTCTTTAACCATGAATTAAATAAGTGAAACGAGGCAAAAGATAAACAGGTGTTTTGGGTACAAACCTTACAGTCTGTCTGATCTTTGACATTATTTGCAAATAAAAAAAAATTTATAGGGACCTCTTTTTATAGAGGCCCAAAGCCTAGGAGTATATTCTGCTCTGTCAATCAACAGGAATTCAATTCTTAGCACCCACACTAGATGACTCATGAGCATCTGTAGCTCCAGTTCCAAGGGATCCAAGCAGTCTGCCAGCCTCCTTGAGCACCTGAACATACATGCAATACACACACACAAATAAATTAAATCAATACTTGTTTTATAGTATTTTGCCTAAAAAAGAAATGCTTTTTCTCTCTAGTCTTGGAGAACATTTGTAACCTTGATAAGGGAAAAGGGACCAAGGATCAACTATCTATTTTTTTAAACAACATATCTGCTTTATTCTTGTAATCAAGTGCTTTGCCTACATATAGGTTTGTGTGCTATGTGTGAGCCCAGTATCCACAGAGGTCAGAAGAGGGCACAATGTCTTGGAACTGGATGAATATGAGCCACCATGTGGGTGCTGGAAACTGAACTCTTCCTCTGCAAGAGCAAGTGCTCTTAACTACTGAGCCACTTCAGCCCCTAAATGTCTAATTTGTAAATAATTATTTTAAGCCTTTTGTTTCACTTTTAAGTTTTGGTTTTGCTTTTGAAGGTAGAGTCTTACACTAGGGCCCAGACTACCGTAGAACTCAGTTGGTACAGTCTGGTCAAGTTCAAGATAATTCTCCTGTCTTAAACTGCCAAGCAGTAGCATTACAGGCATCGACTTACCAGGCCCAGAATATTGGAATCATTTGAATGTGGGGGAAAAAAATCACACAAATAAGGGAGGTTTTTTGGGTTTTTTTGTTTTTGTTTTTGTTTTTTGTTTTTTGTTTTTTGTTTTTTAACATATCCCCATAGAGCTTTCTTTTCTTTCATTGTTTAGCGATGTGGGAATGCCTTTCTGTATGCTGTGAATCTCAATCTTTAAATAAAGGAGCTGTTTTGACCCATGACAGGCACCATAGAAAAAGTAGGAGGAGAAATCAGAGCATAGGTAGGAGGAGCAGGGTGGAGTCAGACAGACCGAGGCAGCTGCCCAAGGAGCCACGAGCCACATGGCAGACAGATTAATGGAAATGAGTTGAGTTAAGATGTAAGAGCAAGCTAGCAATGTGCCTGAGCCATAGGCCAAACAGCATGAAGTTAATATAAGAATCTGAGTCATTTTGGGGGAACTAAGCAGCAGCAGTGGGTGGCTAAGGGGTCTGGGGCAGCAGGTCTGTGGGTCTGGACCTCTGGTGCCCGGAGGCCAAGAAACCAATTGTAACAGTTCAGTTTTGGAAATACTAAGAATTGAACACAAGACCTAGGCAAGAACTCCGATATTTAATTTTGACTTTTTTTTTTCTTTTTTAAGACAGGGTTTTTCTGTGTAGCCCTGGATGTCCTGGAACTCCCTCGTTACACCAAGCTTGTCTTGAACTCAGAGATCCCCCTGCCTCTGCCCCTACACATCAGCACTAGGGTTAAAGGCGTATGCCAACATTACCCGCTGAATTATTTTGGACCAATACATTTTTTGAGATTCTTTTCTACTATAAACTACATACAGATCATCACTGTTTACTTACTGATACAAAATAAACCAATGTATCACTGTAGGACAACTTACCTGCTTCACTATTGACATAAACTTGTGTTCCTCTGTGCTTTTGTGACATTCTTGCATTTGTCTGTTAATGAGCATGTGTGTGAACTTCGTCTGGCACACTTTTCTAGGACGTATGAGTAAGATGGCCCTGGGGGCTCACCGCTCAGTGATAGACGGCCTGAAAGGCAGCAGGCCCAGTACTGAGAAAAAAAAGGGGTGAGGGCAGGCTTTTCATCATGAAAAGCTAAACACAAAGAAAACTTGCTAACAGAAACAATAAATGGACCCTCCAAAATTAAGATAATTAGTCTCGAGCCAGGCATAGTAGTGTATGCGTTTGATCTCAGCTCTTGTGAGGTAAAGGCAGATATATCTCTATGAGTTCTAGGCTAGCCTGGTCTACATAGTGAGTTCCAAAACATCCAGAGATAAATAGTGAGACCGTGTCCCGATAGATAGATAGATAGATAGATAGATAGATAGATAGATAGATAGATAGATAGATAGATGGATGGATGGATGGATGGATGGATGGATAGATAGATAGATAGATGGATAGATAATAGATAGATGTTAGATAGATGAATGGATAAATAGATGATAGATGGATAGATAATAGATGATGGATGGATGGATGGATGGATGGATGGATGGATGGATGGATGGATGGATAAATAGACAGTAGATGAAATAATTAGTCTCACCATTTTCCCATTTACCACTATACCTTATTCTTTCATCCTGTTTATAAAGAATTTGTAGAAACAGAAAAGATGACTCAGTAGTTAAGAGCACTTGCTATTCTTCTAGAGTATCCAATCCAATTCTCAGCACCCGCATGGAAGTTCACAATTGTCTGTCACTCCAGTTCCAGGGATCCAATGCCTTTTTCCAGCCTTCACCAGCAGCACATACATGTGATACACAAATATATGAGGCCAAAATACCCCTACAATGTGGTGGGATTCAGATGTCAGCTGATAAGGTCCGAAGACGCCTATCCAGGGTCCCAGGCTCCTGTAGGGGGAGTGGCCAACCCTATTCATAAGAGGCTGCTGGGATCTTGAAAAGCCCTTTTTCCTGGTTCCAGACTGTTGGAGAGACCGGTTCGGCTTCCATCGTTCATCATGTAAATAATCCAGTCTATCAGGTGCCCTATATAAGCTGTTACCTGTATCGTAAGTGTTGGCTTATATTTTAATAAATATTAATCTTAGATCAGTATATTTTTAAAAAATTTACGCCTTCATCTGGTGACCAACATGGGGCCTCTGCCCACTGGTGTAGGGGGTCCATTTATGTTTTAAACACTGTTAAAAAGCAAAAGACAGGCAAAATATTTAGCTTTGAGAACCTACACTCCAGTATGTAGGCTGAAAATAAATTATATATATAATTATAATATTATATTTCTGGCCCAAAGGTTCGGATCCACCATCCCAAAGTACCAAAGAAACACACAGATTCTTGTATTAATTGTACGCTGATTGACCTGGGGCTCAGACATATAACTTGTTAGCTCTTTACCCTTAAACTAACCCATGTTATCCTGTTTGGCCATGGGCTCGGTACCTTTTCTCAGAGCAGCATTTCAACTTCTTTCCTCTGCATCTGCTGCGTCTATCCAGCATCTCTACTCTGCTCTTCCTGTTCCCAGAGTTTTCTTACCAGTTCCACCAGATTTGGCCCTGCCCACACTTCCTCTCTGCCTTCAGCCAATCGGTGTTTTTATTAAACCAATAGACTGGACAATTATTTACAATGTAACAACATAATCCCACTACATATTAGTATCATGAATTTTTAAATTTTTTTAATAAAGTAAAGCCAGTAATTAAGACAAATAATGAACAATAGAGTTAAATTCTCTGGGTCTAATGCTCATGCCTATAATCCCAGTATTCTAGAGGAGGAAGCAGGAAGGTTGTTGCAAGTTCCAAAGCAGCCTGGGCTACATAGCAAGTACCAGGTTACCTAAGGATACCTAGGCAAGACTGTCTTAAAAACACTGCCACCAAAAAATTAAATGACTGAGTCCTGATTCCTAATTTGTAATCAACAGATTCACCTGAAGAACCTGCCATCATAGGGCACAAAACTACATTTGAGAGATAAGTAACACTGAATTCTTTGGGACTGTCTCTTAAGAGCAGATGATATCAATGTTTTTCAAGTGAAAGTTGCAGAAAATATCTTTAAGAAATATTAACAAAGATCTTTCTGTATGCTCTGAATATCATTGGTTAATAAAGGGACTGTTTTGGCCTATGGCAGGACATCTTAGAAGCAGGCATGAAATCTGAGCATAGATAAAGGGAAAGGAGGGTGGAGTCAGGGGAGATGTAATCCAGCCACCCAAGAATCAACATGTAGAAGAAACATACACAACCTGGCAAGACAGATTAATGGAAATGGGTTAAGATGCAAGAGCTAACTAGCAATATGCCTGAGCCATAAGTCAAGCTGCATGTAATGAGAAAGAAAGAGGAAGGGAAGGAGGGAGGGAGGGAGGGAGGGAGGGAGGGAGGGAGATTGACAAAGATCTATTTAAAGTGAACTGAGGTTTGCTGAGTGAAAGTGTGTGCTGGACCCCCCCCCCCCCAATCCCCCTCCACACATAGAAAGTTAGATTTGGAGTGACTGGATTTGGGCACAGACAAAATCGTTGCCCTACCTCTCAACAGGAAAAAACAGTGTCTGCAAGTCAAAAAAACAAAACAAAACAAAACAAAACAAAAAACCAAGCACATGCTGGCCGAGCTAGCCAGGGACAGTTAGAAGGGAAGTCAGTTAGGTTCAGTCTAACAATAGCCTTATGAATCGAATGTTCACTATGTTATCTTAAAACTCTGAGACCCAATTTTTTGTGGTACCTATTTTAAAAGACATGAGAGCAACGCTAAGTCTGTGGGTGCAAACACACATAGTGTGATTACTGAGGCTGGTTCTCATAGTCTTGGTACTTCTGCATGTCACATGGCTACATGATATTCCCTAGTCATGGATTTTACTGTTTGATCTGAGATTCTGCTTGAAGATATTTCAGAGGCTGGGCAGCTCTCTAAACACAGTAAGCATTACACGTGATTCAGCTCAAATGTCGAACTGCTTCCATCAACAGTCACTTCAAAAGTCATAATAACTTACAGGTGTGAGTGTGGAAATGCCCTCTGCACTCCTCTGCCCCTTCTTGAACTCTGCTCCCTCTCTCTGGACCATTTTTTTTTAAACACCGAATTCTTAAATTGGCTTGGCATTTCTCCATTTTCTCTTACTTGGCTTTGGGGCTTTTAAGAGGACACTCCACACTCTCCCAAGAAACACAAAAGCAGGTTAAAATGCTTCAGCACGCCATCTCTTAAGTCCTTACGTTATGTATTAGTTTACTCATAGTAGAGAGAACAACTCTAATTCTCCCTAAGAAGATACCTACTAAGGAATTTAAAAGACAGGTGGGTAGTAAACTCTTTCCTGGTTCCAATTCCAGGAAATTTTTGATGGACTATAACATCTGCTTGGCTTTCTACCACTGCTGAAGACAAGCTCTCTAACTTTACTACCATCTCCAGAACTGTGTGTGAGAGCAGCTTAACCCAACACCTACATCAAAATTTCCCAACGTGGCATTGTGACCTTTCAGTGAAAGTAGGTTCTCCAGTGTCAGGGTAGCTCCCTGTGTTGCAGAGGCCAGCGATGCGCTCAGCTCCTACCATCTGGCTAGCAGTAGTACTCATACTACTCATACCCTCATCCCTACACTGTGACAACCTAAGGGGAAAAACTACCTCCAGTTGTGAGGAAGTTTGAGTGACTCACGTCCCCTATAGACTTACACACTTGAACACTAGGTCCTCAGCTGGGTGCCATTGTCTATTGAGGTGGCACAGCCTACTGGACAAACTACTTCTCCAGGAATGCATTTTGGGAGTCCGCAGCCTCTTCTCTGTTTTGAGTTCACAGGTAAAGATAAGATCTCTCAGTTTCTGGGGTGGAGAGATGGCTCAGGAGTTTAGAGCACTGATTGCTCTTCAATTCCCAGCAACCAAATGGTAACTCACAGCCGTCTGTAATGAGATCTGGTGCCCTCTTCTGCTGTGCAGATGTACATGGATGCAGAATAAATAAATCAATCATAAAAAAAAAAAAAAATCTCCCAGCTTTCTGCTCCGACTGCCTGCGCCACGTCCTCCTCACTATTATGGACTCTACCCCTCTGGGATTGTAAGCCAAAAGAAACTCTCTCTTAAGTTGCCTTGATTATGGTATTTTATCACAGGAACAAAAAGTAACTGATACAAATTGAAAATCACAAGTTTATATAGAAATACTTTCTAACCTTGAACCTATAAAAATAGAACATATATGAGAAAAAACAAATAAAATAATTAAATGTGTATTTAATTATGGAACAGAGGGTTATCTGTATACCAAAGTACTGCTAAAGAAATTAGTCGAAAATACCAAGAAAAATACCCTTTTATGTAGGGCTCAAGTCACATAAGAAAAGTGAACCAAGTTTATCTTGGAACAATTTTAAGCAGTGAACTTGAATATATTATTTTCAGGTACTCACGAAATTCTTTCTTTCTTAATTACTTTCTACATTTTTCATTCCTTGATTTCTTTCTAAAAGTTCTTGATATTTTAGGAATCTTAGCTCTTTGTAATTTGAGTTTTCCACATAATCACTTGCCTCTTATAAATATTACCTGTGGTATTTACTGCCATAAGAAAGTTTTATTTTTATTGATTTACCCTTAAAATTTGTAGTTTTCCCCCTCTGTGTTTTGCATGTTCCAAAGATGGCTTTTTAAGGTGGCTTGTTGAAGTACATAAAAATTCAACATGGCTAATTACTAATCTCAAGCAGTATCTTTAAGGCCAAGTGAAGCAGGATTTTTTTGGTTGTTTAATCTCTTCTGCATGTAGAGGCATGCTTCAAATGGGGGGAAGAAATCCAACACCAGAAATATACAGAAAATGACAAAAGAAAATTTTTAGAAATTAACAGTTTTCATAAATATAATTAAGTCTGTATTTATATTCATTACCTTGGAATGGATTAACATAATCCACTGAGTTGTTGAGAAAGTCATTATAAAATAATACTGCAAGAGTAATTTTTCACCCCGATGTGTGTGTGCACGCATGTGGAAGCCAGAAACCAACCTTAGAGGAGTCCTGAAGAAGCTCGTTTTCTGAGAGAAGGTGTCTCCCTGGGACTTGGAGCTGGCCAATTAAGCTAGACTGGCTGGCCAACAAGTCTCAGAGAGCTGCCTGTCACTACTTTCCCAGTGCTAAGATTAAATGTGTGCCACCAGAGGAACCAGTCTGATAGGCAGGAACTAGTGGGTTGTGGTTTTCGTTTGGTTTGGGGTTTTTGGTTTGTTGTTATTTTGTTTTATTTTGTGGGGTTTTGTTTGTTTGTTGTTGCTTTTTGGGGGGAAGGGGGCTAAGACAGGATTTCTCTGTGTAGCCTTGGCTGTCCTGGAACTCACTTTACAGATCAGGCTGGCCTCCAACTCATGAGATCTGCCTGCCTTTGCCTCCAAGTGCATAGTGTTTCTTGGAGCTGGAGAATTGGCTCAGTGTCTAATAGTATTTACTGCTCTTGCAGAAGACCCAAGTTCATTTCCTAGTACCCACATCAGGCCACCTATAACTCCAGTTCCAGAGATTCCAATGACCTCTGACTTCCACAGGCACTAGGAAGGCACATAGTTTACAAAAATGCATGCAGGCAAAATGCCCATACATATAAAATAAAGATAAATACAATTGTAAAAAGAAAGAAATAGGGCTGATGAGATGGCTCAGCAAGTAAAGACACTTTCTGTTAAGCCTTATGACCTGATTTCAGTTCCCAGGATTCAGACAGTGGCAGCACTCAGGAGGCAAGAGCAGAAGGATCGTTGTGAGTTTAGGGCCAGCCTAGTCTATGTAGCAAGTTGTAGGGCAACCAGGGCTACTTGGTAAGAACCTGTTTCAAAACAAACAAACAAAAATATGAAAAATCAATTAGAAATTAGACTAGGTGATTTAGTTTTCAGTGTTGTAACTATTTTGAGGTCAGTCACCCATGCTCTGTAAGCAAGTCTCACCACGTTGGACGTAAGCCTTTCAGACCAGAGGCTCTTGGACCAGCAAGGTGTGGCTAAAAGAAATACAGTGACATTGCCTAGAACCTATCAGGTCCAGGAAGCAACACAATCGCAAGTATAAACACGACCCTGTTCAACCATGACATGGGCTCACCAAGCAGTTTTACTCAACCTCATTAAACCCATCAGAGGTGGGAGCAACCCCATGGAAACAAGAAACAAGGAAATGATGGAATTATAAAATGCTAGCTAAACTAGTACCTTCCACCCGGGGGCATATCCAACATCACTCTTTTAAGGAAACAATTGACAGATATGGTGATGCACGTCTGTAAGCCCAGCACTCAAGAGCAAAGGCAGACAGATATATATGAGTTTGAGGCTAAGCTGGTCTACATAAGAAGCTACAGGCCAGCAACGCTACTTAGACATCTGCCTAAAACAAAAGAAAACTCCTGAAGACATCACATGCTTTGGCTGTGGAGCATGAAAAAAATAAGGTTCTGACTGAACTGAAAGTTCCCGCCCTGACGGCTACCTTTATAAATGCTGGAAGGTGATGTGCAAGCTACTAGGAGGGAATCATCCATATCGAACTACTGAGCTGTGCTAGAGAAGTTCCAGCCAAGATGTGCTTGCCGATGCAATAGTGGTACAGATTGTTTTGGGTACAACTAACTTTTTAATTGGATCTAATGTCCACTCCATGGAAAGGGGTGGTGGAATTCACATATGGGAGATCATAGTCTCCAATGGGGAAGCAACTGCTGTTGTTTTGTTGAATAGCATGATGTTTCTGTTACACCTTATAGAGTACCATTACTGTTGGTCTTGGTTGTGGAAAAACTTGTCACAGAGAATGGTAGCCAATGAAGACATTCACAACCAATTAAACTGCCAAAAGCAGGTACAGTTGAGGTAGCATAACTGCCGGATGCTCAAGTAAGGATCATGGACATGTCAGCCCTTCCAAGACTCTGGGAACATTGTAAACAAGTAGGCAGACAGAATGAGGAGCTAAAGGGGGTGGACTGCTTTGTAGCAGGTTTTTCCTCTGGACATACCATGATGCTATCTTAAACTTTGCAATGGAAATAGTTGTAGCTACAGAAGATCAATACATTGGTAGCCAGGTATTCAGTACAGAATATGAAACTATTTTAACACTTCCTAGTAGATGGAGAAAAGGAGGGTACCCTCATCTGAAATAGCTGTTGTTCCTTTGCCCTCTCCCTCAGCTGCATGTGATCTGGGGAGATGCTAGAAAAGATACAAAGGTAACTAAAAGCGAGACTCCTTTTTGCAGTTTCAATGAGGTTACCATCTGACTTATTTACTACTGTTCTGTTTTTGTGAAGAGACTCTATGACCAAGGTATCTCTTATGAAAGAAAGCATTTTCTAGGCAGTGGTGGTGCATGCCATCGATCCCAGCACTTGGGAGGCAGAGGCAGGTGAATCTCCAAGTCCGATGCCAGCCTGCTCTACATAAAGAGTTCTAGAACAGCCAAAGCTACACAGAAACCTGGGGGGAGAGAGAGGGAGAGAAAGAGAATTTAATCAGGGGCTTTCTTACAATTTCAGAGAATTTAGTCCATTATCTTTCATGATGGAAAGAAGACAGGCACAATACTGAAGTGGTAGCTGAGAACTTTATATCTTCATCTGTAATCAACAAGCAGAGAGAGAGTGCCAGTGGGCCTGGCAGGGGTTTTGAAACCTCAAAGCCCACCCCTAATGATACACCTCCTCGAACAAGGCCATACCTCTTAATCCTTCCCAGTTCACCAACTGGGAATGAAACATACAAATATTTGAGATAGGGGAGGCAATTTAAATGTCAAAGATGAGGCACATCTGTGGATTACAATTTCTAAATTGAGATGGGAGGGCAGGAGAATGGCGTGGAAGCTCCTAGACCATCTAACCTGGAGTATAGCTTTTCCTGGGAAGACCCTCAAAAAGAGCCTGTTTAAATTACAACACCATCCATGATGGTGGGACTTTATAGTGATACAGCTGTTTAGGAATCATCTTCTGTAAGTAACCACCCATTTGTGCTCTATAAGCAAGCCTAACAAATTCACTGGTCTCAACAAGCTGGATTTTGTTCGTATCCATCACAGGTAAATGGACTCTTGTTTGACGTTTCTAGGACATTCTCATGTTTCTATATCCCATCTCAATTTAGGGATGATGGGATTGCAGATGTGCCCCACCTATAATGTCTAAACTGTCTCTGCAACTGGAGTCCACTGATACATGAACAGATCTGTATGGATAAGAAGACAATTGTCTGAACAATACTCACCTGGGAGACTCAAAAGCCTTTACAGAATCTTTTAAGCAAAGATCAATTACTGTAATCTACAAACAAAGAGCCTTGATACGTATATCGGAGGACTAGCTTAAATACACCCAAGATCCTGATTCTAGGAATTCTCTCTAGTTCAAACTATTTTGAGTTCAAATCTGTGTCCCAAGAAGAAAGAACACTTTAAGTTTAAAAAAAAAAAAAAAAAAAAAAACCTATTCATATCTAAGCTAGTGACAGAGTATGCTATACACCGATTTGAAACTTGACAGAATATATAAGAGATAAGCACCCATGGACACTGTAAAACCTTGGTATCTTCATGATGCAAACACAGTCACAACCAGCCGCAATCAGAAAAAGCAGCCACACAGAAGAGCTGTCTGACAGTAAGGAAATATCCCTCTATAACTCTCAATCATACACACAGACTGATAATGGAAGTGTAAAACCTACACAAGGAAGTAAACAGTTGGAGAAACACGCCTGTACCTTCTAACACTTGCAAGGATCAGGAATTCAAGGACAGTCTACATAAAGTTCCAGGCCAGCATTGCCTAAGAGGAACCCTATCTCAAAATTAAAGCTGAGAGCTAAAACTCAGACTTAAAATGTAGTGTATCATTATACTGTCTGGTATTTGCTATTGAAAATACCAAAGATATCTATTGCATGCCCTAGAGATGTTTTGAAACTTAACCAGAATTAGGGATGGCATGTGAAAAGCAGGGGAAGAACAAGAATCAGGCCTAATTTTTAAAAATGGTCAAGGTATGAGAGTGAGACACCAAAGCTTTAAATTGAGACTGTTAGAAAATGTCTACATAGAAAAGTGAGTTGTTCCTCAAATTGGTAGCCGCGTTTTGCTAACGTATTACATTGAAGATAATTATATTCATTCTATAATGTTTTAAAATCAAAACTTTTACTCTTTGAGAACCCTTAGATATTTTTAATAACTGAAAATTTCTTGGGTATAGGTATTTTTAAAACAGACAGAAATAGAGCACCCACAGAAATCTTTCTCAGAATGACAACCAAGATGTCACTTCAGAAACTAAAGCTCAGAATGGGACTGGTTCCTTTTCTCTAAGAGAAAGGGGACAATCCCAGGGAAGTTTAGTCAACTTTCCATACAATATGTCCTTACAGGTTAAGATATGCTAGTCCTTATCTTCAGGTCTCAAAATGCCAAGGAAAACCTTTTTAAAGTTTTTCTAGGAAAGAGAATGGAGACAAAAATTTAAGTGGTTTGGTTATCTAGATCCAAAATGAAAGCCTACACTTTGTCCTTTTGGCCAGAAGCAGCATTTACCCTAACATCCTAAAAAGAAGAAGGTCACAGCAATGATTCCAGCAACAAATATCTGAAGGAAGAAGGGCATAAAGGGGATTTGAAAGAAAAGAAAAGAAAAGAAAAGAAAAATAACTTCTTTTAACTAATTTTAAGGTTTCTTTTTCCCTATAAGAAGTAATTCCAAATTACTGCGTATGGACCCTCTATTAATATATACTGTGTAGAACACTTGATCTTCCTTTATGGACTGGATAAAGGCTCCTCTGAGGCATTTCTAATTAGGGATGACTACAAGGAGCAAAGGAAAGGGAAGAACCCCGGAAGGTGCCACAATCTCCTGGCAGTCTCCTTACTGCAGTTCCACAGCCAAAAATAACCACACAGTAAAATGTAGGTGTGCGGAACTTCAGGTATCAGTTAAATTTCCTCCTCCTCTTTATGAATTCGTATTATTTTTAAAACACTTGACACATGTTTAAACACTTACATAGCTCCTCGGTTTCAGGAAACAGTGCATGTTCAGCTGAGGGGAAAAAACCATGTAATGAAGAAGTTAACAAGGGCTGATATTTTTTTACAACATTCTTTAAAAACTGAAAAACCTCTTTAAACACCAGGAATAGCTTAAATAATTCACTCTGCGCCTGAGGGCCCCATGTGGATAGTCCCCTCTCTGGTCTGCAATGTTCTCCTGGGTTTTCACCGTGACAATGGGCCCAACAAGCCCACAGAATAGACTCCAAGACTCCAGTCTTCAAGGGGCACCGCAGAGAGCTGTAAAGTGGTTGTGCCACATGGAGTTTGGGCCCACTGGCTGTCGGAAAGGATGGAAGTGAGACCCTTTAGACTCGTAGTGACCCCGGAAGTGAGCCCAACCATCCCTCCCTCCACAGGCCTCCACAGGCCTGAGGGCCTCACTTCCGGAGCCATGGAAAGGGAACCAAGCCTGTCCAGTCTGAGACCTCGCATAGGGTGGCTGGGTAGGTTACCCTTGGCTCACTGCCCCAGACTTGGCCATTGTTGCTCTCCCCCCACCCCATCCCATCCCCGTGGGGAGTTGAGGAGGGTTCCTTTCTCTCGGGCCCTTCTCATTCTCTGGGGTCCGGCAGCTGCGAAGCGCGAGAGTGCCAGGAAAGAGCGCGCAGTGCCCCTCCTGGAGAGGCCACGGGGCCGCGGCTGCACCCGGTGAGCCGCAGGGAGGCTAGCACCTGCCCCGCCCATCTCCCCCGCTCGGCAGTAGCCTGGGCGCGTCCTCCGCCCTCGCTGCGCGGCTCAGGTGCCCGGAACAGGACCTTTCGGTCCTCGAATGCTCTTGGCCCTCGAAAGCTCTAAGCGCCCTGGACCGAGCCGGGCTCTCTGCGGCAGGAATCCTGTGCTCCCCAGAAGGGAGTGTGATGAAGGACTCCAACCTGATTCACTTCCAGAGTTGAAAGCTCAGAAGCCGTCGGTTCGCACCGAGAAGCAGTCGGGCACCCGCTACCCGCCGCTGATGAAAATAATTGTTCTCGAACGCACTGTCCTGCGCCCAGGGGCGCACGTGCGCGCACGCGAACACGCCACACACACACACACACACACACACACACACACACACACACACACCACACGCCTCTCTAGCTGCCCAACCTTAGTATTCTGAGCATGCCGTTTTCAACAACTTGCTTGACACTATAACAAAGACATGTAAATGCCAGGACGCAGACTTCACTTTTTAACCCGCTGAGAGGAGCCACTTTCAAAGCTTCCCCACCGAGAATAAACTGACAAAAATATGGGGTACACTTATAAATTAAACACCTTACCCTCAAAGCAACGTTCGTTAATCAGGTTTCTAAAGCAAGAGCCATCTCTGTCTTTTTCTATTCACCCAAATAATGCCCCAAGAAGGAACCCCCTTCACAGAAGAGAGAGCTGGGGGAAATGAATTATACCCATTGCTAGTAAAACCCATCTTAAATCAATAGAACACCACTTGAACTTGAGTTTCATTGTTTCACTGGACCATCAATGTTTTTAATTAAACAGAGCTACCCTTTCTGCTAAAACATTACATAAAAGGGTTAGGTTTCTACTTTTGTTGCGGCAGCTGGCGTTTGTTGGCTGTTGTGTTTGAGCAACAGACTGTTCAATGGAAGCGAGAAATAGCTCAACGCGCTCTTAATAGACCTGTTTCGACAATGTACCTTGAAAAGAAATACATTGTGTTATTGTGTTAGTTTGCTACAAACCTATTAGAAGAAAAATAGCATCCATCAGGTCTAACAAAACGCATTTGTATTATACGCACTTATCTGCTTCAAATACACTTCTTGGCACAATGTCTAGGATTCAACTAGATCGTCAAGAACTAGACAGAAGAACACATACCAGTTAGGTAATGATACACAGACTAAAAATAATAAATACTGAAGGAAAGTTTAGGCCGGCGGTAATCGCAACTTTTTGTTTTTGATGAAAATGCGTGTAGCCCTACTTTACTTGAAAATACACTACAAACTTGACAATTTCTTTGACAAAAAAAAATTTAAAAGATTTGTGTCATGTGAATATTGACCAGATCCCGCAGATGAAACAAATCAGATCTACTTTCGATAACAATTTCTTTTGGAGAAGAAGGCAGGGCGGAAATACAGCATTTTAAAAACAGAATTAAGCAGTGCAAAGATCCGAGTTCTTTAAGGAAACGTGTGGAAGAAGCAAATCGAAAGCAAGGGTTGCAGTGGAGAGGTCGGGAGTGGCGCTGCCTAGCAGCGGGAGAGGAAGCACCGCTTGGAAAATGCTCTCTTTAAAATGAGTTTAAAACTTGTTTTTATGGCATTTTGAATACAGAGTGAAACTTGAAGCACAGAAATAGGGGGCATTCCTGCTACGAGACAGCGTTTACAACCTGCTGCTTCTTGTACGACAAATCTTAAGGGAGAAAAAAGAGGCAAATGATGACGCTAATTTCCCTCCGAAATTGCTTAGTAGGAAAGACAGCCAGAGAGGCATCTGCCAGTGAGGCATCTCTTGCTCCTGCAGAAACCCACTCGATGTGGTTTGCAACCTGTGTATCCAGTATTCGCTTTTTAGGTGTAAGATTGTCGAGAACACAAAAGAATGATAGATTGTTTGTCCGTGAGTTCAGTAGCACAAGAAAGAAAACTGACATATTACAATATATGCCTCGATATAGTCCATATTAAAAAATAGATGAGGTGATATTTTGCCCAACAAAATATTCCATTTGTTACTCTTCTGAATTAATAAATTATTGCATGGGGATTTAGAAAAATGTTATCTTGTAACTTTAGACAACAGATTTTTTACTTTTATAAAAATAGCTACTTTAGACTCTTAGAAAAGGCAATTTGAAGTCAGATGGTTGAAGTGCTCTCGACATTTGAAACATTTTCACAAGAAAGATAGGGGTGGGTAGTTGAGATATATTTAATACTTTGAGAGGTTTTACTGACATCTCTATTATATCCAAAACCAGTTTTTTGTTTTGTTTTGTTGTTGGGGGAAGGGGGGGATCGAGACAGGATTTCTCTGTGTAACAGTCTTGACTGTCTAGAAGCTTGCTTTGTAGGCCAGACTGACTTCGAACTCACAGAGATCTACTTGCCTCTGCTTCCTGAGTGCTGGGATGAAAGGCATGGGCAACCACTACCTGAACAAATCTAGTTTTTAAAGTTATTTTATATGAACTTCAAAAATAAAAATGAAATCCTCAACCCCAAATTGTATATCATAAAATTAGTCTCTCAAATGTATAAATCTGACAGAGGAGTAGACATTTTCGGGTAAGAATCACACACACACACACACACACACACACACACACACACACACACACACACACATCTTAAATGTGAGAAGACTTTTTTTTTAAGTCTGTGATTTACAACTTTAAAAAATATTTTGGAAGGCTTAAAGTTAAGTTTTTGTTTGAGGGAGTGCATATTCAATGTATTTTAATTTGAAGAGATTGTTCAAATAAGCAAATATTTACTAAGAAGAGCATTTGAGCCCAGGAAGAACCCTATCTTATAGGTAAACTGTAATCTGATTCTGTGTTATGCTTAATCTTGAAAATCTTCAACTTTCTATACTTGCAAAGAACCTTCAGTAGAATATCAACACTAAGAATTTCTATTTATTTATCTACAGTTTAGAACAACAACAACAAAAAAAACCCAGTATGGATTATAATTTGTCTCCAGTTAAAGAATAAAATGATCAAATAAACATTTCCATTTGTCCTAGAAGTGTTTTTTTAATTATTAGCTTATTAGTACAGATGTCTCAAAAGCTTCTAACCAATAAAATATTAGAAAACTTTTACTGTCATTCATCTTAAGCAGCATCTAATTTGAAAGATTTTGGAAAAAGTGTTTTCAAAGCATTTACGTATATCCTTGGTTTGTGTCCAGTGAGTAAATGAATGTCATTTCAAATTTCCTTTTTGGCTTCTTTTGCCTTTCAGCTTAGAGGTAAGGGAAGTAAGAGAGATCAATATGTTTTAAGCATTTCTGCCACACAAGATTACTTCAATGCCATTCTCTGCTTTTGTGGCTGAATATACAGTGGCTAAGCCCACTGCCGGCAGAGCCAGACATTCAGCCGGATCCACCCTTGGGCACAGTCTTCAGAGGGGAAAAAAATACAGCTTCCAACCTTGATTAAAAACAGCCTAACAATTTCTGCACCGTTAAAGAAGTGAGTGATTGAAGAAGCCCAGCGAATTGCTCCATAGAGGAGGTGGTTGAGGGTTGAGCTTGTTTCACTAGGGAATATGCAAGAGCTTAAAGATCAGATAGAGGGCTACGGGGCTTGGGTGTGTGTGTGGGGGGGGTGTCCACCAAAACCTGCAGGTAAAACTCCCTTAATTTGAAAGGAAGGAAACATACACACCTCAGAGACCTACAGAGATATCTGGAAATTGTGGACTTGTTTTTTTGAGTCACTGAGAGACCTTTTGTTTTCCATTTGTCAAATATTTCAAAATATCCCTCTCCCCTTACCATTATCTCCTGGAAGATATGACTAAAAGGAAAGATTAGGAAGAAAGGTGAACTAGAAATGAGGCATATGGGGGTTAGTGGATAAAATAGAGGTTAGTCAGCATCTTCTTAATAATAAATTGTTATTTTCTGGCTTGTGATTTTATTTTTGTAATAAAGCCTAAAGACATCCAAACCAGAATCCAATCATGAACAAAAGTAGGAGGCTTTCTGGCACGCTTCAATAATAAAACAAAATTTCTGTCTTTATGTGACTGTGCTTCAATTCAAAAACTGATTCCAGAAACTGGTGCAATTTGTTCCTTTTTTTGTGTGGGCTCAAGAGGGGGAAAATATGATACATTGGGGGATTTTACAGTAGAGCTGTGTTTAGTTTTAATTTTCCTGTATTTTAAAATAAACACTTTAACCAAAGCATGTTTGATCTTTGCAAGAAGGAAGTATACATTGTAAAGGAATGTGCAGCGGTTGGGTATGAAAATGGGGTTGTGACTCACAGCTGCAGGCAGAAAAAAAAAAAAAAAAAGGCGTCTTAGTGTCAGCCAGAGGTGTTCAGTCTAATAATTCAAGCTGTAAACTGTATCCCCTAAAATTACCAACATAATAAATCACTGTGGGAAGAAAAAAAAGTTCAGACTGAAAAGTGTAAGTGAAATAAAATCCTCAGGGGACTATGTTCCTGGGACCTATTGCAAATGATACGAGATACAGATTTATTTATTTTTTTTTACAAAACTTTATAAGAATTAGAATAATGCTAAAAATTATTCTAGCACAGTCAAATTATTTTCCTAGCATAGATTTCAACACATTTTATATATAGCCTGTCCCAGAAATAGATTTGCATTATTTTCCCCCATCCAAATCACACAGCCAAACTGTTTTATGAGATTTCCCACCTATTAATACAATTTGGAAGGGGTGGGGGGCCTAAAATAGTTTTATGTTAAAAAAATCAGTTATAACTAAATTATCACATACATATCTAGAATAACGGAGGCAGACGCCCCTCTGAAACTCCCCTAGGTTCCTGTCTCATATTTCAGTGTTGCTTATAGGTACCAAAGAAAACACTCAATTCATGTAAGCTGGTGAATTAGCTTGCCTAGACTCAGTGCTTCCTTGGGAAACTCCAACACTGCGGTTGGTAAAGCCGGTGCCAAAGCCTACAGGCTTGAGAAATGAGACCATTTGGGGATAGAATGCACCAGCTCGGAGTAGAGGATCTAAGAAGAGGCTGGGTGCTCGGAGAATAGATTCAAATTGTCAAGGGGATGTTTAAGGACTAGGACAAACGAAGTCTTCGAAACACTGGGAAGTTAAGAAGCAGGCTCACCAAAGCCACATTGAAACAATTTATTTTATAGGATCCCCCTACATTTTCAGAATTAGTGAGCAGAGCCACGCTGAGAACACGGTTCATCAGGACACCGAGAGGGGGAAAAAGTTGACACCGGTCTCTTTCACCTGGGCATTTCACACAAAACTGTAAGAAAGGAAGAAGGGTACCCGAAAGGAAGGCTGACTCCAGAGAAGTTTGCAACAAAGATTAACTAGAAAAAGGAAGTCCACAGCAATTAAAACCTCTACCCCGGCTCATTAGTATTCATGACCGAATGTCCAGCTCTTCTGTTTATCTTTCTCCCGGGATCAATATCCTAGCAGCGTGGGCCAGGGAGGAGCCGGAGTCCGACCCTGCGTGAGCTTGACCTTTCGCGCCCTCCCTACAGGTCAGAGCATCCTCAGAACCGCCAGCCAGCGCCGCACCGTGCTCATTAAATCCCCCATTCATAGGCGTGCGGGGAGTGGCGGGGGCTGGGGAGGGCCAACAGGCAAGGAAAGTGGGGGCTGGGAATGGTGGACACAGATCCAGCCGACTCCAAAAGGTTTCGGGGAAACCACACTAACCACTGAGGGCCCAGTGTGTCCTGAAGACAAGACAAAGAAAAAAAAAATCCAGTGCAGTTTGCAGCACTGCTCTCCTTCTGGGCTCTGGGGCAGGGTTTTGCTGGCACCGCAACAGGTTTTCGCTTTCTTAGGGAACGCAGCTATGAGAGCCTTTGCTCCATCAAAGGGAACTCAGTGCCCCCTTGCAGTTGTACCCGGTCAGGAGTGTTCCAGGCCTCTGAGAAACAGCACAGAGAGACAATTGGAGAAGAAGCTTCAACTAAGATGGTTATCTCTGATGTTCTTAACGTTATTTTCACCCCCATCTACCTCCTTCCCCAGGGACACTGTTCTGTTCTGCTCCCCAACACCTCTGATTTAGCCTCTGAAAAAATAAAAACCTGGGGTTAGAAGAATACATTGAGGTGAGGGTTATGAGGCAGGGTACTTAGCACTTCACTCCAAAACTAACAGAAGACCACTGCCCACCCCCACACACACACACACACACACACACACACACACACACACACACACACACACACACGGGAGGGAGGGAGGGGGAGGGGGGAGCAGTGCAGTTGGTGGGCAGGACAATCTGACCCAAAGTCCCTGGGGGTGGACCTAGGGATGTCAACTGGAGTAGTCTCCAAGAGAACCCCAGTTCACATCTCAACCCAAGAGTCTCTAGACTCAAGTTATGGGCCTCACCTATAAGGCCAGGCAGTGAATCCTCCAAAGCTATGTTAGGTGAGTGCAGAGCAGGCCTGCCCCCCTTCCAGAAGCTTAGAAAGGGGTGAGGAAGATGTGAATACCCACTTGCTGGTCCTGTGCCGCCCACTGGCATCTCTTCAGCTCTAGGTTATTCCCATTCGTGAGTGAGCTGGTGGTGAAGCCACAGGAGGGGAGCATATGTGAGTGGATGATGTGTATTGGGAGTGAGAATGGCTATGCCAAGCCAGGTGGGACTGGAGGGATGCTGGACCCGAATAGGGAGAGAAGCAGAAAGCAGAAGGGATGCCAAGTGTTACCTCTTCAAAAGCTCCCTCTGCCCTGAAAACAGAAAGAAAACTGGGGGGGGGGGGGGTGCATAGTGGCCCCAGTGTCCAAATTTACCATATTCCCTGTAGGGGAGGGCAGCACAGTCCCTGGGGAGTATCCTGGCTGGGATTTCTCCTACCCCAGGCTCGAAGTAGCCATTCAGGGGCCAGGGCCTTTCTGTTCCTAGTCACGCTCTCGGCCTTGACCCTGAACTCAGACACTTGGGCTACCCTAGTCAGCTTTACAGGTGGTCTCATTTGTTACACTCTATTCTTATCATCAAGACTGCCTTTACTGCCTCAGGGACCCAGCGGGATGGGCTTGAGGTTTTCTGATACTTGACCACTCTATCTAGTCTGGAAAGATCTAGCCCTCCCTCCCCCAAAAACAAACAAATAAACAAAAAACAGCCTCTGGGCTAGCACTAGGGCTTGGAGCTATAAGTTTCTAGCATCAGGTTATAATCAACCCACAAGTATTTATTGAACCCCTACTTTGGATCCTGAGGGAGGAAGTTCTATGCACGTGCCTATTTCACCGTCTTCTTCTTTTTCTTCTTCTTTTAATTAAAAGTCTGTCCAAAGTTCAACCAATTCTTGGTGAGGTGTTATTCTGAGGCCTTTATTTCTTAACCTTTGGAAGTGGCCCTTGAATTATTTCTATGACATGATTTGGGGATGAGAAAGATCTGAGTCTTGAATACATACCTGGTAAATCTCTGCACGTAAATCTCTAGGCTTCTGTGCTACCAGTGAGCTCAGCAGAACCTGCTGGGACACACTTCCCCCAGTCCTACCAACCTGCCTAGGCCTTCCCAGCCGAACTCAGCGATACTAGCGAATAGCACAGAGCCCAGAGAAACCCGAGCCCCCGGTCCAGCCTGTGATCTGCCCTTGATCTCAGGGTTTTGTGCAGAAGGAAAAAAAAATTGAGACTGAAAACATCCGTCTGAAAAAGAGACAAAGGGGATGGGGGTGGGGTGGAGGAAGAGCGAGGGTGCGGGCAGAGGGGAGAGGAAAGGGGCCCCGGGAAACTAGGGGTGGTGTGCCCGTGCTAGAGTCCCGCAGTGTTCTGACTCTGGAAGCCTCCCTCGCCCAAACCGCTAGCAGAATCCACAGGGCCTCTGGGTTGGGAATAACCTCCTCTCCGCCAGGGACTTTGGAGGACATCACTGAACGGGGAGACACTGATACCCAAGCCCGTTATCCTTGTGACCATTAATAATGCAGCGAGGATCACGATAATTAATAATAATAATGATGGGCCTCCCGAGGGAGCTCCAGCTGCCTCGGGATAAAGCGAATCTCGTGGTGGAGGGAGTTGATCGCGAGGGGAGCGGGCTTCGGCACACTGAAGTTCAAGTTGACGGCCGTGGCATGCAGAGGACAGTCCTCCCAAGCCGCAGAGATCCACAACGCAGATCTTGGGTCCTGAGGGAGGCCAGGAGGCCCTGAAGTCAAGGCAAGCGCAGGTTAGCATCCGGTCCTTTTAGAGCTGGTGTGAGGGGGAGAGTGGGAGGGCTCCCGTACTCCATCTCCACTCACACACACCCCATCCCAAGCCCATCACTCCCGGGCTCTCCGGGCCCAGGTGCTAGGCTGTTGCACCCTTTAAATAGAGCGATTCTGGCATGTTGGGCGCTCTTCGCACGCATGCTATGTCCCTCTTTTCTCTTTCCGGAAATTCGAAGGGCTAAGAGAAAGACCCAATAGGGAAACTGGGCCAAGCCGCCGACTGACACCTTTGGACAAAGCCTTAGAGGCGAGAGGCACCGAGGACTAGGAGCCATTTTGCTAGAAAGCCTTTCCCAGGATCTTCCTAGCCCAGCCCCTATATGCTGTATTTTTCTACTCCCTAGACTTAAAGCAAGCTCTCCCATAGATTTGGAAAACAATTGCACCTCCTTGGCCCTGTGAGAGTTTTCATTCTGCCCCCTACTCCCTTAAAACAAGAAGGCCTCAAGACCTTAAACTGACGCTAAAGTTGCCCTATGAGTCATTTTCTCCCTCAGATTTGGGGTATCTCAAAACTAGTATTTTCCACGCCCCCTCATGAAAAGGCTAGAAACCTTTGAAATAGGACCATTTCCTTGTCCACGGAATGAATATTTAATGCGACTCCTTTGCCTGCTCCCCCGTCAAAACCCTAAACAATTTTCTTCACAGCTTATAATTGTTCAATGAACTCTCCCAAGGCTCAGTAACATATGCCAATTATTTTAATAATTTTGCTTAATATTATTAGGGGTTATAAATTTGATTTTAATAGAGGGTTGATTGCTTTAGAAGTTGGCGCTTAGGCAGGGCGGCTGGGGAAGGTGAACTGGAACTCTGAATCTCACAAGCAGACACCCCCCCCCCACCCACACACACACAGGTGAGTGTGTGTCGGCCTGGATAGAGTGTGCCCTGCAAGTCACTTAACAGGTAGCATGGCCTGTGGGAGGTCGTCCTTGTCCTCTCCCCAAATTTCCCTCGGGGCTGTCAAGTCTGACCCTTGCTCAGCCCAGAGCAAGGAGAAAGTAGAAGACATAGAAGTCTCCTGCGCCATTTACAGCAGACTCAGCCAGCCCTGGGCTTTACTGGCGCATCCGTGGAACTGTTGGGGACCTCAACTGGAGCCTGGGTCTTCTCTCTCCCGGGGTTGGGGGGAGCAGATCCCCATAGCTTAGGGCTTCTCAGAGGACACCCAGTGGGAGAGAGAGGTGTCGATGGTTCATTATTACTAAAATTATTTGTTTCTTTCTTTACAGCATATTGTTTGAGAACTCACACCAACTGCTATGGGGGCAGAGAGCACAGTGGCAGATAGAGGTTCCAGAAAACACTATTCACTTACTTCACCTGGCAATATTAGCTTTTATATGATCTCTTTTATTTCGCTGTGTTATTGCAAAGATGCTCTTTCCTTTGAGACCAGAGTGGATGCTTCTTTATCTATGATGGAAATTTTTTAAACATATTCTACTTACTACTTTCTCTTGAACACACAATTGTTATTGGGCTGCTTCAGATGAACGGGATTTATTGAGCAAGCTCTGCTTAAAATATCAAGGAAAAAAAAAACCCTCAAGGTAAAAACAAAAAAACAAAAACAAAACAAAAACAAAAAACAAAAAACCGACCCCCTTTAAACTATAATCACTGGGCCAAGTTCAAAAACAAAGTACTCAGCTCAGTTTTAAATGTGCAATTAAAAATAACTGTACCTCAGCTTTTCAGAGGGAGGGAGAGAGGAAGGGGGCAGGGTATGGGAGGAAAACAAAGAATAAGGAAATGTTTAGTGCTTTTAAAGCCAGCCCAGATAGCTGAAAGAAAGGCATTCCCTCAGATAATGGAGCCATTAGACACTGAAGGTTCCTGCAGCCAGTCCTCACAGGGGCTTTCCAAAAATTTAACTCATTCTCCGCTACCAAACAAAGGAATGTAGAAAATAATTTTGAGACTTTCTGCCAAAGGGGCAGTTTGGCTCATTCTCTATGCATAAATAGACCTTCCTTTAAAGAATGCAAGGTGGCACTCCCCCACCCCAGTCCGTGTATGTCATGCCTCAAGCTGCCTCTTACTCATTTCTTCAATAACTTTGCTAAGAAAAAAAATAAGTATATTCATGCATTTTCAACACATTTTATTATATTTCTGTATGCATTACTCTCAAAACATCACAAGAAATGATCAAACCACTTAAACCTTCAAATAAAAAAAAATCTGAAACAGTTTATGCCCACAATTGTACATATTTATAGTTAAGAAACATTCTTTATAAATATTGTTTCCTCTGTAGCAAGTTAATACCATAATTTAATTACAAATGGATAAATATGGCAACGGATATTTACAGAAGGGTGTTATTACGGAAAAAGCTAAGGGCACAACGTTAACTCCCACCCCACCCCCCAATCTTTCATACAACAACTAACAAATCGAACTCGCAAAAGCACTGAAACATCACATGTAAACCCAGCTAACAGAAAAATACATTCACAAGCGTTGGTGGTGGTGGTGATGTGTGCTATGAGTTGGTGTGTTGAAGAAACGGAAGGGAGACTTTGGCACGGCTCATTTTTTTTTCCAGTCTATAGTTATATGAAGTTTACAATCAAGTTGCCTCATTAAAAGGAACACAATATTTAATACCACAATACAAAATAAACCATTTTCTTCCACATTACTTAAAAAGAAACCGGGTAAACTAAAAGGAAAAAAGAAAAGGCCCATCACTTGGGGAAGGGGATGGGAGAAAGGCAGGAAAGAACGCAGTCCGGAGTTTACAAATGGACAAACTTCTATCCACCAATAAGCCATTAAAATCACCGTGGAAAAGAAAGGAGTCCGGAGTCCGCTCTGGCTATGTACAGTTTGTCAAAAGACTGGGAAGCATGTGCGAGGGAGTGGGCTGGGGGTTGCTAGGGAAGTTTGGCTCAATATTTTTGTGAAGTTTACTTTCTTAAAATTTTATTTTATTTAACATTTTCAGCTTCAGAGAAAGATCTTGCTTTTCATGCCTAGATTGTTTAAAAAAAAAAAAAACTTTTAAAAATCCTTCTGCTGGTAAAATCTTTTTTCTTCACCATAAAAATCAGATTCATGATTTTAACAACATGATCCTAAGGTGCCCTCGGTGGGTTTTGGAAGGGCTGTGGAAGGAAGAAAAGATGGGGGATGCGAGAGAGGCCTGGCCCCTCACACGTACCATTCATTGAAGTTGGAGGAGAGGCCACTATGGCCTCCGGCTGTCCCGCTGCCCCCTCCAGAGCTGCCGCCGCCCCCGCCGCCCGCCCCGCCGCCCCCGCCGCCGCCTGTAGCCGAACCACCTCCGGAGCCGCTGCTCCCGGAGCCCGCGCCTCGGTGCACGGCGGATACCGCGGCTGCCGCCGCCGCCGCCGCTGCAGCCGCCGCCGCTGCCGCTGCCGGGGACAGGTTGGAGCTGCTTTGGGGCTCTGCGCTGGGGGACACCAACCCCGGGGGCGTGGACGACTCGTAGCCGGAGCTGGCAGCCGGGGAGGACTCGGAGCCCTGCGGAGAGGACTCATGGACCTGCAAGACAAAAGCCGGGAGCGGGGACCAGAGGGGACTGGGTGTGAGTGCAGCTGCTGTGAGGCCGGGTCCCTCGGCCCCTGGGGACCCTCCCGGCTACCGCGGTGGTACCTTCATGTGCTTCCGCAACGAGCTAGGGTGCGTGTAGGACTTGTCGCACATCTTGCAGAGATAGGGCTTATCTGAGGTGTGGACGTGCATGTGCTTCTTCCTGTCGCTGCTGTTGGCGAAGCGCCGGTCACAGCCCTCGAACTCACACTGGAAAGGTTTCTCCCCTGTGGACAGCAAACAGGGCGCTTGCTTACGGGACGCCAAGGACCCTAAAGAACCCCAAGACTTTCAGGGCACAGGGGCGAGAGAGGGCTGAGTCTCTAAACAGGTTGGATCTCTCTACGTAAACCAGCTAACAGATTCCGCTATTTATTTTGTAATTTACTTCCCTTCACAAATTTCCAGCTGATTTCGGGGCGCTCCTGGCCCAGTTTTCCTTTCCACAGAGTTTTTTTTGGATCCCCAACCCCTAACAAGTTGGTCTAGCTACCGAGAAGCTGTTATTTTGACAAAATATTTGGGGCATTATCAAAATCACACAGGCGGCTGGGCTGCTGTCGCTTTCTCTTTGGGGCCAGTAGGCAATCCCATTTGGAGATGTGAGTCGTTTGGATACTGGGCTACAGAGAGAATGAGCCAGTATTTTTCATCCAAAATTCAGCAAATCAAATTAACCATAATTTTAGTATAAACGCGTCTTTTTTTTTTTTTAATTGAGGAGAAGTTTAAACATCAGCGATAAGGTAGCCTTAATGATTATACCACCTTTCAGCACAATTTGAGGGGCTGGAGTCGGGAAAACCTTTCAAAATCTCCATGTTTAATTTACTGGCGGTTCCTGCATCCTGTTGCCAGGATTCCAAATGCTTGGAGTCGTTCAGAGGTGTGAGAAAGGGAACCAGTTAACGTTAAATTCCATTAGCACCTAAACTGTTTTTTAAAGACAACCGCTCAGACACAAGGCATAATTTCTCAAATTTTAAACCTTGTTAAAAGCTTGTCTAGCACCTTGGCTCCCTCCCTTCCCAAAAGAGAACAATAGGCCGCTGGCTCATCCCCACTTCGGAGTAAATATTGACTAGAGAAGTTGCTAAAACATTTGGCTTTCTTTTAGGAAATCGTCTTTTGCGATTTTGGCTGAGACCTGGTCGTAGATGAATAATCTATGAGGCGGGAGGCGCGTTCTTTTGCGTCTCTCTTCTCACGCGATCGCCCAGCGGGGCGGTACTGCCTGGGGCCCGGGCGAGGGTCGAAGTTGGGTATCGCAAACCCTCTGGTGCCCATTAGAGAATTTCACAAACTACTGACAAACCACCGTCAGTCCCCTGCGACCCACCCCGAGATGGGCTTTAAAAACACTTTTTAAGTGAGAACCGCTTTACAGCTTCGGCTCACACCAGATTCATTTAATGGGAAACAGTCCCGAGGAAGGCGTTTGGAACCTCAGTGAAAGAAATGGGAAAACCCACTAGAGCCTCTGAAAAAACAGATAATCCATTCAGGGCAGAAAAGATCATTCAGACAAGCTGACAAAACCCTTGCTAGGCTTGGTCCCGGGCATCTAGTTAGAGTAAAATTGCTTTATTTTGTGCGTTCTATTGAGAATGGAAATTATTCACCAGGACTGGGGGAAGGGGATCGCTTCACTCCAAGCATATATTTGGTATTACACTGGTCATTTAATGTTCAATTTCCGCACATGGAAAAATCCCAGCCTAGTAATACTCTACCATCCTCCAACAAAAACAAGCCGCTGGCTGTCCTGCATTCTCCTAGGCTGGTGGTTAGCCGCCAGCGCGCGCGAACACACACACACACACACACACACACACACACACACACACACACACACACACACACTCAGCCCGAGCGTTTCTCTTCGAGGTGCCTCTTCCCACTCCGGACCCACGGTTACCTGTGTGGGTCCTTTTGTGGATCTTGAGGTTCTCGGAGCGCGCGAAGACCTTGCCGCAGCCCGGGAAAGGGCAGGGAAAGGGTTTCTCGCCGGTGTGCACACGGATGTGGTTGACCAGTTTGTATTTGGCCTTGAAGGGTTTGCCCTCGCGTGGACATTCTTCCCAGAAGCATACGTGGTTGCTTTGCTCCGGGCCGCCGACATGCTCCACGGAGACGTGGGTCACCAGCTCATGCATGGTGCTGAAAGTTTTGTTGCAGCTTTTCTTGGGGTTGCTTAGCTGCTCGGGATCAATCCACTTGCAGATGAGCTCCTGCTTGATGCACTGCTGCCGCATGTAACGGAAAAAGGCACCAGGGTGGTGGTGATGGTGGTGGTGGTGGGCTGCGGCCGCTGCCATGTTCATCCCCATGTTCATATTCATTGGGCCGTACTGGTTGTGGAGCTGCGCCGCCGAGTAGGGGTCGGTCCGCGGGCTGGCCACTTGGCGGTATTGCTCCGAGCGCCCGAACACTTCGCCCGGCAGCCCTAGGCGCATTTGCCCGTTGAGCACGTTCTGCGAGCCGTGAGGCCCGTGCTGCTCTGGGAGGCCCGGGAAAAGGAGGTGGCCCTGCGCGTCCGAGTGCGCGTGGTGCAGGCCGCCCGCGCCCGGTCCGAAGAGTCCATGCTGGCCGCCTCCAGGCGCCGAGTCCCCGAAGCCGCGGCTGCGGAACAGGAAGTCCCGGGTGGAATTAAAGGGAGGCCCGGAATAGGAGCCAACGTGCGCGGCGTGGGGCCCCAGTGCCGCGGCCGCAGCGGCAGCGGCGGCCGAGCCCGGGTATGCGCCCGGACCTTGCGACGTGAACGCCGAACTCTGACCGGGAGACAGTTCGTGTGCCCCGGGGTTGAGCTTGAAGGCGCCCATGTGAGCCGCGGCTGAGTCCACGAAGCCGTTCTGAGCCGCCGCCAGGCTCAGCTCTCGGTCCTGCATCTCGGCAGCCGCAGCCGCCGCGGCCGCGGCCGAGTGATGGTGGTGGCGCGCGAAGCTGCCCACCCCGATGGCCGGGAACTGCGGTCCCGCGTCCAGAAGCATGGCCAGCGCGCCCGGCCGACCTGTCGGCCTCTGTGAGCCCCGCCGCCTCGGTTCTCTCTCCCGAACGGCAAGGCGAATCCTCCGAACGCCCGGCTTCGGGAGCCGGCGTTGGAAACACCGGCGACCGCAGCCCTGGAAACCGCGCCGTTAGCCCGCCGCCGCCGCCGCCGCCGCCTGGATCTGCCTCGGGCCGCCGGGAGCAGAGCGGAGCGAAGGCGCGGAGAGGAAGAGGAGGCGGCGGCGGAGGAGGCGCGGGAGGAGGAGGTGGAGGAGGAGAAGAGTCCAAAGCCAGGAGGAGAACCAAACTGTATTAAAGGAGCTGCGGCGGGGGCGGGCGGGCAGGGCAGGGGAGGGCGGGCGGGAGGAGGGAGCAGAGGGAGGTGTGGGGAGCGGAGGAGAGGGGGGCCGCCGGAGGGCGAGCGCTGCGCCGCGGCCCCCACCCCTGCGCGCCCCCGCGCGCGCACGCACGCACTCACTCGCTGGCTGCCTGGCACCGCTGGCGGACCCGGAGCCTAGCTGCGATCCGCGGCGTCCACCGAATGAAGTCACCGCAGCCGCCGGGCCACGGTGCCCCAGGGCAGCGACTGTGTGCCGGCAGGCTGGCAGGGAGAGGACTGCGGCGAGCTCCGCCAGCCCCAGACCTCTGCGCACCCGCGGTTCCACCTGATCTCGGCGGGGGCGCTGGGCAGCCCGGAGGAGGAGGCGAGGCGCCCTGTCTGTGGCGCTCTCGGGTGGCCGCTCCCTCCCCCCGAGGCCTTGCTCGCGCCACCCAGCTCTGCGGGTATTGTTCTGCTCCCGGGCTGCGGGCTTTAGCCCTCCTGGTCCTCCGAGATTGGCATTGGTGGCGCCGAAGTAGTAAACTTGCAGCGGCCACGAATTCCCCCAGATGAAGGAAACGGGCGCGTCGTTCCTCTTTCTTTAAGTTGGGCCGAAGGAGGAGGCGGGGGAAGAGCAGAGGAGGGGGGCTGTGGGAGGGGAGACGGCAAGAAGGGGGAGGGGAGCAGGATGAGGCTAGGCTGAAAAACAATAACAACAATTTAAAAAAAAAAAAAATGATCTCTGGTTCTCCTTCTTCCAGCGGATCCGCCCTGGGTGCTAGTCCCGGAGCTGGTGCTCGGACCAAAGAGGACAGAGCGTTGTCCTCGGCACAAGCAAATGCCAAGAGGCCAACGGGAGTTCCTCAGGGATGCAGTGGGTAGCATTGGCTGCCGCCTCTGTTTATTTCGGTGGGCTCTGAGGCCGCAAAAGCAGCCTTTTATTTTATTTATTTATTTTTGTCCCCTCCTTTTTCTCTCCCCTCCCCCGCGTACCCTACTCTCCCGCCCCGGTATTTCCCCCCTTGGATCCAGGGCCGGGCCTCCTGGTCACACCGCCCCTTTAACAGCGGCTCCCGCCCATCCTGCCCTCCTGGAACGACTATTGGCCAAGGTGGCCTCGTCAATCCTGCGCCCCCGCCCTGCGCCCAGCCCTCCCCACTTTGTGCCTGGTTGGGTCTTTGCGTCCCCAGCAGTGGCCGAACGCACCCGCGGACTTTGCTTGCTCTGCTGCGGCGCTTCGCCTGCGCGTCTGGCCTCGTGGCTCCCAGCCCCAGCCGGCTAGTACGGGAGCCCAGCTGCGAGAGTAATGGGGTCCCAGGCCTAAAGGGTCTATCCTCTTCCGCCGGATCCTGGTCTGGAGAGGATTGCACTATGCATCAACAAACTTTGTCAAAGGCCACCAACTCCTCGGGGATCACATCCACGCCCTGACAGAAAAGCATCCTTGGCTGTAGAGGTGTTTAACAACCGAGTCATCGGGCCGGAGTCCCTGATAGAACAAGGAGATTTTTAGGGACAAGGATAGGTCTTTTGCCCCGTCGACACACTCCATATTTCCCGTCCTCATCTCGACCAATTAATTTGCTTTGAGGAGTTGGAAGACACAGATAAAGTCAAACACACTCCTTTGCACTCCCTAGACACTCACCTAGATATCACCCCTACCCCAGGCAGTGGTCCCCACCTCCCCAACCCCGATGCTCAGATTACAGGAGTAAACCCTAAGCATCAGCCCCCCTGAGAAGTAGGGGCAGGGTGTTGTTTGGAAGCCTTTTAAAGACAGTGCCACCCTCAGGATGGATGCCCTGTGGTCCATGGCCACTTTAAGCTAGGATGTGGGATGCTCAGAATCAAGCAATGTTTAGGCCTTAATTTGACTGTTGATATATCAGGCAGGGAGGCTCGAAAAAAAATAAAATGTGGTGTTTAAACCTTCTCTACCGTAAGTCTGTCATTCCTTGGTGAACACACTGCAAGCGCCGTCCTCGACCCCAGGCTTTCTGACCATTAAGGACATCCCACGGCCCTCAGATCGTGCTCAAGTGGTAACCGAATTGTGGGCCCAGAGTCCCCGGAAGTGTGAAGGGATAGCCTGTAGCCAAAGTCTTCACCTTTGTCAGACCAGATAACTGCTTTTATTTATAAAACCTCTGGGAACTGATAAAAGATTCGGGCAAAAGAATAAGCATACATTTCGAAATTTTATACTGAAATAAAATCACCCAAAACGCTGGGAGAACACTCTTGTTCGGTAGTGTGGTAATGAATTGGGATCTCTTGCCTGCTCAGCCTGATTCTCATACCTTAAGGGAGTCTGGCTCAACTGTAGGAGCCGGCTGCAGCCCCTCCTGTAAAGGGTCCCTTCTTTCTGCGTTCCCGCTTCCCCGCCAAGGGGGGGGGGGCGACCATGAGAAGAAGGCATCATGTCTGAAATCATCATGAGATTTCCTGCAAGCTGGAGGGAGCAAATAGTCCTCTTCCTACACACACCCCACCTTTTCTTTCAAAGGGTAGATGCCAAACTGGCCTGCTAGACTACAGGGGGCTGGTGTGAGGAGGGAGGGAAAGGGGAAGGGGCAGAGAACATCTAAGCAGGAAGGCTTCAATTCATTTATTTAAAAAACCTGCCCAGTTCAGTATCCCACATTTGCTTACCTTATTTACCAATTTATACTGAGGAGTGCCTATAACGGTTTGCTCTAAAAATACTACCCTCTCCAGTTTTGTTTTTAACCTAAGCTTGGTTGTAAGAGTAACAGCCCTGCTTATCCAAAGGCCTTATTTCCTTCTTTCAAACCTATGCAGTAGCAGTTTTTCCTTCACCCCCACTTTCTCACCCCTCCCCACTCTTCCCTCTCTCTCCTTTCCCTTTGATTTCTCCTTTGCCGCGTCCGCATTTCAGGACGGCGCGGTTGGGGGCTTGCTCGCGCTGGATTCCAGGGCCGAGCGCTAGGGCAGACGCCTTAATTCCCGCCGGAGAGCTCGCGGGCTGGGCCCTCCTGGCTATTCTTTCCCAGCTCCAGAGCTCCTCCACTGCAGGAAACAGAGGAGCTGAGCCAAGTTCAAAGTCACGTCTCCATCCCCTCTCAGAAGTATTTTATTTCTCTGCAAACCAAAAAAAAAAAAAAAAAAAAAAACCCCAAAACCCACCCCCCCCCTTTTAAAGGAAGAAGTGGAAAAGAACAAGGGTGTGTGTGTGTGTGTGTTTGTGTGCAAAGGCTTTCTGGATTGTTGCCTCAATAGAAGACATGGGTTCCTTAAAGGAAGGTAGGGAGGGAGAGGGGAGGGAGGAAGGAAGGAAGGAAGGAAGGAAGGAAGGAAGGAAGGAAGGAAGGAAGGAAGGAAGGAAGGAAGGAAGGAAGGAAGGAAGACACCAAGAGTGAATTCATTTTTTTCAACAGGTTTCCAGAAGAGCTGGTCTTCAGTGATGTCAGACTCCCCAAACCCGCAGCAAGCATGCTTTTTATGCTGCTTTTTTTTTTTTTTTTTTAAATATTTCCAAGCTGTTCTTTTAGAACAGTGCAAAACCTGCACAGGGCAAAACCTCAGCTTGTGGTTGAGAAGGAATCTGCCCCTGGGCTCCTGGCAAGGGTACATTTTCCAATAAGTGGAGAGAATTAAAGCGTGAACAAAATTTCGTGGTGTATTTACAAAAATTAAAATAGGACAAGGGGGAAGCAAACCCCAGAAGAACCTACTATCAGTATTGAGCAACTCCTTTTGGTCTGCAGGCCTCTAGATGGTGTTTACTGAAACCTCTTGGAGCATGATGTGCACATACAGAAGAAGAAGAAACACATTGTATTTTCCTCCACTGGGTCCTCACACATATAGGCCCCATTTTTAAAGTTCTTCCAAGTTGTTCTTTTTTGATTTTTTTTTTTTTTAGAAAGGAATAAAAATGAAGGGGGGAATTGAGAGGAAAAATATGGAATATATTGTTTTTATATCTTAGAATTATTATTTCCTTTTTAAACAGAGTTCTAGTACCACCATCACTGAGATCACAGGTTTAAAATTCATCAACAAGCTATTAAGTTGAAGGTCATTTTTGATTCCACTTTCTCAGCTACTCCTGAGTTGGGTGACCCCTGACCCATGAAAGACCACATGTGTCCTCTGGGAAGCCCCCTCTGTAAACCCTAGAACAAAAGTCTTTTGTCAGGACTTTAGAAAGGTGTAATGTAAAAGAAGAGAATCCTGGCCAAAGCTGAAGCAGCTCAATAACATCAAGACGGAGGGTTTGAGTGAGATTCCATAAGACAAAGCTTTCTCATGGCTTCTTTTCTCTTTATACTTAAACTCTGTAGTTGAGATCATTAAAAAAAAAACAACTCAGTATAAAATATTTGCTCACCGGTAGTTTAGTGACAAGAATGAAAACACTTTTATACTACAGAGTGGAGGTAAAAGGCCATCAGCCTCCCCAGCCTCCCCCAACTGGGTGACAGAAATTGTGTTTGGGAATAAGAAGAGAACTAATTGTCTTTGCTTCATCTCCTTTTTTTTTTTTTTTTTTTGGATAGGAGTGTTTTCAATGCTGTAAAACAAAAAACAAAACAAGGGAAAAAAAAAAAAAGAGGCCGTAGCTTACAGAAGCATATTTAATTATTTCAAAGATGGCTATCCTTTCCTTCCAACTCCAGAACATCTTAGAGGTTGAGTACTGACGAGCCAGCAGCTTTCCAGTGAAGTGCAGTATTACTGCAGTAGACTTTGTAATACAATTTATGCTGTCATTCATAAATAACAATGCCATATGTCAACCATATTGCTTACACAAGTAAAACCATCAACGTGTCACCATTTGATTTATCTCAACAGCTTCTTCAAATACTGAAGGGGATGTTTAGTGGGGGAACACCACCAAAATTTTGAAGTAAATAAATACATTGAAGCTTCTGCTTGCTTCTTTATCTGACTTCCAAGATAGTCAAGGGTGTGAAAGAGAGAAAAGTCCATTTCAGGCCTAAAAAATAAAAATTAGATTTTTGTGGGAACCTTGGCCATGTAAAGACATTTTGTGGTTCTTACTTCTGAGCATGTTTTAGGACAAACTGGGTGTTTCTCAAGAAATCTCCAATCCTAGTGGTCCAATAAAAGTCAAAGTTGGTTTTTGTTTATTTATTTGTTTGTTTGTTTTTAAAAAACAATCTCTATCTCTGACTATAAAAATAATTTGGACCTAATGGGAATATTTGACCACAGATTCCACACAACTTTATATTTAGAACTGTAAAAGTTGCTTGTCAAAGCAAAGGTCAAGTGGATACAGGATAGGACCAGTTCTTCACTAGTCAAAGGATTTGGACAAGACACACCCCACCCCACACAATCCAGTCTTGGTTTTAGGAACACACTCATGGTTTTTGACTTCATCATGCTCTCGAATGTGTGACAGGAATCATAAACCTTAGGATAAAGTACGTTTTTTGGCTACCCCTCGTACCACACCTGTCCACGGAGCCTGGGGATTCTGGATGAGTTCAGAAGGGCGGGAAAGAGGCAATTCTCAGAGATGCTCAGAGAGCTGCGAACTGCCACTGGACGATTTTGAGCACTAAGGTCTCTGGGACCAGCCGGACCAGCCGTAGGCTCCTTGCCAGACTAATCTCGAGCGTTGAGGACCGGACAGTGGAGAATCTGGTCCGTGTTCGGAAGAGACGGAGCGGGCGTGGCCAGGAGAGTCGACTTTAGACCTTGCTGCCTTGAAAGCCTGGTGAATCTGACTTGGGAAAAACCCTTCAACCCACAAGTCGCCATCTCTTTCTGCCCTGAAAAGAGATCTCTATTGAAATGAAGATTTTACTGGTCTATTTGCCTTTCTGGCCTCGGCTTGTAGAAAACGCTGGGTTTTTCCACCACCATCCTCATGCCTGCTAGCAATTCCTACCCTGCATGGGTTAAGCACCCATTGGCATTCGCACCCAGGTTCAACCATCCTTTTCCAGGCGTTCTGTGTGCCTGTTCGCCCTTGAACCCGCCCCTAGCTCAATCCAAAAGGCCCTAGACTACAAACCCTCTCCGCACCCAGCCCTTCCGCAAGGAGGCCGCCTCTTAGAAACCACGCGGGACTGGCGAGTCGTAAAGCAATTGCAGTGGCAATAAAAACGCATCTCGGTGGGTCTCCCCAGTTCCTTTCTTGTCTACCCCACCGTCCCTCAAGTCTCTCCCCCCCCCCGCCCGCCTGGAGAAACAATCAGCAAAGGCTCAAAAGCCAGGAAATGTCCAATTCACTTCCCTTAGAGTTTATTAATTGCCCACACCCATCGTAGGAAACTTGACTGTGTTAAGTGAGGCACAGAAGGCACCTGGAGCTGGGAGACACAGCCCTCCCTCCCGTCAGCGGGAAGCCTGAGGCAACATCCCCAAGGCGCCAAGTTCTGTGGCCTTCAGGCAGCTAAGCTGCAGCGGGTGCTGGCCTGCTGGTAGTTGTCTGCTACTTCCACCTCCCCACGCCTTTGTTTTGGGGGGCTGGAAAGAGTTTGGGGTTACTGGAACAAACGCGAGGTCTGTAAATTTACGGCCCCCAAAGCCCCGGTTGCCCCCAGCACCGGTATGGCCAAGGCTTGCTGTATCTCCGCCTTCATACAAGAAAGGGCTTGAGTTTTTGGGAAGTGACCCTGAAGACTACTAGTTCCACCGTCAGAATAGGATAACGGTTCACAGAAAAAGAAGGAATTAGCATGAATACATCTATTACTCCCTGCTTTGGAAACCAGTACATTATCCTCTTCAATACTCTGGAAATTGTTGTTTATTTAGGAAGTGTGACACAGTTATTGCGTCCTTAGAAAGTCGGAATTTAAGGGGGTTTGGGTTTGGCTCCCAAACAGCTTGAAAAAGAAACAGCGCACCTGGGGTCAGGCAGGTCATCGCAATAACAAAAAGCGCGTCTACAAAATAAAAAGCCCTTTTATAAAGCAAGGCAATCCCGGAAATCCACAGCGAGCCTTCCTGATGACCAAGTAGCTAGGCCTATTCTCAGGTTTAATTGGCAGGCGGTTTATTGGCGCCTTATTGGTGTTGATTGAAATTTTGCTCCGCAGCCCTTTCTTTCAAGAATTAGCATCTCAAATCGATTTACCTGAGTCAATTATCTTTTTAGGGTCTGGGTTTGGTCATAAATTTGAATATTCATTAAATTCACTTTGCAAATATTCCCTTTCCAGTCACCACCCAAATCTATTATTTCCAAATAAAGTGTTTTCTTCTTTCCTTCCTTCTTTCTTTCAGTCTCCCATAAAAAGAAATTGATCAGGGAGCTATATTTGAATTAAGACATATTAAATCGATGACAGATACATATCATGCTGTGTTTAACAAGAGTTGTACAAGGAGGCGGGTTCCAGATTCCACACGGCTCTGCTGTAGCATAATCCACATTTTTACAGCCTTTCCTTCATGCCTCCATCCATTAAACCATTAAGTTTCAGCAATTCAATAAAACAAAGCAGTTATAATTTTGACGAAAAGCCATTTTGAAGGGGGTGGAGGTACCCATTTTATTGCACAATAAAATTGCTCAAAGGTCTATATTATGAACTGGGTTGTGGCTATTTTCTTTATTCACTTCTTGGGTTTGGTTTCCTTTGCTGATAACCTGCAGGAGAGAACTAGTTATTACTGTCAGAATGGATGTTCATTGCCAAGAGGTTGAAATAAAGGAAAATCTTTTGAAATGTCCTTCGAGGAAATGAAGATAGTGGTAGTAAATCCCAATATGATACATCTTTATACACCATCTATACAGATGGTATAGCTCTCCACCAACCTTTCCATGGTGGGCTCAGATATTTAAGTCTCTGAAACAAGTCATCAAAGAATTCCTCCTCCCAAATACAGATGTGGATTTGATTATTGCCACTGTGTGTGTGTGTGTTTCTGCTCATGCTCTTTACATTTTCCTCCCTAGATTTAAATTTGATTTAAGCTAAAAGAAAAAGGCATTTGGAATGTGATGGTTGTCTTTGTTTGGTTGCCAGCTTTATAAGAAAAATGACATTCCCAAGGTTCATAAGGAGGCTCCTGCAGCATGGTTCACACTGATGTCAATGGTCCTAGCAAATCAACTCTTTTGAAATAATACTTATTTCTTTTGAGGGCTATGATCTGATGACAGCTTTTGGGGGCTTGATCTTTATTCAAACTGCAAACGAATTAAACTTGAACATAGTTTTTGGCTTTCCTGCCCCTACCTCCCACTCACCCACTCTTCATCTCAGGATTTTTGGGGGGGGGGAATTATATTCAGCTTGATTCTACTACGTCATGGATGAGTTTAA
The DNA here is from genome assembly GCA_033318265.1 of Phyllotis vaccarum. Classification (NCBI taxonomy): domain Eukaryota; kingdom Metazoa; phylum Chordata; class Mammalia; order Rodentia; family Cricetidae; genus Phyllotis; species Phyllotis vaccarum. The sequence goes on from JARWLC010000005.1 coordinate 2,165,346, forward strand.
TGAAAGGATCAAAATATTTTTGCTTCAGCTTGAACATCTTACAATATCACAAAATTAAAATTATCTTATTAAAATAAAAACAAATGACACTTCGGTCAATTGAAACACCTATTTAAGGTGGGTAGGGGTCCTATTTCTCCTCTGTCGAGGGCCATGATGCAGAGACCTACTTAGATGTTTAAAACTGGTTTGGTGGAAAATGGATGCAAAGAGATAGCATTCGATAAAACTCAGGGGGTGAAAGCCTGGATTTTTTTGATTTTCAAGCACGGCATTTCAGTTTAAGAAGGAGGAAGCTTATTACATTAATAAATTAATAGGCAAGATACTTACTGATTTTTAAATTATTTTATTTGGTCTATTCCAACTTGTGGTCCATCCGGAGAAACTGAGGCACATATGAGAAATGCGTTCTGGGCAGGAGACATTCTGCTTAAAGAAATGATTTAATGGCTTCATTTAGAAGAGATATTTGGCCTTTTCTGCCATTTTATCTCTGAGAGGCAAAAGTTATCTTCACCACCACCCCTCCAGAGTCTCACCTTCCTGCTCCTCAGAGAGATCTAATTGGAAGTAGCAGATCTAGAACCCACGAGCAGTGAGATCACATCTAGAGTTCGTTCCTTTGAACCGTGCTGAGAAAGACAACCCATGAGCTAAAATAGTCTAAGGAAGACTTCCTTTGGGAAAAGGTTTGTTATATTTTGAGTTTAGTATTTTGCCAAGCTCCATCAAATTGTTTTGCAGCCAATAATGTTTAATAATCGTCCTCATCCGCCTCTAGTCTATACCCCACGTGGGCCCGGTGAAAACCTAGGTCCAAATAAAAAGTTTCTGGCATCGCATGGCAGGATGGTTACTCGGCCCATAGAGTATCCAGAGATCATCCAAGAGCGAGGGTAGAAAGTGTTCGGGTACTACCATCCCTAGGTTCTTCCCCACCCCCAACCCCGTCGTTTTACCCATGACGGGAGGTCCTTTGACCCCTCGCAAGTGGGTGCACTTTGGCCCGAAGCTTAGTAGACGCTCTACGCCAGGCGCGTCGACCGAACGTTCGCAGGGGACTGAGTGCGCAGGCCAAGCGCAAACTTTCTGCAAGTGGAACTTGGGCATCCGGGAGGGAAACCGGAATGCAGAGCTCCTGGGGAGGAGGGAGCTGGAGGTGAAAGCGCAGGCGGTCTCAAGCACGGGGGCGGTTCCCTGCTGGGCCCAGAGCCTGAACCGGAGCCAATCGCGCAGCCGAGGCAGCTGCCAATCACAGGGCTCTCTCCAATCCCACCCGTGCCATTTCCAAAAACTCGGTCCCACTGTGCAGCTCAAATGTGGTGTTCACTCTGCCAATCGCTGGAGGATAGAAAGGGGACAAGAATAAGCAGTTAGGAGGCCAGGACACAAGAAGTTAAAGAGCGCCTAATATATACATGTTTTTGAAGGCGGGCAGAGAGAAAAAAAAGTGCCCCCAGCGAGGGTCTATGGGCCTGATTGTACAGTTATGATGGAGCCCCCTTTGAGCAAGAGGAACCCGCCAGCGCTGAGATTAGCGGATTTGGCAACGGCTCAGGCCCAACAGCTTCAGAATATGACAGGCTTCCCGGTGCTGGCCGGCCCGCCCGCCCACTCCCAACTCCGCGCCGCCACCGCGCATCTCCACCCGCGAGACCCAGACACTGACCCCGGCGCTGCCAGCACTGCGCTGGGACCCGAGCACATGGCACGGGCCGGTGGGCAGGGCCCCAGCCCTCCCGCTCAGGCGCTCCAGGGACAGCCTCAGGCTCCCGCGCCCGCCGTCCGCTCCGCCGCCTCAGGGGCGCACCCGGGCGCCCGCACCCACCCCGTCGGCGGGGGCAGCGGTGGCGCGCAGGCCTCGGCGCCCCCGCCTCCAGCCCCTCCTCTTCCTCCCTCCCAGTCCCCCTCTCCCCCTCCCCCGCCTCCTCCTCCTCCTCCTGCCCTCTCGGGCTACACCGCCACCAACAGTGGCGGCGGCGGCAGCAGCGGCAAAGGCCACAGCAGGGACTTCGTCCTCCGGAGGGACCTTTCCGCCACGGCCCCCGCGGCGGCCATGCACGGGGCCCCGCTCGGAGGGGAGCAGCGGTCCGACGGCAGCTCCCCCCGGCACCCGACCACCCCTCCTCCCCACCCGGCCGGGATGTTCATCTCCGCCGGCGGCACCTACGCGGGCCGGGACGGTGGCGGCCCCGCGCTCTTTCCCGCGCTGCACGACTCCCCGGGGGCTCCTGGTGGCCACCTTCTCAACGGCCAGATGCGCCTGGGGCTGGCGGCCGCCGCGGCGGCTGCAGCCGAGCTGTACGGCCGCGCGGAGCCGTCCTTCGCTCCACGCTCAGGGGACGCGCACTACGGGGCGGTCGCGGCCGCGGCGGCCGCCGCCTTGCACGGCTACGGAGCCGTGAACTTAAACCTGAACCTAGCGGCGGCCGCGGCGGCGGCGGCGGGAGGACCGGGGCCCCACCTGCAGCACCACGCGCCGCCCCCGGCGCCGCCGCCGGCGCCCGCGCAGCACCCGCACCACCCCCACCTCCCGGGGGCGGCCGGGGCCTTTCTGCGCTACATGCGGCAGCCAATCAAGCGGGAGCTCATCTGCAAGTGGCTGGACCCGGAGGAGCTGGCTGGGCCGCCGCCGCCGCCGCCCGCAGCCAGCGGTGCCAAACCCTGCTCCAAAACTTTCGGCACCATGCACGAGCTGGTGAACCACGTCACGGTGGAGCACGTGGGCGGCCCGGAGCAGAGCAGCCACGTCTGCTTCTGGGAGGATTGTCCCCGCGAGGGCAAGCCCTTCAAGGCCAAGTACAAGCTCATCAACCACATCCGCGTGCACACCGGCGAGAAGCCTTTCCCCTGCCCGTTCCCGGGCTGCGGCAAGGTCTTCGCGCGCTCCGAGAACCTCAAGATCCACAAGCGCACTCATACAGGTGGGTGTCTGTCCCCGGGCGTTCCGCGCCACCAGCCTGCGCCGCCTCCTCGCCTCTATCTCGCCTTCCGCTCGCTTTCATTTTTCCCTCCTTCTGCTTCCCCCGCATACGTATAACCCGGACATGTGACTTCTTTTTTTTTTTTCTCTTTCCCCCCCCCCTTTTTTTTTCTATGAATAAGTAATTCGATAGCACACTCAGGCCTCGCGCTGGCCTCCCTCTTGGCGGAGTCTCCAGCGCGCCCGCCTGGACCGGCAAAGCGCTCCAGCCGCCACCGCCTCCGCCCCGGAACAGCAGCCGCAGCAGGAAGGCACCCAGGACGGTCCGGAGGCCCGTGGGGAAGGGACCTCTGGCTGGAGTCGCCTGGTGGTACCTTTCTTCCCCACGGGACGCAGGCCACGAGCGACGGCCGGCGTGGGAGGGGCGCGTGGGATTTGCTGCGGTTTGGGGTCTGATCATTGCGGCCTCACCCAGGAAGGAAGGTTCTCGGTGCTTCCGGCCTGAGGGAGAGCACCCTGGGACCTTTGGAGGCCTCCAGCCATTCTTACATAAGCTCATTCTTACATTCTTAGGGGCGCGCCTTTCACACTGGTTCACACATTGCTGACCTCGTGCACAGACCCCCGTGACACCAGGACCTCCCTAGCACTTACACCTTCACTCAGCACTTCATTTACATGTCCTCATGCACCGACCCACCGGTTCCACCGGCCCTAGCAATAGTGTGTGACGGGCACGGGGCTTTTGGCCTTTCCGTAAGACCTACCCTCCCTCTGTGGAACTTGGGGAAAACTCTCAACGCCGTGCGCATCCTACTCCCATTGCACCCCGACATTGTGGCTCTGGAGGAAGGCTGAGGTGTGGGGTAGTAGAGGGATGCACAATCGCACCAGGATAAAGCGCTGTGGAGCGCGAGTGTAGTCGAGATTTATATGAAAGGCAATATTACTCCTCTGAGGACACTTAGGTAACCCGAGTTTACATTCAATAATCACTTGACTGATTTATCTGCGCATCAGGAACGGAGAGGCAGCCCCAAACATGGGCCCTTATGTAGGGCCTACCGGCCTGAAGCATCCTGGTTCGCAGCCCAGAGCCTTTTGCTCTTGTGGCCCTGCACCTTGTGGGTCTCGCACTCGCAGGACCCGCACGAGGACAGAACCATCTAAAAGTATATTTTCCCTCGAGGCCTCTTTTTTTTTTTCTTCCTTTTCTGTAACTGGGATCAATTCTCCTTAATGACTTTTCCAAACGGAAATTTCCCACGAGACTCTCGTAAAAACAGCCGGGACAGCTAAGGCAGCTGCGTGCTCAACACTTCCCCGCTCAGCCAGGGCTAAGGGAAACTTCAAAATGCTGTGCAGAAATCCTTGGGCCTTCTACTTTAAGGCCAGTGGACCTTACCCTGGAGGTTGCTGGCAGCTGACCAAGGAGAAACTGACCAACTCCCATGGCTTTTTGGGTTCCCACAGGATAGGCTGCCCTCTGACCCTATCGGTGGCAGCTAGTGGTGTTGGGATTTTTTTTTTTTTTTTTTTCCCCTAGTTCCTGGTTCCTCCCCTCCACCTTCACTCTTCCAGAGGCTGCAAGGACCTTTCTTAATGGAGCTCCTGGAGAGGAGTGGGCGCTCGCACCGGATTCAGTTCATAGTGAGCATGCTAGTAGTGTTTGGCTGTCCCAGGGCTCTCTGAGACAGGCTGTTCCACACTGCTTTGCCTTGTGGGGTTATCTGGGATCCCACAACAGATGACTCAAAGGACTAATCCCCAAGCCACTCCTGAAGGCCTGTTTCCTGACCCACGTGCCCTCAGCATTTATAACCTGTGTCTGGCTGGTGTCTAGAGGGAGTTGACAAGATTTAGGCTGTATCCACACAGCTCTTTGCTACAAGCACCAAGTCTCCAAAACTCTGCATAGTTCAATTTTGACGTGACCCCTCTGTCAGTGTCTGTAACAGAAACACTGGGGTCGCCCAGCCCTTCTGGCTAGGCCTTCCTAGGCCCCTAAACAACATGGGCTGTTCATTCTTCCTCTCCCCTGCTTTCCACTCCCTGTCTCCATTGAGTATTCTCCTCTTCCTCCACTGGAGGAACCAGCAAAATTCAAAACGCTTGTTTTTCCTCAATCCAAGATATCTGGGCTGCTCAGAATTTTGAAATGTAGTGTATGTGCTTAAAATGTATAAAACCACATAAGCCTCTACATGGAAGGGCTGATTATAGGTATATATAATACATGGATATAAATATGTAACATGTTTAAAGGATGCTATGTTAAGTAAGGCTTACCTTGAACTTACAGAAATCCTGACAAATCTATGTTCTGATAGGAAGGGATTAGTTGTGTTTATTTTCATCCCGTGTGTAGAGGATTTTTAAAGGTTTTGATTATTGTGAGCTATGTATCCTTTCCACTGGTGGGTTAATGTAGGAGGGATATTTATTTAATTTTTAAAACAGTGTTTCTAGTTATAAAAGTTGTATTTTAGGCATCTAAATACTTTCAGCTTTATTACACTCCAGCATTGGAGCGGTTATCATTAAAGTATGAAAGAAAAAAGACCTCATTGAAATATTTGGATGGAGAAAATAAGATAATTAACCTCAGATTTTTCCACTGTTATGCCTTTTGAGATATATTATCCAAAACAAAGAAGATTGCCCTGTGTTCTGTGTCAGAGCAGTGGCTGGTTTGTTTTGTTTATGTTTTTCCCTCTCAATGGAAAAAATAAATAGTATGAAAGACAGTACTTATGAGATGACTTATTCAGTATCGGGCCTGACTACATCAAGCTTATAAATACTGACTTCATAGAGAAACTCAGTAATAATTTAACCTGTTGTCATCTTATTTATAAAAAACAAGGTGATTTAGCTAAATTTTCCTCGTTACAGCTTGCTAAGCTGTCTCAGTTCCTGGACATGTGGTCTTGGGTTTAAGGAGTTGTGTTCTTGGGACTGAAGAATAAATTAAAGGAGGTGATAGGTCAAAGGACCTCAGTTTTTTGTTTTTCTTTTTTTTTTTTTAATGGTTTTGATTATTAAGGAGTGGAGAAAGCTGGGGCACAAGGTAAAGGCAGGTTCTGCTGAGGCTCTGCTGTTTACTGGTGTCTGTTCCTCTGAGACCTTGGAGTCATAGGGGTAGTTGGTGGAATGCAGAAGCCAGTGACCTGACCTCTGCCCAATAGGCTTGGTAGAAATCTCAGAAGAGTGTGTGTTTCACAGGTGTCTTTATTTCTGAAGAGATGTGTGTTCAATTTCCTTTCTTTTTCCCACCAGTGAGAGTCTCCCTAAGACTCTAGGGAGAGTCTTAATAACATGCCATTGCTGTCTTACTGCGGCCCCAAGCTACTGTAAATTAGTATATATGTCCTTGTTTGTTTTTATTTTTCTTTGATTCCTGCTCTATACCCATTGTTTTGGAAATATGGTTTCATTGATGTTTATTTTAACAGGGGGAGTTTTCCCAACTGCATTCTTCTGTGTTCAGACCCTAAGGGTGTGGGGGTGGGGGATAGCATGAAACCCTTGGTGGCCTTCAGAAGCACATTCTGGTGCTACAGGAGCTAACATCTGGTCCCTCACAACCCAAGTCCAAGCTGAGTCTCCTCCCTGGCATGCCTGGAATACTAAACTTAAGGATAAGGCTGGGAGTTGTTCTTCAGGGGTGGGGGGGGGTGCAGGAATGCACCCCCAGTTCTATCCTAAGATTTCTTCAAAAAGAGGTCTCTGGAAAGCCATTGTTAACCCTTCCTGTGTTTTGTTACAGGGGAAAAGCCTTTCAAATGTGAATTCGATGGCTGTGACAGGAAGTTTGCAAACAGCAGTGACCGAAAGAAGCATTCTCATGTTCACACCAGCGACAAGCCCTATTACTGTAAGATTCGAGGCTGTGACAAATCCTATACTCACCCAAGCTCTCTGAGGAAGCACATGAAGATTCACTGCAAGTCTCCCCCACCTTCTCCAGGAGCCCTGGGTTACTCATCAGTGGGGACTCCGGTGGGTGACACTTTGTCCCCTGTGCTGGACCCAAACAGGAGTCGATCCAGCACTCTGTCCCCTCAGGTGACCAACCTCAATGAGTGGTATGTTTGCCAGGCCAGTGGGGCCCCCAGCCACCTCCACACACCTTCCAGCAATGGAACCACCTCTGAGTCTGAAGACGAGGAAATGTACGGGAACCCTGAAGTTGTACGGACGATACATTAGAATGATTATTAATAAGTCAGATAGTAAGTGGGAGTCCTTGGACCATATCCTAACCTGAGACAATGCCGAGCCTGAGACAGACTGGTGACTCAGACTTGCCACCGGGTCTAATTAGCCCTATTTATTCAGTATGAAACCCTATGGTGTTTATACATTTAATTAATTTAATTAAGATATTTGGGGTTTTTTTTTCTCTTTCTCCTAAAAAAACACAAAAAACAACAAAAAAAATAAAAAAAAAAACAGGACTGGAGATGCAGCTCAGTGGTTGAGCGCTTGCCTAGCATGCATGAGGCCCTGGGTTCAATCTCTAGCACTGGGGAAAAAAAAAAACAGATAAAAAGCTGGACTTGTCCATTGCAGTGGGACAGGCCTGGAGGCAGAGTCTATTGAGGAAAATTAGTGGAGAAATTGAAATATACACTGCCAATACAATATGAGTGTGAGTACGTGTATGTGTGAGTATATCCATTAAATAGGAGAAAAAAGAACATAAGTCAGACCTTAATACATTAACCAGGCCCTCTCCACGTCCCGGAGTGCCTCTCAGATGCCTTTGACACCTTAATGAGGGCTGCTTTTGAGCCTTCTTATAGAGACCTAATTCTGAAAAGGCCTCTTGATTGTAAAACACACACTTGCTGCATTGACAACAGATCCTGGACTGTGCCTGTATTCAAAAGCCTTTGTATAAAAGACAAACAAAACTTTAATTTCTAATATTTATCATTTTAATTCCTGTGCTTTTATTACCAACCTCACTGTAACATGATATTTTTATACAGGGGTTGTTCAGTATCTTTCCTTGTGTGACTTTAAGAGAAAAAAAAAAAGAAACAAAGCAAGGTGCATGCACCTTGATAGATCACCCTGAATCATGCCACTGTGGTGTCTGGACAGAAGCAGACCACTGGGAAACTGATCTTTTGTAAGCTAGAAGTAATTCAAGTGCTTTCCTTGGCTGGGCTGTGTAGTCCTTTTGTTTTTAAATTGGGAATTTCAGACGCTGTTCTTGCTGCCCCCTAACTTGTTAGGTACTAAGGAGTCATGAGTTATGTCTTGACTGAGTTTTTTGGGGTGCCAACATAGCGTGCATAGTAAAGGCTGTGGGGGTGTTACGGTGGCATCCTACCTTTTTTTTTTTTTTTTTTTAAGAGCCTCTCCTTTTATGGTACTATATCAACCTTATATTTCTTTCACTGCACCATGAGCTCTGAATCCTTCATTTGAAAATGACAGTGTTAAGTATATGATTTACATTACAAGAGGAGCATTTGCTATACATGTTAAATTTTTTAAAAGGTTTATAGTTACCACCAAACACTGATGAATGTGTGACCTTTGCCAGAGCTGTCAAGCCAGGATACAAAGGGTCAAGGACCTAGGACAATAACTCTTGGTCAGTTTATGCTCAGTTGGTAACACATCTCCTGTGCAGACTGTAGCCCAGCAGATACACCACACTCATATACTAAAGAGCACTAATTTATCCTCAGAGACCTTGAAAACACCGTCATCCCCCTCCCCACCCCCCAGGATTTTAGAAATCTGTTTTGTGTGATGTGAGTGTTTGATGTAGTCTTGTCATTGTTAATAAGTGTCTGTGAATACTTTCATTTGTATGGTTTTTTTTTTAATTTATTTTTTAAAGATTCTTTTCTTTTTCTGGAAGAGTTCAAAGCACACCAAAGAAATATATTATACATTTTGGTGATAGACTCATTTATGATCCATGGTTTATTTAAGAAAAAAAAAGTGGAAAAATATAAGATATATTTTTAAGCTTACTTGAATGGACAAGGTAATGTGAAAACCCGAGACTCTTCCTGCATGTCTTCACTTCGTGTTGATGAAATTATAGTTTATAGATATATTATTACTAGTACAATGCATGGTGCTGTTACGTGGACACCTTTCAATGTTGTCTTCAGATTGTTAAAGTAAATATGACACATGCAGACTCTACAAAGAAAAAGACCTACAACTTGAATATAAAATAATTCTACATTTCAAAAGTTTATTTGATATCTCCCCCCCCCACCCCCCATTATTCACTTTCAAATAGAAAGGGGAAGGTCTGAACTTGGGTGGGATAACTTATGTACTGTAAATTTTTTAGGACAAAATATTCCTGATGTATGAGTTGTTTTATTTATACAGCTTTTTCAACGGTAGTTTGCACTATTTATCATGTTACAGGTTTATTTATTATGAGAGAAAGGAATATGTATTTTATGTATTTTGCCATGCATAGGTTGACTGCCACAGATTTATTGGTTCCTGATAACAGCGAAAATAAAACCTTTAAGTGTGTACCTTCATTAGAAAGGAAGCAGGGACAATGATGGACAAATGTAATAAAGGTATTACTCCTATGTATTGCTACATTTTACCCAGTGGCATATCTCTGTCATTCTTTTAAAAACAGAACAGTTGCTATGGTAGTGAACATTGGATTGCCCTTTCCTGATCTCTTACCAGCTCCCGAAGGGGGCAGGAAGGGTTGGCTTTCTTATAGTTTAATCTAGAACAGTGGTTCTCAGCCTTCCTAATGCTGTGACCCTTTAACACAGCTCCTCATGCTGTGGTGACCCCAACCATAGTTATTTTTATTGATACTTAATAACTATTGTTTTGCTACTGTTAGGAATCATGATGTAAATATGTTTTCTGTTGGTCTTGGCAACTCCTGTGAAAGGATTGTTCAACCCCAAAGGGGTCACAACCCACAAGTTGAGAAGCACTGATCTAGAAATTTCAAGAAATTTATGAAAACAAAACTCCCTGCAGGTTCCAAGTGCAGTTGCACAAATCTCAGGCCAGTTCCTTCTGAGTTTAGTGACTTATAGTGCATAACCTCCACTCTGAGAGGAAGAAAAGAGGGAAAATAATTTTGAAAATAAAAAAGAAAAGAAATAGACATAGGTAGGTAACAGCAGAACTGCTCACAAGCTATAATTACAGAATGGAATTGACTAATGGGTACCAAATCAGCTCATGGCAGGTCACAGGACGACAGGAAGACCAAACTACAATTTTAGTTGATTTTGGAGGGTGTAACTTAAGCTTAGCATTTTGGAGCAGGTGTGTAGCAGTTCTTTAATGCCAACTAAATATTCCAGTGGCTCAAATTGATATGTTTGGCAATGCATGTTAGCAAGCCTGGCTGTTTGCTTGTTTTTGTGTTCACCACAACAAAACAGATAAAAGACAAGTATTTAAAAAACAATTGGTGGTTACATCAATAAGCATTTCTCAAAAAGGTTATATAGTGGCTTTTCAAAGTCAGGTCTGTTAAATGCAGTAAAGGTGAAACAGGTTGCCAAGAGTTGTTTTAAGGCTGATGACAATAACCAGCACACGAAGGGGGGCTCCAATCAATGGGAAAACTTACAGCTCTCTAATGAAGTTTCTCGTGAAAAGAAGGGTGGACACAAAGCCGCCAAGACATGAATCATTCATGGGAAATATAAAAGATATCTGACAGTGAGCACAGCCTTGTATAGAGTGTATAAAACAAGTTTCCCCTTCTTATTTTCTGCTTTAAAACGCACAATCTCCACTCCCAGCGTCCTCTGTCCGGTCTATAGAGTTAAAATTGACCACTGCTCGTCCTGAGCCACTTCAAAGTAATTTAGTCCAGAGCGGAAGGCTTGGCGCTTGGACAATCTTCATGGTGTGTTAAGATTTCTATGGCAATTGGCAAGCAAGACGTTCCCATCTGAATATGTCTCAAAGAAAGCCACTTATTGACACTAAGTTGGCTATCATCAAAGACTTCATCTTCCCTCTGCAAAAAAACGTGGCCTTTGCAAACACTAAATCGGCCACTTTTGTTTTCCAGGCCAGGAGGCTCTTCAACCACAGGGTTTTTTCTTGTTTATATTTTTCTCTTATTCAAATGTTCTTTAGTAAAACGAATGTCAGGGGAGTCTAAGGTGCTTAGAAAGAGTTACAGGGTGGGAATTATATTCTCTGGAGTTGGAGATGGCCACACAAGGCCCTGGGGGCTGAAAGCCTCGCAAGCCTGGCCCAACTGCGTTCCCACTGAATATTTAGATTACAGTCTCGTGATTGATATATTTGAGTTTGTGGGAGCTTTTGGAGAATTGTGCTTTTTTTTCTGAATCATCTCCATCTGTGCTGTGACTTGTGGGAAGGATGCCGGCCACCACTCTGCTTAGGGTCCCATTTGGTTAGGACTACAACCTCAGAGGAGGGGTTAGGGGAGAGGATTACATTTCCCAAGTGGTCACCTTAAGTAGAGAAAAGGGAACCCTTCACTAGGCAGACAAAACAACCCACAGACTTAAGAATCCATCCATCTGCCAGTGGTTTAGCCAAATGCCACCCGTGACCTCAGGAACCTTCCAGGTCTGGAAGGTTGGAGAACCTCAGAGAAAGCACCCTGGGGTGGCCAGCACACTTCCCCTCCCTGTGAACAAAACCTCTTAGAGACCTCACGCCTACGCAGGAACATCCCCGAGCACACATTCACACACCACCTATGTGCCTAATCAGGCAGGGAGAAGTTCAAAGACATGTTCTTTGAAATTCAAACTAGTGTTTTTATGGTACATCCACACAGAGAGTCAGAATTGCTATGGCAATGGGCAGGGCCAGGGGAGTCCCTGGCAGGCTGTCCACAGCAATTTGAGACACTCTATTAAGATACAGTTGCAGTGACCCTTACTTTCATGGCCAGTTAGTTCAGTCAATTCTCACCTCATCAGAAACACATACACAAAGATTATAAATATATGATATATGTGTGCATATCATATATTTGCTTTTTGTTTTTAACGATGATTCCCCTATTGAGCCCCCCTGGCTTGAAAGGATGGAGGAGAGAGAGAGAGCAGTTGGGGGTGGGGGTAGTGATGTCACGGGGTAGGGGGTGAGAGGCAGGGGAGCCTGATCCCCAGTACCTCTTCCTTCTCTCCCCACCTAGGCACTTTTATTTGCAGAGCGATTGTTCTTTGTTTATTTAATACAAGTACTGTGTGAATAGTGAAAAATAAACACGATGAAAAAATAACCAAACAGATGATTCCTCGGAGTGAAAAAGCCCGGACTTAATAAAAGTGCGAAGCAGTCACTGCTCAATGAGAAACGCTTTGAAGTGGAACTTATTATAAGAGGGATACTTCAGGGTTGCCTTAACGACGCCGCTGAATCGAAAGCGCTCGCCTTTGTCAGCGATTTGTTCTCCTTTGCCGGGGTGCCCGGCGAAATTACTTACATGGGCTGCCTTAACATGAGGCCTGCAGATCAGTAACTTTGCAGCTCAGACTTGCAGACGCCACTGGGCCACCGACAAAAAGAAGTCAGAAGGGAAACGCCACCAACCTTTCAGGCCGAGGCTCTGGGGATGGGGCGGCAGATAAGAAGGTGTGATACAACCTGGCACCCTCAGCCTAGCTGAGCTCCCTACGCTAGCTCTCTGGCCCAAGACTGGGAGCAGGTCCTGGGGCCTCTGACCCTAGGTGATCCAGGCTCCAGTGGCTCCCGGGCCCTCCAGCCAAGGGTGCTCCTGGGCATGCAGGCCCAGAGCTGTATTTTCCCAGAAGTCCGGGCCATATTTAATAAGGGTCGTTCATCACTCAGGCGCTTTGAAGGGTCGCCTCCAGTCCTGTGCCCATTAGAAAGGCGGAGGTGACATTTAAACTCCATTTTCAAGGATTGCGGGGGGATTTCATTGAAAAGGCAACTCGTTTGTCTTAGGAGTCTGGAAACAACCCCCTTCTCCCTCCTTTGACCACATGGCATAACTCAAAAACAATAGTTCAAAAGTGAAATGGCATCGTGGTGTTCACTGGGAGACAGGCCCCCATCTAGCACCAGAGAAAGGGGTAGTCCTCAAGACAATGTGCTTTTTGTGTCCAACTCTGTCACGAGGATTGTGTTGTTTGCTTTGGAGGCTGCGCCTGTTATACTGGCCTGAAAGTGCTTGTGTTAAACAAGAGTTATGAGTCATCCAAAACAACAAACATTTTGATTTTCTTTGCCTAAAGGGCTTTCCCTGGCTATGGGCACCGTGAAAAAATAATGTCCTTGCTGAGAAAGGAACACCAGTAGTTGCATTACAAGCGGCCGCATTAAATATTGAATGACACGGGGAAGGAGCTTGTCCAGGGGCACTCAGCCTTAAAGTCTTCCTTCAACTTTGTCTTCGGTGGCTGCTGAACTATTTAAGATGGTATTAATTAAGGCAGCTTCGGATGCTGTGGAGCCGCCCGGCCCCTGGGCCACGCTCTGTCAATGGGCCTGTGTCCCCAGGCTCTGCTTATGGGTTGGCTGAAATGTCACTTCTCATTTGCAGGCTGAAGAGCGGGACCATCCTACACTGAGGGCGTCAGGAATGCAGTCAGCAGCTGTGCTTAAAAGAGTTTGAGGGATTGGGGTGAAGAAAGGGGAGGATGGGGACAAAATTCGAACAGCTGTTAGGAAGTGGGGGGAGAGTGAACCCCGCGCCCATGCCCTCTTTTGGCACAAGGGCCACTTGGGTCTTGCAGGATTTGGATGCCCCCTCTTTTTAATCCTTCCTGTGTGGAGAAAATTAAGGCACCAGTCCTGCAAAAATCCATTAACCAGTCTGGCTCCTACAAAGAAAGACAAAAGGTTGGTGCAAACCAGCTTCTTAACTACGGCTCCCTGCTCCCTCTAGGTCCCTTTCACAGGTCACAAACAAATAAAGGTCCAAGACCCCAACTAAAAATCTACAGGTGGAGAAACTGAGGCCTCAGGTGAGGCTGCAAAACCATTTCAGTCCCTGTTCTCTGAGGAATGAAGGTTGAGATCAAAGGCCCAAACACAGAAGCCAAGTTCTGTTTAAAGTGGACCCACACCCAAACCCAAATAGATATTCATTTCAGCTTTTGGAAACTTCTAGAAAGGGGAGGGGAAAAGGGAAAGAAAAGAAAAGAAGCCTTTGGCCAACTAACTGTGGTATAAATGAATTCATGCTTCAAGAATAGGTTGAATATGGCTTCTCAATGAAGAGAGACAAGAGTTGGCTGGCTGGAGAGGCCAGAGCATGCTGGCAGATTGATTTCTGAAGCCTGAAAGCCCCCCCCCCCCATTCCTCCTGTCTCAGGGTGTGGAGTTCCAGCTGAGTTTGCCTTCTCTCTCACGGCAAGGCCCCTGGCAGGTGGAGGACGCAGTCACTCTTTCCTCTCTGGGCCTGAGTGATATCCTTAACTGTAGATCTATTTGCAACGTTTGATTTTCCCATCTTGGATATGCTCCCTCCATCCACTCCAAGGGCTCTGTCTGACCTTCTGGATAAGGAAGGTCACATTTCCCACCAAGAGCCCATGCTGTAAAAACCAAGAACCTGTACCCTTTCATCTCAAGCCTGGCTATGTTTCTGAGGAAAACTCTAAAAAGCAGGCCTGGTCCCTTCTATCCTTTGAGACCTGCAGGTAGCACTAGGGCACAGTATGTTTGGTTGGGTCAGGGCTGGGGTGGTGATAGCAGAGGTGCTTCTGCCACAAAATTGAAGCCGCTAGGCCCCAGCTTCTACCGGAGACACTTTCGGGGTTTTCTGTGTGTGTGTTTTCACTTTGACTCATTTTCCTACTTTGGTTTCTCTATTTCTATACCCCTTTCGTACAAACAGGTCTCAAGGCTGGGTAAGGAACGGAAAAAAAAAAAAAAAAGGTGGCCTTTTGACCTGAAACACACCCAAGCACAACTCACACACATCACCGGCAGTGCACTGGGCACTCACTTGGGTTCCAGGCGCCTTGCCAAGAGCGCGCGGGCACCCTGCATGGCACACTGGCTGAAATTCCTGTAAGTGGCGGGGGTGGGGTGATGAAGGAGGGGTGGGCGGCAGTGCAGGCAGCCGGCTGCTGGAGAAGCGCAGAAGTTCTGTGCTCAACTTCGCGGCTCTTAAGGAGAACCGGGATCCCTCTGGAGAGGCCCTCGGGAGCTGGCGGCAGGGGCTGGGAGAGGCGTGGGTAAGCTGGCTGGCGACGGGTGCGGGCGGTGGGACACTAGGGCGCGGCAGGAGGAGGGCGCGAGGGTGCCCGCGGCGGGCACAGCGCTTGGAGAAAGTCAGCCGGAGCAGCTGTGACTTCACCTATTAGCCCCGATGTCTTTCGGAGAAGCCTGGTGGAGTTAAACAGCCCACAATGGGCGCTCTGGGGCGCCTCCAGCCTGACCTCCACCCGGGTTTAATAGTTTCATAGGAACGTCATTAAATCAATTACTTAGTGAGCACATCATCATTTATTTGTAATTAGCAGCGAGGAGCGCGTTCTCTACCCCAGCCCGCGGCCCAGGTCCCAGCGGGGTTGGCGAGTTGTGCGAGCACTTTTGTTTGCTTGAGTGTTGACTCCCGGCATTATTCGGCCGGGGTAATCTTTACATCTTAATCTAGCATTCAGGGGGCGAAGGGAAAACAAACAGGGCGCAGGCCGGAGGCCAGCCTTGCAGTCCCAGTCTTGTCCCATAACTCAGTCTTTGCGGGATGCGCGGGCCACACCTCTGCGGCCTCCTCTCCTCTCCCAGGGCTCTGGAAAAACAGGGGGGCGCAAGAGGAAGGAGACAGACCAGGGGAGTCTGGGAGGAAAGTGGCCACAGTAGAGGAGAACCAGAGGCCCGCAAAGACAGTACAAAAGGGAATCGGCCGGCGTGTGCACGTGTGCGGGCGGCGTTGGAGGGGAAATCCGTGCGTGAGAGCGTGTGCTTGTGAGTGTGCGCTCAGGTTGTGCATGACATTCCATGCAACTCGGGGGAGAGATGAGAACTGCGTGCCAGAGCCTGAGGTGTGGGCCTGGCTTGCTTGGAGACAGCTCGCTGGGTGTCGCCATAGTAAAAGTGCTATGATTTGGAGGCTGCAGTCCCAGGCGCAGCTTGGCCACAGCCTCCAAGTGGGGGTAAGGTTAGCAAGAACCGGGATGTCACTGAAAACCAAGCCAGAGCCTGCACGTGCGGAGACGCGAGTAATGGCCCAGTGAGGAGTCGTGTTTCCTTTCCCCACACACAGCAACTCTGGCCAAGTATCCTGCGCGTCTAAGCAGTTTCAGCTGCTAGCGCCAGGATGGTGAGCGACACGCCCCTGCATCCTTTGCTGCAGTCCAGCACTCTGATCCAAGTTGGATCACTCAACTTCTGTTGGGGATTCCAGCTCAGGAAATGGAGGAGGCCCTGGGAGCCAGGGGTCATTGGCAACTGGGCTGGGTTCCCAAAGTGTGAAGAATGGTAGTTAGGAAAAGGCACACACCTTTTCTCTGAGAGTACTTCCAGAAGATATGGTGGCCAGTGGCCACTGGACATCTTTGTGGCTAGTTATCTAGGTACTCTCCTTGAGTATGTGAGTTTCCTGGATTTCGACACGCATGGACTGGTTCGTTAAGGCCCTGAATGTGTAGGGTAGCCGCTGTCCTGACAGGTGGTATTTAGAATTTGGAAAGCTGGTAGTCTGATGGGCTCAAGAAGAGCCTAGGCTTCAAGGGTGACACAGTCATTCTGGAGCTGGGATACAGAAGATATGCTGAAGTGGCCTCTGGGTCTCTCTGCTCTGTCAGCTGTGTCCGGGTAGACGAGGTCGTTAATATCCTGTCCTGAATACTCCAAGAGCCAATAACACGTCTTTGACTCTCATAAATCTCTTCTCCCGGCTTTCCTTCCTTCCCCACCCCACCCTTTTTTTTTTCCAAGTTGATTCAGATCATGCTGTTCTCTACTCCAGGGATTCTTTGCCTGTATGTATGAGCAAAGGCTAGGGGGCTGACTACTGGAATCCTGTTTCAAATGGGCTTTTCAGTTACGTGGATGGGTGAGACTCACTGGGCCGTTGACTGCTGAGGACCAACCTGTTGTCTGGGAAACCAACTCAACCTGAGAAACTGAAATGCATCTAGATAAGCACTTTCAACTAGCTGTCAATCATATGGAAGAAGCAAGTTTTAAAAAATAGAAAGCATGTTTTCACTTGGCATGTTTCTCTACTTAGATGGGTCTAGGCATAAGCATTGTGGCCAGACTTCCAGACTTGCCATGAAATACAAATTGGCAGCGGGACTTTTTTGAAACTCTCTAGAACCCCAGCATAGCAACACAAAGTCTCTTTCCAGTATGTATGTTGTGCATACTTCTGCTCTAGTGTGTGAAACATTGGAATGTAAAATGTACATATGGCCAATCAAGTCTACACACACACACACACACACACACACACACACACACACACACACACGACAACATATGTAAGTCAGATTGTTGGGGTAGAGAGATCAGAAGTTCACGAATAGCTTGGGCTACAGAAACCTCATCTTTAAAAAAGAGAGAATAGTAAAGAAAGAGAATAAAGAAGGTTGTACCATAAACCCAGCAGCTGGGATTGTGGGTGTGCAGTGCTGTGACCCCTGGGGACCTTTTAAAAACATATATAATTTATTTTTATTTTATGTTCATTGGTGTTTGCTGCCTGTGTGTTGTGTGAGGGTGTTGGAAGCCCTAGAGATTGAGTTACAGACAGGTGTGAACTGCCATGGGGTGCTAGGTATTGAACCTGGGTCTTCTGGAAGAGTGGTTTGTTGCAGTGAGGTTTCTTGCCCTGGGCGGCCAGAGGTCCAGACCCACAGACCTGCTGCCCCAGACCCCTTAGCCACCTGCTGCTGCTTGGTCCCCCAGAAATGACTCAGATGCTTATATTAACTTCATGCTGTTTGGCCTATGGCTCAGGCACATTGCTAGCTTGTTCTTACATCTTAACTCAACTCATTCTCATTAATCTGTCTGCCACGTGGCCCGTGGCTCACCTGTGTTCCTTACATGTTCCTCCTTTGGGCGGCTGGCTTGGTCTGTCTGACTCTGCCCTGCTTCTCCTACCTATTCTGATTTCCCCTCCTACTTTTTCTACAGTGCCTGCCATGGGCCAAAACAGCTCCTTTATTTAAAGATAGATATTCACTGCATACAGAAAGACCTTCCCACATCACCTCCCCCTCTCTTGCCGAGCCATCTCTCCAGCACCCCCACCCTACCCCCACACCTTTTTAAAGACTGGGTTTCACGTTTCCCAGTCTGGCCTCAAACTGACCATGTAGGTCAAACTTGAACTTACGGTCCTTCTGCTTTCAGGCATCTACCAACACTTGTGGTTTATTGGGTCCTGGGGATTGAATTTAGAGCTTTATGCTTGCAAGGATTCTGATGATTGAACTACAAACCCAACTTCAAGAATCTGTTTTTTGTTTGTTTGTTTGAATTCTGTTCTTACATAAGAGCAGGGCCCACACATTCTAGATCTGACTAGATTTGCCTTGAATGAAGCAAGACTGAAAAAGGACTACATCTAAAATTAAATTAAAATGCAATTCACCCTTAACTCGTCTTTCTCTGCCCCCTCTTTAGCCTCCTACACTATTTAATAAAACAGCATCTTTTTGGAGAAAGGAAGGCAAATCTGGGTAGCATTTTATGAGCTAGCAGGGAATTTGGTACAGTGGTTGATTTAGAAAATCTGATGGTGCCTGTGAGGTTTCCTTAGTGATATTCACATTGTGAATCTATCTCCCTTTGGGATCCAAGGCCTATAGCTTTGAACCTGTGATCCAGCTCTCTTCTGACATTCTAGTCTGACTCCACTTTTACAGGGAAGCCCTGTGCTTCCCCACTGTGTGGTCCCATCAAAGCGCCCTGCCTGCATCTTTCCTCCCGCTTCATTTCCCTGGGGTTTTTGCCGTTGGGTCCCTTAGTCTCCAAACAAGGAAGCATCATACTGATGGACTGCCATTTCTCCCAGAGGCTTATCTTGTCACTGGCTTCCAATCTCATCTTCCTGCCTAGTACAGAGCAGGATTGGCATTGGCGCTTTTGCCTTTGTGTGTGTGTGTTGGATCAGTTGTGGGTTCTGGGAATTGAACCCAGGTCCTCTGGAAGAGCAGTCAGTGCTCTTAACCGGTGAGCCATCTCTCCAGCCCTGACATTTTTTAAAGTTCAAAGCCAGGGCAACACCTCTTCGACTGGAACTTAGATTCCTGGTGATATCGTTTTTTGGCTAATGACATATAAACAGAGGTTTAGGGGTAGCCAATGCTAACAATGTTAGTTTCCTCTATGGATGGGGCCAGAGCTTTGACTTAGAAGGAGCAAGGATCTTGCTATGGAGAGAAACTTCTAGGTGAAGTATCAGTGGTTCTCTACTTAAATTTGAGGGTGGGGGCTGGGTAAAGAATAGCTCCAGGAAGCACTCCTGGGGGGCAGTGAGGCAGGAGACCACCCTGCAGGAAAACCCCTACACGTGAGCTGAGGCTATCCCTCCCAACATGATCTTCCTCCAACTGCAGGCTTCAACACTAAGTCCTCTATAAATCTCTCATGTTTATTCTAAAAAAAAAAAAAAAAAAACCAGGGCACTGGAGTGATCCAGAGACTTTGGAAATATGTCTTCAAAGAACTTGTAGGTCTTCACCTCTGCAAGGAGATGGAAGTGTGTGTTTTCAACACTCTCCTCCAAATGAATGGAGCAGGAAAAGCTGGGAAAACATATAAAAAAGGTCATTCTGTGTTTCTTAAATCACCTTTTGAAATTGCAATGAGGTTTTATATATTTACTAAGGCTTTATTTTTATTTTTAACTATGTGTCTATGTGTTGTGGGAGATATGTGCACCTGAGTGCAGATGCTCTCAGAGGTCATATACCACAGATCACCCTGGAACTGGAGTTATAGGCAGTTGTAAGCTGCACATTGTGGGGGGTTGGGAACTGAACTCAAATCCTCTGAAAGT
The DNA here is from genome assembly GCA_033318265.1 of Phyllotis vaccarum. Classification (NCBI taxonomy): domain Eukaryota; kingdom Metazoa; phylum Chordata; class Mammalia; order Rodentia; family Cricetidae; genus Phyllotis; species Phyllotis vaccarum. Next base: position 2,185,229 of record JARWLC010000005.1, read on the forward strand.
AAGTGGTCACTCTGGCCTTAGAGAGGTAGGTGTGTGTGGTGTGTATGTGTGTGTGTAAATAAATACACACATATTGAGCAGTTGTTTGTGTGAGTCAGTGTATGGACATGCATGCTGCAGTGTGGGGGAAATCAGAGAACACTTTGCTTTACTTCCATTATGTGGGTTCTGGGGCTCAAGCTCAGTTCATCAGGTACCTACTGAGCCATTTCACCAGCTCCTGAAATTAGTTTTTAATGGACCACTTGAATCCATTTTAATCATTTTCAATTGTGTAGTTCGATATTGTTGAATATATTCACAGGGTTTTAAATTGATCCCCACCCTCTATCTCAGCAGCCTTTCTTTGTGAGGTAGGGTATTACTCCATAGCCCAGGCTGGCCTTGAACTTCTGGTCTCCCTGTTTCCACCTTTAGAGTGTTAAGGTTACAGGCCTGTGCTACCAGGCCAGGCTTAAATGGCGCTGGGGACTGAACTCAGGTCTCATGCCTTCTATACAAGTGCCACCAACTGAGCTACCATCCTTAGCCCCCCAAAGCTTTTGTACACACACCCTCACCCTACCTTCTGCCTGAGTGTCTGTCCTTTCTTGACTGGTTCTTTCACTTAACACAATGCCCTCATTTTGTCTATGTTACAGCACACACCAGTACCTTGATCTTAAAAAATAAAATCTTTAAAATTTTGTTTGTTTTTATGTGAGCATGGGTTTGTGTGTGCTGCGGCATGTGAGTGCAGGTCAGAGGGCCATCTGAGGAACTCTGTTCTCTCTTCCATTTTCCAGTGGATCCTGGGGGTCCAATCAAGTTGTCAGGCTTGGCCACAGGAACTTTATCTGGTGAGCCATCTGCTTTTTGCTGTTGTTATTATTAATGACTGAATAGTCTTCTATCACGTGGATATTGTCCCTTTCTGCTGATTTGTTCGCTGTCTCCATTTTGGGCAGTATAATGCTGTATGCTTGATGGCTCTTTTAGGTGTTCGTCTGTGTTCCGAAGTCACAATCTACTTTTATAAAAAAACAAACCCAGATAAAGTACTTTGAATGGAATTCCTGTCAAGAATATAAATATCAGCCCGTATGCTGGGACACATCTTAAATTCTGACACTGTGGAGGCAGATGGATCTCTGTGAGTTGGACAACATACATAATAATGAGTTCTAGGACAGCCAGAGCTATATAGAAAAACCTTGTCTCAAAAAAAAAAAAAAAAAAAAAAAAAGGTAAGAAAAAGAATGAAATAATCTAAGTATACAGTATTAGATTTCTCACTTGGATCTGGCCTTCCAGTGAGTCAGCAAAGTGCAGCTAGAATTCAAAGGTAAGGCAAAGTATCATCTTTCAGTATTATGGCATTTTCATCTTTGTTGTATAAGTTTCTGGCCCAGGCTTTCCAGCCCACAGTCCCACAGTCCCACAGAAACACACAGACACTTGTATTAATTGTACACTGATTGACCTGGGGCCCAGGCATATAACTTGCTAGCTCTTGCTCCTAAAATAACCCATAATTCTTATCCTGTTCAGCCATGTGGCTCGGTACCTTTTCTCAGAGCAGCATAGATGTCCTCTGCTTCTGCTTCTCTGGCAACTCTGTGGCATCTCTGTTCTGCTCTTTCTGTTCCCAGAGTTTTCTTAGTCTGGTAGCCCTGCCCACACTTCCTGTCTGCCTTCAGCCAATCAGCGTTTTTACTAAAACAGTGGGTGGGACAATTATTTACAATGGAACAACATAATCCCACTACACATCTTTGTATGAATGTGTATGTGGTGTGTGTATGTGTTTGAGAAGGTATGTATATATGTGTATGTGTGGTGTGTGTGGTATGTATGTATATGGGGTGAGTGTGTGAAAGTAGGTATGATGTGTTTTTGTGTGTGTGTATGTGTTTGAGGAGGTATATGTGTGACATGTGCGTGGTGTGTGTGTGTGTGTGGTATATATGTATATGGGTTGTCTATGTGATGTGTATGCATATGGTGTGTGTGTAAGTTTGTGTGGTGTGTGTGTTTGGGGAGATATATGTGTGTGTGTTGTATATATGTGTGTGTGGTATGTATGTTTATGGGGGTGTGTGTTGTGTATATGTGTGTATGGTATGTATGTGTATGGGGTGTGTGTGTATGTGTGTGTAAGTATATGGTGTGTTTGTGTGTGTATGTGTTTGGGGAGGTGTATGTGTGTGCATTGTATTGTATTGTGTGTTGTGTGTATGTATGTGGGGGTGTGTTGTATCGTATTGTGTGTTGTGTGTATGTGTGGGGGTGTGTATCATATCATATTGTATGTTGTGTGTGTTGTGTGTATGTGTGTGGGGGGGTGTTGTACTGTATTGTGTGTTGTGTGGGGGGTACACACAAAGACCTACCGGCATTACTGCTTTAGAGGAACTATTAACACATTAATATTATCAATAGCAGTCAGCGCGTTAGCCATTAGGGATTTATGAAAACATCTGAAGCAAGTCGTTTCAAAGCGCTGATTTGTTTTATAGTCAGTATTACATTTTATGACAGGCTCTTTTGCCAACAAAATGAGTGCATAAGAATCATACACAGTTCTGTAGACGGAGACTGCTGCCCTGTCTGCCCGGCAAATTTGTGTTCCAGATCCCTTGGGAAACTTCTGTAAATTGTAGACAACTATTGACCCTTTGCTGAGGGCCAGTCCTGGAACATGTCCCAGCCCCGCTAGATTTTCAACTGTGAAAAAACCCACAGCCCTTACCCCCGTCATTTCACTCAACGCGAGAGCATTAACAACAGCCAGAAAATCTGAACACTTTTCTGGCTGCTTCTGCTTTTAGTGGGGGGTAGTGGCCACAGATCCTGCCTGCCCCCCTTTCCTCCTTCCTTCCCCTTTCCTGAGTTTCCTTTTTTGTTGGTTTAAGACAGGGTCTCTATAGCCCAGTAGGATCTGACCTTCACTGTGTTGCCCAGGCTGGTTTCAAACTTTTGATAATTCTCCTGCCTCAGTCTCTGGAGTGCTGGGATTACAAGGGATAAACTACCAAATCCAGCTTAATTTTGAGCATTAATAGGGGCAAATTCTCTGCTTTAAGATGAAGTAGCTTGAACCTTCTCTAGAAGAGTGAGGCCCAAGAACAGGTCAATGTGTGAGCCCCAGCAACCGAGTGATTGGATACTTCTTGCCTCAAACATCCCCTCTACCCACGACTCCTGTTCCCCATGCACCAAAGAGCAGGATCAGTAATGGTGGGAGGGAGCCGCAGTGGTTACAGAGAAGGACACTCCCATTGATTTGCTTGCCTGGGACTTGAGGAGCCTCCGGAAGTGTCCACCTCTGGGACCTGAGCTGGTTTTGGAAAGTTCCCTCTTAACCTTCTCAGGAAGCACGGTTTGTAATATTTCACAGCAGCTGTTTAGCATTTCCCTACCTAGTTATTAAACAGAAAGGGAGTAAATTAAAACGGCAAAGGAAAATGAAATAAAAGGCGTCTTTTCTTTCCGTAAAGAGACAGCACCTAATTAAGAAATATTTGAATCCCACAAAAATGCAGACTCTCGGGGGTGACATAAAACCTCTCCTTTTAAATCAGAAACAAAATCCAGAAAATTAGGGACAGATCCAAGAGGTAGTCCTTTAAAGCACAAAGCTCCCTCCCCTTGGGACTTGAGACGTTTTTTCTTCTTTCCCTTCACCTCTTCCACAGTCCGGGAGGAGTATTAAACAAGTTGCTTGACCCGACCTTTTCTAAAAGGCTCCCATCTTAGCCTCTCGCCAGCTTGTCCACTGCCAGTCTACGTACCACTGGGCCCAGAGCCTTCCGCCTCAAATTCATCTCCTGGTTCTCTCCTTGTCCCTACCTACTATGTGGGTCCCCTCCAGTGCTGGAGAAGGAAGCCAGGGCCTTGGCCTCCTCCAGGCTCTGTGGGTGTTCTGAACGGCGCTCCCAGATCCTAATTTGTTTGGGTTTGGCTATTCTTTTCTGTTCCTTTCCCTCTCTTTTGAATTAATTCAGACTTGTAGTGGATTTATGATGTTTCATTGTAAATAATTGTATCGTCTATGAGTTTTATAAAAAGCACTGATTGGCCAAAGGCAGACAGGAAGTGTGGGCGGGGCTAAAAAAACCTCTAGGAACAGGAAGAACAGAGCAGAAATACCACAGAGACTCCAGAGTTGCCAGACAAGCCAGAAGAAGCAGTGGACAACTATGCTGTTCTGAGAAAAGGTAACGAATCGCATGGCTGAACAAGATAAGAGTCATGGGTTAGTGTAAGGGTAAAGTGTTAGCAAGTTGTATGCCTGGGCCTTAGGCCGATCAGCCTAAAATTAAAATAAGCATCTGTGTGTCTCTGTGGGACTGTGGGTCTGCAGGTCTAAACCTTGAGGCCAGGCGCAAAAGTCCGGGCCAGAAACCTCTTACTACACAGGCTGGTCTTGAATATAGGCTGTAATGGAGGATGACTTTGTGCCTCCCATCCTGCCTTTAACACATGAGTGTGATATTTCAAGGCTCTGTTTGCCATGTCCAGCTATGGGTGTCAAGGACTGAATCCAGAGCTTCCTGTGTGCTAGGCAACCAAGCACTGTACCAACTGAGCTGCATATTCCAGTCCTTTGGCAACACTTCAAGTAAGACGGGAAGCTCACCTGTCTGCCAGTTCTTTAACACCACAAACCCCCTCCCCAAAATCGACTTTGGGTCCTTGTCAGCTCTCTTCAGCTTCCATCTTGTTCTTGAGAAGACCCCAGGATAGCGGCCTGCCACCCTTCCGCAGGGGTTGTGGTGTCACAGGCCACTTTACGTCTTTGCTCTCAGCCTCTGGTGACGTTTACACAGGAAACACCCTATGTACGTGTAAGGAATCCTAAACCTCGGGGAAGCTAAAATGGGTAGGTCAGGCAGGAAACCTTCATCCTGCCTCCTGCTAAATTCTGCGGGAATGAGAGATGGGGATCATGAGATAGTTGGGACCGAGTTCTTCCTGTGACAGTCATTTACTTCTATTTATTTTATTTTTTGCTATGTCGGGGATCAAAGCCAGGACATGCTGCTAAGCAAGCCCTTTACTGTCGACTATAACCCCAGCCCTTGTTATTTATATCTTATTTACTTCATTTACTTTGTTTAAGTTTTTAAAATTTAAACATTGATTTTATGGAGTTTCAAGCACACACACACACACACATTTGTAATTTAGGCCTTCATTCTAGAGCCCCTTCCTACCCTGGAACCTCTGAAGTAGACTAACCTGGCTTAGTCTGTGCTGATCCTTATGTCTCTGCCTCTCCCTGTTATCATTATTATTTTTTAGGAGAGGTTTGGTCTTAGGGTTTTTGTTTGTTTATTGTTGTTTTTATTTTGCTGTTTAGGCTTATAATTGAGAAGAAAAAAAAAGCAAACTTAAGAGGTAGAGCTAAGGAAACATGCCTGGTGGTGACGGTGGTGGAGGTGGTGCCTGCCTTTAATCCCAGTACTCTGAGACAGAGGTAGGAGGATCTCTGTGAGGTTGAGGCCCGCCTGGTCTACAGAGTGAATCCAGGACAGCCAGGGCTGTTAAACAGAGAAACCCTGTCTTGGGGGAGAAAAGGGTGAAGAAAATAAAATGCATTGATGTATCCTGAAGTAGTCACAAATTTAAGAAATACTGTGCAACAATTCACTTTAATTTTGCCTTCTTGGGATTGTTTTAAGCTTTGGATGGCTTGAGAATCCTGCACATTTCCTCAAGCTTCACAGGACAGAGGTAGAAACAGATGTAGGTCCTCAGGATCCAGCTTATTAGAATAAATAATCAGAGAAAAGTAGTTTTTCTTTTCAAGAATAAGGAAAGGGTTGTTTGCTGACTTTTACTCTGAGGATGGAGCCTGCATTTGGCTTTGGTCTCTACAGGACAGAGCAGGCTCCCCTGAAATGAGGGACAGAAGCAAAGCCTCGGGTGCCTTGCTACCAAGCTGCCTGGGTGGGTCCTGGGCTGGGGATCCATCCAGACCTTCTACCCAATACTTCCTTCTCTCAGAATCCTGTAGGTAGAAGACGTTGCAAAAATGGCCTGATTTTCCTTTCATATGCATTTTGAAATACAAGTATTTCTGAGTAAAGCTTTGGATGGAATTTCTAGTAAAGGGTTCATGGCATTAAAAATAATCAGGTATCTGCATATTTTGTACCTATAAGGGAGATGTCTTCTGCCTTCAGAATGCTTAGCAGGGACCTTGTCTCTATCCACCTGAGACAGGAACAGCCTGACTCTCTTCTACACTGAGATAATCAAAAGCCAGACATTGCCAATATCTTCTGAAGGACAAAAATCACTGTCAAACAAAGACTCTGAGTGAGATGCTTGCACATTATTGCAGCACTATTCACAATCATGGGATTTATGGGACCAGCCTAGGAGCCCATCAACAGAGGAATGGATAAAGAAGATACACAATGGATTCTTAATCAGCCATAACTAACAAAATGTCACTCGTAGGGAAACAGATGTAACTAGAGATGCTCTCAGAAAGACAAATACTGTGTGTTTTCTTTTAGTATGGATCCTAGATTTTATATATCTGAAGTGAATGTAGAACTGAAATTGGACAAAAGAATAAGGAGACGTGGAGAAGGAGAAAGGAGGTAGCAGGGGATGGTAGTGCAATCAAAGTATATTATATACTTGTATGACAAGGTCCTTATAAAGCCCAGTACTGTGTATAATGAATACGGACAGGAAAAGAAGAAGAAAGGAAGGGGGGGGGGGGGGAGAAGTCCTTACATCAAGTGGGACCAGAGCCCATGTCAAGGAGGCTTTGGATTAAAAGAAAGGTCCAGCCTTCGACTAGAGGCAAGAACTGGCTGCAGTGTTTTGTCAGCAGGAGGAAGGGAGCAGGTGTCCTTGAAGACTATGGGGAAGGGAGACAGGAGAAATTATGAAATGGTACTTTTGAGAGTATAAAAGTAAAACAAATCTAGGGAAATTCTCAGGATTGATGACCAAAATCCAAATGCTCACTTACTATTTGTACATTTGAAATTAAAATGAGACCAGTCGGTAATGATGACTGTCTTTTATTTTAACTTAAAAATGTGAGCAGCTAGGGATGTAGCTCAATGCGGTGTGCTTACGTAGCATTCAAGAAGTCCTGGCTTTTACCCTCAACACTGCATGCAGTAGGGGAAAGGGGGGATGCCGGTAATCACTCAGGAAGTGGAGACAGAGGATCAGTAGTTTAAGATCATCCTCAGTTATATAGTGAGTTAAAGTCCAGCCTAAGATATTCCACCTCAAAAAATATGAAAGGATTATATATCTAATCTGTCATTTTAGCTGTGTGTGTGTGTGTAGCTCACAGGTGAACATGGATGTCTTCCTCAATTGTTCTTAGCTTTATGTTTTTAAAATAGGGTTCCTCATTGAACCTGGAGCTGGTCACTTTGATTTCTGCTAGGCTGGCTGGCCAGCGGTCCCCTAGGATCCTCCCCCAACACAAGGGCTACAAGCACTTGCCGCTTTGCATGGCTTTTTACCTAGTGCTGGGGATCCAAACCTCATGATTTTGCAGCAAGATATTTACCCACTGAGCCATTTTCCTAGCTCGTTTTAGCTCTTTTCAACTGGATGATTCAACAGAATCAGTAACTGTAATTCTCCCTTCTCCAGAGCTAATGACCTTCCTACACCAAAGTCTGTAGCCACTAAATACCATTTTCTCCTCCTTCAGCCCCTGGAAACTCCAGACTACAGGATTTCCTCCAGAAATGTTTAGAGGCTGATAGTGTGGCTTACAGTTACATGGGATTGGCGGGGGAGAAGGAAGAAGGTATTGAATATTACAGGATGCTGTTGCAATGGAGAACTACACAAATATAGGCAGGTGATGGTGACTCTGGTATCTTTGGAATTCTGAAGATACTGTCTCCTTTCTCATAATTCCATAGACAGCACGAGTCACAATTCATTTCAAGTTAATTAATTATAATGGTTCCCTATTGCTCCTGAACTCTCTACTGTATGTTCTACAGAAGGGTCTGAAATTGCCCCTCGGGTTGTCTTCCTCCTATTCCTCCTCTTCCTCCTTTTCCTCCTCTTCTCCTCCAAGCCATAGACCTTCGAAACCTGTGTAGTTCCTTATGATCCTTGCACACCCTGTACCTAATTAGGTAAGAGATGAAGCATATGGTGTTGTATATGGGGAAAGAGGTACATTTTCTATGAATAGCAGAGTGATGTGAACAGACAGGCTGGCAGATGATTACACTCGATCTGATCACACAATATGGGCAGCCGCATTGTGTGAAAACCTGCAAAGCTTCACAAACTTGCTAATGTCCTCTTGCATTCTGCTTCCCAGACCCTGGTTCCCTTGCAAAGCTCAGTGGAGGTGGAGGATGCTTCTCACCTCTCTGGGCTCTGCCCTGAAGTTTCCTCCTCGGAGCTTCTCATCACCCTGATCTGTCTTTGGTAAGGCCAGCTATTCTTTTTAAGTGAAATGTTCTATTTATTATTCTTAGTTTTAAAAATTGTCTTTCTTTCTTTTCTCCCCCCCTCATGTGTGTGCACATACGTGAACACACTGTAAATGTGGAGGTCACTGGGCAACCCTCAAGAACCAGTTCTCCGTCCACCATGCACACCCTAGGACTTGGAGCCCTATCATTAGATCTGGAGGCAAGAGCCTTTGCCTGCTGAGCCCAGCCTGATTTGTTTGTTTGCCTTTGAAATAAAATCTCTTGTAGTAGGCTGACTTTGAACTTGCTATGTAGCTGAGGATGACTCTGAACTCCTTATTCTTCTGCCTCAGCTTCCAAGTGCAGGGATACAGGCATGGGCCACCATGCCTCTTTAAAATCAAACATATATATATATATATATATATATATATACATATATATATATATATACATATATATATATATATTACAGTATACTACTTATCCTTTGTGTTGTGTTATCTGACATTGTGTACATCTGTGTGTGTGCCTGTGTGTATGTTTGCCTTGTGAAGTGTAATATCAATTCGTAAGAGATACACTGACACCATGCTGTGTGAGCACACTTCTAAAGAAATGATGGCTGAATCTCTATTCCAGAGCATAGATGTCCTTGATGAGGAGGCGGACACAGGAAGGGGATTTTTCTTTACAGACAAATTTGAGGCGAGGCCTCTCTTGTATTATACAATACCAGCTAATCAACTATAGGTAAACCCAAGCTCCCACAGCATCATGCTTCCAGTAATACCTTAGGAGACCCAGGAGGTCACCAGAAAAGCAGCAGCTTAGAAGACTAGAGCTAGAGAAAGATGCTCAGCAGCACCTGGAATTGAGTGCTATATGTCGAGTTGTATTTAATTTGGATGACTATTGCCACATGTGGCTGGTGGCCATATTGGATGGTACAGCTTTTGTTCATAGGTACAACTAATGAACCACAAGCTTTTTCAATTAAGGTAATTGTAATTAAATCTACTCTGTACCAGATTACTCCATTGTCTCTGGCGGTAAGTAGTGAATTACTGAGTGTGACCTGACTGTACATGTAGGGTTTATGCTTCTCGCTCAGCAAGAAGCTCCATGGTGGACAGTGTAGCCAGATCAATGGCAAAACAGGGTTTGGAGAGATGTTTGGTTTCAAGTTCTGTCCTCCTAAGGGGCATATTTTATTTTGAGTGGTAAGATGGTTGCTGTATGTTCCAGAATTAAATGCTCTCAGAAAGAGAAAGTGAAAAGCGTGGAAAGCCTAGGGACAGTTCTGTGTGAGTGCTTGTCTAGGATTCAGGGACCTTAGTTTGATTCCCAGCATTGCATTAATGAACAAAGACAATAAACAAAAATAGAGAACCTGGCCAAACTGCACAATTGCACACATTACTCCCCTCCATTCCATCAGCTCAGCGGTTAAGAATCAATTCCAAATGGTAACAGGCATAACTACAAAGTGGCATGATTTAATTAAAGCCTGGAAATAACTCAAACACTTGAACTGTTTGAATAAGCTATAATCCAGTTACACAAGCATATATCTCATAGTTAAACAGCAGTAAAGATGCTCTGTGTGTTGGATTGCCAACAATCAGGATGATAAGAAGAAGGAGGAGGAGGAAGGTGGGTGTGGTACCACACAACTATAATCTCAGCACTTAGAATAGATGTGGAAGCAAGGAGATGAGGAGTACAAGGTCATCCTTGACCACACAGGGAGCTAAAGGCCATCCTGCGGTGCATGGGACCCTGTCTCAGAAATAATAATAGTAAAAATGAGTACAACAGAAAGACACAGTTACAGAGTTGTATTGATATAGACCTTACATGTAATAGAAATGGAAGCAGGCAGACACACATTCGGTAACTTTTGCAAGGGAATCTAACAGCAAAGGCATCTTTTCCTTTAAAGAAGGTGGGGAAGGGAGGTGGGTATGGAAGTGAAGCAAGTAAGGTTAAAGCCTTCACACACACACACACACACACACACACACACACACACACACACACACACACACACACACACACACACAATGCAGCCTCCCCTGGACATTTCTCATCCATTGACTAGAACTGGATCACAAGGTTCTACCCAGTGGCAAGGAGTGGAACAACAGTGACAACAGTGTTCCTTGAGGCATGTGACCCATCCAAATGCAGAAAGGGGCATCTAAGGAGGAAGGGAAGGAGCTAGCCATGGGGCACATGGGTCCATCATGTGCACAACAGAGAGAAGACCTTGCTAAGACCCAGGAATGCTGGTACTGTTATGTTAGACTCTGCTGTCCTGGGAGCACTGCTCTTAGCTTCATAAAGCAGGCTTCTGTAATGCCAGCCAACAACAAGGGAGTCTCTTTCTGGATCCTTTCTGTGTGATTCAGGAAACCCAGTGATCATGAGATAAGACATTTATCCAGGTGTGTTGTGGAAGAGGTAAATGTAAGCCCTCTGAACAACCACCCAGCCATTGCTTTCTGCTACCACCTGACAAACAGGTTGGTGTGGTGGCTTATAAAAAGTCCACAGTCATTCAATGTGTTTACAAGGCAGAAGCCATTCAATTATCCATTATCAGAGGAATGGGTAGGCAATAGGCAAATGCTGTATATATATTTGTAGGGATTATTCATCTGTTAGGGAGGAATTCTGACTCCCTGTGACATTACTGAGGTTACTGCTAGTGCCAGTCACACAAGGATCACTGCTTCACAATCCTGCTCCTCCTAGAGACCTAGACCAAACTCACAGAGGCAGAGAGAAGTGGCAGTTGATGGGAACTGAGGGAGAGAGGATGAAAACTACTGTTTAATGTTGTAGAAGGGAACCGGAGAATGGTTAAAGTTGACTCTACATGCACACCATGGCAAGAAATCTTAAATAATGGGTTTGAGACAAGCATTCCAATAAGCCAGATGGAATATTTTATCATTTTGCCTCAAGTTTGTGACCGAAAGAAGAGTAAGGGGAACTGCATGTTTAAGACTCATGTCCTCCTAGAGCGCTTCAATTTGGCAAAGGGAAAGTCAGTTTCTTTAATTACCAGGCATAGAAGTTATATATATATGCTAAGGAATTTGTACAACTATCTAGAGGGACACACTGGCCTCTGGCCGGACTTACCTGACAACTACCAGGCAACCAACTGCTTCTAAGACAAAGGGAATGCGCTCTAAGTACGTGCATCGACTACTCACATTGGTCCTTTTCTCCTTTGTTTTATGAGGCGTCCAAAAGAGCCAGAAATGAAGAAAGGAAAGGAAGAGTGGTTAGCGCCTAACCATCACTTAAAAGTGTGTTTCTGCCCTGAGAGAGTTTTAAATGCAGTATATTGGAGAACTGTCAGGGAGATGAAAAAAGCAAAGACTTTTGATATGTAGTTTGAAACAAAGTGGAGAGACATGAGATTCGAGTCTAATGAAGGGAAAAAAATTCAAAAGAGAAACGGTACCATGTTTCCAGGTTTGGGCCAACTTAGATAATTGCTGCCAGTCTGTTGTCTCAGCAACACCAGGGAACATACATTGATGCCAGAAGTCTTCAGAAGCCACCCTTCCCTTTTAGTGTGCTTGCACAGCACTCAGGGGACCTTGACCTCACTTGGATGTGGTCAAGGGTATTTTCTGTCTCCACAAGTTGGGCTGTGTGCTTGGTAGTCTAAACTTTCTTTGATAACGCTCAGTTCTGGCCAGGCTTGTCCTCTCTACACATAATTCTACATGTAGAGCTTGCTGGAGAAGCTGCAGGTATGCCAAAAGGAATGCAGTTTCCACTTGAGCACCAAGAGCTCTCCTTTTGGCAAAGGAAATAAGGTAATGAAACTGGGAACCACACAAGTCAGTACTGATCTTTATTTTAGGGAATTATGGGAATGGAATAGTTTTGCTACAAATGGCTTTTGGGCTAAGATATGAAAGATCAATAAAAACAGCAATGCAGGAAGATGGCTTAGTCAATAAAGTGAATAGTGAGAAAGACCTGAGTTTGGATCTCAAGCATCCTGTAGAAGCTGGAGGCAGGAGGAGGCTGCCTCTACTTGTTTCTAGGTCTAGCAGGTGGAAACAAGTGGATCCCCGGAGGTCCTTAGCCAGTCAGCCCAGATGAAGATGAGCTGCAGGCTCAGTGTCTCAGTTATTGTCAATTGCTGTGATAAGACACCGTGATCAGGGAAACTTATAAAAGAAAAAATAATTGGGCTATAATTGGGCTTATGGTTTTAGAAGGTTAGAGTTCCTGATGACGGACCAAAGGCATGGTGGCAGGAACAGCCGATCCATACAAGTTGTGAATCACATCTTGATCCACAAGTAGGAGGCAGAGAGAGAGAGAGAGAGAGAGAAGACCAGGGTGATGGGAGCTGCCTTCGGTGACATATCTCTTTCAACAATGTCCTTACACTATCTGGGGACCAAGTGTTCAGACACATGAGCCTATGTGTGTGTGGTGGAGGGCATTCTTGTTCAAACCATTGCAGTGAGAGACCCTATGTCAAGAAAAACAGTGTTGAGCACCACTGAGGAGAATGTGAAACACTGACCTCTAGCTGCCACATCACATGCACAAGAGCAGCAATGGACAAGAATGGGGAACATCAGGTTAAGAGCACTGATTGCTCTTCCAGAGAAACTGGTGGCTCACAACTGTCTGTAACTCCAAGACCTGACACCCTCACGCAAGCATACTTGCAGGCAAAATACCAGTGCAAATAAAAATATAAATGAATACACACACACACACACCACACACACACACCACACACACATACCACACACATATGGGGGAACATTCTAGGCCCAAGGAGCACAGGTGAGAATCCTGGGTTTTTGGATGGAGCCAATGCATATTGAGCTACAGTATGAGAGGTCCAGCAGGGTGAGCTAGTGACAGATGAGAGTGAGGGACACTCCCATTGTTTGAGGTGCAAAGGTAATGGCTAGCAGTGCACAGCTGCAGGATGACCATAACATGTCCAGTGGAGTGGGATGGTTTGTATCTGCTCTTTGGCTGAGCTGTTAAATGATTATAATAGAATGTATACCAAGTGCTGTACACATCTTATCTAATCTTCACAACTACCCCATGAGGTAATCCTAGTTTTTACTCCCATTTTACAGGTCAGGAAACTAAGGCAGTTGTCTTATCTAGGTATGAAGTGGTAGGCTTTTAAAGAATTTTGTTTTGTTTTTGCTTTTTGAGACAGAAATTTTCTATGTAACTTGAGTTTATAGAGATCCATCTGCCTCTGCCTCCCAAGTTCTGAGATTAAAGGTCTGTATTGCCACTGCCCAGGAGGAATATTTAAGACTTTTTTTTTTTTTTCCTGAGCATTGTGCCTTTAATCCCAAAATTTGGAAGGCAGAGGCAGCAGGATCTTGGTGAGTTCGAGGCCAGTCTGGTCTACATGCTGACTTTTAGGCTAGTCAGAGCAATATAATGAGATCCTGTCTCAAAAACTTATGTATGTACACATATGTGTTTCTCTGTGTGTATTTACGCTTCTGTGTATGCCCCCAAAGGACAGAAGAGAGCATTGGATACACTAGAGTTGGAATTACATGTGGCTGTGAGCCATCTGATAGAGTTGTTAGGGACTGAACTTATATACTCTGAAAGAGGACTTTAATTACTTAAAAAATAGCAAACCAATTTTTAAAATTAAAAAGCTACTTTATATATGTAGTATGAGGTTTCTGGCCCAGACTTTCAGGCCTAGCCTCAAGGTTTAGGCCCCCAGACCCACAGACCTGCAGTCCTGCAGAGACACACAGATGCTTTCAATAGTTTTAGGCTGATCGGCCTCAGGCCCAGGCATATAGCTTGCTAACTCTTTACCCTTAATCTAACCCATGACTCTTATCCTGTTCAGCCATGCAGCTCGGTACCTTTTCTCAGAGTAGCATAGTTGTCCTCTGCTTCTTCTGGCTTCTCTCTGGAGTTCTGCTCTGTTCTACCTGTTCCTAGAATCTTCTTGGTCTGGTAGCCCCGCCCACACTTCCTGTCTGCCTTTGGCCAATCAGCGCTTTTTATTAAACTCACAGGCGGGAACAATTATTTACAATGGAACAACATAATCCCCCTACATATATATTTATAGTATTGAATGCAATGGTTTATGCACAGTAGAAGTAGCTGACAATCCTCAGCCTTCAGTAAACATTAGCCTCTTTCCTTACCTCCTTCCATGTCTGGACATTTCTTAAAAAAAAAAATTATCTTTATTATTTCTAATGGTGTATCTATGTATGGATATGTGCATATGAGTGTAGGTGACCTCAAGTCCTCTGCAAGAGCAGTATGCCAGTATGCAGTGCTTTTAACTGCTGAGCCAGCTCTGTAGCCCCTCTGGACATGTCTCACTAAGCACAATGCAGATTCTTCATGGGATAACCATTCTTACAGAACAGCCAGAGCATAGCCATCTATGACCAAAGCTACTGATCTTTATTTATTGAGCCATGCTAGTGACCACACCTTTTATTTAGGACCACTTTCTTAGAAATGTGTATAATGATACATATCTATAAACCCAGAACTTGGGGTGCAGAGGCAAGGGATCATTCATGAGTTCAAGGCCACAGGCAGAGGTAGGCCTACATAGTGGGATCATGTAAAAAAAGGGGGGCGGGGAAGAAAACTTTTCATTTTCATCATGCTAAAACAAAAACAATTAAAACTGACCATTTTGAAGTATGTATTTCACTGGTTGACTCCATTCAAAAATGTTATAAAAAAAGATCTCCAATTCCTGGAACTTTCATGCTGCAATCTAACCCTCATACCTGTGAACCATAGCTTCCCACTCTCACTGCTCCATGGCTGTCAGTTTATTTAGTATTTCAAAGGACAATTCGGTTTCCTAGAAAGATTAGCTCTGTTCCCTCTTGGTCTATCAAGATCTATTTAAGCTTATGCTGGTAAATAATTAGAGACTGATCAGAATTGCTCTGCACTTAAAAAAAAAAAAGTTCATGGGTATGTGTCTGGGACACATACATGTGCACATACAGTGCCCAAGGATTCCAGAAAAAGGTGTCAGGTTCCCTGGAGGTGGAGTTCTAGGTGGTTGTAAGCAGCTGGGAACTAAGCTCAGTTTTCTGCAAGAGCAGCATGCACTCTTCGCTGCTGAACCATCTCTCCAGCCCCTTTTCCTCTATTCAGCATGTGTGACAATGATTAATACCCATCCTGAAGTGTTTGCTGTCTGCTGGGCTTTATACATATGTGTGCCTTTTCCTTTGTTCCTGCACAGCCTCACTAGTTAGGAATCCTGTTATTGTTCCCATTTCAAAGAAGGGAAAACAGAGGCATAGCTTAGGTAATTGGTTACAACAATGGCAAATCCAGAGTCATTGGTTCTGTCTGACTCTAAGGTCCACACTTCCCACCAGAAGTTGGCTGCCTGTTACTTCAACTTTTTGAGTTTGAATGATTTATTTTCTTTATGTTCGCCATCGTTTCCAAACAACCAGCACCTTTTACCTCTCTCCCTCCCATTCCCTAAACACCTGCCTAGCTCCTGTCTTCAGAATTAATGATGGTGGGTAGATGGGATGACATCTGGGTGACCTCCCACAGTGAGTTTGCCAAGGTTTCCTCTTCCAAACCAAATAGTGAGATCAAGCCCATTGGGGGGTGTCATTTCCTCACTCCTCCAAAAGTAATTCGGTTGTTTCTGCTTGTCAGACACTTCTGTGTATCTTCACTAAACCCCCATTAGTCAATGAGGTATGTCAGTAAGTGAATGGATTTACTGTGTTCCAGCAGCTGCCGAGTTGCAAGCACATGCTCAGAACATGGCAGCAGCAGGGTCTGCACAGGGGGCCCAACAGACATCCAAGTCCCCCCCCCCAAATTAAGTCCAGGCCCCAAGACCAGAGAGGATTTTGGAAAAGAAACTATTGTTCTGTATTCAGAAACAATCTGCCCGAACTCAGCCCCTACCCTGGAGAGGTGATGGAAGGGCCTTGTGGGCATGGAGACGACAGGCGCATAAACAATTTTCTTGCTGAGGTATGGCCTTCTCCACTCAACACAGAGCCCATCTGTCCAACAGTGTTGGAAATAACACCACCGGATGGCCAGAAAGGAGCGTCCATTGTCACATGCTCTTTTGTACAGCAGGCAGTCCACACAGGTCCCTGTAATTCAAATCAAAACAGCCTCTTCTGTGACAAGGAGGTGGGGAGGGAAAGTGGCAGTTTGTGATTTCACCAACAGGGAGGGACTGTTTTCCTAAGAATTCCTGCCAGTGGCTGTGGAGGACTCTTTGTGCATCTACGGGAGATCTCAAAATTTAGTCAGCTATCGGATTCCAAATTAAACACCTAGCTGCTGCCTGCTTGCTGAAAAAGCAGTCTTGTCCTACCGATCTGCGTTCAGGAAAGGCTGGGATTTCATGTCCTCCCTGTCTTCCTGTGGACATTCTTCTAAAAAGTTTCTCCAAGATCACAAATGAGACATATTCAGAAACAGGGGTAGGAAGATGCTTCTGTGGGTAAAGTACACACATGAGGAGCTGAGTTCAATCTGCAGCACCCACATTTTTAAAAAGTTCTGGAGAGGCAGAGCTAGAAGGATTCCTGGAGTTCTCCGACCAGTGTCTAGCTGGTGAGCTCCTTCAGTGAGAGACCCTCTCAGGAGGTCAGGGTGCTTGCTGCCTGACAACCTGGGATCAACCCATGAGGTCTGCAATAGTGGAAGGAGAGAATTTACTCCTGGAAGTTGTCCTGTGCCAGCAGCATGACCACCATTGCACATGTGAGACCACCTACATACATATACATGCACACATACATTCACATACAAGTAAACAAAAACAAGTAAATAAAATAATTTTTAAGTGGTAGTAGTGATAGAAAAAGATACCTAGGGCACATATACCTGTGCATACACACCCACACACCACACACACACACACACACCCCACACACACACACACACTTAAAAACAACTAGGAAATGGTTGGCATTGAGCCGCTGACCTCAGATATCCTGCTGTAGTTATGACAGCCTTGGGACATGGCGACTTCCCAGTCCTTTTCTGAGATGGGTACCAAGTGAATTGAAACAAGTAAAGTCTTTTTTCTCTGAAACGTGAATCTTAGCATCCTCATGGGAAAAGAACAAAGATAGTGCCAACAGGATTTAGGCTCATGAATAATTTCTCATGGTCTGGTATTGGAACTCAGCATGGGCTATGAATCACAAGGTCCATTCCCTACCCTGAATCCCTGTTATATGGCTGCAGAGGAGAGATCACCATTTCATGTTTTGAAAATGAAGAAAATAATTTCAAAACAAAGCTGGGGATACAGTTCAGTTGGTAGAGCACTTTCCCAGAATACCAAAGCCCTGAGTTTGACACCTGCAGTGCAGAAATGGGGTTTGGTGGTACATACCTAAAACAACACTCTGGAAATAGAGACACTCAAAAATTCAAAGTCATTCTCTGTTACATAGTGACTTTGAGGCTATCCTGGTGATGTGGGAATGTCTTCTGTATGCTGTGAATATCAATCTTTAAATAAAGGAGCTGTTTTGGCCGTTGGTTAGCACCATAGAAGAAGTAGGAGGGGAAATCAGAATAGGTAGGAAAAGAGGGGCGGAGTCAGAGACAGATTGAGCCAGACGCCCAAAGGAGAAACATGTAAGGAACACAGGTGAGCCATGGGCTACATGGCAGACAGATTAATGAGAATGGATTGAATTAAGATGACAAAACTAGCTAGCAATGTGCCTGAGCCATGGACCAAATAGTATGAAGTTAATATAATTATCTGAGTCATTTTGGGAGCCTAAGCAGCGGTGGGCGACTAAGCGGTCTGGGGCAGCAGGTCTGTGAGCCGGGACCCATATTGTAACAATCCTGGGATATAAGAGACCTTATCTCATAAAAGAAAAAGTTAAAAAGTGGTGACATGACTGTTTCCTTGAAGATTGCTAGAGATTACGTGTACCCTTGGAATGACGTAATCCCGAGTTCCTGCGAGTCCGACTGATGTCAAGCTTCCCTCCGAATAGTCATGAGAGCCAAGGTTAGGGAAGGATGTGAACAGTAGAATGCTGGGTAGGGCAGAGGAGAAACACTTCCTCTGTATTTTCCAACATTTCTGTACCGACGTACACAGAGAAAATGATGACAGCTCTTAACAAGAGATGCCAAGGCAGAAGCCCCTGCCATTCTTACCACACTCAAGGCTGTGGGGATCAGAGGCTCATGGACACCCCATTCCTGTACACTCCTTTTGAACTTCTGATTTAGTTGATGTGAATGAATGTGAAAGATGGAGGTCACAGTGTTCTCTGAAAATCTGATAGGAGAAAATTCTCCAATGGTGAATGCGAGGGCTCAACTCCACCTCTGGCCTTCAGGATGATAAAACACCTACTTTATATCAGAATATTAATCAAAGAGAAGGGTCAAGGAGAAGTGAAGGCAAAGTTATCTGAATAAATCTAAAAAAATCCACATGAAGGGTCTTTCACAGACTGTTTCTATAAAGGTCTGGGCTTTCAAATGCTGGGGATCTAGCTGAAAATACCTTAGTCAAGCAATTAGATACAAACAATGGAGCAAACTGCACTGGCCGAGCAGACTGCCAAGCACCATGTCGTTAACTTTTTACAAAGTTTTGATGTTAACTTGGTTAGGATGATTATTTTGGGTAAACTGTTCAATGGTGTAAATTTAATTTCTGAGTTCCTCCGTTCCAAATACATTCCAAAGAGAACCCCCTCTCATTCCCAGAATGTGTCTGGTAGATGAGAAGAGTGTAGACCTTGGCTGTTCTGAGGACATCCATGTTTTAGAGATTGTCTCTAAGGATGAGTGCCTGGTTCAGAGTCAAGTCTAATAAACTTGGCTTCACTATAAGCCCAGATGTGCTTTCAAAGCATCTAGACTACTAAGCATGTACCCAGAACATGAGGATAAAGGCCTTTCCAAGGATTTCTGAGCCAAAATAAAAATGAGACCTCTAAAGACTCAGTGGTTAACTGAGGGACAGCAGTGGGATTTCCTTGAAGAGTATTCACTTCTGTGAATTTACTCTCAGGCCTCACATCTTATGAAAGATCTGCCTTAGTGTAAAACACAGCCTGAAGGCCAGTTTTGTCAACAACCTGGTGGGTTGCTATGTATTTAAACTATAATAGATTATTTACTAACAGGAACAGAATGTCTTCACACAAGATACTTTTGAGGGAGCTAATTCCACATTTCCAAATCAAAACTTATATAAGTTTTCTCAAAGTCTCCTAGCAAAACCAGAGAGCTAGAAGTAGGCACTATTACATTGCCCTCTGGTGTCTGCCAACCCCAAAGAAAGACCTAGACTACAGAAAAGGCATGAAATATAGAAGTAACAAGAATGATGCCGTGTTAGAGGAAAGACAGAGATGGAGAGAGGTCGGGATGAGGGAAGAAGACAAATGAAGGGTGGACCACTTTTGCCAGGTCCCTTCTCCCTTGATCAATGGGTGCTGCCCACTCAGTTTTGGCTCATGGAGGCAAGCCATCCTTTGGACTGTTCTTCTGGTTTACCTGAAACCCTCAAATAGCTGTGATGGGAAACAGTAGTATCATCAAAGGCTGAACTTGGCTTTCATTTTTGGAGAAAATGAAATACAGTTGGATGGCCAACTGTATTCTCACCTTACAGGTTAGCAAAATGGGGGAACTCTCCTGGGATCTGGGAGGGGGAGGGATGGGAGTGTTTCTCAGTAACCGTGGTCCTGCTAACAGTTCTGGCACGTTAGGGGGGAACTTTAGTCACTCCAAGAAGTTCTTTGCATTATGAGCAGAGAACATTAAAGACCTTCAGAAGTTTTGTGAAGAATATTTGTCTATCAGAAGTGGGAAGAAAAAGAAGACAAGATTTACCAGCTCTACAGTTACTTGTCTGGGGTGCTTCTGTTCCTATGAGACTAGGATTTCCATTTCTCTAGCGATCTCCATCAAGGTTACAAATGTATCAGGTCTATCTAGTCTTGACCACCCAGGGGATGCTCTGTGAGTCCTGGATGTAGGTGCCTGGAGGTTTCATGGCATGATGGCATCAGTACCACTGTTCTCTGAAGTACCTCTTTACCTAAGAGGAACTTAGCTCTCTCCTCTCTTACCATATCAGCCTACTCTAGCAGTATGTACTGGCTATACCAAAAAGGTGTGAGTAGTTCATCCAGCCTATTAAATCTGGAATTTTCTGATGTTCTTTCACTGACATTTGAGGATGGGGACATGGTAGTGGTGCTGGAGATCAAACTTGGAGGCTTAGTTAGCACAGCTTAGGCAAGTGCTCTACTGTTGCTCAGGTGAAAAGGCTGGGAGATTTCACACAGAGAGTAGATGGAGACACTTACCCAGTGTTTCTATACTCTTGTCACTATCAAAGAAAGAATTCACAAATAAGGAAGTAAGAGGAGGTTTATTCCAGGGCCAGCATGGGGTTATAGGGTGAATGAAGGCTTCTAAAGAGAGAGTATATCTCTCCAACCAGTGACCAAAGATGATGATGGCTCTCTCTCTCTCTGCAAATGTTCCTTTCATTCACAGATTTAGGCAGGCAGAGGCATAAATTGGGAATTTCCAGAATGGGGAGGAGTTCCCACTTTCCATCATTCTGTGGAACTTCTAGGGATGAAGAATGGAATTAGATCTATGATAGAAAACAGCAAATTTGCAAGACTAATGACATTTGCCATTATAATGAAGTAAAGGATGGTGAGATGTGAGTCTCAGCTGGTTTAGGACAGTCTTGCTGAAATAAAACTCTACAAGTTCTCTCTCCACTTGCTGTTTGCCTCACTTTTCTCCGCGGATGATCAAATCTATGTCACCACTGCTGAACCACATACACAACTCTTTTCTTTCATTTTAAAAAAACAAGAAATACTTTATTTTGAGAAAGATTCTCTAAGTTGCCCTAGCTGGCTTCAAACTCATAACCCTCCTTCCACAGCATCCTGAGTGCTAAGGTTGGAGTTTATATCACCTAAATTTTACTTTTCTTACAGAAATAACTAAAGACTGTTCAAAAAAATAAATGATGGCCAAGAGCAAAAGTAGACAAAGCTTGGGTAGAAATAAGAGGAAGTCGACCATCCTCTAGGCAGTCAAGACTGGAAGTGGTGGATAGTACAGCCTGTAGAGACAGACACAAGACTAGGCATCAGTCTGTATGTGAAAGCTAAGGAAAGTTTTGTGCCCATGTCGAGGAATCCCAAAGACCACCAGAGCTGGATTCTGATGCAAACACATAACAGTTTATTCTTTTGAACAGGTTCTAACCCGGGCCAAAACCCTATGTTCCAATGCAGTGGAAGGAATTGGGCCCTGAACTCAGGAGTGAGAGGGTTTTTAATGAAAAAATTACATAAGTGGGGTGCTACACATCTTGGTATTTCAGGTTTGGGTAAAGGGGTATGAGGTAGAATAATTTTTAAAAACTATTGGTTAAACTTCCGGCACAAAACCAAGTTTTTAATCTATTGACTGTCAGGCATGTTCTTGAGATTTTTCCTAGATTCTTCTTAGACCTGGGTTCTGCCCTCAGGCATTAAATGATCTTTCTCTGAAATAAAGTTTTGTAACAGTAAATCTATGCCTTCATATTTGCAAAGCAGGAAAGGTCAGGTGACACGTCTCCTGGGTTTTTCAAACCAGGGTTCAGAACCATAGTTTCCAGACTCCCCAGAGAAGCAAAACTGAGTGAAAGATGGGTAACAGTCTAGTACTTAGCACCTGGGAAATTCAAGACATGTTTGTTGGATGGATGGATGGATGGATGGATGGATGGATGGATGGATGGATGGATAGGTGGGTGGGTGGATGGGTGGATGAATGGATGGATGGATGGGTGGGTGGATGAATGGATGGATGGGTAGGTGGATGGATGGGTGGATGAATGGATAGGTGGGTGGATGAATGGATGGATGGATAGGTGGGTGGATGGATGGATGGATGGATAGGTGGATGGGATACAACTGATTTTATTTTATTTTATTCAATACAAGATTTCACTGTATAGCCCTGGCTGTCCCAGAACTCACTCTGTAGACCAGGCTGACTTCCTTGAACTTAGAGATCCATCTGCCTATGCTGGGATTAAAGGTGTGCATCCTATCACCTGGCTTTTTTTTTTTTTTTTTTTTTTTTTTTTTTTTTTTTTTTTAGCATGGACAGAAGGATATACCAATAGGAAATGAGAGAAAATAAAGAGACTGCTGTCCTGTTCTCTTTCCCCTTCTCTCTGACCATGTGGAAAAGAGTGTCTTAGCCCTATGAAAACTATACAATATCAGATGATGTAAGAGACAAGAGAAAAGAAAGCAAGAATACTTTTCAAAACAGCTAATTCATTGATGTGTACGTTATTTTAACCACATATTTAATTATGTGGTTGACCTTCCCTCAGCTCTAATCTACAGGCAAGGCAATGAACCCCACTGGGCACTACCTGCTTCTATCTCAGACCAGGCTAGACGCACTAATGTGAAAACCTGGAGCTGACTCTTAGGGAAAGGAGCCTCCAAAGGATTGTGATCCCCATGGTGGGGTGTGTATGCATACTCCCTTCCCTTCTTCCAGCTAGTCTGTCTTGGAACTTGTGACCTTTGGGTCTTCCTTTCTTTCAACTCATCTTCCTCGAGTTCAGTCCTTTAGAGGAAGCAGAAGTTACTCTGCTCGATCGCTGGTCCTGCCTTAATATGCTTTTTGAGAAAAATTATTGTGTTGGAGTCATCATATTCAGGCTAGGCTGCTCACACTGACCTCATCTCATGTATCAAAATAGAAGCCAACCTTTCAAGGAGTGGTTGTGATGTGCTCTCTCTCCCTGTCCAGTCCCTCTGCCTTTGTTTTTTAAGTCCAACCTGTTTTGCATTAGTGGAGCCACAAAACAATTTGCAAAATGAGAGCACCTACCACCTCAGTTTCCAGTTGCTGTGATATACTCAAGGGAGAAGGGATTTGATTTTAGTTTACAATTTCAGGTTACAGTCCATTATTGCTGGGGAAGTTAAAGCAGCCAGCCACATGACTTCCACAGTCAAGTGCAGAGAGAGAATGGATGTATTCACGCTACTGCTCAGCTCACTTTCTCTACTCATTTATAGTCCAGGACCCAAACACAAGGAAGGGGTCACCCACAGTGTCCTGGGTCTCCCCACATCAATTAATGAATGTACTTAAAACAGTTCCCTACAGACACACCCACAGGCCAACCTGAGCTCAACAATCCATCATTCAGTTCTTCCTTCAGATGATTCTAAATTGTGTCAAGCTGACAGTTAAAACCAACCAGCACAGAGACAAACTATTCCTATTATTAGAAAGAAATAAAAATAATTATGTGTGCCTGGCTGACGTTGGCTTTTGGAGAATGCTTACTTGTAGCCAGCAAGTTGGGTGAGATGGAAGAGAGCCAGTCTCGGCTGTTCTGAGAGCGTACACATCTTATGACATAACCACAATCCAAAGTCAGCTAACACCATTTGGGGTTATACCTTCTGCGTTTGTGAAACAAAGAGTTCAGCTGGGACCCCTCCATCCTACATAATATGAGTTTCTATGAGGGACAGACCCTGGGGCAACAGATGAGTCCTTACAAGGGAGAGCTACGGGTGTCGTGGGGTCTGTGGTCTGGAAAGTCTAAAGTCTTCCTGTGCCTCTCTCTGCCTTTATTTCCTCTTGGCTTTTATGAAATGAGAAGACAGCAGACTGTGGTGGACACTCTCAGGACCCCGAACAAGGCATGGCCAGCCCCCATTGAGAACCCTAGTGCACCCTGATCTTCCTGTTTGCTCCTGTACCCTCAGTAAGACTGAGGGAATCGGCACCATCCCAGGGTGGGACAGTTCCACGCTCCAAAAATTACCTTAAAGTTCAATATATATCAGTAAATGCTTATATAACCCCTTAATAATTATTAATCCTTTACATAATCAATTCCAAATAAATAATTCTACAATGGCTTATAATAGCAGATAACTATGCACATTCCCTGTGCTCCTTGTTTGGCCTCATACCCTGCAGCTCAATGGTCAGCAGGTCCATCCTGGCTACAGGAGACTGACAGGCTTAGGGGAGATCTGCCTCCTCCTGCCTGGTGACTCAGTGGCCAGTTTTGCTCTGTAAGAATTGTATGGAAAGGGCAGTAAGTACACGTCTGTGGGGAGATCGGGCACTATTGAGCAAGACCTTGAGGTGTGGCTTTAAGGTCTTGAAGACCCCTGTACAGTCTTTAAAGACTGGTTGCACACTGGATTCCCAGCTTGATTCCCCCCCCAGTTTGTTCCCCTGCGTTTTAGGAGAGAGGATTGCCCCGCCTTGTGGGACATTTCAACTCTCCAAACATTGCCCTAAGGTTCAACCTTATAT
The DNA here is from genome assembly GCA_033318265.1 of Phyllotis vaccarum. Lineage (NCBI taxonomy): Eukaryota > Metazoa > Chordata > Mammalia > Rodentia > Cricetidae > Phyllotis > Phyllotis vaccarum. Next base: position 2,210,044 of record JARWLC010000005.1, read on the forward strand.
CAGTGAGTGTTTTATATAAACTCCTTAATAAATATTAATCCTTTTATATAATCAATTGCCAGTAAATAATTCCTTCTATACATGTCCAGTAAAGCTTTCAGCTCTGTGAGCATAGTTGTGAGCCAGGTTCCAATCTAAGATGGCCGGTTTCCCCTGTTGCAAGGGAACAAGAATTTCTCTGTCTCTGAAATGTCGGCAACAGTGACGATCCCTGATGCAAGGTTTTTGTTCACAATTCATGGAGGGTTCGTGGCGAGAAACGTTGCTTTCTCATGCACTTTCACTACACTCTGCTCTGTGCAAAAGACATTTTAATTTATTTCACACCTTTAGCAACAATACCCCATGCACTTGCTGGCAATAAGTGGCTGAAATTGCTTAGGAAGCCACTGAAGAGGACACTCCTCAGGTCACTCAGGGATGCTTATTTGAAGAAATTAAAAGAAGAGACTTTCATGTTTTTAAGGCAGGTGATCCACCGGCCAGGATAGCAATGCTTAGCCATTCATGGAGCCGAATGCTTGGTGCCGAAAGCTTGGTGCCGTTGTCTCCCTGTGGGTTTGCTTCCCTGATTGACAGTTTCTGCCTCAGCTCACTCGGTTTTCCCAGGTGGCTTGTAGCCTTCGGAAGACTTGTTTGTTGTGAAAATGTCCGCACATTTTTCACGTGAAGAGAATATACATGCTTGACAGCCAGCAACAGCAAGGGAGGGGTAAGCTGTCCAGGCCAGACTCTGGTAAAGATTTGTCTCAGCCATTCTTAACCAGAGGACTAAAGTCAGACCTACACCGATCCATGTAGGGAGGGGAATAGGCGCACAGCTAACTGCCCCTGGGAGACCAACAGATGCCACCTATGGACCCGTTTGCTAAGTCTCAAGGGTGTAAGTTATAACCAACTGAAAGCAGGATGTGTTTGATCAGAACAGGGTCAGAGGAGAGTCAGGGAGAGGAGGCGGGGGAGGAGTTAGAGGGGGGGAGGCAGAGGGAGAGGAGGCAGGGAGAGGAGGCAGGAGGAGGGGGGGAGGAGGCAGAGGCAGGGAGAGGAGGCTGAGGGGGGGGCAGAGGGAGAGAAGGCAGGGAGAGGAGGCAGAAGGGGGGAGGCAGAAGGAGGAGGCTGAGGCAGGGGGAGGAGGCAGAAGGGGAGGAGACAGAAGGAGGAGGCTGAGGCAGGGGGAGGAGGCAGGGGGAGAAGGCAGGAGGAGGAGGGGGGAGGAGGCAGAGGCAGGGAGAGGAGGCAGAAGGGGGGAGGCAGGAGGAGGAGGCTGAGGCAGGAGGAGGGGGGGAGGAGGCAGAAGGAGGAGGCAGAGGCAGGGGGAGGAGGCAGAGGCAGGGAGAGGAGGCAGGGGGAGGAGGCAGAGGAGGCAGAAGGGGGGAGGCAGGAGGAGGAGGGGGGGAGGCGACAGAAGGAGGAGGCTGAGGCAGGGGGAGGAGGCAGAAGGGGAGGAGACAGAAGGAGAGGCTGAGGCAGGGGGAGGAGGCAGAGGCAGGGAGAGGAGGCAGGGGGAGGAGGCAGAGGAGGCAGAAGGGGGGAGGCAGGAGGAGGAGGGGGGGAGGCGACAGAAGGAGGAGGCTGAGGCAGGGGGAGGAGGCAGAAGGGGGCAGGCAGAGGAAGGGAGAGGAGGGGGGGGCTGCCAGGACTAAGTTTATCCAAGAAGCCTAACAAGGAGAGGTAATGAGCTCCAGAACTGAGCGTGTCAGGTGAATGAGCTCTACAAAATACAGCTAGGGAAGACCCTGTTCTCTGCGTGGCTTTGCTCCTGTAGGCCGTGTATGTGACGAAGCGCCCCTCCCTCTCACCTCTAACCCTTCTCTCCTCGCTGCCCTTCACTTCTTCCGGGGTATCTGAACCATTAACCAGGCTTGCGGTGTTTGATCCTGTGTTTCAGAGGAAACACTGGTGGCTCAAATGGGAGCCTCCACACCCTGTCACCATCACGGGACCAATTCTAGAACCCTAGTGAGGGTCCTGGGCCTGGCTGGTGGACAAGCAGAGCTGGGGCAGCTCAGCTAGGGTCATTTAGTGCAGTGTCCTCTACTAATCCGGCTCAATCCAAACAGGATGAGCTGCTTTATCTCGAGGAATGTGTCAGGGAGGGGTTGGGGAGTGGATGGAGGGAGGCTGGAGAGAGGCTCAGTGGTTAGGAACACTTGGTGCTCTAGCTGAGGACCCATGTTCACTTTCCAGAATATAACCATCTATACCTCCAGTTCCAGGGGATGTGATACACTTTTCTGACCTTCATGGGCACCAGAAACACACATAGTGCACATACTGTGAAGGCATAGATTTACCTTTACAAAACTTTATCTCAGGGAAAGGTCATTTTTCTAGAACATCTAGTGCCTGAGGGGCAGGGCCCAGGTCTAAGAGGAATCTAGGAAAAATCTCAGGAATGAACCTGAGCCAGCAGATTCAAAACTTGATTTCGTGCCAAAAGTTTAACCAACAGTTTCCAAGAATCACTCTACTTCATACCCCTTTACCCAATCCTGAAATGCCAAAACGTGTAACACCCAATTATGTGTTTTGTTTAAAAAAACAAAACAAAACAAAACACTCCCAATCCTAAATTCAGGTCCAAAATCTCTCTGCTGAGTCAGAACATAGGCTTTTGGCCTGGATTCGAACCTGTCCAAAAGAATAAACTGACTCTCATGTGTTTGCATCATAATCCAGCTCCCTGTGGTCTTTGGGGGTCCCTTGAGATCGGTACTACAATACAACCATGCAGGCAAAATATTCATGCATAAAGTACAATGAATATATATATATTTGAAGGAATGTAGGCTGAAAGGCCAAATTCAGACCTTCTCTTAGGAGTGGGGCATTTTGGTACTCGAGGAGCTGGACAGCTGATGTGGATAAGAATAAATTATCTCTTCCTATTTGACCACCTCTTGAGGTGGGGGAGGGGAAGAGGGAGAGAGAGGGAGGGAGTCTGTCCCAGTAAGCACCTGTGTAGAGGTCAGAGGAGGCAGCTTTCCTTCCACCATGTGGGTCTAAGGGTCATCAGGCTTGGATGCAAATACCTTTACCCACAGAACCATCTCACTGGCCCAGAACTCAGCGCATTAACTCACTCATTCAACAAAGATTGACTAGGGGCAGGCACCAGGGATGAAGAAAGCAAACTGAGCTTTCTGCCTCTGGTTGAAATCCAACTCCATAAGCATGTGATACAGAGAAGTAAGCAGCACTTACCTCTGTTTTACTTCTTCCTCACTCTCCCTACAGCCTCTGTGAAGAGATGATCCCACCCCTGTGTTCTCTACTCAGGATATTTCAAGAGAGGGTGGCCAGTGGCTTTGCCCCTGAGCCATAGTGCTGACACATGAGCAGCTGTTTCATCTCTGGTCCTTATATGACAAGCTGCAGACATTTGGACATAAGGGCAGTGTAGGCTAGTCTATAACATGCAGCCGATAAGTGGAAATGATCTCACAAACAGTGAGTCACAGACACCCTCATTCCCCCAGCATGGGGACCAGGTGTATAAACAGAGCAGGGGCCTTCCACCCTGGAAGGAGTTTTTGGAAGACACAGTGTGGTGATATATTGCATATAAAATAAAATTAGTCTTGGGAGGCAGAGGCAGGAGGATCTCTGTGAGTTCAAGGTCAGCCTGGTCTACAAAGCAAGTTCCGGGACAGCCAGGACTGTCACACAGAAAACTCTGTCTCAAAAAAACAAAAACAAAAGGACTGGAGAGATAGCCCTGTCCTTTGATATTCCAGACTGATTTTATTTTATATATAATATGCCACCACAACATAGAACAGGGGTCCTTTAGGGTCTCTTTTCCTTCCTTCCTTCCTTTTTTTTCTTTCTGTCTCTTTCTCTTTCTTTTTTTTGGGGGGGTGGTGGTTCAAGACAGGGTTTTTCTGTGTAACAACCCTGGCTGTCCCAGAACTCACTGTAGACCAGGCTGGCCTCAGACTCACAGATCTACTTGCCTCTGCCCCCCACTTCCAGCTAGGATTTCCTTATTCTTCACTTTCTACCACTGAGGCCTTCACCGTACCCTGGACTTTCATTTCTAACTCTCTGTTGCTATTCAGGACCTGACCTGCTCTAAATACTCACAGAGCCCGGTGGTTCCATTTTCTTGTCATTCTAGGGTATTTTGTGAACATTCAGAGGAGCTTATGAGGCTAGTGCTCTCATTGTCCTGCCAGACAAACAGTGATACTGGACCGGGGAATCCTAGCATATAGGACAAGGTCTCCAGCGTTTCTCCTTACCGCTAGGTCTCTCTAACCTTTTCTTGAGATACCATTAAGTCTCTTCCCTTTTTCCCCCTGAGTTCCCCATGGTTCCCCTTAGTGGATTTAGGCTCTTGGCTAATTTGCATGTTTGTTTTAAGACATAAGGAAGAATCCTTGGAAGAACTGGAGTAAGATCAAAGTTAAAAAAAGCCCTAAACTGGATTCTGGTTTTCACAGCCAATAGAATTATTGCACAGAGGAAAGGTCTCGGCCTCCTCCAAAACACCTGCTTCCAGGTTACTAACATCATACTGCAGGCACACAACAGAATCTCAACAGACTGATGGAGTGAAAGTATTTTCTAAAAAAAAGTATTCTGAAGGTCCTGGCCTCATTAAGCTGGGAAAGGAATGACCGAACTGGGGTCTTTTAGCCTAAGGCAAATAACTGTGATCAAAGCTTTCTGCATCTCTAGGGGAGGTCCTGGGCCTCAGAGAATAGCTAGCTCAGGACCAGATCCTCTAGTCAGAATGACTAAAGCACCAAAGAGCCCCTACCCCCTCATCTTAGTGACCTACAAGTAAGCAAGCAAGCCCTGGGGCTGGGGAGGAGGTTGCAGAGGACAGTGGGAATATAAGGTTCCCTGTGCTGTTTAAGCTCATTCCCACCCAGGACCCCCAGCTGCAGAAACCCCAGACCCTCAAATCAGTATTTCCTCAGCTACTGCCTACCCTCTGCTTTTTATCTGAACTGGCAGTCCCAGCAATTTGATAGCTCCAACTGAGACGCAGAAATAGGTTCAGCATTTTGTGTGTCATGCAAGTATACAAAACAAGTAAATATATAAAATATTAGTTCTGAAGCATGACCACACCACCTAAGGAGCCACACTGGGAAGTTTCCATGCTGGTGTACCTGAATGTGAGAAAACTCTGAGGTTCAGCCTGGAGTGTAAAGGTGAATGTGTATGAAATTAAAGCCCAGGTCAAATGACAGTTGTTCAACTCTGTGGCCTCAAGCTTTATTACCTAAAGTCCAAGTCTTAATTCTTCTAAAAAGCCACATTTCATCTTTGTTGGTTCTATGGCTTGATTTGGTTCTTTATCTCTCTAATCTGCAAATAAAAACTGAGTGGAGTTTTATTTCAAGAGTCTATGAGGAGACTCAGAGATCAGTATCTGTAAAAGACCACCAGATTTTTAAACAGAGGCAGGTGGATCTCTGAGTTCGAGACCAACCTAATTTACAGAATGAGTTCCAGGGCAGCCAGGGCTACACAGAGAAACCCTGTCTCAAACCAAAATAAAATAAAATAGACTGTGGTGATATATATTTAATAAAAATAGCTTGACTATCAGAGAGACAGGGAACAAACCACAGCTACTCTTACCCAGCCAACTATTTCGTCAGGATATTTTTAGTTAATATATATCACCACAATATACTATCATATTTGTGGTGGTATATTCAATAAAAGCTTTTCTTTTCTTTCTTTTTTTTTTTTTTAACTACTGGGTCTTCTGATATTGCTCAGGTCAGTCTGCAACTCCTGGGCTCCTACCTCAGTGTTCCACATCCCTGGGGCTACAGGTGCCTGCCCAGCATCACTGGACAATTCTCGCTCTAGTTCTCTCTCTCTCTCTCTTTTTTTTTTTTTTTTTTTTTTTTTTTTGGTTTTCTCAGATATATTATCCATCCTGGCCTTGAACTCATAGTGACCCTCTTGTCTCAGCTTCCTGAGTTCTGGGATTATAGGAGTGTGCTATCATGTCTCATCCAACAGATACTTATGTAGCCAAGGTATACCTAGCCCACTAGCACAGGTGACCTCAGAAGCCCTTGTTTGGCCTCCCAGTTCTGTGATTTATATAATTGAAAACTTAAATAGAATTAATAAGAAAAATCCACTCTGCTAAGATTTTAAAAAATTAAAAACTCTTAATCTTTTTAAAAACTCCTTCTTACAAAATTCAGAGGTCACAAATCTACTTCACTAGTAGAGTTTGGAACCAAGACCCATAAAGTATTTTAGGCAAGTGTTATGAGTCTAGAAAATTACATTTTCCCCACATTTTAATAATCTTAAGTGGGCTTTAACACAGATTTACTTCTTGCCCTTGAGAATCAAAAAGCAGTCAAAGCTTTTGATTTCCGGGAGAAAAGTTTGGAACTCAAAAGGACCAAATAGAAATTTGCACACTGAAGACAGATGAGAAGACTTGAGATAGCAGGTTAAGCCTGTATATGCCTGTAATCTCAGCATTTGGGAAGCTGAGGAAGGAGGATTGGCAGGAATTTGAGAGTGCAGCCCTAAAGACCAGGACTCTGTCTCAAGAAAGAAAAAAAAAGGGCAAAAAGATAAAAGATATTAAGTTTTTCTGTTGTTAATTTTGGATGACAACACCTTATGTGTGTGTGTGTGTGTGTGTGTGTGTGTGTGTGTGTGTGTGTGTATGTGTGTGTGTGTATTTTGTTTTCTCTCATACACACTTCTGGATTGGCAACCTCAGTGTGCTTGGACACTGGCTGCAGCAGCAGAGGGTGTAGACGTAGAAAACTCTACCAGGCAAAAACCAGGAAACAGAAATATTGTGTTTGGGATCTGGATCAGAATTCCCAATCAAAAGAGTACCACCATTGCTGACAGAAACATGCATTTCTAAAGATATTTATTTGAAAGTTTGGAGGAAAGCAAAGCCCATGCCCCGGGGCTTCTGGGAGTATGTACAAAATACAATAATTAAATTAAGTCCAGCAGTTAAAATTCCTCATAAAAAGAGAAGACTGGAGAGCTTCCCAATGGGGAATGGCTGACTTAAAAGAAAGGTTTTACTCCATGGCCTGAAGGTCAACAGACTGGGGCTCCGTGAGTATGGATAAAATTTCTTAAAGCGGGTCTTCTGTCTTTGTTTTGTTGAAAGAAAATAAAAGAGTAAAAAGGGATGTCTTGAAAATTCAAAAAAAAAAAAAAATGAAGGTGCTGTCCTGAAATTGTCAGGATTTTTATAAACGCCACACTGGAGGCTAGGAAAGCACACTCTTTTCTGAGCACTAATGAAACACATATGCCCTTCAAGAAGGAAGCAGGGGAAAAGGCCATGGAAGGTTTTGAACAAATATCTTTAGAATACGCTCATTTTCAGAGGCACTATTTGCAAATTCATGACGAATTCACTTGTCAGTTAATTTTGAACATATTTACCTTTAATATTTTAATATTCTCATAAATACATTTCACATTGTGAAATGTCTTACATGATACAAAGACTGGTGCAGGTGTGTGTGTGTGTGTGTGTGGTGTGTGTGTGTGTGTGTGTGTGTGTGTGTGTGTGTGTGTGTGTGTACCTGGGGGGGGGGTGAGCTCTGGCTCTCCCAGAATTCTCTTTGTAGAGCAAGTCAGCTTCAGACAGATTCACAGAGATTTGCCTGCCTCTGCCTCCTGTGCTGGGATTAAAGGTGTGTGTCATCACTGCCCGGGAAAGATGTCAGTTTCTATAATGACCAATTGTTACTGTTTCTGGTACTGTTCCCCCAGAAAAGGAATAAAGTTAAGATGGAAACCAAATTTCATAAACTTGATATAAATATCTGTGTATCTTAATAAGTTATATATAAATAATATAAATCTTATATTTTATAATTTTATAGAGATGTAGAAGATTTCTATAGAAGCAAACCTGATCAGAGCTTCTCACTATTCTGAGATCGCCTCTGCTACAGCATCATAAAGCCTAGAGAGAACTGAACGATGCTGTCTTGCATGAAGACAGGATGATTGATCAGATATGCCACATTAGGAAGAGTAACAATATTTAATTTACTAAATAATTAGAGGTCTCGTCAGTTCTCCTTTGATTCTCAAAGTACGGCATTAGCTGTCCGCTGCACTCACAGAATGCACAGCCGGTGCCAAGTTCACAGTAAATGCAGGATTGTGGAATGTTCCCCTAAGCAGCAGGCACTTAAGCTAGAATTACCTCCAAAACATGGGCTCAGAATTGGGGGTGGGGTTGCCTAATTTTCTTGCTTTCCTCTCTGGCACTTGGGATTTGTGCTTTTGGAATTCTGAAGGTGGGTGGGCCTGAGGGTAAAATTCTAAAGGAGAAGATACAGCCAACTCTAAGTGCTCAGAGGGGTGAGATGGAATGGAGCCAGAAGACACAAAGAACTTTGAAGGCCTTGGGGTCTGTGAGGCCAGAAGCAAGCACTGCTGAGTCCTGAGACTGTCTCCCACAACTGTTTTCTTAAAAGACTTAAAGCATTCTCTCAGTTGAACTCAACCCTAGCGACAAATCCCGCAGAAGGTCTGTGTGGGTGAGTGGGGAGAGTGGAGTGTGTCTAGGGTGAGTCTCCTGTCTATTTTTGAATGACAGTTGTCTGAACTGAAACAGGTTCAGATGTTTTTACTGGCATCGTACAGAAGATATGGTAGAAAAGGAAGTTTCTGCTTTTGTTTGTATTGTTTCAGGAAAATCCTTTCACTTCATAGATTGGTTGAAGAGATATGTAATGAGGAAGTGTGGATCTGAGTTGGGAGTGTGTGGTTTGGTGACCGGCAGACAGTGGTTCTATCTGTGGTACAACCTCCAGCAAGTCAACAATAACAGAACCCTGGCTGGGTGTCACTAGTACTGCATTTTTCTATGTGGATGGTGCCTCCTTTCAGCCAGGACTGGTACCACATAAGGCCTTACAGCTTCAGTTTCTATCTTTGAAATCAGGGACTTGGACAAAAATGATGGAAAGTACATTTATAGTCAAACAGCTCTGGCATTTAGGTAAATTCCCACAGCCGATGAACAAGTCTGGGAGGTTACTAACAGTTCCACGAGGCTCTCCTGGAATGCACATGGACATTCATGTATTTTCCTATCAGAACATGTCTTTTCATCTACCAACAGAATCGAAGGGGAAAACCAGATTCATTAATAGAAATCAAAGCACACCTGTAAACCCATTTCGTGGGAGGAAAAGCAAAAGAATCACTCACTGGCACTTTAAGGCCAGCCTGGTCTACGTAGCAAGTTGTGAGCCACTTGGTTATGTATTGAGACCCTGTCTCAAAACAACAACAAAGATTCTATGTATCAATGTCCAGGAAAGGAAGAGGGGTGAAGGATGGGAATGCAGGAGAAGGGCCCATGTCTTAGCCAACCCCACTGAAGTTCTGGAGAATACATAACACACCGGGATATCCTTGCTCTAACACAGCCCACACACATGCAAATGCAAACTCTCTTAGCTGAAGCTTTATGGATGCAGGCCATTCTGGGACCACTGAGGCCTGAGCCATAATGTTGGGTGGATGCTGGAGGTGCTAGTAGCTGAAGACCATGTCTTTCTAGCTGGTCAAATGGGGGGATCCTCAAAGGACCAGTTTCATGGTGCATGTCTCTGACTGCCGTATCTTCACGGCAATGTTTGGAACTAGTGTTATCTCTAAGAAAACCGAGGCTTAGAGAATATTCAGTCTGAATGTAACATAATTGATTAGTGAGAAAGAAGTGATGGGGAGAGACTTGAGCCCCAGTCTTAACTTTTGTTATGGAGCTTTTCATGGAGCTCATGCCTGGGGGTGAGGAATAAGAGCAGCAAAGTGTTCAAAGGGGCATTATGGTGTTAATACATGTACTGTGTGAGAACACATATACCTAAGTAAATCCAGTCCTCCAATAATAATCCAGTCCAGTGCCCTGGGAGAGGGGCACATCAGGAAGAACTGGAGAGCTCACACAGAGGCATGTCTGGAAAGCTTAGCTGTCTTGAAAATCATGCAAAGGGAGGTTGGAAACTCATGCAGAGAAGTTCATGAGGTGGGTGCTACTGCACCCCTTGCATGGGGTCAGGGCCCTGGAGCTTGGAGGTCGAAGCAGCCCATTGTCTCAGGTGGAGCCTGGGAGAAGCATCATAGGGCTCCCATAAAAGCCTCTTTAGGAAGTCCAGTTCATGGTAATCCGGGCATGGAGTTTTGACTATTAATACACTCGTGTGTGTGTGTGTGTGTGTGTGTGTGTGTGTGTGTGTGTGTGTGTGTGTGTGTGTGTGTGTGTGTGTGTAGGTCTGAGTACCACTTTGGGCCCTTGCTTCTCAATTATTGTGGTTCTTCCTTGTTTCTGCCTCTATACAATGTGTTGGACACTAGGCACCCCAATCTCTCTGCCTGAGCTGCTCCATTTCTACTGTTTCTACCATATACAGCTCTGTGACTATATAGGAGTAGCCAAATGACTACTGAGGTTATAGATGTATACCCACTGTGTCTGGCTTTTTTCAATAAGTTCCAGGGATCAAACTTGGGTCATCAGGATTGCTTTAGCAAGTGCTTGCTTTTAGGACTGAGTCATCTACTCATCCCCCCCCCCCAAAAAAAAAAACCCATAAGCCTGGGCTCACATTGACTTTTTCCCTTCTTCCCTCCCTGGTGCTTAGGAGATGTGAAGCCAGATGCCCAGAGTAGGAGTTCCTCTGTAGACTCCACACAGAGCCATCTAAAGCTTGTCTTTGTGATGCTATTTGTGTATCTGAATAACAAAGGCAATTTAGTTCATTGTTTAAGACAAAACAAAACTTTGGGTTAAAGCAGTTATTTGGCATCCTGAAGACCTAAGGTCCTGCTGTTTCTCTGCTTCCCACTTCAGCAGAGTAGGACACTGTGACACTCTCTTGGCCTCAACACTATCCCCCTTGTGTGTGTGTGTGTGTGTGTGTGTGTGTGTGTGTGTGTGTGTGTGTGTGAGAGAGAGAGAGAGAGAGAGAGAGAGAGAGAGAGAGAGAGAGAGAGAGAGAACAACTTGCAGGAGTTGGTTCTCTCCTCCCATCATGTAGGTCAGAGGGTTCAAACTCAAGTCCTCCGGCTTAGAGACAAGGGTCTTTGCCCACTGAGCCATCTCACCAGTCCCCTCTTGCTTTCTGGTCACATTGTAACTGCTGTGATGAATGTTAGCTTTCCCTACAGTTCCTCCCAAGCCGAAGACTAGGGAACATGTCTGGTTTTTGTTGCTGTTGCTTTTGGTTTTCTGCCTTCCAAGAATCAATGTAAGAATCGTCTTGGGGGATAGGGGAGGGCATGTTGGAGCCTTAAATCTCAGCAGTGGCAGCCTGATCCACAAAGCAAGTTCCAGACCAGTTAGGGCCACTGTCAGACCGTCTCAACCCCACCCCCACCCCACCCCCCACCCCCGCTCTCACCCTCACCCCCTAAAACTGGCTGAGATCAATGCAGAGTCCACCAAGATCACTGAGTTCCATGTTACTTAAGAGACTCTCAACTCTGCCGTTAATTTAGCATGCCATGGTTCTGTCTGTTTGTTCTTCCAGGTGAATCTCAAGTAAGAGGTCACGTATGGGAGAGTTACCCCACCTTGGCCAATCTCTAGTTGTGATTAAGCACAGCTCTGCAGTTCCCTGTGTATGATCTAGGGAGAAAAAGGAGGTACCAGGCCAGCAAATAGTGGGTTCCCTAAGCAAGTCTGTGGAGCCATGTGCACACTACCAAAGGGCTGACCTCATTCCTCAGACCTCAGGCTGTCCCTGCCTGGATCCTCTACGGCATTCTGCTGTAGAGCCTACCTATCCTCCAAGCAGGAACAGAGGAAAAAGGAGAATGGGTTGACAGATTTCCAAACATTTTAAATTCTTAATTTAAACTTCTGTTCTTATAATTACTGTCTGTGTTATAATAAATAACATTATTTTATGAGTTTGTTCCTTTCTGGACATCCAACAGGCTTGTTTTACTTTATTTTTTGAGACAGAGTCTCACTATGTAGCCCTAGCTGACTTGGAACTCACAGAGAGTCCCACCTGCCTCTGTCTTCCAAGTGCTGGGATTAAAGGCTGCTCCACCAAATTGAACCTACACAGGCATTACAATTTAAAAATAATTCGTCTGTGGATAGCCCTGTGACTTTTTGGACAGCTGTCTGGCATCCAGTGAACTCGACAGGTATTGGCTGAATATGAATTTAGTTGAATGTTTGTGAGTGCAGATTCTCCATTAAAAACTTTAGGGGAATGTATTTACTCAGCAAAATTCTGGATTAGAATTCGTGGTGTTCTCTCATAGATGTACAAAGAAATCCAAAGTTGCTTGTTGCATCTGGGGCGAACTTAACGAGGAAGCGCTGTCTGCTTCTGGGTGTCTCTTTTCCTCCTGATTTGGATCCTGGATTAGGAACCAGAACTCCTGGACTGAATGGTTGAAAAGTCGAAAGACCTAATTCCTCCCAGGTTCCTTGGTCCACAGATTCGGTCCTCTTTAAGGAGTGGCACTCAGAACCAGGACACCGGGACCCACACAGGACTCGCCAAGCATTGGAGGCTCCCCTAGAATTTGCCTTCGCGCGTGGCCCAGAAACCAATTTCGGTATTGTTGACACACCCAGGCGGCGGGTCCCCAGTACCGGCCATGGGCCCCATGCAGGTGTCCGGCCTGTGCGCGGGGTGCGCAGGGGCCCTGGAGCCCCGAGAGAGACGTTATTGTTACACTGTAACGAGTCTGATTAACACGCTCCTGACACTTTCTCTTAGTTTCTCCGGCTCCTAGCAACCGCGCACAAAGGCGAGGGATTGTCCCTGGCTCGGCAGGGACACGGGGCAGCCTTTGATCTTGTACCATTACAGCCTGGCTGTGCGACAGGCTCGCAGGGTCCGGGAGGCCTACAGTTCTGGCCACTGGGCCACTGGAATCTCCCGGGCCTAGCCCCGACGGCCACTGCACCCCCCCTCGCCCCCCAATAATGCTACACGCGCAGGGCAGGGCAGCAGCCTCCGAAAGGCGTCCGGAGCCTGCGGATCTCTGCCCCAGGGAAATATGCCCACGCGTTGATCGTGGCACGGAGTGGAACATTACACGTGTGTCCCGACCACTTTGGGCACGTCTCTCTCCTAAGCGACATGCCGTTATCATATTCACCTTGCACTCCCCCCGTAGGAATCAGCGAAGGGAAAAACCAGCCCATCGGTCACAAAGAAAAAAACTAAGGAAAAAAAAATACATATAAAGGAAGGACACAGATAGTTACATAGTCCCCCAAAATGCAATAACCCGCTTAGATGAAACTGAGTGGATCGCCACAAGCTTTGCGCTCCCGGGTAGGACTTTAGTGCCTTTCCAACACTTGCTTTGTGTCACTGGCGATTCTTAGGGTTTTGGAAGGAGGTGTGCTGTCAAATTACTGGAATCTAAACAAACCCTCTCCACCGACGACAAAAGTCACGACAGAAGCGCGAGAAGCTGCCGGGTGAGTAAGTTTTACAGGCACTAAGCTGAGTATCCCAAAGTAATTTCCTTTGCAGTTGGTCGCCTTCTTAGCTATATCCCTCCCCTGGCCTCAGTTTAAAACAGAGAGTGGAAAGAAAGAAGAGTTAGGCTTTAGCATTTCAATGTTAGGTCAGGTAATTACTTCCCCTAAATTGCAAAGCGAAGGCCTTGCAGGGGGCGCCCCCGGAGAGGTCGTTGTTCCCAGGTCCTGCATTTACAGACCTATCTCGTGACCTCCGCTTGTATTAATATTCACAAGTTCCCGTGGAAAAAAATCTTATGACCGGTTTTGTTCCTTCAATTGCTTTTTCTAGCACTAGAGGGTAAAAATAAAAATAAAACTCCAGTAGGTTCGGATTGCAAAGTAAATGCAAGCTCTAAAAGCGGAATGTCCTGAAGAAGAAAAAAAAAGAAAGAAAGAAAGAAAAGAAGGGGGGTGGAGAGGCGGTATTCTTTCCTCTCTCTGTGGCAACTTAGAAAATTCCACAGTCTCTAAAGAAAGTCAGTTTCCCTAACTCCCACAAAACTATTGAGTGCAAAGGTGTTCCAGGCGATAATGACTTCTATTTTAGAGAGCGGAACACCGCATGATTGGTTCTATTTACCCAGCAAAATATGCCAGGCAATCAGAGACTTTCAAATTCAAACTACAGGCGGTGAAGTCTTCATTCCCCCGTCTCTAGAGCGGTGGGAGCCAGCGCGGCCGGATGGAAAACTGAAGGCGAGGCTGGAGAAAGTCCCCAACTTGCTGTCCCAGCCGGTGCCTCATCCTGCAGGAATCCCCCTTACCTTTTCAATAAAACATGATGTACAGATACAAACCTCTATACATTAAAATGAGTTCGTCACAGATTGTCATTAGACCTCAGTAAAACAATGAAGACATTATTGGGTACCCCCCCTCGGGCAAGGTATTAAAGGAATAAAGCAATCTACACCACACGGGTCCTATTGAGATTAATGAAAAAATTATGCAAAAAAATCGCAATTTCATTTTCCCGTGACGAGGCTTTGCATTGATCTAGTCAGTCTTGCTTCGCACCTGATGATTTATTAAACTAATCTGTGGCGATCAACCAATCTTGTCCCGGCTCATTTTCTAAGTAATTGTTTCTCATTAGTTCTGATAATGTTTTAATAGTGTTATCCATAATTTAGCCCCCTAGAATAACAAGGGGGGGTGATATGCCAAAGTGGCTGCCATGAGCTACACAAAAATATAAACAGGTATGGTTTTTTAATTAATCTGATGAGCAGCCAAGTCCCCTTCCTGTGTTCCTCACCCAGCCCACTGCATCTCTCACATCTGTGTTCCTCCAGCAGGGTCTAGATAGGCTCACTCAGCCCTTAAACCATTTGTCCTTACCCTGCTCTGCCACCTCAAGGTACCAGGGATGCGGGTAGGAAAATTTGGGTACCTGCCTCCTAGCTTCTTGGTGTTTTGGAATTCTTCTTGGTGTCTCTCAGAGAATGAGGTCCCATGGGACTCTGGTGGTCACTGACCTCTCTCCTGGGGCCCTTATTAGGGTGTCTACTCAGAGAACTGGCAATTGTCTCACATCTTTGTCTTCTGTGGGCCCTAGTCTCGTGACCCTACCATAAATGGGATCTCTTGGTTATGATGAGCAAATGTCTGAGAAGGCTTAGCTAACAAGGTGGTTTGGAGCTGGGTATAGTACTGCACATCAGTAATCTCAGTACTTAGGAAAGAAGATGCAGGAGGATTCCCGTGAGTTTGATGCTAGCCAGGGATTCATACTAAGATTCTGCTTCAAAATCGAAACCAGGACAAAATAGGGTGTTTTTGTATGAACAAGGAAGTTGGTGACAAGAACTCATGGTAGGGACCTAGGAGTCCATGGCCCCATGGCCCCGTTGTTGTGGAGCAGGAGGGCTCTCAGTACCACTACCAAGGGTTGCTTTTCTTGAGGACTCCCTGTCTTCTACCATATGAAGGTGGGGCTTCCTAAAAGGGAGGTCCTGGCTGGAGAAGGTTCAACCTGTGTGGGCTTGGGGGCTACCCACATTGCTGGGGTGGAGGTTAGAACATGTAACCCCAATCTTTTAACAGCCAAAGGCTGTGCTCCTGACGTGTGTGTGTGTGTGTGTCTGTGTCTGTGTGTGTGTGTGTGTGTGTGTGTGTGTGTGTGTGTTCACATCCAAAGCCCTCTATTCTCTGCTGGCTTGTGAGGAGTTTAAGCTTTTGTTTTAAAAGGAGACCCAGTGTCTAGCTAGACCCTATGGTCTAGCTTACTCTGTAAACACTTGACTTCATGATTCCATATGCAGCATAGGGACTTGGGGGGTTCATTTCACCCAGAAATGCAGTCCACTGCCCCTGTCCGCTGTCCTGAAGCACCATCAAGGACAGCTCCTCCTTCCCATTTCCACTGGCCTTTCCAAAACTCTGGGGTAGCAAGGGACAGCCCAGGAGAGGAATGATGAATTCCTAATGAGGGGCTTCATAGGGAAGGGGAGACACAGGGTCCAAAGCAGGCAGCAGCCCCAGCCCAGCAGGCCTCGTCACTGTTTTAGTACTAGTTTTTCAGGTTTCCTGCTTGTGAATATACATGTTTCAAAAACATATTTCTCCAGATCTATCAGTTCTGGGTCTGGTTAGGCCACATGCCAGTCAGAGTGTGGGTTTCCCTTCCTACCCTGCACTGGGGTTCATGGTGGTGGTGGTAACTGATTTCTGGCCTGGCCCTGGTGTGATGATATGGCACCCACCTCCTCTGGCTTTCTGTAGGAACTCAAAGGATCAGGGTGAAAAGTGTGCCCTAGATGGGCACACGCCAGGGGCCATGAAGGGAATACACCAAAAGGGCCCGGGAGACAAATAAAACTGGAAAACAACTGTTTTCTATTTACAAATTTAAATAAACAGAACAGCCTTCCCCTGCCGTGTTTGTCTAAGAGGAGCAGCCACGCTGCTGAGTAGGTCATGAAAAGGTTGGTGTGGAGTTTTAAACTTCCCATTCTGCTAATTTCTTAAAGAACAGTGGTCCAGAGTGTCCGCACAAAAGCTCATGATTTAATGAGGAAGAGAAACAAAATGTCCGCTTGTTGGTGTTTCAAACTTCATTGGCTCCTCTGGCACGCACAAGTTGATCCTCTGAGGCTTCAATACCCTTTCGCCTTCAATATAAGAGTACATGCTGAATAGAGAACAATGGCTGGTTGTTATGTTTGTTTACCCTTCCTACAAGCTGGGTTAACCTCTTCAAAACAGCTTTACTAAGCCCGTTAACCACACCACCCATATGACCCACAGCCTCATCTCTAATGTGATGCAAATCTTGCAGGGGGCCATATGCACCAGCCCTGCGGCTTTGTGTCCTCTAGACATACAAGTTTATGGCTGAGGGAGTCCTATCCTGGCCCTACGTTTACAGGGGGAAATGGCAGGAAGATAAAGGGGAGAATGAATGTCTTGCTTTGTCAGCATTGATTTTTTTTAATTGCCAGTAACTGTTGACCTCAAGTATTCACCCACGATGAGGGCTTTCAGGGTCACCATATGGATGGAGCATTTGGGGGACAGTGGCTCCCCCCAGAAATCAGTTTTAAAAGTTGATTTTTAAAGAAACTGTCTTTTATAAGTCAACCAAAATTTTCAATGTAATCTTTGGTTTATCTGATTACTCATAAAAGTGCAGAAACCTTGGTATTGATATTATTCTTTAAAAACTTAGCCTTAAAATTATCTGTGGTGTCCACTGTATAAATGAATCCTACTGGACATATATCTGCATAAAAGAATGAGGAAAGAATAGACAGACCAGAACACTTGTTTAACTTCTCCCCACCCTTCCTTCCTCCCATGAAACAATAAACCACAGCTATAACACATTAACAGACAACAGTAAACCACCAGCTTAGGCTCCAAAGGAAGAAAGTTTATTTTTAGAATAACTGGTCAGTAAGACACAAGGGGAGGGCAGGAGTTGTGACTAACGTGAACTGTAAATGAAACAAGGTCCTGATCTGGCATGCTAGCAAGCTGCCCTGGGGACTGTGGTTTGTCTTTAAGAGACCCACTGTATCCATTCAGCCCGCCTGAGGAGGGCTTCATTTAACAGATCATTTTTCCTTGATGGATGTGGCAAGCGTAACAATGTTGTGGGCCTGCTTCAGTAATGGCATGTCGATCATACTTCCTCGGAAAGTAAAGGCTCCCTGGAAAACAGAATACAAACTTCCTGAAAGAATGCTCGAAAATTACAGGCTTCTCTTCTTGTGCGCAGGCTTGTACCACGAGAACATTCCAGATCCCACCTGAGCTGTGCTGACTTTCCTGCCCAACTCTTGAGAAAAACCAAAGCAAATTGCAGGGGAAAGATTTCTTTTACCCTCCTACAGAGGCTGGAGGAAAAAAAACACACCAGACACAAAGCATGACAAACTGTTCATTTCACTCTTTAAAAAAAATCAAATGGAAAACAACTATTGGAAGAATAATTTAAATACTTCCTATTTCATTTCTGAAATACTGTGTGGGACTTTGAAGCAATAATGTGGTCTGGCAAGTGATTATTGTTTATTAAAAAGTATATTATCAGCTTAATAAATGTTTTCTTCTTGCCAGACATAGTCAAGTGTTGCTCTGGGTTGACTCAGTGAAGAAGCGATCATGCTGCTGGGCACTGGTCAATGACAAAGCAGTCACTCTGACTGCTGATGGGTCTGGGAGGCATCTCTGCCCTCCCCGCTCCCTCATCTTATAGATTCTCTACTTCTTAAACCTTTTGTAAACACCCACTTGTCTGTCGTACGATGGAAGCCCTCTTCTAGGTTAGGACACTGGGGCCTGGAGTAAGGATCTTCCAAAGTTACATGACAGGGAAGGGTTAGAGTCATAAGAGACACCGAGTTTCCCAAGTTCAAGCAGTCACCGGAATCAAAACAAGGAAACTGACAGAAGGCAGCACGCCCAGGTCCCACAGCATCACCTACGTCTTTGTGTTCTTGTTGGCTGTGAGTTGTTCTTGGTTTGCAGCTGCTGCCCTTCAATTCAGCACAATCCTCCTGCCTCAGTCTTTAAAGTGCTAGAATTATAGGTGTGAGTTACTGTATCGGCTTTCATGGACTTCCTTTGTTGTTTTTGAGGTAGGATCTCATTATGTAGCCCCAGCCTGGAACTTGCTATGTAGACAGGGCTGGCTTTGAACTCATAAAGCTCTGCCCGCCTCTGCCTCCTGAGTGCTGGGATTAAAATCAAGTGCTACTATGCCTGTTTTTTTCCAAAAGGTTTTTTAAAAAATATTTACCTTTGGAGTGCTAGAGATGAAACTTGGACCCTTCTAGACAATGGCTCCTATCTCCGAGCCACACCAGTTCAGCCTCGGCACTCTCTTGGATGTGAGAGTGAGGGCAGATGCTCCTGGAGATCTGGAGGTGGGTGGAGTCACCCAAACTGTTGATGGTTTATTCACTCATATAACACAGCCCATTTCCTATTTCATAAGCCAAAGTACAGTTTGTCAGTGGTCAGCATTGCCCTTGCTGCCCCATACACGGGACTTCTGGATAGGCATTCTGGGAGCCACCATGAGGGTTATGAGACAGGCACAAAGGACATGCTTGTAGATAGAAATAAAGACCAAAACATAGCAGAGAATCCTTGGTGATGGCTTCAGATTTCATCTTTCAATAGAAAGATTTAAAAGCTTACATAATGGGAATTTTCCCAGAAATTCCTGACCCTGAATCTAACTCCTAGGCACATCTGTGTGACCTAAAATCCTGTGCTCAAGTCACTTTCCGACCCTCTTCTTTTCCCACGTATACCCTTCAATTGGCCTTTGGCCATTCCATATAACCCTGAGCTAATTTGGGCCATCTAAGATCATGATGAATTTGATGCATCTGGTTGGGGAGGTTCCCCAGGTTAGCATTCCATGGAGATCAGGGTGTGGGTCCCATGCTGTTTTACAAGGCAATAGTCTAGTTTTCCCATTGGAGTAAATGAGGACACACAAAGGCCTCTTCGTTACTGCCCCTGTAAAACAGTGCATCTGTCCTTCCAGGGTTTAACTTACAGGCTGGAGAGAGAAAGTTAGCATAGATGCACATGAGACAAAGCAAAAAGAATCAAACGTGATGCCTTTGGATTTAGATCATGTTTCTTGAAATTGTACTGCCTTCCACAAGCACACCAGAGAAGGATTTCCAGCTGCTTTCCAAGACCCGGAGAGAGAAGGAGCCTGGCTTGGCTTCCTTCAATATAGTGGAAACAAATGTATCACCCTTGTTCTCTTTATCTCTGCAAATGGTGTTCAGAACTGGAGGATCTGGCAAGAATATCCATATGTCTTCATACATCAATTCATAATATGCCTGTTGTTGTTTTTAATGTATGGATTTATCTGGGCAATGTAAACAATCCGGTGGTCAGTACTTGTTTTAAAAAAAATTTAAGTGGTCAAAAAGCTTCTTGGGTTTTCAGGAACAGTTTGAAGATGAGGAAAGATTTTCTGTTTCACTGCTGATTTTTTTTTTTAATTGATATCCCATCTTAAAAAACACAAGATCAGTCAGCCTGAAGATTTGGGCTGATTATAATTTTGTATTAAGAGCCTTTTAGGAGCTAGAGAGATGGCTCAATGGTGATCAGTAACTGCTTCCTGCTGAGGACGGATTTGGACTCCCAGCACCTACATGGTGGCTCAGTGTCTGCAACTCTAGTTCAGGGGGATCCAACAACTTCTGGTCTCTGCAGGTTCTGCACACACAGGACACACACACATATACATGGAGGCAGTCATTCTTACACATAAAAGTAGATAAATCTTTTTTTTATGCTTTTAAACAATATTGTGCTTGTGAGCAAATAACTTTAGGAACCATGCTAGCATAATAACAGCTATAAATTTTTGAATAGTTACTAATCCCAGAGATACTATGGCACTTTACATACTTTGTTTCATGAATACTGCCCACAGCAACAGTTACAAGTAGATAGCCCATTAGAAATATTTTTTTTTGGGGGGGGGGCTGAAAAAGAGGCTCAGTTACTAAAGTGCTTGTTTCGTAAGCAGAAAATCTGAGTGAATCTGAACATAATCTCCAAGCCTCAGGAAAAATGTCAACATAGTTGCAAGTACCTGTAGTCCCGAGGATCCCTGGGGCAGACTGACCAGCCAGTCTAGCTGAAATGATTTAGCACTTCAGAATCAGCAAGAGATCCTATCTCAAAAAACTGAGGTAGACAGCAAATGAAGACACCCATCAGTGACTTCTGGCCTTTTTAAGTGCATCAGCACAAACACACAGAAGCCTTTTCCTGTCTCATTTTGGTAAAAAGCATCCTAGAAAAATAACCATCTAATCTTATAGATACAGTGCAAAAGTTCTGTGCGAGAGAGCTCCTGCTGCCCTGCTTCCCCACCGGGAACCATCCCAAACCTGTGTTCCCACGGCTTTTATCCACCCTCATCTTATAACTTAGAACCTAGCGCAAGTCCATCCTGTAGCTTACTAGGATAGAATGGGAACAAAGCAGGTTTGTTTTCTAAAGATTTTAAGATACATATATGTGTGTACTTATGTGCACAGGAGTAAAGGTGCCCATGAAACTCAGAAGACAGTATTGGAGCTCTTTGATCTAGAGTTACAGGTGGTTGTAAACTGCCTGATATGGGTGTTGGGAACCAGAATTCAGGCCCTCTGCAAGAACAGAACATATTCTTAACTAGTGAGCCACCTTTCTAGCCTCAAAACAGGTTTACATCCTGTGTGTTCTTAAAAGCTTTTGGATTGAAAAATGTGCTAAGCATGTTCTGTGATTAGCTGAATCAGACTCTCACACAAATAACCAGTCTGCTTTAGCTGTTATTTGTGTTGGAGGGGGTGTGTTAAATTGCTGTTTCCAAGCTCAGTCCTACAGGATTAGATGCAGAAAGCCTGGAGGTTGGCCAGGAACCATGCCATGATCCCAATGCACACTTGAGTTTGTGACCTTGTGTTTTTGCTGAGGTGAACAAGTTATAACTACAAACTTACAAAGTGTAAGATTACTTTTACAACATGTACTCGAGGTGGTTAGTAATGGGCTTTTCTTAGGTTATTAGTCACCGATAAGCCATCCTCTGGGGATAGAGTAGCCTGTGCCAGGCCCTGAGGAACTGCTTAGGACAGGGGAGGAAGACTCCACCTCCACTTTCTTAAGAGTCTCCAGTCCTGGGAGCAAAGAAGAAAAGCAGCTGATGCCTCAGAAGAAGGAGTAGAGATCTATGGATCTGTAGTGGCTCTGTCCCAGTTAGAACCTTCCTCACCAGGTTGCACACCTCCATAGTGGCTCCGTCCCAGTTAGAACCTTCCTCACCAGGTTGCACACCTCCATAGTGGCTCTGTCCCAGTGAGAACCTTCCTCACCAGGTTGCACACCTCCATAGTGGCTCCGTCCCAGTTAGAACCTTCCTCACCAGGTTGCACACCTCCATAGTGGCTCTGTCCCAGTTAGAACCTTCCTCACCAGGTTGCACACCTCCATAGTGGCTCCATCCTAGTTACAACCTTCCTCACCAGGTTGCACACCTCCATAGTGGCTCTGTCCCAGTTAGAACCTTCCTCACCAGGTTGCACACCTCCATAGTGGCTCTGTCCTAGTTACAATCTTCCTCACCAGGTTGCACACCTCCATAGTGGCTCTGTCCCAGTTAGAACCTTCCTCACCAGGTTGCACACCTCCATAGATAGGCTATGCACTCAGCACACATATACGTCCCACGACAGTTGCCCTAGGGCTCAAGCCCTGCAGGCTTTCAGTGACCAATGTGTCATTTGTCATTGTAGATCCCTGGTTGCATATAGGTCTGTGACTCGGGTTCTAGAAGTGGGGGGCTAACATCATGGTAGAGGTCTTGTCATCTGTATGGGGGGAGATTTTGTGACACTAAAGTCATTTCTGGTGATGAAAGGCACTAAGGGATGGGGAGACAGCTCAACAGTAAAGCAGTAGCCTAGGCCCTGGGTTACATCCCCAGCTCTGTAAGGCAAGCATGGTTCAGAGTGGTCTTGGAGTTACAGGAAACTCCTCCCTCCCTGAAGCATTTGAAGAGAATGCAGATGAATGTTTTCTTGGGAACCAGTGAGATGTCCCTCAGTCTGTTCCATTGGCACGATTTTTGGACAATTTGGCCGTGATGTTCATTTTACAATGGGAGTTTGGGTGCTGTGGCTATTCAGCTGGTAGACAGAGATCTCATTTAAGAGCGCTGTGGGACGGTGGGTCTTTCCCATTCCAGTCTCACCACTACATGTGAGATGGGCTTGTTCACCTGCTTAAGCCCCCCTTGACCGCCTTGGGACTCTTGGAGCCAAGAATCACTTTCCTTGTTGGACTCTAAGGGACCCAGAATCCTGTCTCCCACCCTGTCAACCTTCGTGGGACCATAGCTAGATGGGGCATTTGCTGCGGCAGGGAGTAGAGTGGATGTGTCCCTGACCTCATAAAGCTTTCATCTAATGCAAAAAAAGGCATTAAATGATCATCTATAGGAAGAATACAATACAATATGTACATCCAAGGGAAAAGCAGGTACAAAGTCCACTCAACAGGAAGTCTGATAAAAATCTGGTGGCTCTTTGGCAAGTACACTCAAATGGAGACATGAAGGATGGGTAATAATTTTGAGGAGAAGAGGCAGGAGCAGAGTAACCAGAGCACATGGCAGCCTGTCCCCGAGTGGAGCTACTGATGGGACAATAGGAGATGGAGTTGGACACCATCTGCAAAGTGACTTTTGGAGCCTTGATCATTCTCAGGGCTGCTAACATTTACTGGCTAGCTGACCCATACCCAAAACTTCAGCAGGATATAATGGCTGACCTCAGAACTATAATGTTGAGTTGAGGTGAGGTTAACTAGTGTCAATGACTTAACCGTCCAAGGGAAATCAAGTAGTATGACACATTTGTGGTCCTTAAGGGCCCAGGAATGAATTTATTTATTTATTTATTTATTTATTTATTTATTTATTTATTTATTTATTTATTCATTCATTCATTCATTCATTCATTCATTCTTGAGACAGGGTTTCTCTGTGTAGCCCTGGCTCTCCTGGAACTCACTCTGTAGACCAGGCTGACCTCAAACTCAGAAATCTACCTGCCTCTGCTTCTGCCTCTGTGATGGGACTAAAGAGGTTCCTGACTAGGAACAGGTTGTCAGATAGATGTGTGAAGGGATTTTGGGAAAAGGTAGATACATACAGAAACAGGTGTGAAGTCAGAACCCTATGTTGTGTAGGAGACCCATGCCTCTGGTCATCAGAGACTCTTCAGGTAAGGTGAAGGAAAGGTCCCTGGGATCACAGAAGAGTGGGGCAGTCTTGTAATCACAGCCCTTGAAAACTACATAGCGTAGAATAGGAGCCTACAGCTGAAGGCTTCTTTAGGGTCTGAGAAAAGGGACCAAATCTCTAAAGTGTTCAGGAAGAAAGGTCATGGTTCTGATAAATGACTACCTGACAGGTTTGTCTGGGACAAAACACAGGATCTTGTAGGTGATGGGAGCTGGTAATGCTCTGCCCTGGCTACCTGTATCACCCTGAGGAGGAGAGTGAGCATCTTTTTCCTTCTTTGAGATCAATTTCCCTCAATCAGGAACCTAACCAGTGGAAAACTAAGGGCTGCTCCTGCTGCTGAACAGACCCTCAGGAATAGCCTCCCTAGTTTCTCCCTTGGCTAGCACTAGGAAATGGGAAGATTCATTTAGTGACTGCGTTAGCAACCATGTATTCCAGTAAAATGCAGCCCCTAGCAAATGACATAGTGCTAGTTTCTAAACCAAAACCTGGAGGAGGAAAATCTTATTAGAAAGATCCATTCCCAAAGACTGCTGTCCTTGTTGGTGGTGGAGGAGGAGTTTGAACCCGGGACTACAAAGCTAAGCATGTGTTCTCCCTCTGTGTGACACCTCCAGCTCCAGGAGTGTTTGCTCATTTGGATCGTCCCCTGTAGCCTCGGCTGTCCTGGAACTCACAGAGATCTGCCTGCCTCTGCCTCCTAAGTGCTGGGATTAAAGGCATGTGCCACCAGACCAGGTTAATTATACTTTTACAAACTACTGTCTGCCTTTGAGACAAAGTCTTGCTATGTATACCAGGTTGGTCTAGAATTCACTATATAGCTCAGGCACGCGCACGTGTGTGTGTGTGCGTGTGTGTGTGTGTGTGTGTGTGTGCATTTGTGTGTGTGCATGCCTGTGTGTTTGTGTGCATGCGTGTGTGTGTGCATGTGTGTGTGTGCATGTGTGTTTGTGTGCATGCCTGTGTGTGTGTGCATGTGTGTGCATGTGTGTTTGTGTGCATGCCTGTGTGTTTGTGTGCATGCGTGTGTGTGTGTGTGTGTGTGTGTGTGTGTGTGTGTGTGTGCATCAGAGACACCGTTCTGTGGTTACTTCCCTCCACCACAGGTCCTGGAGGTCACTTACATCATCAGCTTCCATGGCAAGTGCTTTTATTCTGCTGACCCTCCTTTAAGCTTTAAAGACACAAAACAAAACCTGGGACTGAGTATTAGTAACTGTCTTAAGAAACTTATGAAGAGGAAAAGAACTGTCAGAATCGAGGGCTTTCTCCAAACCCCAAAGGCATGGAGCACCCCAGTAAAGTACACCTGGTAAGAATAACACCTTCCTGAGGTGCTCAGAAAAAGGTGAAAATATAAAATACATCTCTTTTACATCCTATATATTTAAAAGTTTTATTTTAAAGACTAGTTTATTTGTCATTTTAGAGGTATTATTACTTAAGATGAAGCTGAAAATAACAAAAATAAATGCCAAGCAGAAACTATGTCAAAATCTAACAACTGAACTGTGAAAAAACTGCACTGCACTATGAATTTCCACTCAAAGATCTTTACTGTAAGAACTGTAGCAGATATACCAAAGTGCAGCTATATAATATACGAGGGACATCTTAAGTCTTTAAAAGAACCCTAGCAATCTGCTCAAAGGAATAAAAGGGGAGTATCTGATGTCTATGTTCCCCTTTGTTTTATGATGTATATTTTAAAAATCATCATGTAGCTTAGGAGGCAGAGGCAGGTTGATCTGAGTTGGTAGCTAGCTTGGTCTACAAAGTGAGTTCCAGGATAGCCAAGGCTCCATGGAGAAATCCTTGAAAAACAATAAATAAATAAAATCATGAAACTATTAAAAGGGTATTTACTGGAGGCCTGGGAAATAAGAGAACATAGACTTTTCTTTTTTGATTTTTCAAGACAGGGTTTCTCTGTGTAACAGCTCTGGCTGTTCTGGAACTCACTCTGTAGACCAGGCTGGTCTCCAACTCACAGAGATCCACCTGCCTCTGCCTCCTGACTGCTGTGATTAAAGGCAGGTACCACCACTGCCCAGCTGGCCTTTTCTTAAAAAATAAAATAAAATAAAAAATAAATTATTTTATGTGCATTGCAGTTTGGCCTGCATGTATATCTATTTGTATGAGGGTGCCAAATCACTTGGAACTGGATAACAGACAGTTGTGAGCCACCATGTGGGTGCTGGGAACTGAACTCAAGACCTCTGGCAGAGCAGCCAGAGCTTGTAACTGCTGAGCCATCTCTCCAACCCCCCACATTTTTTTTTTAAACACTTCAGGTTGTAATGATAATTTGCTAGATATTTTAATAGTATTTTAAATTTTAAAACAGCAGCCATTTACTCTTGTTGCCCGTCAATTTTCAGAAGCTAGCTAATGTATCTCAAGGTGAAAGTAGGAAAAGCCCAGCTGATGTCCTGCATAGCACTTTTTAACACAAAGCACACTGTTCTCATCTGTCCTTCACACCATGGTTGGAATTTAAGCAGGTGACATTTCACTCAGCCTTTGATGGGCAAGCCATTTAAATGATCATAAAAGTCTAACAGATCTGAAGTGGGTGGGCTGTGCATCTGACTGGGAATGTAGAGAACCTGAGTGGTGACAACCTGCTGAACACCTTGGAAGGTTCTTTAGCTCAGAGAGTCTGTAAGAGTCCAGCTCCCACAGGTTTCCAGGTGAAAGCCTGGAGAAGGCCCTCCTAGCTTTTACACTCCTTCCCTACACCTCCTCTATAACCCTACGGCTTTCAAAACACAGAGCCATTGATGTGGAACAGAGCGCAGGCTTTTATATGGTCTCTATGCAGCTCTAGTCAGGCTTGGCCCCAGAGAGAGAACATGAGCCATGGTGGACACATTCTGGTAGTAATCTTTAGAGTGATGCTGGGGGGGGGGCATTCTTGGTTTTCTGAGTTTCCCCTTTAAGCCCCCTTGTAGAGGTTGGGGCCATATCTGCATTTGAATCCACAGGTGCCTCATCTTGATGCATGAGCCTCCAAAAATGCAGGTACTGGACTAGACTCCATTCATCAGCCAATCCTTACAGGTTCTCTGTCAGTGAGAACTGTTAGCAGTGTTTATAGTGACAGGTCTACCAGCGCCAAAACCCAAGGACCTCTACTCTGGTACCTACTGCACCACCAAGGCCACAGTTACCATAATTATGGCTTTCATATCACATACCTGTTCGTGTTGCCAAAGATCCCTTTACAAAAACATTTTTCAAATTTGTTTGGAGGGGCATGGGAGTGTGCCACAGTGCACACACGGAGCTTAGAGTACGGTTTTCAGAAGTTAGTTCTCTCCTTCTACTGTGTGTGTCCCAGTAATTGAACTCAGCTTGTCAATCAGAGGCAAGTGCCTTTATCCATCGAGCTTTCTTTCTGTCTCCCCGGCCTGGTCAAAGGTACTTAACTCTATTTGTCATCAAAAGCTCCTGTAAGGACTGGAGAACATCTGGTGTGGAATTGGGTTGGATTTCAGAATGGCTTTAATGGTTTGAGAGAACATCAGCGTTGATAGTAAGAGTAGAGGCAGACACATGCTGGACTCTGTCCCCTCGAAACCCCACAGGTTTTAAACATAGTTGTCTCTTTAAGAAACTAAATTCAGGGACTAGAGAGATGCTTAGTGGTTAAGAGCACTGGCTGCTCTTCCAGCGGTCCTGGGTTCAACCCTCAGCAACCACATGGCAACTTACAATTGTCTATAACTGTAGTACCATGAGATCCAAGGCATTCTTCTGTTGTGCAAAGATGCAGACAAATCACCAATGCACATAAAATAAATAAATACAGAAATCTTAGAAGAGAAAGAAAAGAAACTATGTTCAGGAATGCTAGATATGTGACAGAGCATCGGCTGGATTTATAAGAATTTAGGAAGGTAGAGGAAATGCTTACCACATGGCCAGAAACAGAACAATGACAAAAGACCCAAATGGGGTAAACTCCAAGAATGTGGAAGGGGAACAGAGGGTGGATGAGTGGATAGTGCTCACATTTAACTTTGTAAAGAAGAAGCATAAACTTACTTAGTTCTCTTTCTATGCAGAAAACGAAAAAAATCTATGTCATCACCCGCAAGATTAACTTAGGACTTCACTGAAAGGTTTAGGAAGTCAGAGAAGTTACACTTCTGAAAGGTAACTTTGGAAGGCCTGAGGTTTGAAATATTGAAGCAAATGAAAAGGAGAGGTGAGATCATCGTGAACTGAGGCTCTAGGGGTGCTGGTAACCCCCTTTAATCCCAGCAGGAGGACCAGAATGCAGGGTCACCCTTGGCTAAGCTGTGAGTAACCAGCCACTCAACCAAACAATACTTCATGTCAAACATAAGCCACAATTTCTGATGGAGGTCCCGGACAGTAAATGCCACATTACCCCAATGTATAGCTAAGATCAATAATGCTAAGATCCCAGGCTTATGCTTTTCTAGAAATCAGATGTTAATGGGTTAATATGAACTAAAAAATAATTTAAGATTATAAGAACACTAATGCTTTTTTTTTTTTTTTTTAAGTACAACAGATGGGGAAATAGTCTTAATTTTTCTAAAAGAGTGCCTAGTCAATGTCATAGGTGCTCTTCACTGCAGGGCATGGTGGCACACGCCAGTAATCAGGGGCTCACTTTAATTTGAAGCCACCCTTCTTCATAGTGAGTTCTAGATCAGACAGAGGAACACAGAAAGGCTCCAACAATTTATTTTCAGCACAGTTAAAATTTTGTAAGAAGTTAGCTCAGTAGTTTTTCCTTCCTGTGTTTTAAGCACCTATTTCTGTCAGGCTACAGGGAGACACAGAGGCAGCAGGCAGAATTCTTTGTTCTCTGGTAACAAGACAGTTCCATGTTTTCTTCCGTCAAGTCTCACTAAAGTAAAGAAAACAAAGAATTCTAGAAATGTTTGATTTATATTTTTAATAAGTTGAAATGTCATTTGCTGGCTTTTAATGTAACCAAATATGTCGAAATTTCACCATAAGACATCAAAAGCCAAGGCTGGAGGGATGGTACATCAGCACCTTCGGTGCTCTTGAAAAGCAGTCTGGTTTCCAGCCTCCACACCAGGCAGCTCATGAGCACCTGTAACCCCAGCTGCAGTGTACCCAACACCTCTAACCTCCGGAAGGCACTGAGCTCACACCCACACCCACACACGCATAATGAAAAATACACCTTAAAAACACCAGCAGTTTAAAGAATTCCTCAGAAGTCTCTTCTGGAGTCAGCGGAAGGAGAAGGGACTAGAACAGTGAGGTGCAATGAAAGGAAAGGCAATGAGCAGAAGTGTCCAAGACCACACAGACGTGTCCAGGGTAAATGCTGGAGGAGCAAAACCGTCCCTTCCCGGCCCTGCAGCTTTGGGCTTCTCCAGCCTTACGCTGACCCTTTCCAATCTATCTTGGGAGTACAGAGTGGGGTTTAGAGTGAACTGAGCCAATCAAAAGCCCTTCCGGGGCAGGGTGGATGGAAAGGTCAGGACAGAATTGGGACGAAAGGGGCGGAGCCATGTGGGGTTTGATAGCAGGGAGGGTAAAGGCATGGAGTCTGTTTCTTCCTTTGTTGTTGGTTCTTGCTCAGTATCAGAAGACTCGTGTCTGTGCATAAATCTGAACTACTCCTATTCACATCTTGATCATAACGGGAATCCTTTAAAAATTCTATCTGGGGGCTGAGGAGGGAGATGGCTCAGTGGGTGAGGTCTTTCTGCAAAGTATGAGGAACTGAATCCAGATCCCTAGCACCCATGTAACAGCAGTATCCTCAGTGCTGGGGAGATGGAACTGGGGGGGGGGCTGAGAGGAGGGGAGACCCTGAGAGGAGGGGGAGACCCTGAGAGGAGGGGGAGACCCTGAGAGGAGGGGGAGACCCTGAGAGGACGGGGATAGCTAGTCTAGCAAAATGGCAAGCTCCAGGATCTGAGAGAGAATGCCTCTTAAAAAAATAAGGTAAAGAGTAAGGAAGGACGATGCCTGATGCTGGCCTCTGGCCTCTAGATCTGCACATGCTATCGTGCACACCAGTACAATACCCCCCACAGGCATACATCACACACACACAAGCACACATATCCAGTCTGTCGCTGGTGTGAGTTTTCACTGTTACCCAGAAGAAACCATATTTGTACTATTTTTATTTAAGAATGTGGTCACAGCTTTATAACCACCTTGGCCACGGGTGATTTTCAAACATTTTTTTTTGGGGGGGGGGTTCTAGGTCCGACTGGAAGATATTTTAAAAAGCTTTCAGGTGTAGGGGAAATAGAAATATAGAGTAAAGCTATTTTAAGTACCTTTAAAAATTGGTTTTGCTGGATCATGCTAAAGATAAAGCCAATAATTTAAAGACACAAGACAACCCATGAAAACCAAAACAAAAGACCTCCCATCTTTTAATGCTGGACTGGCCATTTGCTCTAATAACAAGGCTGGTTAAGAGCAGCATGAGAATTCCATTACAAGGCTTTAAATGTGTCATTTTCTTAATTGCAATTCTGTATATGAAATTTGTCATAAAGTCATCACCGACACTCAGATTCCCTAAGGGCTGGGTTTCTGGAGTCAGTATAATATAGCATATAGCTCTGAAAACTCTAAATGGACACAGAGGGAAAAAGCAGTGTGGGAGTCGCAGAAGTACGGTCCTGCCCAATCTTTCATTTTTACCCGGATTCAGCGGGCATTGGTCCGAGTGTTGTAGAGGGAAAGCTGCGGGTGGTGGGACAGGGGCGTGGGCGGGAATGGGGACACACTGTCATCTATTAGTGGTCCAGTTCTTTCAATTGACAAAGACAACAAGCAAAGGTTTAGATGGTTTATTTGATCTATGTGGCTTTCTAGCACTGGAACAAGTAGAAACAATATTTTTGGATGGAGAGATTTCTCCCGAGTTCTCTCAGGGAGCCTTCGAGAAAGCCATCTGGATGGAACAGTGTTTCTTTTGAAAAGCTCTGCATTTGGAAGTACAAAGCAAAGGTGTGGAGCTGTCATACCTACAAAAATCACTTGCTGCCTATAGTTGGAAAGGGATGATTTAGTACAGCTGGCAATTTGGGGGATGAAACAGACAAGTTCTCCTCTCTGCTTTAATACGAGATTTCTTGTCATTGATATCCCCGCGTAGGAAGTGTTTATGAACGTCAGCTCATTAGTCTCTACTGTGGTGGCTTCATGAGAGAAACAGGGATGTCCCAGTTACCTGTGATATTTATAATCCTTGTCACTCCTGACTTTACCTTTGACCTTTATAATTGTTAATGGGACCTAGGTCTTGAATGAAAGTCCCCTCCCTTGGTGCTTAGTCAGCTTGTGACACTGTAATGAATGAAAAATGCTAAAATTGTTCAAACAAAATCCTTTCAAACCGACACGATGCTCTCAGGACAATGATGGGATTAAAGAGGGATTGCCTGGAAAACCGAGTCAACTTAGGTTTGCAGCCAGATACTGCAAGACTATGTCTATTCTAACGAAGGAGCTCAAAACACATCTTAAATCTAGGCAGATATGTGCTAACCCTTCACACTTTTCACACTGGGAAATGGTAACTTATGTTAAGATTTCCTTTCATGGTACTTGCTCCGGCAGTATATATACTAAAATTGTAAAGATACAGAGAAGATCAGCACGGCTTTTACGCAAGGATGACATGCAAATTCCTGAAGCATTCCATATTTTTACAGGTTGAAGAAAAAGCTTCCTTTGATTAGTGATCATTTTTACAAAGTAATGAGCTATTTCCTCAAGTTGCCACTTTTGTCTAATAAACAAGATGGAAGATTCAGAGGCAACATCATAATACAGATGTGAAAAATACGCCAGGCCAAAATGTACTTTTATAGATTGTATTAGTACATACGTTACAGGTACTTAACTCTGCGTAATTATCAGTTTCTGCTAATCCCAACAATAACTAATGACTTGAGAAGCTTCCATGTTTCTATCCAGTTTTCACATTATATAAAATTCTTATCAGGTTAAAAAAAATAAACAAGAAAGCCGTGTGTTTTCATAAAGCCAACACTAAGTCCATTTCTAAATGGAGAATTTCCAGATAGTCTAAAAATTACCAGTATTAAAAAGTGACTGACTTCATATGCACAATAAAAATGCTTATATATAATAAGCAAATAAATTTAAAGAAAATACTTTATACATTTAAAGCAAATCATGTGAAAATGATTTATCTCAGCTTAAATATTTTACCAAGTAATTTGAAGCTAGAAGAACTAATGATGTGTACCTTGTCTCTCAGAACACATTTTTTCTGAAAGGAAAAGAAATCTGTTCTAGTTAATAATGTGGGTGAACCCTTTGCAACAATGTCAGTTAGATTAAAAGTATTTTACTTCCTGGGAATTAAAACAGTAATAGAGCTTATGCTGAATAAGCTTTTTCTAACGGATTTTAATAAGAGAGATCAACCTAAGTTTCCACATCACATTTCAGCCCTATTGCTTCTGTTCATGTTAACAGGGGAGTTCTGTCACATAAAATGGCTCACTCAACATACCTGTCCAACATGAGGGTTAAGTATCATTTTTCTGAGGTAAATTGTTTCCTCTATGTTTTCATACTAAGCATATTAGACTTAATTTCCATGGAACTTCTAACAGAAAAGAACCCCAAGTGATCAAAGTCTGAGACCCAAAAACTCACCTGCCCAGAACACAGCCTCCTGTGACTGTTGCCATTTAGAGACGGGAAGAAAAAGTAGAACTTTACCTATTCTCTAAAGTTTATCACTTCAGAAAACACGAATGGCCTAGTAGTAACTGCCAACTTCAGCTATGCTTCGGTCTCCAAGCAGAAAGGCTGTGATTGAAGCCAGGGCTGGGAGAAGGCTACCTCGCATTGCCTTTTTGGACCATTTCTACTTAAAGAAATTAATTAAATAAAATTTTCACCAGAGGAGAGGAACAGGGCCTCGGGGAAATTCACGAACACCTCACCAGGATGCAAGCCATCCATTTCCCATCCGTGGGAGTCATCTGTGCTTTGGATAAAATGTCCACATCTGAACTAAAACAGATTAGATGTTTGTTGGAGGTGATACTTCCTACAACTGAGCACTTATTTATATAAGATATCTGCCAAAAGAACCCACAGTATTTAAGCCGCAAGAACCCGTCAAGATCCAGAGGCACCTACCTGCAGTCCAGTGTTTGAGGCCAGCCAGTTTATAGGCAGTGAAAGAATCACTGGATAAAGTAACCATATGTCCCTACTGGAGGCTCCATTACTTGAGTCATTTAAACCTCACTGGACAAAAAGCACCAGGGCCATTTGCTGTAGGAGACAAACCTCCACAAAGTGGACAGAGTAGAAATGACCTAATAGGCAATGCCCTCTGCTCCAATTTCTATGCTTCTGTGTTAAGAAAAGCTGTCTTGCCATACTGTTGTGAAAGCTTATGCCCCAATTATACCCCAACAAGTGGGCCACTTCTTATTTGGAAAATGAAAAGGAAGGAAGCCCAGAACTTAACATTTACATCGCCATTATCAAAGTCATGGGCAATCTTCCATAAGGAATAATATTCTCAAGATATAATGGAAAAGAGAGATTGTAGTCTTCGTTCAGAAATTTAATGGCAGGAAAGGAATGTTTCTGGTCTGACCTCTGTTTGGGAGCTGGTGAAATGGAAGATAACCTTTCCCTGCTTACAAGGCCAGGTATCTGTCTTCAGTACGGCACAGGGGAAACAGTATGCTTGGTTCATTGAGGCAGAGCCTGCCCACAGTGGACCTGTCTGCCATCCTACACATACTGCCTCTGTTTCCTGTTCCAATAGGTGGTTATGCCTTACATTGTCAGCTGGCATAAGGCAGAATTGAGGGAAAGGTACACTGTCTGTGTGTTTGTGTGTGTGTGTTTGTGTGTGTTTGTGTGTGTGTGTGCAGGTGTGTAGGCAGATTGGATGGAGCTGTTTGCATGTGTCAATAAAAGAGTGCGCAACTTTTCTTTCTATGTGAACATGTTTGTTTACAGGCAAGCTTCGTTTTGGATTGAAATATATAAACAGAAATAAAATACAATGTCAACTTAAAATGATTTTTTTCTGTGAAATGCAGAATATTTTTGATGACCACCATTGATGTGAAATTTTAAAAAATGCTATTTATTCCTATGTGGATCTTCTGGCTTTTTATATTAAAGTGTGAATCTGTACAAATGACAGTGTGTGTATGTGTGTCTGTGTGTGTGTGCCTGCTCATGGTTGAAGGTAGACATCTATAGGGAACGATCTGCTTAATATTGTTACCCACTTGTACGAGTCTTGAGATTTTCAAGTGTCCTTGGTACCAGGGAATGTGCAAAGGACACATGACGCTCTCAGGTTTACCACTGAAAGGCAGCTTTTCCTTCTTCTCTGCTGTCTTTTTATTTATTATTTATTTTCACAAGGATGAGCATTTAACACTGAGGACTTTAATAATCTTTCAGCATTACTGAATTCCTCAGTAATTCTGTACAGAAGGCAGGACAACTGCATTCCTTACGGAAGGCCTGGGCTGAGGTGAGAGATTATCTCTGGGAGAGATTTATAAATGCAACTTTGCCCCATCCCTCTGAAAAAGAGGCAAACGGTATTACTGCAAATAACCTTTAAGATAATTAACTGACAATGCTACAGCCAGCGTAAAATCCTCCTTCAGGCGACACCTAATTTAAGTGTTACTGGCACAAAGTGGAGACAGATTGTGCATTACCACCGCAATATTTACATAGCAGAAACCCACAGAGCGGGGAACGACGGGCTCAATGAAGCACTAAATTACAACAACCGTACTCGGTGTTAATTTGCCTTCCATTCTTTCCAAATCTCGGGTCCAGAAACTGGTACAAATCCATCTACAACCTCCCACTCCTAAATGACTAAACCCGAGATGTTAGTACTTTTTTTTCCTAACCTCCCCCCCCCCAAATTAAAATAACTTGAAATTTATTTCTTCTCTCTACAAGAACCATGTGGTCAAACTGTGTTTACTTCCTTACGCTCTCAGCTTCATCTGAAATTATTTTCATACAGGCGCTGCTCCGAGGACTACGGAGGAGGAGCCAACAAGACTTCAGCTTACAGAAGAGAGAAAACTATTAGAGAGATATTTAGGGCAAAGGATGGGATCTACCTGCAGGGATTTTCTCAGTGACAAATCTTACTTCCATCTCACATTTTCCCTTTCTTTTGCTAAATGCAATGAGTTTTCTTTAAGCATCCTTGCCGGTACCATTTCGACTCCAGCCTCACTAAGGCACTGATAAGCATTTACCTTTCCCAGTTGCTGGTGCTCTTTGAAGGCAGCGATCAGTTCTTCAGCCCACTGAATTTTTTCCGGGGTCGGAGTAAACTGTTCTTGTACCACAGCAATCTGGTTGGGGTGGATCACCTGTTTACCTGCAGGGAAAGTAAAGGTACTGGAGGCTCTGGGACAGACACCACACACAAGCCAAGCGCGCCCAGCTTGAGACATCTCTGGATGAACTAAACAGTGCAAAACAAAAACCACAATTACACAGGCTTTTCCAGAAAACCACATTAGAACAAATAAAAGTACGGGAATAACAGAAGTCTAGTTTTCTAGAAATGTCACTTCAGAGTAGAAAAGCTCTCATTTTTAGTTATAGGTGGCTGGATGAGGCACACTGTTGAATAACTACTTTGTCTGGGATTTTAACTGGAGAATTTGTAAATTATCCATTATTTTGAGTTAAAGGTAGAATGTAATCACATTTTAATTCTGTCAAATTTTATAAACTGTCTTCTGCTTTTTGGGGAAGATTGTGTTGCTTCCTAAAGTTCTTATACCAACAACATGTCAGTTGTTAAAGCTCGGCACAGATGTTATGACCATATTAATACCAAACACTACCTTATGAGAACATATTTAATTTATTTTTGAGCATGTAATTTTTAACATGTGTATTTCAATGAAGATATGTCTAGAGTTGCAAAATAAAAGGCAGATTTGAATACTGTAGCATCTACATTATTTTAAATTTTTTAAATAAAAAGATTACAGAAAATTTATCTATTCAAAAATATTTTCAGACCTTTCCTTTTTTTTTTAAATATGAGAGTTGGAATATCTTCAAATTGCAAGAATCGTATCTATGTAGAACTACCTTCAAAAAAATCTTTGATTATTTTTGAAGTTTAAGGATTTTAAATAAAAGTATCATTTACACACAGGCCTCAACGAATTTTATACAATTATAACACTGTTAATTAAAAAAAAAAACACTCAATTTAACAATCTGGGAAGTATGTATTTAATCAGGTCATTAATAAAATGTAATAATAATTTAGTGTCACAGTGATGAGATTATATTGTATTACATGATAAAGTTATGAACTTGAATTGCCTTTTAAAAATTGATGTACATTTAATGGCTGCTAACTATATTTGTTGCTATATTAATTTTGCTTTGCCACTGAAACTATGTAACCACTACAAATTGCAGCCCCGATGTTTTATAAAATACCAGTTTCTGTTATTATCATTATTTTGTTGAATAAAGAAACAATGTTTGCAAAAATAGTACAAGGGGGAATTTGGGGATTTTTTTGGGGGGTAGTGTTTCAAGAAAAGAACTTTAGGTGATTAGACAATATTTTTTAAACCCTGGCATAGTTAAAACAGTTGATGTTATCATTTCATCCCTACCTGTCAGTGTAGTTGGAAGATGTTAGGAATCTATATAAATAAAGGCGCTTCAAACTATCTGAAGACTAATTTTGAGGGACAAATAATAGGAGCTAAAATGTGAACTCTTTTCAAATAGTAGGTATTGATTCCACAGTTAATTAATTTAATAGTTGTAATAATATTATTTAAAAAGCTTGTTGGCTCCCAGTAGTCATTTTCCAATTGTTAGCCCTGGATTTTATAATTTATGTACATAATTTACACTGCTGTACAAAAAGGCAGATTTCACAGAAACTTTTGGTGCAGGCACTATAATGTGAGGAGCAAACATAACTAGCTAGCTAGACTCTTGAGAAATCTCCCAACAGCTATGAAGTACCTATGGTTTTAGTAAGAGGCTACTGTTAAGATATATGTTGGGTTTTTAAATCTCTGTACACTCTCTCATGCCAAGGACTCGTTTGTCACTGAATACATCCCAATGACTGTATAACAGGCTTTACTGCCGTGTGGGAACGAAGCAAATATTTTATCCAGAAGGCTTGTTATTGACAAGTTACCAAGAGGGTGCAAAATTGGACGGCATTAAAATTTATGACCGTGAGATCCTTTTTAGAGGACCACTTGATATATCTTGCTTTAAATCAATACCTGTCAAGTCTTTTAGGTGACTGTATGATGGTGTTGTTTCTGTCTTCTACAAAAGACTGCAAAGGAAGAAGGAAGAAAGAAAGGAAGGAAGGAAGGAAGGAAGGAAGGAAGGAAGGAAGGAAGGAAGGAAGGAAGGAAACCTATAATTGCTTTTCATATTTATAATCTTGCCTTGCACATGTAGTACCGTAGTAACTATAATGGCTACAGGAGTGAGAAAATCTTTCTCCTGAGCTTTAGTTTCAGTGTCTTTCTATTATTTAAAAAGAAATCTTAAAGTTAGTGGCAGTGTATGCAGCCAATAGATTGATGTTCGATTGGCTGATGTGAGTACAGACAAAAAGCAAGCCAGAGCCCACTCTTTGGTGTGATGATAAGTTTTTTGGAGGAAGGAGATGGGAGAAATAATATAATTTTTATTATATTCTCATAAAATAAAAGCAAATATGTATATTTACACATTTAAGATTTTTTGTTTTGAAGTACAGACAACCTACTCTTTATCAGTGTTACAAGTAACACATCACTTCCATCGACTCTTCAAGTCCTTGACCCACCTGCTTCAGACAAGTATTGTACAGCTGATAACAATATTTTGTCTCCTCTCCCTCCCCTTAATCTTCTGGTTCTTCTTTCTTTTTCTTATACAAGGCTTAAGGTATCACAATTAAATTTCAAAAACTAGTACCCTAAGATAACGAACAGCATAAAATATTCAACGAGAGCATGAGTTTTAAAAACACTACACTTAGTCTCTTCTGGCTACCTTTTATTCGAATGAGGAAATTTAGCTGTGGTAACAAAGACCCTTTCTCTCAAAATGAGTGAGTATGTATGGCGTGTGGCCCCCAGCTTACAGCTTCTGTCACTTGGATGCACAATGGGCACTGTGCCCTCGGTACCTCTCCGCACCCTGGCCTCCATCTTCCTGTGATTTAATGCTCCCCATTGGGCAGAAACAATAGTACCAGGACCATAAGTTCTTCGTGCTGAGTTGGGCACAGTCTAGACATTTAAACCGGATTTGAAATAGCTTGTCTTTTGAGATTGAATT
This sequence comes from Phyllotis vaccarum, assembly GCA_033318265.1. Taxonomy (NCBI): domain Eukaryota; kingdom Metazoa; phylum Chordata; class Mammalia; order Rodentia; family Cricetidae; genus Phyllotis; species Phyllotis vaccarum. The sequence goes on from JARWLC010000005.1 coordinate 2,248,203, forward strand.
GAGGACCAATTTAATTCAGTTCTGTATCTTGAGAAACCTTTGAGCCCCAGAGGAAGCTGGAAAAACATCAACCCAAGAACATGAAGGGCTGGGGGCTGGGGCCAGGGCCTCTTTCCTACTGAATTAGTTTCCACTTCAGACCAACATCTGGCTGCCTGGCAGCCAGTGCCACATGTTATAGGCCAACAACATCAGGGTCCATTAGATAGATTTCATGAAGCATTCCCCCATCTTTCCCATTTGGGCAATATCCTGACTGGCCAGGAAGGAAGGAGGCAAGGACAAGCATGCCCATGTACTGATTAGCAGGGGCCTCCTTTCTGTTTCAACCCCTATTTAATATAAGGAGAAATTAGTAATAGTTTAGATCATCGGACATGTCTAGGCCTGTTTTTAGGTTAAAAACCTAGATATTCAGGTTTATTTTAGTGCTCTGCAATATACAAAAACAGACATTGGGGTACTTTATTCTAAGGTAACTGTACTATTGCTTAAGTCTTTCTATTTTGTTTGAAAATAAGTCATCCTTGACTAACATACCTTTTTCATTACAAAGTACTTTATGAGACTTTCAGTTAAATCCTAACTGGTATAGTATCAAAGTATTTTTAAAAAGGGATAACATCGTTCCTCCTTCACTACTTCCTTCCTCCCTCCCTCCCCCTCTTTGCTGCGTATATTAATAGCTGTCTATCGATGTTAGCACTTTCTCTAGAAGGATAAATAAACAAGAGAGAGAAGACTCGTGTGCGCATGCACAACTGCACAGGATTATTTATGTATGATATTCCATTAAGTTATTCAAAGACAGAGTTCTACTGCAAAACATGATTTCAGTTGTTCCTTGGACATATGGGGGCAGGAGTGAGGAGCATATAGATGACTGTCAGCTGCCTGCCTATACCCCATACGGCCTGTAAGGAACTCACAGACTCAGTACCAGACAGTACCCATAGGCGTCGGCAGGTACACAGTCACTTATTGGAGACACAGGAGTGAGTACAGCCTGAAGTATAAGGCCAAATAATTTTTAAAAATAGTTATGAGTAAAAATTAAATCACTGGCAATATCATCAATTAAAAAATTAATGCTTTACCTATTTTAGGAACATTTTCTTATATTTTATCAATCTAAAGTCTGACAGTTATTTACTCTGAATCCCTCCCATGGTAGCCTCATTCCTTGCCTCAAAGTATACTGAAATACTTAATAGGACAGAAAAAAGTAACAAATGTAAAGAAAAAATAATCAAACAAGTGTTCTACTTTGTAGTTTGCAGAGACAAAAAGAGAGAAAGAAGAGAGGGAGATAGAGAGAGAACCACCCACCAACCCAGGTAACAATCATGTGCCTTCTGCTCTATGCAGCCCGTCTAGTGTTACAGGTCATCTCTTTTTCTGGGATGCCTGCTAATACACACACTTTTTAAGACAGCACCAGGAATCATACCAGTAAAGCCCATAGCGGCAGCTTCTCTTGACTGTTTGAGAAGTCCATCTTCATCCCGGAAGTCAATGTATACAAGATCTATGGCTTGTAGGCCAAAGGCCTTCGCTATGACAACAATCTTCTGTCTGGCATAGAGGATGTCTTGAGTGTCCTTATTGCTTGTGGCACCTGGACGTGGGATATGCATAGAAACGTGAGACTTTTGGAAACCAAACGCAGACACATGCTATGCAAACAGGTTATAAAGACATATATGTCTCCTTGGGATCTGCATCCCAGAAAGGCAATTATTCAGACATACAGGAAGACAAGTTTATGGGAAAGAAATGTTGAATGGTATATGTGTCCAATGTGCATCAGGGAAAGGCCTTCGTTCCAGGAGGAGGAAGTGGGGTCACAGTGGTCTGATTTCCCCCTTTGTGTCATCACTTGGTGAGTGTCAATCCAAAGACTGCTCTACAGCAAGTGTCCAGGACGCTATGTGTGGGGAAACGGTTCACTTCTTAGGAATGGTATGTGCTGTTTTGTCACATCTGACCTCAAAGACATCCTGAGCCCGCCTCCCAGGGTTTGGCTGGAGCAACTGAGAAATGAGAAAGACCCTTATTTTGGGAGAGGCAGAAAGTACCTATATTAACTATGTGCCTTCTGTAGTACACTTAGCTGTGGGACACATGAATGTCTCCTGAGAAGACTTGTATCAAAATAAAATTTTCTTTGTCACCTGTCGGGAGGGAGTGTGTCACTGCTTAAATTTAGGCTACAATTAGTAGAAAAAGTGTCCCCAGATACCTGGGATGTGGGTCTGAAAATACTTTCTGTAACCTTCACTTTCAGTCTCCAACTGAAACACCCAGAAAAGAGTGCAATGTTCAACGGATGAAGCACATCAGTGATATAGGAATGATTTATTTTATTTCACAGCATACAGAAAGACATCCCACATCACATCAGTAGGTGTCAGCAGGGCCAGTAAATACTTAACGATAAATGTTCTTGAAATGTATGCTAAAGTAAATTTACAATCTATCTTAAAAAATATTTACCTACTACATTTAATGTAGAAAACGGTTGTACTGAAGCTAACGTGATAGATGGCACTTTAACTTGAACTGATGTGAAGACAAAATATTTAAGGCAGCATCGGGCTGTTTATGTAATATGTTAGTAGAAAAAAGTAGACCCCATATGTTCTTAAGCATGCCTGAGGCTGCAAGAAGCTTTTATTAGTTATTTTATAAATGAGCAGAAGTTATAATGCAGGAAATAGAGCCTGAAATTACCAGGAAGTGGTGGTCAGTTAGTTGTCATGAAAAGCCATAGTCAGGGCTGAAAAATATGTATTGTTATGTAAATGTCCCTTTGTGGGGGGGGGAGTAAAAATCACACTACACACACACACACACACACACACACACACACACACACACACACACACACACACGAGAGTCGGGGGTTGAGAGAGAGAGAGATCTTTGACACCTATGCTGGCTCGAAAATCTTCTCCTCCAAAAACGACTGCATCTAGGAAAAGACCCACTTGAGGCCCAATCTTCAGGGTTTCTTCACACACTGCCTGGAAGAGAGCAGAACAGAGTCTCGGAGGCTGGGAGCCAGGGCATCAGTAATAGAGAAGATCTGGATGCTGACACGCTTTGGCTGAAATGAACAGCCCTTCCCCAGAGCATTTAATGTCCCTCATCCACATTTGCTTTGCCTGGTGTTCACATCAGTATAGTTATCACTATTTATTATAGAGCTAGGGTGTTCAAATTAGAGGCCACCCAACTTTTTTAGCTTCTTTTTACAAGTACTTTATGCTACTCCAGAATTTGTTTTTGCTTTAAGGGATTCTTAAATAATAAACATAAGCCACAGGAGAAAAGGAAAGAATTTTTGAAATCAAACTAATTGGATTATTTGTATTAGGACCAAGTAAAAATGGCTTCAGGCTTAAAGTCAGGCAAGTGCAAAACCTACAACTTTGGAGAGTAAATAAAAAATGGTATGAGTCACCCAGGGCGTGTGAACAGAGCAACTCTGACATGTCCACATGAAAATAAAGATGACCCACGTTTGCTGGAGACGTAACTGTGAGTCTAACATTTGTGTGGATAGGAACGGGATGAAGGACGTGGTGGGGATACTGTTGGTCCATTTCAGGCATTATGGGAACCCCTAAATACATTACTGAATAGAATGCAAAAAATGGTGGTTTAAAATTAAATCCCTGTGTGTATCTGATTCTAGCTCAGGGATATGCTTCTGATTATGTTCCAGGGGTGCTGGGCAGGCTGTAGCACTTTGTGGTTATTTGTATAAAGGAGTAAGTCATGAGGCAGGCCTGAAGCAGCCCCCCCAAAATTTGCACTCGGCCCTCCTGCGCAGCCTTCCAGCTCTATAAAGCTCCCCTGAGCATTTGCCTGTATGTAGGGTCTTCATTGCAGGTCACCTAACTTTTTTTAGTGATTTTTTTTCCCGCCCTGCCCTCTGGAGTGGAAGAAAATAAAATGAAACACAGAAATACCACGAACTAGAAGGTCTAAGAAGAGGGTAGGGGTGCTAGGCAGTCACTCAGAGGTCAGGTGGGATGGGAGACAGTCTGGGAAATGTATAAAGGCCAACGATCAAGGGGACAAAGGAGCTATGAGTCTGGTGAGGCAGATAGTTTAATGCAGCCACACAGCCACACAGTGCTGAGAACTGACTCAGCTAATCTTTTTAAACGTGTGTTAGAAAACACTTTATATTGGAAACATGACAAACTGAAACGAGATTATAAATTATTTATATATGGGAACTATCAACAATAATCATATCTGCTAAGGTAATAGTACCAGAGAAGCCAGGGCAGTTGAGGATGGAAAAACAATTCAAATTTAATTCATAAAGGAGACAGAATAAAATTTCCATGTACATCCAGTCTATACATCTACTAACTAAAAGCATATATTTATTCTGTGATTTCATATTTATGCGTACTCCAAGAACGCATGTTTTGTTAAGATATTTGAGACTGAGAAGGCTTCTTTTTAAAAGAGTTTTTTTGTCTTCCAAGATACTGATAATCCAAGATAATGTTTTTGGAGTAGAAATGATAATTAATAGTTTAAATACCTTACTTTGTTTCTAAATCTTTTTTAAAATTTTTTTAAAAGTAGATGTTCAATTAAAAAAAAACCCAGAAGTTCTCTTAGGTAAGGAAAATAAAATGCTAGCTTACATACCCACATGATGGCTTTCTTACCTTAAAATTGAGCAAACCCATTGCAGTTTCCACAAAAGGGATTAAATTCATTGGTTGTTCAAGTTTTCGGCCTTTTAAGTGGTATGAAAATTTGTCTGAAAACTAAAATCAGAAGTGTCATAGGTGATTACCACAAAAACAGAAGTTCAGCCCCTGAAATGCAGGCACGGAACAGGGCTGAAGTCTTTGACCTGAGGAAGTAATACCCCAGCCTCCTTCATCCACACAAAGGAATGGGGAGGGGAAGAAAGAAAAAGCAAAGCAAACTAAAGGTAACAAAGTTCCCCCCAAAACACAGAGTGAAATTTCAAACATCACAATTTGTTTTCCTCCGAAGGAAATAATAGAGGCCTCGGAGTCAGAGGGCATGGGAGATTCCCAGGTTTAAATGCTTCCCTGGAAAACATATTTACTCAGGACCTCTCACCCTGTCCTCTCCGCCAAATGCAAATGGCAGGCGCTCAGAACAAAGCATAGCTCTCTACCTGCCCCTGTTTTTGTTTCGAACCCAACACCACACATGTGCAACTGTTTGACTGCCTTCTACATATGTAGAATCTATATTATTCGTTAGAGTGCCATTACCCTTTGTCCGGTGGGTTTTCTTCATATATTTTTTTTAAGCTTACCTAGGAAGACCTTAAAAAGGAAGTTTAATTCTTTGAAGACCAAAGCTTGCCAATTTTTTCCATGAGACCAGTTCACAGCTAGCTCTGTGCTGCCAGTGGGGTAGCCCAAATTCCAAAATCTATCATCTGGAAACATACAAAAGCTCTCGCAGATCCCCCACACCCCCGTTTCAAAAAAGGGGGGGAGACCCACAATCTAAATTGTAAATCTATTATGTCTATCTAGATCTAATAAGATGTGGGAAGATTTTTTAAAAAAAAAAAAAAAAAAGAGAAGAAACAGGTACAATAAAGATATTTTTGTAAATAAAGTTGAAAACATATATATCCATTTAAATTTAAGGAATATTCAGCCATTAATGGATATCAAAGGAAAAGGGAATTTTAATCATCTCTCCATTCAGTCTCAGTTGGGTAAATCATATCTAAGAGATTTGCATAAATATAAACCATCAAAGACTTTTCATCTTCAAAGGGGGTTTCAAGACCCTATAAGCTTTGTACTGTAATCATCACAGGTCACCACCCTGCAGGAATAAGGCTGCTATGGCAACATAAAAAACTAATGCTTAAGGCTTAGCATAATATTCTCACTAATAGAAAGGCAACTCATTTTAAAAGCTGGCAGCCTATTTACCAGAGGCAGGATTAAAGGTGTTATTTCCCCTTTACCTGCCCCCTCCTTGCCTGTGTGCCCCCCCCTAAAAAAAAAACCTAATCACTGGGATCTTTAAAAAGCTTCTGAGCGATTTGCAGTAACTTTACAATTAGGCTAAAATAAATCACAGCTTTCAGTAATGAAGAATGATTCCCGTTGCTCGATGCCCACCCCCCCATCACCTCCTCGGTAACTTTCAAGGAAGGAATAACCCACCCCAACAGCCAGGGGGAGGAGGAGGCTGAAGGGTTGGGGCAGCCTGTACGGTACTAGATGCTGGGAAAAATAAAACATAATTTATGTCACAATTAAACTTGAGAACAGTAGTGAAATATTGGTGGTTTGAGTGTTGAATACATGGCTATGGATTTTCTCATTAAAGAAAGAAAAAACAGAAGAAAACAAGAAAGAAAGAAAGAAAATTCCCAAGGCTGCTTTACCATTCTCTGTGACAGTCATTATAACTACAAAAATCGTAAAGTTTACAACTAGGTAAATCTTTTACAAGATATCCCCTGTTCTTAATGAACAAAACCTCTAATGCTTTTTGCTTTATAGCCAATAGGGGCATTTAAAAATTAAATATGCTAGTCCCTCCCCCTCCCCATCCCCTTCTTTCTTAAAAAATTGCATTAAGTACTAACACAAAAGGCAACTACTGGAGAAGTTTCAATTAATTTTTTCAAAAGGAGACGATTAAATGTTTCCGGCTTGGTAAAGTGTTCATTTCATCGAGGTGGAGGGGACTGGGGAGGGGGGCGTGAGGAAAAGAAGGGGGGAAATTACAAAGAGATTGGGGAGGGGATGAAGTAGCAGGGCTCAGCAATTCTTTCAGTTCCAGTGAACACCCAATAGCGTGTTGGAAGAATGCACACTGTTGGGATTTGTGGGAGAATTGTCCCACGACAAAAGAGGCAGAGTTACGCTTGTTACAGCCCAATAAGCCGTGCCAGTCAGACAAGAGCCCACACTAACGACAAAAGGCGAGCAGGCGATTCTCACACAAAAGAAAACAAGCAAGCCCGTCTTTCAGTTGTGCATCAGGCTTGGGGTTTTACGCTCCGCATACATACAAACGAAGAGCAAAATAAACAGCCCCAAAGACTTCTGCTAACTACAAGTCCTACTTGAGTTTCAGACCGGCCCTCACATCCAAGGGTTTGAAACAGCGACAGGAAGCTGTAGCCAAGGTTCGGGAGATCACCCCCATCTTAAGTGAATGGGGTGCTGGTGTTAATAGGCATTAACGGCCAAACCAACGGGAAGAAGGACTTCAGAGTCTTCCATTGGCTTAATACTTATCTGAATGGGGTCGGAGCTCTCAGGACATGAATACATTCTACACCCCTAAGTAGCTAACCTTGGCAAGATCTCTGGTTTACTAAGTAAACACAAGCCCTGGATGACAAGTCTTTGGGACTCCAATGCAGAGCTGTCAACACGGATGCCATAGCATCCACATGAATAATAGTTTCCAATCTTCTAGTAGCTAACAGTCAAAGAATAAAGTGGAGAAGACAGATTGACTTTTCATATCTTATGTTCAATTAATGGATCCCAAATATTATCACTGCAATATGGAGTCAACATAAAAATTGAGATATTTTCCATCTTTTTTTCTCTACATCAACTTTCTAAACTCAGGCATGTATACAATTTACTCACTATAAAGCACACCTCAATTTGCACAGGCCGCATTTCAAATGCTCCGTAGCCACATGTGACAGGTGACCCATATATTGGCAATAAAGATCCAGCATATTCAAATGGATTAAAAAGTGAGCACTTGGGGCTGGAGAGATGGCTTAGTGCTTAAGACCACTGATTGTTCCTCCAGAGGATCAAGGTTCAATTCCCAGCACCCACATGGCAGCTCACAACTGTCTGCAACTTCAGGGGGTCCGACACCTTCATACAGACATGCAGGCAGAACACCAATGATAATAAAATAAATATAAATACATTATTCATTTTTTAAAAAGTGATCAGTTTTATCGGGTATGACAGCTACTCAGGGTATTGCTATGGCTAGACCCACAGCCTTCAAGATAATATGAGAGGTGGCTTTGAATGCCCCTACCATCCATTCAGCCTAGTTACTCCCAAAGGTTCTGCTCCAAGGAGCATAATAAAATGGCATTTATTCAAGGGACTTGCAGAATAATAGTAACTCCCCATCCAATATCCCTTCACCAAATCTCACAATTAAAACAATCGTAGCATAATTGGGCCCATTTCAAAGTTTTCTTAAGTAATTTGACATGCCAACCACTTTACATTTCAGGCTTTTATTGGCTGAAAAGTCTGTCATGAAATGCAAACACACCTGACAGCAATTTAAAAAAGGGCGCACCAGAGAGCTGTTCAGGAAATAATATCTGAGCTAATTAAAACCACGAGTTAAAAGCTTCCTGTTTCTTCCTCCAGTTGCCCTAAGGAGTGACCCTTCCTTTTCTGCTTTGGGCTCTTTGCTTCATTATGCAGTTAAGAGTTCCTCACCGACTACAGGCTCCAGCAGAGCCTCAGCCAGCCATCTATATCATGGCTCTTCCAAATACAAGCCCTGGCTTCCTGGTGGCAGGGTGGATGCTCAGACAAGTTAGTGTCCAGGGACTCATCTGTGAGGGCTACTATGGCAGCCGCTCTGACCACAGATCCACCTGGAAAGCAAAAGCAGTGTTTCCAAAGGAGAGCTCTTCTGGGAAATACGTTGGGGGAAAGCTGGGATTCTTGGGGAAGGAAATGATGGATTGTATCACTCCTTTTAACAAGTCCTTCTCTCCTTCTGAGTCAGGATCTCATGTAGCCCAGGCTGGCCTCAAATTTGCTCGGTACTTGAGGATAACCTTGATCTTCCTGTCTCTACCTCCTGAGTGCTAGAGTTATACGCATGTGTCACCACACCCAACTTTGTGTGATGCTGGGGTATCAAACCAGGGCCTTGTACATGCTAGGCAAGCACTCTACCAGTTGAGATACATCCAGCCTCATGTTCCCCCTCTTTTCCTGTCTCTCTTTTCTCATGGTACTGACTGAATCCAGCACCTAACACAACAAGCAGCTGCCCTGTTCTTGAGCTACGGGCTGTGCATTTCTAAACCAATGCCGTCCACGTCCACACAGCAGAGCACTATTACTTACCCACTGGATTTCGTCGGGACCTTCCACTTTTGGTAGCATCAGACTAGAAGGAAGAACTTGGGCTTGTAGAATTGCCCCTAGGTCAGCTTCTGCCAGACCACTGGACACTGAGTTGATCCTCACACACTTTTCTGTTGGGCCCAGGTCAAAATCTTCAAGTGTTTTAACGATTCTCAATCGAGCTTCATTCTGTAAATATTGAGAAAATGTATCTCCTAAATGTATTTTTAACATTAAGGAGAAGCCACTGAGCAGTCAGAGAACTCTAATGGACACTCATGACATTTTCTGCCCACAAGATGATATTGGAAAGGAATCATTCAGAGTCAGGGGAGTGACAGGAAAGCAATGGGGATATACCGTCATGCATACTGGTTGGTGCTCCTCTGAATGGTGGAGTAACTTGCTCATTAGTGCACTTTCCAATTGAGAAGGTAAAATAATTCACTAATTGGGCATTAGCTGTTCACTAAGCATAGTTCCAAGTCTTTCCCCACATTTCTTCATTTAACAGTCTTAGAAACGAGATATCTGTGAAACTGTGGACATAGTCACACAGGAGGAAAGGTAAGCATTTGTTCTTCCACTCCCCAGATATCACACTTTTTAAAATTCATATTATTTACTTATTTGTGACCAAGTTGCATCTTGACATCCAATTAAGAGGGGGTTTACAGGAATCTGACACTCAGTACTTCAGGAGCACCTTCCACTAATAAAAAATGGAAACAGTAATGTCACCAAGAGCTTGACAAATAGACTGTTTTCTTTGATTTGACAGTCTTTGCTGTAGTTATGAGAAGCTAAAAGTCACATTTGAATTATCCCAAGAAAAGCTGGATGAGACCAAATATGCTATTTATTAGCTTTGAGTTGAAGGTGAAGACCATGGATGGGTTAGTGAGAAGTGAATACTAATAGGCAGGAGTTAGTTTTGAAAGAAAGGAAGCTCTCAGGGCCATTATTTACTACCAAATCTAGCTTCAAAAATAAAGTCCTCCATCTTGCCAACAGCCCTCAACAAATTCTCACTGCCAGAAGAAACACTTATCAAAAGTAGTTTCATTTAGAAAGAATTTTTATTACACCGATAAAACTTTAGAACATCTAACTACTGATGAACACATTAAAAAAAAAAGTTTTGGAGTTGGAAGTATGGCCCAGTGGTTAGGAACGCTCCCTACTCTTGCTGAGGACCCAGAATTAGTTTCCAGTGTGGTGGCTCAAAACTCTCTTTAACTCCAGTTTCAGAAAAATGATACTTTCTGCTGGCCTCCAAGGGTACTAGTCACAAACATGGTGTGTGCATGCACACACACACACACACACACACACACACACACACATATGCAAACATTCAAACACATAAATTAAAATTATATAAATATTTGAAAAAAATGAATAATATATAGCCATAGCAACACACATCTAACAATGGTTTACTTGCTTCAAGTAGTAAGCATACCTTACTAGGACTCAGGAGACAGTGGCCAGCAGATCATTGAGTCTGAGGCCAGCTTGGTCTACATAGTGAGTGCAATGCTAGCAGAGTTACATGGTAAAAGTCTATTTAAAACAAAAAATGATCAAATTATTTAAGTCAACATGAAGTCTAAACTCAGTCAAAGAGATAACCCAAGACAGCTGATTTAACCCATACTTAAGTAAGAATGTAAATCAGGAAGGCTTTCAGTTAGGGCCTGCACCAAAGAGTGTGACAAAAGAGTATTAGAACACATGGAAACAGCAAAAATAAGTTTAGGATGTTTCTGTGCAAGCTTGATTTACAGAGTGTTGGTTCTGATTAGGCCAAATTTAGGAAAAAGCAAGAGAAAGCATGAGAGGATGCAGCCAATGAGTTGACATGATGCCATTATTTATTTTTTTAGATTTGTCTTTAATTGTATATATTTGTGTTGTAAGATGTATGAATATACAAGTGCAGGTACCCAAAGAAATCAGAGGTATCAGATTGCCCTTGAAGTTTGAGTCTGAGGTAATTGTGAGCCTCACTTGATGAAGATATGGGTAATCAAACTCAAGAAAAGTATGGGCTCTTCCCCTCTAAGCTGCCTCCCCATCCACCCCTACTCAAATTGGTTATTTCATTGTGCAGACTCCACATAGGCACTCTCCTATGTACTACTGCTGCAGAAGAGTCAGCCCAACAGCAGGTTCGAAGGCATGGTTCCTATGCTTTTTAGTAGTGCCTATTTTCAGATCCACAGTCTCAGGGAATCTAAAGTCCAGGTCATACTGCACACAGACTGAACAGTTATGAAGTCTGGATAGTTTGGGCTTGCAAACATTCCAACTTGTAGATTCTTACCCTATAGCAAGTCAGCCTTGGAGGATCCACTGAAACACTGACTGAAAAAATAAAAGGTAATCTCTAGACTGTTTAGGGAAAAATTATTGTGCAGTCAAGCTGAATATGGTGGTGCACTCAGGAGGCTGGGGGGGGGGGGAGGTAGGAAATCAAGTTTTAGGCCAGCCTGGTCTACATTGCAAAACCCTGTTTTTAAAAAGAAAATACTGAATTAATATGTCTACTGAACGTGTGTACTTGATGATGCAGAATCCCTGGCAACTCCTTAAATTGCTTCTCTGGTGTCAAACAGATTCGGACCCTTCAACAGTTTGGTTTTTCTTTTTGGTTTGAAGAGAACGGTTTGTTCAGAGCTCCTGTTTGTGATTGTCATCTGCAGTCAGATTGCCATGGTTTCCACACATTCCAGCTGACTTAGTAAAACTCAATCTTGTGAAGTTGGCTGCAAATGAAGCACTTAATTCCAGTTTCTAGGCATAATCTGATTAGTCCTTTTCGCGTTATAATAATGAACAGCGAGTGCTCAGCATTTCTTTCTTCTTCTTTTTTTTTTTTTTTTTTTTGGCTCAGAATAAACACGGAGCTCTTTCCTGGCATCATGGAGTACCTTTCCAAAGAGAGAGGATGGTGTCTGAGGTATATTGCCACACAACACCCTTATTAACAGGCTGTTGATTGCTACAATTTACATCAATGAAGAACAAATCCCTCTGGTAAGTATCCCAAAATATCCAACAACCTTACTGAATTTACACCAACCAACAAGTGTGTGGATTTTTTTAATTTTATTTTAACGGTGAAATATGCCACTGTGCTAGTAAATGCACCGAAGCCATCTGTTGGGTTGTGAGGAAGGCAGCTTCTAAGAACAATTAGTTCTGTCCACTCAGTTGTGAGGAGAAAGACATTTGCACTCTGTCCCTTTGATTCTCCCAACCACCTCTCTCATCCTCATCACCTGCTTCCCTCCACACTCTCTGGCCCTTCTCCCTCTATCTCCTTCCTTGGGTAGGTTAGTAAGATGGCTACAGGGGCCTGGTATGCTTTCTCAATGGGGCGTTGAGAGTGACTTTCAGAAATGTTGAAAGGAAAGTGCTTTGTAGGGAAAGAATGTTATAGGGGTAAGCTGGTCTCCTTGAGGCTGAGGAGGGACCCCACTGCAAACAGAGCAGCCTTGTTGATGGGTCCTTATGGCGGGATGAACATGGCTCTCTCAGATCTGACAAGCTTGAAACCTGAATGATATAATCAAGGCCTTTTATGAAAAGTCTCCTTAGATCTTGGAAGTGTTCAATTACTGCCACTGAGTGTCCTGTATCACGTGTGATTACAGATTTCACATGGGTTTCAGACAAGTTGGGATGGACCAGAATCGTCCAAGGCCCCTGTTCTGAAAAGTGGCTTTCCCAAAGCTCCTGAGACTGGTCGATATTCCGTGCCACGGGCTCTTTGGTGCAGTGGACCAGAGGCTAATAAAACTGTCCTTATACATAAGCCACAGTACTATGTGACCGTGTCTGGCCAGGAACCAAGGTGTGCTATCCAGAGCCTGGATTCCTGTCATCTGGGGAAGAGATATGCTCGGATGTCGTAAGAAAGCTGATAAGTCAACCATCCCCAAGATCCGAAATTAAAGGAGAAAATCTGCGTGCCGTTGGTTCCGTTGGCACCCATTAAAGCTAATAACTAATCATCCCCACAAGTTTCCAGCTCAGAACGATGAGATCTGCAAAGAAAACAACATCCGTCCACTTTTACACTCCAGTGGAAGGGGTGGTCCCTCGCGGCGGGGCGGCACAGTCTCGCCATCTGGAGAATAAATCGAGTGTGAAGTACAGTATAGTTTGGGACCAAGCTCCGTGGCGGCCGCCCAGCAGTCAGTTCATTAGCCCCAAACTTCCAGGGATTAGAGGGGCATCAATTCTACTATCGGATAGGATGAGACAGACAGGGCACGGGATTCAAGAAGCATGGAGACATCCAGGAGCCCCCTCGGGTTTATTTATAGATCCACAAAGTATAAACATTCAAATAAGTGCTTTAAATAACATCATCACAGGTCCCTAGCATCTGAATTAGCACCTTCCCTTTGCCACACACACCCCAAACTGTGAACGATAAAGTACACCCTTTCCTGGGACCGGGAAAGCTGAAATCTGGTAATTAAGAAATAAGAAGGATCTTTTACACTCGGAGATGTGCAGCATTTGCAATTAAAAAATATATAAAATCAATATTTTCATTCCATAAAGACAAATGTCACGCTTTATATTCCAAAGCACTAGTAAATTCTACCTTTCTGTCTTGACCCATTTCCATTTCATCTTCCCTTGCAAAATGATGTCACAGGTATGGACTCTTCCAAGTTTTGAGCATAAGGTCTTGAAAACAGCATCTTTATATTATAACTGTCACGGTCAAGTTTAGCTTAAGACAAAACAAAAAAACCCAAAAATCTTTGTATGGGCTGTTCCACTTAAAGACCTCATTTTTCATCTGCTTTCTAGACATTTATAGTAAAAGCAGAAATACTTACGACACAAAATGGGTCATCATAAGGAGATCACATTGCATTTCTTTAGAAACGTACAGAATTTTCATTACAAGGGTCACTAAGAGGATATAGTAACTAGACAGAAAAACATGTTGCCAATTCTTTCAAACTGGCAGGTGTGTTTCATTAGGCAAGAGGTAGTACTGACATTTAATAAGGTATTAATTATAGAAAATGATGAGTTTTGTTCTGACTTTTCAAATATGCACAGAATATACTTTGATCATATGAATTTCTAGTTCATTGGTTTTTGTTGTTGTAGAAAAGAAATCTTGGTTTGTTTCCTGAAAAGGTGGGGGGAGGACAGAAAAGGAAGGAAGGAAGGAAGGAAGGAAGGAAGGAAGGAAGGAAGGAAGGAAGGTAGGAAGGAAGGAAGGAAGGAAGGTAGGAAGGAAGGAAGGAAGGAAGGTAGGAAGGAAGGAAGGAAGGAAGGAAGGAAGGAAGGAAGGAAGGAAGGAAGGAAGGAAGGAAGGAAGGGAAATCTTGCACTGATGACATTCAGTGTCTTAACTGGCTTAAAATTTCTTGCCTTGATTCATCCTACAGCCTTCTACACGTCATCCCTATTTACTCTGAAACCACAGATTTTGATACAGGAGAGTTTTTGATGTTTTAATCATAAGAGATACATTAAAACAAGGGCTTCATTTCAAGGACTGAGAAGGCCCAGGAAGTGTACAGTATGTAACTGGAATTTCTCATCTCAGAGATTTAATTGACTCTACAACAGACAAACACAACGTATAAAACACAATGATGACGCTCAAAACTCTATGAGATGAATTTATTTTATAGCTTCCAAGTAATTAAAAGAATTTCTAACAGAGCCAGTGAGAGATGCTTTGCGGGCACAGGTCCCTGCTGCCATGCCTGGGGATGTGAGCCTGACTCCCCAATCCACATTGTGGGAGAAAAAAGACAGGCTCCCGCAAGCCAAGCCACGTGTGCTCCGCCATGCACCCCCAAATAAATATAAAAGACTTAAAAAAAAAATTCCTAAAAGATACCAGAACCATGGTTTTGAGTGACACAAAACTTTACATGTGTCTCACATGAAGGAGTGAAGCCTTTACATTTGTGTGTTTCATTATATACAGATTTCAGCTAAAAAACAGAAAGCAAACTATAAACATGATGTCTGTCTCTAGTCAATGATGAGCATCAGAGAATTGAAAGAAGAGTGAGGCTGTCTGCAAGTTACACTGAAATAAATTTTCAAAGATGAGCTAATGTTGAACAGGAAGACAGGCGGTAGAGATGAAGGCAAGCAGAGTAATATGTGAGTGGGAAGATACAGCACAGGATACTTGACACTCATCTATAATCTTCTAAATTTTCTGATGTTCAAAATTATAATAGTAAAACTGAGAAAAAAGATCCTAAAAAGATTTCTAAAATGTTCATATTTGGGTGAGTTGGACAATGACTGTATGTTTGTTTAAAAAAAAAAAAAAACCCAACCAACAAACAAACCCTCACAACTCTCCTTACATTTGTGTATATTTGAGTAGTCCCACAAGGAAAAGTTTAAAAATAACAATTTTCACTTTGTTATTTATAAAACACAATTGTAGAGAATAATTTGTGAGTTTTTTCTTTCCTTGGTTTTTGGTGGTGTTATTGTTTTGTTTTTGAAGATTATTTAATGTGTACTACATACATGTATCTCAGAGGCCAGAAGGCAACACTGAATCACCCTGCAATTGGAGTGTGGGTGATCATGAGCTGCCATGTGGGTGCTGGGAACCAAACCCAAGTCCTCTTTTAAGAGCAACAAGTGTCCCTAACTACTGAACTGAGGCTCTAGCCCTTTGGTGGTGCTTTTAATGAGAAAAAATTCATAAACATATAATTCATCCAGGTGTAATTTTCTTCCTGCACATTTGCTTTCTTTTACAATGCAGACATAACATTAGCTTTCGTAAATGGGCTTCTTTCATTTGTGGTTCTGTGTCAGGGTTCACTCATATTCATCA
Source organism: Phyllotis vaccarum (assembly GCA_033318265.1). Classification (NCBI taxonomy): domain Eukaryota; kingdom Metazoa; phylum Chordata; class Mammalia; order Rodentia; family Cricetidae; genus Phyllotis; species Phyllotis vaccarum. The sequence continues at coordinate 2,264,187 of JARWLC010000005.1, forward strand.
ACACCTTCTCTTCTTACCACCAAGCAATATCATATCGTGTGGTTATGACCCATTTTATTTACCTATCATCAACTAATGATAACGTAGGTTGCTTTCTTCTGTGGGGCTGTTATGGGACATGCTTGATGAACACTTGTGAACCCTTTTTAATTATAATGTTCACATACATTTCTGCTTCTCCTGAGTTTGTATCTAAAAGTTTGACTCCTGGGTCACATAGTAACTAAATGCTCTGCATTTTGAGGAACCATCAGATGGCTCTCAAAGCGACTATACGATGTTAATGTTCCCATATCAGCAGTATGTGGCTAGTGATGAAGCCCACAGGATAAGAACTGAAGTACAACCTAGTCCGTGGAACAAAACCTGCTTTCTCATAGGCAGGGATGGCCCTTCCCACAGAGCCCAAGAGGGGAAAGGGAGGCTGGTACTGGGCTTGGAACCTCTGAAAACTAAGAATTTCAATAGTAGCAGCAGAAGGATGCCCCACCCCCACCCCGTCTCCCCCAAGGAGCCCAAATAGATGAGATGGCTTCAAGAATACTGGTATGTGCCATGTACAAGCTTAATAATGTAAGTTCAGTTCCTAGAATTCACACTGGAAAGAAAAATCTGACTCCTGAAAGCTGTGCTCAGATTCCATGTGGGCGCTGTGCTTACACGCACGCACGCACGCACGCACGCACGCACGCGCCCCACATGCAGATGATCCATATATATGAAGGAAGTCAGGGGAGAGGAGGTTATGAATTCACAGGTGAACTCTAAGGTCCCTCTGGATGTCATTTGGGGAAGGGCCCATCCACGGTGAAGCATCTTCCTTTGGGAAGGCCTCTGTTTCTGGACTCCAGTCCAGCCCACTAACACAGCCGAGTGGGTGGCCAGCCACCTCCCTGAGCAAAGCTTCTAATTGGTCTCTCTCCACCACCCTGCCCCTGGAGGACTGAGAAGGTGTCTCTCTTCCCCAACTGGTACAAAGTACGGCTGGAGCCAAGCTGCCCTCTCCTCTTGGTATTTATATTTCACGACTTCTCTGGGTTAGAGGAGGTAATTAACTGTTTGGGTTTAAAAGCCCCCCTGCTGGGTCGCAGTCTGCGTGGGAGAATCAAAGTAAACAAGCAAAGGGAACAGTGTCATCAAAGGACTCCGCACCTACCTTTCTTCATTATGAGAAGGAAAACGCACTATTTGGTGCCGGTGCCGCAGATCACCGTTCAGGGCAGGGTCCTGGTGTTTTCATTCTTTTTAATGGTAAATCAAGAGTGATCGGTTCATAATTTAATGAGGCAGGCTTACCGAGGGTCCAAACACGCTGGAGATAACAGGCACATCACCTGTGCCCTGCCTGAACAGTTGTAAGTGATGCTAGCAACATATTCTGTCAGGTGACCGCCTCTAGCTACATTGTTGGAAAAGGATTAAAAGTTTCCTCTTCGTGTGAACATCAAGAACCAGTTACTGGGCTGGGCACCTGGCTCATTTGTAGAAGTCTTTGCCTAGCACGCTTGAGGACCTGGATTTTATTCCAACCTTCACAAACAGGTAGGGTGGGGCTCACGAGTAATGGCAGCTGTCAGTAGGCAGACAGAAGACAGAGGTTCAAAGTCACTCTAAGTTACACAGCAAGTTTCCTACAAACTTAAGTTACATGAGATTCCGGTTTTTGTTTGTTTTAGGGTCTCTCTGTGTAGTACTGGCTGTCCAAAACTCACTCTGTAGACCAAGGTGGAACTGAACTCACAAGAGTTCTGGGAGTAAAGATGTGTACTACCACTACCCAGTTTGAGGCCAGCCTGGTCTACACAGAAAAATAAAGCAAGCAACCAAGCAAATGTTAAAAGCACCGTGCACATTGGCATTTCTCCTCTTCACCTTTAAGAAGTCCTAGGAGGTGAACAGAGGTCACAAGTGCCTTTACCTACTAAGCCACCTTGCTGGCCCAAGAACATTTTTTTTTTTAAGTCTAGTGTACGACTATGTAGGAAGACATGATTCTCCAGCCCTAGGTTGAGCCCCCCCCTCCCCTTTTTGAGACATGGTCTTGCTCTAGAGCCTTGGATGGCATGGAATTCACTATGTAGATCTCAAAGCTCTGGTGTTCCTTTGCCACTGCCTCTAGAAAACTGGGATTATAAACATATGCCACCATATCTAGCTTACTTTGTCCCTTTTACGTGGCAAATGTATAGGCATTTAAACATTTTTGCATTTATTTAATATGCATACTTGTCCATGTGTGAGCAAGCGTGTGTGCTGTGGCACACGTATGGAGGGCAGAGGACAACCTAAGGGGTTGGGTACTTTACATCATACAGATTTTGAGGGTCAAACTCGGGTCATCAGACTTGACAGCAATCCAAGTTATCTGCTGAGCCACCTCACTGACCCAAATATTTTAAAGGGTTACACTTTTCCAGAACAAACTGATAGGTATTTTAAAGGGTTGTACTTTTCTATCTCATTCATATTTTTTCTTAAAATCAACAATAAAAAGGATGACAAATAAAGGATGAGTGATGATGATTTTCGTTTTTGAGACAGGGTTTCTCTGTAGGCCTAGCTCTCCTGGAACTCCTCTACACCAGACTGGCCTCAAACCAGAGACCCAGCTCCCTCTGCACCAGCAGGCTGGTCTCCAGCTCACCATGTGGGGACCCCGAACGCCTGATCCTCCTCCTACATCTGCTTCTGGAGAGCTGGGAGATCTAGTCCATACACTGGGCAAACAGGGTACGCTGGGCTACGTCCCCAGCTCTCCAAAAATACTTAGTTTAAAAATGTTTGTATTTATCTATCTTGTACATGGGAGTCGGGGAGTTCGAGTGAGCCACGGCCTATGTGTGGAGCTGAGAGATTCCAGGGATCCAACTGAGGTCATCAGGCTTGGTGGTAAGCACCTGTACCACTCTATACCTCCTCTTCCTTTTCTTAATGAAAGGGAGGGCTTTTATAACTGTGGTCTGGTCACCACAGAGGGCTGTCCTCTGAGACCACCCACACAGGCAGTGGCTTTACTTTCTAGCCTGCAGATGAGTGATGTAGAGAGTAAGTGGAAAGAGCCATGTCTCAGAGTTCACCAACTCACACACAAGATTGTCTCTAAAGTATCCCCCCCCCTCCATGCTAACAATTGTGGACTGGCAACATAGTTGCTTCCCCCTTTCCTGTGCCAGCCCTCCTCATTCGCTTCTCCACCACAGCTTTGTTCCCTCATTGGTGCCAGCCAGGCAGGCGTATTACACGACCACTAGGGTTTTCCCTCCCCATTCTGCGCCCAGTAAATTTTCATAAAGCGTTTAACGTGAGAACAAGTAGGTTAATTTCCCAAGTGTCAAACTCGGAGCCTCGATTTAGCTTCTGAGGCCAGGACCTTGGCCTCAACAGCCAGAAACCTTGCCAGATCCTTCTCTGAACAGCCCCCAGGTGTGATTTAGCAGAACAGATTGTGGGATGCTGGATGGCCTGTGTCACAATAAAATGGTATCCTTTCTCCCTGTGAGATGAAGACGGAAGCCTAAGCTTGGGCTGGCAGGTTTGCCACAGAGGCCTCTGGATATGTAGGACACGGGAAAGTCATCCCATCTGGCCACACACACCTGGCCTCAAGAACATTAAAGTCCTAATAACATCAGAGCTCCCACCATCCCTGTCATAGCACACCACTGTTTTCTCTAAGTGGAGCAGGAAATACAAGAATTTATATTAATATAAAAAGACGGAATAATCATAAGGAAAGCTGCAAACTTTTTGAGTCTGGCCTTTAATATACACCTAGCTGGACGCTGCGTGAAATCTTGATGGGGAGGGAAGTGGACAGTGACTCTGTGTTTGATGTTTAGGTGGTCATGCTGCTGGAGGAAGATGCTGTGGAGAGAAGACAGGCTTCACAGCTAGATGCGTAAAGCTCAGAGATGAGGTTGGTGAGTCTTAGAGAAGACCAGACTAGAAGCCCAAAGTCCCTAGTTACAAGGATAGCTAATAAGTAGAACAATGGAGTCCCATACCAATGATTCTGGAATAAATCATGCATATGCTTTTTAACTCATGATGGAGTTCAATCCTTAAACAGGTAAGCTAAAAGGTTAAGTACTTGGGTAGCTGAGGCAAGTAGAATGCCAGGAGTTCAAGGCCAACCTGAGTTATAAAGTGAGACAATATGTATCTTAAGTAAAGCAATTTATTTCATAGCTCTAACCTATAGACCGTCCCATCCTAGGAGCATAGCACACTGTAGAGGGTTGGCTGTCTACTTGCAGGGTCATGGTACTGGCTAGAAGCTGTTCTTACTGTCTTCATCACAGTCCTGGAGAAAACTCAGTATAAATTTGATTATCCACAGCCACCTTAAAAACAGAGAGGTTCTGGGAATTGAACTCAGATCATCAGGCTTGGTGGTAACTGCCTCTACTCACTGAGCCATTTTGAAAGTACAGTCCATTATAGTGGGAAACATTTTGAGGTAGGAACACAAGGCTGCTTACTTACATCTAGGCAGATGAGAGTACAGAGAAAGGGGAAGCCAGTATTCAACTGGCCTCGGACCCCAGCCCAAGGGATGGTGTTACCGATAGTCAGGGTGGGTCTTCCCTCTTCAGCTAAACTTCTTTGGAAATCCTTGGTGATGCACCCACACGTGTGTCTACTGTCAGGTTGGCAATGGAGACTAACACCATAGCAGGGAAGGCAGGGAGGCTAGCGTGGATGACTGGTGGAGGGCGGAGACAAGACTGGGTGCAGGGACAGTTTAAAACTTTACACCTGTCAGCCAGGCATCATGTACAGAAGATGCCATAATCTCCCTAAGAAGCGGGACCAGCCAGAGACCGTCAGCCTGTAGGGGACATTTCACACTCAGATCATAACAACCCCTTAGTCATTAGCATTATCTATTGACCCGCTTGTTCACCTCACTCAAGAGCTTCCCTGAATACAGTCTGTACTATGCTCTTTAGGTGGGGCGGGGGGGACAGCTCCCTACCTACAGTGAAGTTCCCCATCATCAGGGCAACAAGAAAGTTAAACTGAGAACAACTTCAGTAGGAAGTGACGAGTCCCCTGGCCTGACACCCAAACAACTATAAATGAAGCCAGAACCAATACGTCGAAACGTTAAGCATAGCGCACAGCTGCTAAGGGCAAGACTAGCCAAACAAACACGAGGTCCAATTCACTGCTCACTGGGCCCCAAAGGAAGAGACATGAACCTCCAACTTTCACAACCTTCCTCTAATCAAGCACTGGAGCCTGCACGTCTTGTCAAGTCGCCTGGGGACTGCCCGCACAAGCGAGTCTTTTCACCTCACCATGTCTCACTCATTTTAAGAAAGGTTAGGGGTCAGGGATGCAGTCAACTGGTAGAATATCTGCTGGCATTAACTATTACATTGTAGTAGTTTCTTGGTCCTGGGTGGCCAGAGGTCCAGACCCATAGACCTGCAGCCCAGACCCCTTAGCTACCCACTGCTGTTCAGGCCCCAGAAATGACTCAGACACTTATGTTAACTTAATGCTGTTTGGCCTATGGCTCAGGCACATTGCTAGCTAGCTCTTACATCTTAACTCAACCCATTTTCATTAATCTTTTCTGCCACATGGCCCGTGGCTCGCCTGTGTTCTTTACATGTTGGGTTTTGGGTTTCAGGCCTGGTCTGTCTCTCCTTACATGTTGATCCTTTGTGCTTCTGGCTCCTTCTGTCTCTGACTTTGCCCTGCTCCTCCTACCTATTCTGATTCCTCCTCCTACTTTTTCTATGGTGCCTGACATGGGCCAAAACAGCTCCTTTATTTAAAGATTGATATTCACAGCATACAAAAAGGCATTCCCACATCAATTAACAAAGCTCTGGGCTCCATCCTCACCACCACATAAAATCGGGCATGGTGTTTTCATGAGAGTCAGCAGAGAAAATGCCTCTATAAAATCCGGTTGTAGGCAAGTCTATAGGGCATTTTTTTAATTAGTAATTGCGTGTGAAGGCCCAGACCATTGTGGATGGTGCCATCCCTGGGCTGGTGGTCCTGGGTTCTATAGAAAGCCAGAAAGCAGGCTAAGCAAGCCAAGAAGAGCAAGCCAGTAAGCAGCATCCCTCCATGGCCTCTGCATCAGCTCCTGGCTCCAGGTTCCTGCCCTGTTTGAGGTCCTGTTCTGACTTCCATGATGAACTGTGATATGGAAATATAAGTCAAATAAATGCTTTCTTCCCCAAGTTGCTTTGGCTAAGGTGTTTCATCACAATAGAGACCTTAACTAAGACAGTAAGTAGTACATGCCTGTAATTCCAGCACTCTGGAAGTGAAGACAGGAAGATCAGAGAAGTTCAAGGTGATCCTCAGCTCTATAGTAAGTTTGAGACCCAGTCTTATAACTTAACCCGTCTCTATTAATCTATTATATTGCCTGCCACGTGGCAGCCTGCAGCATCTGTCTTCAGCTCCATCCTCCTTCTCCTTTATCTGTGCTTGGATTTCCCACCTGCCTCTAAGCTGACTTGCCATAGGCCAAAACAGCTTCTTTATTAACCAAGGGTAATAAAGTATATTCACCATGTACAGAAAAACATCCCACTGAACAGAACCATGACCACAGTGTCCAGGATGTCCAGCCCAAAGGAAAGGCCAAGGAGCTTTCTTGGAATCCAGATGCATTCCTAAAAGGGGCTAGTCTACTCATAAAGCCTCCTGGGTAGGGCTCAGTATAAACTTGCCTCAAATATGGCATACTGACATTTTATCACAGAGCGGATAGGTAGGTGAGGTGGCTCAGTGGATAAAGGCGCATGCTGACATTGATCTCCAGGACTTCACATAGTGGCAAGAGAGAATCTACGCCAACAAATGTCTGCGTGAGCATGCCAGCATACACTTGTGTGTACACACACACAGCAAACAAAGTGAAACAGCAACTCTCATCTCTGCTCTTTCTCCCTGAAGTGCTCCAACAGCTGAAGAACAAGGTTGTCCTGACTCTCAAAGACACAGCAGAATGACAGGTCTTGCTCCCTACTTACTCTAACTAGTCAGCCCCTTAGCTCATCATGCTTCTGCATGCCTGCTGACCTGGCATCAAATCCAAACCTAAATGCATAATCCTTCATGTCATGGGATTCAGGTGTCAGCTGATAAGGTTGGAGGACACTTATCCAGGGTCCTGGGCTCCTGAAGGGGGAGTGGCCAGCCCCATTCAAGAGGGGCGGCTGGGATCTTGGGGAGGCCTGTTTGTTTCTGCCTTCTGGAGAGACTGGATCAACGTCCATTGCTCGTCCATCCGATTGTTTAAGTGTATTCCTAAGTTGTAGCCTGTTATCGTGAGTGTTAATTTGTTTACCTATAAATATTTATCTTATATTGGTATATTTTAAGTGAGATTTACCACCACATCTGGCGGCCAATGTGGGGCCAGACTCTGCCCACTGGCATAGGGGACTGGATGGCCATTTGTGTTCTAAACACTGTCAGAAAGCAGAGAACAGGCAGAGTGTTCACCTTTGGGAGGTCCTTCACCGTTTCTTTGGGTTTTAATTAATGTAATTCCTTTAACTGTTTGTATGAGAGGTCAGCTTGATAGTTACCTGGACATGGGCCTCTGCGCATGTCTATGAGGGATTATCTTGACTGGGACCCTGGACTGTATGAATGGGAAAAGGGGGCTGAGCAGCAGCAAGTAATCATCACTCTCTGCTTCTAGGTTGTGGTTAAGGTGTCTCTCTCAAGCTCCTCCTGCCTTGACATCCCCCCTCAGCCGTGAGACTGAACTTGGACCTCACTAAACAGCTAAACTGACTGAGTAGCTAACCTACCTGTCTCTACCCCAACTCCCTTCCATTTCCACCATTGTTCTGTCCTCTGGTACTGGGATTATAGCTGTGTGCTGCCACACAGGGCTTGTTCACAAGGGTGCTATGGATCTAAGCTCAGATCCACACTTTATTCACTGACTAAGCTGTCTCCCCAGACTCCTGGCCTTAAGCTCCTAATTCTCCTGCTTGTATCTCCTAAAATGTTGAAAAATAAAGGTTTCCCACCATACCCTGCTCCTTCTCCTTTCTCACTAACAGACTTGAGATGATATAACCCAAATTAAGTATGTCTCTCCAGGTACTCATATGGACTCACTATTATCATTTTTCTCTCATTCAGTTGTTACCAGAAACCAATGGCTATCACATCATCCAAGGTTCTAAATCTAGTTGTGACAAGTAACAAAGGTTGGCTTCTTTGACTAGTTGAAGACAAATTTGGAATATAAGTTCAAGACTCTAGAGCCCTGTTTGACCATCAAATTCCCTTCTAGGTCATTTCCCAGATTATGCTGAATTCTGAACACCCTTGGTCAAATCCATACCCAACATAAATGAGCACATGTCTACATATCTATCCCATCCATCTCAATATCTAATGGCATATATCTTCGTGAAGTTGGGTTTTCTACCCGACGACCGACTGCCAAGCACTGTTTTTAATGTTTGCTTAATCAAGCTGATAGTAAAAATAAATAAATAAATAAAAAAGAAGTGCACAGAAGAGTAAAGACTGAAGTAAGTTATTTTACTGAAGATTATCCGAGGGTATGAAAAGCTAGGCCAGGTGTAGTGGCTAAAGACTGTAATCCCCACACTCAGTAGGCGGCGCCAAGAGGATCTGCTGCAGGTTCAAGGCCTGGTATCTTTCATGGTAAGTTCCAGGACAGTCTGGGCTACCCCCTGCCCTCCCCCCCAAACAAAAACTTAGGGAAGGAGAAGTAAGTGACAGGTACCCTAGAAAGGCACCTCTGGTAGAAGGAATCGAAAACAGTACTGGGGCCAGGGAAATGGATGAGCAGATAACAATGCTGCCAGAGTAAGCAAACCTAACAATCCAAGACCATCCAACTCCAGGAACTCATGCTAAAAAAAATCACCAAGCATGATGGTACATGACTTTAATCTCAGCACTTCGGAGGCAGAGGCAAGAGGATTTCTGTGAGTCTAAGGCCAGTCTGGTCTCCAGGACAGTCAGAGCTACACAGTGAGATCTTGTTTAAAAAAACAAGGGGGGGGGGGTGGCTGAGAGTTGGTGGCACATGCATTTAATCCCAGAACTCAGGAGGCAAAAGAGATCAAGGTTTTGAGGTCTGCATAGTAAGACTCGGTCTTAAAACAAGAGTAAACGCTACAGATGGCACTGGGGAGTGAGAGCTGAGAGCTGGCAACACCACAGAAACGAGACACTTCCTCAGCAGCGTGAGAGGTGAGAGCAAATCTGCTGTATGCCGTGGAATAACCTGTACACCGTGAATAGGTGTGGTTCTCATCGGTTTAATAAACGGTTAACTGACCAATAGTTAGGCAGGCGAGCCAGGCACTTACAGTTGATAAAAAGTCTCCATGTCAGTTATTGGGGAGCCGATGGTCCCAAAGAAAACCCCCGCCTGACAGTTGTCCTCAATTTCCACACTTGCACTGTAGAAATATGTTCCTGTACTCACAGAGAGAAAGACAGGACAGAGGAAACAGACAAGAAAGGATAATTATGAGGCAAATACTTCCAGTTTTTCTAGAAGAAGTCAACCATCAAAGAAAGTTGCTTGTATGTTAAAATTGGATTGTGAAAGATAAGAACACGATTTGCTGTGATTTAAAAACCACTCATTTGGAAAGAAGTAGATCCAATGTTGTCATAAACACTGTGATGATAAGCTGTTCAGCCTCAGCTGTGAGCTATAAACTGGTGCACACTGTACTCTAAAGCCAAAATAAGGGCTGGGGAGGTGGTGCAGCACTTAAGGGCACTTGCTGCTCCTGTGGAGGACCCAGGTTTGGTCTGCAGTCCATGTTTGGGGGTTTACAACTGCCTGTAACTCCAGTTCCAGGGATTTGACACCTTCTGTTCCTTGCAGATACCCACATTCCTGAGTACACAAACATAAATATGTAAAGATAAAATAGTTAAAGCTGAAATGAAGAACATGCTGGAAGAGGGCACTTTGGCAAACAGGGACTGAGTGCTCTTAGAACAGGCCAAAATACGTCACAAGACACCAGAGTTTTATAGATGCCATTGCTCAAAGAATCTGAAGTACTTGAAAGGATGAGGTGGGTTAAGAATGGAAATCTTGGGGCTGGAGTGACTGCTCAATAGTTAAGAGAACTGGCTGTTCTTCTATATGCCCCAGGTTCAATTCCGAGCACTCACTGGTACCTAACCACCTGTAACTCCCGTCTTAGAAGATTAGATACCCTCCTCTGGCCTCTGAGGTATCAGGCATGTACATAGCACATATACATACATTCAAACAAAAGACTCATACATACAAAATTTTTAAAAATAACATTTTTGAACGGGGAACTAGCATAGAAACCAAGTCATCAAAACAATATTATTGAAGAAAGCCTTTATAACGAGAGTGGGATTGTTCTATGCAAAAAAAGAAAACAAAAGTTTGCATCAAAAGAGCCATAGATCTCATATTCCCATTCGATAATATTAATGTTTAGAGATACATTGTTATTTATAATATAACATATATTTAGAGATACCTCCAAAGAGCAGCCATGATGGCAAAAGGAAAAGAGAGATTGGAGCTTTGAGGGAAAGATATTCATCTCCTGACATATCACCCTTGTGTATTAGATTTCCATGGCCACTCTAACAAAACACCATTTAAAGATGCTGAGCATGATAATCTGAGTTCAGTTCCCATAGCAGAAGAGACAGACCCAACTCCTGCTGGCCATCATCTGACTTCCACATATGCACACCCACATTCCCCAGCCCAACCCACCCCAAATAGGTAAAAGATAATTGTTAAATGTTTTAAAGAGGAGCTGGAGAGATGGCTCAGCAGTTAAGACCACTGACTGTTCTTCCAAAGGACCTGGGATCAATTCCCAGAAACCACATGGCAGCTCACAACTGTCTGTGACTTCAAGATCTGACACCCTGACACAGGCATTCATGTAGGCAAAACACTAATGCACACAAAATTAAAATAAGAAAAGTTTTAGAGATCAAGAGACAAGCCAAAAGTTAGAACTCTAGATGTCAGTAGGGCTGGACACCCCCACCTCAAAAAAATACCTCTTGCTGTTTCCAATTTCTATGGTGGATGGCAGACCTTATAGCTTCAGACCTTCATAGAAGGGTACCCGTCATGGAGTTTAGGACGCTATTAGACAATTACAATAATCTCATCTGTAGATCCTTAACTACACAGGTGCTTTTTACATATCTAGTTTCATTTATAGGACCTAGGTATTAGGGTAAGGGTGTATCTTTTGAGAGGCCACCATTCAATCCCCCAGAGAAATCATATTTCACAAATGCTGAATGAATGGTTTCTTAAAGAGCTGTTAGGAGGTGGTATGGTACTAGAGGTTCTTCCTACTAAAATTCCTTCCCTCAGGGATGGGCATGGAGGTACACACCTTACCCCAAACTTAGAGGATCCCTGCGATTTCAAGGTCAACCTTATCTTCATATGTAGTTCTAGGACAACCAGGGATATATAACAGAGAGACCCTGTCTCATTCACTCTCCTCCCTCTGTTTAGATAATGGCACCTGACTATTTGAGTTCTTGGACAGATCTTGAGCTTATGGCTATCACAGTTTCATGGACCTCTCTGCAGCATCCCTGGCCTCTGTCACTTAACTGCTCAGATGTTTCCACATTCAAGGTTTTGCTTTTAGCTGCTACGAACACAACATGTCTTGGTAGTCATGATACACACATCACTTCCATCTTTCCTGTGCCGATTATACCCCATTTTGCTGATCACTAAAGAGTCACCTGTAAAAGAGGAGAAGGCTGTAAACATATGCTTGGAGCACTTCTACCCACCATGAACTCTGCTTTTTTTTATATATATTATTCAGTAAACGTGTTTGTAGCTGGCTAAGATCCAGAATCATAAAGTCGAAATACATTAGGGTTGAAGACAATATGGAGTGATTTATCTTATTTTATTATTCTTATTATTTGGGCCAAGGTCTCATGGAGCTCAGGCTGGCCTCAAACTTTCTTTGTAGCCAAAGATGTCTTTGAACTCACCAATTAGCTAGACTAGCTAGTCTCTCACTCTAGGGATGTGTCTGTTTGTGCTCCCTTAACTCTGGCATTACAGACCACTGCCTCCACAGCCAGTTTTTATATAGGTGTTGAGGATCCAAACTCATATCCCCATATCCAGCAACTGAGCCATCTTTTAAGGCCCCTGGTCTAGAGCCCCTGGTCCTTCTGCCTCTGTTTCCCAAGCTCTGGGATTATAATAAGCATGTACCACTAAGCCCAATAGACCTAGTCATTTCTGAAACAAGATAAAAGTGCTAGGGAGATCAACAAAAGACTTGAGGCCATGCTCAAGACACAACAAGACTAGAACCAGGGTCAATGGAAGCTCAGCCAAGTGCTTGTTCCTCACCATGATGTACGTGGTACAGAAAGAGACACAAAGCCTGACCCTGTTAAGCTTGGCATAACTCCATGGTAACAGCCAAGGAGATTGGTAACTCAAATAGTGTTGGTACCATCTGAGAGTTTGCACTGATATGACAAAACATCATGGCCAAAAGCAATTTGTGGAGAAAAGGATTTATTCACCTTCTAGCTTCTAGGTCCATGACTGAGGGAAGTCATGGCAGAATTTCTGGGCAGGGATCTGAAGGCACTGAATCAGGAGCCTGCTTTGTTATATACCCAGGACCACCTGCTCAGGAGAAGCAGTGCCTACCATGAGCTGGTTCCTTCCACATTAATATATCAAGAAAATGTAACACAGGATTTCCCACGGCCAATCTGCTAGGGGCATTTTCTCAGTTGAGGCTCCTGCCTCTCAGAATAGTCCAGATTATGTCAAGTTGACAAAAAACTGGTCAGCACATTGATGTTGGTCAAGTCTGAGTTCCCTCATGGAGCCTGAACATACCTATGGAATGGTACCTCTGAAACCGCAGGGCTCTGACCAGCTGTCACACTCAGGAGTTGACTGGGACTGAGGTCACTTTGTTCAGCTCCTGATTCTTTACCACACCCTTAGAGGAAAGAAAACCTAAGAAACAAGTTCCTGACTGTCATCATTTGAACCTGGGCTGGGTAGCTAAGTCTCATTTTCCAGGTATCTAAGATTCACAATGATAGCCTTAGGAACAAACTTATTTTTGCTTAAAACACATCACTGTCTAAAAAATGAAGTGTTATCTCTTAGGAAGAGTCAAGCCAACAGCTACCTACTCGTTAAATGAGAGAGGCATTTTCTGGTTGACGCAGAGAAAGACCCAGATGGCGGATCCTTTTGGCATAGACTTCTCTGCTCCGGCTGTCTAATATGCTTCCTCGCTGAGTTAATTCTGCTTATATCACAACCATCATGGAAGTTTGCTTGTTGTGGGGAAAGACAACAACAAAAAGGTTTTCATCTAAAGCACTTCCCTTCCTTCTTTGGCACCAGGGTGCCCTGGTGACAAAAGAGGTAACCAAAGTGACCTGGATCCTCTGGTGGAAAAAAATCTTGAAAGTAGGTTCTATGAAGAAGTCAACAGAATTTCTTTCCTGCAAACAGGACAGGAGGCTGCTACCTGGGCCAGGACTGGTGCCTAATAAAGGTTCAAATTTTATTTTAAAAAGAGGTTTTGGCATGTAGGAGGGAGCATGTTGCATTACTGCCGGCTGCAGAGCGAGTCCCTCGGGCCCACCCTGTCTTCTTTCATGAGGAATCCCTGCCAATCTAGGATCTGTGAACTGCTTCTGCCAGCCAATCTCTAATTTAGCATATGTGCAAAGCCAATTTTTGGACAGCGCGATGGAGCCTGGCACCTCTGCAGCTCTCTGCATTTGCAATGTTCCCAGTGAAATAGAACTAGCAGGATGGCTACAAACCTCAATATGAAAAGGGCTTTCTAAATCCATGGATAAGCTAGTCGGTATTGTGTGTGTGTGTGTGTGTGTGTGTGTGTGTGTGTGTGTGTGTGTGTGTGTGTGTATATGTGTGTCTCCCTCCTGTTTCAACATAAACTTCCCCCATGCCTTCCCTTGTGGCTTTTTCATTTAGATTTTTCAATCTGGGTTGTACTTAGCAAAAGCCAGCACTGACAAAGATAAAATCCTGCTCCCCACTGAGAACATCTGATTTTTAAAACGTAGAAATGCTGCTCTTTACAGACTAGGGCATTTCCCTCTTAATGAGCTTCAAGATACACCCAAATAATTTGCAATGAGCAAATGACACCATTTCAGAGTACTTACCAATAATTCCCATGTACAAAAACTCCATTTGATAAGCGGCCCAAGCTACTGAAACCTACAGTTTAGAGACAAAGTGGGGTCTGCTTCTGAGAGGTCAGCTGTCACAGCCATGAAAAATGGCCTACCCTAGGTTTTACCATGGTCTTCCCCCAAAAGCCTCCATCCTTAGTGTGTTTGTTTGAAGGGCTAGTTGAGAGCAAGAAACATTTTGATGATTTTTTCCTATGTACATATGAAATAAAATCTCTGAGTTAAGGGAATGTAGAACCATGACACTTTCTCGAGCCAGTTTCTTCTAAAGCATGAATTTGTGACAATGGCCAAATTTTGACTATTTTCCCAATTGGCCATCACCCATACAGAGTGAGAAGACCCTCCCAAGCCATATACCACCCTGACATGCTTCTGTTGTCAGTGGACAATGTAAGTCTGAGCTCTGCGTAGATCACTATAAATATTTTAGGATTGTGGCTGCTGGTGAGCCTTGCATGTGATGCAGAAGCCAGGCTTGATGGCCCTGCCCTGGTGCAGCCTCCCCAGGTGGCAATGTGGTTGGCAGGGGGTGCAAGTACCTGCTGCCAGTCATTCTGAGTAGCCTCCAGGCTGATTAGCAACAAAGGCTGTCAGGCTCCTGAGCCAGCTCCTTTCGGCAGCAGGTATGATGGACACACACGGAGTCTTTAAGGCAGAGACCAGGGATGTTTCATGTTTGTGGCTATAAACTTGTCTGCAAGACCACCTGCCTAGTCTCACTGGAGGATTGCCATTAAGGGATGTCTGATGGCACAAGGTTCCCCCACCCCTCAGGGGCTCCACCCAAGCCAGACAGAAAGGCTGGGCATCAGTGCGGAGGATTAGAGGCGATCGATATGTGTATATGGAATACTGTCACGGACAATTGAAGAGACTCACACATCACTCCGCGGGAAACTGCTATGAACTGAAGTCTGTGGTCAATGGCTGTCACGGAACCCCAGGCCCTAGCTAGACTGTCTGGGTGTATCCAAAGATAAGGCATGTGACATTTGTGATTATTAGTACTGTAGTGACTAGAACACATGATTCTAGATATAGTCTCCAAAAAGAAAAAAGCTACTTAAATGGGGAGGTTTCTGTCCCCAGTGAGCTTGGAAACTAAAATTACAAAATAACCACTTTCTAAAATTTGGCATAGACAGACAACCAAGTTTATCGCAATACAAAGCCTATCATCTTGGGTCCCACTGATTCTGCACCCTGAGTCAATTCCCAAGCTCAAGAGATTCTTTACTGAGATTCCTTACTGATGGATGTATGCTCACACAAGGATATAGGAATAATTTACAGTTATGAAAACCAAGACAAATATTGGATTGGAATGCAGAACTGTTTTTATTTTATTTTTGCTGTTGGCAGTATTTTTTTCTGTTTGTTTGTTTTTTGAGATATGTTTTCCTTCAGCCCAGGTTGGTCTTGAACTTACTATGTATTGAGGATGACACTGAACTTCTGATCTTTCTTACTCTCCCAATGGCTTCAGATTCTTTTCCTTAAGATAAGGTCTTGATATACAATTCAGGCTGCCTGTGATTCCAAGAGTGCACCACATCAACACACACAACACACACACACACACACACACACACACAAACCATGAGATGACACTGTGGTAAAATTACTTGTTTGCTGAGCATAAATCCCCAGAGCCTATGTGGTAGGACACACTATTTGTAGATGCTGCAAGTTGACCTCTGACCTCCTGTGTTGGTTAGTTTTCTATCGACTTTCTATCTACAGTCATTTGGGAAGAGGGATTCTCAAGACTATGGAGCATTTACTTGATTCACAATTGATAGGAGAGGATCCAGCTCACTAAGGGTGGTACCAATCCTGGGCAAATGACCCTGAATTGCATTAGGAAGCAAGCTAAGCAAGCATCAAGGAGCAAGCCAGCAAGTGGCATTCCTGTCTAGAGTTCCTGTGCTGACATCTTCTAATGATGGACTGTGATATGGAAGCCAAGAAAGTCCTTTGCTCATCATCTTATCACAGCAATAGAGATCCTAACAAAACACTTTCACATGCCTCACACACATACTAAATAAAGGCCATTAAAAAAAAAAAAAAGAGTACATCAGTCTTATCAAGCTAAGCAGACTTCCAAAAGATAGAGGTTAAAGTGTAATTTGGAATTCACTTATAGGGTTTATCATTCCAGTGATACAGTTCAATCTTCCCTGCAAACAGAAAAAAATTCAAACCCAGAACTACTATGTGTTATGTTAAAACATAGCCAAAGAAAAATAAAATGTCTGGGCAGAGGGAAGCAGTATTAGTGAAGGCAATCCAGGACAGTGTCACCAGGAGGGACATGGCTAGATACTGGGGTGAGGAGTAGAGGGCAATCTCTTCTCCAAACTAACTACTGTTGACCCCACTTACAAAATACCTATTACTAAAGACAAGAGCCTAGAAAGACTAGCACCTGAAATTGTCCAGCAACCACAGGAGCTTACCTCCACACTGAGAAGAGACAAGTCTTCAATAGACAGGATCTAGTCCTCTCCCTTACGGGTCTATGGTACCCCTGCTCCCCACATTAGCTGTGAATCTATAATGCTCTATAGTCTTCTTCACCTGAAGGTCATCTGCACGATGCTGAGCCTCTGCAGATGATGAGCAGATGGAGGGGATAAGTTGCACCTACTCTGACAGCTCCATTCTGGTTCTTCCAGGTGCCCGAGATGCCATTTCAGCTCTAGCCAACGGATGCAGTGCAACCTATGCTCCTTCCCACTCCAATCCCTGCCACTGTTTTTAAACATCCACCTAGTGTTCCTGTGGGGAGGCCATTTATCCACAGTCACAGATATTTACATCCCAGACTCACAAAAGCCAACCCTCACCATCGCTAAGTGTCCAACAGATTTTTCCTGTCATAATTTTTACATTTATAAAATGATTCAAATAACAAATCGTATAAAAGAAGACTAAGAATGTAGTTCTGTGGTACAGCGGAGTTGGTCTCATATGACCAATGCCTTGGGTTCTCTTCAGAGCACTACCATGGGGCAGGGGAAGAGATTTGGAATAAAATAAAGTGGAATTTTTTATTCTTCTAATGTCAGCGGATGATGACTGATATCTGTCCTGTCCCTTATTGACAGAGTGCTTTCATATCCTTATCCTTGCTGGAGACTTTGGGAAGCTGGTACTATATGGGTCCCCATCTACAGATTAAGGCTCTGAGGTTCAGAGGGATAAAGAGACTTCCCTATGTTGTTCAGCTGTCACGCTGTCTGACTTTGTCCCCAGCTCCTAGCTGGGCAGCACAAACTACTCAGGGTCCATGGCTCGTGACCAGCCCTACCTGCCAAGACTTACTTTATGGTGTTACATAAATAGAGTTACGCAAATGTGTCCATTCAATCAGCCACTAAGACATTTCTGCTTATGGAAAACCTTTGTCAAAGGCAGTATTCCTTCACACAGCCAGGCATCCTTTCCCTCTTTCTTGTGCCTTTCTTGAGTGCAAAGAGCTCTGTCTGAGCCGGTGGGAGGACACTGTCTAGGAGGATTGCGAATGCATCCCATAACACAAAGACTTCCATTCCAATAAATAATTAGGAAGAATTTCAAGGCTGCTTCCTCAGCTGATCCTCACCGGTTTAATCTCAGCCAATTCTGGATTAAATACTTCTGCTCAGTGGTTTTGACAGTCTCAGCCAGGCACATCCTGATGAAACTGGAGATGCAGAAAATGGTTTTTGATGGAGGGGATGAAATAGTTTGAAAGCAAAGTCAACCAAGTGCACGAACTTACTTGTGCAAGACTGAGAGAGACAGGAAACAGAAAGAGGCAGGTGCACTCACGTGAGTGTGTATACCTCTGAGCGAGCGCGTGGGAGAGAGCATGCATGTATATAAGTGATGTAAGCGGGAAGGTGGGGCTGAGATGATGCTAATTAATTAGACTTGAAGATCTTGGCAGCAAGAGGTATGTTTATAAACAGTCTCACTGAAACATACCTTTCCAAGTACTGACGATCTTATTTGCCAGAAATCATCTCTGGGATAATCATTCTCGATTTGTTTCAGTCCAAAAGTGAGGAGAGAAATATTAGTAAGTAAATGTAACCACCTCTGCTCTAATGTATAGTTCCCAGTGCTCAGCTAATGAAGCAAGACCAACTCAAAGTCATTTACGCAGGGTTTGGTGGAAGGATGTTAGGGGCTTTTGACTAGAATCGTGAAAAATTAGAACAGAGATAAAAGAAACAGCAGAATCCTAATTACTCGGGAATCTATGAAGACAGAATAAATACTTGTGCGGACATACCCAATCATCACCATGGACCCTTTCTTTCTGAGGAAGTGATTTGAGGATGTACTCCATTAGAGGGAGGAAATAAACCAAGCAGGAACTCAGAATAAGGCCTAAGGACTTCCCAGGACATTAGGTAACAATTCAGTGAGCAACCAACTCAGGTTACAGCAAAAGTAAGAGCTGGGATTTATTGGTTACTTAATATATTTTAAAATATTTTACAATTTCCAACTCCTAAATAGAGCTATACTAGTAATAGATACAAGGAAATTAAGCAAATTCAAAAGACAATAAGCAAACGGTGACACATAAGACAATGAAATACTATGTATCAGTGAAAAATGATCTATAAAGACAGGGTAGGTGGGTGGGAGACACAAGAACCTTAATGCACATTGGTAAAGAAATCATCTGAGATTCATTATACTATCTGATTTCAACTTGATGATATTTTAGAATAGACAAAATTACAGTCCTCAATGGTTGCCATAGGTGAGATTGTTTATACAGTTATGTTAGTCAATGATTATTCGTAGTCAGGTGTTTCTATCCCAACCAAACTCTTAAATTCCCGACAGCAGATTCCCAAATAATTGATTCAGAGGCTTAATATTATAGTAACTCTTGGGCCAGCAGTCCAGGCTTATTACTATTAGCTCTTACACTTAAATTAACCCACAATTCTTATCTCTGTTTAGCCACATGCTTTGGTACCTTTGCTCAGTCCGGCATTCTCATCTTCTTCCTCTGTGTCTGGCTGGTGACTGCTGCTCTGCCTTTCCTCTTCCCAGAATTCTCCTAGTCTGGTTGCCCCACCTCTACTTCCTGCCTAGCTACTGGTCAATCATTGTTTTATTAAACCAACACTAGTAACAAATCTTTACAGTTTACGAGAGCAATATCCCACAATTATTAATATAATTATATGCTAATATATTCATATACTGTAGGATGGTGATGGGAAAGGGTAAAAGTTCATTCCTCTTCTTACAGAGATAAAGTCAATGAGTTTCTTCAAAATGAAGAACTAAGTGATGAACAGCAGTGAGGGCATGCATGAGCTCCCTTACGGGCACGAAGCTTGGCTGGTTAATTTTATGTGCTGGGTAGACTGGGCTAGTGGCCCATATTGCTGGTGAAACATTATTTCTAGGTGTCTCTGAAGGAGGGTCTGGAAGAGATTAGCATTTCTCTCCCCAGTGTAGGTAGACATCACCCAATCTGCTCAAGATGGAGAGCTGGGACAGCGATCCTTTCCTGTCCTGGCCATTGAAGCTCCTGGCTTTTGGGCCTTTGGGCTTCATTGAGTCTGCCATGGTTCTTCGGCCTTTGGGCTCTGTAGTGGAATTATGTTGTTCCATTGTAAATAATTGTCCCGCCCACTGGCTTAATAAAAACACTGACTATCCAAAGGCAGACAGGAAGTGTTGGAGGAGCTACCAGACTAAGAAAACTCTGGGAACAGGAAGAATAGAGCAGAAATGCCATAGAGATGTGACAGAGATGCCAGACAAGACAACAGATGCAGAGGACAACTATGCTGCTCTGAGAAAAAGGTATTGAGCCACATGGCTGAACAGGATAAGAAATCATGGGTTAGTTTAAGTGAGTAAAGAGTTGGCAAGTTATATGCCTGGGCACTAGGTCAATCAGCATAAAATTAATGTAAGCATCTGGGTGGGTCTGTGGGTCTGCGAGTCTGAATTTAGAGGCTAGGCCGGAAAGTCCAGGCCAGAAACATCATATTACAGGGCTCTGACTGAATTACTCCAGTGGCTTTTCTGATTTTTAGCTTATAGACCCTGGATCACAAAATTTCTTAGCTTCTGTGATGCTCTGAGCCATTTCTCAAAAGTCCTTCCTTATAAGCCTTATGTCTCAATGCTCCTCTCTTTACACATCTTTCTCTGTCTCTCTCTCTCTCTTTCTGGTGTGTGTGTGTGTATGTCTGTGTCTGTTTTCAGAGACCAGGCTACCATTACTGTAGTGAAGAACAAGTGCCGTGCATGACCTTGTCCTAAAGGCTGGCCTCTTGGCCATCATAGATATGGGATTCACCTATGACCATTGAGGCTGCAAAACTGAGGCATGGCTGAAGGCAGCTGAAGATCAGGGTACACGTACACAGGCTCCCTCTTCTGCTTCCTGTTCGGCTTTGGATGGACGATCTGCTCTGATTTGCTGAGTTTCAGGATGTGGACCCATCAGTCCAGCCTTCCAGGAACTGCACAGCTGTTTACTTGTATTTGTGAGTGTTTCCCTATAAATCCCTTAATAAATATTAACCTTTTAATCAGTTGCCATTGATTATTATACCAATTATACAGTAGTTTTTTTTTTTTAATTAAAGATAGATGTGTGAGTATGTGTGAGTATGCCACATGTATTCAGGTTTCTGAGAAGCCATAGGGTACCAGATGCCCTGGAGCTGAAGTTATTGATGATTTGTGAGCTGCCTGGTGTAGGTGCTGTTCCTCTAAAAAAGCAGTATGTGCTTGTTATCTGCTGAGCTCTCTCTCTAGCTTTGGTTCTACAATCTTTAATCCATGACTCCCAAATTTATTCTCTCTCTCTCCTTCCCTCCCTCCCTCTCTCCCCCTCCTTCCCCCCCTCTCTCTCCATCCCTCCCTCCTCTCTCTCTTTCTCCCTCCCTCTCTCCCCCCCATCCCTATTAGCAATGAAGCTAATGAGGTAGTAAGAACACAGAAAGTGTCCGAGGTCAGCTTAGAAGTTACATACACTGTGTCCATCCATATTCTGTTTGAGACCAGCCTAGTCTACAGCCAGAGCTATACAAAGAAACTCTATCTCAAAAAACAGTCCAAAGAAAAAATTTTCAAATAGTCTCTCTCACCCATCTACTCCTATAAAATACATTAAAGATAAATAAACATTAAACAGACAAGCTCTACCTCCAAGGACATTCAATATATTAATACAACCTTTCTTAGGTCACAAAAAAACTATGCCTAGAAAGGAAATATTCACCAAGAACAAATCCAGGTTCCAGAGCAACAGGATGTGGTTAAGAGCTGACTTGACTGAGAGTGAGCACCTGCCTACATATCACATGGCCCTTGTTTGCATCTTCAGAGACAGGAATCTTTGCCTGAGTATTAACCCATTATCAGTAGATAAGAGAAAAACAAAGCCCACCTGCAGTATTCAAATCCACTACCAGTTCCTGAGACATCTCAGCCAGCAGCAGTAGGGAAAGACAGGGCCTTTGATCTTCCTTGGGGCCTATCTACCGAGACTACTGTCTCAAACACCCATCTAGAGGCTTAGTAACAACAACAACCAAAAAAACCCACGGATTTCTCATAGTTTGGGGACTGGGAAGTCTTAAGACCAAAGTGCCAGCAGGTTTGATGTCTGGGGAAGACCGACTCCCGGGTTCAGGGATGGTGTCTTCCCCCTGTGTCCTCCCAGGGCAGAGGGGGCAGTGAACAATACAATGAGGGTATCTCACTCACAAGGGCTCCATCCTAGTGAGGTAGTCACCTCTCAAAGGCCACATCTTTAAATTCTATCACAATGGATATTAGTTTCCAACCTAAGGATTTTTAGGACACAAGTAATCAAACCACAAAGATTTCTATCGAGCAGGCCCCTCCCTGTTCAGTGCTTCCTGCCCTAGGACAGCCAGAAAAAAACAACAGCACAGCCATTAGGAGCCACTACTAAGCAAAATGTTGGGTGTGGGTATGTCTGTCTTAATCTCAGGGAGGCAGAGACGGGTGGATCTCTGAAAGCTTATAGCCAGCTTGCTCTACATAGCAAGTTCTAGGCCAGTCAGTGCTATAAAGCAAGTCCCTGTCAAAAATAAAAATAAAACATCCTCAAAATCACCTTTTTAGCCAGCCCTTCTCCCCACTCTTGTTTTTTTTTTGAAATTGGGTCTCATGTAGCCCAGATGGCTTCAAATTCATTAAGTAGCGCAGGCTGGCCTGAGTTCCTGATCTTCCTGCCCAAGTGCTAGGATTATAGGAATGTGCCAACATACCCAGCTTGAAATTGGAATTCTTCAAGAAGAAAATGTCTTTTTAAAAACTTATTTTAACAATCCCTTTTGACATAGATTGAAAAGCTAAGAGTGGAAAGAATTGCCTTCTGGATAGTTAAAATCAAAACCAGTGTGGGCTACTGTGTATCTTGGGGTAGACCGGGTGAGGACCAGCTCTGTTGTACTTCTCTGTTATGGTTTGAATGTTTCTGTCCCTTCTCAAGTCCATGAGCTGAAACCTAACATCCAGTGTGACAGCACTGGGAGGTGAGGAGGTCATGAGGACGGAGCCCTTGTAGATCTCCTCTCTGCAAAGGGAAGCATTTAGAATGGCCAAGTGCTAGGGCTGGAGATGGAAGGGAGCTCAGAGGCTTGGAAAGAGGGGCAATTGTGGCCCATGGTGACTGAGAACAGAAGTGTCTGTTTTCCAGAGTTCATAGCGGTACCATGTTGCTTCCAAAGGCTGGGCGTCAATGGGGCAGCCCTGTGGCCCAGGCAGTTTACAGCAGGACATACTACGTACTTCCTACATGCCAGGTACCGTGTTAGCATCATATGGACGCCTGCTAACTGAGTCATCATGCCCACCGTAGAGATGAGGATGTCCAGCAGCAGGCACAGGATCTGAGTTTGTCTGGCTGCTATCCATCCCATCCCATGAGTCTGTAATAAATGCTGCATCGGCTACTGAGAGAACATGGCTTGTGGTCAACTAAAAAAAGGGCAATTAAAAGCATCCCAGAAATGCAAAAGCTCTGTAATTTGACCTGCTCCCATTAAGGTCAGGATCTTAGCAAATCAGGGGGGGGAAAAGATGATCATATTATTATTATTATTATTATTTTTATTTTTCTAGGGACAATACAGGTTGGGGGTGGATGCTGACTTTAAGGCAGAAACTATGCTGGTGCTACCACTCCCAATCCTAAAAGAAGAAACCACGGTCTTTCTTCCTCATTGGATGGAACTAAGGTGTACACTAGCAAATGAATACATGGTGGCTCCGTGCACACAAAATGCTTGGGGTTACTGGTATGCAGGAAATAGGGCTGAGTTGATTTCAGGAGAATTTGATGCCACAGCCTTGGCACAACAGGGACCTTCCTTCCTCTGACTCTCTGAACGCCCTCCCCCACCCCAAGGCTGTCACCATCTCTGGGTGGGTGTATCGACTTCAGCTATGCAAAAGTCTAAGAGCGTTTTGTAACTGGTGGCATAAGTCATGGATACTCAGCTGAGTGGCTTATGTCATTTACAGCACTGGCGTGAGGATGGGGGGATCCCCTTTTAAGTCGTACCCTACCCAGTCCCCTATTTCTCCATGAAACATGGCATCTAAAAAACAGAAGGATGTGTAGCAGTCATTTTGTCCAAGACTCATCCACAAATGTCCAGGCATGGTGGCAAAACACCTTATAATCCCAGCACTTGAGAGCCTGAGGCAAGTGGATCAGAGATTGAGGCCTGCCTGGTCTATACAGAGAGAGTTCTAGGGCATTCTAGACTGGCCCATGAGCAGTGAATCATGACCGTGACCCACCTTTGTGTGTGTGTGCACATGTGTGGATGTGTTGTATGTGTATCAAGGCCAGAAGCCAAAGTCTATGTCTTCTTCCATTGCTTTCCACCTTACATTTTGAGGGCGGGTCTCTCAGTGGACCTGCGACTCACTGCTTTGGTTAGAATGCTGGTTGAAAAACCTCAGGGATTCTCTTGTATTCACTCTGCAGAACTGGGTTACACCACCACGCTCAGCCTTTAGAGGGGAACTCAGGTCCTCACATCTGTGTGGCAAGCACTTTACTGACTGAGTCAATCCCACAACAAACTCCTTCTGATTCTCAATCCCACACAGATTATGTTTTCATTGCTGAGGCTCAAGCCCATGTCCTCTCGAATAATAAGCATCCATCATCACCGAGCTTCAGGAAAAGCTACAAGCTCAGGCTTTTTTCACCACATAGCATCTCCTGATGCTGAAATCTATACTCAATCCCACAATTCCGTAACCCAAATCTCTGCACATTTGTCTATGATTCATTGCAGTGTAGAAGGGCTCTACTTAGCCACGGCTTCTCTAACAGATGTGCCTTCAAATCTGTCACAACACAACAGCAGACTGTAGGGTTTGGGGAGGTGGAATGGTGCAGACTTTAGGAAGATAGCTCGAATCTCTTTCATGTCTTCCTTCCCCAAACCAGGTGCACAACACAGGGATGATCAACTCACACCACAAGGTCAGCAACAGCTTCACACACCTTAGCCTGAGTTGTCAGGTGCCAAGCTCATGGGTACGAGTTTTGGTTTTCAGAGCTCATCCAACTTAGGGATAGAAGCTGGAGTACCATGGATTCACAGCACTCTAAGAGGTTTGGAAGGACCCATCGGCTTGTCACTAAAAAGGTGCTTGTCCTCTAGAGTTCTCTTCTGACACTTCTGCTTCTCTGTAGGCTTCAGTGAAGCCTGTGGCCTCTCAGTTTCAGCCTGATGACAACACAGAACTGTCTCCTGGAAACCCAGATCTGGCTGAAGGCCTGTCTGTTCCATGGATGCTTCAAAAACAGCTCCAACTGGACCCCAGGGGGGCAGCCCGCTTTAAAGGGCAACTGGACAGCCATGTGGGGATGGAATGTGGCACCTGTGCCCAAGGCTATCAGGGATATCTTAAAAAACAGTGGAGAGTTTGTGCCTTGAGTTTCTAACAGGCAGCTAATTTCGCCTGCCATTTCTAGTCTCTCTGGCTCCAATTGCTTCTCGGCTTCTTCTTTTGCCTCCGATGGGCAGGTTTCCAGAGCTGTCAGATTTTCTTCTGCCCAAGTTAACAAGGACATTGATTTTGGAGGAAGGCAGGCCCTTCCTCCCACCCACGTCCTTGCCTGGCTCCTGGCTGAGCCTTGCCACCGCTATGGCATTGTCTGGTTTTATTAGTACTGCCTGGCTGAGGCCTCCCTTCCCAGGTGGCCCTGGTGGCTCTAGCCTCCCTTACTTGGCATGTTGACATGCATTTTTGGTCTCCTAGGGTGAGACTGCTTACCTGGATAATGGGCACTTGACCCCCTGGTTCCCAAAGTGGACTTCTGCACCACAGCGGGACTTGCATCTGTTTTCAGGACTATCGCCAGGAGGGAGTCATTGCAATGTGACCTTGCTTGGCTGGCTTTGAGATGGATGGAGACTGGGGCACGTAAAGGGATTTTAATGGCTCTGAGCATAGGGATCTTAGAGGGTCTACAGCAACCATGAAGGAGACTCGGTGTTCCTTTCAGAGTTGAGAGTGACTCTTCCAAATTCTTTCATCTGGTATCTGTTTCTCTGAAGAATTTGCCCATGAAGACAGGAAGTAGAATTTTACAGAGAAACTAGAAAGGCCTTCAGAGAAAAAAACCCAGTGTTGCCTGTGCTGGCAGAGAGTGAGCTAGGTTTGGAAAAGGAAGAAAAGTGAGTCTTCCCTCCATAGCATGCTTCTCTCTGATCACAGTGACAGCCTGTACATGGCCCATCCACTCTCAGACAACTCTGACCCACTTGTTATGTCGCCAAGACTGACCTCAAATTCACAGTCCTTCTGCCTCCCAAATGCTGGAATTACGCACCCCACACCTTCTCAGAATGGTCTTTCTACAGTATGTATGTCTGCTCCTTATATGTGGCTCACGGCTCTACACCACCCAGCTCCTGCCTGCTTCCTGAGTCTCATCTTGCGTGTCCCTGAGCACCAAGTATTTCTACCCTTACCCTTGTCATGGTGCCTTCTCTGACCCTGGGCTTGTGAACACAGCTCTCCCTCCCCACCCCTCCTCTGTCCCTCCTCAGACATTGCTCAAATGTCATTTGCACAGAACTCTTCTCTAGTAAGGGTCCTATTTTCTGTCTCCATTGCATTTTGTGCTGGGTCTTCCATCCCTATGACAAACTGACTACTGCATATGCAATTGGGTGACACTGAACCAGTCTTGAGGTCCTGGAGCGGAGGTCCAGTATTTAGGTTGCTTACACCACTGACACCTTCTGTGACAGCCGCCTGTTGTCACATGGTGTCTGATCAATCCTTATGTTACGACTTACAGAACAGCTACCAACAGCGTTACTGCTGTGAAATGACCCCTATTACTCTAGTATAGAACAGAAATTTTCACTTGCCAGGAAGACCTGGAATGTTCCAGAGAATCCTGAACACACTAGTCTGAAGAAGTGGGACAATGTCGCCACTCCCTGAAGACAAGTTGGCTTGGTGGCTTCATCTGGCTTCACATTTCTCCGCAAAGCTCCTGTGTGATGGCAGACTGGCATGTCTTCCCTGACTTTTCATGTTGGCCAAGACGAACGTGCCACATTGGTGATAATGTCAGTAAACTCCGAGGCTGCCAAGGAGTGCAGCAAGTGAGGGCCAAGAGGAAGCCGGCGGGGCCGCAAATACGCAAGCCCTGGAAATTGTCTCATTAAGAGAGGTGTCAGCCACCACACCCTGGCTGGAAGGGCGTAATTGCTGAAAACAGCTAATCACTGACAGCATGACAGCTCAGGGTCTAGAGTCCTTTTCTTCACTTCAGAATCTGTGCCCCAGCCCCCTTTCCCAGAGGGGAAAAGGCGCCAAAAAAGGAAGCCAGGCATGATGACATGGCTCCTGCCTATTTATACACAGGAAAGGAATTCCTTCTCTTGGGTACTTTGGGAAGCATCTCTTTGTTGCTAAGCTTAAAATTCCAATACTTCTTTCTATTCAAAGAAAATGCTCTGGACTCCAGGACTTCAGAGAGATGATCTGAAATCCAGCTTGGAGGAGGATTCTTGTCTGAGTGACACTGGTCTTTCCCAAGAGTGAGTTTTATAAAAGTAACCCTTGGCTTTCAGGAGAGTATCTGCAGAGACATGGACTGAACACCTATTGGGTGATCCCTACTGAGTAATAACCCACAAGATGAGCAAAAACAAAGGCCCTCAGATTTGCTGGGCTTTGCTGTGCTAGGGACTGAACTGAGGGCTTCCCGCATGAGAAGTGACTTGTTCTACCACTGAACCAAATCTCAGCCATTTCTTTGTTAAATTACATTTATTATAAGTGTATTTATGGTAGTTTACTAAAATAAGTAGATAGCTTCATCTAGCAAATGCCCAGATATCAAAAGAGAAAGCATTTGCGTTCTCCAACAGGATGTGCCTATTCAGAGTTAAGAAACACAGGGCTGGGGAGACAGCTCAGTGCTTAAAGTGCCATGAACTTAAGAATGCTGGAGCTCATAGCTCTCTCCAGTGCCCACATAAAATGCCACTTGGGTATAGTGGCCACCTACAACTCCAGCTTTCAGAAGATGAAGGCAGGGGTCCCGGAACAAGCTGGTTAGCTAGATTAGCTTTATTGGAGTGGTCTGGGTTCTAACTTTGATAGTCAAAAGTGATATTTAATTTGGAAACATTGTATGTCATAAACTCTGGAAAATAATGTTTTCTTGATCCCTTTTGTGTATGGAGGGTGCATGCATGTGTGTCTGTGCAAGTGTATGCACCTATGCTATGTACAGGCAGAGGCCTCTGTCACTGAACCATTTGTACTAGACCATGTGAGCAGTCAGCTCCCAGGATCCACCTGTCTATCTCCCAGGATTGGGTTTACATGCCTGGTTTTTACATGAATGTGAACTCAAGTCCTCATATTTGTGCAGCAAATTCTATTACCCACTAAGGCACCTCCCAAGCCGTAAATATTCCTTTTGTAAAGTACTTTGGCAATATAACAAAAGTCATAATTAGAACCAGAAAGATGGCTCAGTGATTAAGACCACTTCCAAAGGACCCAAATTCAGTTTCTAGTACTCACAACTGTCCATAACTACACCTCCAGGAGCTCCTGTACCTTCTTCTGGCTTCCACAGGCACCCACACATTTATGTGGCACACATACACACACATAAATAAAAAATAAATTAAAAGCCATAAAAAATTGATATGGTAATCCCAATCTAAAAATACGTTCTAAAAGAAGTAACCAGGCACATTGGTACACATCTGGAATTTCAGCACTGGGAAAGAGAGGACAGGAGGACAAGGAAGCCAAACCATTTCAACTACATAGTGAGTTTCAGTCAGCCAGGGATAAAAATTATATACACAGAGCTCCTTACTGAGAAATGTATCAAAATTTGTTATGTTACAAATTATAGTAAAAAGTAGAGATAGTTTACACACTCAGCAGCTGCAAAATGGTTAACTTAATGGCTAGTTAAGATGGAACTATTTGATGCTTATTATATATCTGTTAAGATAAGAAGGATTTTTGTAGTAATTTAAAAAGTAAAGATCACAGTAATATGGATTAGTGGGTAAAGGCAATGGCCGTTGGGCCTGGTGATGTAAATACCAATGGTGGAAGGGCACTTCTGCAAATTGTTCTCTGCCTGCCACATGTATGCCGTGACATTAAAAAAAGATACACTATAACCAGTGAGCATGTAACCATTATGGCTACAGGAGGACTGTGAAACTGGTGGACGCAGAATGACTTTACTTTTAAAGGATTTTAAACATTTATTACTGGGGGACATGATGGGGGAACATTGTACAAAGATGAAAGAATCTCTCCAGAAGTTTGTTCCCGCCTCCCAACATGTGAATCAGCTCATCAGGCTTCCCGCTGAGCCACCTCCCTAGTCTCCCTTTCTATTTAAACTTTATTTTATGTGTATTGGTGCTTTGCCTATGTATCTCTGTACCACATGTGTGCTGGATGCCCAAGGAGGTCGGAAGAGGCCTCTGATTGCCTGGAGCTGGAGTCCCTGGGAATTGAAGCCTCATCCTCTCTAAGTCCTCGCCCAGTGCTCTTAACTGCTGAGCCATCTCTCCACACTCACCCCAGCCTTCCTTTAAAAAATTCTTTACTGCTGTTTTTATAATGAAAATTATAAACTTTAAGTATCTGACAAGACTTGTCTACAAAAATAAGGGCACCTGCTGAGTTGTTTTGATGATTAAGTAAGTTAATGGGTGAAAATGCACCTAGGTGTGACCCTGGAGTGCTGGAAGGCTTCTCTCCTGTCCTCCTCCCAGCATCGGTACCCCGAGGGGGCAGGATCAACATTGGACATGTTGTTGGGCTAGGGAACCAACTTCCTGTCTGGCGTTCTCTCTTTCTCAGCAAGAGTGTTTTGCTTTTAACTCATAACTTGAGAAGCTCCACAGGCTCTGGCCACTTACACTTCCTGTTCTTTTCTCTTAACAGTTTTTAAAAGCAATATTAACAGTGTGGCAGTTCTGAAAGACAATAAACACAGAAGCACCAGCAGTCCCAGCAACGGTGTTAATACAGTGACTGGATAGACGGCTCCACCAGTAAAGGCCCAGAACTAGGATCCCCAGCACTCACGTAAAAAGTCAGCTGTGCTGACATCAGCTATAACGTCAGTGTCGAGGAAGCAGAGACTAGAGGATGGATGCTTGGTGCTTGGTGGTCAGCAGTCTAGCTAGCTGAATCCAGGAGTTACCACTTCAGTGGGTCACGTGAATGTCAAAAACTAAGGAAAACAGTGATGGAAGACACTAGATATCAGACGTCTGCACATGGGAGCACTCACACACATATGTACACACACAGGCATGCACACACACAAACACCGAAATAGCTTAAATGTTATGTTTTTACACACTTTACAATATTTCTTCAAAGCATATGGTGTTAATAATGGCAACTTTCCCCTGAGTTAATACATTAACACAGCTTGTCAAGTACTATACTTGAATCTTAGCAAGTCCTTTTTGGAGGTGATACCTTAGGTAAGGATGAAGGCAGCATATAAATGTCAGGTATGAGTAACGGTTGAATCACTCTGGGTTTCAAGGAGAGGTGGCAAAAACAACAGGTGAGGGGGGTGGGGTGGAGCCTGGACACAGCAGGGGAGTAAAGAAAACAGAAATAAGTTGGCAACCTGTAGAGCAGTTCAGTGTCAAACCCAAGTCTCTGCAAGAGTCCTTGGGAGTCCTTGAGAGTCACATGGCCTAAGCTCTCCGGCTGTGATCTGATAGGGTATTCACTTACTTCCCATCATGCACTGCACACACACCCCCTCCCCGCACACACAGTTGCATTAACTTTTCATACCTGGGGAGGCATGAACACGGCTGCTCAATCCAGATACAGCGCCAAAAACAGAACAAAGAAAGGATTGCTCACAAGTCTACTTGGTAAATCTGGAAGCTTAACTGACTTACTTCCAAGACCATGGGTGAGGAGCTGCTTACAGGAGTATGCAGGAACTTGATGACAGCTACACCACCAAGTACACACCTACCACCCCCAGCAACAAGTAATGAACAGACACAGGGGTGTCAATAGCACTGGTCTTGGGACTCTTGCAAATGCATAATCATGGCTGCTTTAATTTCAAGAGCTACTTCCATGTCATACACAGGAGACAGAGTTTCAGACACCTACTGAGAAGTTAATATGAACTCATTTGACAGGCTCTAGAAGCCTTTGGGTGTGTCTGTGAAGAAATTTCCACAATGGAGTGGAAATACCATAGCGTAGGTGGTGCCATTCCAGACTGAGAGTGGGCTGAGAACCCAATGCCTGACTGCAGATGCCCCCACGGCAAGCCTCTGTCACCATGAAGGACTCTTTTGAACTGAGAGCCAAAACAACATCGGCCTGCCTTCCTTCAGTTCTTTTGTTGGGTTTTATGTCCCAGCATCACACAGTTGAAATTTTACATCGGCGTTCTTAGATGATGGCATCCCAGAGTCATCTCAATCTCCCCTCTCTGTGGGAGGCTTTTCTTGAGGATCAGAAGAATGTTCCATATTTCAGCTGTTCTTAGCTACAGAACTCAACTCTAACCTCCAGGTGTCATGGGTTCTGTCTTTGGGTTTCTACAGCTGCAACAAAACTCCACGATCAAAAAGCAAGTTGGGAGGAAAGGGTTTATTAGGCTTACACTTCAGCACTGCTGTTCACCACTGAAGGAAGTCAGGACAGGAACTCAAGCTGGGCAGGAGCCGGGAGGCAGGAGCCGATGCAGGCCATGGAGGGGTATTGCTCAAATCCTAATGGGTCTTATTGAAAACCCAGAGCCAGATGTTGGGACAAATGCTAAAGAAGCAGAGACAGGGGAACAAGCTACGGCTACTTCTCACCACTCTGAATCCTGGGGTGCAAGGAGTAGATCCTGTTTCTACGAATCCTCAGACTAAATAGGTGAAGGGAAGGGAAGTGCAGGCCAAGATGGAAGGGGCAAACCTCGTCTGCTCACGCCTTATATTCCTTTCTCTGCCCAGCCATATCATTTCCTGTTTCAACTTCCCTAGTGCTAGGATGGAAGGTGTGTGCTGCCGTGCCAGACTCTTTTTCTCTTTTGGACTGGATTAATCCCTGTGCCCTGAACTCACAGAGGTCCAGACTGATTACCACTTCCTGGCCTCTACGGATGATAATAACTCTGAGGTTGGTTCTGTCCTCTGATCTTCAAGTAAGCTTTATTTGTTATACAATCTATCACCACAGAAGGATGAGCTTACTGGCTTGTTCCTCATGCCTTCGCCCATCACTGGCTGGGCGCTCTCTCACTGTTCACTAATTGAGAAAAATGCCTTACAGCCGGATCTCATGGTGGCATTTCCTTAACTGAGGCTCTTTCCTCTGTGATGACTCCAGCTTGAGTCCAGTTGACACACAAAACCAGCCAATCCCTTTAATCTCATACTGCAGAATACTGCAGCTCAGGCTACCATGAAACTCCAAGACCGCGACTGTTGATGTCCAAGATAGACAGATGGCAAACAATGTGATAATTCATGCACAAATGTCCTAAAAGCCACGCCATTTTATTACTGATTACATCAACCCAAGGACCAACCCCCAAGATCAACATGTGAAACATAGAAAAAGAAAAAAACATTTACTGGGTAACTGTGGTTTACTATGAAGTGACAGAATCTAAAATCACCGAACAGACAGTTCTCTGGGCATTCATGTGGGGGACCATCTAGGTTGTGTCCCACCTACTGTGGGTAGCACCATCCCATGAACCGAGATCCTAGATAGTACAGAAGGAAGAAAAGGGGTCTGCCATATGCATTTTATTGCTCTTTGCTCTCTGATTGTGGATACCATATGACCCTGCTACACTAACTCGCTACCTCAGACTGTAAGACAAAATAACAAGGCTTTTCTGTATGGCCCTGGCTGTCCTAGAACTCTCTCTGTAGAACAGTCTGACCTTGAACTCACAGAGAACTGCCTGCCTCTGCCTCCCAGGTGCTGGGATTAAAGACCTGGCTACCGATACATTTCATATCATGCACACATCAGCTCCAGGTGGGAACATTACTTTCTCCATTACATATTAGGAAACTTGGGCCTGAGTTCATTCCAGTAAGAAAAATTAAATCCAACATTATCTGCTATAAAGCCCGTCTGATTCCCACACACTTCTGTAGGACAACACACAGGAGACATGATCTCTATCTACTTTGCTACCCACAGTAATGCCTTTGTTAGTGGCATCAGTGACAATATGTCCCCTTGTTCGCCATGGTTTTCTTTGAAGGAGGATGACCACACCAGGGATCTTCAGCAAGTCACTCCTCACACCACACTGGACAGAAACTGTTGGCAAGAGGGGCTAAAACTGCTTCTCAGTGGCCTAGCTAGACTGATTTCCCTTAGATGTATTAATTGCTTGATGGCTGCCTGCAGAGAAGTAAGGCAGATCCTGAGACTTCACCACCATTGTGTCATTTCTATGTCCACTGACAAGAAGTGTGTGTTGGAAGACCCACCGTCACATGGGCCCCCACCAAAAGGCGAAGGACATACAAAGGGCACACCAAACCTAGATATAGAGACATAATAGCATGGAAGGCCCTCTGGGAGGGATGCTCCCACTGGTACCCATTGACACTGGACAGAAGAAACGTCACAGGTGAATTCTGAAGCAAAGAAGATATGACAAGTCTTACATCCCACCCTGAGTACTTGAGGTCAGAGACTACTTATTTGGTCATTTCTATGTGCACTCAATTAAAAAAGAAGACACATATATGTACCTACCTCTCTGGTAAAAGGCATCTATTTAAAGAACAATCCATTTGTAATTGCACAATTCTTTAGCTCTCCCATGCCCACCATTCCTACTGTTTTGTTTTGGTTTTTTTGAACTTTCATGTGTATCAGGACACTCCAAAAGAAGTAGATTTCTATTTATTTTATATGCATGTATATGTGTGGGTGTGGTATATGTATAGTTCTCCTAGTTAGGGTTACTGTGGTGTGGTGGGATTCAGGTGTCAGCTGATAAGGTCTGAAGATGCTTACCCAGGGTCCCAGGCTCCTGAAGGGGAAGTGGCCAACTCTATTGATAAGGGGCTGCTGGGATCCTGGGAAGCCTGTTTCCTGGTTCCTGACTGCTGGAGAGACCAGTTTGGCATCCATCGTTCACCGCTTGGATAATCCAGTCTATCAGGAGCCAATATAAGCTGTTACCTGTATCGTGAGTGTTGGCTTATATTTTAATAAATATTAATCTTGGACTGGTGTATTTTAAGAGAAACTCCGCCTACACTATGGCTGTGATGAAACACCATAACCAAGAGGAACCTTGGGAGGAAGAGGTTTATTTGGTTTACACTTCCATATTGCTATTCATCATTGGAAGAAATCAGGACAGGACCTCACACAGAGCATGAATCCGAAGACAGGAGCTGATGCAGAGGCCATGAGAGATGCTGTTACTGGCTCACGCCTCTTGGCTT
Source organism: Phyllotis vaccarum (assembly GCA_033318265.1). Lineage (NCBI taxonomy): Eukaryota > Metazoa > Chordata > Mammalia > Rodentia > Cricetidae > Phyllotis > Phyllotis vaccarum. Next base: position 2,298,455 of record JARWLC010000005.1, read on the forward strand.
TCTCATCCTGCTTTTTTATAATTCCTAGCACCACCAAGCCCGGGGATGGTACCACCCACAATGGACTGGCCCATCCCTCATCAATCACTAATTAATAAAATGCCCTACAGGCTTGCCTATATCCCAATTTTATGGAGGAATTTTCTCAACTGAGGTTCCCAAATGGATTTAGCCTGTGTCAAGTTGACATAAAACTAGCAAGCAGAGCAGAGTATGACATGTATGCAGGGGCACATGCGTGTATACGTGGAATTCTAAAGAGGACGGTGTCCTCTCTCATGTCATGCTATTTACTTGACACGGGGTCCTTCACTAAACCTGGGCCTAGGCTAGCAGCCAGCAAGCATCTTACATCTTCCTGTCCCTGCTGCCGACCCACCCCAGGGCTAGGGTTACAGGCCTATGTGCAGCCTTATCCAGTTGCTGCATTTGGGTGCTGGGATCTGAACATAAGTCCTCATGTTTGAGGAACAGGCACTCTTATCCACTCAGCCTTCTCCACAACCCAAGAGGCCATTTTAAAGAGCAGGTAGAATCTTTTGCTAACTTTAAAATTCATAGTAGCTCAAATAATTATAACTACAATAAATCTGAGATTAAACTAAATCCAGGTTATAAAAGGACTCTAAAGGAGATACACTACCCTTTCTCATGATGAATGCAGAGTCCCAGGTGTAATAGTATCAGGAGGTGGGGCCTTGGGAGTTAACTGGGTCATGATGGTAGGGCCTTCGTAAATGTAATCTGTGCGTGTATAAAAGACTAGAGAAGGAAGGCATTTCTGGGCCAGGTCAGGATCCATGGGAAGATAGACACCTGTACCCAAGAAAACGTGCACAGCAGCAGTGGACCCTCAACTCTTGCTCTGTCAGTCTCTTTTCTAGGGAGCATCTTCTTCAGGACAGCAGGAAATGTTACTGCAAGGAAAGTCTATTCTCCTCTCTCCATCTCCCACAGAAAGAAAAAGAGAAAGCACAAACCCTACATTTGAAGGTTTTGTTGGTTTGGTTTGGTTTGGTTTTGGTTTTTCAAGACAGGTATAGTCCTGGCTGTCCTAGAACTTGCTTTGTAGACTGGGCTGAACTCAAACTAACAGATCTGCCCACATCTGCCTCCCTGAGTGCTGGGATTAAAGCAGTGTACCACCACCAGCCAAGATATATTTTTAACTGAACCTCACAGTGTGAGCTTAGACTCTAAAAGGCCAGCATCTACCGAAGGTGGGGGTAGGGGTGGTGTGGCCACTGACCAGGCCCAGGCTCCGCTCCAGGCCTCCTCACCTAAGAATCTGGATGATTGTTCCTAGAGCCCCATCTCTGGGTTCCCTTTTGCCAGCTCTTCTCCCTCAAAGCAGCTACTCTCACTGGACCTGACATTTTTTTTTTTTTAAGCAATTATATTTTATTTTTGTGTGTGAGTGCACATGTGGGCACATGAGCATGCCACAGCACTTGTGCAGAGGTCAGAGAAGAATGTGTGAGGAGCTCTCTCTGTCATATGGGTCCCAGGGAATGAAGTCAGGTTGTGAGGCTTGGTGCCAGGCACCTTACCCACCGAGCTAGCTCACTGGCTCAGGGACCATTTCTTTTGAACCAAATTTCTCAGGAAAAGCTCCAATGATCATATTCTACCCATTTGGGCTCTTTCTGAATAAGGTGGCAAAAAGATAAGCCTGACTAGATTAGAAACTTTATTGGTTCAGATAAGCATTTGCAAGGCCCAGCACCTAGTCCAGGGTTAGGCTCAAGGAACACCAATAGGCCCAGGAACTAATGGCTTCAGGATCGTGAATACCCATCTCTCAGGTGACACCCATAGAGACTTAAAATGTCCTCTTCTTGACCTGCTTATGTCATAATGTCATGGCTGAGCTACCCTGGCTTGTAGAATGCAGTCCACTGACTGGCTGTCTTGGGTCCCAGAATTAGGGTTGAGGCTATAGGCCAGCTGATAAAATTCTTCAATAGCACTGGCTGGGCTTGACACTTAGGCTTCACACAAGACTGGACATGATGGCCTGTTCCTGTAATCCCAGCATTTGGTAGATCTGCGTTCGAAGCTAGCCTGGGTCTACAAGGAGAGTCCCAAGCCAACCAGGGCTGCATATTAGTTCAATCTCAGGGATGGGAATATTGGTCCAAACCTTTAACCCCAGCCCCTCGGAAGCAAGGGCAGGCAGATCTCTATGAGTTCCAGGCCAGCCAGAGCTACATAGCCAAGATCTCAGCTCAGAAAACAAGATGAGTCTGGAGATGGAGCTCAGTTGGTAGAGTGTTTCCTAATGTGCACAGAGCCCTGTCTTTTATCCTCAGCATTACATATGCCTGCAAGCTCAGTATTCTGGAGATAGAGGCAGGAAAATCGAAAATTCAAAACTATTTGCTACGTAGTGAGTTTTGAGACTAGACTAAGATAGATAGGAGAGAGAGAGAGAGAGAGAGAGAGAGAGAGAGAGAGAGAGAGAGAGAGAGAGAGGGAGGGAGGGAGGGAGGGAGGGAGAGAGAGAGAGACCCTTAGGCTCATAGGGAGTGGCATTATTAAGAAGTATGGCCTGTTGGAGGAAGTCTGTCACTGGGGGTGGGCTTCGAAATTTCAAATGCTCAAGTCAGGCCCAGTGTCCCTCTCTCCTCCTGCTGATCCTGATGGAGAGCTGTCGGTTACCAATCCAAAACCATGCCTGCCTGCACACCGCCATCCTTCCTACCACTATGATAATAGAGTAAACCTCTGAACTGAAAGCCAGCTCTAATCAGATGTTTTCCTGTTGTAGAGTAGAATTTTGAGGTGTGTTACTTTGTTTATGTTGCATTTGTTTAACTCTGTGAAGCTTTGTTGCTGTGCCTGTCTAAAACACCTGATGGTCTAATAAAGAGCTGACCAGCAAAGCAGGAGAAAGGATAGGTGGGGCTGGCAGGGAGAAAGAATATACATAAGGAGAAACGTACTTCTGGGGGAGAAAAAGTAGCTGTCAGAGGAAGAGGGCATAAGGGGCAGCCACCCAGCTACACAGTAGCCACCCAGCTACACAGCCACCCAGCTACACAGTAGCCACCCAGCTACACAGCCACCCAGCTACACAGTAGCCACCCAGCTACACAGCCACCCAGCTACACAGTAGCCACCCAGCTACACAGCAGCCACCCAGCTACACAGCAGCCACCCAGCTACACAGCAGCCACCCAGCTACACAGCAGCCACCCAGCTACACAGCAGCCACCCAGCTACACAGCAGCCACCCAGCTACACAGCCGCCACCCAGCTACACAGCCGCCACCCAGCTACACAGCCGCCACCCAGCTACACAGCAGCCACCCAGCTACACAGCAGCCACCCCGCTACACAGTAGCCACCCAGCTACACAGTAGCCACCCAGCTACACAGTAGCCACCCAGCTACACAGCCACCCAGCTACACAGTAGCCACCCAGCTACACAGTAGCCACCCAGATACACAGCCACCCAGCTACACAGCCACCCAGATACACAGCCACCCAGATACACAGCCACCCAGTTACACAGTAGTCACCCAGCTACACAGCCACCCAGATACACAGCCACCCAGATACACAGCCACCCAGCTACACAGCCACCCAGCTACACAGCAGCCACCCAGCTACACAGCAGCCACCCAGCTACACAGCAGCCACCCAGCTACACAGCAGCCACCCAGCTACACAGCCGCCACCCAGCTACACAGCCGCCACCCAGCTACACAGCAGCCACCCAGCTACACAGCAGCCACCCAGCTACACAGCAGCCACCCCGCTACACAGCAGCCACCCAGCTACACAGTAGCCACCCAGCTACACAGTAGCCACCCAGCTACACAGCCACCCAGCTACACAGTAGCCACCCAGCTACACAGTAGCCACCCAGATACACAGCCACCCAGCTACACAGCCACCCAGATACACAGCCACCCAGATACACAGCCACCCAGTTACACAGTAGTCACCCAGCTACACAGCCACCCAGATACACAGCCACCCAGATACACAGCCACCCAGCTACACAGCCACCCAGTTACACAGTAGCCACCCAGCTACACAGCCACCCAGATACACAGCCACCCAGATACACAGCCACCCAGATACACAGCCACCCAGATACACAGCCACCCAGCCACACAGTAGCCACCCAGCTACACAGCCACCCAGATACACAGCCACCCAGCTACACAGCCACCCAGATACACAGCCACCCAGCTACACAGCCACCCAGTTACACAGTAGTCACCCAGCTACACAGCCACCCAGCTACACAGTAGCCACCCAGATACACAGCCACCCAGATACACAGCCACCCAGATACACAGCCACCCAGCTACACAGCCACCCAGTTACACAGTAGTCACCCAGCTACACAGCCACCCAGATACACAGCCACCCAGATACACAGCCACCCAGCTACACAGTAGCTACCCAGTTACACAGCCACCCAGATACACAGCCACCCAGATACACAGCCACCCAGCTACACAGTAGCCACCCAGATACACAGCCACCCAGATACACAGCCATCCAGCTACACAGCCACCCAGATACACAGCCACCCAGATACACAGCCACCCAGCTATACAGTAGCCACCCAGATACACAGCCACCCAGCTACACAGCCATCCAGCTACACAGCCACCCAGCTATACAACCACCCAGTTACACAGCCACCCACCCAGCTACACAGTCACCACAGAACAAGAGTAAAAGTAAGACATACAGAAGAAAAGGAAAAAACTCAGAGGAAAAAGGTATATGGGATAATTCAAGAAAAGCTATCAAGAAACAAGCCAAGCTAAGGCCGGGTATTTATAAGTATGAATAAGCCTCCAGGAGTGATTTATTTGGGAGCTGGGTATCAACCAACTCTTTATAAAAGTTCCTATGGTCATGGTGTCTCTTCATAGCAATAAAACCCTAAGACAAAGATCAAACCTCTCTATCCATTGATATTCTTTCCAGGAGTATTTTAGCAGAAGCTAATGTCTTAAAATCAAAGACTCTCAGCTGGGTGTTTCTAGTACCTGGGTAGTATGCCTTGGCTCTTTCTCCCACATAAGCAAACACATATAAACCTACAGCAGAAAAGCGGGGTATTGATGCGATTGCAAATTAGCTACCTTGGACCACGTGCTGGCTTATGCAGAGGATTATATACTTCAATACCTATGTGATTGATCCCATGTGATTATCTACCACCAAGACACACCCTTCCCTGCTTCCAATGCAATTACCTTCCTCTATGGTGAGGCTGATGCCCATGCAAGGACTTGTTCCAGATACACATGTGATTGATGCCCATACAATTATCCAGCACAATGATAATGCCAGTGATTGATGCTGGTGTGATTATCCGCTAAGATGATAGCCGTGCAAATGAAAAGTGGCAAGTCCTGTAAGCTCTAATAATAACCCTCACCAGCACATGAAAGCCAATTACTTAAGGACTTAAGGCAGGTCCCTCCTCTTTGAAGATAAACGGTCATCCATACAACAGCAGGCATCTGTGTGTACATTGTGTATACATTTCTATGTAAATCACATATTTATGCACACATATTGAGGCAAGGAGTCCTATTCCTGTGCAGTATTTAAAAGAAACCCTGGGGCTGGTAAAAGGGTAAAGGTCTTTGCTACCAAGCATGACAAGCTCAGGTCAATCCCTGAAACCCACACAGTAGAAGGAGAGAGCCAACTGTTGCAAACTGTTCTCTGACCGACATAAGCACTCCCTGACATATGCATGCCCCATCCCCCAAATCAATGGTAAAATAAGAAAAGAAAACTTGGAATTCGAGTTTTAAAATGACATCAATATCACAGGCCTTTGTAACTCTAAAATTCTGATTCTGGAGGTGTAAGAGCCAAAGCTAACCTGTAAGCCCCACCTGCCGAAGGACAGATAATTTCCTGGAATGCTGGGATCCTAAGGATGTTATTTATTCTTAGTAAATAACAAACCATGTGTTTTTGCTCCCCCAAATAAATTTGTTTTCATGGGAAGTGCTTGATTGGATGTGGGCAGAAGTATGTAGGCAGGAAATGCATCAGGATGTGTGTTTGCCCTAGATTGTACCTGATGGAAAATACAGTGGCCTTGTGATTTTGCCTCTGCAAAACATGACGTCACCATTTCCTGGGAACCCAGGAAGGGACCTAGCCAGAGTCCATCATTCTGGCCAGTATTTAATAATTAAAGCTTGCTTGCTCAAATTATGGAACTGCTTTTTCTTGAGCGAATCCCAAGTTTAGCAGAGGCTGATCAATGAAAAAGCACTACTAGCTTCACAGAGAACATTCTGTTTACCCTGCAATATGTATTTCTGTTAGCGACATTGGTTCCAGGTGACTGTTCTGCTCAAGCTGACCATCTCAGAAAAGCAGCGGTAAGGAACTGACAATGGAAATTCTGCCGCCTCGGGTAGGGTGCAGACACCCACCTGCATGGCCCCTTCCGACCAGCCCTGTCCCAGAAACAGACAAGGCCACATTCACAGTCAGCCTCCATTGCCGACCCCACCAGAGGAGCGCTGGTCTGAGGACTAGCGGGCCAGCCATTTATCGCCCTTTCCTTTCTCCAATTCACTGTTCTTACTGCTGAGAAAAGCATGTAATATCCCCCATAGAATTTGATGATTTTCTTTGTTATTATTTAAAAAAAAAACAACAACAAAAAACTGCTAATCCATGAAGAGTCTCTTCCAGGGTAATGTTAATTCAGCTGCCTGTTTTATAATAGGATTATGTTTTCCAGGATTTAAAAATCCCATGTGTTAACTACCAAATAGACTTCTACAATCACTATAAAATCTGATTTAATCCCCATTGGCATCAGGGAAATAGCTGAGGTACAATTTATGTCTAACTACACTTAACACCCTGTAGCCTCCAATAAATATATAACATTTCTTTTGAAGTTATAAAAGGAAACTGTTCAGTGGGATATCCGGGTCTCATGAGTCCAATCACGAAATCTCTCTAAAGGAGAACAAATGTTGTTTACGTGTGGTAAGGATTACGGGGGAAAGTTTGTTTAACAGATTAATGCATGTTTACCCGCATTTATGTGACCTTCTACATTATGCAAATTCAAGTTAAAATGATCTTCATCTCTTTCATTTGAAAATAATTACAGAGGACGTCAGCTATTTGGTCTGTTACTGGTTAGTTTAAGAACCTAATTAGCTTAGGATACATTTCAAGATAAACATTGCACCAAACTCAGGCAGAAGGTAAATGCCACATTATCCTTTATAAACCAGGAGGGGAGTTTTTGGTGAAGATGAAGGATGGAGAAGGATTAACAGATTCGGTTTTGTCTGTCAGTCTTTTTAAAAATGCACTGGGCATGAAAGGGCCTCACAGGAATGTCAAATTCGGGCATACTAAAACAGACATATTTCCTCTCGGTTCTGCCCCCTCCCCCTGCAGACAGGTGACTATGGGGACGTTCTGACAAGCCAGATGGAAAAGGGGACGTGCTGGCAAATCCCCACTCAAGATGAAGGAGGGTGAAATAAGGATACTGACACGTAACATATCAAAGAGGACCCAACACTGGGAAGTTGAACATGAATCTCAGGGCAGTCCAACTTCTTAAAGATGCAAATTGCAGTCAAACACAGAAACAGTAGGGCTCTGTTTACCCTTTCAGACAGGGTGCAAACTGCCAATCAGGCTGGGCTGGCCACTTTGTTTATCAATAAACAGGAAGATAGTTAGACTATAATTTTCCTGCCTAGTACTGGTGGCCAAAAGGAAATGCTGGCAGCTTGATAGCACTGGGTTCCAGTTGCACAGAAACCCAATTATTATTGGACTAATGTATGGGTGTTTGCAAGTCACACAGGCACAGTACACATGTCCACAAAACCATGTGAGACATATTGGCAGTGATCACTCCTGGTGATGCATGGACTATGGAGGGCTGTCAAAATAGGCCCAGGCCTCCAAGAGCTCAGCTGTGGAGTGTTGTTTCACAATACACGCTTGCACACACACTATGAGTGAGTGAAGGTGGCAGACGTGGGGATCTCTCATGTGGTTAATATAATGTAATACAAACTTTGTTTGAAGTCAAACAGCAGAGAGGCAGCAGACTCAACTCTAAAATGGGAGATTTTATTGGAATATGATCTAATTGCCACTGCACGTTCTGTAACCATGTAATGCCTGTATGCCAAGCTATTCTAAAGTCAGCAGAGCTACTTGCTGAAACACACGCTCTTAAATCTAAAACCTAACATCAAACAAAAATTCAGTCTTACACATGTTCCTATTCAAGCCTCTGAATATTCCAAACTTAAATTAGTTTCCTTTCATTTGGTCTCTATAAATGAATTTGTGAAAAATTAAGATGGGTTAGGCATGGTGGTACACGCTTTTAATTCCAGCAGTCGGGAGGCACAGGCAGAAGGAGTTCTGTGAGTTCAAGGCCAGCCTGGTCTACGAAGTAAGTTCCAGTGACAAACAATGAGACATTGTCTCAAAAACAAACAATATGCATTTCTGAACACATGTAAACTGCTAACCGGGCATGGAAATGAACAATATAAATGGGACCATAAAATTCACAAGACAATGCTTCTGTTAATGTTAGATTAACCCAAACGTGAGTAATAACAAAAATACATTGATATGTTGACCACATACAATTTACTTAGTCATCAGATTTGTTTTTATGTAACTTCTAGGCATATGACATTCTGGTAAGTTGTGGGAACACATTGGAATTTTCTTTACAAAGCCAAGAGTCTTAAAGTAAAGTAGACACTAAATAAGACGCTCTATTGACACGTGGAGTTGTTGAATGGTAGCTTGGCTAACTTTTTTTTAAAAGGCAGGGTCTCATTTTTCCCAAAGCTGGTCTCTAACTCTTTCTCCAGGGTAATGTGTCCAAGGCTGACACTGAAGTACCATGTGACCATGTGATGGGATTACAAGTATCTACCATCCTGCCTGGTTCTGTTCAATGCTGGGGATCAAATGCAGAGCTCTTTGCATGTTAAATAAGCAGTTACTGGTCCATATCCTCAGCCCTAACCAACTAGGGTTCACTTCTGTTCAACCCACAGCCACCATCCTGGCTATTTTAGATGGGAAACACGGGTCACCGTATTAGGGTATGTTGAGTAAGCTCTACATGGCTTTGTTAGTAACAGTTTTGATGAAAACTTGTATTCTGGGGTGGGGACTGCCTAGGGACTCATTAGCTGTGTTGAACAAGTTCTTAACCTCTCTGTGTCCTCCTAAGCCTATATCTATCACTGAGAATGATAAGAACCAGAGGATGGAGTGAACCAATCTGTGCACAACTTCAGAAGCTATGCTGCCCACACGGAGGTTCCAGTTAGTTGCAGAGAGCCAAAAACACATTGGTAGGGTGAGGAAGTGGGGCTAAATTTGAGGGTGTGGGTGTAAACAGTAGGAAAAGAAACTATGTTAACAAACAGAAGTACTCATTAGTTCTCTGGAATCACTCCCCCCAGACAACTGTCAGCACCACGGTCAGCTCTAGAACTCTAGGCGTTCTCAGAAACTGTCTTCTGCTCAGGCCTGTGTCTGGGTAAAGGGACGATCACCCTCCAAGCTCACTCCAGAAAGGTAATGTTCCTACCCTTCTGAGTCTCAAAAAAAAGACATGACTGATCATTAAGACACTCCAACTGACTCAAAATCTACCTCAACTCTGACTGTGAAAAAGACTTTCCTTATTTACTGGCTCTAATTATGTTCTTTGTAGCCCATGATGCATCCAACTACGCACAGTTTGAGAAAAGCGATGCTCTTGACACCACACTATTTCCTGCAGAATCCTACCACAATGCAGAAGGGATCAGACCAAGAGGCTGAAATGATAAGTGAGAGGATCTATCAGTATTCAAAGCTGGCTTTGGATTTCTACCCAGAAACACTCTATGCAATTACTCTTGATAGAGAAACTTGGGTTAGCTTTAAGAAACCTACTCTCTCTCTCTGGGAGTAGTGGTGAATATCTTTGATCCCAACTCTCCAGAGGCAGAGGCATTTCTGTTGTGGAATATTATTTTGTATACTGTAAAGATTTATCACCCAAATTGGTTTAATAGAAAGGTGATTGGCTGATAGCTAGGATTTTCAGGACAGGAGAATGATGGGAAGAGGAAGGGTTTAGTCAGGAGATGCCAGCCAGACACTCAGAAAGCAGGACATGTAGAAAATGAAGTAACAAGCCAAGAGCCACATGGCAGAGGATAGATAAGAAATAAGGGTTAATTTAAATGTAAAAGTTAACTAGTAACAAGCCCGAGCTATGGGCCGATCATTAACAATTAATATTAAGTTTCCATATTGGTTTATTTGGAAAGTGACTTAAAGGACAGATTTCTGTTCAAAGCCCAGCCTGGTCTACAGAGCAAGTTCCAAGACAGTCAGAGCTACACAGAGAAACCTTGTATCAAAAAAGAAAAAAGAAAAAGAAAGGAAGGGAAGGAAGGAGCCCATTCTATAAAGTCTGTTCTCTGGCTCACCTTTCTCCTTTTGCAATGTTCTTTGTGCCTAATCAATACCTTGTTCGAGAATATATTGCTTTCTTTGACCAGAAATGGCCGTTGAGTCTAGGGACCCAGTCACCAACTTCTAGAAGTTCAGGTCATTAGATAACATGCACAGTTACATCACATGTGCAAGACTTTTTTTTTAATGTATTTGAAAGAAACAGCATGACAGATCTTTAGTAGAAAGACAGGCTTCCTTTGTGGGAGATTATGTTGTTACATTGTGAATAATGGTCCCCGCCTATGAGTTTAATAAAAAGCACTGATTGGTCAAAGGCAGACAGGAAGTGTGGGCGGGGCTACCAGTCTAAAAGAACTCTGGGAACAGGAAGCACAGAGCAGAATGCCAGAGAGAAACCAGAGGAAGCAGAGGACAACTATGCTGCTCTGAGAAAAGGTACCGAGCTGCATGGCTGAACAGGAAAAGAGTCATGGGTTAGATTAAGGGTAAAGAGTTAGCAGGTTACATGCCTGGGCCTTAGGCTAATCAGCTGAAAACTACTGCAAGCATCTGTGTGTCTCTGCAGGTCTGTGGGTCTGCGGGCCTAAACCTTGAGGCTAGGCCCAAAAATCCAGGCCAGAAACCTCATACTACAGTCCATTGGATTAGTTCTTGACGGCACTTGTTTTTAACAAAATACTTCTGATTTCTTTTGCCAAAGAAAGCATCTTCCTCACCTTATTATGTTAAACTATGGGGGCTGGATAGATGATTCTGCAGGGAAGAGTATTGGCTTCTTCCAAAGGACCCAGATTCAATTCTCAGAACCAATATGGCAGTTTACAACCACCTGTAATTTTAATTCTAGAGGAATTCAACCCCCTCTTCTGGCCTCCATGGGTACCAGGAACACAAGTGATATACAGACACACATAAGGCAAAAGACCTATACATATAAAAATAAGTTAGTTGGATTAAGTTTTAAAGTAAATTAAATATCTTGGTTGTGAAAATCATGATTTGTCTCATGACAAAAAAAGAGTAAAAGTTTTAACTAATATAGTGTGTGTATACACACGCATATGGAGGTCATAGGTGGGCATCAGCTGTCTCTCGCTCATTGGCTTTCCAACCTGGCCATCAAGCCCTAGGCACCCTCCTGCCTCCACCTCCCCAGGACTGGGGCTTGTGCTCAGCTCATCTTTCTGCTCCTGCTCACTGGATTCCTAATCTCCCTTCTCTTCCTTCTATCTTAGGACCTGGGGCGGAACTCAAGTCTGCCTGCTTTCAAAAATCACCTGGCAGACTGAGTCATGTCCCAGCCCCTTTTCAATCTTAATTTTTAGCTGAAACTCATTCACCAAGTCTGGGCTTTCTAAGTGAGAAGCATCGGATTGTGGGTCATCACCGGTCTTAATTGGACTCCTAGGAACCGCAGGAGAAGAATAACTGATTTACAGGCTTCATCTCTTTGTGCAGAGACTTTGTGGAGCTCATTAAGAGATCTCAGCCTATGATGGCTTTTCAGTATGTAGACACCAGATCTGAAGAACAAAACAATGCAGGAGGGGAAGAGGGCTGTTTGGTTTTATTTGTTCACAACTATTCCTCAGGGGCAAGGTTATTTAAGGGTATGGAGGGATTAATAAATGACTGGAAACACTTTACTGCTTGCACGAAAACCTGCATAGGTTTTTATTTCAGAACCTTTAAGGATCAAAAAGACCTTGCCGAGTTCCTAAGCACAGCTCAGCTTTCCATACTGTTCTGAAAAGACTCCCAGATACCCCAACTGCTATTGAAGAAATCTCGGAAGCTCTAAGTCTTTTAATAAATGCAAGGCACCTGGGAGTGGACCTTCCCATCCTAATCCACACTCCTACTGAAGAGGAGTTGACTCCCTGTACCCCTTCAAACATTTAATGACTCAGTGCACGCCCCCTGCTTTCTCCCTGTGTGGAGAACACACCTAGTCACTCTCATCTAATCCAATAAAACTGACAAAGCTCAAGAATATAAAATCTAGCCAAATGGATCTATGTAGTCAGTGTATTCAGTGTGTGTATATATGCGTGTTTGTGTGTATATATGTGTGTGTGTATGTGTGTGTATGTGTGTGTATATGTGTGTGCATATGTGAGTGTGTGTTGTATGTGTGTGTGTGTGTGTATATATGTGTGTGTATATGTGTGTGCATATGTGAGTGTGTGTGTATGTGTGTGTATGTGTGTGTATATGTGTGTGCATATGTGTGTGTATGTGTGTGTGTGTGTGTGTGTGTGTGTGTGTGTGTGTGTATACAAGAGAAGAAGGACCAATGAGACTGAATACATATGCTTAGTGTGGGAAAGGGTCTTCTATCTGGCAATAAAATGTATTATAGAGGAACGTCAGAATTGTTTTATTTAAAATACTTATTTATGTTTATTTATATGAACCTGTGTGAGTTTAGGTACACCTGGTGCATACAGGAACTTGTGGAGGCAGGCAGCTGTGAGCCATCCTGTGGATGCTGGGAACTAAACTAGATTCTCTGCAAGAGCAATAAATAGTCTTAACCATTGAATCATCCACTGAGCCTCTCTCCAGCCCAAGATTTAATTGGTTTAAGATGGTATGTGTGTAAAGTATAGTGGTGCACACCTTTAATACCAGAACTTGGAAAGAAGAAGCAGGTAGATTCTGCAAGTTGAAGGCCAGCCTCGTCTACATTGCTAGTGTTCTAACACAGCAAGGACTACATAGTGGGATCCTTTCTCAAAAATATGTGTTGGCTAGGCTGGCAGCTCAATAGCAGAGCATCTGCTCAGCATGAGGAGCCCCTAGGTTTATCCTCATTACTCGGAAAACAGAAACAAAACAGCAATCAGAAAGGCATACTTGTATTTATCGGAGTAAGTGTGTTAGTTTTCTTTTACTTTCCTTCAACTTATTTATTTATCTATTTTTTTTTCAAGACAGGGTTTCTTTGTGTGGCCCTGGCTGTGCTGAAACTCACCAGGCTGACCTCAAACTCACAGAGCTCCACCTGCTTCCGCCTCCCAAATGCTGGGATTAAATGTGTGCACCACCAGCCAGCTAGTTTTCTTATTGATACGGGAAAATAGTTGATGTGGTAGTTTGAATGAATAGTTCTCCCACAGACTCATGTATTTGAGCACAGGGTAATTCTTGAACTTGTCAAGTTGATAATCACTCTCAACTGTCTAATGATAAGCCAATGACCTTGGTGACATTTGGTCTCCTGGGTGGTTTGGAGGGCTGGGGGGAAGGTTAGAAGGTGTGGCCTTGCTGAAGGAAAGGAAATATATCACTGGTATGGGCTTTGAGTTTAAAGACAGGAACCCATTCTAGTTTGTTCTTCCTACTTTGTGCCTACTGATAGCTGACATCTTCTCCCCTGCCCAAGTAAAACCTTCCTTCTATAAACTGCCTTGGTTGTGGAGTTTGATCACAGCAACGGATAAGTAACTAATACACTTGACAAAGTCAACTTAAGAAAGGGTTTATTTTGGTTCACAGTTGGAAGGTGTAGCTATCATGGTGGGGAAAACATGGTGGTAAGAAATGGAGGCAGCTGGTCACATGGCATCACAAGAAGGAAGCAGAGAAAGATGAACATTAATGCTCAGCTCTCTTTAACCTTTTCATGAAGTCCAAGACCCCAGCCTCCAGAACGGTGTTCCTGCCATTTAGGGTGGGAGATTCTCCCACCTTAATTAACCCATTCTAAAAACCAGCTCACGGACATGCCCAGAAGTGTGCCCTTCCTGAGTGAGTCTAGACTCTAGATTCTTCAGCCTGTCGGGCTGACAATCACTATCAGCCATCACAGTAATAATAAGCCAGTGTCGCCATGGATGGCATGTGATAGCTCATAACAAGTAACTCACATTGGCAAATGAGTTGACTCTGGGGTTACTCAGTGGGTCAGGTATTGCAGGAACCTCTGGAAATTCCTGGTTGGAAAGGAACTCTGAAAGAACTCAGTATGGGTACAGAGATATGCAGTGCTACCCCACTGTTCCCTCCCTCTTAATGTCCAACCTGGGTTAGGACTCGAGGGTCCCCTGTTACCCAAGACAGACACACAAAAACCTTGGAACAATAGCCTGGGCTGCTGAAGTCCTAACAATTGATTAGAAGGCATAAATATTCAATCTTGACTGTATCACCACACTTGCTTTTCAAGGTGGAGGCTATCCAGTTGGAGGCTCCACCTCACCCCTGCATGATTCTGAAAGCTCCATTTCCACCTCTTCAAATCCTTCAGAGAGATTCCAAACAGTGGTTAGTGACAAAAGCCCAATTCTTCATTCTTGGTGGCTCCTTCAGCTTCCTCCCCTGATGCCAGCAGCCACTCAAGTCCCTGCCTAAGTGCTCAGCCTTTGAGCATTTTTGGGCCCAATCCAGCTTGTGATGGACACATCATCACCCCTGGCCTACAATCTATAAAACCTCCCTGCCTTAAGCTCAGGTGTCTTCTTTTCTGGCCTCCCTCTCCAAGACCAGTGAACCTGCATGGGAATCGCTTTGTTCTCAATAAATCTGCTATTACACTCTTTCAATTCAGATTGATCTGGCTTACTGCATCTTTTCTCTGCCAAGCCTATACATATTTTTAAACACACTGTAAACTGTTTAGAGGGTTTTTTTTTTAAATCAAATCTCTTCTTATTGTATATCTTTTATCTTTTTGACCATATCTTTAATTTGCTAAGGTGTGGCTAGGATTAAAGGCTTGGCTGTGGTGGTTTGCCAGAAGAACTACATTTAACACTCCACCTCTGGGGAATTTTAGGGTCTACACTGTCACCAAGTAAAGCATTACCACCTGCCGGTCATGAATTTTATTTAAGTATTTGGCAACAGGGCCTCTTAAAAGAGCCACATCTTTTTTCTTTTTTCTTTTTTCTTTTCTTTTTTTTTTTTTTTTTTTTGTGCTAATGGAAGCATCTTTTAAAGCAGCCACATACACGTCTGCTTGTTGCAAACAGAACTGACTCAAGAAAACTCTGTTATTAAGAAACGGTCTTAAACCCCACTTTCTTTTTGTCAAAAACTTTAAATTTATCAGCCTGTGAGATGTCAGGAACTGGCCTTGTTGTAGCTCAAGCCCACACACCATGATGTCTCTGTATCACGGCCTACCTGAGAGACACAACTAAAGAGCTGCTTTGGGCTCTGTTTCTGTGTTCTAGAATCTTTTCAAAGTTTTTTAAGATCTATATAGAACATGTCCCACATTGGAATGCCATTTGTAATCAGATGTTTCTGGCCCAGCCTCCCCCACAGTCCAAATGAATCTCTCTTGCCTGCAGTCTGGCCTAGCCTGAGGTTTGGGTCCGCAACCCTGCTTGGTCTCAAATAATCACACAAAAGCTTATATTAATTATAAACTTACTCAGCCTATAGCTTAGGTTTTTTGCTAGCTACCTCTAGAATCTTAACCCATTTCTATTTGTGTGTCTTGCATGTGGCTTAGACCTGTACTCTATTACATCTCGATTCTTGAATGGCTGGATCACAGTCTGAGTAACTCCGCCCTCCTCTGTAGTACGAGGTTTCTGGCCCAGACTTTCAGGCCTAACCTCCAAGTTTAGGTCCACAGACCCACAGTCCTACAGAGACACACAGACGCTTTCATTAGTTTTTGGCTGATCAGCCTCAGGCCCAGGCATATCACTTGCTAGCTCTGTACCCTTCACCTAACCCATGTCTCTTGTTCTGTTCAGCCATGTGGTTCGGTACCTTTTCTTAGGGCAGCATAGTTGTCCTCTGCTTCTTCCGGGCCTCTCTCTGGAATTCTGTCTGGTGGTCTGTTCTCAGAGTTTTTAGTCTGGTAGCCCCACCTACACTTCCTGCCTGCCTTTGGCCAATCAGCTCTTTTTATTAGACCAGTGGGTGGGACAATTATTTACCATGAAACAACACAATACCCCTACACTCCTCCTTTATCTATGCTTGACTATAAGCTGGCCTACCATAGGCCAAGACAATGCCTTTATTATCTAATGATACTTCATAGCATACAGAAAGACATCCCATATCAGAGAAACTAACTGTCAGAAGGCAGAAAACATTTAGAGACCAGGTATAATGAGCCAGTTCAGGCAGGCACAAGTTCTCTGCCAGTTGGAGCAGGTGGCCCAGAGCAGCACCTTCTACAACCACTTGGCTTTCCCAACATCCTCCACTCATCCTTGGCTACTTTCCTGTTTCCCAAAACAAGGAAGCCCACTCAAAGGAGCCTTACCCAGGACGTGCACCAGATGTCACTGCTTCCAACTGCACATTTCCTTCACACAATTCCATTTTCTTAATTCCCTTGGCTTTTTCTTTCTCTTCCAAGAACTGCTCAAGAACCAAGCCTCCATCCCACATGCTTGCCTAACTGTAGCAATCACAAAACTAGGCATGGTCGTACAACTCTCCTCCCCCCACCCCCACTTTAACTCTAGCACTGGGAGGTGGAGGATGGTCACTCTAAGCTACATAAGTTCAACTGAGGATATAGAAGATAGAGTCTCAAGCAAATAAGCTGGAGAGAGGATTCAGCAGTGAAGAGTACTGTTGCCTTGTGGAGAACCCAGGCTCAATTCCCGTGTATTATATACTTATATGCATCTCTATGAAAACTCCTACTGATTTTAGGGTAAGTACATCACATAGAGAACCAGGCAAGTGAAATACAGAGTCAGTCAAGAACCCATGGTGGCTCACAACCATCTATATGTGTTCCAAAGGATCTGACACCATGTCCTAACTTTCCAGGGCACCACACATGCAGGCAAATACTCATACACATAAACAAATAATATACACATAAATAAATGATGCTAAATTTTTCTTTAAAAAAACCCACTTAAAAATCAAACAAAAATAGAAAGACTTTGTTCCTATAGACAGAAAATTTGGATCCCAACTATTTAATCTTGGATTGTATCACCATCGGCCAAGAATCACGGAACCACATCTCTCTTGTCTGTCATAGTGCCTGGCTGAAAATGTTCTTACATTTTAACAATTATATGTAAATACTAAATAAACTTAAGTAACTGTTTAAATCACTACCTAGTGGACAGCAGCCGTGGTATCATGACTCCCAGTCTCACACAGTGCCACAGTGGTTCCCCAGAGCTCTGTTCACTGGTACGCTGGTACTGTGGCCTGTAATTCCTTATGCAGTTACAGATGAAGACAGCACAATGATGAGAGCTGGACCTGGTGGCACCACTCCTGGCATGAAGGAGGGATTTAAGGACAAGCTATATTGACAGGGTAGTGCAGCTCTGTGGAAACCCCCATTGTTTTTATATAAGTACACTCTGTGGAGAACCAGGCAAGTGAAATAGTCAATTAGCAAAAAATATAAAAAATAAGATAAGATACAAAATGGTATGTCTACATTTCAACAATTCTAAAGAAGATGAATTATGTCATAGTTCAGCTTGGCAGAACCATAACCAGATAATCAGAAGTAAATAAAGCTTTAATATATATTTTATCTTAGAAGTAAAGTCACTAAAAATGGAAACTCAGCTGCACGTGGAGGCACATGCCTGTAGGGAAACAGAGAGTGGAGTTTAAGGTTATCCCAGCTACACTGGGAGTGCCAGGCTAGCCTGGGCTACAAGAAATACTATCCAGAAACAAACTCTATTCTTTCACCCATGAAGAACATTCAAATAAGAAAAATGATTGAGAAATAACTTCAGTTCCAGGTGTGGTACCATACTCTTTACATCGCAACAACATGTGGACCTCTGTGAGTTGGATCCCAGCCTGGTCTCCAATGAGCTCTGAGCCATTGAGGCTACATAGTGATATCCTGTCTCAAAACAACAAAACACAAAACAAGGGTCTGACAACCCATTTCTGGGACCCTCCTGCCCTCCCTACAGCAGGAAGCTGTTACTCTATTTTGCTAAAGAAAACTTTGCTGACTTGCCTTAAAAAAAGGAAGGAAGGAAGGGAGGGAGGGAGGGAGGGAGGGAGGGAGGGAGGGAGGGAGGGAAGGGAGGAGGGAGGAGGGAGGGAAGGGAGGAGGGAGGAGGGAGGGAGGAGGGAAGGAGGAAGGGAGGAGGGAGGAGGGAAGGAGGAAGGGAGGAGGGAGGAGGGAAGGAAGGGAAGGAGGGACAGAGGGAGGGAGGGAGGGAGGAAGGAAGGAAGGAAGGGAGGGAGGGAGGAAGGAGGGAAGGAAGGGAGGGAGGGAGGGAGGGAGGAGGGAGGGAGGAAGGAAGGGAGGGAGGGAGGAAGGGAAGGAAGGGAGGGAGGGAGGGAAGGAAGGAGGGAAGGGAGGGAGGGAGGGAGGGAGGGAGGAGGGAAGGGAGGGAGGGAGGAGGGAGGGAGGAAGGAATGAAGGGAGGGAGGGAGGGAGGAGGGAGGGAGGAAGGAATGAAGGGAGGGAGGGAGGAAGGAAGGGAGGGAGGGAGGGAGGAGGGAGGGAGGAAGGAAGGGAGGGAGGGAAGGGAGGAAGGAAGGAACTGGAAAGAACAAAACAGTTGGTAGAATGCTTTCCTGCATGCATGAAGCACAGATTGATCCAGGTCTGTTAAATAAACAAACAAAAAAAAATACAAAACAAAATCCAATCTTATCTACCTCACTTCAATTTTTTGAATCATGGAGGAGTACACAGTATGAGTGCAGGTTTATCTGGGTCTAACAGAAATGTACTTGCATTCTGAAAATAATAATAATCTAAGAGCTTCGTGAAGAGACTGGATTTCTGCATTCAGATGTCTGAATAACCATATCTCTAGGATAAATCATGAGCATCATCCTCAGGATGCCTTGTTTTCCTTATTTACAAAAGGAATATAATTGTAGTGCCTCTTTGGGCTGTCATTTAATTGACGGTGTCTGGTACTTTGTCAGCACCGTTTAAATATTGGTTAAATAAACTCAAACAGAAATTCTCAATGATGGCTTGTGCAGTACTTGGCTCTAGCATCTTTGACAGTTACATAGCAAACTTGTTAGATTTTCATATGGCACGCTTGTCAAACGCTTAGATGATTT
The DNA here is from genome assembly GCA_033318265.1 of Phyllotis vaccarum. Classification (NCBI taxonomy): domain Eukaryota; kingdom Metazoa; phylum Chordata; class Mammalia; order Rodentia; family Cricetidae; genus Phyllotis; species Phyllotis vaccarum. The sequence continues at coordinate 2,317,950 of JARWLC010000005.1, forward strand.
GAGTGTCAGATGTTGAAACCAAAATCCAAACAAGATGCTAACAATGGAGCTAAGTCTTCTCTTGTGTTTTTACTGTGTCTGTGATAAAATAGGAAGCAATACAGAAAGACGTTCATGTTCCATCCTGTGGAAGTCAAGGTAGAGGGACCCTAAAATGGATGGCCACAGCAACCACAAGAGGCAGTGAAGATTCCCGTTCTTCACTTTATAGGAGAGCTTGATTCATGTTCTCCTCTTTATAAAGTCTAGGATCCTGGTCAGTTACACCCACAGTGGGTAGGTCATCCACACTCAATTAAGATGACCCTCCACAGTCATGCCCAGAGGCTTATTTCTGAGCTGATTCTAGACTCTGTCAAGTTGACCAGTCTAAACATCACACCTAGAAATAACCTTAATAACAAAACAAATTAACATCTAAATGCACTTTCTATGATTATTTTGCTGGCTTATCAGGACTTTCTGTGGATTTTTTGGGATTGCTCTTTTGTTTTTAGAGACAGAGTTTCTCTGTGCGTCGCCCCAGGCCAACTGGAACTCACTTAGTAGACCTAACTGGCTTCAAACCAGGCTAGCCTGAATCTGCCTCCTGGCATTAAAGACATGCATCACCACAGCCTCGAATTTCTAGGGGTTTTTCAATGAAGCTCTAGTTTACTCCTAACTTAGCATGTGAAAAAAGTATGTTTAGCAATTAATGCACTATTCTGCTATAGTGAGAAAATTGAGTGTCCTAATAAAGACACCACCATGTGGTGTCTCAGTCATCCACAAGCATGAGGACCCGGTTTTAAACTCCAATTGTTAGTCAAATAAAAACACCTATATTCCAGAGCCAGGTGACCCCATCCCCCATCCCTCCTTCAATAACTCACCACCAATGGCCCAATCATCACTGAAAGCCAATACCACCCTAATTGTACTTCCCTTTTGCGCATGCTCCGTACTTCCTTTAAAGCTGACCATCATGCTCTGGTCTGTAGCAGTCTCTACCCTATCCAGAAGAAGCCATTTTGTATCCCCAATAAATCTCCTTCATGAGGTCTGCTGTGTGGTGTGATTTTTTTTTTTTCCCAGTATTTCTTGGGCCTCAATAACCAAGATAGTCTTTGGCTACAAAACCCTTTCACCAAATATCCTTGTAAAAGGCAAAGTATGATGGCAGGCTAGTTTTCCAGCACAGAGGAGACAGAGATAAACAGATTCCCAGGTCTGACTTGCCAGCCAGCCTCTCTCAGTCTCCTAGCTGTCTCAAAAAATAAGGTGGAGAGTACCTGAAAAGGACAGTCAAGGATGACCTCTGACAATGCACATGTGCACATACATAAGGGATGTGGGAGCGTCTCTCTGTATGCTGTGACTATCATTCTTTAAATAAAGGAACTGTTTTGGCCCTTGGCAGGCATTGTAGGAGTAGACAGGGATGCGAGCATAGGTTGAAGGAGGGCGGAGTCAGACAGAGATTGATCCAGCCACCCAAGAGTCAACATGTAAGGAACACAGGTGAGCCATGGGCCATGTGGCAGGGCAAATTAATGGAAATGGGTTGAGTTAAGATGAAGGAGCTAGTTAGCAATGTGCCTGAGCCATAGGCCAAACCATATCAAGTTAATATAAGCACCTGTGTGTTTCTTTGGGACTTTGGGATTGCTGGTCCAGACAAGCAGTGGCAGGCGGGTCCGAACTGTAGAACTAGGCAGGCCAGAAACCTCACTGTTACACGTAAGTGTATGCATGTGTAGTGGGACTATGATCTGGTACATTGTGAATATTTGTCCCTCCTACTGGTTTAATAAAAAGCTGATTGGCCAGAAGGCAGACAGGAAGTGTAGGCGGGGCTACCCAGACTAAGAAGACTCTGGGAAGAGGAAGAACAGAGAAGAGACACCAGAGAGATGCCAGAGAGACACCAGGAGAGACACCATCAGAGACAGAGGAAAGAAGACAGCCATGCTGCTCTAAGATACCAAGCCATATGTCTAAACAGATTAATGGAAATAGATTCAATTAAGATGAAAGACCTAACTATCAATATATCTGAGCCATAAGCCAATCAGCATAAAATGAACATAAGCTTCTGTATGTTTCTTTGGGGCTTTAGGACTGCTGGTCCAGATCTTGGGGCTAGTTGGAACCAGAAATGTCATATTATATGCATGAGGCTGGGCATAATGGCACATGACTTTAATCCTAGCCCTTAGGAGGCAGAGGCAGATGGATCTCTGAGACATAGTAAGTTTCAGGACACCCAGGGTTACATAGTGGGATCCTGTCTCAAACACCTGCCCACCACACACACACACCAAAAAGGCATAAACAGCACACTGCATCAACATATGATTCAAGATAGCAACTATAGCCTGCTCATCTCAGGCTTTGAACTAGTAGCTCAGCTACTGATATCTAGGATAGAGAATGGCTGAGTGCACAGATACACAAGCAGATGGAAGGCGGAAGGAGTCATATTCAGGAGAGCGACAAAGATCCTCAGGTGGGTCTCAGAGGACAGCCTCAAGATTTGAGAAGAAATATAATTAGAACTTTATCCGGGCTTCCTGTGCTACTATGCTAAAATAAACCCCCTCTAATCTCAATTGCTACAGGCTTTATCTGATCCATTTCCTATAGGAAATCAAGCTACTTGCAGGCACTTTATCAACTTTTCTCCCATAATAATCCCCAGCCCACAAAAGGAGATATTGTCATCCCACATGGTATAGATAAGAAATTGAGTTAAGAAGTAAGGTGAGTTGCCTGAGGTTACACAGAACTGGAATTACAACCTGTTATCTAATCTTAGGAGCACACTACTTAGGTTTTGGGAGGTGTATACTAGAATCACATTACAGACTTTTTTTTTTTTAAAGTCTAGTCTATTTACTTTAGTCTTTAGGAGAAAGAAGATTAATTGTATTAATTATATACTAAAGACACTGAGTAGATATTTTAGATTCTACACTTTATTCTAATCTTTTTCCAAATACTTGGGAAGTCTGGGTTTTATCATTAAGGAGATATGGGAAATTAACTTTTTTTTTTTTAATTAAGGCAAATATTTGTTTGCTAGAATCTCTAAGGAAGGTAATTATTCTGGAAAGCTGTATGGTTCAGACAGGCTCCTTTAGATCATGGGGAGTATGAAGTTACCCAGACAGCAGGAATCCAGATGGCCTAGGGACTCAATGGGTAAACAAAGGTTGGGGAAAACATATTTTTAACCAAAGCATTTGCATGTATACATAAATTATTATTATACAGATTTACATATTTCACCTAATTATCAAACAAATGTGTGTTTATTGCTTAAAATGTTGAAAATAGGATGGCTATGGTTGATGCACACCTTTAATCCCAGGACAGCCAGGGCTACACCAAGAAACCCTGTCTCAAAATAAATAAAATAAAATAAATGAATGAATAAAAATAAACAAGCAAACAAACATAAAGTTAAACAAAAAAGGGGGCTGGAGAGACAGCTCAGGTCCTGGGTTCAGTTCCCAGCACCCACATGGTGGCTAATAGCTTCAGTTCTAAAGGATCCGATGCCCTCTTTTGGTCTCTGTGGGCACTGCATGCACATGGTGCAGACATATGCATAGACAAAGCACATTTTAAAAAATAAAATAAACCAAAAGTATCTACTACTTAATGACCAGCTAAGAAACAGGAGTGGCTGATCTGGTGGTACAGTTCTGTTATCGAAGTACTTAGGGGTTGAGGTAAAAAATTGAAAGTTTGAGATCAGATGTGGCATGATATGAATACAAGTCACCGGGTCATCTGGTGGCAGACAGGGTGGAGGCAGCAGCAGGCAGTAGCAGACACTTAGAAGCTGTGGTTATAATAACAGGAGGGAAAAGGGGTAAGGGGAAGGGGGTGGGGAGAGAAATGAGGGGTGCTCCTGAGAAGGAGACCAAAGGAAGAGAGAGATTCAGAGGCAGAGGCAGGCCCCCTTTAAATGGAGCTTGACTTCAGAACTCAGGGGAGGGTGTGGCTTTAGAGACTAACAATGCTAGATCCTGTCTTATCAATTTTTAAATTAAAAAGTTTTGTTTTCATGTGGAAGGACCAGGAACACCTTCATCTACCTATTTACAAACCATTCTGACCACAAGGTCAGAAGCCACAGAAGCTCTGAGTTCTGTGAACATCTCCTTAAGTAGGAAGAAGAAATGACTCATCTGTGGAAAACTACCATGAGCTCTTGACCATCTGTCTTGGACAACTTGAGACCAAAATTCAAAATACCTGGTGGTATTAAAAAGAAATAAATTCCAAAGCCAGGCAGTGGTGTCCCACATTTTTGATCCAACACTTAGGAGGCAGAGACAGGTTTGAGCTTGAGACCAGTTAGGTCTACAGAGCAAGTTCTAGAACAGCCAGCACTATACAGAGAAACCCTGTCTCAATAAATAAATAAATACTTTAAAAGGAAGAAGAAGAAATAAATTTCTCCATAGTATTTCAGTTGGCTTGGGAATCTTTTACCATGACTCTAGAAAAAACTAATTCACTTTCATAGGCCAACCAATACACACAGCAAAACCGATCACCTCTCTATTTACATGCACACTGATCACAGATATTGAATGTCATGATCTTAAGATATATTTTGATGGAACGTATCCTTCTTTCAGAACAGACACATAACAGAGTTAGAACCAAGATAAGTACTGAATCCCTAAACACTGACCTCCAGCAAAGGCTGAAGGTAACACTTTGCCAACAGCAGCAAATGAAGCTAGCTCAAGACTGGTGAATCCCACCCAGCTTCCTCCGCGGACACCAGGCCATTCGTTACCTTCTTGTTTTCAGCCACACCATCCTCACAATCCAGCACCGCACAATCTACTTTCAAGGACGGAATCTTTCTTATTTTCTTTTCATCATTCCCAGGCACATAGAGCACTGCCCTCCGAGGAATGTATTTGTGACTGGACAAGGAGCTATAGCCAGACCTGCATATATCGGCCACGAAGAATGCCTTCCTGCAAGAGAAGTAACAAGAGTTAGTCCAAAATGGAATTCTGCCCTCATAAGTTTGTGAACAGGAGCTGGAGAGAAGCCTCCCCAGTTAAGGCTGCTCTTCCAGAGGACCTGGGTTCAATTCCCAGCACCCACATAGCAGCTCACAACTGTCTGTAACTCCAGTCCTAGGGGATCTAACATCAATGCACATAAAATAAAGTTAAATAAATTAAATTACATAAATTTGTGAGCGAACTCTTCACCCATCCATTCATTCATTTTGGCTTTTTAAAAATATTTTAAAAATTTAAATTATGTGTATGTGATGATGGTAGGAGGTAACAAGTGATATAGGTGCCTGAGGAGGACAGAAGAGGTCTTGGGGTCTCTTGAAGCTGGTTGTGAGCCACCAGAGTTGATGATGTTAGAAAGTGAAGTCAGTCCTCTGCAAGAACAGTCTTAGATGCTGGGCCATTTCTATCACCCTATTTGGGCTTTTTTGTTTGTTTTCAAGACAAGGTACCACTATGTAGCTCTGGCTGTCCTGAGACCAGGCTGGCCTTGAACTCACAAAGATCCACCTGCCTCTGCTTCTGGAGCACAGGGATTAAAGGTGTATACCACCATACTGCCATTACCCCCCCCCCCTTTTTTTTTGGCTTTTTGAAATGGGTTTTGTTACACAGCCTTGGCTCATCACTATGGTTCCCAGGCTGGTCTCAAACTCAGGGCAAATCCTGGGGAGTCTGAGTCACATACTTAACATGTTTAAATTCATATACGCTCATTTTCAACATCAAAAATCAGAAGCCATGCAAATAGGAACATATGGCCCTGTACAAGGAAGAAACAAATTAGTAAAAGTCAGCTCTCAAAAATTCCTGATGGCAGTTCCATTGGATGAAGACGGTACACTCTTCTTCATGTTTTAAGGTGTTTGCTGTTGTTTGGTTTGTCCTTGACAGGGCCTTGTTCTAAATCCCAAATAGCTTGGAAGTCAAGACCACAGTTTCTGTTGCAGTAACAACATAACCTCTTTGCTCCCAGCAGGGATTGTTATGTTATGATAACCTGTGGCTGGTGGTGGATGGGAGACTGCGACCCCTTGCCCAGAGAGAAAGAGATGCACAGAGCAAGGGGAAAGAAGTGAAAAGGACAGAGATTTGATTATAACGAGGGAAGGGGAAACAGACAGCTAGGTAGATAGATGGAGAGAGGGGGAGGATCAGGGGATGAGGAGCTGAGACCTCTGGCCATGTGGGAGGGGTCAAAGGTGAAGGTAAGAAGCCTTCTTAAATGAAGTTTGGCATCAGGACACTGGGCGGGGCCAGCCTAACTGCCATTGCCCAGGGCTTCAGGAAGTGGGACAGATCCTATAAGTGATCAAAATACAGACACTAGTATTTGGATATTAATGGTCCTATTTTGTTCCTTCCTGAATCCATCAGGCAGCCTGCAGATCATTTCAAACATATACTAAGACCTGACTGAGAAGGGAGGGGGCAATAAAAATTCAAACTGACCCAAAGTGACTATGTTTGACCCAAGTGATCCATGAGAGGCCTCCAATGGATTCCAGAATTTCAGGGCTCAGCAATAGTAGGCCATGCCTATAATCCCAGTATTCAAGAGACTGAGACAGGGGCCAAGTGTTTACCTAGGATGCACAAAGCCTTAGGTAGATTCCCAACAATGCATACACAAGACATGATAGTTTACATCTGCAATCCTACTGCCTAGGAGGAGAGGCAGGAAGATCATATATGGCTACACAGGGGCCAGCCAGGCCTAGAGAGTGAGGGGGGCAGTGAGAAGACGGACACCAAGTAGCAGCAAGTGGGCCAGCCAAGGCAAGGAGGGCAAAGGAAAAACAAAAAACCTCAAAACAGAAATAAAAAGAACAAGTTCAGTTTGGGTAGGCAAAGACGAAGGGATCCCCAGGACTGGTTGGCCAGCCTGTCTGGTCAAATCTGTGAGCTTCAGGTTCAGGAAGGGACCTCCTCTCAAAAATATAAAGTGGAGAGCACCCATAAAAATGCTGACCTCCACCCCCCCCCAAGTCCACCCCTTACTCTTAGAGTTAAAGTAGTGGTGTGATTTTTGAACAAAACTGTAGAAGAGGCAAAGACAGGTAAAAAAAAGTGGGAAGTCGTTGGTCTAGGTTTCTAACTTGTAGCTAAAAGATGGATAAATTCTGTTGATTATACTAGCAATATATCATATGCTTCCAACTTATTAAAAAAGTAGATTTTAGTTACTCTCATCAAATATGCATTAACTAAGAAGTAATGGATTGCTGATTATTAAGTGAGTAATTTCATAATGTATGTCTGTCTGTATCAGGACACTACAGTATTCACTTCCAACATATCTGTCAATTTTGCTTCAATAAAACTGAAAACTATTCATAAACACATTTAATGGCAAATGAAGAAAGTTTCAATTGAGATGTTATCTATACGTTATTTATCTATTATCTCTGTGTGTGAGTGCGAGTGGGTTGTCCACAGGAAGAAAACTTGTGGGAGTCAGTTGCCCTTCATGTAGTTCTGGAGATCAAACTCAGGTCACAGGGCTCAGCAAGCCCTTTACCCTCTGAGCCATCTCTCTGGCCCCTGGGTAACATTATAAATGCATCTCATCTTAACTTAGTGAAATATCCAGTGGGAAGTACCTGGAAGGAAGTTCCATGAAATTCGATTAGTGATGGTTCTAAACTGCAGACATCGGGGTTACTGCTTTCTGCCTCCCCATGTTTTCCTTATTTTAAACATTTATCAGAAATGGTCTTATACTCCTTTCTTATTCTTTTTATAACTGGCCGAAAACAAACTAATAAAAGCATTTCAAAGGTTCAAAATGGCAGTAAAATGTAGCAAAAAACGTAAAGCTGAATGATTTGAAATTGTATTTTTTCTAATGTTCTGACTGACTGAGGTGGGAGGAAAACCAGGAGGCAAAGGTAAAAGGGACCTCCTGCAGCAGCCCTGTTCAGGTCCTGGAGACCCTGTAGGTCAGCCTTGCTGCGGACTGGTCCCTGCTGCATGGAAAGGTATCCCCAAAGCAACAGGGCCTACCCAGGAAGGTCCAGAGAGGGATACCCAGGAGAAGGGCCTGGGAAACGGGGTCAGGATACAATGAGGAAAAGTGTAGAGATCTGAGTTTCAGGTTCTATTGTGCCTCAGAACACAGGGGTCTTGGTTCCAGGGGGTGACAGCTTTCTGCAGGCCTCCCCTCTGCCCCTCCCCCATCCCTGGCTGCTCCCAAATCTGTCCTATGCTTGAGTTATGTTCAGCTCAGAAAATGCTATGAATAGATTTACAATAGGTGACAAGATCAAACTTATTTTATATTATGTGCTTGGAGTTATGGCCCTTCACAGTCAACCTGTAAATGTATTCAACAATATGCAAAGCATGAGTTGAAAAAAAAATGTGGTCGCCTTATGCTGAGCTCTCTCAACTGAGAGATCCTTTTTGGAGGCAACACTTCAGAGGGAGGCCCCTCCTGAGCTGACCAACCTTCTGCTTTCTTCCCTCCCCTCCCCTAGTTACCTATTTCTGAATCAAGGGCTCTCAATCTAAGAATCAATATAACCACTACCTGGGAGCTTTTAAAGATTTATCAATTCAGTCAAGCATGGCAGTGCACACCTGCAATCTCAGCACAAGAATCTGTAGTTCAAGGTCATCCTCAGCCAAACTGGCTACAGAAGACCCTATTTTAGAGCAGAAACAACACAACCAAGTCATCTATTCAGGGGCCGAGTATAGGGGGATTATGTTGTTCCATTGTAAATAATTGTTCCACATATGAGTTTAATAAAAAGCACTGATTGGCCAAAGGCAGACAGGAAGTATGGGTGGGGCTACCAGACTATGAAAACTCCAGGAACAGGCAGAACAGAGCAGAATGCAAGAGAAAAGCCAGAAGATGCAGAGGACAACTATGCTGCTGTGAGAAAAGGTACTGAGCCACATGGCTGAACAGGATAGGAGTCACGGATTAGTTTAAGGGTAAAGAGTTAGCAAATTATATGCCTGGACCTTAGGCTGATCAGCCTAAAACTACTGTAAGCATCTGTGTGTCTCTGTGGGTCTGCGGGTCAGGGGGTCCCAACCTTGAGGTTAGGCCTAAAAGTCTGGGCCAGAAACCTCATACTACAGCCGAGCATGATGGAGCCACATCTTTATGCCCAGCATTTAGGAAAGCAGGCAGATTTCAGTGAGTTCCAAACCAGCCAAAGCTACAAACAAGGTTCTGTCTTCAAAAAAACAAAAAGATGGTAGTGGTGCACACCTTTAATCCCAGCACTCAGGTGGCAGAGGTAGGCAGAACTCTGATCTCAAAGCCTGTCTGGTCTAGAGTAGCTTCCAGGACAACCAGAGCTGTTATACAGAGAGACCCTGTCTTGAAAAAAACAAACAAAATCTACCAACAAACCTGACCAACTTAAATCTCCTTTTGAGGAACTCCAATTCTGCTTCATACTGGCTCCTTCTGGAATTCCTTTTGGAGGCAAAGTCCAAGATCTGCCTTCACCCTGGAGTTCCCAGAGCTGTAGGTAAGTGGAAGTCTGAGCTGTCTCCTGCTGCACTGGCACTGATGTGACATCAGTTGGTCCAGGATGAAACCGAGGCTTCAGGGCTTACCTAAAATCCCTTCCTGGTTCGAATGTGTAGCTAAAGGTGCATGCAGCAGGCTGGGGCTAGAACTTCCCAGTGTGCAGAAGCTGCCCTAACACAGAGCTCTGTTCAATAAGCTGAGCCACATATAAGCATGTGCCAAGCTGGACGGCGGTGACACATACCTTTCTTTAATCCCAGCACTCAGGAGGCAGAGGCTGGACCCCTGCCAGTTTACTGTCAGCCTATGCTACGTAGTTAGGCAAATCAGAGCTGCATAAAAGACACTATCAAAAATTTAAAATATTAAAAATAGGGTAGAGGGGGTCTAGGGAAATAGCTCAGCCTGTAGAGTGCTTGTCTGCTAGTCACAAAAAGCTGAGTTCAACCTCCAGAATGCCAGGCGGAATGCCAGGCATGGAGGTGCATATTTGTCATCCCAATGCTGAGGAAAGAGTCTGGGGATCCCTGGGAATTACTGCCCATCCAGTGTAGCCTATTTGGAGAGATCCAGGCCTAGACCTCTTTTCCAAAGAGAGGGAGGGCATTCCTAAGAACACCCCCAAGACTGTCTAACAGCCTTCACGCTTATGCACACACATAAAAAAAAGGGTGGGCACGTAGCCTTGGGGTGGAACACGTGTGTGTTCAGGACGCTAGTCCCATTGCTAACATTGAAGAGAAACAAAGGAGCTGAGTTCTGACCTTGTCTGACAATGGACACTGAAGAAATCCACGTGTTAAGTAACAAGAGCCCATCAGTGCACCCTTCCTTTCCTCCAAACGACAGCAAAACTCACCTATTAATTTCTACTTGGTTTAAGCTATTAATAGCCAGGCATCTACACCAGCATCTATAATTGAGGCCCCACTTATGTTCTCACTTTGCTAAGTTCCCAAGTGCCCACCAGAGATTCCTTTCCTAGTTTGAAAAGCTGTTTTGGTTACTATGGCAACAGTGCATAGACCAGGGGAGGTGTTCTAAGGATGGAAGAGCCACACACCAGATATCTGTCCTCCTACAGGCAGACAAGGCCTTCCTCAGGTTATACAGCTACAGATAAATGTGTGGCTGATTCAGAAAAGCTGAGAAAGAATTTCCAATACAATCCCCTCCCACCACCACCAAAAAAACAAAACAAAACAAAACAAAAAAGCTCTTGGGCTTCATTAGGGCCAAAATTAAGAACGTCTTGTGTCCAAAGCAGACACACACTGGGGGGGGGGGGGGCGGTGGGAAGCCCACGTGGGGTTCACCTCTAATGCATGACCCATGGGCCATGTGCCAAGCAGAGGGTTGGAGGGCTGCGTTTCCCTGCTGGTCTACTCTTGTCTCTGTCAGGGGAGCCCCTAGGAAAGTGATATTTGTTAAGGTAAAGGGCAGATGAAGCTACCAGCAGCAGCATCCTTCTTGACTTGAGGCATGGTCTCACCATGTACCCCAGGCTGGCCTCAAAGTCCATGCTGAATTCTCATACCTGGCTTCAGTGTAGCACCTGAAGTAGCATTTCCTCAGAATACAGGGACACAAAGGGGCAAAGCTAGTTCCTTTGTGGGACCCTGATGCTAAGAGTCTCTGCTCACATGAGAAAGGTGACAAATATCATTCCCAAGTAAACTTACCCTTTATACAGCATGAGGAAGCCAGACACAAGGAGATGAGGGGTTCATGGTCCTAATCGAGCAGGTCCCTAGAGAAATCAGACTCATAACAGAGACGGACTGCCCAGGGCATCGACCCCTGCTCTCTAGGAGGATCACCAGATCAAGGCCAGCCTGGGCTATAAACTGAAACCATCTCAACACACACACTCACTACACACTAAAGCAAACCAAAATCCAGAAAGTTGAATGATGGTTATTAGAAGGTGTGTGTGGAGGGGGTGAACTGTTGGTTAAAGGGTGTGGAGTCTCTGCTTGGTTAAAGCTCAGGAGATGGAGGGTGAGCAATAGTGAACTGTACAATCTGAAATACTCTTAAACCTTAAAATACTCAAACTCTTAAAAATGAATAAAATGGTCTGTTTAATGCTTTGTATATTTTACTATAAAAATAAGAAAACTAAAGAGCTACAGGGCTAGGGCTGGTCTGTTTAATGCTCTGTATATTTTACTATAAAAATAAGAAAACTAAAGAGCTACAGGGCTAGGGCTATAAAGCTAATAAAGTAAAGCGTTTATCTAACATGGGTTCAATCCCATCCCCGATACTGTCTAATAACAACAACAGTAATGGAAATGAGCAATAGGTGTGAAGAACCTATTGTCCTAGCTACACAAGAGCCTGAGGCAGGAGCCTGGATAACGTAACATCTAAAAGAGAACAGTATCTGGTGGATCCATGCCCTGTGCCAACATATACACAGGTTATTCAAATTCAAGATCAAGCATGCAGATAAGAAACACAGCCTGCCATAACTCAGCCCTTATTAAGTAAGTGGACTGCACACTATGGAAGGCACCTCACAGTCTCCGCTGAGTCCATCAAGTGTGGCCACCAAGCTCTAGCTGTCCAGATGAGAAAGTGACAAGCTGGAGGAACAGAGAAAGACCCATACGACCTGCACGGATCTGAGTGGCTGCCATGGAGATGCAGGCATACAGCGTCTCTCCTGAAAAGTACAGCATCAGTCTAGTCCTGAGTGGCTCAACATCAGGGCACTTGTTTGCCCCTCTGCGGACAAGAGGGGCATTTGTCCAAGAGGATCATGAAGAGCAGGGTGAGGGGTGAAGGCCAGCCCAGTGTATGGAGGCCGAGGAAGGGGAGGAGGAAAAAGAGGAGGTACCCGCACACGGGGTGTTGGGGGCTGGCCAGGGCACATGCCTCTTAAAGGATCAGAGTTGTATATGACTGGAAAAATGGAAGGTTTGTTACCCCCCCCCACCCGGTGTAACAAGGGTTCAAGAGGAAAATATCTTAATATCAGCGTCTATGTCCCATCCCAGCACACAGGAATCAGTGGCGGGCAGGTCTCTGCCTGACATATGTAGAGAATTTTACATAGAGAAGTACTACCAACCAGGGCTGCCTAGTGAGACGTCGTCTCAATAAAAAAGGTGGGACAACCTCACATTTTTACCAGTCAGTCACACAAAGAACCCAATGCACTTAGCACCTGCTCTTTCTGGGGTTCCTAAAACATATAGGGCTCAAAAGGCTGTCACTCCCACCAGTGCCTGCCTCCCCAAGCTGAGATGCAAGGCCTCAATGTGTACTGTTAATTCCTGCTAGAGTGTAGTTCATGGTGGTTCTTCTGGGATGATAAATTCTCAAGAGTCACCTCACTGCAAGAGAACTGAGACGCAGCAGCAGCACTATCAGGCACGTCAAAGTGTCTGACCAGCTGGAATTAAACCCTAAAGGATCTGTCAGCCAAATTTCCCTTTGTCTCAATAAAGGCCATTCACAGCTTTGGAACCTGAACTCAAAAGAGAGGAAGTGCTGTGGAACAATCTTTCTGCACACGGTGTGAATATGTGTCACTACGATTGGTTTAATAAACAGGGGAAAGTTATGTGGGAAAGCCAAACTTCCGGGATGACAGTCAGCTAGGGAGAGAACAAGCAACACAAAATGGGAAAGAGGTAAAAACCACCAGCCTTGTGGTAGCACATAGAGAAAGTGAAATAGGTTAATTTGTAAGAGCTAGTTAGTAACAAGCCTGAGCTATCTGCAGAGCATTTGTAACTTATATTAAGTCTCTGAGTCAGTTATTTGGGAAGCAGCTACCCAGTATTTGGGAGCAAGCAGATACGATAGGAAAGTTCTACCTATAAGAAAGATTTCTACAACTAGCCCAAGGTAAACATTCAGAACAGATGTAGTTCAATTGTTCAGTGCTCAAATTCCCAAGACCTCATTCTAAAAACCTATCACAGAAAAGATAATAGTTAGTAGCAAATATATCAAAAATAGCCCAGTGGAGAATACAGAAAATCATGTTCCCATAGCAACACCAAATCTATTCACTGGCCAGGTGTGGCAGGCACAGCTGTAGTCCCACTGATTTGGAAAGCTGAGGCAAGGGAATCACTTGAACCTGTCATTTAAGGGTTCAAGGCCAGCCTGGGCAATGCAGGGAGACTCTCACAAAAATGAATACATTGTAAAAGTACTTGCTGCCAAGCCCAAGGACTTAAGTTCCACCCCTGTACCCATATGATAGGAGACTATCAGCTCCCTCAAATCGTCCTGACCTCAATATGCATGCACACATACACACACCCATATGTGATTAAAATAAGTAAATGAGAAATACATGTGTGCAGGTGACCTGCAATCCCAGCATTTGGGAGACACAGGCTTGAGACCAGCCCCTTCACATACTGAACTCTAGGCCAGCAAGGGGCACTCAAACAAACCAAAACCAAAATAAACCCACTAATAAATAATAACCCCACTACAGAAATGAAGTGGGGGTCAAATAAGATCATGTATATAAAGCAACGTATAAAGTAAAATAAAATCAATTAAAAGTAAAACATTTTAAAATAAAAATAAATATCCACGAAAGTCATCCCACTTAAGAGATTCCGTTAGTGCTGGATGTTCCAATGGTAAATGGAACAGATAAAGCCAAGATGTTGTTTTCTGGGTCATTTGGAACTTTGGTGGTGAATAAGCAAATGTGAACTAGAAAAGTCTGTTTTAAAACTTTTAAGGTGAGAAAATGTGGGGTCCCCTTTTCCCTCGAGGTCCATTGGCCACAAGTCCAGGAAGACCAAGAGGCAGAAGCAACACCTTTGGACGGCCTGTGAAGGCAGCAGAGATGGCCTTACAGGAGACAGCTTCCCTGAGTATAGGGGATGATATATAGAATCGGATTGATGGATGGGGCACCCATGCATGTTCTTATCATAAAGCTCTTAGTACAAGTCTTAGCTATCATATGTTGAAGCAGGGTCCTATCATAACACAAAGTCTAATTACCACAGGAGGGGAGGGGCTTCTGCAGGGAACTGTATCAAAGGTCACACTAGAGATAAATAAGGCATCTAGAGATATCCTCCAGATAAGGCTAGGTAGAGAGCTAAAGCCCTCTGCCAGGAAAGGGGGTGGAGGAGAGCTTCCAGGCCAAGATAGACTGCAACTTCTGACCAGCGGGGACTCCAAACAGCAAGTCTAACAGATGTAGCCATGGATTCTTCTGGTTTTATCTCATGTAGCTCAGGCTGGTTTCAAACTTGGTAATCTTGCCTTCTCATCCTCCTGCCTCCTCCTTGCTAGGGTCACTGTATGCCACCATGCCTGTTTACACAGCTTACGGTGGAACCCAGGACGTGATAAGTACTGAGCAAACACTCCACAAACTAAGCCACAGCATCCCAGACCCATCCTGTTACAGTTTTTAAAAGTTCAAAGGCTGCTTCATATGTTAAATTCATGCCTCTCCATGCCCGGATTTTTCGAAAGAGAAAAAATAGTCAAGGCGGAATCCTTTTAGACTCCAGGAAAAAAAATAGTCCTGAAATTTTGAGAAAATGATTCTTCCACTTAGAAACTGATCTCGGTTAGTGGAATCTCTTGTTTCTTTCCAGATTGCTCAAAAATCCCTTTCAAGTGTCAATCTCAATGAAAATGAAGCCAAAATGTTACATAGTTTGTATTTTGATATCTTTGCTGGCCACAGTCCCTAGACTACTCTGGTCTGTAGATTTTTGGGAGGATATAATGCACTCTCCTCCTCCTCTCCCTCCCTCTCTCTCTGTTTCCCTCTGTCTCCCAATCTCTCTGAATAATTTTTTAGAAAAAATTATGGCCTTGGTCTAATTGCCAGACCCACCACACACGAAAGCTGTGAATACAAGCTGAGGTCTTGAATCACACACTACAGCTTTGATGGGACCCACAATCACAGGAAGGCTGTCTCTTGCTGGGTAATTATTCAGAGCTAAGTGTGACGAAAAGGAAACCTATGGATGTGAAGGAGTCTCCTTATAATATAAAGAGGTCAGTTTGTTTTGTTTTCAGTGTTTGATAGACTACAGGAACTAACCTTTTCCACTTCTGTCTAAGGGACCTGCTCTAGTTTTAAGGACCAATAAGGAGTGTCTGTGTGTGTGTGTGTGTGTGTGTGTGTGTGTGTGTGTTCATCTTCCTTTGGAGTAGCTAACCACAGCCTAAGAGGTAGTTACCTCAGAAGTCCTGCTGGGTGAGAAGGCTAGACCCTAGAAGTTGGAAAGCCTTTGCTGGTTTTCCCTTTGCCTTTCAGAGTCTCCCGTGGCTCACGGTAGCCTGAAAGGGTTGATGGTGACCTTGAACACCCAGTGCCCCTGTACCACCCACCACTCCAGTGCTGATTATAGGCATGTGTTACCATTCCAGACTACCTGACAGGACTTTTTGCATATTAGGCAAGCACTCTACCAATTGAGCTACATCCCTGGCCTTGCTGCAGGTTCTCATGGTACCAAAGACCCCTCTTGTCCAGTGCTGTAGAAACTGAAGCAGAACTGTGAGCTACAAATGAGAAAGCATGGAATATCCACTTAGGACCACACTGATTTCAGCTCCTGTCTCTCTAATAAAGTTCACAAGTCTTTCAGGGTCTCCTTGTCCTGATTTCCACTGAGGCCCTCCCTTCTCTGTTTCTTTGGTGTTTCGTATCTCTCTCTTGTTGACTTCATAATCTCAACCAGCAAATGGACTATTAGGTGGAGGTGTTTTAGTGATCAGCTATCTCTCCATTAGCCTTGCTCTGGTCTCAGATCCCAGTGTGTTTAGCTCCTTTTAAGTCCAGCACTGATGAATCTATTACCCAGTCCCTCAGCCATTAGAAACCCTGCAGAATACCAACCATCATTGACAATCCATTTTCACCAGATCTCCGGGACCCTACTAGAAGTTTCAAAGGACCTGGTGAACTTTCCTTCCTACTATGGCATGGATGTTATTTGAAAATGAGGCAAGAATCTGGTCACTACTGTAGAAGTCTATCATCCTACCACTAAGGAAGTTCAAAGCCAGTCTGAGCCGTATAGTTCAGTATATGGGCTAACTAAATCCTTGTCTCCAGCAGTCAAAAAAATATGCAAACTAGCTAACTTGCACATAAGTCTTCCCTGGCATCAGATATTGAAAGAAAACAGAGTAAAGAAACACAACCTGCAAAACACGGCTTAGGCAGATCCCCAGCAAAACCAACAGACTTCCATAACATCCTAAAGACCCAGGAGAGTGGAAAAAAATATTCAATTATAAAATACCAACAATTGCACAGTAGTTCCCACTAATTAAGAAAGAGAGATGGACACTGTTTGTTGTAAACACCACCGGATCTGGAACAAACTCAAGAGCTCACCACAGAGGGACACCAAGCCAGTCCTTGAATCAGAGCAGCTTTGCAAGGCGGGTCATCAGTACAGCTGAAAGCATGCATTTTGTTAATCCTCGTTATGGTACCTACATTTTAATCATTTGTTCTGAGCGTCTTCCTCAAACAATTAGCACTAATGAATGACCAAGAATACCTTGGATCATATATGTCTAATTGCAGTCAAGAGTCCTTCTTGTCCGCATGTACATTTCAATTTACCTCTGGGGATAATGTTTGTTAATTGTGTTTCTTTATGTGGCAAGGAAGAGAAAGGCTTCTCAGGCAAAAAGGAACAGAGTGTTCCCTCTTACCCTTTGTTCCCACAAGAAGCTAAAGTCACTTCAAGAGGCACTTAATCCCATCATCCGCGGTTACAATTGCCTTGCAACATCAATCAAAAAGAATCTGAAGTAAAATGATGCAGCTATATTGTGTAATTAAAAGCAATTCAGGTGGTTATTACTGGGGCCCTTTATAGGTCCAAATACTTAAAATGGCCCTGCAGGGATCCAAAACACCCAAGTGTTTTAAATTTGGTCAGCAATATTCTCTCCCTAGAAAGGAAAAAATATGCAAAGGAATAAAAAAAAAGGAAAAAAAAATCAGAATCAAGAAGCCCACTATATCTCCTTTTACTGTGAACTGTAAAGCAAAAACAAAACAACAAAGAAAAGATATTCACAACTTCCAACTACAAAATGCAAGAAAACTGATGTTTTCCAAATTAGCTCCTACTTTATCCAACTTTTGTACTTAAGGAAAAAAAATGTGTAATGCTGCAATTAGGTCTTTCAACATGAACACAGCCTATAGGTTTCATATATGAAAGTAGAAACATCCTCAAAATTCAAGTTTATTTTTTAAAAAATAGAATAAATTTCTGATGTGTCCATGCCTACGCACAAAGGCAAGATATTGACAGGTGCTTTTCTATTTTAAAACTTAGCATAGATTTCTAAACTGCTTCAGGTTGTTTTTTTTTAATTAATTTAAAGTGCCTAAGCATTTGGATTTCTTATTTGGTATTATAATCAAAGAGAGTCATCATGTTGAAAGAGGTGGGAAATAGGCATAATTCTCTGGTTTTAATGCTTAACTACAGTTAGTCTTTAAAATGTAACTCAAGATGTGAGACAAGGTGTTGAAATAACAATTTCCTCTTTTACATTTCAAAAATGGGAAAAAGAATGACAGAGAAAAATGCTAACCATGCTTTCCTGGGCTGTTGGACAATGCAGAATTTTTCCAGCAAAACACAAGGGCAATCTCAGCAGAAGGCATTCTGGAAGTAGAGGAGAGCCAGAGGGCTCCACTCCACACCACTAGTACACAGTCCTGTGCCTCACAGAGGACCAATAACACATTCTTAGGTACAAAGTAGTAGATATTATAATTATGGTCTGAAGACTACTATGTGGAAACACGTGAGAGTCCAGTGTCAAGTGCACATTCAAATCAAAATATGACTGCCAAGTAAAATGTTTAAACACAGAATCATCCTTATTCTCCATATAAATTTTCCAGCAATTTAAGTGGGTACCATGCTGCCAACTAGAGATTGCGAAAGCAAACCCTCAAAAGTTTAGCCTTTAGCCTGGGCATGGTAACCTACCCCTTTAATCCCAGCCCTAAACAAGCAGAGGAAGACAAATCTCCGAGTTCCAGACCAGCATGGTCTACATAGTGAGTTCCAGGCCAGGCAGGCATAAGAACCTTGTCTTAAAAGGAAAAAAGTTTAGCTGTATACAGACGAATATAAAATGATAGAATGGCTTATGTTTCTATTTTTCATCTGCTTGCCATGTTTTTTCTGAGTAGATGATGATAAGCCACACTGTTAGAAATGCTCCACATCCACCTGGTTTTGTCCTGAGAGTTAACCCATGTCCTGTACCCAATGTAAGCCTATTGGTTAGTCTGCAATCAGCCAGCCAGCCCTCAGGACCAGGGCCTGATGCAACCAGATTGCTGTGTTTTTATTGCCCTTATTTTCTAGCAGGCTGGTGAGTGACACACTTCAGGACCAGGAAGAACATTGGTGGTATAGCTAATCAACTCATGAAGAGGCAGCAATAGGTGTTTCTTTGCACAGCTGTCCAAACCACAGGACCTACATTTTCCCCCAACCCCCAACACATACACAGTTGCTTTGGGATTAAGAATTGTAGGTATTTTTCTCTTAGGAAAAGAAAGTGAACTTTTAAGGAGATATTTTAGGAATAAAACTGAGTTACACACGAGTAGGAAACACAGATGCAATGGTGATGAATTCCAGGAACAGGTCACAGCGACCCTTACCACCATCTCCAGTGACAGGGCCTTATCAGTATCACACACATATTTCTTTCCTTTCCCAGGTCTCTGTGCCACCCTTTGTCCGTGATGCTCTTGTAGAACCCCTCAGGGGAAATGCCCACTACAGGCAGCCAGCAGCCGGTCTCCACAACTGGGCCCTTCAGTTGCTGCCATGGATCCAGCTGTGTGAGAGCAGGGATGTGAAAATTCAGCTCTAATTCCTGTGATTACAATCTGTCCCAAGCAGCCAACACCTCCAGGGGTAGTCTACAGGCGGCTTATCTACAAATGAAATAAATAAATCTCAGTTTGAAAGTTGCACAATCTATACATGCACCTTCCAGACATGGCTTACTAAGGAGTCTTCCCCTGAATTTGTGTGAACCAATGAACCAAGGCAAGCCCAGTGCACTAAACGAACAGGGAGGTCACAGGGGAAAGGACCACAGAATCCACCAGCAGCAATGAAGTCTAAGACCAGAGGAGCTGAAGGGGTTTTCTGGCTGTGGATAGCTAGAGACCTCTCTGCATCTAAGCCAGTGAGTCAGTGGGGCTAGATAGGGCCCATCCCATCTCAGCCTAGCACAGGGAGACTATTATGAGAATTATGTTTGGTTTGGTTGGTTGGTTCAATTACATTTGTTATTTTTTTGGCAGGGTGTAGGGAGATTATATTGTTCCATTGTAAATAATTGTCCCTGCCTATAAGTTTAATAAAAAGCGCTGATTGGCCAAAGGCAGACAGGAAGTGTGGGTGGGGCTACCAGACTAAGAAGACTCTAGGAACAGGCAGAACAGAGCAGAAGGCAAGACAGAAGCCAGAAGATGCACAGGACAACTATGCTGCTCTGAGAAAAGGTATCTAGCCGTATGGCCGAACAGGATAAGAGTCATGGGTTAGATTAAGGGTAGAGAGTTAGCAAGTTATATGCCTGGGCCTTAGGCCGATCAGCCTAAAACTAGTATAAGCATCTGTGTGTCTCTGTGGGTCTGTGGGTCTGCGGGCCTAAACCTTGAGGCTAGGCCCGAAATTCCAGGACAGAAACCTCCTACTACAGCAGGGTCTCTTAGATGAAGGCTGGCTTTGAATCCCTATGCAGTTAAGCATGACCTTGAACTTCTGGATCCTTCTACCTCCTTCCTTTCTTCACAGACTGTGACTCTGTCCAGGTTCATACACTGTCACTTCTCCCCAGGCATGGAAGTTAAAAATGAACAGTTCTGAGTCAGATGGAGCTCTACGGGGGTCTCCATATGCATGAGTACAGAATGCTAGGCTTCTCGAACACAACCAAAGAGATTTCAGTTCCATCCCTTAGGCTTCCTCTGCAGCTTCTAGGGGTACACGGCCAGTGTACCTGTCTTAGGTCTGCCAACATGTGCAAACATGACTTCATGTCCTTTCTTCCCCATATTCCTGATTTTTATCTTTTATTTACTTTGTCCTGCTTTGTTGAGCCCTATGTAGCCCTGGCTATCATGGAACACACTCAGTAGTTCAGACTGGCTTCAAACTCAAAGATGCCACTGCTCAGCATTTTAAATATCCCTGTTATAAGGTATGTGGTACACAGCATGTTTATTTGCTAAGACAACCTCTTTTAAAGAACTGGAGTTTTCAATGTCAGAACCAACAAATATAGAAAATTTTCATATAAACTCATTTTTTTAAAAATACCATTCACAGAACCCAGCGGTGGTGGCTCACACCTTAAATCCCAGCACTCTTGGAGGCAGAGGCAGGCGGATCTCTCTGATCTGAGTTTGAGCTCAGCCTAGTCTCTATAAAGGGCAGATATGACTGCTTCATTGTTTCACGGAGAAACCTTGTCAAAAAAAAAAAAAAAAAAAAAAAAAAACCAAAAAAAAAATTGCTGATAACTTTTTCTAAGTATTCAAGTATTAAAAAATAGAAGTAACCCTATATTGTCATTGGTATTCTGGTATAATGCTTGCTCATCATCCATGCTTGAGGTCCTGGGTTTTATCCACACCTCCCTTCCCCTAAGGTTTAAGCTGGACAGGACAATATATTCCTATACTCCAACACACTGGACACTGAGTTTAAGGCTAAGCTGAGCTATAGAATAAGGCCTCTATCTCAAAATACAAAACAAATGGAGAAAAAAAAAACCAAAATGTGCTAAGTTCTGAGAATAATGTCTCTCTGTGCTGGGTGATAGTGCACATACTTTTAATCTCAGCAGAGGCAGGCAAATCTCTGGTTCAAGGCCAAGCCTGGTCTACAAAGTGAGCTTCAAGACAACCAGAGCTACAAAGAGAAACCCTGTCTTGAAAAAGAAAAAAAAGGTCAAATCTATCCTCCTTAAAGTTTAAGCATTTTTTTTAAACTGTACTTATAGGCCAGGCACGTGGTGTGGACCTTTTTTTTTTAATCTAAAAACTGTATTTATAGGCAGGCATGAGGCGTAGACCCTTCATTCTAGCACTCACAAGGCAGAGGCAGGGCTGGAGAAGTGGCTTACTGCTTACAGCAAGTATTGCTGCTCTTTCTGAGACCTGAGTCCGCATGAGGTTACACTGTCTCCAGGGACTTACGATCGCTGTGAGCACCTGTATCGTGTGCACATACCACCACATACACAGTCAAAACATGCCTTCAAGGTTTATATACTGTTCTAGGCTAGCCTGGGTGACATAGTAAGATCCTGTCTCAAAGCAATGTATATCCATGTGTCCATGTGTACGTCCATGTCTGTGTCTGCCTGTGTGTGTGCCTATGTGCCTGTCTCTGGGTCTCTCTCTGCGTCTCTGTGTACGTGTGTCTGTCTCCACCTCTGTGTGTGCCTCTCTGTGTGCCTGAATCTATGCCACTGCCTCCCTCTCTTCTCTTTGCCTCTACCTGCTCTCGGTTTCTCTGTGTGTGGGTCTGTGTGTCTCTCTCCATGTCTCTCTTTCTCTGTATGTGTCTCTCTCTGTATGTCCCTATGTGTGTCTGTCTGTCTGTCTGTCTGTCTGTCTGTCTGTGTCTCTGTATGGGTGTAGAGATCAAAGGACAACATTCAGAAGTTAGTTTTCTCCTTCTAACATGTTAAGTCCCAGGATCGAACTCCTGTTTATCACACTTGGCAGCAGGTGCCTTTCCCACTGAGACATCTCACCAGTCCACTTTCTTGGATTTTGTGACAAATTTTCTGCTCCTGGCTAGATAGTCACAGCTGAGGCCCGTGCTTAGAGAATGACTTGCACACTGTCCTAGGAAACAGCTTGGTGCCCAGTCTCTGTCCTTGCTTTCAGAAACCTGTCCCCAATTCTCTCTTTTCCTTATCACATAGATTCACTGAGCCCCATGCTAGCAGACTCAGTCACAGATTGAAACTGAGAACTCAGAAGTCAACTTCTTGTTTCTAAATTTTGCTTTGGGTTGTTTTATCTAAAGCATACAGTAAGGAATCACTCACGTCCCTTGGATCGCTGCTCTGCTAAATTTTAGGGATATAAACATGAAGCTTTATGCTTTTCTGTCCTCAAAGCTTGTTGACTGACTGAATGATATCACTTCTTATGAATTATAAGACAATCTAAGGCATCACCCAGAGAAACATCACTTTTCAACAGCCAGGAAATCCTTAACATTCTTCTGTCACAACCACAATCTGTACAACAGGCTAAAACATGACTTAAGACAAACACAATCGCACACAGAAACACACACACAAACACGTTTTGATCAGTACAAAGAAGCTGTAAGAAAATCATCCCAGGAATAACTAGTCAGTTTACACAATGGATTTGTTCTGAGGAACCATCCCTAATTGAGCTGTTACATGAATCATGAAGGTTTAACTGGTAAGATAAAGAGGGATATTTCAATCAGGGAATACCCTTGATGGTTTAATTAAAGAATTTTTGCATCCCACTTAAACAGCACAGCTCCTTAAGTACTGCATAGCATTTATTTAAAATGTCCCAAAGGCAATTAAGCCCTTGATTAACAATAAAATTTTCTTCCTTAACTTCATTCTCAATTACCACGAAGCTCATTTTTCATTGCCTGAAACTCACAGGGCACTCAATGGATTCAACTTGCATATAAATCCACAGAAGCCACAAAAACCCTTAAGAAGCATCAATATACACAGAAATCCTTTCAAAAAGTAAGACGTCGGTGTGAGCTGCAGCTTCCCTCAGCTGCGGTCTGCACCTTACACCCTGGTTAGGGAAAACCAGGGACCTGAGCGCCACTCTTAACTCTGAGGGATGGGGGGGGGGGGGTGACCAGTAATATTCTTGCCCATGTAGCTCCTCAAAGTCTGTCGCATAGAAGAAGAAAAGCCCCCAGCCTTGTTCTAGAGGAGGCAGGAGGAAAGGGAAAGAATGGAACACCAGAAGTCGGCCTCGGGGTGGTTCAAGCTGCAGCTTATGGGTTGGACAAGATCATGGACGTGTTGACCTCTATATTGAATACAGGCTTGCCTGTCTGGGTCCTGGTTCCCATCTTCTGCACAGTTCACACACAAATAACCGGGCCTGGTATCAAGAAGACCCCCAGCCCCGACCCCATGTGTGTCAGCACAGGAACAGACAGGGTTGGGCACCTCGCCACACCTGGAGACAATGATGCTTCCATGCTAAGGAACAGCGCAGCCAATAGGTCAGACGTGGACAGATGTATTCCCTAGTGCACAGGCTCCCTCCTCTCCAGAGCTGAACTGCTGGGGCCAACGATACATAAATCTATGCTCCTCTGTGAGCTTTTATCAGCTACAAGTTGGTATTTGTGCATATTCATCTACCTTTAAAAAGAAAGGAATTTCAAAAGGCTCTTGCCTTTTGTTTTAATGTTAGAGGTATTTATTTAGCATTTGATAAACTTAACAATGCCAACCCAGGAAAGCACCTTGGACATTAAAGGGTTAACAGGGGGGGGGTCAAAGAACCGTCCCAGGAGCCTGGTATGGGCGGGGCTTACAGGACAGGGCGGGGACGGAGCTTCAGGGTCTGCAAAAGAGAGTTCTGAGAGGTGGCAACTGTGAATTCCGCCTTGGGGCCTTGGGGGGTGAAGAACAAATTTGTGAGGCTGTGCCGCTGCAGCGGGGTGAGGAACCCAGGTGGGGCCCATCACTTTCATCTCAATTAGCACCTCAAGTCCTTTCTCTGCAAATGTTGCTCACACCTCTGAGACCTCTCTGTTTATTTCCTGCACATGGGGAATTCCCAGGTATAAACAGGAGTTGTTTAGCAAAACAGTGCTGCCCAGGAGCCCACATTTCCAGGGAAAGCTCCTTTCTACGCACCTTGTGATACGATCTATTGACGCTTTTCAAACTATCTTAGAAACAGTTCTTAGTGTGAAACCTAAAAAATTATTCTATTCCAAAAAGTCTTCATTTCAAAAGACCTCTTAAGGCAACAATTACATTGAAAAGATAGACAATTAAATTACATTTTATATTAACTATCAGTTATTTGGGTACCTGCGTTAATATTAAAGCAAATAAACCTAAATTATTAACAGTCGCTTTTCAGGTGTGTGCCATTGCCCCTGGCTCTTTATTTATATGTTAACCATAATAATGTAGAGGAAAGAATGATGATTTCCTGTCATCAGAGATTTCACATAGAGGAATCGGTAAGTATGGAACAAAGACGGTTAAACTTTAGGAATAAAACTGAAGGTAGAACATCTTGAAATTAAATACTGTCATCTGTCATTTTCAAAGAACCCTTTATTGAGGGCTCAAGATGGCTCAGCATGTAAAAATGTTTGCCACCAAGCCTGACAAATTCAGTTCAATCTGAGAGAGACCCACGTGATATTGGCAGAACCTATACCTGCTGGTTATTCTCCAACCCAATACACACAAGCACCATTCAGTGAGTCCTTTGCATTATTTCAATCTGTACAACAATCCAATGAAGTTGGTTCTATTATTGTTGCCTATTGTATACATGGAAACACTGCTAATTGTATTCTATAATCTAAATTTTCTAACACACAGCTGCAACAGTATACGGCACATTGCAAATGCAATGCAAGCTATCTCCAGGCACTGCATACACCAGAACAGCATGTTTACTGTTCATTTGCCCTGTCCAGAAAAACTTCAAAACAAGTAAGATTCAGGGCTGGGGAGAGACTTGGATGGTGAGGAGGAACCTATTTAAAAAACAAAAAACACCAGCTGTGGCTACCTGCTTCCATAGTCCCAGCATTCCTGCATCAGGATGAGCAGCAGAGAGAGCAGAGTCTAGAGTTTGTGGGCTAGCCTGGAGAACCTGCATCTAAGTAGAGTCTAGAGTTTGTGGGCTAGCCTGGAGAACCTGCATCTAAGCAGAGTCTAGAGTTTGTGGGCTAGCCTGGAGAACCTGCATCTAAGCAGAGTCTAGAGTTTGTGGGCTAGCCTGGAGAACCTGCATCTAAGCAGAGTCTAGAGTTTGTGGGCTAGCCTGGAGAACCTGCATCTAAGTAGAGTCTAGAGTTTGTGGGCTAGCCTAGAGAACCTGCATCTAAGCAGAGTCTAGAGTTTGTGGGCTAGCCTGGAGAACCTGCATCTAAGCAGAGTCTAGAGTTTGTGGGCTAGCCTGGAGAACCTGCATCTAAGCAGAGTCTAGAGTTTGTGGGCTAGCCTGGAGAACCTGCAGCAAGAAGGTGGAGGCCGGAAGTTATCTTTTGGCCACCACACATTGCATGCGCTGTGCACGAGTGCCTTCCATATTCCTCTATACCTCCCTCCCTCTTGGTCTTTAAAAAAAGGTTCAGGCAAAGAATACAGAGCAAAAATTGACTATTTGTAACAATTTAGAACAAAACTTGGAAAACTTTCATTTTAAAGGACTGGACAGGAGCTACTTCGACCTTCTAGGATCTGAAAGAAGAGTGTCAGTGATTACATAGAGGTAGGTACCTTAGATAAGAGAGGATAATATAGATGTCTGCATTTGTTCATAAACATTCAGAAGTAAAATCGGGTGCATTTTTGGGGTAATATTCTATAAGGAAAAATCAGAATCTACTTTAGGGGGTAGTATTTTGTTTAACTGGGGTTCAAAGGTAATGTGCCCATTAAGTCATTCAGTTGGACACCATTCCCTAACTCTAGGAACAGGTGGTGGGTGTGCAGGATTGGGGAATGGCTTAGTTGGTCAAGCACTTGGCTAGCATGTGCAAGGCCCTGGGCTGAGTTACTAACACCACATACAAGAAACAAATAAATAGTAAATAACCAAAAGCAGAATATCTCTCCGCAGATTTTCCAGTCAAATGTGTACACCTTAGAGTTCCTATTTGGAGAGGGAGGATGTAGGCAACAGGGGAGCCCCAGTCATAATCATAGCAACAGAACCAAAGGGTCAGTGTTGGGAACACCAGACCAATGTGAACAGGCTGCAGCCCCCACCCCGCTCTTCCCATTACGCTGGGAGGCTGTCAGAACTGCTCTTACAGTCGGTATATTTTTTTAAACTCTTGAGTTCTCACTTATTCTTCGGATTCCGGTGTCAATACGTTTCTTTTCGGGGCAAGTTCTGAGGGATCAGTTTTGTGTTTCTAAGTATAGCACATATTTCATCCTTTTAAAACACAAAACCCAGAAACAGTCTTTTGTGGGCCCCCTGCTCTTTGTATGATCACAGGGGAGGGGAGGGAAAGGTGAGGAGGAGGCGACTGGCTCAAAGGTCCAGGCTGTATTTGACTACAGAAATGCAAAGCACGGGAGGAGACATGAATCCAAAACCCCACAAACACACCAGCTTACTTTTCTTTAACAGACTAAGGATCGTAGGTCTTCACGCTCGCTCAGATGTAACAAGAAACGATTCTAACCTCTTGCCTCCTTCCCTTTGAGTCTGAACAAAATAAAAACCCAGAGCATTGAAAACACCCATTATCAGCCGAGACGACATCTGCTGTAGGACTCGGGTATGTTGTAGTCCAGAATAGTCACAGGGAAGCAATGTCAGAGGCCCGGAACCAGAAGATGAGGCGGAAGTTCAGTTTCCCTCCTTCCTGTGACAACGGACCTAAGGGGAACAAGACTGGCCACCGAGGATTAAATTCCAGTTTCAGAGTCTAGCAACACACTAACTCCAGCTGCTAGGGATGAAGAGAGCCACACATGCCGCAAGCTTACGGACCATAGTTTCCAAATTAGCCCACTGGTAGCTGAATGAATGACCAGTATTTAAGACACTATGCAGTATACACACACACACACCCATGAAAACGTGAGGACCTGAGTTCCAGTCCCAAGTCTGCCAGGGTGGTGGTGCATGCCTTTAATCCTAACACTTGGGAGGCAGAGGCTGACAGACCTCTGTGAGTTTGAAGTCAGGCAGGGCTACCTAGTGTGAGACCCTCAAGAAACACAGATAAAAACAGCAAAGTGGTAATCCCAGTGCTGAGAAGGCAGAGACTGGAGGTTCCTTGGCTCTTTGGTGAGTCAGTCTAGATTAACTGGTGAGTTCCAGGCCAAGGCAAGACCTAGACACAAAGACACAGTTAATGACTGCTGAAGACATGGAGGGTTGTTTTTGGTCTCTACAAGAATACACATATCCAGGAACCTCTGTTCAAATAAACCAAAAGGCAGACAAACAAAAACCCTACTCTCGGTCCTTCATTGTAGATGCATCTCTGTGTCCCGTGCTTCAAAATTTGCCATCAGCTCAACCTCCAATGCAGAGGGACTTAAGGAACAGATCTCATTAAGGAACTCAGGTATCAGGCCCTTGGGTGCTGCAGCAAAGCAGTAACAATGTGATCTGTCACCCTCTGTCCTTGGCTGGACACAGAGGTGGGAAGGACAGTGCAGGCCTTTTTGTTGGCACCTTTTGAGGCCTCTGCCCAACATGACCCCATTGTGTCCCCCTCTGTGAGACCCTCCTTTATTATCCTCACAGTGGCCAATGGCATGTGCTTCTGTTCTCTCTGTGAAATGATCAAATATGTTTGGTGTCAAAGCTTTGAAGCATCCTTCTCTTTTTAGTCACCTACTATGCTTTTAGTTTCAATAAGGAATAAAAATGGTTTACACACACACACACACACACAGTGCTGAGGATTAGATCCAGAGCCTTATAAACACTAGGCAAGTCTCTACCACTGAGCTACATCTCCAGCCCTTGTTCCATTTTGAGATACAACCTTACTGTAAAGCCCAGGCCTTGAACTTAAGATGTAGCTGAGGATGACTTTGAACTTCTGATCCTTCTGCCTGTATCTCATGAATGCTAGAATTACAGGTGAATGCCAGTGCACCTATTATTACATTTATTTATTTATGTTCATGATATATTTATGATGTGCGCACATGTATGTATGTGTGTTCATGTGCCATGGTGCCTCTGTGGAGGTCAAAAGACAACCTAGGATATCAGCTACATATTGTTTGTGACTGGACCTCCTTGTTATTAACTGCTGCCTACTCTTGGCTGTCAGGGGCTCTGTCTCTCATCTTGCCATAAGATAAGATAATAGATGTCTGCTATTGTCCCATTTTCTGTGGGTTCTGGAGATCCAAACTCAAGCTCTAGAATCTGCATAGCAAGAAGACATTCCCAGGCTTTCTCAACTTGTAGACAAGGCTTTGTTGGATCTATATTTACTTTCTCTAATCCATGTAAGTCTTCCAACTCCTACTTAATTGTATTTAAATAGTTCAACCTTCCAGGCCAATTATCAATGAAAATATAACGAAGTCAGAGCTGCCACCCTGAGACCCCATTCTTGCGAGGAAAGGAGTTTGGCCTGGTTTTTTTTCAGCCTACTGATTGGTAGCCTCCTAAAACCTTTGGCTGCGGCCTCTGTGTTCCTCTGCTTCTCTATAGAATCACCCTGATCTGTTCTGCTCAGGCTCCTTGAACCCCCATCTCACCACATTCATGGCTTTACCACTGCACCCTGGCTTAGCCACGCCGGTCCTGAGGAAGCTGAGAGATGTTACAAACACCTCACTGGGTCTCACTGTCCCAAAGACAACAAAGAGCACAGCAACCAAGATGCTTTCTGTCCCCTTTAGCACCCCTCAGAGCCAGGGACACCTACCTACCACCTACCTACCTGAGGACTATTCACTAGCTCCCTGCAGAGCCTTCCAGAACTTAAGCTCCACCTGGTTTTTTACTGCAGTGAGTCACATTTCATAAGATGAACAATGGAAAGACATTAACCCAGGACAGTGATATCCTAGAGCCCAACCCAGAAGCCACTTCTCGGTGCTCCCTAGTTCTGGCTCTGGTTCAATACTTCTAATACCAAAGCCAAGCTCTGACAGCACCTGGCCCCTTGTCTCCAGCAGCAGGTCTAATGACTATATAGGCCGATTCTAAACAGCACTAACTAAGGACAAGGCACTTGGACAACAAAAGAGGTGACCTGAGGCTAGCCTTCCTTCTTGCTGTTTGCAACAGAAGAAACACGGATGGAGAAAAGCAAAGAATTTACTTTCTTTTTGTTTTTTTTGAAATAGGGTCTCACGTAGCCCAGGCTGACATTGAACTGGATTGTTTTAGCTTCTGATTTTGCTGTCTACCTCCTGAATGCTGGATGTACACCTGTGACACAAGAAGTTGGTTGTAGATGATGCCAGGACAGATCCCAAGGCCTTGAGCATGTCCGATAAGCCCTCTACCAACCGAGTTACATCACCAGCCCTAAAGAATCTTTCCAGGTGACTGTGGAGTGCCTTACCAATGAACTAATGGCTGCCATACTTTCTTTGCTCCTCTAAGGAAGGCAAAGTGTTACAATAAGGTTTTTGGTCCTGGGCAGCCAGAGGTCCAGATCCACAGACCTGCTGCCCCAGACCACTTAGTCACCCGCCTCTGCTTAGCCCCCCCCCCCCAAATGACTCAGATGCTTATATTAACTTCATGCTGTTTGGCCTATGGCTCAGGCACATTGCTAGTTTCTTCATCTTAACTCAACCCATTCTCATTAATCAGTCTGCCACGTGGCCCGTGGCTCACCTGTGTTCCTTACATGTTGCTTCTTTGCCTCTGGGTCAATCTGACTCTGACTCCACCCTGCTTCTCCTACCAATGCTGATTTCCCTTCCTACTTTTTCTATGGTGCCTGTCATGGGCCAAAACAGTCCTTTATTTAAAGATTGATATGCATAGCATACAGAAAGACATTCCCACTTCACCTCCCCATTTTTGTCTACTCAAAAAGGAAGGTTTAAATTTCAACATAGCAAAATTACATTTAACAAAACAGCTATCAAGCAAGAATTAGTTACAATATTTAGTCTATCATCTACCTTATCCTTATGAATCTAAAGTTTTATATCCAATATACCTTTTAAAATAACTAAGAAAAGCATCTTTAATTATCTAATCTTCAACTACATCAAAGACCACAGAAAGATATATTTACCTAAGTAAACAGGAAGTGCAGGCAACTTCCAAAATCTAGAAATGACAGAGATGACACCTATCTGCCTGGAGAGTCACCCAAAGTTCCTTTATAAAGTTGGGGCATCCATCTTCAGCCTACAGGCCCAGAGTCTCTTTTCATTTCAGTGAAGCAGGAAATCTGCTCTGCCCATTCTGGTATGGTTTATCAGTCACTTCTCCTCAAGTCCTGAAGAATGTCTGACAGTTTTCTCTGCAAAGCAGGAACTGGAATGACCATCTCAGCTTGTTCTGTCAAAGTTCAGAGGTCACTTTCCTAGGGAATCTGCTTGGCCAGTTTATATAGCATACTGTCAAGCAGTCAATACAGGAACAGGTTCTTGTCCAGTGGCTAACCGAAGCCACAAAGAAAGTAGACTCCACATGGAGTTTCTTTGATGTCCATTTTTCTCTTGAAGTAGATTGGTGCTGCCAGGAACAGACCTGTCTCACTGTCCAGAAAAGTCTAAGTTCTTAAAATATTTTAAATTCCATATTCTACAGGTCTTAGAAGTGTTTGAAGATTACCTATCTAATTGAGATATATCTTTGTATACTTAAAAATCTAACTAACATACATTTATTAATTACATATTACAGTTCTAAATCAGTTACATAAACATCACACTGTAAACAAGAGTAGAAAAATACACATAGCATAACAAAATTGACTTTAAATTTGTATCAATAAACCAAAATTCATATTAATGTAAAATCATTTTGAGATTAACAGCTGATTTTTGGATTAAAGTAAATTTAATAATCTAATTTTTAAAAATCACTCATATACCATATCCCCTTTTTCTTCTTAGAAAAAGATTGTCTATGATCATTAACCATTTATAATGAAAACAAACATTTATAAACAATATTTTGGGAATTTGGGCATAGTTTTCCATTACTACTTCCTGCTAATTAAGGGGTGTTGGCAATCTTTCATTAATTATCCTATTTTGATGAGTCCAAAGGATTACACCTAATTCACTTTCTTTCTAACTTGTATTACTAACTAAAAACTATTATTTTGATGTCTCTTAAACTTATACATTTTAACTTCAAAGTTTCTTTTCTAAAACTGTCACTAGAAAACTATAACTATTTCATCTTCAACTACAACTAGAAGGAAATAATATTTTGGGGGCCTAAGCAGTGTCGGGCAGTTAAGGGGTCTGGGGCTGCAGGTCTGTGGGTCTGGACCTCTGGCCACCCGGGACCAGGAAACCTTATTGTAACAGAAAAATGTGAGGCTGTGTCCTACTACCTTCTTTACATTCATTTCTGAAGCGCATCAAAGCTGACACAGAGTCCCGAGACACACAGTTCAGTGACCAGGGGAAACAGATGCAGACAACCACCATCCACCAATCCTTGTGTCTTTTCCTCAATATATCTAATACTAAAACAGGTGGCTGACAAAGGGGCCTGATCCACAAGAGTGTGGAAGAAAGGCTTCGCAGCTGACCTATAAGCAGAGGGTATTTGGGCTGAGATTGTATATACATTTATCTCCATATAAATAGCTGAGTACATTTGTTGGTCAGCAACAATGTGTCAAGCATTATCATAGCACACAAAAACACCTCTCCCAGCTTTAGAACCCACAGAGCCCACATCGTTCTTTCCAGTGCTGCTTGGTCATGAGGCAGCCTTTCATCCTGCCTTACAGGGAGAAGGCACCCTTTGCATTCTGCTTTCCCTGCCTCAGTTAGCAAGGCTGGATAGCCCTTCCTGAATCGGACTGTTCAAAGCAGACAGGAGTGTTTCTAAACAGATTACAAACTGCTCTATTTGCCTTCTGTATTGAGAAGGACTTGATTTGAATGAAATAAGCTTTGGAGGCTACTCAATCACAAAACTCAGGGAAAGACACACAGTGTCAGCACTAATATGGAAAGGTACACAGTAGGACCTGTAATGTTAACACTAATCATCTGCACATAGAACTGACATGTGTCGTTCCTGGAAGATGTGTCCGGGGATAGAAGAACAATTTTCTAGGCTGGGCTTGATGTTGCATGATGATGGTCTCAGCACTTAGGAGGCTGTAAAAGGAAGATTGCAAGGAATTCTGGGCCAGCCTGGGCTACAGAGCCAGCATGGGCTACTGAGTGAGAGGAGAAAACAGGAGGAAAAGGGAGAATATATTCCGTTTCCCACTTGATTTCAGTGATAACATGACCAGAGGAGCATAATGCACCAATTTTAAGGAAAGACCTTCCACCTGACCCTCTTTTGTCTGAAGATCTGTCATCCTGAATATAATCTGAATCACGTCCAATTTGATGGGTGTTATTTCTCCCAACAGTTACCATGCTGATTTCTTGGGGGGAAGAAGGATTTGGCAATAGGGTAAGGTAAATCTACTAGAGAAAGCATTTAAAAATATCTGTGTTGCAGCTCAGTGGTAGAGCACTGTGTCCAACATGTGTGAGGTCCTAGGTTGGATCCCCAGAGCCCAAAACAGAAATTCCATGACTATGTCTCAAACTAGCAACCGAGGCAGACAGATTCTCTGGTCTTTGAAGCCTGGAGGGAGGAACCTCCCATAGGAATGAAGCTGACAGTCTTACAGCCTTCGGAGCACAAAGTATCAACTGGATAGCATCCCTGTCTCTCGGGGTGATTGATAGAAATTAGAATGTTAGTAACTGATGCCCTAGGAAAATGAAGAGGACATGGGAAGGGTGAAGTGTGCACTGTGAGCCAGGACACATTATGGACTGAACCCTTATACCCAGTCTCAACTGCTGGCTCTTTTCCAGGCAAAGAAAAACAAGTGAGCACCCAAGTCCCTGCAATGCTTCTAGCGGTCTCACCAGCGTTGAGGCATTCAGTTTACCAGTTACAGCAATTCCCTTAGTGCTCCAAGACCTAACCCTTACTGAGGCCAAGATAGGCTGCACTCTGGCACACAGAGCAGGCTACTCGGTGCTAAGGGGAGTTTCTACTGTTTACAACTGTCATCTACATGTAAATGAAAAAGCAATTTATGTTGACATCAAAACAATGACGTTAACTTACAGTGAACCTCACACAAAGTTGGCATTTATCAACAGTATTTGAAAAGTGAATGAGTTCATCTTTTGGTTTTTAATTCAAAAACACTACCAAAAACAATCAAAAGAAGTCAAATATCATATAGTAATAGATTGTTCAAAGTTGTAATTCGCTGTTAAGCTTTTAGAAAGATTGTAGCAATTATCATGCAAACACACTCTGAAATTAGATTTTAAAATCTTCGCTCTACTTTAACATAAAACACATTGGTGTATAAATCCATGAAAAGTAACCCACGTTACTTACAACTGAGAAAACACTTTGAATGGCAAATAAGGGACTCTCTTTCTACTGGCCTGACCCACCCACCTCTGAAATACATACTGTTATTAACCTGTTGCTCTATGCGCATGTGCACTGCCTGGAATGACTGACAGCCCTAAAAACAGACTCCGGGTATCCAAGGAGTAAACCAAAAATGGCGGAGTGGGGGCTGGGGTAGGGAGGGTGTTGATTCACACACTACCACAATGCCTCCCTGGGGGCCGTTCCGGCCCATCAGAACCAAAATCCAACTTTTCAAAGCACCTAAATGTATGGCTACCAAATAGACTTTGCATTTGCAATAAATAAACACACACACTTTCCAAAGCAGCTTTTAAAATACAATGGGTGTGACTGACTTTTTACACTAAGTACTTTACTCCTCTGACCAACCTCTAAATCAAAACAACCACAGTTACCATCCCCCCCTGGCTTTCTTCAGAACGTCCCTTCATCTCTCTGACAGACTCTCAACAAACACAAAAGTTGGTAAATAAAAAGAAACAAGTAACAATAGACTAGGGCTTCCTACCTGACCCTGCCCATCCCCAGCGGCTCCAGAAACTCCCCAGAAACTTACCCAAACTGTGAGCCTCTGAGCAAGACGCTGGTCCAAGAATATACATACAAATATATATACTAAAAAAAACCCCAAAAAAACAAAGCACCGACTTATTACTCTTGGGCCTTCCCTCGTTCTACTAGATTTTGATTCTGCCTCCAGGCTGACAGGGTCCCACATAACAGTCATCTTGAGAACCCAGCCTCCTGTCAAGGATTACAGCGCTGTGTCTCCCTCCATCATAGCCAAGTAGGCCTGATAAATGCGTGCACTCAGCAGGACACCCCCCCCCCACACACACACACTCTTTAAGCCTCAGCAGCAGCTAAGAAGAGAATACCATACATTTACTGAAATTATCTGTTGCACCAAAGAAGAGAATCAACTCTCCCTCTTACCACAGGGCTTGACTGAGCCGCCCACCCCAGGCCCTTTTGCAACAGAACTCTCTGGTGGTTGAGTGATCCTGACAGAGGGACACAGCAACACCTGTTCAAGTTTTTTCTTTTATGACCCATTAAGGATGACAATTCTGAAGAGTGTTCCTGAACATGTTCAGTGCACCAAGACATCACAAAAATAAGAATTTTCTTTTAGAGCTTCAATGGCCTTTGGGCCATGATTGTGACTACATACACTCGGTTCACACTTACCCCTGCTGCACGCACACCCCAAAACAAGAGTTAAGCAAGACAGTCTGGATGAAATCCTCAGAGCCACCTTGTGAATGCAGACAACCTTGAGTTTCTTAAACCGGAAAGTCTGGCTAAGATCAGTTTGGGAAGCTGTTCTTTATGGAATCTTCTCCAAGTCCTGGTTGCCTCCACCGCCACAATAATTCTTCTTGAAACATTGTTGATTCCATGCTTTGAATTAATGTAGGAGAGTATATTTTACCATAGCAAATGACAGATGTATAACTAAAGACTTGAAGGGGGGGGGGGGGGGAAGGACGCAAAGGCTGAGACTAAATGTAGTATTTTTATTGACTTCTTAGAAACCAAATAACCTGGCCTGTTTAGTGTGTGCACTCTACAGCAGACATTCGGCCCCATTGGACGACTCAGAACAGAAATAAAGGGAAACCCTACTGTTTGAAACCCAGCGGAATATCCACAACAGGACACAACTGTTCCCTCATGCATGAATGGGGAGATGGCTTCAGAGGTACAGCAGAAGTACAGAGAGGGTAAGAGAAAGGAGCTGGGCAGTGACAAGGACAGCTAAGTGACATGTCGGAGAACTGAAAATTCTACCCGTGTCTCTTCTCTCCACCCTTCATGAAAAACAATTAAATGTTGGTACATCTGTCATCAAGAACAAAAATACCAAAACCTAGAAGGTCCTAATACACACAAACTTTTAACTCTCCATCTGGCAGAGAAGTTCCATTTCTGTGAAAATCTGTGGATATGATAGCACATCCCAGGGACTAAAGAATATGAAAACCATGTGTACACATGGATGGGAATGTAGATTCGAGGGTCATGTGAAAAATGTGCCCAAGGATATTTATATAGGAGAACTCGGCTATAAATATTTTCTTCTTTCCTCAGGTTTATAGTAAGAGTTGACATAATTTTAGGATTGCATTTTATCTAGCAACAGCTTCAAACATTTGAGCTTTAAACGTCCTTACTCTCAATCCCAGGTGCTGAGATATTACTCGTAAACAATGCAGAAGAACAGAGGCATTTGTGGTACTTTGGGGTGAATGCAGTTCATGGGGACATATTGACAATAATTACTTTTTTGGTGGTTCTTTTTTTCTTAAGCTGAGGCATATCTGTCCACATTTTACTATCAGTGAGCCTTGCTAATGAGATACATGGGGAGAAAACTCTGTCATCCCAATATATTAAAATGCACTGAATGGGGTTTTGTTTTGTTTTTGCTTCATTAGTCCATCAGCCTGGGAAAGTCACCATGTTTTAAATCTCATTCCTAAGCATTATTCCTAGTTTGAAAGATGTGCACTCTCACACAGAATAAGAAGCAGTTATTGACCATGTCAGAATACCTGATTAATGGATAAACGCTGTAATTGATCAGCAGAGAAGTAGGAATTAAAATGAAGCACGGCATCAATAACCAGCCTCCGACAAAGTATTTGACTGAAAATGTAAAACAAGGGCCAGAGGCTCAATCTCATCAAAGGCTTTTCTTAAACCCAAAGGAAGCAGGGGAAGGAAGTGGAGT
Organism: Phyllotis vaccarum; assembly: GCA_033318265.1. Lineage (NCBI taxonomy): Eukaryota > Metazoa > Chordata > Mammalia > Rodentia > Cricetidae > Phyllotis > Phyllotis vaccarum. Next base: position 2,354,591 of record JARWLC010000005.1, read on the forward strand.
CCATGTCCTGTCTCTGTGGTTCTTTAATCCCTTCTCTAGGGATAGGCACTGTAGGAAGCTACCAGCAGTACACAATATGCAAACGTGGTCACCACCTTCAAACATCAAGCAGAAGGGGGCAGTTAAAGATTCTCACTCAGGAAGCTGACCAGTTTGTGCGGCCAGCCTGGACTTTCCTTGGAGACTGTCTCAAAATTAAAACCCAAGTAAATTCCTGGAGAGACAGGAAGCAAGGCTCATAGGAATCCGGCCTCCATCTATCTGCATAAAGAATTAGTGTCTGGTCTAGACAGGTTATTGTTCTGGGCTACGGAGTACAGACATGATTCAGGTATTTTGGGTTTTGTTTAGTTTTTACTTTTTGAAATACAGTCTCTCTACATGTTCCTGACTGTCCTGGAAGTCACTATGTTGACCAGAATGGACTCAAGTTTAGAGATCTGCCTGCCTCAGCCTCCCGAGTGCTGAGATTAAAAGGTGTGAGCTCCCATGCAAATAAGTCTTATGGTGAACGACACAGACCCACTGGTAGGATTCTGTGCTAGCTCCCAAAGCCACACCTTGCCCGTGGCAATTGGCCTGGCCCCACTCTGAGTCCTGAGGGCAAAGCTCCATTTAAGATGCCACTGTCTCTCTCTTTTGTCTTCCAACCCCCTCCCCCACCTGCCTTCCTTTCCCTCTCCCCCTCTCCATCTCTCTTCTCCCTCTCTTCATAATAATAAAGTCGTTTACATAGACCCAGTCTAAGTGTTTCCTGATGCACCACTGTGCACATGGGGCATGAGGTCTCTCTCCAGCCATCACCAGCTGCCAGCCACACAAACAGTACCCTCTTCTGTCTAAACTACGCACAAATACTACATAACAAAACTAAAATTAGAGCTGGGGAGTTGGCTCAGCTTAGAGATCCCAAACGCAAAACAACTCCTACTACAGATGAACATAATAAATAGGAACCCATAGGAACCAGATATACAAGAAGAGCTTTACAAGAACAGAGATGTTGGCTGAAAGCTACAGCTGGGCACAGTGGCACCCCTATAATCTCAGCCCTTCGGAAGCTGAGGCAGGAGGAGTATGACAGACACTATCTGTGATGGCTAACACTGATGGTTGCTCTAGCTTGCTTTTCTGTGCCTGTGAAGAAACTGACCAAAAGTGAATCAGAGAAAGAAAAGGTTGGCTTCGGCTTATACTTCCAGGTCACACAGCTCATCATCGAGGCAGGAAGGAGGAAGTGGGGGAGAAACATGGAGGGATGCTGTTTACTGCAGAGACACTGACACCACTCAGTGTGCGCTGTACATTGTTGAAACAGTACAGGAACAGAGTCCTTTGAAGGGAATTCTGAGTGAGAAAACTCCAAGAAAGCAAGTCTTGTGACTTCAGTTTCCCCCAAACACAGAAGCATTCTAGAAATGTGTTTTCATGCTCTCCCAGGAGTAGCAGAGAAGGGTTCACTTCATATTATTCGTTACAACTGGCTATTGTTATTTGTTTAGAAGCCTCTTGGGAAAAATATGTCTTTGCCATGTGCAGCTACTCCTCATGATTACACTTTACACAAGTGACTCCTCTGGAGTATTAATTGTCTGATGCTCTAAATAAAGCTGGCTATGGCATGAGAGTTTAGTACACCAGGTTTTTTAGAGCCCACTCTCCCAAGTCCAACTGCCTTCAGAGCTGTAAACACCACATCACCAATCAAGACAATGTCTTACAAATATAGCTAAGGTCTGGCTATGCTTCAATTAAGGTTCCTTCTTAACTGAGCTGACTCTAGGTAGTACCACAGTAACAACAAACATTAACCACGAAAAGTGTCAATTTGCTAGTACCTGGAATTCCCCAAGAGACAAGACTCCATCTAGCCTCTAAGAGATTATGTAGATTAGGATTGCCTCTGGGCATGTCTGTGAGTGATAACCTACCTTAATAAAGGTGAGCTGGGCCACCCTAAATGCCCAGAACACTAATCTCCATCATTTGCCTAGTGACTGTAGATCCAGTGCTTCAAACCTTAAAGCAGAATGATCTGAGTTTAGTGCTCAGAACCCTCATTTAAAAAGTGATTGTGTTATTTACTTGTAAACTCAATACTAAGTAGGCAGACAAAGGATCCGTACAGAGGCTGGGCCATCCAATCTAGGCTAATTGGTGACCTCCAAGCCAATGAGAGACCATGTTAATTTACTTTTATGTGTATGGCTGTTTTGCCTGAATGTATGTCTGTCTATGCACTGTTTGTGCCTGAGGACTCACAGGGTCCAGAAGAGACATCAGATCCCCTAGGACTAGAGTTACAGACAATTGTGAGCTACCCAGTGAGTTCTGGAATTGAACCTCTGGGAGAGCAGCAAGTGTTCATAATCAGTGAACCATCTTCTCAGCCCAGATGTCATCAGAGGTCATCTTCTGGCCTCTACACACATTCCTGTGTACACACAGTTACTAACGCTAGAAAGAAGGAATTGTAACTACCCAAAAATAGAACATTATCCTAAAATAAGACATTAGTTTGAGGGGCTTGGAGGGTGACTCAAATGCTGTTGAGAGGACCTGGCTTCCTCAGACATCTGTAACTCCAGTTCCAGGGCATCTAACAGCCCCCTGCCCCCCTCAGGCACCAGGCACGCATGTGATACATGTACAGACATGCAAACAAAACATTTCTAAATAGAAAAAAGGAATAAGAAAATCTTTATACAATATTAATATTAATTTGAAATGAAAACAGAAGTTTTATAATAAGGAAAAAAATCACATAACTGATATTAATAAGCAAAAGAGTAGATTAGACAGGAGTATAAAGAACAAAGAAAATACAGAATGAACATACACGTGTGTGCGCATGTGTATGTGTGCGTGTGTGGTGTGTGTGCATGTATGTATGGGTGTGTATGTATGTGGTACGTGTGTGTGCACTCATGTGTGCATGCATGTATGCATGTGTGTGCGTGCGCGTGTGTGCATGTATGTATGAGTGTGTGTGTGCATGTATGTATGGGTGTGTATGTATGTGGTACGTGTGTGTGCACTCATGTGTGCATGTGTGTGTGGTACGTGTGTGTGCACTCATGTGTGCACTCATGTGTGCATGTGTGTGCGTGCGCGTGTGTGTGCATGTATGTATGTGTGTGTATGTGTGTGTGTATGTGTGTGTGTGTGGGTGTGTGTGTGTGTGTGGTACGTGTGTGAGATACAGATCGTGGTATAAACAGTCAGGAGATGGAAGCCATGAGCCATCCCAGCCAGTTAGAGAGCAGAAAGCACTGATGATTAATATGGAACAGGAAAGTATGTAAGCACACCCATGAGCTGCATAAACAATTACAAATAAAAACAAACACCTAAATGAGGAGCTGTGGAGCTACTGAACACAGAGCCTAGGCAGGAACTTTTCATTCAGCTAAATACTCTGTTCCTAAGCAACAAAACAAACCCAAACTTGGCAGAATATTTGGGAAGTACTAAGAAAACAACCCATGACCTTGAATTCCCAATAAGGGCAAAAGGCTAGAGATGGAGCTCAGGTGGAGACTGCACTTGGCAGGTGAGCCCCAGAGAACACAGACCTAGAAAGTCAGAGAGACTGTATGCTATTAAATTTACGGAATCAATAATCAATACAAACAGACTCAAACATGGTGCATACCCGCTGAGGAAATAGACGGAGTCAGAGGCCAGCCTGGGCTACATATGAGCCCCAGATTCAGTGTCCAACACCCCAGATGGAAAATAACAACAGAGAAAACCCGTTTAAATCCACAACCCAGTCAACAGGGGAACGGGCATCTGTAAGCCCCTAAGTCTTACAGCACTGATTCCCCTCAGGCCCCGGTGCTGTGGGCAGTTTCTAGGCAGCTTTTCCATTTAGTCCCTGTTCTTTTCCCAGAGCTTGCCGACAGTCAATCATTTATGGCAAAAGCCACAATGCACAGCTGTGTAGCGAGCCTAGAAAGTTCAGCACAGAAACTGGCAGGAGAGAGATCTTAAAATAAAGCCAATGGGTCAAATGTTTGCTGGGCATACACGAACACCCCCTACCATGTAAAAGCCTAGTTTGACCATTTGCATCTAAAACCCGAGTGCAGGGAAGGGATGGTGGTGACAGGGTCAGGCTGAGGGATTGCTCCATAGGTGAAGGAGCCTGAATTCCATTTATGAGAATCCACTCCTGCAAGTTGTCCTCTGACCTCCACATGTGCGCTGTGATGTATGTACATGTGCACTGTGATGTATGTATATGTGTGCTGTGATGTATGTATATGTGCACTGTGATGTATGTATATGTGCACTGTGATGTATGTGTATGTGCACTGTGATGTATGTATTTGTGCACTGTGTTGTATGTATATGTGTGCTGTGATGTATGTATATGTGCACTGTGATGTATGTATACATGTGCTGTGATGTATGTACATGTACACTGTGATATATGTATATGTACACTGTGATGTATGTATATGTGCACTGTGATGTATGTATATGTGTGCTGATGTATGCATATGTGCACTGTGGTGTATGTACATGTGCACTGTGGTGTATGTATATGTGCGCTATCATGAATGTGTATATGCACTGTAATTGTAGCTCACATCTGTAATTGTAGCACTTAGGAGACAGAAGTAGGCAAATCTCTGTGAGTCTAGCTAGGCCAGCCTGGTCTACATAGTGAGTTTCAGGACAGCCAGAGCAACATACTGAGAATGTCTTGACAAAAACGAAATCAAATGAACAAATAAATAAATGAAAATAATATTTAAAAAAAAAAAAACCCAAGGTGGAGAAGTAATTTTGGGGCAGACACGGTAACATTAACCTCTATCCTCCACATGCACACAAGGGTTCACACACACACATATATTGGCACAACCACACACTAAAGTGGAAACAAGGATATAAAAACAGGTTAATATGCAAAAAGAATGAAGCATTTATTTAATAATAGTTTTACAGGACATAAGAACTGTCTTATTTTGGGTTTTTACTGCTATGAGGAGACACCATGACCACAGAAACTCTTATAAAGAAAATGTTTAATTGCGGGGTCACTTACAGTTTCAGAGGTTCAGTCCATTATAATGATAACAGTAGCAGCCTGGCAGGGAAGCTTGAGCAAAGGAGACCTCAAAGCCCGCCCCCATGGTGACACACTTCCTCCAAAAAGGCCACACCTCCTAAAAGTACCATTTCCCTTGGGGGCCATTTTCTTTCAAACCCCCAAAGGAGCCTTCAGAAAGGAACACCCAAAGATCTTGAAGATGGGGAAGTAAGGCTGAGAGAGCTGAGTTGAGGCTGGAATTCATGGAATGAACAATTTTTTCTTTGTTGTGGAATAGAATATTTGTTTATGTAAAGATGTGCTGCTTCTATGTATGCAGCATTATGTAACTATGCTGCTGGCACCTGACACCTAGGAAGAGAAGGGATAGGTGGGGCTGGGGGCCAGAGGACAGAGAAAGCAGGAAAGCAGGACATACAGAACGAAACGTAAAAAGCTCCAAGGCAAAATGTACATGAAAAGAAACAGGTTATAAGAGCTAGTGAGACAAGCATAAGATAAGGCTGAGCATTAATTATTAATAAATCTCTGTATCATGATTTGGGGGCTGTTGGTCTAAGAAAGTGGCTACATTTCCTTCCTTCCTTCTTTCTTTTCAAGATGGGGTCTCTCTGTATAGACCTGTCTGGAACTTGCTTTATAAACCAGGCTGGCCTTGAACTCAGAGATCTGCCTGCCTCTGCCTCCCAAATGCTGTGATTAAAGGTATGTACCACTATAGCCGAGCAACAATTTCTTTTTTCCTGCCTTAGAGAACAAAGTCTTTACAAGACAGCAAAGTTAGAGCCAGGATTCAGAGGATCATGAAGAACACAGATTTTGCAGCAGGTGTGGTGACTCACGTCTGTGACCCCAGCACTTGGTGGCTGAGGTAAGGCCAGCTTGAGCTACATAGCAACCATCAGAAGAGGATTGACCTTGACAGTCTGAGTTCCTAGGACCTACGTGACAGAAAGAGAAAACCAGCTCCTCAGGCTGTACTCTGACCACCACACACACACACACACACACACACACCACAGCACACTCTGACTAACACACATCTCAAGAGATACAAGAAAATTGAAATTATACTCTGAATCCTAGCTGATGCCACAGAATAAGCTGGATACGGATACAAACAGAAACTGGCACACACAAAGTAGCATGATAATTTATGCTTATAATCAAAGCATTTTGGATGTGGACGCTGAAGAAACAGTACATGGTTGTATTCAGCTGCCCTGAGGCCTGTTTGGATAACATGAGATCCTGTCTCAAAACAGAGAGAACCCCCAGGGCAGAGGATGAAGCCCAGAGGTTGGATAGATCTCCGGCACTGACAAGAAACTGACAAAAATATAAATGACCCATTTCGTATATTCACTGTCCGGTAAACTTACTGGGGAACCATGTGCTAGCTCAGTTGTAGACAGCACCTCGAGAGGCTTCTGAGATAGGAGGGGGCAAAGGGCCAGGGGTGAAGAGGTCAGAGGTCACATAAAGCATTATAGTAAAAGAGAAATAAAGGGGCCTGGAGAAGGGGGAGGGCTCTGGGAGCAACGTTCCTTCCAACACCTTCCCCATTATGCCTCTTCCCAACTAGATGAAGACTCACAAACTGCCTCATTCCTTTACTTTGTCTTCCAAAGTCTCAATGACAAAGACCACTAACAAAGCTACCAACAGTATAAATAATAACAGCTTTATTATTCCCCAGCTCCACTGGGGCAGAGAAAAGGAGCAGAAGGACCAGAAAGAACAAATAGTCTGTGCTGCCCCTGACTGCCCAGTCCAGAATGCAACCCTGCTGCACCCTGCTGTGTGGCTCTGAGCTTCTGCAGCGCAGAGAGAGGCCTTCGAATCTCAAATCTCCTTAAAAGAAAACTGACAAATAGGTAGGTGAATTCAGCAAAGCTCTCTCCTCCACAAGGCCCTTAGCAGTGAACAACTTCAGCCCTTAAGGCTGCTCGCATACAGTTTCTTTTCAAATGAAAGAACCGACACCAAATAAACTCCGACATAAGGTTAAGAGGGTGAGTGTCCTCTAGGAACTAACAGCTTATAAGGGGCTACAACCTTTTCTAGTTTGCAGCCCCTGATGACACTCAGGGCCTTTGCATCTGCTGGGCAAGCGCTCTGCCTCTAAGCCCCAGACCTCGCCTGGTAGTTTTCAAAGAAAGATAAATCTCCCCGAGAATAGCAGAAGCAAACCAGGAGAGAAAAGTAAGTCTTTTTAGCTGTAAAAACCCACAAGGAGACACAGAAAGAACATTCTCAAAATGGGTTTTCGCCAGCAACTAAAAGGCAAGAAACTGACTTTATAAAAAAGCTTGTCATAACTTATTTTTCCTTTTTGTGTTATATTTGATTCAAGGCCAGGTTATAGCTTTTCTAGAGGCTTGGTCTTAAGTATACCATTGCTTTTTTCCGACTGTGGTTCAATATGCGTAGAATTCTGCTGAGCTCCTTTTAAGTCTATGGCTGGTGCCTTTGTTCCTCCACTGTGCAATGACCACTATTTCTCTCCTGTGGAACTGCTGAAGACTTTCTGCCCTCGTTTTTTATCTCTGCTGCTGTGATAAACACCAATAGCAGTTAGGGGAGTAAAGGGTTAACTTCAGATTACAGATCATAACTCACCATGAAGAGTAGCCAAGGAAGGAGCTTGAAGAAAAAGCTGAGGCGGAATGCAGTTTAGCAACTCCTCCCAACCTCCTCATCAACTACTTTTCATATGCAGCCCAGGACCACCAGCCTAGGGATGGTACTGCCCACAGTGGGCTCACCCTTCCTCCAGGAGCACGGACGCGCCATGGAAACAATTCCACAACTGAAGGTCCTCTCTCCAATGTACTATGACATGCTCTCTCTCCTGCCCCAGCTCCCAGGAATCACCATTCTGATCTCTACTGCTATAAATCTGTCTACTCAATAGCTTATGTAAGCAGAGTCAAGAGTAGGTCAAGCACTGTGTCACTCAGCATAATTCATTCAACATCAACCATATTGTAGCAGATACTGGAATGCCTTCCCTTACAAAGGTAGAACAGTATTTCACTGTTTTTGCTATATGTTGTAATTATCTCATTTAGCGGACGGTTGGGAACATCTACTTTTGAGATAAATGATTTGCATCCTTTGGACTTGAGGTATTTGAGTCCCTGTTTTCAATTTCTTTCATACCTGCCTGGAAGTTGAACCAGTTAGTCTGAATTTAGCACCTTCATGTTTTGCTCACATATAATGTTGTACACACTGTCAAGTGTTATAATTTATAAATTAAACAAGTGTATGCTTTCAACCTCCTGAGTGTAATAGCTGAGCTCCTGAAATGACTTAGTCAAGTAGATCACCTCAGCTTTCCCACCAAGGAGAACTGAGACTGTGCTGAGGCCCCTACAAGGGAAGACCTGTGTCTAAAGAACGGTGGTTCTCAGCCTGTGGATTGTGACCTCTGTGATTCGTGACATTAGCAAAATTACACCTATGAAACAGCAACAAAATAATTTTATGTTTGGGGTCAAAACATGAAAAAGTGTACTGAAAGGTTAAAGATTAGAAAGATTGAGAACATTTTTATAGTAAGAGACGTGATTCAGAAGAGATGGTTCAGTGGTTATCAACACTTTCTGGATCCCAGTATACACATCAGGTACACATCAACACTTGTAACTCTATCCCCAGGACTCAAAAGTCTCTTCTGGTTTCTCTAGCACACACATAATAATAATAATAATAATAATAATAATAATAATAATAATAATAATAATAATAATGGGGCTGGAGAGGTGGCTTAGCAGTTAAGAACACTGGCCGCTCTTCCAGAGGACCTTGTTTTAATTTCCAGTGTTCACATAGCAGTTCACAACTGTCTGTAACTCCAGCTCCAGAGGACCTGATACCTTCACACAGACACACATGCAAGCAAGACACCAATGCATATAAAATAAAAATAAACTATTTAAAATAACAATAAAATCTTTTTTGGTTTTCAAGAAAGGGTTTTTCTGTGTAGCCCTGGCTATTCTGGAACTCACTTAAGATCTGCCTGCCTCTGCCTCCCAATAAACCACCACGCTTGGCATAATAAAACTTTTTAAAAGAGAAAAAGCATGTCAACACAAAGGCTTAATATTATGGGACAAGAAAAAGTTCTTTATTTATCTCTTCCTTCTTTTAAATCAACTTCATCAATTCAAATAAAAGATGTTGCTGTGAGCTGAGCTTTAATCCAGGATTTGAAACTGGCCTGTTGTTGGATTTTCTATCTTTACTCTCTGGTCTTTAGTCTTTGGGGGGCCGACACCCAGTTCCCAAGGAAGTCACACATGGGGATTTGCTCTTAATTATGAATTCCCAGCCTTAGATTGGCTTGTTTCTTACCAGGTCCTTTAATTTAAATGATCCCATCTACCTTTGCCTCCACTTCTCCTCCCGTATACATTCTTTGTTTCTTACTGTGTGGCTGGTCCCTGGAGCCCTCCTCCCTCTCTGGCTATTACTTTCTCCTTACATCTCTTCTCTCTGACAGCCAGCCCCGCCTATCTTCTCTCCTGCCTTGCTATTGGCCGTTCAGTTCTTTATTACATCACCAGGTGTTTCAGACAAAGTATCACAGCTTCACAGAGTTAAACAAATGCAACATAAGCAAAAGTAACACACACCTTTGCACCATTAGAGCAAACGTTCCCCAGCATAAACAAAAGTAACACACACCTTTGCACCATTAGAGCAAACGTTCCCCAGCATAAACAAAAGTAATGCACCTTAAAACACTGTTCTACTACACCAGCCCTTCAGAGTCTGGACCTCATTGATCTCTTAACATAGAAAATCCTCATTCAACACATCCCTGGTATTTCCTGTTCACAGGTGACAGTATGACTGCATAAACTATCAACAAAGGGAAACACGCATTAATACGTGGATGTGACTGAGCCATGGACCATCAGATCAGGTTTCTAGGAAACCAGGAGCTGTTTCACCAGTTGGAGCAGTATTTTATACATTCAGTGAATGTCCTCACAACTTAGTCACCAGACTTCCAGCAAGACAAGAAAGCCATCAAAGCAACATTAAAAACAAACAAGCAACTTTCCCCTATGGGTCAGATAAGTGGGAAAACACATCTCCAGGCTTGAAGAAATGATTGACAACCCGAATTCAAAGACAAGATGAGAAAGTCATTAACAACACAAAGAAGCATCTACTTTCTCTGAGGGCTGGAGAATTTACACAAGTGTGAGGGACACAAACAACCCCCACAGGTGCTCACCACCTGTGTACAGCAGCCACTGTCTCTAGAAGCCCCTGCCAAGGGCAGGTGCAAGGCGGGAATACTGTCTGCTTGGGCTCTGCTTTACAAACTGATGTGCATCACAGGCAGAAAGATTTGGTGCTGCTCTCGTGTTTTGCTTTGTTTAATAAAAGTTGAGAGTTTTCCAGATAGGAAAAGACTGAGCCAAATTTTCCTTCTACACTAAGCCCAACAGAAAGGCTTTTTAAAGAAAAAGAAAAAGAAATGTTTTGCATAAAAGGTGGATAAATGACCAGGGAAAGCGTCTCACACTATTAATTCCAGCACTCAGGAGGCAGAGGCAGGTGAATCTTTCTGTGAGTTTGAAGCCAGCCTGGCAATAAAGCAAGTTCCGAGACAGCCAGAGCTGTTACACAGAGAAACCCTGTCTCAACAACAACAACGTGTATAAACAGGGTTTCAGGGAGATAGATGGCTGATGTGTAAAGTGCTACTGTGCAGACATGAAGGCCTGAGCACTCACATAAAAGCTGAGGCATAGCTGCTCAGCTCTTTTGATCTAGTGTTGGGGGAGGTATAAGCAAAGGAGGGTGGTGCTGCTCAACCAGTCTAGCCAAAATAAGGTGGGTGGGGCTGGAGAAGTGGCTCAGGCCTTAAGAACACTGACTGGGATTCCAGAGGACCTGGGTCCAATCCCAGCACCTACGTGGCAGCTCACAGTGATCTGTGGCTCTGGTTCCAGAGAAGTTGACAAATGTACATGTTGGTGAGACACCAAGGCATATAAAATAAAAATAAAGTTATTAAATATATATGCACGGTGGGGGAATATATATTATATATATTGCTGGAACACCATTGCATATATATATATATACATATATATATATATATACACACACACACACACATGTATGTGAAACACCAATGCACATAAAAGTAAATTATTAAATATAGTATGTGCATACAGATATATATATATGGTAGGGGAAGAGACTAATCCCCATGTCAACTTCTGGCAACCACAGGGAACTTAAAAAAGTGCATTTAGACACACAGGTAACATAGTCATATAACACACACACACCTTACTGAGTTTATCTCTTAGATAATCATAAGAACCTGTACAATAAACAAGTATTTTTCTTATAATAGCTACACATGAAAACATTAAAAAGTCATAGGTGAGAAGAACATGTGACATCACGCTAAGAAGTGTCAGGCAATGCAATAAAAATGGCCGAAGAGGATACACAGGAAACACAAGAAGGGAAAAAGTACAAGGCAGCCCCCAAATAAAGCAACATCATATTCTTGGGTGGGAACCTGTGGCCATTGCCGCTGTCACATTGTTAGAATGAAATGAGATACTATGGTGCAATGGTCTGGTGCAGCAAGTGTCCCCTAAATGGCCAGTATGGTGTTGCTGTTGAGAGTTATTGGCAACCTCCTGAACAGGGGTCCCCATCTGACCCTGCACCTCTAACTGCACACACTGAGGTAACAATGGTTGGGCTGTGGCTACCCTGTGTCTATACTGACGTCTCACATCACTGAGCCCATGTCTGCTTCCTCTGCCTTGATCTTGAAAATCAGAGGTAGAGAAAGCGCTACCTTTTTTCATAATGTACATTGAATTGTGGGGTCTTTTGCTTTGTTTTGTTGGGTTTTTGTTTGTTTGTTTGTTTTCCAAGACAGGGTCTCTCTGTGTAGCTTTGGAGCCTGTTGACCAGGCTGGCCTAGAACTCACAGAGATCCGCCTGCCTCTGCCTCTCAAGTGCTAGGATTATGACTCATTGTTTGTAAATGTCCTTCCTGCTGTGTCCTGAGAGAAGATATACAAACATTCCCACACGTGCTCTCCAAGGCCTATTCACGTGGACTTACATTCATTTCTCATTCTGGCAAATAGACAACTGGATTAAGGACTGGCCCATTTTATCCACAAAATTTGTCTGTCTTCATATTTGTTTTTATAGTACTAAATTGAATCGTATTGGATCAAGATCTCTCTCCACTGAACCATGTCCCTGGCTAGCACACTGGCCTGCCTCTGCCTCCTGAGTACTGGTGCCTCTGCTTCCAGCCTATTTTTTATCTTGAAAAAGGGTCTCACTAAGCCTGACCTTGAATCCACCCTATAGCCCAAGCAGACCATCATTCTCCTGCGTCCATCTTCCAAAAGCAGGGCTAGACTTGTGCTGCTGGGCCCCTGCTTCATCCACAAAATTTTGCAAGGCACAACTATCAGTGTATATTTAAACATTCCAGTGTAAAAGGCCCTAGACTTGAGGCACAAGAGCTGTGTCGGCTTTGAAACAGTGACAGGCTCATGGAAACCCCCAGGCCAGTCACCACCTCCCATTATTTGGGTCCCATGCCTAACCAAGGTGTTTACAAGTCAGGATTTATCACCTTTCTCAGAGACATTTTTACACCATCTTGTTCCTTTTTTGTGAAATAGAAAAGAAAGAGACAGGGAAGAATGCCAGGGCTGTTTCTTTTTGCGTGGCTGCAATTTAAAACAGAAAAATTTAGGGACATAAAGCCTGTTTTACAAACCGTAATACTTAAAATTTCTGCCCTGTCAATGATGAAGAAGGGGAAAATACTTCTAAAAATGACTCTTTCATAGAACATCAGGGTTAGTTTCTGAGTGGCACGTTTTTAAAACATTTAATCAGTAAACTGAATGTATGTCAACACCTTCTGGCGGTGTGCTATGAAATGTGAACCTTGTCAACAGCAACAGGAAAAGGTGACACGCTTGGGACCCGGAGCTTTTATGCCGACACACAGTAATAATATAATTTTAAAATTTATCATCTGTTTAGCTGCAAGCAACAATTAATCTTTTTGACAATTTGCACAATGCTTTAAATAGCACCTGGGAAGAGAAACACCACGCTCTAATTTCTACTTCCGCCCTCTTCGAGGACTTTACAGCTACACATGCCCACAAAACCACACATAATAAATTTTATGATTAGGATTAAAATGTTGAAAGGAAAAGAAAAAGAAAAAAAAATTCCCTTGTCACCGAATGCCCCTTCTTGCCTCAGTTAATAACATTACTTAACATGGGAACTGTAAGTGAGAGCGCGTCCCTAAGGAAGCACGGGCCTCAGAGGATTCATTTCTGTCATGTCAAATGACATTCTATTCCCAGAGCATTTAACCTACGACTTCGCATAACTACTTCTTACTCGAATGTGACTCTGATGAGGCCCAGAAATGTCACTGATTCCTCAACTGGCAATTCTATCAAGGCAATCAACATAAGGCCATCAAATAGGGTGGTTTTTAAAAATGCCAAAGGACAAACATGCTTTCAAATGTTCAGGACCATATGATGGCATATATGTTGTAAGAATTTGTGCATCATGTGCTCTGTGAGATTTCCTCAGATCTAGCGTCTAGTTTTAGGCCACATTTGTGTGTGTGTGTGTATGTGTGTGTGTGTGTGTGTGTGTGTGTGTGTGTGTGTGTGTGTGTGCGCGCGCGCCCATGCATGTAGGTCAGAGGTCTATGTGTGTGTGTGTGGGGGGGTGCCCTGTGAAATTTCAAGAGTGTTGGGCTGGGTGGTCAGACAGTCACAAGAATTCTCCCGTGTTCGTTTCCCCAGCATTGAGACTAAGCCACATGCTGCATGGTCTGGCGTGTAGGTGGATACTGGGGATAAGGACTCATGCTCTCATGTTTGCATGACATGCACATTATGGACTGAATCATCTCTGCAGCCCCTACATTCAATGTCTCCATTAGTTACCAGACAAACAAATGCAGATGCCATAGATCCCTGCTGACCCCATGCCCTGCTAATTTATCGTCTAAAACAGGGACCCCAGCAGCAAAGAGAACAGAAACAGGAGGAAATAAAAAGTCAATGGCATTTTCAGAGTTTTAAACAGGTTATTACAGACAGCAGCGACTCCGGCAGATGGTTATGGTTCTGGTGGTAGTGTGTGCTCAGTATGCACAAAGCCTGGGGTTCAATCCCCAGCAGCACATACGCTTGGGGTTTAGAGGTAACAGGATCATAAGTTCAAGGTCATCTTTCCTCTGTGTGTCAAGTACGAGGCCCATATGAGCTACATGGAGACCCTGTGTGAAAATAATGAAATCAAACAACAGAGATCCCCTATTGTCACCATCTAAGACTCTAACCCCACCCGCTGAAGAAACCAGAAACCAGAGGCCTAGGTAGCCACTAAAAGGACTCTCCTGGTTCCAACCCTGTCACACACATGCTTAACATCAATTAAGATTCAAAAATAATAAAGAAGCCAACAGAACTTAGCAGAAGGAGGCCAGTTAGGTGGTTCAGTTCAAAGATGCTCACCACCAAGCCAGAAAACCTGAATTCGGTCCCCAGGACTATGCAGTGGTAAGAAGAGAACTGACCCCCACAAGCTGTCCTCTGACTTGTACAGGTTTGCCATAGCACCCACCTGCATTCGTGTGTGTGTGTGTGTGTGTGTGTGTGTGTGTGTGTGTGTGTGTGCGCGCGCACGCGCGCATGTGTGTGTGTGTACACGCGAGTGCCTGTGTGTGTAAGAGGGATAAAAAATGTAAAAAATTTTATTTTCATTTTATTTTTTGGGGTTTTGAGACAAGATGTCACTATATAACTCTACCTGGCGTGGAACTCACAGAGACCCACCTGCCTCTGCCTCCCTGGATAAAAGACAAACACCATCATGCCTGGTAAATTAATGTAATTTTTAAAGTGTGGGGTTTTTCGTTTGTTTGTTTTGTTAACTTCATAACAAGCAAGAGTTTAGCAGAATGTATCAGGGAAGCCAGGGGAAGGGGTAGAGCCCAGACAGATGGCACAGACCATGAAAGGAAGGACCGGAGGACAGAGGTATCCCAGTGCTAAACAGATGCAGCCAGGGCCCCTGGGGAGCCCAGGCCAGCTAGCCTAGCTATTAGTGAAGGCCCTCACTCAGAAAACAGGGCAGATGGGCTGAGAGATGGCTCAGTGGTGAGAGCACTGACTGCTCTTCCAGAGGACTGGGACTTGGTTCCTTGCAACCACAGGATGACTCAAAACCATCCATAACTCCACTTTCAAGGGAATCCAATGCCCACTTCTGTCCTCTGTTGGTACCAGGTACACAAGCGGTTCCCAGACACACATGCAGGTAAAACACCCATATACAGAAAACTAAACTGAAGACCAAAACCAAGAAGGCTAGCTCCTGAAGAATGACATTTGAGGTCAACCATGAACTCTACCACAAGTACAGGTTTACCCTCAACATGTGCACATGCTCGTGTACACACACACATGCACACACACATACACACACATGTATACACACATACGCACATACACATACACACAGGTGCGCACACACACATACATGTATACACACATACACACACATACACATACACACAGGTGCACACACACACGCACACACATACACATAGGTGCACACACACATATATACACACGCACACACATGTATACACACATACGCACACATACACATACACACAGGTGCACACACACACGCACACACATACACACACGTGCACACACACATATATACACATGCACACACATGTACACACACACGCATACACACACATGTGCGCACACACACATGGGCACATGCCAAGGAAGGAAAAGGTTCTGTGTTTACAGATATTTTCTCCATTTTTCTCTTTTCTTTTTGGGCTGAGTCATCTCTCCAGCCCTATATTGTTTTATTTTATTTCAAATGGGATCTCCTTATGTAGCTCTGGTTGTCCTAGAACTATGTAGACCAGGCTGGCCTAGAACTCACAGAGATCCACCTTTGTGCCTCTGCCTCTTGAATGCTGTGATTAGAAGCATGTTCCATTAGAAATAGCAAGCCCTATTTTGTGTGTGTGTAGCATATGTGAAGGAAGCATGTGACTGTAAATGCAGGCATCCTCAGAGGCCAGAAGGGGTCTAGGATCCCCTGGAATTACAATTACAGGCTGCTGTGAGCAAAACTGAACAGTTTTACTACTGTAAGGGCCTCAGAAATCCTGAAGGAAGACCCCAGACTCCAACAGTATGTAAGAGCAAAGAGCACTTATTATACAGCATGCATGTGGGGTCCTTCTCCTGTACAGCCCTGAGATGAGTGTGCAGGCTCCTTTTAATCACATCTAAGAGGAGTTCCGGGGACAGTTAGTCATCTCAGACATGACTGGTTAGACAGACAAGCAGCAGCAGTTATATTAGAATACTTTTAATTGGCTGAGGTTTAGTCTTATCATTTTAGACATATTTTACAAGCTCGGGGCAAATTCAGATGTGACTCAAAGGGTCTGCTGGATTTGTCCTTGAGACATTGTGAGGCTGGCTCGGGACTCATTCCTGAAGGCAAGAACCATGTGGATAAATGGCCCTTTGTGGGAGAGACACCTTCTTAGAGAACTGAAACCTAAGCTCAGTTGTGAGGGTGGGAGAGTCTAACCCCTTTACTAGATAAGAGCAGTTAGTAGATGCTCTTAACCACTGAGATATCTCTCCAGTCCTGGGGTGGTTTACTGCTGCTGTGTTTGATGCAGGGCCTCATGTAGCCCAGAGTAGCCCGGAGCTCACTATGTAGCCAAAGCTGACCATCAGGTCTGATTCTCTTTCTTTCCACAAACTGGCTTCAGACTCCAGTGATGCCCTTGCCCTAGCCTAAGCACTGAGGTTACAGTGGGAGCCACCACTGCATTAAGATGCTCAGCTAGTGGAGAAGTGTCCTTGGTGCATGGGCCAGAGAACCACTCCTAAAAAATATCTTTATTACTGGGGCCCCTCCCAGTATGGAGTGAAGCACCAAGATCTCAGAAAGCACCTCTCAGATTGTGCTCCTCAGCTAATTAACCAGGGAAATGCATGCACGAGGCTGGCTGGAACCAAGTGTTAAGTCAGCCATCCAGAGCAAGGGCCCTGGTGGAGACATAGGTGCCTGACTGCTGAATGCCAACTTGCCCTTTCATTCTATGATCAAACACAAACACGCCATGTTCCCCTGCTGTGTGTGCAGCAGTGCCCAAAGCAGGCAAGCAGGACAGTGGATGCTTTGGCTATGGCTGTACCACATGCACGCTCATAGCTGACACACGTGTGCTTTTGAGTCCAGCCCTTCCATGTGTCATGTTTCCTTGCAGCTTTGGCAGAATCTCTGTGTTAGTTTGTGGAAGAGGTGAGGGGACAGAGTGCCGCTGATGTCCTCCTATGAGCCCATTGAAATGCCTCCCGAGGAAGGAGGGCTGCTGTCCTGATGGAGCTCACACAGCCATAAACCCGGTTTAGCTTCCTTCCAGTTACAGTTTATTGCATTAACATTTCTTTTGTGCAGGCTGCTGAAGGGAACCTATTGTAAACTTGGGCAATTACGACTTTTGTCCCATCTGCCCCTCCCTCCTCAGTACAGTAACATCAAAGGGGTCAGTTCAGCAGAGGCTGGCTTTAGCTATTCAATCCAACCTGAGATACAGGTTAAAATGACAGGCTCCTACAGAAAAGGACTAAAATAAATCAGAAAGACGCTGGTCCTGCCTTCTGAAAGTCTTAAGATAATCTTCCTTAAACCTCCTCTACGATGTACCAAGTCAAAGCCTGACTAGATGTTTCTGTATTTCCTAAATCCCTGCAAACTGAGACTGTGAACTCCAAATGCTGGCGCTTCCCTCCCCCCCATCCTGCCTCATATGTGTAAACTAGAGCAGGAGCGAGGGCTGCAGAAGAAGCAATGGGACAGGATCCTCGTGAAGGCCAGCTGGGAGGCTTGATGGACAGGAAAGAACCCAGAGCATCTCTCTCCATGGGCCCATAAGCTGTCATTTGTTATAAAGGAAATAGAAAACATGAATGAATATATGTACATGTGCTGGTGGACTCCAAGGCTAAGAAGACAGTGTGAAGGTCATTTCTATCCCCTAGAATTTTCTGAGGACTGTAGAGGGGGCTGAACACTTAGTGATACAAAGATGAACAAGGAAAACACAGAAGCTGTCTTATGAGTACTTCTATTATACTGGCACACACTGTTCCTTAGTCCTCAGAATGACCTGCAATCCCCCCTCCTGCCATGGAAAAGGAATATGCAGTATAAACAAAACTGTTGCATCTAAGTATTCCAAACAGCTATATTTGTGGAGGCCAAAAAGTGAAAATAACCCAAGTCTCCATCGATGGATGAACGGATAAACAAAAGGACGGTGCCTTACAAGCGAACAGCATAAAAAGTATTATAAAAAGAAATGGTAATAGACTTAGTACAAAGATGACTTTCTGAGGCATTGTGAAGTGAAGGTTGAGCCACGGCTTAGCAGGTAACAGCCCTTGATACACTGGCATGAGGACCTGAGTCCTAGGTCTGGACTCTAGCACCCACAGGAAGAGAACTATGGGCGACAGATTGCTGGGCCTTGCTGACCATTAGCCTAGCTCTACGTTCAGTATGAGATCCCAACAAAAAACGAGGAGAGAATGATGGAGCCTCCCTTCACCATCCTCTGGCCTTCACATATGCTCAGGTATGTGCATCCATATATATACATGTGAATGTAAAACATATGCACGAGCCCATTTGCACAACACACTTGCACAACACACATTCACACACGTGCGCGCACGCACACACACACAAAGACGTTATGCTACGTGGAAAACGACCGACCTGAAAGGCCACAATTGTATACCAATTGCATGAAATACCCAGAATACATCAAACTACTGATTCAGAAAATAAATTAGTAGTTTAAGTTTGTACTGTTCCTGCAAAGGATCCAAGTTTGGTTTCCTAGCACCTGCATTGAGCAGCCAACAAATGCCTGTCTGTCCAGGTCAAAAATATGTGACCTTCTCTCTGGGCCACCACTGGTACCTGCACCAATGCACGTGCACATATCCTCCTTCCCCGTCCCTGACATACACACACAATTTACAGTAGAAAAAGCTTTAAAAAAAAAAAAAAAAAAAAAGGAAGGGGAAAGAGGGAGGAAGGAGAGGGGAGGAGAGATTGGCAATTGTTGGGAGAAAGCAAGACAGGAACATGGGGAGTAAATGCCAAGTGCAAGGAGAGTTTGGGAGAAAGGAAAATGTTCTAGAATCAGGTGATGATAACTTCACAGCTCTGTGAGTAAACTAAAAGTATCCTTGTAACCTTAAATTTGTGGTTTTTAAACTAACCCTCAATGAAGCTGCTACTGTAAGTGCTACAGTAACTTGGGGTTGAACTAACCAGGATTTAAGAAGCGAGGCTGTTGCTATCAGCACACAGGACAAAGCTGGATGCACTGGAACATTGTAACGCTAGCTCTCCAGTGGTACCCAGTGGTACAGACAAGAGGAGCTGTAAACAAGCCTGGACTACCAAGAGAGATCCTGCCTCCAAAAAATAAAAAGAACATACTACAGTCTCTAAGACCCCTCATGTAGTCCCTGTGTGGCTGGGATTGGCTCTGAACCCCCCATTCCCCTTGCCTCTACCTCTCAGTGCTAATATTATAGGCATGTGCCACACTAGCTCCTTGAAAACAAGAACAGAAAGGAAGGAACAAGCCATTGGATGTACCATTCACTTTCCCATCCTCTGGCTCTGAGTTTTCACTCTACGCACCCAGGGCTTGGAGCTCTGTGAAGCAAGGTTTCCAAATCTTTAGGATCCTACAGGCCCCAGCTCCCATGTTCCCTCTGCCCACGCGAGTGCTGTGTTTCAACCCTGCACGTATCTGTCTGTTACACTGTAATATAGGGGGTGGAGATTTCTGTCTCTTTTCCTGGAGGCAGCACATAGAAAAGTCTCACTAGATGGCTTGGGACAGAAATCCAATTTATTTTTAAGAAACCTACTAGTCTAATAAACTCTCCCACTTCCCGGTTGTGGGATGGGTAGAGGCAAGGATACACTGAAACAAACACAAGCATGCAAATGTCAAAAACAATTTTTTTAAGGTTAAAATTGGCCAAAGGAAGGTAATTCTATATAATCTAATACACCACGCAGGAAGTACTGTCTTTAGAGTCCTATGATGCTGACTCCTTGAGAGTGGCAGAACCTTTCTTGGCTCTTGGTGAGTTTAACCCAGGAAGCTGGGGACCAGAAGATCCATGGCCACCAGAGTCACTGCAAGCCTGTGGCTTTGAACTCATTGTCACATACTCAAGAATAGGGAAACATGGCCAAGGAGTGAGCTAATTCAATATAGGCTAGTTAAGGAAATATAAGGGGAAAAGGCTTGAAAGGAGGAACGCTGTCATGCTGCTGGGCCCAACGGTCTTAAGGGTGTTGTAAAGATCAGATGGAGATGAGGTAACCGCTCATTGGGAAAGTCACAAACCAAGTCATTTAGAAGTCTACACACCCTATGCTTAGCTCCCTAGTCCAATCAGAGGAACGGTCTAATGACCATGAGGAGTGATCATTAGACTGTAGGTTTTTTAAAAGCAAACTGAGACACCTGGTGGGTCCTTTCTATGTGCTGGCTCTAGGAAAAATGACAAAGATGATCTCCATCATCCCACACCACAGTGTGACAGACAATTGATCCAATCACAGGAGTGGTCACACACTGTCCACCATGAGCTGCACCCTTACTGCCTAAAGAAAGCTCTTCACTTCACTATTTTATTAAACTAAATGATTTTTAATTTAATTTTATTAATTTCGTGTGTATGGGTATTTTGTCTGCATTATATCTGTGCACATGAATGCAGGGTCCACGGAAGCCCGAAAAGGGTATTGGATCTTCTATAGTTACAGACAGCTGTGAACTGTTATGTGGGTGCTGGGAACCAAACCTGGATCCTCTGCAAAAGCAGCCAGTGTGCTCAACCAGGGACCTGTCTCTCTGGCTCCCGACAAAATTATTTTTGAATGGAGCTCTAAGGCTTCTTTGAACAGTCACCTCCATAGGGACTGGAAAGTTAGCTCAATGGCTCAGAGGACCTGAGTTCACAAATGCCTGTAATTCCAGTTCTTCTTCTGACTTCCATGGACACATTCCACCACACATTGATACATGCATGAAAAATATTTATACACTCTTACCACTTACAGAGAACCATTCTGATCAGGCCCCACCCAAATAAATAAAATTTTAAAAATTAGCATTTCTATAGAAGGGTCAGTTTGTGCCTGAAAACTGGTCTATGCAACTTACTACAATTCTGAGGCAACTTAAATATTCATCATGAAACAGCCAGGGGGCATCACCATCTCCTATCACTGGAGAGGCAGAGGTGGGTGGATGTGGAAGTGATTTTCAGGATAGCCAGGGCTCCATTGTGAGACCCTTTTTTTATTTTTATTTTTTAAATTTAGGGAGACCCTATATTAAAAAATAAATGAATTATGCCTTAGGTCACAAAAACAAGATGTAATGTCTTTAAACTCAAGTGCTCACAAACATCCCTGGCTATCTATCAGTCATGTATCTAAGGAGAAAGTCATGGGAGGAGGCTACCATGGTGGAGTTCTGGAGGGGCCAGTAAGAGCAGGTCGGCCACTCAGAGTAAGTGATCAGAGAGTTAATCGGGAGAGATAGTAGCTCTGGAAGTGTCTATTAACCCAGGCCTTTCAGCACGGCGTCTCCAGCACCCTGCTGCCCCTAACCAAACAAAACACCCCAGAGAAGCTTTTGTCCAAGGAGGAGGCTGACAGCTACTTGCTGGAATGGGTTTCTGTTTGTTTGTTTGTTATTCAAATAACTTTTCTCCCTGCCAAAACAGAAAGGGAGAATGACAGGACTACGTGATTAATGATTATTTTTTAAAATAGAAGAGATCCTTTGCTGAATTGTAAAGTGGGGGTTGAAAGGGCACCTACTCCATTAAATAGCAGATCTTCATATGCAAGTTTGATATGCATTCTTTAAAAAACAGTTGTACTAAGGAATCCAAATTAAACAACAGGACTGTCTGTCTCAGTATCCCAACTAGTTAGGCAGTTCTGGAACATTCTCAAACCATGGGCACCTAGAACTGGATGGTGAGTCCACCAAGTGGTGGTGGGTTAGTCCCTGGACTCTGGTATTAGCATGAGTTGTAAAATACGTTCACAGGTCCCAGGCTACAAGTGGGAATGATGCTCACTGAAGAAAGGGCAGAAACAAAGATGTGGGGGGAGGGGACGGGGGAGAGAAAGAGAGAGAGTGTGAGAACAAGAGCTGAAAACATTCCCTGTGACTCGGTGGCACCCTTCCTAACCCTTTAATATATTTCTCATGCTGTGGTGACACCAACCATGAAACTATTTTCACTACTCCTTCATAACTGTAATTTTACTACTATTATGAATAGCGATGTAAATATCTGGGTCCTATGAAAGGGTCGCTCAACACCCTCCACAAGCGTAGTGACCCAGGTAGAGAACCAGAGCTATCAATGAACGACAAACAGAATTCTGAGAGTTTGGGTAATCAGAATACCAAGGAGCTTCCCTGGTACCATCAGGCAGTAGATTTAAGAATTTTAAAAGATGGCATCAAAGGACCAAAACGCAGGCAAGCTTCCACTGCATAATAAGAGATGTAGATAAAACTTTTCACTGAGGTTGGAGGTGGAGGATGGGGACAAACGGGGAGAGATAAAATGCTACTTAACACAACAATGTGACAGCGTTTAGGCCACATGCAAATTCCCTCCACAGAGCTTTCAAATGGAATGCAATTTACTACTCAGAGGATGTAAGCTTTTTGAGTCAGGAGAGCTAATTAATAATACAGTCTAAAAAGAATGCAGAGCTAATCACATCCTCCTCCTGGGCTATTTCAACTATGCTCTTTACATTTCGCTGTTAAACAAAATCTCAGATGTTGTTGCAACATTTGAGGGTTCCCTTCTTTCACCGCTGCAAGCTGGTGTGGTTCCAATGGTTCCAGTAGATCAAACTCACCTTTAAAAGGCAGCTGAGTAGGCTGAGGCTGCTCTTGGGGGCTTACTCTGTGATGGACAGAAACCTCAACTATAAACAGGTCCTATCTCAATTATTGAAAAGTTGCAGTCCTTGAAGCAATCTTTAAAAATCTCACTCTCATTTGCTGATACTGTAGGGCAAACCGGATTTACACGTTGTCTTGCTGTGAACTGGGGAACAAAACACATCAGTGTTTATCCTCCACTTGCTGATTCTGTCTTCCTCGGAGCATGTCTGAGTTACAGTCTTTGTTTTTCCCTGATAACACGAGAAATTTGAACTGAATTCATTCTTTCAGGACAACCTGTTAATAATTTCCAGAAAAATACCCAAATTGTCCTTCAAGTAGTGTACCCCTATACCCACGCTCACCTTGAGTTGCCCCCACACCCTTTTGAAGCTAACTGAAGAAGGGCAGGACTCAGAATGGTTCTTAAAAAAAAAAAAGATTTATTTATTTATTATGTATGCAGTGTTCTGCCTGCATGCAAGAAGAGGGCACCAGATCTCATTATAGATGGTTGTGAGCCATCATGTGGTTGCTGGGAATTGAACTCAGAACCTCTGGAAGAGCAGCCAATGCTCTTAATCTCTGAGCCATCTCCCAGCTCTCAGAATGGTTTTAAGTCCAAACTCAGAATGACCTAGATCCATGTTTTGGTAACAAGACCTAAAATGTCAAAGACGTTTTAAGAGACCTTGGCGTGGTGGGAGCCTCTGTGAATTTGGATTCAGCCTCAAGTACCCTTCCTGGAACCCCATGTTAGAGTCACAGTGTATTTTCTAAAGGTGGGAGCAGGGATGCTCAGGGAGAGGCCAACTCTATGGAGAGCCCTTGCAAGCTGGGTGGGCAGACCTAGAAAGTGTGGGTCTCACCCAGGGACCTGTCCTTTTGTTGTGCATGAAGGATCCAGAAGAGCGTGGTGTAGCCTTTGCTTTCTTCTGACTTCACAAACTGCCTCACAGGGCCCAGCAGCCCCAGCATGTGCCTCTCTCCTCCCTCTGCAGACCACTACTTTCTCCTTCCCAGTTCAAATACTTGCTTTTCTTAAAGCAATGCCAATTTTGTATACCAGAAAAAAGGATCTAAAGCCAAGTGAGTGGTGTCATTAGCAAATGCAAATATGCTAATTCAGATAAAAATATAATCCACCAAGTCCAACTTGTCATATGCAAAATAATTTTAATGACATATTTGAAAAGTGTCAGTGTGTTATGCTGCCAAGAAGGCAATACACTTAAGGCAAGCTTACAAAGTATATGAAATCACAGACTGTAATACCCTGTGACTATCTTAATTTTAAAAATTCAGTTTACAAATATATACCAATATTTTTCTCACTTTTAATCACTCCCCTACTGTTTCAGCATAAGAGTTAAAATAACCTAAACAGCGTCATGAAACACACTCAGCAAGTCTGCTACAGGGATCTGGGAAACAAAAGTATGAAGAAAAATTGTTCAAAATCATGTGAAATAGTATGTGGCATAGTTTCCGGGTTCTAGGCACTGATCATTTTTCCTGAGAAATTTTTACTTTAAAGCAACTCTAAATGAAAATGCATATAATTAAGAGGAAGACGGTCGCTTCAAACAGATTGACTGTCTTTAACAAGCGTCTCTCCTTCTAGCTACTCAGATATGCTATATTTCCTAATTATCACCTTTTAAGGGCCATCTGGGCCCATTCCTCCCCATCAGGGGGCAATTCCATTTGCATTGTTCCCGGGTTTAGTCATGATCAGGCAGTCTGGTGGTAAAGTTCATTAGAAATGAGAACAGACGCAGTCAACCCAACACAGTAAACCAGGTATCGGGCGCCCGCGGGAGAGATGAGAAACATGCCATCCGAGTTCCCACAGAACCAGCAAGTCTTCACTGCACATTTTATCCAATTGCTTCAAGAAAACATTCAGCCTGGTCCCTGACCAGGTACGTAATGAAAACTTGATTAAGCCTCCTCACACGGCAAAAATATTTCTCAATTAAGGCAACACAACTCGAGTCCCTTATGTCTTTCGGTTGAAAAGTCTATTAAAATCCTTTAATGTTCCCCTCATTTAGACCACCATTCACAAGCAGTATACTACTTCCTGTAGAGAGCACACAAGAATTATCCTGTTTGTTATTTTCTGTGAAGGGAATGCACATTACAGAAGAAGCTGTGGGACCACAGGCTGATGCTGACCACGAGTTTCAAAGGGCATTCGTTCCCTTTTGTCAGGGAGCATCCCACACATTCAAAAGCTCCCACGTTTGTGTGCCAAAGTTACTCTTGGCCCACAGTTTGGCCAGTTCTGGCAGCTGCTCCACCATAGAGCTGATTGTAAAAAGAACAGCTAATTCAGGGCAGACCTGTGGAAGGTTCCCGCTTCCCTCCAAAGGTCTGACACATAAAACTCAGGAAATCGTTACCTGCCTCATCTTGCAATTTCTGCGCCTGGCTTGCAAAGGCAGTCTTAATCCTCGATGCCAGCCTCAGGAGATGGAGGAAGCTGGCCCCCTACTGAGGGCCACAGCCTCTTCAGCTATACCTTAGTCTTGCAAATGACACAGCTGCAGCAGGGCCCTAATCTATGCAAGGCAGGTGTAGCCTCGGGCTCTCTACCAGTGACCCTTTAGAGCTATTAGGGCTGGCAAGTTAAAGAGTTACTGTTCAAAAAGAACTATTCTTAGCCCCTCGTTACTGAGGTCACTAAGCTTTTGCCGGAACAACGGCGTTCCTCCTGTTTGTACCTTGATATTCCCTCCGGCTCTTCTGAA
The DNA here is from genome assembly GCA_033318265.1 of Phyllotis vaccarum. Classification (NCBI taxonomy): domain Eukaryota; kingdom Metazoa; phylum Chordata; class Mammalia; order Rodentia; family Cricetidae; genus Phyllotis; species Phyllotis vaccarum. Next base: position 2,380,560 of record JARWLC010000005.1, read on the forward strand.
ATTCCCTTCCTTCAGTCATTCTGAGCCAGCTGGTTGTCGATCGGCAGGAGCTCATTCTCGGGTGGTGCTAACTCATTTGGTGCTGTGGAGGTGGAGAAAGTGGTTTCTATGAAATGTTCATCTATGCTTTAAAAACTTATCTTGGGGGACAGAGAGATGGCTCAGCAACTAACCGCTCTCAAAGAGGATCCAGGTTCTGTTCCCAGCACCCGCGTGGCAGCTCATGGCCATCTTTAACTTCAAGGGATCCAAAGCTGTCTTAATGGCTTTCCCCAGCACTAGGTACACAAGTAGTGAACAGATACACATGTGTGAAACACGCACACACAAAAGTTGTATTTGTTTTTAAGATTACACTGCACAAAAAATTTTTAAATAATTTTTAAAAGTTTAATCATGTGGGGTTTTTTATTTAAATTGTAATCTGTGTACAGATGTTTGCCTGCTTGTTTGTGTGAGCCGAGGCCTGTCTTGATGCTTCACCACAAAGGCAGACTCCTTGAAACTGGATTTACTATGTGGGTGCTGGAAGGTGAATCCAGATCCTGAAAAGAGCAGCCAAGTGTCTCAACTGATCTAAGTCCCTTCCTAAAGCTTTTGTTTGCTTGTTTGTTTATTTGAAGATAAAACAAAATAGACCCTTACCCTAAAATTTACTCTGCACCGTTACGAATGGTTTCAGGAGAAAGTTGTCTACAGATGTTCCTAGGACATTAGTTTTCAATTTGTGGGTTTCAAGCCTTTGGGGGGGGGGTCACATACAGATATCCAGCCTATCAGATATTTGCATTACAATTTATAACAGTAGCAAAAATACAGTTATGAAGTAGCAATGAAATAATTTTATGGTTGGGGGTCATCCCAACCTGAGGAACTGTATTAAAGGGTCACAGCATTAGGAAGGTTAAGAACCACGTAGGACCTAAAAGTTAATGAGCAAAAGTGAGTCCCCACGGCTTAGTGGACGAATGTGTAGCAAACACCACACCACACTGAAACTGAGCCAACAATAATTAACTCCTCAGCCCTTCTCGGTCTCTCAGATTCTTTTTCTCTGACTGTGACAAAACAGTTTCAACAGAACTGCCTGGATAGAGACTGTGCTCTGCTGCTAAGGTTGGGAGCTGGGTCTGGCAACAGGACCTGGGTCACTTGCTTGTAGATTTTGAAGGCAGTTCAAGCTCTTGAAAAACTCAGAATTTAGCCAGGTGTGGTGTCGGGCACCTGTAATCCCTGCACTTCAGAAGCAGAGGCAGGCACATCTCCATGAGTTCTAGGCCATGGTCTACAGAACAAGTTCCAGGACAGCCAGGGCTAGAAAGAAACCCTGTCTCAAAAAACAAACAAACCCCCCAAAACAAACAAAAAACCCCACCTTATAACTTCCTCACTGTGGGGATGGAAGGACGGTCTCCCCAGCCCCCTCTTGGATGAATAACAGCCCCATACAGACAGACCCTCCTCCTATAAAGCAGAGGGCAGGAGGATAAGGAAACTCCCCAGACACAACTGCCAACCACAGAGGTGCAGAGGAGCACTGTGTGGAAGGGCTGACATCTCTTGTCTATGGGGATCTATGGGGAAGATTCATCTCTCTCCTTATCTAAAGGAATGGAGATTTGTCCAGAGGTTGCTTTGAGTCATCCACCTGTTTCTACTGAGGCCACTGAAAACCCAGAATCTTTCTGTACAGTAAGAGACTGTCTTTAGCTGTCTTTCTTTAAAGCTCAATTTAAAGATACATTTTAAAATCTGGAAGCTACTATGTATTCTCTGAAATAAATATTTTCAAATATTTGAGTTTTTCTAAAAGATTATTTTAATTTTTCCCTTAATTAAAAAATCCATTTAATATTTTTCTGCCCTTTACTTTCAGAAAACGCATAATAAGCTTTCTTGCCCTTTTCAATTCTTCCAGAACTGTTGCGTTTTTATAAAAGTATAAAAATTGAAACATGCATAGAAAAGTCTGTAACTGCATTGGCGGCACAGGCTACACTTCCGTACCATTACTTCCAGCAATTTCACAAGGAGCACATTTTCTTGTGATGTTTTTAGCTACAAGGCTCCCATGGGCTTTAATGGACGTCACACTGCTAAAACTCCATGCCCCACTTTGAAAAGTTAAGAGTAATTGCTAAGTCCCCCTTAGAGGGTCATAGAAATATTAAAAACCAAAGTATTTTGCTAAGAACTCCAATTATGCCTGAAGGCTTACATCAGATTTTATAAAATGATTGGTCACATATATAATGTACTCTAATACCATTTTATTGGCTGGCTGTTTTCTTCATAAAAGAAGGTCTTTGTGAAGTCCTCTGAGCAGGAACACGCGATCCAGTGAACTTCAATTCCAGCGATCATTTAAACCCATAGCTCCATCTTAAGGGGCGGGAGGCATGAGAAAATAAACGGACCTGAGGACATTTCATCTTGTTATTTGTTATCTCCAAGGGGGTCATTTAGTTCTCTGCATTCCCCAGGCTGGTAGACTTTCAGAAGTACATTAAACTGTGGAACATAACCAATTTGCCTTTGCAGAATAATCTTCCCGAGAGTCCACCAGCCAGGTCCTCTACAAGTGAGCCAGTGGCAACCTTGGTCTGACAGTCCCTGGTTTAGTAAAGCCTCACTTCTCCTGAAGCAAGGAGTTTCATTAATTCAAAGGGAATCCAGCTTATCTGTTTTACTTTTTCCATTTTTAAATATTTTCAAACTATTAGAAGCTATAAGGATAGAAAAGTAAATAAATATAAAACTCCTACATACCCCAGCTCCTGACCAATTATCACCCTTGCTGCTCATTCCTGAGACTGTAAATATAATTCTATTTCTTCTTTGTTGTTGTTTTGTTTTTGAGACATACAGCCCAGACTGGCCTCCGATTCCCAAGATGACTTTAAACCTCTACTCCCCCATCTCACCTAGCTCAGCTAACGGATGTGTGTGTTTATCTATTGGGTGCCAGACAAGCAGACTATCAACACACATTCTCACCACACCTTTTTCTGAAGATTTTGTGTATAGACTGACACCTGAAAATCTTAAAACCTTATACCTCTAGTCAAAAATAATCATGAGCTAGGAAAGAGCATGGGGTAGTACACAGCAAAACATCGTGAGCAAAGTGGTACACCTCAACAGCTATTTGTGTGCCAGGTCCAGGCTAAATACCAACTGGATGAAGGTTTCCAGCCAGTAAGAGAAACCCAAAAGGTCCATTCTAAGAGCACCACCTGAATCCTGATTCTTGGTAGCAACCCAGTGTCTATGCTAACATAGAATACAGATCTTCCATAAGCAGGAGGCAATGGTCCTGAAGAATACTCTGAACCTACCCTGGTGGACCATTCAATGGAAAAACATTAGGTAATTCAAGGTCTTACCTAGACATAAAATAAACATGCTTTTTTGTAAGTGGTAACAAACCCAAGGTTTTAGATTGGGCATGGCAGTTTTGGCGTATTTATAGAATAGCCACCCTCAACTGTTGTGGAGGTTTTGTATAAAATTACCATGGAGGATGGATGGATGGATGGATGGATGGATGGATGGATGGATGACCACAGAGTTGAGGTTCAAACTGCAGACAATGCCCAAGATGACAAGTGCTCTGCCATGGAACCCCGACTTCCTTTTTATAAAGTTGGTTCACATAGACATCATTATTTTTTCCTTTAAAAAAAAAATTTATTTTTACTTGAGGAGCACTGATGTTTTGCCTACATGTATGTCTGTGTGAGAGTGCTCAGTTCCCTAGAATTGGAGTTACAGACAGCTCTGAGATGCCACGTGGGTGCTGGGAATTGAGCCTAGGCCCTCTGGAAGAGCAGCCAGTGCTCTTAACCTTTGAGCCATCTCTCCAGGCCTTGTTGGTTCTTTGTTTTGTTTTTAAGCCTACAGGTTAACTCTGCTATCCTCAGCAGGACAGCTATTCATTTTCTGTCTAATGCACAACTTTTATACTGGAAGTGGAATCTAGGAAACAGGTACATGTTTCAGGAAAGGTCCAGGTCACCTAGAGGCCTTGCTGAACTCTGGATGATTACCACACTTCCCAGTAAGATTCCAGGTTGGGTCTTATAAAGCCTATGAACAAAACTGCCCAGTACCAGACTCTGAGAACCACTACTCAAGAGGCCAAGGATGAGATCAGACATCATTTCATGATTCTGGAGGAAGACAATGTTTGCAAAGAACATACTGCTATCCCTGAAGTGTGGAGCAGGAAAACTCGACAAGTGCCCTGATGAGAACTGGGAGGAAGTAAGCATGGCTGGGTGGGGGTGGGGCAGGATGCAGGAGAAGAGGCAGAACCCCTTCCCAAAGAGTCTCCTTGCAGAGAGAAAAAAAGTGAGTGGACCAACTTTAAATCTATGAGAATGTCAGCTGTCTTGTTCAGGCTGAGTCATGAATGCCGAAGTGTTCAGCACAAACAGTAAAAACATAGACTGAGCATCCTAAATTGCTATATTAACAACTGCCCCGAGAATGGCAAGGCCAGTTAGTGCTATTTAATGTATGCATACCAGACAACAATACACACAGCTTTAGGATGCCGTTTCTCACACCAGGACCTAGTGGGAAAATATTTTCTTTGAGTGGAGTTTAATAATAAGTACCTGGAAATCACAGGCAGCTGTGGAATTTTGTGTACAATGGCTGGAAGAATCCATTTTTGTTTGTCCTCCACTACCTACCAAATGCTCCCCTCCCCTATTCCCCAGCCCTTTCTCATTTTAGAAAGAGGAGAAATATGGTTTGTATAAAGTGGGCTGTGGTTGCTCATTACATGACATTTGGACAGATGTGTCATTTACAGATATAATAGGTCTGTGCTTCACTGCCCCCTGCACAATTACTCAGATCACCATCTGAGGAGCCATAAGAGTGAGTCACCAGGAGGAGAAAACAGGTCCCAGCACAGTGGCGTGTGAGTAACACCGATAAACACAAACCCTGAGCTGTCAAGTGAGGAAGGTTTCAGCTGCAAACCATGAGGAATCTGCGAGGAAGGATTTCTAGAGGCCTCACAGTTCAATTCTCCACTTAGATCATGGGTACCAGAGAGTTTAATTAGTCATACCATTTCTGCCAAAAGGCCCTTCTTTAAAAAACAAGACAAAACAAAAAACCAACCAAACAAACAAAAAAACCCAACTTTATGCATATAAGTGTTTTGCCTGCAGGTGTCTATGTGTGCCATGTGCATGCAGTGCCTGTGTAGGCCAGAAGAGGGCATCAGATGCCTTGGAGCTGGAATTAGAGCCAGTCCTGGGTTCTCTGTAAAAGTAGCCAAGTGTTCTCACTCTTCTGTTTTTATTATTGACTCTATTACGATGCAGGTGCACTTAGAGGCCAATGGTGTCAAATCTGGAGCTGGAGTTACAGGCATTTGTGAGCCACCAGTCAGGGATGCTGGGGAACCCTCTGAAACAGCAGCCAGCACTTTCTCCAGTTCCATCTTCCTCAAAAAAAGCTCTTTTATAATAAGCAGGATATGAAAAATATAGACAAGTTAAAATATTTTGAAGAAGAAAAAACAATTGCATGAATGTTAATTTTTTTTATTAATAGGACAATTGTCTGCACATAGTAAGCCATTCATGAATGCCTGGTAAGTGAAGGCATACTAACAGGAGTATCCTTTGCTTTCTGCTTTGAAAGAGTTAACATAAATTAAAATATCAGGAGAGAAGTATTTCACACCAGCTCTTCCACCTATTCTTCCTTTAATTATGCGAAAGATGATTGTAACAAACCCGCTATGTAAATCTCTTCAAACAAAAAAGATAATAATACTTTCCTGATGTGAGTTTGGTTGCAGAAAAGGCAAATTGGTGCATAATTAACAATTTGTTGGTGCAAATTCATCTGCATCTTCTAATTGGTGTTAATTAGATTAGGACTAAGATTTCTCTAATCCTTTATCTTGCCTTTTTTGATGCAAACTAATTTCCTCAGCTGGATGTCAAAGTTTCCTATTAATTACACCTTTTTAACAGGCATGCTTCCTCGGCCACAGCTACTGACGCTCAAACATACAGGCCAGAGCAATTTTCAGAGGATCTTGGGACCAAGGTTTTAGGAAAAATATGCCATAGTGAGACCTGATCCTGCAAGAGAGTGCAGGTAGGGTCTGCTGATCTCAGCAATCCTCAAGCCCTGCCTAGCCCAGACTGGAGGAGCTTGGGGCATTTGGTGGCTACACGTAAACAATACGAGGTAACATAACTCTGTCACAGTGCAGATGTTAGAACAGACCTGAAATAGCAGTGACTAAATGAGTAGCCTTTGGTTAAGAAGACAGCCTGCCTGTAAATCCCAAAAATAACCGATATGCTGGTTTCTTTTACTCTGTATTATCCAGGGGCCGCTGTGTAAAATACTTGTCTACCTGTTCCAATAGAAAACACATACCCATGTTTGGCATCTTAGGTGAATTAAATTCCACATTTCATATGGTTTCCTTGAATACTGTATGTAACTCTCCTACCACAGTGAGCATGTCGGGGAAAAAGCCACAAAATACGTTCAATATCTTTTATGGCAATGTGACCTGAAATAAAATTTTATGTAGTCAAGGATTTTGATAGCTCTTTATCCATTGCCTTCCACTAGCTATGCAAGGGTGATGATTGAAACCTGATGTATGCTGGAAAAAAAAAGGCCATAAAACATTTTATGAACAAATAAAACAGTAGCCATTAAGTTCTGCTATGATGTCTGAGTAGATATTCAGCACAAAAAACACGATAAAAAACTGTAAACTGAGTGTGATCAAATGTAATTACAATGACTTGTCTCTAGTGAATGACAGGAACTAAATACAGTCACAGACTTCTCCAAAATTACTTTGGGCAAAGAACCAAGAGAACACTATATCCTTTCTTCACGAAAGGCATTTTGCCAAATAAATCGCAAACACACAAGCTTTAATAACCATGGCCAAAAAAGCACTTGGGAACTCATTATGGAAATGTTTAAAACACAGGCACATATGTGCGTGCGCGTGCGTGCTCACACGCACACACACACACACACACACACACTTATATTCATATTTAATAATAAAAAAGACATAATACAATACCACTGAAAAAGCCACATTTGAGATTTTTAATTGGTGCTCTGCACAAGTCCAGAGAGTGATAGGCAATTACAAGCTTCCCCCACCCTCCCCCAGAGTCAGGGCATTTGGCTGCCTTTCCTGCTATCTTTGGAGAGGCTGTAAGGAAACCTACTTGAAAATTATTATGCAGCTAAAAGCGAACAATGGATTTTGAAACAACCTGGTTTTTTTCTCAACATGTTGGTCAGTGCAGGTGGAATCTCTCCCCTATCTTCTACCCTACTAACTGTAATCTACTAAAGCATTCTCTCTGTGAAGAATGACCCTTCTAGAGCTGGAATCTAGGCTGGACAGAGACCATGGCTACAGTCCTAAGAGCTGATACCCCAGGCAGAACTCAGAGATGTTTCAGCTCTACTCTTAAAACTATGACAATATGCTATAGGCAAGTTCAGAATGTCTTGAAGAAAGCAGAGTTGGCTGTGGTGGCATCTCAGCACTCTGGTGAAAGAAGCATTCATGACTACAAATGTGGGGCTATTCTGGTCTACACAACAAGAGCCACACCAGCCAGGGCCAGACCAGCCGGGACTATACAGTGAGACACTGTCTTAATGAGATAGCTCAGTAGTTAAGAGCATGTGCTATCTATCTATCTTTCTGCTATTCCAGGAGATCCAAGTTTGGTGCCCAGCACAAAGAGTGGGCCATTACCTTCTGTAACTCTAGTACCAGGAAGATTGAGGACCAGATGCTGCTGTTCTCTGTGGATGTGTATCATTAAAAATAAGTCTTTTTAAACAAACAAAAAAGTATAAATCTAATTCCATTTCACACCATATCCCAGAAACACACTCACTACAGTCCTTTTTATATTCCTATAACTGATGAATGCATAATTAAAGTCTGGTATATACCGGGCTGGTGAGATAGCTCGGCGAGTAGAAGTGTCACCAAACCTGACAACTGAATTCAATTCTCAGAAGTCACATGACCTTGGGCTGCACCCACTCGCTTATGTATGCACATGCACAAAATAAATCACTGCAATAAAAACAAGTTAAAAAGGGAATAAGGTACTGACAAAGACTAAACCATGGATGAAGCATAAAATCATTATGTCAAAAAAGAAGCCAAAGATAAGGAGTCTGCATGTTACATGCTTCCATTTGTATAAAAGGCTTCGAATGGTAAACCGGTGGAAGAAGAGGGTAGGTAAGTGCCTGCCCAAGGCTGAGGGTTTGGGGGGAAATGAAGGACAGCTGCTAACAGGTACGGGGTGTCTCTTTTGGGGAAAGCATGTATATAAATAAAATTGACCACGACAATGGTTATTCAACATTGTAAAAAACTAAAAAGTCATGAAATTCACTGAATGGAATGTACATTTAACAAAGATGAATTGCATTGTTCACAACTTATAAGTTATAATTTCCCAGTAAAGCTAGCATATATACAAATGATATAATACATACAGTATGTATGTATGTATGTATGTATGATGTATGTATGTATGTATGATGTATGTATGTATGATATATGTATGTGTATATGTATGTATGATGTATGTATGATGTGTGTATGTGTATATGTATGTATGATGTATGTATGATGTGTGTATGTGTATATGTATGTATGTATGTATGTATGATGTGTGTATGTGTATATGTATGTATGTATTATGTATGTATGATGTATGTATGTGTATATGTATGAAGTTTGTGTGTATATAATAGAAATCATTTGTGGCTTATGATGTTATACTGGGCCTCTGTTTCTTAATGGGACAGTGAAGGTCAATTCAAGGTCAGCCACAAAGACTGAAAAGAGCTCCAGTCTCTTGATTTAACATGTGCTGGCCCTGTCCTGGTGTGGCAGTGCACACCTTTAATGCGAGCACTCAGGAGGCAGAGGTGCATCTCCCAGTTTGAGGCCAGCCTGGTGTACAAGTTCCAAGACCGACACAGAGCTACAAAGAGAACATTGCCTCAAAAACAAACAAACAAAAGCATGTGTTGGCACATGAAGAATACTAAGAAAAATGTAGTGGGATTATGTTGTTACATTGAAAATAATTGTTCCGCCTACTAGTTTAGTAAAAGCACTGATTGGCTGAAGGCAGACAGGAAGTGTGGGCGGGGCTACCAGACTAAGAAACTCTGGGAACAGGAAGAACAGAGCAGAGATGCTACAGAGAAGTCAGCAGATGCAGAGGACAACTATGCTGCTCTGAGAAAAGGTACCGAGCCGCATGGCTGAACAGGATAAGAGTCACGGGTTAGATTAAGGGTAAAGAGTTAGCAAGTTATATGCCTGGGCCCCAGGTCAATCAGCAAGCAGGGTAAAGTGTCTGTGTGTGTCTGTGGTATGGCAGGTCTGGACCACAAGCTGGACAGGCCAGAAACTTAATACTACAGAAAAACTCATTGCACACTGTCAGAGTTAGTCTGGGAGACCAGGAAATGGGGAAGAGACAGAGTTCATAAAGAGTGGGCCATTCACAGTTACAGAAATTCCTTAACAGTTTAGGCCTGAACATGTTGCTGGAAAACTGCAATGGCATCCACCTGACAATTGCTGCCTGTTGGACACATACCCTGGCTAATCAGGTACAAACGGCCATTGTACACGGCTTTCCACAAGTGTTATATGGTCAAAATCTAGGCCCTTTGTGCACACTATGCCTCAGCCCTCCAGAGCACAGCATGTCTGCCCCTTCTGGCAACATTTCCTGCCCAAGAACACAACTGCACCAGTCTGAAGACTGGGGCTTGATTTTTCTCCTCAAAAGAGTACATCACCCTGAGTGAGCCTTTATCTTCAGCTATGAGGTAACCAAGTCCACCTACCTAACCCCCATAAGAGCTTCTTTCTTTTCTCCCCCCCCCCCCAGATAGGACCTCATGCAACTTGCTTGAACTTCCAATTCTCTTGCCTCTATCTCCTCAGTGCTGGGTTGACGGACATATGCCTGGTTCCATGATGTCTGTCTTCCCTTCCCTCCCCCTCCCTCCCTCCCTCCCCCCTTCCTCCCTCCCTCCTTCCTAAAAATCTGTTTTGTGGACTTGAACTCGGGTCCTAAGGCTTGTGCAGCAAACAGTCTTACCCGATAAGCCATCTCTCCAGCCCTGCAAGATGTGTTTTCACTGTTTTGTTGTTGTTGTTGTCATTTGTTTTGCCTCATTAAAAGCTGGCTTAAAGGGCTGGAGAGATGGCTCAGAGGTTAAGAGCACTGGCTGCTCTCCCAGAGGTCCTGAGTTCGATTCCCAGAAACCCCATGGTGGCTCACAACCACCCATAATGAGATCTAGTGCCCTCTTCTGGCGTGCAGGCAGAACACTATATACATAGTAAATAAACATCTTTAAAAGAAAAAAAGGCTGGCGTAGCCTGTTCTCAGGTCTCCAGCTGTCCAGTTCACTGAAAATGATGCCTGTACCAAATCCGCTCTCTGATTTTCCTGCTCCAGAACACTTATCTATTGGTAGCAGTGACACGTGGCAGTCAGTCCTATCCCAGCCACCTCACTGCTCTTGCTTCGCGTGCCGGCACCTGTCCACCTCATACCGTCACGTTGTCAGTCCTAGTGATCTATTCAGAATGGACACCTCCGTAGGGGATTGTGTTGTTCCACGGTAAATAATTGCCCCACCCACTGGTTTAATCAAAAGCGCTGATTGGCCAAAGGCAAGCAGGAAGTGTGGGCGGGGCTACCAGGCTAAGAAAACTCTGGGAACAGGCAGAACAAAGCAGAATTCCAGAGAGAAGCCGGAAGAAGCAGAGGACAACTATGCTGCTGTAAAGAAAAGGTACCGAGCCGCATGGCTGAACAAGAGACATGGGTGAGATGAAGGGTAGAGATCTAGCAAGTGATATGCCTGGGCCTTAGGCCGATCAGCCTAAAATGATTGTAAGCATCTGTGTGTCTCTGTGAGACTGTGGGACTGTGGGTCTGTGGGTCTGTGGGCCTAGACTTCGAGGCAAGGCCCGAAAGTGTGGGCCAGAAACCTCCTACTATAAATGGCAGCCCAACATGGGTCAAATATATCCACAGAAAGCCACAGAAAGCTTAAAAAAATGGTCTAGAGACCAAAGCAACCTCTGAATTGTGTCTCTCACATGAGCTGTGTTACAGAGACGCCCTGGTGAGGCACATGGGCTTGAGCTACAATGGCGGGCTTTTAGACTGCAGCTTAAGGTGTAAAAAGGCTTGTTCCTGAAGTCTCACAGGACCCTCAATATAAGGAAAGAGCTGTAAATGATGTATTTAAGGTTTCTGTTCATGAGGACAAAAAGGGAACAGAATCAAAGATGGCTTCTTAGTGGTGATATTTTCTTCTCTAAGCTCTGTTTGCTGGAGGCAAAGTGAGGCTTGGCTTTTTTAAGAGAAACTTCCTGATTCAGCCTTAGAGGCAAAACACTTGTGAGTCTTTTAAGAGGCCCTGCTGCCAAATACTTAAATAGAGTTAATGAGCAGCAGATCACAAAGCTTTATTTGGTGATTATATGGACCCTAAAATCCCAGAGTACCTGGGTTAAAAAGATAAATTCTATGAAATTAGAGTAGGAGCTGGGTGGAGCCATCCACCCATCCTACCAACCTTAAATCCTGGCAGATTAAAGGTGTGGTCAGAAGCAGAAAGAAATAGAAGAATCTGGGTGGAGTCAAACACCCTAGCCAAGCAAAGGTGGTCAGAGATAGAAAAAGTTAAGAAACAAATATACAGTAAAGACAGTTTTTTGTAAAAGTCTAAGTGGCTTAGAGTGTGTTGAAAATATAGATACATAGGCTTAGAGAAAGAAAAGAAAAGGTAGAGAAAGCTCTTAAAAAGAAATAGAGTAAAATAAATAAATAAATAAATAAGCCATGTAAAAATGAAAAATACAAAGAATGTCTGGATACTGTATGCTATTGTCTTATATTTAAGCTTCTTGACTGTAAATGACTTAGTAAAAGATGCTAAAAGACAGCTGATTATAAATGCTATTGAACTAATTCAACCTATATATTTTGTAAATAAGTTGACTTTAAAATTGAAATCCAAAGATACACTACTTTGGAGAAGAAGTTTTCTTTTTATTTTCACAGAAAATGAAAGACTGTGGATTTCTTCTTGGATAAAGAAGATAAAGTTTGATAGAGGAAGACCCCCTGAAAAATCTCCAATGGAAATGGATGGACCAGATGATTCAGTATTTCAAGGCACCTCTGTTAAAGTTTCCTGAGCTCTGTATCCAGAAGAATTTCAAGGAGACTGGCTGAGCTGACCCAGCCTTACAGACTACTCCACTAAAGACCTGTGCATAATCCTACATTTTTCTATGGATTCCTATGGGATTGCCAGCGTCCCTATTCAGCAGGAAGTAGCCTAGAGAACAACGCCCACATTCCCAAAACATGGATTATGGATGTTTGTGTTTATTTACAGTGCTGTTTATAAGCTGTTATAGATAAGAAGGGAAAAGAATATTAGATTTGGAGTTCTTTTTGTTTTAAAAAGAGAAAAAGGGATATGTAGGGGATTGTGTTGTTCCATGGTAAATAACTGTCCCACCCACTGGTTTAATCAAAAGCGCTGATTGGCCAAAGGCAGGCAGGAAATGTGGGCGGGGCTACCAGGCTAAGAAAACTCTTGAGAACAGGAAGCACAGAGCAGAAAGCCAGAGAGAAGCCAGAGGAAGCAGAGGACAACTATGCTGCTGTAAAGAAAAGGTACCGAGCCCCATGGCTGAACAAGAGACATGGGTTAGATGAAGGGTAGAGAGCTAGCAAGTGATATGCCTAGGCCTTAGGCCGATCAGCCTTAAACAATTGTAAATATCTGTGTGTCTCTGTGGGACTGTGTCTCTGTGGGCCTAGACTTTAAGGCAAGGCCCGAAAGTGTGGGCCAGAAACCTCCTACTACACACCTCTCAGCCTCCTGCGGCCGGGACCTCTTTCTCAAAAGCCAGGCCCCATACTCACACGTCTATTCACTTCAAGGCAGAATTCTAGTAGCTGCCTGAAGTTATAAAGGTTCTCAGCTGAATGTCTGACCTTGCTTCTGCCAACATGCTTTGTCACCTCAGAAGAGAGCAAGCGACTCATCCCTTCCAGGCACCTGAGCCAAGAGCCTAAATGCTTCCCTGACCTCTCCTGTCTTTCCAACCAAGAAACATTCAATTCACCAAAAGACATACTTGGTTCTGCCTCAAAACACACTCCAAATGCATCTAGCCATTTTTTATGCTACTTTGAGACACCATCAATCAGTGCACAGTGGCATTCACCTCCTGCCCAGTCTTCCCATTCAACACATATGACAGCTACAAATCCCCCAAATCCCCCCATCAACATCTGGTCCAAATCAGCTTTATAGGTTGAGATTATAACATCCAGACCAGGTGATAGTGGAGCACTCGGGAGGCAGAGGCAGATGGATCTCTGTGAGCTCAAGACCAGACTGATCTACAAAGTGCATCCCAGGGCAGCCAAGGCCATGCAGAGAAATCCTGTCTTAAAAAAACAAAACCAACCAAAGAAACAAACAAACCAAAAGAGATCACAAAATCCTGCTACACACTTTTTAAACAAAACAAGAGGAAAACAGAGGTAAAGCTTCTTGTTGCTGAATATATATGATAGTCCAGAGAGGTTACAGAGAGATATCTTCAACTACAGAATCTCTACAGTCACAGCAGATATTTAGATACAAGCATGGGCAATGGACTTCAAATGCTAAGAGCACCCAGTGATCCCCGATCATCACCTGCCCCCTACCATCCCTAAGACTGGATCTCAAGTACTGTATCCCAGGCTAGCCTGGGACTTTCTGTGTAGCCAAAGGTTACGCTGAATTTTAGTCCTGTCTAGACCTCTAGAAAGATGGGATTACAGGTGTGTGCCACCATCACCATGCCCATTTTATAAGTGTTTGTGAGGCTGTGGGACAAGCCTGGGAGATGAATCCTGGCCAAAGGAGAGTCATGGCACTTCTTTCCCAAGTTCATGACTCCATCACCTCCTAAAGCAGGACTTTAGAAATAATTTTCTATATTTAACTTTTCTCTTTCAGTCTGTTCTCATCAATGCTCCAATACACCTTCCCACGGTTAGGGGTTAATCTTCCTGACATGTAGTCATATCCAGCCTCTTCCTGATGAAGACTTCTAGCTGTTCCTCCAAGCTGAGCCCGAATTCCATGGCCTTAAACCCCAGAACCTTCACAGCCTATGTTCCCAACATATCTCCAGCAGGAGAATATGGCTTGATTATTTGACATAACATGAGCACATCCACCACCTATGCTACTACTGACTGCATTTTTCCCTCAAATTGTTTCACTCAGAAAATTTTTTTATATATATTTCACAGTTTTGGAGATTGCTGTGAACTTGTGCATGCTAGCACCAAGCTACATAGCCTGACCTCTTTGAATTTCTTAAAATTTTTTAAATTGTGTATGGGTATTTTGCCTACACATCTGTCCATGTACTGTGTGTGTACCTAGTACCTTTGTAGGTCACAAAATGTGTTGAATCCCCTGGTACAGGAGTTATAGATGTTTGTGAGCTGCCATGTGGGTGCTGGTAATCTACCCTGGGTTCTCTATAAGAGCACTCAGTGCACCTAAGCTCCAGCCCACCTCTCCAGCTTTTACTTCTCTTCAGTGTTAAAATAACAGGCACAGTTGTTTTTATGCTGTGGTAGGGACTGAGCCCATGGTTTTCTGCATGCTAGGCAGTATTTGATAAGTACTTTATCAAGCATATCTTCAGACTCCCTGACTTAAAAAATGTATATATATATATATATATATATATATATATATACACACACACACACAGATATATACATACATATATACACACATATATACATATGCTCAGGAGGCAGAGGCAGGTGGATCTCTCTCAGTTTGAGGCCAGCCTGGTACAGAGAGTTCCAGGACAGTCAGAGCTACACAGATAAACCCTGTAAAACACACACACACAGAAAGAGAGAGAGATCCAGACTAAAAGTGGTTATTCCCACTTCAAATGATTTAATCCCTCACAGGTGTGCCCATCCACTTGGGTTTAGTTCATTCCAGTTGTGGACAAATTGACAACCAAGAATATCCATCACAAGTCTACCCTTTGTCAACCTGACACACAATCATATCTCCCTATATAGTGTCTAATTTCCAAATGAAAGCAATAACCAGGACATAACCTAACATGATATTAATTCCCAATGTACAGTCACAAATGCATTGTATATTTAGACAAGTAATAATTTTGTCTAACATGATAAACTATCCCTTGTACAATGGCAAATACATTATAAATTGTAGAACTGGCAATGTCCTTTAGGGACATTCTTTTAGTATCTTGAACTTAAATATAGCCATTAATATTCTTTTAATTGATGTTAGAAAACTGATTGCTGTGGAACAATCCTTTTGCACACTGAATACGTGTTATTCTCATTATTAATGAAGAGCTGACTGGCCAATAGCTAGGCAGAAAGAGGTTAGGCAGGAGAGCCAACCTGAGAGACTGCTAGGAAAAAGGGCAGGGTTGCCAGCAAGAACAGAGGATGCAGGAAATGAAAAGAGGTACCAACTCGTGGTAGAACATAGATAAGAAATATGACTTAATTCAAGTTGGAAGAGCTAGTTAGTAATGAGCCTAAGCTATCAGCTGAGCATTTATAATTAATAATAAGTCCCTGTGTGGTTATTTGGGAGCCAGCTGGTGGGACAGAGAAAGTCCATCTACAAACTGCTGATAAAGAAAACAAAGAGAAAAAACACAAATATCTGTACAACACATTCTTTAAAAAATTGACAGAAACACTCATGTCAATTATAATCTTTGGTTCTGCAACTGGCCACATGGCCTTAGACAGTATTTTTAACTTCCTTCCTCTTCTACCCATTCTGTTTCTTCTAGGGATATGCTACTGCTTTGTTGTTTTGGTTTTGGGTTTTTGTTTTTCAAGACAGAGCTTCTCTTTGTAGCCCTGGCTGTCCTGGAACTCATTCCATAGACTAGGCTGGCCTCAAACTCACAGAGATCTGCCTGCCTCTGCTCCCAAGTACTGGGATCAAAGGCACGCACCACCACCGACTGGCACAATACTATTTTTGATTCATTACTTTCCTTGACAGAGGCAACTCTGAGACTTACTTTTAGCCTTTCCATCCATAATAGCCCTCACTCCACAGATCAGGGAACCAATGTGAGGGTTCTGCCAGCTTCTGAGTATATGGACATTGCTTTGTCTATGCTGCCCATTATGCTAACTATGATCACCTTGCTTTCAGCAGCAAGTCACCTCTCTCTCTCTCTCTCTCTCTCTCTCTCTCTCTCTCTCTCTCTCTCTCTCTCTCACACACACACACACACACACACACACACACACACACACACACACAAACCCCAGAGTTGGACAGTGATATTTTATTTTCTGGGACTTTTGGCTTGCTCTTTGAAACATGGGACAAGGGGAACAAGCGTGGTCCAATAGCCCATGGTAGGGACCTGCTGTATTCACAGGGCATACTGTGCTCTTACATGTAGTGGTAGGGACAAAGGGTAGAAAGTGGTTTAGCTGGTATCTGAGGGTTAATTTTGCATTAACCAGTATTTATCTTTGTTGTTGTTTGACTAAAAACCACAACATTCTCCAAAGCCACCAGTAGAGGAATTTCACAAGTGTGGAAGGCTCAGATATCCCTGTGTTTGACCAGATGAAGGAATGTGTAGCCATTGTAGACTCTTAGCCCTGCTACATGGGATGACCATGGCTGTCTTTAGAGCAGATGTCTAGAAACCGCAAGCAGCTTGTGTTTCAGGAAAAGATGCAGTAACCAGGAGAGTGAACTTTGCTTTTGCTGAGGTTGTGGATAGAACCAGAGGCCATGTGATGCTCGATAACCACGGACCACTGGACAGACACGAGAACAAACACACACAGACATGGAAGCTTCTAATGATCTCTAGATTTGACACTAGAATAATATGAAGGAAAAGATGCCCCTATGGACTCCTAACAGACTGATTCAGCCCAGGCTAGTCTTGCACCTGTAAAGAGCCCTGTCTCTAGCTGTAAAAAGTGTATTGCACATGGTATGGAATATGCATGTGTCTCAGCTGTAACAGCTATTAGCTAAAAATCTAGATCTTTGTGTGAATGAAAAAGGAGCTCCCTGCTATCCACGCTGCTGGAAAGATCTCTCAATAAATCAGAAAATCATTCATAGTGAAGACAATGACACAATGAATTGAAAATGCAAAACCCCACTCAAAGTGACCTTTGAAAGGCAGGTGTCTAGAAGTTACCAGCTTTTCTGTTTTGTTTAGATGCTGGTTTTTTTCTTCTGCCTCCGTCCGTCCTTCCTCCTTCCTTCTTTCCTCCCTCCCTCCCTTCTCTCCTTCCCTTCTCTCCTTCCCTCCCTCCCTCCCTTCCCTCCTTCCCTCCCTCCCTCCCTCCCTTCCCTCCCTCTCTCCCTCCCTCCCTTCCTTCCTCCCTCTGTTGTAGTTGTTGTGTGGTTTTTAATTGAGACAGGGTTTCTTTGTGTTTATAGCCTTAATTATCCTGAAACTCTCTGTAGACCAAGCTGGCCTTGAAATCACAAAGATCCACCCACCTCTGCCTCCCAAGTGCTGGTATTAAAGACCTGTGAAACCACACCAGGCCACGCCCAGCATTTGTAAGGTTTATGGAGCTCCACCTCCACTACTCTTCTTTTTTAAGGTAGAGTCTCATTAAGTTCCCCCAAGGTGATCTTGAACTCATGACCCTCTTGCCTCAGCCTCCTGAGTGTTGGGATTACAGGTGTGGATCACCACACCTAGTTTCCCAGTGATTCTTAAAACACGACTATGAAAAGAGATTGTGGAAATTTCACAAATGGGTAGATGTAGTGGGACTTGACCCGCCTACTGGTTTAATAAAAAGATGATTGGCCAGAAGACAGACAAAGTGTGGGCGGGGCTACCAGACTAAGAAAACTCTGGGAACAGGAAGAACAGAGCAGAGACACCAAGAGAAACACCAGCAGATGCAGAGGAGAGATGACAACCATTCTGCTCTGAGAAAAGGTACTAAGCCACATGGCTAAATAGATTAACGGAAATACATCAGATTAAGAAAAAAGAGCTAGCAATATGTCTGAGCCATAAGTCAATCAGCATAAAATGAATATAAGTCTTTGTGTGATTATTTGGCACAAAACAGGGCTGAGGGCAGATCCAAACCTCTGGGCTAGGCCCGAATGTCTGAGCCCGAAACTTCTTATTACAAATAGAGATGGCGATGGGAGGCAGGACAGACACACAGGCTGTTGCATGTTCTTCGTGGTATCTCGGCACCAATGCTCCATTCATCACTAATTTAAAGTAGCATTTGTTTTGGCTCATGTATTCAACCCAGAGGCACTTGGCCCATTGCTTCTGAGCTCTTACAGTGAGGCTGACCTCACAGTGGACAGAAAGCAAGACCATGGAAGATACTAGTTGCAGGTAGTGCCCTTTACTTCTTTCAGTATTGAGAGAGAGAGAAAGAGTGTGTGTGTGCGTGTGTGTGTTATGGTGCATGTGTGGAAGCTGGAAGACAACCTGCTGCCGGGAGCCAGTGTCATGTTTCCCTTCTTCCCTGTGGGCTCCAGGAATCATATTTAAGACATTAGGCTTAGGGGAAAGTACTTACCTTCCTGGTCCCCCTTCACTGCTTGTTTCCGTGAACTTATGATCCAACCACTACCTAAGCCCTACTAGTTTACCACCAAGCCTTTGAGAGACAAGGCTTCAGATTCAAACTACAACAAAGGTCACTCCCAATGAACAAAGGTCATTCAGGCCCTAATGTCTGGATGTGGCTCAGAGCAGAGCACATGGCCAAGAAGCTGAGGACATCTACTGAGGTGCCTATCCCCTTAGACCATCTTGTCCTACCTTGAGCCCTAACTTCTGACTTCTTTATCTGTGTTAATAATGTCTTATCCAACTTCATGGCCTTTGCATTTGTTATCTTTAATCAATCCTGCATCCTAAAGTGGCTCCAACCCTGGGGACTTGGCCAGGCCACTACCAACTACACTGTGGATCCAGGATGGGATCCCTGCCCTATACCCATCCTTACACAGGAAGTGTACAAGCAACAGACAGCTTGGTTCTAGCTTGTCTTTCTATTCGGGTCCTATTCATAACTCCAAGCAGTGAAGAAGACAGCAATGGTAAAGGTTTACTTTTGCTCTTTTAATTAAGAGTAATAGACACAAGCTTATTTCCTGTATGACTACAAAATCCTTCTGCCTACATCTATAAACCAACATCCACAGCTTCATATCTATATCATATAGCCAGAAGTTTTCCTGTGTCTGGCAGCTGCTTGGTCCCAAATGAACACACAAAGGCTTATATTAATTATGAACTGTTGGGTCCTTGGCTCAGACTTCTTGCTAGCTAGCTTTTGCATCTTACCATTTCCATTAATTCTATTAATTCTATTATCTCAACACATTTCTATTAATCTATGTCTTGCCACATAGCTCATGGCTTACCTATGTCCCATTACATCTTGCTCCCTGGCAGCTGGCAACATCTGTTCTGGCCTCACCTTTCTTCTCTCTGTATCTCTCTTGAATTTTCTGCCTGGCTATAAGCTGTCTTAACATAGGCCAAAGAGCTTCTTTATTAACCAAATGGAGGAACACACATTCACAGTGCACAGAAAAACATCCCACATCAACATCAGCTCCTTTGGTTTCAGAACAGATTGTTTATAAATGGGACTATTACAAAGATTTTAGTTTTTAGAGTAAATTAAATAAGTAGAATAAATAGACCAGTAAAAAAAAAATCTAAAAGAAAATATTTATTATAACTATAGGAAAAATGTAATGTAGTAAAAACAAAAGTAGTAACTTTTAAACTATTACCAAATGTGTTATATGACTTTATCAAGATTGTGTGTGTGCATATGCGTAAGTGTGTGTGCACATGTGTGTGCATGTATGTGTGTGTGTGTGTGCTAAAGGAGGTGGATGACAGGTGTCTTCCTCAATCACTTTCAACCCTCTCCCTAAAAAAAAACTAGGGTCTCTCTACATAGCCTTGGTTGTCCTGGATCTCACTCTGTAGACCAGGCTGGACTTGAACTCACAGAGATCCTCCTGCCTTGGCCTCCCAAGTGCTGGGATTAAAGACATGCACCACCACACCAAGCCTCAGCCTTAGTTTTTGAGGCAGGGTCTCTCACTAAAGCTGTCCAGCAGATACCTGGACTCTTCTGTCTCCAGCTCCCTGGTGCTGGGTTGCAGGTGTCCAAGGCCATGCTTCTCCCATACATGGGTGCTGCTGAGCAAACTGAAAGCCTCAAGCTCACACAGCAATTTTCTGACTGAGCCATCCCCTTGGCCCCATCCAGATAATATTTAATGTGGAACCCACTAGTTGTTTCCCATAAACTGTCCTATTTTACTTTGTAAGCTGAGACCAGCACATATTTAGAATCCTACCTTTCTAATTACCATTAAACCCTAAGCTGCAGAAGGGAGCTCTTCCTTAGGTAGAGCTTTGTGTGGATGGGTTCAGTATACTAAGGCAGGGCCTCTCTGACAGCCCTTCACAACCGCATATTGTTACAACCCAGGCTGTTTCATGCTTAATATCAACATACTAAGAGATGACTCGGTGCCCTGCTCAGACGGATCAAAGCCCATCACTCTGTTCCCAGGCTGACCTGCTCCTGCTTTCTGAGTGGTAGTATTACAGCGATGTGCCACCTAAAACTTCCCCAAATCCAGCTCTCAATACAGCTTCCTTCTCTGTTAGATTCTGATAATCTTCATGAAGGCATCTCATTTAAGAAGAAACTCCATCCTAAAGCAGAATTCCAACCTGAATTCAGTGGGCAGAAACTAGGTGGGGCACAGAACATTTAGACCCCAGGCATACTGGTATCCCTCTAGGAGATTTCTACTTAGAAGCAGCTGCCATGTGATCCACAGAATTGCTACCTCAGCACGCCCAAACACTGCCAGGAGCATCTTTAAGGGCAGCAGGGCCTCCTTAGTTCTGTGAATGTATGACCATCTCTGGTAGCCTTTTAGTGGTAATGGAAATTTTCACATTAACGCTGTAAATTCTGCACCATATTTTAACACCTGCTACATCAGATGCAAATGCAGGGGGTAAAAATCACAACTGCATAATGAAAAACCATTCGTTTTCCATTTTCTAATCCCAGCAGGGACGGAGCAACTGCAAGCAAGTCTGCAAACATATGTGAGGTTAGGGACTTTGGAAGGAAACGCTAGCCAGCACCTCCTGGCCTAAATCACTGTCTCAAAATAATAATCTAAGGAAAAAAGAGAATAGGAACTCTGGGGAGAAAGCCCTATGAGATTAGTGAGCATTCTAGTGTAAAGCCGATTGTTTCTAGAACCATCTCAGAGAGGCTCACCCATCTGGGGGTACGCTCCATGTGGCAGTCGGCCTGGGTCATCCCTCTGCTGTGAGGGCCGTCCAGTCATGGCCACAGCTAAGCACCAGACCCCTTGCAGAAACGGAGGTTGGCAACAGCAATGACTTCGGATGAGTCAGTGTTCATCTCCACCCTCCAGACCTTTCCCAAATGTCCTTCCTCTTGTCCCTCAGCCTCACTGACACTACTCCCTGGGTGGGTTTCTCATCACCGCTGTCTATGAATGTCCCAAAGCCCAAAACCTACCAGGGGCCTCTGTCCAGGACCCTTACCAGGTAGACCCAGTCCATGCCCTCCCACCTACTTCATTTCTGGCAAGAGAAAGCCCTCAGTCAGGCCCTCCCCGGACAGATCTTGGAAATGATTAATCTCTCAGATTAAACTGAATGAGCTCAATATAAAAATATTTTTAAAAAACAGTAGGGTCGTTAAAGAGTGACAGATTTAAGCGCCATCTGGGCTCACTGGTCAGGGTGGCGCGAATTCCATCAAATGGCTGAACGGCGCACGATCTGAGAATCCCATCTGTTTTATCTAACATGCATCCGTCCGACAGTTTGGCCATTTTGATGTTAGAGTTGTTTAAAGAAAACATTATTCTATGGATACAGAACAACGTGTCCTCTAAACTCCCTGAATGAAAATGTACACGAGATTATCACAATGCCCGGCAGAAACGAAGCTCAGCTGGACTCTAACGGTGGCCCCAGAGCAATTCCAAACAGATTTCTTTTCACAAATAGTTATTTCCACCGGTTTATTTTTGTAAACTTTTGGGACCATATGTGGAAATGTTTTGTAAGGTTATCCTGTGAAAGTTCATTTCATTTTGTTGTTCTTATGTTTGTCCCCACTGAAAACTATATTGACAACGTATTACAGATTTTATAAAACAGATTTTTTTATTTCTGCTAATCTTTCTTCCTCTGCACCCCTCAACTAAAATATCTTTATGAAAATATTATTGTGAAGAATACTCAGGAAGCACCAGGCAGTTTTAGTTATCCACGAGAAACATGTTTCTCCTCCTCTGTACTTCCTGTGAGCAGAGGGGCTTCCCCAGGCTTTCTCTCTCTTACCTTCACCACTTTGGAGCGCTTCCCTGCCTGCACAAGCTGTAAAACAACTTCTAGAAACATCATTTGCATTTCCCTGTGCCCAATAACACAGTTCTGTTTCTGAAATGGTGGCAATATATATATATATATATGTATGTATATATACACCATGGCCACCCCTATGGTATATGTCTGGGGTCCTTTACTTTTTCTTTAACAAGTAGAGGAAAACTGTAAAAGAAATTTAGGAGGTCGAAAGGTAATAATAGAACAGGATGAGTGTAACCAATGCACATTATGTCATGATGAAGACCTTTATCTGTATTATTGATAGATACTAAAAAAGGATAAATATATTTTTATATATTTTAAGACACTCTAGAAACATCCTATTTTAACCAGACTGTCCTTTAACTGGAAAACATCATTCCTCTACAACATCTCTGCCTATAAAGTACAGAAGGGTAATTTTCCTATTTTATTGTTATGCTACAGTAATGTGATACATTACAGTATTTTACAAACACATGGATGCTAAGCTTTCATAAAACCAAGACTCATGCAATTGGGAACCAAAAGAGAGATGCCCATTATCACTTTATTGAATTATTAATTTTTGTCATCTTTTAGAGGTACCGTGTCAAGCCGTCCTAAGTCTCTCAGTCACATCCTTTAGCCATTTTACATATCAGATGAATTTGCTAACATATAAGTGACACGCAATTGTTAGAAATCTGGCACAATATTACCACATGAAGAACATGTGCATTTATAATTTCTTTACCTTTAAAACCAAGTCAATAAATCCTATGGAGTACTCTTTCTAAGGTTATGTATAGCAGTGTCTGAAAAGGCACACTAAAACGGTGGAACTACTTAGTTACACTTAATGATCACAACTATTACCTAACATTCCACTGAATGAGTTCTGAAACAAAGTGACAGCCAGACATGGTGTCACACACCTTTAATCCCAGCAGAGGCAAACAGGTGAATTTCTGAGTTCAAGGTTAGCACGGTCTACATAGTAAGTTCCAGGACAGCCAGTGCTATACAGAGACACTTCTTAATGCAAACCCCCCCCCCCCAATCCTTTAGCCAAATCTCCCTTATTTGATTAAATAAAAGACACAATTTTATGGATTGTTTTTTAAATGGCATTTCACAGACGGATCTGAAGTATTGACCTCAGGGAATCACTTGATCCCAGAGAAAAATCGGCTCTGCAATAAACAGATTTTCAAGTGCAAAAGTAAACACTTAAATTGCTCAGAAACTTTATTTCCAAAAAGAGCTCCTGTGACCAGTCCAGAGCTCTAGAAAGACACAATAATTCTTGTCTGGGGCAACTGGCCCCAGAGCTCCAGTGGCATCTAGCTCACATATAGGACACTGATTTCTCTTAAGTGCCAGTGGCCAAGAGTTATAACCCATTTAGGTCTCTTAAAGCAAATGCTAAGGACTGTTGACTTTTTCTTTCCCCTTTAAGTTTGGAAAATAAATTAGAAGGGGCTTTAGCTGGATCATCCCTGAAGAGTGAACTTGAAGCTTATTAAGGTTTCTTTATCTTGTGGGTTTTATCCCTCCTTGTGGGCTCCTCCTTCATGCTCCTGGCTGCATCCCCCATTTTCTCCCCTATTCAGGCCTGCAATCCTCCGCAGCTTGGCTTTAGTGAAAATGGAGCTGGTTAGGTTGTCTCTGAGAGGTGCCAGCTGGCTTCGGCACAAAGGTGACAAGCTGTCTTTGTTTGCTGCTAATCCTTTTGGCTTTCTTAGTGTCCCTAAGTCACACAGACACACACTGGGCACTTCCATCAGGTGGACACAGTATTGATGCTGGCAACATGGCGCCCACATCCCTAGGCATACTGCCAACTGCACGGCCTCTTTCAGTGGGCACTCGAGAAAAGAGGTCAGTTATGCTGGACATGAGCTGGTTCTGTGGCCCAGCAGTGGAATGTGAGGACACACTCACGGTGGGATGGAGTGCAGGCAGCCATGTAGGCTGCAGGAAAGAGTGACAAGCAGTAAGGGTCCAAGGAGAGCTACCACAGAGTCATTCTCCCTTTCTCAGGTAAAATGTCCCTAATCACGCAGCACCCGCTCAGGGATGCCAACCAGAAACTGGTATTATTTATACCCGTGCATGTGGCTGATCTCAAATGAAACTGTTTGCTCCAGTTTTATACATTGTTCAATCAATGGTGCATATTTTTAGGGCTTACAAAGTAGAAGAAAATATTCTCCTTGGGGTTTTGCCTCAGCAAAGAGAAGCGAAGGGAGAGGTAGCGTGTTCCTTGATAAACAATTTGTATTTCGGTGTACTTGAGTAATCTTATGGAACCTAGCTCTAAAGAAAATGCTTGGTGTCCTGTGTGCTGCCCTACATTTTTTTCTTTGTATTTACAGGATACCTACCTCCTTAGGTCTTAGTATAAGTCACTGAACAGCCGCCTGTTGAAAAGTAAAAATAAGCAACAATGTAGACTCCAAGAAAGCACAAGGCGAATGAAGGAACAAAGAAACATCTCCTGAACCCTGAAAAAAATCTTGACAGTGTCCCCTTAACTGTTACCCGAGCTCCTGTAACACTCAGGGTGTGGGGTCAGAGTTTATAAATGCACTGTACTTTATAAGTTATTAAATCAGATGGTGACATTAGCCATTCATCAGGCTGTCCAATAAATCTGTATTTTGCAATAAGATGGTCTGTCAAATTTGTTACCAGCAATGCTGATGAAAAAGTAGATCTTTTCTTTAAAAATCTTTGTCTTATTATAACTATTGTCTGGAAAAGACAATGTTTTAATGAATTGGACACACATCTATTTCTGTAAACTGCAAATGACACAAAATAGAAGGGCTAATACAGTTCTGTGACCCTAGTAATTCATAAGACACCGGAAGAAAGCTGGAAGCTATTTTGTCTCAAGAGAATTGGTAAAACTGTATTCCTTAAAACGTGTGTGTGTGTGTGTGTGTGTGTGTGTGTGTGTGTGTGTGTGTGTGTGTTTATTTTAAAGCATTAAGAGCCCACATAAGGCTTCTAAAAAACCCGAATGCTCACATCTTGTCAAGCTCCTGAAAACCATGACACAGTTATGTCTGTGTTGGGACAGGCATTCCATAACCCAGAACCTCTCAAACTTCTGGGGCTTTTAGGAAACACAACAACCAGAACAAAATGCTTTATGAGAAGAAAACGGCAAGACGAGGTCAGGGAGCCGCGCAGACCAGTAAAGCTCTTCTCCCCCAGCACTGATTGGTCTCCCAATAAATTCCACACCGGCCCCTCCCTTCAGCTGCCTCGGAAACACTTGAAGGGCCTCCTTGCCCCACAGAAGTTTAGTTTGCTGATTGGGTCTGAAACAAAGGGAAGACAGCGGGGGCGCCGTTTATAAGGGGGCAGGGGAGGCTGCCGGGCTATTGTGCGTCGGCGGCATCCACAAGCTGTCAATTCTATTTTAACATCGTTAATAAGACTGTTAACACATCAGACTTTGTTTTAGAGACCCTGAAACACCAACAAACTATTAAACGACCCACCTGAAATAAAATACTATCCACTCGAAATCATATTGAGGAAGAAAAAAAGGAAGATTCGTGGCGAAAGTGTGTACAAAGTCCTCGAATCTTTGATTATTTTGATCATGTCTTTGGGTTGCAGGTGTTCAGAATCAAGAAGTTATATCAAAATGAAGTGACTCTGAGGAGCATATGCAAAACAGGATGACAGGTTTGATAGAATATTTTAAAATGAATATTTGGTCTGACAGACTAAAAAGTTAATCTGCTGGGAAACAGAAAACACTTTTGATCTAAGAATTAAAGAATTGGAAAACAATCCACTGTATGAGAAAAGTTCCTAATCCAAGGCTTACTCCTTAAAAACAAAAACAAAAAACCCTACTTTTCTTTGCTCAACATTAGGAATTGAGACTATCCAACAAAATAAAATGTTTGTGCATAAAATTAGGAGAACCAGCTTGACACTCAGCATTTAACAATAAATATCATTAAAAGAGAAATTGCTTCACTTAAATGTTGTTGTGGACATAAATGCTTTATTCAACCTTTCCCCATCCTAACAATAAACTTCTTACAAGACGGTCTAGTAAATTTATAATTGACAGTTAACTGTACACTCATCCACTGTAAAAATAAAGAAAAAAGAAAAAGAAAAGAAAGAAAAATTACTTTAAAAGCCCACAATACAGTGCAAAAAAAATCGTGACACTGTAAGTATCTGAAATCTAAAGATGAAGAGAGGCTTTCCCAACTGCAGTCAAGACATTGATTTTCCAAACAGCTTTAACACATCAGAACACAGTTACATGTATGTGTTAATTTTATATAGCCTGTGATTTAAAGCAACGATCATTTAATACTCTTGCCAGCACTGCAGAGGAAAATTAAAAACATCAATTTTTTTTAAAACAAGAAATTCAAAGTCAAATCACAGAGAAGAGTTACAAAGCTTTTAGAAAGAGGGTTAAGTAAGAAAAATTCTAGGAATATTTAAATATTTGAACTGTTGAGCACAGCTATTAGTAGGTGGCCAGCGTTATGTTAGGAGACTGAAGGAAAAGAGAGATTGTTCACAAAGACATTAATGAGCGAACACAGGGGTATAACCCCAAGGGTGAATTTGGAGGCCACTCCAAAAGCAGTCCCCGCATCCCACACAATTCGGCAATTAAATTACCCACAGGTTAAAGAACCAATGAGCTGGTACAAGGCCAGCGGACTCAGGTGACATCGTGAAAGCATTAATCATCACAGAAGTGGAAACTGAGGCAGTTTCCCTGAAGGAGGTCGGGGGAAACAGCCATTGCCTTTCCCAACACAATGCTGGCCTTGCTTCTCCGGCTCCCTACAATCTTTCATGTTTTAGATACACACATTTCAATCTGAGTATTTCAGTTGCTATAACAACCTCATAAAATTGTGCTCAGACGTCCTTTTTAATCACATCATTTTTAAAAAGCTGAATGCTTCAGTGGAGTACCTCAATTTACTCCATTCCCACCTGCCTCACGAAGAGTCTGGCATTGGCATCTTTCTCTCGAACACCTGTAATGCTTCCCCTCCCTCTCCACAGGCCAAAGAGACTCCTTTAAAAATGTGTTTGTACACGGCCTTATTATGGAGGGTTTAAACCCAGGTGACAGGGTGGCCAGAACTGGTTTCGGGGGCTCACGGGGAGACACTGCTGCTTTGCTGGCTTGTGCACTAGGCCCTGCCCAGACAGCTGTATTTCCCAGGATCAATTATTTATGCCACCAAACAGGTTTTGGATAGAGTGCTGGCAGTTTTAATTGGCTTCTGGTGACTACACAGTAACTTTAAAATATTACACACCTTTAGATAAGAAAATAAAACTATCATAATGTGTAACTGATTCCGCTGCATGCATGAATTTTTAAACTATTCTGAGATGTTGTGGGCAAGGCCAGTAAAGAAGAAAGCAGCCCTGGCATCTGAAAAGAAATTACTTTTGCCAACATAACAACCAAAACAATGGAAAACAGGACACCAACAACAAGCAGGGGAGAGGTGTAAAAAATTCAAGCCAGGTTCTTTGCATATGTAGTGAAACCTAAGGCCTTTCCCCAGTGAGCAGGGAAATACACAGATAGGAAGACAAAGGCCTTACCCGGCTTTTCAGGTCACAATCTGAGGTTAAACACAGCAGATGGGAACCAGTGAGAGTCCACTTCATGGAATTTTAGGATAAAATGTAAAATCAAATGGGGAACCAAAGGCCAGTAAGTTAGGGGATCCAGGGTTATGTCCATTTTCTAACGGCACTGTCAGTTTAATATATATGTATATACACACATGTATATGTAATTTTTGTGTATATTTAACACACACATATGTATATGTAGTACAATGGGGGGGGGGGAGTTCAATATAATCCCCATCTGCCAAAATTAAAATCCAAGGTAAGTAGCATGTAACTACATAAATACTGGTCATATTTAAGGAAGGGTCCCAAACAGACACTATATATATAAAAAGTTAGAACTTTTACTTCCAAAATTACTAGACTTTTTTGTGTGTGTGACCACTGAGAGGATATCTCTTCTAATTATGTCAAAAGCAAAGAGAAGGGGGTAGGTTCTTTACCTTTGAATACTAAATGAGGGAACGGCCCGCATCAAAGACTTCCCTTGATCTGTTTTGCCTGAAAAATTAATAGGTTTTACCAAGTCTTCGAATAGCAAAAAGCTTGAATTGCAAAATTCCCAAAGAAGTGGGGTGACACCCACCGTCGCAGGGGCAAAGTGCAGCCAGAACGAGGGGCTTACTGCTAGAGGGGGGTGGTTGTTTGATTTGGGGAAAGGGTTTTTTGTTTTTTTTTTTTCCTTTCTCCGCTAAGGCAGACCTTTCACGGAAACTCCTCAAGGGCTAACCTACCGTCCCGTGGCTTCCTCCTACCTGCCCTGGGCCACTTCTCTCTGCCGTTCCATCTCCCTACCCTGCCTGTAACGGGGCACAGTGGGGAGGCCTGGTCACCCAGCTCCGCATTTTCAAATGAAAGGCCTGAGGATGATCCTTGGGAGGAAGCCTAGAAAAGGCGTCAAGGCAGCATTCCTGAGGCCTCTGCCCTGAGTTTCTTTTCTCCTACGACGGGGAGGCGGAGCCAGGACTTCAAAGGGGAAAGTTTTGGGGTGCTTGGAAGGACTTTTCACACTCTGGCCCCTGAAGGTGAGTATTTGCGTCTCTTAAAGAAACCCCACAGTAATTTCATTTCTGGAATAATCAGCTGGGTGTTGGAAAAGAGAGAGTGGGGAGGGAGACAGGAGGTCACTGTCCAGGCCTCCACTTCTCAATTCGAACCCTCATCCCAAGTGTCTTGGTGACCACACTGGTACCAAGGGCTGGGAAAGGGACCGGAGCCAGAAGGTTCCCTGTTCCACAGCAGAAAAGGCGAACACAAAAGTAGAAGGAAATGTGTGATCAAGATCCCTTAAAACACATCCACTTGGCAGAGGGGCTGAGGAGTGGGCTGTAGAGATGCGCTACAACCGCTCGCTCTTTACAGCTGAATAGACTCAGGGCCGCTCTCTCACTCAAAACAAAGCGAGTTTCCAAGGGCCTGGCACTTGGAAGGCCTTATCTTTGCCTGTAACTCAAAGAACAAAGCTCTACCTCCAGTATTGCCACTTAAAAAAATACTAAGGCACATCACAG
This sequence comes from Phyllotis vaccarum, assembly GCA_033318265.1. Lineage (NCBI taxonomy): Eukaryota > Metazoa > Chordata > Mammalia > Rodentia > Cricetidae > Phyllotis > Phyllotis vaccarum. Next base: position 2,410,344 of record JARWLC010000005.1, read on the forward strand.
TAAGTTTACCTTAATTTGTCCAGGGTTTCGTTTCTTCCCACCTCCCAGATACCAGCTATTGTTAAACCTATGCAATGTCATCACAACAATCATTTATTTTACCATCTTTTTGGAGAGAAAGGACCTATATCTTACTTCTTAAAAGGTGGATCAAAATCTGAATTTCACAGAATAACATTACTAAGCAATTACATGAGAAATCTAGAAGGCCTTCTGAGAGAGCTATCAAAAGACAATATTTGTCTAGAGTTCGAGCATTAACGGCCCTGACACAGCAAAACCATTGTATTTTCCACAACTTTTGTTTTTCTCTATACAGCTGTGTTTTTACAGATGTCAAGCCATGTGTCTCCACCAAAAGGTTTAGCCCTCTCTTCAGAAGAAAATGCTGATCAAAGGTTCAAACACAGAAATACAAGCTCTCTTTCCCCTCTGGAACATGTTTTTATTTTTCCGCAGTGGCTGCAAACCAGAATTCCCATCTGTGTCCTGTAGCACCCAGGTTAACCTTAGCAGTGGGGCTCGGAGCACTGTTATCTCAGCTAAGAAGGGCATAGATGAAGCGTGCCTGTGTGCGCGCGCCAGGAGAGCCCCTCCCCAAGATGTCCACTCAGCTCAGAGAGAATTGAGCCAGGCAGGAGCCGAATCCATTTTAGGTGACGTTAGAAATTAATTTTTCCTTGCTTCAAATGTCAGAACAGATTTGTGAAGTTAGGATGGGTTTTGCTTTGATTGCAGGCCAACTTGCAGAAGGAAGAACATGAGAGGTCTCTTTTCCCTACTCCAGAAATACACAACAAGAATATGCAACTGATGCTTGGCTCTTCAAAATTGTCTAACAACAGAAAATGACCTGATAAAATAATATTCATTTCAAATATGTTATATTTTACTAAGCTATAACTCTGAATGGAAGTGTTTTTGGATGTCCCCAACATTTCATAATCCCTTTGGCCTCACTTCCTAGTCTTTCCACTGAACATATCTTTGAAATGACTAAAATATAGAAACAAGTTTCTGCATGCAAAAATGAGTTCACTGCTGCATAAGCATTAACTCCAGAGAAGCTCGAACACACAGTAAAGCAGCTGATGGGGTTTTAAGACCTTTGAAGGTATCATTGGGTGGAATCAATTAGAAAGAGATGTGCACTCATCTACCTATGTCTCTGCAGTCAGTGCTTAGGGGATGAACAGAGGGAGAGAGAAGTCAGATACAAAGCAGAGTGGGAAGTGAGTGGGCTGGTCTGAACACCAGTGTGTGAGTGCCATCAAGTGGTCACAGCACCAACTTCAGGCTATCTGTACCCTCACAATGACTGACCCACTCTAGCATTCCCAACCCTCCTGTGCACTCATTGAATCTTTTGTTGCTCTGATTACAAAATTAACTTTAAAAAAAGCAAACCAGAAACTGAAGAGCTTCAGAAAAGAAGCAGGATGTGGGATGTGGCCCAAAGTTGCTTCTGACTAGAAGCTGCTTGAGAGCCAAAAATCAATTGGCCATTTCTACTAAGGAAATGCTTTGACTGTATCTAAAGGACAGACTCTACTAAAATATTCACAGCTGCCCTTCTAACGTCAGCTGATAAACCTTACTGAGGAAAAGCTCCCTGCCTGGGTACTCACACACAGACCTCTTAGGGTCCTCTACATGTTAAAAGGACACAGACCACTCATACAGATAGACTCATGGGCATCTAGGAAGAAAACTCAGCCATTTCTCCGACCCCAAATGCCTGGACTGTAAGTCCCACAGTAGAGCAACCCACAAATATGTCATTTATGTCCTTTCCTGGGATAACAAGACCCTTCCCCAAGTCTTGTCAACAAAGCTCTGAGTGTGGGCTTCCAGGGACATAAACACAACAGCTTATTACTGGGTAATAGATGGTCCCAGGACCCCCTACCAGCCACTAGAGGTCACCATTCTGTCTTAATTCTACGAGTCCCACCTTGGTAAAGACCCCTGGACCAGCATACAGCCAGGACAGGAAGAAAATGCAACACTGTTGCTCCAAGCCATCACTTCTACAAGGTCTCAGACCCAGACGAAGGATGGTAATTCTTGTAACAGACCAGCCATCCTCTCTGGAGCAGAGATGGGCCTGAACTGGGTTCTGTGATCCCACCAAGCCTAGAAAGACTCTCATTTATCTATTTCCTAAGCTGGCCTCTGTAGGAAAGGAGACAGTGTCATCCCTAAGTGCAACCAAGAAGGACCAGGGCTCAGTGCATGTCCATTTTCTGACAGAAAGAATGAAGATAGTAAGAGTCATCTCCTGGCCTGCAGTATATACCAGATCTGGAGACTCCGGAGCAAGTTTCTCACCCATGTGACCTTGGCCGATTTCATTTTCTTTTTCTTTGAGGTAGGGTCTAGCTATGTGACCCAGGCGGTCTGTAACTTAGATTTCTCCTGCCTTGGCCTCCTAAGTGTTGATATTATAGATGTAAGATTCCTCACACTGGACCCTAAAACAATGGCACGCCCTCTCTCTGGTTTATCCCCGCTCAAGAAGGAAGCTCCGCCTACTCATATCTACTCAATGCCCTGCACACAGCACTTAAATAATATACATTTGACATGACTTGAGTCTTTCAGAGTGAACAATTACACTCTTGAAGGAGGTTAGCAGTGGGAGAGACCCCTTGAAAGCAAACCATTGGACAGACCAGGGGGTGGGGGTTTAGGATAGTGAAGGCTCAAAGTCCCAAGGTCCTTCCTTTTTATAATTTCTAGCTCAGACCCGTGTGGGTGCACCATACTAGCATAGCCAAGCTCCCCTCAGCTAGCTTCCCAAGTGTGGAATGAGCCATGAAAGCCCATGGGTCCTTACTCTGCTATGTAAGGTACCTCCTGACTTTGCTTATATCTGGATGCAGCCAGACAAATGCCTGGCTGAAGTATGGTCAGTGAGAACAGGACTCTGTGGCTCTGAATGGATTAGGCCCCACATGATAGAGAACACCAAACACCCAACTTGTGTAAGGATGGGGGAGACAGAGCCCCAGGATTGGATTGTATGTTCTCCCATGATAATATTTAAAGTCATTGTTCTGAGGGCCTTTGACCACAGCCCTCAGACACATACCCCAGATTATACACTAGTTATCAGTCTGAATAAATGGGTGTCTTTAGCTAACACGCTTAGTGTATTGTACTTGAACCTGCTCAGGAGAAGCAAAGCTGTATGTTGGTCTGTGACAGAGCTGTGCCTTGCATAGTGAGATCCCCAGGCAAAAAACACCAGAGGTGGTACGGTGGTATGTGCCTGTAACATCACAACCCAAGAGGCAGAGGCAGGAGGGTCATGAGAAACAGGGCTGAGGGGATAACTCAGCAGGCAGAAGTGTGGCTTTGCTCTTCCAGGAACCAGAGTTCAAGCCCAAGCACCTACACATAAAATAAAACTAAGTAAACCTTTAAAAATGTGCATCTGTCCCTGTAATCACAGACGCTTCTTGGCTGTTCAGCTACACCGTAGAGACACTGTCTGGTCATTTCCTCCTTTGTCTGGTGTTTTACTAGCTTTTTGGTTTATTCTTTCGCTGGGCTAGTGTTTGTTTATTTTTATAAGGGGTGCATGTATACGAAGGCCAGAGAAAAACCTTAAAAGTATCATGCCTCAGGAGTCCTTCGCCTTTTGGGGACACAGAGATAGGGTCTCTCACCAGCCCAGAGCTTTCCAAGCAGACCAGGGTGAGCAAATCCCAGGAACCGCTGGTCCTCCGTCACCAAAGACTGGATCACATGGGTGTACCACCACATCTGGTTTGTTGTTTGCTTGTTTGTTTTGGTTTTTCCTGGACATGAATTCTGGGGGTGAAACCTGGGTGGAATATAAACCTTGCCCAACTATACCACCTCCCAGCACTATTTTGGATACCTTATTCTATTTTGTAGTTTTATTTTTCTGCATATGGGTGCTCTGCTCCATAACATCTGTGTACCGAGTACATTCTGTGTTCACAGAAATCAGATCCCCTGAGACTGGAGTCACAGACAGTTATAGGAACCTGGGTCCTCTGGGAGAGCAGCAAGTGTTCTTAACTGCTGAGCCATCTCCCCATTTCCAATATTTAAAGTGAAAAATCATTATTGTAGGCGCCATCGCAGAACTAGTAAAGAAGCCTCAGATGGACAGGCACGTGACAAGATGCTCACACAGGGTGAGTTGGTAACAGATAACACTAGGGTTTTTATGCTCCCTGCGCTAATGCCTTGGGCCTCTCAGGCAATGCTCTTTATTCCTGGAGTCAGCCTCAGAACAGAAGCTTCCTAGCTTATGGCTACTTATCCCTGGTCTTTAAAGAAAGATTCATGTAGCCTGGTTATTAACTCAAAGGTAGATCACATGTAGGATCTAAGACCCTGAGTTCTATCTCCAGTTCACTAAGAAATAAGGGCATGGAAGTGCAGCATCCACCATGACGCTTTCCTTCCAGAACATCCACATCTCATCCCAGGACACCCACATCTCATCCCAGAACACTCACATCTCATCTCAGAACACCCACGTCTCATCCCAGAACACCCACATCTCATCCCAGAACACCCACATCTCATCCCAGGACACCCACATCTCATCCTAGAACACTCACATCTCATCTCAGAACACCCACATCTCATCCCAGGACACCCACATCTCATCCCAGGACACCCACATCTCATCCCAGAACACCCACATCTCATCCCAGGATACCCACATCTCATCCCAGGACACCCACATCTCATCCCAGAACACCCACATCTCATCCCAGAACACCCACATCTCATCCCAGAACACCCACATCTCATCCCAGAACACCCACATCTCATCCCAGAACACCTACATCTCATTCTGAATGAAATACCCACATCCCATTTCAGAACACCTACACCCCTAGAATAAAAACACTCTTTTATGGAGCACCCATATCCTGTTCTTGAACATCTACATCCTTTTCTGGAATATCTACAGATACTTCCAGTTGCCGTTATGGCTAACTAAAAACCTAAGTCTATAATCCAAGGCTCCTCACAACCTGGTCCCATGAAAGTTCCCAGTCTCAGCCCTCACCAGTCCCCATGCAAACCCTTTCTCTTCATCATGGATTTTCTTTCTCAATAGTCCAGGCTCCTGTCACTTGCTTACATTGACTTGCCTTCCCCAGGGCCACCCTCTGCTGTGAGCATGTGCAAAGTCCACTCACCTGGGAGTATTATAGTCACATATCACTTCATGGAGATACAGTCTATGATACTGGCCATGTCTGTTTACTGCACCCACATTCATGACCGAAACTCTTCTCATGATCCAATCAGTCACATGGGTAGCCAGCACAGTGCTTCCACTTGAAGGTAGCCATCATTTGGCTGAGACTGTTTTATATAGAGAAGCATGTTTCAAGGGCAGCCTGGTCTCCCAGACCCTAAAGCCTGTCTGTCCCTTTGAGTGGCCTCACTCCCATGTTTAGAGGGAGATAAAAGCAGATGTGTGGCATAGGTAGCATTGCTAGGGTGCTCAGGACCCTTCCCCACCCCATCTGTTCATGTCTACACTATATCCATTGCCTACGTCATCTGCTGTGTCTACCCCACACCCCTCCCTTACCTCATTCACTCAAGTCTACTCTATATCTCTTTCCCACCTCATCTACTTTGTCTATTCCATACCCTCATCTAAAGCTGGTGGTTGCTGGCAAGTCTGAGATTCCAGGTCTTGCCCGAGAGTCTACATTTTAATAAAGTACTTCCTCTCCTGCTCCAAATACTAATCAAGTCACAAAAGCCAGGCCAGGTAAAAGCTACACATGGAGATCCGGTCTCTCTCTTTTGAAATTTCTTTTATTATTTATTTATTATGTATACAGTGTTCTGCCTGCACACCAGAAGGGGGCACCAGATTTTATTATAGATGGTTGTGAGCCACCATGTGGTTGCTGGGAATTGAGCTCAGGACCTCTGGAAGAGCAGCCAGAACGCTTAACTTCTGAGCCATCTCTCAAACCCAAGGTCCAGTCTCTTAAGACATTTACTGGGTATCGATACCTCCCAAACCCACTCTGCCTCCTGAGGAATTGCTGCATTTATCCACAGCTTTCAGTCTGCAATGTGTCCAGATTCCACTGACCAAGTTAATCTTCTCATGGAGAAGAGCTCTGCATTCAGACCACAGAGAAGGGAACCACATGCTGGTGTCACAGCTCAGGTAACTGAACTGAGACAGAGCTGTCGGCATGGCCAGAGCTGCTTTCCCTGACTCTGTGAGCATATCCAAATGGATATAGACCTCGGTGCTTAACTGAGACAGAGCTTTAATTCCCCAAGAGTCACATTAAAAATCCCACTTCATTCAAAGAAAAAAATTCTTTCAGCAGGTGATAGTGGCACACTTGGAAGGCAGAGGTAGGCTTTTCGAGTTTGAGGTCAGCCTGGGCCACAGAGCAAGTTCTAGGACAGCCAGAGGCTACACAGAGCAATTTTGTCTTGAAAAACTAAAAATAAAATAAAATAAAAAAAAATTTTCCATCAGGACCCTTCCCCACCCCATCTGTTCATGTCTACACTATATCCATTGCCTACGTCATCTGCTGTGTCTACCCCACACCCCTCCCTTACCTCATTCACTCAAGTCTACTCTATATCTCTTTCCCACCTCATCTACTTTGTCTATTCCATACCCTCATCTAAAGCTGGTGGTTGCTGGCAAGTCTGAGATTCCAGGTCTTGCCCGACAAGAGATGTAATCACTTTTTAATCACTTGTTACTGTGTGTGTATATTATATCCTAATATATATATATATATATATATAATAAATAAATATCTTTCTGGGTTTTTTTGTTGTTAGTTGGTTGGTTTGAGACCATCTCATGTTCTTGCCTGGGCTAGCCTGGATCTTAAATCCTCTTGCCTCTGCCTCCCAAGTGCTGAAATTACTGGCATGTGCCACCATGCCTAGCTAGAGGGTTTACTTTAGTGGAGACATCAGAGGGTATACAGAGAAATGATCATCCACAAGCAAAGCAGAATATAAGGGCTGCCTTGGCAGCTGTCAGCTAGTGTGAGTGTAGGTGAGTTTTAGGTTGCCACAGAGAAAGGCACAGCAGGTTAGCTGATCTCATCACACCAAAAACAAAAAAAGCCCCCAAAAAACAGAAACAAAAAAAACAGAGAGAGCCATGCAGAGAGAAAGGAGTCCTGGAGGCCCCTGTGGTAAGAGTCAAGGAGATGGAATGAAATAGAGTAAAGTCTGGAAAGACAAGCTAGGGTTCGAGTGTGTGTGTGTGTGTGTGTGTGTGTGTGTGTGTGTGTGTGTGTCCACACATGACATGTGGAAGTCAGAGTACAACTTGTTGGAGCTGGTTCTCTCCTTCCAGGGATCAATTTAAGTTGTCAGGCTTGGCAGCAAGGACCTTTACCCACTACCCCATCTCACTGGTCCCAAGGCCTGTGCCGACACTTTCTATGCTGCCGGGAGGGAAGGTTTCCCTGGGGACTAACACCTGAGGCTTCCATTGACGTCCTTATCGCTTCCTTTTTTCACAAAGAACCACTTGATGCTCAGAAATAAGTCTTTCATGCTTTGTTCACTCTCTGACTTTCCCCTTTTAGTGGCAAATCTGTGGACTCTGCCAGAGCAATGGTGGCATCACAAAGGCATCGCTTGTATCACTGTTAGAGCAGCTAGCTCTCCATCATGGTTTTTAAGGATGCTCCTGTTCTTCACAGGCTGTGCTTGGACCACCATATCAGTGTAACATGCATTATTGTCTTAGCTCCAAGTGTGCTGGTACCAATAACAAAGGGCGCCATAAATAGAGCCACACGGAATGTGTGGAAAATGTGAGTGAAACTGTGGTTTGAAAAAAAAAACAAAACCAAAACCTGTTAGTGCCCAGAGACAAGATGAATTACATAGCATCTGTATGGGGATACAGCTGATACATCACTGCATAGCACTACTGAGCAGGACCTAAGCCCATCCAAACGCAGCTCTGCTGTCTGGGAAAAAAACCCCATCTCAGGGCTTTTAATTTGCATTCAATTCGAAAATATGTGCATTTGGGCATTTCTACTAATTTAACTCTAATCATTAATAGTCTTAATTGAGGAGGTTGGTTAGCTTTACAAATAAAATATGGATATAAATATATATATGTCCTTATGTTCAAAATAGAACATTTCAAAGTCCAACCTAGAAATAAAAACCATATAAGACTGAGCTGGGGAAAATGTTATTTCCATGCATTTGTAGAAACTGCTCGTTTTTAGGAAGCTACCAGGAAAGTTGGATGACTCATTTTCAATTATTACCAGAAGAAAGTAGTGAGGGCCAATTTGACTAGAATGTCAGTGCAGGCTCACCAGTCTAACCATCAGGAATGGGACATCGCCTTTGCAGGGCATTCCTGTGTCTGCAGGGGCCAGAGGGCACCTCGGCTCATTCCTCAGATGCCAGACACCTGGTTTTTTGAGACAGTCTCTCTCACTGATCTAGAACTCACTAGTGAGGTAGGCTGGCTAGGCAGCTAGCCCCAGGGACCCGCTTGTGTCTAGCTTCCCAGTGCTGGAATTATAACCATTCACATAGGGTTCTGGGGACCAAACTCAGGTTCTCATGCTTATACACCATAATAAGTATGTCATAGCCCAGATATTCTTTTTTAAAAAAAATTAAAATTTACTTCTATTTTATTTTTGTTTATTTCTTATTTATTTGTTTGTTTTGGGTTTTTTGTTTGTTTGATTTTGGTTTTGTTTCTTTGTTTTTTAAGCCAGGGTTTCATTGTGCAGCTCTGGCTGTCTTGGAAGTAACTCCGTAGGCTAGGCTGGCCTTGAACTCTCAGGAATCCACCTGCCTCTGCCTCCCGAGTTCTGGAATTAAAGGTGTGCACCACCACACCTGGCTAGATTTATTTTTATTTTTCATTACACAAGTGAGAATGTGTCTGTGGTGGGGAGGTGTTGTCCAGACACATGAATGCAGTTGCCTGTGAGAGCCAGGAGAGGGTGCCAGATTCCCTATACCTTGAGTTTTAGTTGGTTGTGTTGACTTATGTGGGTGCTGGGAACAGAACTTGAGTCCTCTCCAAGAACAGTACAGCCATTGCCATCGCAGCAGACCTGCCTCCTCTTTAAGACAAAGTCATGCTATGTAGCCCTGGCTGGCTCAGCACTCACACAGAGCCCAGGCTGGCCTTAAAATCACAGCTTCAGCCTCCCAAATGCTGGAATCACAAGTGTGAGCCACTATACACAACTTTTATAAAATTCTCGGGCTGTGGGCACTTCCAGTCATGCGATCTGCTCTAAGACACATATTTGTAATAACTGGAGCCCCCAAGAGGGAACACAGGCAATCCCATGAATCGGATCATCATCGTCATGTATGAGTGGCAAGAAGAGTCTCGGATACCAGGCCTAACAAGAATACTGCTTCAGAAACCAAAGAACAATGGACCATTAACTACCGTGCTCAGTACCTGTGTCATCTATATATTCACCTTGGAGAACAGGTATAATCCAGGAAAGCCGAGCTATGCAGAGCTCCCGTGCACTCACGCCTTTGGAACAGTCAGTGGTGCTGGGATTTCTATCTCAGGACCATAGAGTTAAAGGCATAGTCATGCCAATTGTGAGGTGCCCTCTCTCACACAGACCACCCACAACCATGGATTTTCCATCTGGTGAACAAAACAGACAGCTCCCTAATTATTTCTGAAAAGGATTTTTCCCCCGTAACATACTTTTCTTTATTTGTCTGTGACCTGGAACGTAACAGAAAATCCAATGCATGCCAACTTCATTTCTTGTAATGAAACATCCTGTTTTATTGTCTTAACTGGTGTTTGCGTTTTGTTGTGGTGGTGTGGTTTGGTTTTTTTGGTCTTTTTTTTGGTTTGTTTTTGGCTCTAAGATAGAAATTATTACCCTGAGACCCAGCACACCAAACACAATTCCCAATACAATCCTAACCAAGGACTGTTTTCTCTGAACAGAGAATACCCTGTTTAAACAGGACCCACTCAAGTGTTCCACTCACAACCAACAGGATGGAAAGCGGAGGGAATTTATTTGCAATCGTTCTCAACTGGGCACCCATACTGCTAGTGTCAAAATCGATGGCTTTTCCAACAGGATGGCCACCTCTGCCAAAAGCATGCTCAGAAATGCCAACTGTAATTAAAATCTGGCACCTGTCTTGGGCGCCAAATTTGCTTCTAATGTCTCCATGATGAAATGTGTCTCAGCTTTGGAGGATGTATGATATTTCTTGCCCTCTGCCCTTCAGAGAAACACTCGAGCAGTAAAATAATTGACGGCTGTTATCCCCAAAATTACTTTCCCCCCATCTTAACTCTGACGAATCTTCTCTGTTTTGTTCCTCAGAATCTGTTTGTTTAATTGGTCCCAAGAGAATCCGGATACACCCTTCCCCACATTTTGTTTTAGCACACCCTTAGGGGAAGCAGGCACTGGGTACATGCTTCTTCCTTCCGGGTTGCTTTTGAGAAGTTGGAGTATGATATGGACCTGACCACACAAGTTTTAAATGCTACTGAATTGAGACACAGATTGCCTTCCCAAAGCAGGATTTTTAGAGTAGTAATTACAGTGCACGCATGTGCGTGCATGCGCATGTGTGTGTGTTTGTGTCTGTGTGTGTGTATCTGTGTGTGTATGTGTGTCTATGTGTGTGTGTCTGTCTGTCTTTGTATCTGTGTGTGTGTATGTTTGTGTATGTGTGTCTGTGTGTGTGTGTTTGTCTGTGTATCTGTGTGTGTATGATTGTGTATGTGTGTCTGTGTGTGTGTGTCTGTCTGTCTTTGTATCTGTGTGTGTGTATCTGTGTGTGTATGTTTGTGTATGTGTGTCTCTGTGTGTGTGTTTGTGTCTGTCTTTGTATCTGTGTGTGTATGTTTGTGTCTGTGTGTCTGTGGGTGTGTGTATCTGTGTGTGTATGTTTGTGTATGTGTGTCTCTGTGTGTGTGTTTGTGTCTGTCCTTGTATCTGTGTGTGTATGTTTGTGTATGTGTATCTGTGTGTGTATGTTTGTGTATGTGTGTCTCTGTGTGTGTGTTTGTGTCTCTGTGTGTTGTGTGTGATCTCGGAGCCTCACACACTGTCTCACTAAGTTTCCTTTAGACCAGGAACAATAAATCTATTTTATTTGGCTGGTTTTTAAAATAGAATTTCACTCTATAGCCAGAGATGGCCTCAAACTCATGGCAATCCTCCTGCCTTAGCCTCAGATTACTGAAGTTACAGGCACGAGCCCCAATACTCATGTACACGTTGCCATTGTCCTTTATCATACTGTCTACCCACAAGCCCTGTCCCATCAGCTCTTTTGTTGAATTGCAAGTCATTTGTGTGTTTGGCTTTGGTTGTTACTGTAGCACTTCTTATGAAGGTATTCCAGGGCTGAGGGGATGGTTCAGTGGGTGGAGCATGGGTGGAGCACCTGCCAACAATCGGGAGGACCTGCGTTCTGATCCCTCGGACTCACATGGTAGAACCTCTATGAGATCACACAGGTGGAGGCTGGAGGCTGGAGTCCCTGGAGGCCTGTGGCCATATTGTATTTAATAAAATCAGCCTGGAACATCAGAGAGAGGAAAACAGACCACAGTCAATTCTCACCCAGCCAACTTCTCAAGGTAAAAGCTGTCTTCCAGAGTCCTCAGCCTGGCTGGTCGCTTCTACAGAGTCCCTCAATGTCGGCCTGCGCCTGCCTTAAATAGCTTCTTTGCCTAGTCATTTCACTTTCGGGTTCAACTCTGCATCATAATCCAAGAGTTAGGATTAAAGGTGTGAGCTACTACTGTTTGGTTGTTAGGCCTTGAACTCACAGAAACACTGAAAGATCTCTGTCTCTGGAGTTACGGGATTAAAGGCGTGAGTTACCACTCTCTGACCCTCAATGCTTCATCATAGACTGGGATATGCAGCCTCAACAAGAGAACCCCATCTCAAACAAGGTTAAAGGCAAGAACTGATATCCAAGGTTGTCCTCTGCACAAACACGGATCATACACACAACACACACACACACACACACACACACACACACACACACACACACACACACACACACACACACACACACACACAAAGATTTAAAGAAACAAAAAGCCAAGAACTTGCTCAGCCTTCCAAGCCCTGGAATCCTGGCTCAACATAAGTAAGGGCAGAGTGGTCTGAGGCTCCATGTGTGTAGCATGGTGCTAGCATTCCTGCTCAAGGAACCAAAAGGCCAGTAGATGCAGGTAATCACACAAAAGCTTCACCAGAGCAGAAGGGATGCTGCCTGCCATGTTTATCTCAACGTCCCTGGGCCTAAAACAATGCCCAGCACAGAAAGAATGCTTCACACAAGTCAACCATGAGACAAGCTGCTAGATCTGGAGTAAGCTCACCCTGGCAAAGGCTAGATCACTGTTTTGAGATATTTATTCACACTGACACTCTGAAATTGCCAATAAAGCTCTGAATTAGAGGGTGGAGTTAAGTACTAGCTGACCACAATAGAGGTTTTGGAGGATCCATAATAAATATAAAGAGTCCCAGGAAGTGTAGGGAGGGCCTTAGAAAGATTCACAGCTTTTCTGGTTCCAGGAAGAAGACAGAGAGGAGGTCCCTGGTCACTTCTCCACTATTTTTATGATCCATCAGGTTTTTACCCCAATATCTGACTCCTGAGGTTTATTTAATAACAGAACAATATAAGTAAATGCTTGAGGGGGAGCCCTGAGGAGCCCTTCTCCCTGGGCCAGTGTGGGACTCAGCCCATGTCCTCACGAAGGCTTCCCTCTGCCTTCAGAAGCACACTTGCCCACTGAGCTCACACAGCACCCTGCTCTATGTCATAAGTTAAAATGGCAGAAAGAGTAACACAGACTAAAGTACATTTGACTTACCTCTATACAGAGCATGTATAAAGTGATTAATTTAGGACAAGGTCCCAACCAATTTCATCAAGAAATTGCTTCATGGCTGAATGTGGCACATGCCTTTAATCACAGCACTCAGGAGGCAAAAGCAGGGAGCTTTCTCTAAGTTCAAGGGAGGGAGGGAGGAAAGGTAAGCAGGAGGGAGGAAGGGTGGAAAGAAGTCAGTTCACAAAGCTTCTACAAGATCCTTAATAATTTCAGTGGTTAAGGGTAACTACAGGTAACCAAATAACAGGAAATTATATTAATAACCCTACAACTAAGGGTAAAATGCCTTTGCCTTAGAAAATAGAACAGGAAGAAATGTGTTGTGGAATATTCCTTTACACTGTGTGAAAATGGGAGTGGATTCAGAAAGAGCTAAGTGGGCCAATAGCGAGGGAGGATTTGGGGGCAGAGATTTTGGTGGGAAGACAAGGCAGAGTTGCAGCCAATGGGGAGGAAGCAGTGTGGGCAGTAAAGAGTAAAGGTAACGAGGCCCATGAGACAATAGTATATTAGTAAAAATGGGTTAATTTAAGTTGTAAGAGCTAGTTAGTAACAAGTCTAAGCTACGGGCCAAGCTTTTATAATTAATAATAAAATCTCTGTGTGGTTATTTGGGAGATGGATGACAGGACAGAAAATCTTTCCCTCAGGAATGTGAGGAGCATCCATACAAATGAGTTTCTTCATCTAGAACTATGTTGGAGACCATTTAAGAACGGTAGACATGTCAACATCTAGCCTCTACATGCTCGTGAATACATATAGCATGGGCTACTGCCGCCTGTTTCCAGTGTTTCTGAGGGAAGATCACCCTCAGAGCTGCTTCTAGCTTCCTCTAACTTGCCTTTACCCCCAGCTATTTTGAAAAGTAGGGTTCACTTAAGACCAGAAGTTCAAGGCCAGCCTGGGCAACATAGCAAGACTCCATCTTAAAATTAAATTAAGCAGCATGTTGTGTAGGGGTTACCCTAAGTTCAAAAACATCTTTTCTTACTCATTAACCAGTCATTCCCCATTCCCTCCTTGGTCAATGCCATGCAGCTATTACATGTTCAGCTGTTTTTCCAGTTTCCATTTCTAAGCTGATACCTCTTTGTCTCATCTGCTCATTCATGGTTTTATAGTTTCTATGAACTCCTCGACATATTTATGAGTAATGCTGTATAATCATTGCCTGTGAGTTAAAATATCCAAATCATCTTGACTTTGGACCCTATCAACTGCTCCTCCATCTTCATCTTGTTGATTTTTTACAGGACACTGGACACCACGAATGACATGCTGCGCGTACTCCTTCTGAAGGGTAATTTCCACTGTAACACAGAGTTAACATGCTGAGTAAGGAACACACTGCCTTCCTTGTGTTAGGCAGTACATGATCATGCTTAACTTTACACCAGATTCTCTGGAAGCCACATAGTTCAGTGGCCAGCAATGAATACATTTGCCCTCAAGAACTTTAAAATGTCTAGAATCAAAAAATATTTCAGATCCAATAAGATCAATCAGGTAAAGATGTTTGCTGACAAGTCTGTTTGGACAACTTGAGTCGTCCCACCCCACACACACACCACCACCACATACACCATAATGGAAAGATAACTAACTCATGCAAGTTGCTCTCTGATGTAAGCACATGTACCATGGCACATGCAGACCTCCTATACATAAGAAGATGTAATAAAATAGTTTAAAGCAGATTTTATATGTAATCTATATAGGGAATGCAATCAACTTACTCACCACTCATGGGAACTACCTCATTTTTCTTAATACCTGGATCATTACTGTGGTTTGATAACATCATAGTTTAATGGTTTTTCTTAAAAATCCTGTTTTATGTGTGTTTTATAAAACCTTCTTTGGGGGTTAGAGAGATGGCTCAGCAGTCAAGAGCACTTGCTGCTTTTGGAGAGAACCTGGGGTCAGTTCCCAGCACCCACATGTGTGTTACAGTCATCTGTTTGTGTGGATCCAATGTCCTTTTCCAGCCTCTGTGAATACTTTACTTATGTGGTGCACACACATACAGGCAAAACACTTATGCATAAAGTAAAAATCACTCTTAAAGAAGGGTCTCCTTTCTTAAATTTGTGAATACTTTACTTATGTGGTGCACACACATACAGGCAAAACACTTATGCATAAAGTAAAAATCACTCTTAAAGAAGGGTCTCCTTTCTTAAATTTTATTTTTAAATGATCTGTTTATTTATTTTATGTGTGCCAGTGTTTTGCCTGCATACATGTCTACGTGAGGGTATCAGATCCTCTGGAACTGGAGTTACTAGAGCTGCAATATAGAAACTAAACCCAGGTCCTCTGGAAGAGCAACCTGTGCTCTTAACCCCGGAGCCATCTCCCCAGTCCCAGGAATATCCTTTTGGATAGCAATAAAAGAATCTTTCTGAAGGTGCCCAAACTAAAGGGCTCCTGGGACAGGACTCAGACACAGGAGCTGGGTTGGCTCCTGCACCTCCCTTTGTCTAAAGTTTAGACTAGACTCTCTCTTCCTTTGCTGTAAAGTAGGTAAAGAAATCCTTCCCTCACCAGAAAATGAGCATCCAAGAATGTAAAGCAGGGTGCTTGGTATATCGAGAGAACTCAGAATAGCGTCTTCCCCAGGCGTGAGAACAGGATCTGGGAGGAGGGCAGAGGCGGGTCAAGAAGAATAGTAAAGGGCAAACGGGGACCGGAGGGCTCAGCTGGAATGGGGGGTCACAGGGCAAAGGGGAAGGGAAAAAAAGGAGACAAGAAAAAGGAGAGGCCAAAAATAATGTCTTTGAACTAGGTAAGATTCCATCAAACGCTGCTGCTTCAGAGCTACCTTAGTGAAACCGGTGGACCCACGGAGCTCATCCTTGGTACTCTCTCTCCCTGCCCCAACCCTGCCGCTTTTAGCGCCTCTCTGAACCCTCGGGCTTCCAACCTGGAGCCTGACTTACAGCAAGTCCGTACTAGCCGCCTGCCCCATGTGCTCTGCCAATGCTAACTCTCACAAATATGTGAGCAAATAAGGAAGAGGAAGAAAGGAAACTCGTCAGTCTACGGACATTTTAGGTTTTGCTTATTGTTAGTAGTGATGGCATCATTCCTTGGCTCTATTACGTGTTTATTATTTTGTGTGTGTTAACGTGTGAGTGCATAGCACCGTGTGGGTCAGAAGATAACTTTGTTCTCTCCTTCAACTGATTCTCTCCTTCAGCCTTTATGTAGGTTAAGGGGATGGAACTCAAGTCACCAGATTTGTGCAGCAAGCACCTTGACTCACTGGGCTATTCCGCTGGTCCCCATTTATCATCGTCATCATCATCATTTGAAGACAAGGGCTCACCAGCATCTCAGGCCAGTGTACAGCCTGGGCTGGCCTTGACTTTGTGATCCTCCTAAATGCTAGGAGCCTTCAGGCCATATTCCTAGGGTGTTAGGTGACGCGATGCCCAAGCACCTCTGAGCCTGACTTGCACATGACCTTCCCATCAGTACAGCTGGAAAAAACTGTGAACCTGGTCAGAGCAAACCACCTTCAGAGCAACAGATGCATCTCTAAGCCAGAAGGTGCTTGAAATCCTGAGACTTATGGGAAAATCATAAAATCTCCTTGTTAAGAAAGTTCCCCATAAGGAACTGGGTTTGAAACTTAAAACAAGAACCTGCACCAGAGGGGTCAGAGCCCAGGGGCACAGTGGTTTCGACATCATAGTGACTGCAGGGATAGGGGTGCAGCTCATTTGGTACAGTGCTTGTCTAGCAGCTTAAAGCCGTAGGCTTGATTCTCAGACCACATAAATCCATTACGCTCCTGCAATGACATTTAGGAAGTGAAGGTAGAGAGGGTCAGAAGTTTAATGCCATCCTTGGCTTTACATAGTGGGTTTGAAGCTAGCCTGGCCTACATAAGACCCTGTCCTAAACACACACACACACACACACACACACACACACACACACGCACATGCACACACACACATGCACATACACACGCACACGCACACACACGTGCGCGCACACACACGCACATACACACGCACACACACGCACATGCACACACACGCGCACACGCACACACGCGCACACACACGCACACACACACACACACACACACACACACACACACACACACGCTTCCTGATGCAGAGTCACACCATCCCACCGGGAGACAAAGGATAGCAATATATCCAGAAGCCTAGAGCCGCCTCCGCCACGCATGAGAACCCAGAAAAAGGATAAGTGGTGAAGTCTCTGGGTCTGCGAGGGCTGCATGGAAACCAGTGCCATTCACTGCTACGTGGACATAGAAGCAAGAGGATCCCCATCACACAGCAGGACCTCAAGGGGAGACAGTGAGGGCTAGAAAAAGGCAACTCTGCTAACACATCTAGCGCCCTCCTCCCCTCCCTCCCCTCCCCCCAGAGGTGGGGGTGGAGCATTGAGATTTGAGCACTTGTTAGGAAGATTCGCATAGACACACATGTCCTGCAGCCAGTTACCGTCTAGAGCAGTAGTACAGGTCATGTTCTAACCCCCAACCATGAAATTATTTCATTGCTACTTCATAACTATAACGTCGCCACTGCTATGGATCATAACGTAAATATTTGATATGTGTCTCCAAAGGGGGTTCTGATCCCCAGCTTGAGAACTACTGTTGGGTACTGCTCCTGACTCACAGAAAGAGCCCTGAGTTCTCACTTTCCTCTTTGCGGGTTTTCTTCATGGTTTCAGTTAAAGAACTACTTGGGAGGGGCAAGATGATGGCTCAGCAGGTGAAGCCTCTGCCAAGCCAGACAACCTCAACCTGGGTTCGATTCATGGGACCTACCTACAAGGTAAAGAGAGAGAACCAACTCCCGTACATAAGCGTATGAGCGCCCACAAACGCACATGCACACACTCACAATATAGATAAATAAATGTAATTTAAATTCTTTTTAATTAGAAAAAATAAGTCCCCCTCTTGGGTTTAAAACTGGATCTGGGCTAGTCATTGTCAGGACCGTCTGCCAGCCCCACAGGTCCTGTCCCCATTCAGGGGCTCTCCATCCCTAGTTCTGAGGGCTCTGCCTTCCACACTTGCCCCAGGCTCGGAATTCAGCCGCCTGTTCCCACATGGCAGGATGTGCTCCCGCTTCCTATTTTCACATTAAAAACGCTCTTATGACACTCAAAACCATTGTGGTAGCTGAGCTTTTTTCAACTAACAAAACCAATCAATCACACTTTTACATAGTAGTCTCCCCTCCCCCACCCCCAACACCAGTCCCCATCCAGAGAAACAGAAATCACATTGTCACAACAAGTAATAAATAATGGCACTGGGCCCGCCACACTTAAAGGTCCATTTGTGATTCTGATAACCTAAGACTTGAAACTCTATTACAAAATGATTGCTGTCCAGGGCCTGAAGTTGGGAGTTCACAAGCCTGTTCTGCCTTCCTCTAGCCCTCCGTGCTTATAAAGGATACTGTTCTGTATCTTAAAGTATGAGAAGTAACCAGTCCTCACTTCCCAGGCTGCTAATGGTTTCACATAAAATGAGCTCCCATGATTTTATTGCCACCCCTGCTGCCACTTCACAGGTGACAGGCCACCAGGGAAAGGATGAAGACATGTCTTCTATGCCTGGTCTCTGACTTCCCCAAGCCCTAGGAGCTTTCCCATTTGGTGTTTTAGATACACTGATATGCTGAGCTTCTACTTAACGAGAACAGGGCTCTACCATGTGACTCAGGGAGACCAGAAATAAATCACCAAGTTCTCTCTAGAGAGGGGGGGATTTGAATTCACTTCCTAAATCGGTGGCTGTAAAGCTGACTGAGCCACTGAGGCTTTGTATTTCCACTTAAATATGAGTGGATATCAACTGATCTTGCATTCTGAGAAGTAATTAGAAGAAAACATTAAGTTGCACATTCTGATCACATAAGGCAGCTTTGTACCCATGCTCACTACTCAAGAATTGCTACGACTCACAGGGGTGATCATGGGAGCCGCACAAGGGAAAAAGGCCCCGACGGCTCTGTAAACCCTGTGTTTTAATATGTGTACATTTATATGAAGTTTTAACAACACATAGCACACCAAACACAGTGCCAATAAGCCGCTTTCAAAAGAAAACAACCCCTAGAAGCCTTTAGCATAAGGCTGATTTCCAAAAAAATGGATGAAATTTTGAGTTTGGAGGCTGTCTGCTATTTGTCTGCTGGGAGCCATTTCTGGCCAGAGACCATTTAAGCAACATACTTTGTTTGGGAAAAGAAAAACTCAAAGTCATATAAAGTAAAAATAAGTTTTCAACTTTCAAAAGTAGTTGACAGCTAGTAAAGGAGCCTGCAGACCTGAGCACCTGAGCCGGATCCCAGGGCCCCAGTAGGGAGAGAAGAGCTGAGAATTATTCTCCACCTCCACTACATACCTGCAAACATGGGGGTGAGCACACACACTGCACCCCACTCCCTCATACACACACTTTGGGGTTTTGCTTGAGAACGGGCTTCTCTGTATAGTTCTGGCTGTCCTGGAACTTACACATACGCACTTTTAAGGTAACATCTTTATTTTCCAAGAAATGACAAATACTTATTTTCTCAATATCTCTTAAAAATACAAATTAACTTGTAACCCCAAATATATGAAAAACAATTCAGGGGCCTGGTGTAGTGGTACACTCCTTTAATCCCAGCACTCGGAAGGCAGAGACAGTCAGATCTCTGAGTTCAAGGCCAGCCTGGTCTACATAGTAAATTATAGAAAAGCCAGGGCTTTCTCGAAACAAGGCAAAAACAAAACAAAACAATTTGAACTAGTTTTAAAAGTTTAAAAAATTACAAATTCAAATAAAACAAAATGTCACATAAATTATTTATAAATGTATATTTTTAAATATGCATATTCTTAAGCTTTCAAAACACAATTTAAACTCTATCTCACGGTTTTCCCTTTTATGACCTTCTAGCATCTTTAGTCATAAACTTAGAAGTGGTGAAAAGTAACCCAGCTGCCAAAAATTATTTACTTTGTAGCACAAACGACAAAGGATGTAACACCCACTAACTGACCTGCCGAGAAAAGGCAGGGTTAATTTATTCTGCCTGCCTTGGGTTTCCCTTCTGTTAAAACAAGACTTGTTGCCATGTTTAACCCTTTCTTCACACATTTTTGAAAAGGAGAGGAAAGAATAGAGAAAAAAGAAAAAAGAAGCCAGTATTTGTGAGTCCCAGGTTTGTTACTGCCTTTGAGCGTAAGCTTTTTTTAAAAAACCATAAATTCTGTATTTTGGTTCGGTTGTGGTGGTTAGTGGTGCTGGGGACTTTGAGCACTTAGCTGTGTCCATCACTAAGCCACATCCCCAGCCCATGATTGGTGTAAAGTAGGGATCATTGCACTTACTGTGTACTCCATGTATTTTTTATGCATAGGGGCCTTTTGCCATTCAGAAGCACCAGCCCAAACACGGAACCGTGAACAGAAAGCAGAGAAAATCCTCACTGGATGATCCTTCTGGCTGAGCGACGACAGGGTCTGGCTTATTAGTCCCCACTTATAGAAGCCCTTTGTAACTGCAGCCCAGGAATGTCATCTGTCTTGAATTACGTCCACCTGGGATTATGTCCCGATGACCAACACCGGCAGAACGCTGGGACCTGAGAACTTCACTGCCTTGGTGATTGACATTTAAAGTGTTTGAAGTTTCTAATTAAGGTCTCTTAACAAATTAACTGCAGATGTAGGACGCTAAGTGTGCAGTTGTGCAGTATACAGAGATCTGAAGTCACCTGAGAGCTGCATGTGACTACAACCAGTTCAATGCAGTGAGCTCGTTAGACCAAAGAGGCTGCTACTCTGGCGCAATCACCGTTTCGCTGTTTCATTTAGCTTTCCCAGAAGACCCTGGAGCCCAGGGCCTCCTGCATATTAGGGGATGTTCACTACAGAAGAGCATCCCAACTCCCCAGTGTTGTGAATGTAAGCTAAAAGAGAAAGGCATGCAACAGAAATGTCATGGAAATACCACTTAGACCACCCATAAATACAGACTGTCGACTTGACACCACCTCTAGACTCATCCATGACAGTTTCTTGACAGGTTAATTGAGGAGCAGCAATCATTCCATGGGCTAGGGTCAGTTACTGAATAACAAAGAGAAAACCAGTCAAACACTAGCTCCATCTCTCTCTGCTTCCTGGCTAGAACCAATGACCAGTCACTTCACCACACTTCCCCGCCATAATGGACGGACCCTTGAACAGTATGCCGCTTCTTGTTGACGGCAGCAATGACAAAGCAGTGTTCAACAGGCTTCAGAATGAAGAGCTGGCCTGGCAGGGTGGAGTCCTGTGCTGGCCAGGGAACCTCAGTGGTCTCACTTCAATCTGCCTGCTCACCTTCACAGCCAAGCCGTGTGTTGAGTCACCTCCATACTCTACAACATCCGGTCCTAACACTTGTGGGACATACGGTTCCCCCTTCCAGGAACCACCCTTTCCTCTCTGTGTCTGAAAGTCACCCCTACCTCTGTATCCCACAGCACTGTGGGACATTCATCTCAATTATTACCTCCCATGAGACAGCCCCGGGCGCACCTGTGAGGGAATCTTATGGGAAGTCTGGCCCGCTGTGGGTGGTCCTGTACAAAAAGAAAGAGCAAGCGCAAGCTTTCATCTCTCGCTCTTTTTAAATAAATAAAAAAAAAATGGATCTGTCTTTTCATGTGTGTGAGTATTTTGCCTACATGCGTGACTGCGCACACACGTATGTGTAGTGCCTATGGGGGCCAGAAGAGGGTGTCAGATTCCCTGGGAATGTAGTTACACACATTTATAAATGCCAAGAGAGAGAGATGGGGGGGGGGGGAGATGAATTGGACCTGTTTATCTGGAAGAGCAGTCAGTGCTCTTAACCACTGAGCCATCTCTCCAGCCCCCGTTTCTTGACCATGCCTTAAAATTTTGCTGCTGACTCCATCACAATGGTCCTGCAGTTTCAAAGTGTGAGTCAGAACAGATCATTCTCCTGTAAATTACTAGGGATTTTACTACAGCAACAGGAAGAACAACCAAGACTTTCTTTCTTGCCTTGTGTCCCAACATAGTAACACTAACGACTTACCATGGCTAAGGAGCTATGTGGGGGACCAAGAACACAGAAACATGGGAACTGGTGTAGTGACACACACCTCTAGTCCCAGCAGCTGGGAGGCAGAGGCAGGCCAATCTACGTAAGTTCGAGGCCAGTCTGGTCTAAAAATGAGTGCCAGGACTACACAAAGAAACCCTGTCTCAAAAACATAAATAAATAAAAAATAAAGCACTCCTTTGAGAGTCTTCCACACCCATACAGCCAGCTCTCCAAACCACACTTGAAAGGACAGTGGTCAACCAGGAGTGGTGGGTGGCATATGCCTGTAACCTCAGCACTCAGGAGGCTGAGGCTGGCCGATCTCATGAGTTCATGGGCAGCTGGGATAAAGCTTGAGACATGTCTCAGAAGTTGGGAGATAGATCAGCAGGTAAAGAGCATACGTTTGCAAGTCTAACTAATCACTTGAATCCTGATTCCCAGAATCCACATAAAAAGCCACAGTAGCACATGTCTGTAATCTAGAGCTCCTACTGTGAGACAAGAATCAAAGACAGGAGAATCGTCTGGAAGCCTGTGGACCTGCCAGAAATGCCCAGCAAAGAGGCTGGATCAAAAAGAGACCGTCTCAAAACAAGGTAGAAAGTAAAAACTGACTGCCCAAAGCAGTCCTTGTGCTTCTGTATGTGTGCTGTGGCAAGCACTCATATACACATCCCCCCCTCAAGCCCACACACACGCCCACATTCACACACACACACACATGCCCACATTCACACACACACACACATGCCCACATTCACACACACATACACATGCCCACATTCACACACACACACATGCCCACATTCACACACACATACACATGCCCACATTCACACACATACACACACGCCCACATTCACACACACATGCCCACATTCACACACACACACACATTTATACATACACCTGTCAGAAGCAGTCAAACAAAAACAAAAAAATGGAAACACCTTACATGAAACCATGTACCAAACACACAGTCTTCTGTTCAGTAGAGAAGGGTCTGCACACTGTTCTTCACCTGGCCTCAAGCTTGACCAGAACCTGGGACACAATTCCCTCCCTTCTTGGAAGAATGTATGAATGAGCGTCCGATTAATAAAGAGAAATGTGTTGAAAACAGCGCTTCCCGTTGATGTGTCCAGAACTGTTTGGTGACAAACTATTCTAGGAAGTAAATCTTGTTCTCATCTTCCTGTACGATAAAATCAATCATGAGCTCTGCAAGGAAACAGTGCTGTCCTTAGAAAAATAGTTTAAAAATTGTTTTGAAGAGAAAACCACACAAGCAAGAAGCCATATGGTTGTGAAGATGAGAAGATACATTTCTTATCCCTCGTTAACAATAATCCTGGAAATATTAGCATTTTCACTAAACTCCTCCCCGGAGGGGACACTACTCATTAAGAGCATGCACCTGGGTCAGCAGTAGTCTCCCAAAGCCTTCTGTGGGCTGGTGCCTGGGACTCTCATTTTCACACCTTAAGTGTTTGTGCAGCCTAAAAGCTGCTAATCCCAGGCCAGTGAGGCTGCAGCCCCAGACCAGGCTCAGAAGCAGGCTAGTCAACAGCAGGCCCACCCCAGTCCTGAGAGAGGACAGCTGTGTCAATATGACATCCTGTCCTCAGTGAGCTTACAGCCCAATGAACGTCACAAAAGCCACATAAACCCACGGGGGGGTGGGGGGGGGACGACACATGGGACACAAGGGGACAGGATGGGACTCATGCCCAGCAGGCTGTGTGAAGACACCCACACAAGCGCAGGCCTCCGTCAGAGGAATTCAAAACTAGGAATGGACAAAGTCATCAATCCACCCAACCCATTGTGCCCCTTCCAGAAATGGAGAAGGCAATTCCAGGGGCCAGTCTGTAGAAGTGCTTGCCTTGCAAGCATGAGGATCTGAGTTCAACCCCCATATTGCACAAACCCTAATTGGTATCAATAATAAAAACGCAGAGCCAGATACTGGGGTAAAGCTGAAAAATCAGAGGGACAGAGAACAAGCCACAGCAACTTCTCACCCGGCCACCCTCACTCAGCCTGTCTCCAGGAATCCTCAGACTGAGGCCTCTGAGTCCTCTGCAGATAGGGAAGGTGGGGATGCCAGCAAAGGGTTGAATTCCCGCCTCCTCACCATATGATCTCTCTCTCTTCCCAGCCATCTCACTTCCTGGTTCAATTTTCCTAGTGCTAGGGATTAAAGGTGTGTGCGTGTTTCCCAAGTCCTAGGAGTAGAGACCTAGAATTCCAAATGCTGGAATTAAAGATGTATGTACAGCCTAGCTCTGCTTGGCCTTGAACTCACAGGGATCCAGACTGATGTCTGTCTCAGTAAATCTCATTTGTTATATATTAAATATAGGATAAATATTTATTTAAAAGTAATTTAACACTCATGGTTATAAATTTTAGGATGATTCTGTGGCGATAGGATGATCTAGGCGATGGATGTCGATCTGATCTCTAAGAAAGCAGGAAGAAAACAGGTCTCTCAAGATCTCAGCAGCCCCTCTTGAACAGGGCTGGCCACTCCCCCTTCAGGAACCCAGGACCCTGGATAAATAAATGTCTTCTGACCTTATCAGCTGATACCTGAATCCCACCACACAGGGCTGCCTTGGCCTCCTGAGTGCTAGGATTGAGGGTGTGAGCCACCACTGCCTGACCTCTGTGGCTAACTCTGATCATCAGGCAAGCTTTATTTGATATACAAACATATCACCACACCCCCTACCCACATAAAAATGCCACCCGTAGTGGAGCACACTTGTAATCTCAGCACTTAGAGGTGGAGACAGACCTGGGGCTTACTGGCCAGCAGGCTTTTTCCTGATTGATTAGCTTCAGTTCAATGAGAGCCTCTGTCTCAAAGGAAGTGAGTGGACATTTGTGAGGATGACACCTGCGTGTGTGACACCTGTACACATGTTTGTGTGCCTACGCACATGTGTGAGCACAACTATGAAAATGGTAATCTCACAATAAAAGTGAATCCTGTTCCCATCTTACTAAGACCCTGCTCCACTGAAAGACATTGCTTTGAGTGCCGACGGGGTAAAGCTCATTCTGCCAATGAGATGCCCAGCTCATGCCACAGTCATTGTAAGTGCACCCTTCTAGACAGTGAGTGGGTCCTGCCTTGGAGAGCACAAAATGCTCCCTAGAAATTCTGAAACAAACATGAATCCATGACAAGAAAGTGCCTAAGGTCACAGAGTCAGACTGGCCAGTGTCTTCTCTCAGTCACCTTGGGGCTGGGGCAAGCCACATGTGGCATTTCTAACGGCCCCCATCACTCAACTGTGTAGATCAACAGTGTAGTTTGTACAGACATCTGATTTACTCTTTGGAAAACTCTTTGACAAAGGAGGAATATTGTGGAATCTGAAAACAGCCTGGCCTGTGTTCAAGAACTCAAGCCAAGAAAGAAACTTCAGACTTGACATCTTAAATTACCAGGAATGTTTAGACAAATCTATAATCTAGGAAAACATACAGACACCCACACTCATACACAGAAAGCCTGCCTCTCTACCATCTCATGATGAGCGGATAATTAGTAATGAATTCTGCTTATTGTGGCCATATGATGAGGTGCTCATTCACCAATTCTTTGGTGTCCCTTACTTGCCAGGCACAAGTAGGAAGGGATGAACCCTGAGTTCTCAGTGTATGGAGAAGAGCCAATATAAGAAGAAAGTGCACAATTCATACCTCAGGGTAGACCTTCAAGTGAGGCAGAATGGGATGCTGAGGGAAGAGAGATGGGAGGGAGGGACTTGCAAGGACGGTACTTTTAAGTAGGTGTCTGGTTTCCTTTTGTGTATCAATGTTTTGTTGATCTTTAATCAGGGTTTATTTGCTTATGAATTTTATGTGTATGGGTATTTTGTCTGTATGTATGTCTGTGCACCACAGGCAAGCCAGGTCCCTGGTGCACACAGAGGCCAGAAGAGGGCATCGGTTTTTCTGGAATTGTGGTTACAGATGGTTGTGAGCCACCATGTGGATGCTGGGAATCAAACCAGGGTCTTCTAGAAGAACAGCCAGTGCTTTTAACCAGTGAGCCATCTTTTCAGCTTCTTCTTAGGAGCCACTATGTGGTGCTTCTTCTTATCTAAGTGGACAACGGATATAAACCCTGCCACCCACAAGACTCAAAGGCCATAGTGGAGGAGGAGACCGGCGACGTATGGTGAGGAGTGTGAAGAGGATGGAAGGGGATGTGAAGGGTAGAGGGGCATGCTCACACATGCTCACACACGATCACATGCTCACATATGCTCACACACTCTCACACATGCTCACACACACACTCACACACGATCACATATGCTCAGACATGATCACACATGCTCACACATGGTCACACATGGTCACACATGCTCACACACGCTCACACAGATCACACATGATCACATATGCCCACACACACTCACACATGATCCCACATGCTCACACACTCACACATGCTCACACATGATCGATCACACATGATCACACATGCTCACACACAATCACACATGCTTGCACACGCTCACACATGCTCACAAATGATCACACATGCTCAAGAGCTCCAGGGAGGGGTAGGGTTCTCATGGGTGCAGTAGGGGAACACAGAGGGGCAGTGGAATGAACCAGTGTGCATTTATGGGTGATTTGGAGAAACAGCACCGAGCTCTCACCTCACACCTGCCAGAACAGCTGTAGGAGACAGTAGGAGGTAACCAGAGCTACTGAGCATATAGGTGTCTGAGCTCCAGTGCATTAAGGGTATGAAAGAAAGTGGAGTGTGCCCAGAGCCATGTCAGAGGAGAAGCAGGTGGCTATTGAAGTTCAGGTGTCAGCCCAGCAAGAGGAAATCCCTGATGGCTGAATCTCAGCAGACAAGAAACCCTCCCCCACCCCAGACCACAGAATGTCTCTTGCTTTGGCTGTGCCTGCTTGTAATATAGTGTGTTTATCTCATGGAAATATGCTACTGGGCATTTCTACCTGTGGATTATTATGAAGATGATTTCTTTTTAAGATGTACTGTCTAATTAATAATGATAATGTAGATTTAAATAGAGTTTTGATGATTAAAACATAAATGAGGAAGCATCACACAGATACAACACTTGAGTTTCTACAGAGGAGCCATATAGGCTGTGGCTTAGGTTAATAACTAAGTAAACAATTGAGTT
The DNA here is from genome assembly GCA_033318265.1 of Phyllotis vaccarum. NCBI lineage: Eukaryota > Metazoa > Chordata > Mammalia > Rodentia > Cricetidae > Phyllotis > Phyllotis vaccarum. The sequence goes on from JARWLC010000005.1 coordinate 2,437,582, forward strand.
CCTGTAGCCCAGCTAGATTAAATTCTTCTAATCTTAATGTTAGGAGATGTGTTCATAGGTTTTGGGGAGCATCAGAGCTGAAACAAGGCTTTGAAAATAACAAAGTTAGACTAAGATGTTTTGTTAAATAGCTTTGAGGTGAAAAACCCAGGAAGACAATCTGAAGTTTTAGAAAGACACAAGAGGTGAGTGAAAGACTCTTTAAGGTCAGGAAACAAGAACAAAGCCGCCCAATTATTACTAGCTGATGTGCCTTTCTTGCTAGGACTGGTTGATAACAAAGGTGAAGATTAATGCCTTGTACCCATTTTTGCCCTAAATCTCCTAATATAAAAAGCTATTGGTGAGTGGTTATGCATCCTAAAGATTTAAAGTAGAGCTGACTGTTTTCCATATATAAAAGTCTAGCTTTGTGATTCCTTATAAGATTACTTTTCAAGATAAATAATAAAGTGATTGGTCCTTTCTTTGGAACCGCAAAACTCAGACTGTTTGCCTACACTGTCAACCTATAGCAAGTTGCTTGGGTATGAATGTAAGCACAGTGTAATTTTTATATTGCTTGAAGATTTGCTGGGGTGTATAAGCTGTAAGGGAAAGAAGATGGAGTTAGACACCAGGCAAAACAGAGTCCAGATACAGAGGAAGAAGGAAGAAGGGACCATCAGGAGAAAGCGAAGTGTCTTTTCCCGCAGATAAAAAGGTCAGAGGGCACTGACGACGTGGCTGGTCCCCAGGCAGCCGGGAAGAGCAGAAGAGTTGTTGGATGGTTCCTCAGAAGTTATTCACCACACGATCCAGTACACACCCCAAAACACCTGAGGTAAGGGTGGTGATGTGCACATTAAATAATGAATCTTTTTATTCATTCATTCATCCATTTGGTTTTTTGAAACAGGGTTTTTCTGTGTAGCCCTAGCTGTCCTGGAACTCACTCTGAGACCAGGCTGGCCTTGAACTCAGAGATCCACTTGCCTCTACCTTCTGAGTACTGGGATTGAAGGCATGTACTACAATACTCAGGACATAAATGAATCTTAAAAAATAAAATCTTGGGGCTGAAGAAAGACTCAGAGTTAGAGCACTAGCTGTTCTTCCAGAGGACCCGAGTTCAATTCTCAGCAGCCACATGGGGCTCACAACCATCTATAGTGAGATGTGGTGCCCTCTTCTGGCCTGCAGGCGTACACACAGGCAGAACAGTGTATAAATAATAAATAAATCCTTAAGAATAAATAAAAAATAAAATATTGTGTGGACTGCTAGTACATGCCTTTAATCCTACCACCTTGGGAAGCAATAGCACCCTCACTCCTAGGTCCACCCACCACCTCCCCACACACTACGTTAGAACTTCGACTTCGTGTGTGGATGTGGGGATGCCATGTCTGTTCATGGAGGCTGGACTCCACTCTCGTTCCCACTGCTGTGTATACACCAGCTTCTCCTATTCTCACCCCAATCCCCTGTAGAAGGCTGGGCTGTACCTAGCATTTTTATTATCTTATTATTTCTTTTTGTTTCTGTGTTTTTTGTTGTTTTGAGACAGGGTATCTCTGCGTAGCCTTGGTGCTTGCTCTGCACCTCATTCTGTATACCAACCAGGCTGGCCTCAGACTCAGAGTGCTTCCCCTGTCTCCCAGGTGCCACCACACCCTATTATTATGCTTAAACTCTCACCAAATTGAACTAAACTGGACCAAAATAACTGGAAGCTCAAAAGGCCATTGTATATTTCTAAGTTTCTCAGTTCTCCAAGGCTCTCTTTTATCACCATCTCCCACCTCTCTCCAAGGACTCAGGTAGCGCAGGTTAGCTTCAAATTCATTATTTAGCTGGACATGAGAACTTCCCTTGCTTCCACCGAGATCCACCACCATGCTGAGTTTCAACAGTGCTAGAGATCAAACCCATGGCTCTGTGCACACCAGGCAAACACTCTAACTCATCTATATGCCTAACCCAGCAATTCCTTTCCTAACAACGCAACTTCGGGTTTTGTAGTTTCAGGGATTTGTTCTTCTTGTTTTTTGTTTGCTTCTTTGTTTTTTTAAGACCAGGATGGGGGGGGGTGCAGAGTAAGCAGGCCACATCCCTGATGTTGTGAATATTTGTGGCCTGGAGGGAGGTCTAACAGACAATCAATAAACACCAGATACTTCTGGGAGAGAAAGGCAGGATGGAGAATGTAAGGCAGCTGCTGAGGATGCTGGGCTGTGAGGATGCTGGGCTGTGAGGATGCTGGGCTGCCGAGCCATGTCACAGGGAAGTCATGGAAGACCTCCCGATTGTGACGTCTGAGCTGAAATCCAGGCTGGCGCACAGCACAGAGACGGACGGCCCAGGACAGGGATAGGGAAGGTCAAGGGGTATCGGAAGCATACGGTGTGACTTAAGTCTTATCAACTTTTACGGCGGATTTAAGCGGAGCATTTGCAGGCCAGTGTAGACATATTCTTCTTCCCTCCATACGCCTTTCAGTTGTCTTAAAGAATGAAAAGAAAAACCCCTTCCCTATCTTAAGAAAAAGCAGCCTGTTAGAGGGCGCGGCCTGCAGAGACTGACTACATCTCCCGTTGCTAGAGCGCCCTCCAGTGTCTCAGGGATGAGCTACACTTGCCATGGGGGCTGGGACTTCATTTTTTATGTTTTTAATTTGGACCCAAAACGAATATGGGCAAGTGAGCCTTCTCACAATTAGATAATAGGACAAGAGAACTTTACACGCCTTTACACAAGCCTCTCCCTTCTAAGCAAACCAATAAAATGTATCTGTAACGTTTTAATGACCCATATACATTTAAAAACATTTTAAAGGTCTATAGAGGGGCCCATATTAAAGAAGAAGCCATTTTTTAGAAATATAGAACTGGTTTTTTTTTTTTCCTTCTGAGACAGGACCTCATGCAGCCCAAGCTTGCCTCAAGCTCACTCTGTAGCTAGACTGATCTCGAGCTCCTGACTCTCCTCTGCAACCTTCCCAATGCTGAGACTGCAGATGTTTGGCACCTCAATTAGAACTGTGAGATAAATAGGGAATGCAGTCTCTAAACTGTGATTGAGCTGGGAAGATGGTTTGGCAGCTAAAGGGATTCTCTGCCAAGCCTGATGACCAGAGTCCAATGTCCTCACCCACCTCCATGGAAGGATGGAACCATCTCCTGCAAATTATCCTCTAATATCCACACAAGTGCTCCAGTGTGGGTGTTCAGGTGCACGCACGTGTGCACACACACACACACACACACACACACACACAGAGAAACATACACACATGCATACCCACCTCCACACACACATATATAGACACACACTTAATTTTTGAAATATTATTTAAAAAAGAAAGCCACCAGGATGATCAGTACATAAATATGCTTCCCTCCAAGCTTGATGGCCTGAGTTCAATCCCTAGAATGTACATGTTGGGGACAGAGGACTCCCAAGTGTTAACCACTGACCTCTACACTTGGACTCTGACATTAGCACCCATATGCATGCACTCACACAGATACATACAAAGAAACAGGAACTGTAATTCTCCAGGTGTGGGTATAAAACTTTAATCTTAGCACTTGGGAGACAAGGGATCTCTGAGTTTGAGGACAGCGTGGTCTACAGACCAGCCAGAGCTTTACTGTGAGACCCTGTCTCAAAAACAAAACAGAATTGTAATTCTCAGAAAAAGAATAAATTAAATGTGTCTCTCATGGGGGTGTCAGTAGGATAATAAAGTGGAAAGCAATTGTCATCATTTAAATTTTTCAGAAGGCTCTGTAAATCAATATCTGAAGTGTCCTGCAGCCACATGCAGAATACCAGCCACTCCCAGCAGCATGCAGAATACTTATTAAAACCACTCTTTGTTATTAATGGGCATCTCTGTGGACCTCAAAAGCCTAGCTAAGAGTAAGAAACAGCTTGCTGGGTAGTTGCCTGTTAGGTCAGAGTGCCAGCCAAGGCTCAGAAGGTAGGGTTCATTGTATGCCACCACTCACAGCTTTGTAACCCACAAGACATTCTGATGTGGGAACATCTTTCTGTATGCTGTGAATAAAGGACTGTTTTGGCCATGGCAGGCACTGTAGAAAAAGTAGGCAGGAAAATCAGCATAAGCAGGAGAAGGAGGGCAGAGTCAGACAGACAGAGATCCTTCCAGCTGCTGAAGAAGGAACATATAATGAAATAGGTGAGCCACGGGCCACGTGGCAGGACAGATGTATGGAAATGGGTTAAGATGTAAGAGCTAGCTAGCAATGTGCCTGAGCCATAGGCCGAACAGCATGAAGTTAATATAAGCATCTGAGTGTTTCTTTGGGACTTTGGGATTGCTGGTCCAGATAAGCAGTGGCGGGTGGGTCCAAACTGTGGGGCTAGTCTGGGCCAGAAATCTCACTGTTACAACATTCTGTGCTTATTTTATCAAGTATGGGCCTGCTGATCTGAGGGAGAGGGGGTAGGTAAGCTCCACAGGCAGCTGCAGTCCAGAGCTACAGCAACAGACCTTCTAGAGGGTGATTTGACAGCAGGCACCAAAATGCTGCAAAAACCACAGGCTTTGAACCTGCAAGTTCATGTGTCAGAAGCTGCCTCCTGGGATCCCAAGAAAGCTGAAGACAGGGACATTTACCCCTGCATTTCCCAAGAAAGAAAACTTGGGAATATGTTAAGTAAACAACCGTGGTTATGGTTACACACACACATGCACACACACATACACAAACACACACATACACACACAATACATGATGGTCTATTTTCTACAATAATCAGGGGAAGAGCTAAAAGATGGGCTGAGGCAATGGCTGGCTTTGGAACAAAGTGTGTGTGTGTGTGTGTGTGTGTGTGTGTGTGTGTGTGTGTGTGTGTGTGTAATGTGGAGCAACAGAGAACATCACTAAAGTATCCGTATTATTTGATTAGGATCCTAAAATAGAAACAAACAAAAATAAATACTAGAAGTAAACATTTCTCTGCTGTGGGATGTTGCTCCTGCACACTGTCAATACTTGTCACTTTAAGTATTGGTTTTAATAAAACACTGATTGGTCAAGTAGCTGGACAGGAAGCAGAGGCGGCGTAACCAGACTAGGAGAATTCTGGGAAGCAGAAGAGCAGAGAGGAGACAACAGGGAGACACAGAGGAAGCAGGATGAGACACTGCACTGAGCAAAAAGGAACCAAGTTACGTGGCTAAACATAGATAGGACTATGGGTTAACTTAAAGCATAAGTCTGAGCCATAGACCAAACAGGCTGTAATTAATATAAGTCTTTGTGTGATTATTTGGGACTAAATTGCAGCAGGTCTGGGCTTCGGGGGCTGGGCGGGACAGAGAAACTTCTGACTACATTTCTCTAAACCTGGTGTGAGGGAAAATTTTAAAAAAAAAAGGAAGGTCATCTCTGCGGCCCATTTACTAACTGAATAATTTGAGAAAGTTATTTAATTTTGTGTTGCTATACCAACGCCACAGAGTGGGTCATTCATAGAAAAGTCCATTATTGCTGGGAATGGTGTCACGTGCATGTAATCCAGCGTGTGCCTTAGGAGTCAAAGGCCAGAGCATCACAACTGGAGGGCTATCTCAGACAGTGAGACCTGTCTCAAAAATGAGAAAGAGAGAAAGGAAATAAAATTTTCCTCACATTTCTGCAGGGCAGGAAGACCAACCATTATCTACTGAGGGTCTTCTTGCTAAGTCATCATAAGCAGAAAGAATGACAGGGAGAGCACAGGGGCCGTGCCTGGTGCTAGGGCACTTGTCTCCTATGCATGATGCCTGATATTGCTGCAAAAAGCAAAGGGGTGAGGGTAGGGGGAGCTGAACTCATGTTTACTTATTTATGTATTATTTACCTATGTATTAACATTATCTGTTGGGAGCCGCTGGCCCCAGCTCCTCAAGGTGGTGCCAATATCCGGCGCTGGCCAACCCGCCTGAGTCAGTAAAGAGTGCATGCGTTTGGTACTCTCGCGAGATTGGTCTCTCCGCCTCTCCCGTGGCGTCATGTGGGATAATGAGCTGCAGCCTATAGAAAGGTGACACGTCCAAGGCAGAGGCCTTTGGTCTGTATAAAGGTTGGGCTTCCTACCTCGTGCTCTCTCTCTCCATTTTATGTAAGCTAATGCTCTTCCTCATGGAGCATTAAAGCATTGCTGCAGAAGGATCCTACATGTGCCGTGCCTTTTCTTGCGGGCGAGAAGTGGGCGCGGGACAATTATCTATATAGATATTTAGAAAGTGTCTTAGGTAGACGAGGCTGGCCTTGAACTTACGGTGTACTAAGGATGACCTTGAGCTTCTGATCCTCCTGACTCCAGAGTCTGGTATGTGTACAACCATAGTCAGTTTCCATAGTGCTGGGGACTGAACCCAGGGGCTTCATATATGTGAGGCAAGCTGTCCACCAACACTGCCAGTTGCCCAGACTTACTTTTATAACAGCCGCTCTTAATCATGAGAACACCTTCCATAATATCAGCATCAGCCCACTCATGGGGCAGAACCATCATGACCTAATTACCTCTTAAAGGTCCCCACTCTTAACACTGTTGCTTTGGGGATTTCATTCTCAACACACGACTTTAAGGGACACATTCAAACTACATCACCAAGCTATAAAGCAACATGAAATAAATTGAACCTGCTTGAATGGTAGTGGGTTTATATTCATACCCAAGTGACCTATATGAAAACACAAATACCATTTCCTCTATAATACCTTTATTACCTAATAAAATCCTAAACGTAAGCTGTTGAGAACAGGAAAGTGTAGAAAAACAGTGAGCTGTGCTGAACACAACATATAACTGCTTTTAGTGGCAGCAAAAGGGTTTGTTTTACAGTTGGCAACTCTCTTCTCCTATAAAACTCATCAAACACACCAAGAGCCCCTCCCATGGAGCCCAGCATACTTCTGTGTCTTCTAAACCCACGTCCTGGCCTGGTGTGGTAGTACACGATTCTTTTGAGGCAGAGGCAAGCTAGTCTCTGAATTCTGGGTCAGCTTGGGCTTGAGTTCCAAGCCAGCCAGAGTTACATAGTAAGATAAGACCCTATCTCAAAAACTAAATAAATAATGACAATAAAATACACAAACTTATGTAAATTACAGCAATGTATCACTTAATGATGCTAGCAAGAGGAGACAAATAGGTAGATGTAGAAGTCATTGGAACACTGTTAGTTTCACACGTGTAGATGCACTACCAGATGCCACACGAGAGTTTATTCAGGGGAGTTGCAGGGAGAGAAAGGGAGGGGGGTAGAGAGGGAGGAGGGGGAGAGGGGGATGGAGAGAGAGAACTTTGACTGGTGGCTCCTTTTAAGAGGGTGAGCACAGATTTGCATAGCCACGCCCAGAGGCGTGCCCTCCAGACAGCTGGTGTTCGGCCAGAGCCATGTTGGGTTTATCATGTGCCTACTATTAAAACACAGTCCAAGAACAGAGTCACATGAAAATTCTGAGTGCTTATAAGAAAACCCCCAAACAAGAGTCTTGTGACCTCAGTGTCTTCAAAATACAGAATTATTCTTGGAATAAGAGCAGATAGAGTAAGTTTATTTCAGAATACCAATTATAACTGGTTAGTACTGTTGTTTACACGCCACTATGGAAAACATGTTTTTGCCCTGTGTGACTTGTCTTGTGATTGTAAACTTTACTCACGTGCCTACTTAATTCTCAAAGTATAAAACTATCTGATGCTCTGAATAAAGCTGGCTATCGTGCGAGACTTTAGTCAGCCTCATTTCTCGGCTCCACTCTCCCAGGTCCCAACTTTTGCAGTGAACAATAAGCAACATTTGCACATTTCCTTGAATGCAGTACTGTAAGTCATAAGTAATTAGATCCTTGAAGAAGTAACTGGTAATGCACATTTAACAGCATATTTGTAAAAAAAAGGTTCTGATGCACGCTACAGAATGGGTAAGGCCTCAAAGTGTATGCTATGTAAAAGAAGCCATGTAAAAGTATATACTGTACAAATGAATCCAGTCTGGACAAATTCTGAGACACAAGACCATTCGGCAGGGATGGTTCAATGGAAAATGCCATGAGTAAACAGGGCTGATGGCTGCCATTACCAACATAGCTATAAACTCTACATTCAAAGTGTCTAAAATGTATATGCACCCATATGTGCATATGTCTACATTTCTAAAATGGACTTATTTTTATTATATATATATAAATGTTTTTTCTACATGTATATCTGTGCATCATGTATGTATGCACAACAGGGTTAGGAAAAGCATCATATTCCCTGGAACTGGAGTGGTTGTGAGTCACCATGTAGGTGCTGGGAACTGAACCCAGATGCTCTACAAGAGCAGGAAGTGTTCTTAACTGCTGAGCCATCTTTCCAATCTCAAGACTCAAAGTTCTGAAGATGTCAATTCCTTTGACTTACTGTATGGACTCAATGCAATAGTGACCAAATCCAAGCAGGTTAGTCTGTGGTACTAACAAAAGAATTCTGGTTTACATAAAGACGCAAAGGGCCCAGAAGAGCCATCAGAACATACCAGACAAGATAGTCTACAGAAATGTGGTGTCTGCAGAAGCATCGGCAAATAATGAGATAGAAAGGACTTCCCCGAAGCTACCAAGGACGGTTTTTCTCAACAAACGGGCTAGAACAACTGGGAGGGTGTTGTTCTAGCCCATTTGTTGATATCACAACACTGTTGATCTGCCAAAAGAAGGGCAGAGCGCTCAGATCCACAAATGAGAAGCTCAGCTTTATTAATTTATTTTTTCTCTTTGAAATATAGTCTTAAGAGAATGCTGAGAAAAACTACAGAGTGAAAAAATTATACCAAAATACAAGTCTGATGAAGGAAGGACCTGTAGCCGACACACACCAACAATGGGAAAACTGGACAGCAAGCAAACAGCCTGTAGGACAGGACCACCCCCCACTCATGCACAGCAAACCCACTCTCCTGCAGACACCATCTTGATATCCTTTAACTCAACTCTGACATTTTCCGGCTGGAGCTAGTAAGCATCAGATCTCACACATTCAGGGCTCAGCCTGTCATGGCTGCCCCTACTTCTTGCATTTCTAACTGACTGGCCATAAGCCAGGGGTTCCTAAGACGTCTCTCCTTTAGATTTGATTCATTTGCTGCGATAGCTCACAGAACTCTTGGAAACTGGCTACTATAAGAGACATTCTAAAGAACACAGATGAACAGCCAGATGGAAGGAAGCACAGGGCAGGGTGCGGGGGAGGGCAGGAGCTTCCATGCCCTCTCTAAGCATACCTCCCATCAGCAATCTGGATGCTCTCCAAACCCTGGCCTTTTGGATTTTGATGGAAGTATCCGTGCACAGACATGATTGATTACCTCATTGGTTACTTGGAATCAACTCAATCTTCACTCTGACCTCCTCTCCCCAGAGGCTGGGGTGACATTTCCTATGGGCTTTGGTTAGTGATTTGGTTAGGTTTTATACCGCAGTGATAAAATACCATAACCAAAAGCAACTTGGAGATGAAAGGGTTTTTTATCTCCACTTAACTCCCATGTCACACTCCTTCACTAAGGGAACTCCAGGCAGGAACTGGGGCAGAGGCCATGGAGGAAGATGCTTGCTGCCCAGGGTGGTGCCACCCAACCCACATCAATTGTCAGTGAAGAAAATGCCCATAGGCTTGCCTACAGGCCAATCTTGTGGAGACAACTGTGGTTCCCTTTTCTCAGAAAACTAGCTGTGTCGAGCTGATAAAGCACTCCCCAGCAGAGGCATGCTTTAAAGTTCAAGTCCTCCAACTGTGCTGTGGGTTTTCTGAGAAGGTCCACATCCTGAAGCCTAGTAAGGCCCCCGACACTCAAGTCACTTTAGAGAGGCCAGTGTCTTAGAGCTCTGTTCCAGGAAACAGGGATAGAAACCAAATACACATTTCTTATTATAACACAAAATCACAGACAACCCAGTTTAGAAATCCACCAAGTGTTTGGACAAATTTACACAGAATATACACAGACGGCAAATCAACATTTGGAAAGTTGTACCAGAGTCTAACTTAGTGACATACTGCTGTGGAATATTGCTCTCGTACACTGTCAATATATGTCACTGTAAACATTGGTTTAATAAAATGCTGATTGGTCAAGTAGCTAGACAGGAAGTAGAGGTGGGGTAACCAGACTAGGAGAATTTTGGGAAGCAGAAGAGCAGAGAAGAGACAACAGGGAGACACAGAGGAAGTGGGATGAGATGCCTCACTGAGCAAAAAGGTACCAAGTCACGTGGCTAAACATAGATAGAAATATGGGTTAACTTAAAGCATAAGTCTGAGCCATAGACCAAGTAGCTTGTAATTAATATAAGCTTTTGTGTGATTATTTGGGACTAAACAGCTGAGGGACCTCAGGATACAGTCCAAACCTCAGGGCTAGGCCAGGCCAGAAGCTTCTGACTACATACCTCCTCCAAAAAGGCCACAATCTCCCAAACGGACCCACCAACTGAGGACCAATCATTAAAATATATGAGCTTATGGGGACATTCTCACTCAAACCACCAAAGCATCAGAGGGATTTCAAGTTAAACCACCGGAAAACAAGGTGCTACAACCACACACCCCTTAGAGGAGCCGAATGCTCTTCAAACAACAATGGCAAATGGTGAGTTTGCAAAGCAACAGGACGCTCATACACCAATAAAATAAAAATTGTATTTAGCTACTACGGCATTTTCTTATATAGCTAAATACAATTTTTCAAACAATTCAGCAGTCACATTCCTAGGTAATTATGTCTATATATAAACCTGTACACAAATATATAGTGAAGGCTGATGCAAATCAAAAAAACTAGAAGCAACCAAATGCCAACAGCTGAACATAAATCTACTGTGGTATAGCTATACAATGGAATATTACTTGGCAGAAAAAATGAATTAAGTTATGAGAGACACGAAGGAATCTTATATGCATATTATTAAGTAAAAGAATGCAATCTAAAAAGACTGTATACCATATGGCTCCAACTCTGTAACATTCCAAATGAGATGGATCGGCAGTAAAAATCTACGATACATGGGCTTGACAACCTGACTTTTATCCCTAGAGCCTGTGGTGGAAGAGAATCACTTCCAGAAAGTTATCCTCTGACCTCCACATACAAACACACACACAATAAACATAAAAACTAAATCATCTGTGGAGGAGAGGGTACCTGGGAAGGATGCTGACTCTGAGAGCACCTGACTGTACATACATGCACAAAACAACTCTGTTGCAAGAGGTGCTGACCTAAGTAATAAGAGAAGCCATAAGACTGGAGAGAAGATGAGCCCTGCCTCTAGTGGATGGACTTCTTCCCAGTGGGTGTAATGGTAATTCTGATAACACAGTAAATGCTTTCTAGGATTTGGTGAACAGCAGGAGCCAGGGCCCTTAATGTGGGAGTGGGGATTTACAAACAAGCCGTGGGAAGTGACCTGTCTGGTCCCTGTAGGGATGGATGCATTAGAGCTGGAGACATCATAAGGACTCATGTGCAGCTTGATAAGTGGTTATAGATGGTTCTACTTTTGTGTTTTGGTTTTTTAAGACAGGGCTTCTGTTGTAGCCTTGGCTATCCTGGAACTCTCTCTGTAGACCAAGCTGGCCTTGAACTCACAAAGAAATTGCCTGACTTTAATCCCCAAGTACCGGGATTAAAAATGTGTGCCACCACTGCCCAGCTTCTATATAACAATTTTTATAAATTGTGATGTGTGGAGTATGTGTGTGTGTTGTGTGTGTGTGCTCACATCCCCATCTATATTTCTTGTGAGTTACACTCCTCCTTGAAGGTGGGATATTTTATATGCATCCAGCATGGCCACAGACAGTTTAGGACTCAGTAGGACAAATGCTGGAGGGTCAGGAAACGGAATCAAGATTGGAGGTCTGGAACGGCCCCTACCTATCCAACAATGGTTCAGATACTCTAAAAATAAGGAAAGAACCATCGGAAGTGGTCCACTGGTCCAAAGCTGAAGTTCAATCCTACAGACAGAAATTAAGGCATGGCACATAGCATTTCACTTATTCTAGTGCATTCTCTGGGAGTCACATTGATTGTACACACCTGGGCTAGTAAAGCCTAGTACCTCTGATAGAGATGTGAATGATGGAGGGGATGTAAAAAGCATCTCACATTAAGCTCCTGTTAGAAGTGGTGACTGTGTGTATGGTCAGTGTTGAACAAACCATAGAGGCCGGTCCTTTCTTACCTCAGAAAAAGAAGCTTTTTAGCTGATACTCTAATTTCAGGAGTGATTCCCTGAGCCAGGGTGCAGAGCCACAAGTAATGGAGAAAGTGGGGTGCCTAAAACCATGTGGGTCCTGGCATGGGTCAGGGGTGAATCTTGAAGAACAAGATAAAAGATGTAAAAATCGCTTGATCATGAACTTTGGCTTCATCACTCCATGGGACTTTAAGGCAGTCACTTGGGTGCTTTGATCCTGTCCTCATCATAAACAGCACATTCTGCCTCTTCAAATGGTGGTAAAGGAGACCACAGGAGACGTGCAATCAGCAGATGGGAAAATGTGACTTCAGCAGTTCTCAAAATGGAATTCCCTGGCACACGAGGATCCCTGATTATGACAGATCTTTTACCAACTAGTATTGCCGGCCTCAAACTTGCTATGTAGACAAGGGTGGCCCTGAACCTGACTCCTCCTGCCTCTGCTTCACAAGTTCTGGAATTCCTTTTAAATATTCATTCCAGAGCTGGTAACATGAGACTCTCATATTAAGCCAAAGAAAATTTCAAAAAAAAAAAAAAATCACTATGTTCTTTTCATCTAAAAATGTCAGTGTTTTTCATGAACCAATTATTGGTAAAAACTCTACGGGTCCCTCAATCATTTTTAGACGAGTAAGTGGGTGCAGAGACCAAACATTTGGGAACCGCTGTGCTTCACATAGGAATCAGGTTTGTGGTCGCCGAGTAGGCGAGCGTCTCGGCTACTCTGAGACTCTACGTCTCAGCTCAGAGCAAAGTTACGTGGCCGCGGCTGACAGCCCCGCCGATCCAGCAACTTTTGTACCCATTGACCGGGTCCACGCCAAGGCCCCCACCGGGAGGCAGCAGCCACAGCGACCTTGGCAGAGGTCAAGCGCGGAAGGCACTGCAGCTACGCGCTCGAGGGCCCGTGCAAGCCCAAGGGACCGCTCTGGCCACTGCCTGCACCACGCGGCGGGGACTGGGGACCTGAACTCACAGCCTGGGCAGCGCCGCCGCTCCGCGTACCGCGTTCCGCAGCACACACAGCGCCATCTTCCCGACGTGATCCGCGCCACCTCGCTCCGCCCCGGCCGGAGTCGGGCACGCCCACCAGCCTTAGCCCCGCCCCCGGTGGCCCCGCCCCGCCCGCCCCGGTGGCCCCGCCCCTTTCTAATGCTCTGGTCCTTTACCCAGTGCTGGAGGTTTCTCCTTTCTCACCGATCTGAGTGGAGACTGGCGATCCGTTCTCACCGCGCTTCTGAAGCGAGTTATGAAAACTTGGGTTTCTTAGGCAGAATAGATTTCTGAGGGGTTTTTTTGTTGTTTGGTTTTGCTCTCGACGTGCGCGAGCCACCTGGAAAGGCGCAGAGTATCGCAGGCTGGGGACTCACACAGGGCTCTGCACTCTGCCTGCGGGGCTTCGGTAGGTGGCTGTGCCCACCAGCCCGGCTTCCATACCAATGGTACCCGCACACTGTCTGGTCCTTTCCACCATCCTCTGGTTCTGCGGCTTTGCTTTTAAGCTGTCACTACATGGCATTACTTCTGAATTTACACTTGAAAATGTGGTGGGAAGATGGATTCAAAAATAGTTAGACCTGAGAAGCCCTGTGCAGCTAGAATGGGAAAATATGGATGCCAAATATCTACAGGGCAGACTGTTCCACCCTTCTGTGAGGCCCCCATACCCACCCCTCGCCTCTCTAGCCTGCACCCAATAAGACCACTCCACTTTCCTGACTCGCTAAGTGCCCCTTTCAGCCACTTTGGAGCTTGAGGCAAAAGAAGTATCTGGAATATTCATCCTATCTCTGATTTACACATCGATATTTTATCATACTAAACGTCTGAGCAGGCAGGCCTTGTCTTCAAGTACACAGGTCTCTACGACCATCCAAGATTAAAAACACAGTTTTGGAAGTCTCTGAGCTTTCATTTCTCAAGTCTCCTAAAATCATTTCAGGGACACACACACACATACGAGTTCATATTGCAATTCTTTGCACCTTAAAAGGGCAGAAGGTCAGTGCAGCTTTGAAGGAGGATGGTGTAGCGGAGGGTAAAAAGTCTTCAGGGTAAAGTAAAGCAGTCAGAGAGACAGCTGCAGGGATCCGAGACTCTCCTGGACCAAGACGTAAGTGAACTAAATGCCTTTTAAAACAATATGCTCAGGAGTACAATTTAGGGCCTCACCCACCATGCCAGACGGGCACTCTTAACACTGAACTACATCCTGGTCCCAGATTGCTCAAATCTTAGTGTTATAGTTCACAAATACAGATGTCCTAGATAGAAGTGAATTATTTCCACCACATGGCCTTGTAATTATCGTGAAGCCTCAATTAATGTTCACTGTGTGTCTCAAGATATCCAGCTATTGTTTTGACCCCTCACATAAGCAAGCGTCCTCCTGGGACACATCAGCTGGGGGGGGGGAAGCAAAAAAACCCTCACTGTTTGCTGTAACATTTAAATAACGTTGCAGTGGGAAAGGGCAGACCTATTAGGAAAATTAAGCTCTTTATCCTTTGGTTAGGAACCTCTTTATCACAATCCATTCTTTCTTTCCTTTTGCTGTCTGGCCGGATGTAGGGTTTTCTCACCAAAGTAGAGTCTCAAAGGCTGAGCGGGCCGGTGTCACTGGCTTCAAACTTCAGAATGGCGCACTTAGAAAGAAGCCTATTAGAAGTTCTGTGGAATGGTTTTTAAGCAGTGGCACAGATAGAACTTGGTTCTGAGATCATTGCTGCCTCCCGCTGCTAAGATACAAAACCCTCCCAGCCGCGCTCCCGGGCCGTGCTGCCTTTGATAAGGGTGACGGCTGCGTCTGGCTCCTTGGGGAGAGAGGAAGAGACGTCTCTCAGATTTAGGCCAAATGTAGAATAACTAACAGTCACGTCGTGAGCCTGCCGGGCCTTAGCCCCCTCTCTCTGAGCTGGAGAAGTTAGACTGCATGACCTTTAAAATATCCTTCGGCTCCCGAAGGCCTGGAGTCTGATTTTATAACCTCATGGCTTTCCGATCTCCGCCGCCGAGCCTCGCTGCAGCGCCCCCTAGAGTCAGAAGGCCGCCGGTGCTGGCCCAGCTTTGTCTCCGCAGCTCTTCTAGTGTTTATCTACCTGTATAATTTATGTTTATTCGTTCTTGGTTTTTCGGGCTTCTTGAGGCTGGACGTCAACTCCCGATGCTCCTGCCCGCACCTTCCAAGTGTTGGGATTGCATGTTGACTTTATGAAGAGCTGGCAGTTGAACCCAGGGCTGTACACACTAGGCGAGCACCCTGCCGACTGAACGACTTCTCCAGCCTGTTTCTGAATTTCTAAGTGTAGTCCGGTGAATAAACTGGCCTCCAAAGATGCTCGAATCCTAACCGCTAGAGTCTATGAGTGTGTCACCCAGCAAGACGGATCGCTTGAGATTGGAAGACGACCCTGGATCATTGCGGGGGAGTGGGGTGAAGCAGAAAGAGGAGTCAAATCACAGTGCAGACATGAGACATGGGGGTACAGTGTGGCTTGGAAAGAGAAACTGCCAAGGCAGCCTGCTAACACCTTAAACTTTTCCCCCAGGGGGCTATATGAACTTCTGGCCTCTAGAACTGTAAGATAATAGTTGCTACATTGTTTTGAGACACCAAGCTTCCAGTAATGGACTGCAGAAGCAAAGCGATCCTCAAGTGCCTAGTAAAACTAAAACTTTCTCAGAGTTTCTATATGAAGGAACGGCTCTTAGAAACTGACTTTAAGGCATGTGGAGGGGCTTGAGATACAGTTCAGTAGGTAAAATGTTTGCCTGGCATGCATGAGGCCCTGGGTTCCCTGTGGAGTGCTGCATAGTGGCTATGATGGCACATGCCCGTGATTCTAGCATTTAAGAGGTGGGGGAGGATCAAGGGTTCAAGGTGAGGCCAGAGAGATGGCTCAGGGATTGAGAGAACTGGTGGTTCTTGCACCGGGCAGGGGTTCAGTTCCCAGCACCCATACGGTGGCTCACAATTGTCTACAACCCACTTTCAGTGGATCTAATGCCCTCTTCTGACTCTGTGGACACTAGGCATGCACGTGGGTAAAACACACACCCATACACACCAAATAAAAACAAATTAAAAAATGTAAGAAGACTTCAAATTCATCTTCAGCTGCAGAGTGAGGTTGAGGCTAGCCTCTTAAAATATGAGACCTTTTTCATAAAAGATAAACATAAATTTCAAAGGGGCTTGGCATTGTGGTGCACACCTTTAATCCCAGCACTCTGGAGATAGAGGCAGGCTAGCTCTGTGAGTTTGAGGCCAGCCTGGTCTACAGAGTGAATTCCAGGACAACCAGAGTTGTTACACACAGAAACCTTGTCTCAGAAAAATTAAAAATAAATAAATAAAATAAATGTTAAAAAACAAATTCGGCCTTTTGCAAGAAAAACAAACATTTTTCAGAGAACATTGTGTGTTGCCTTCGCTTGGTAACAGCAACAAGTCTAAGAAACGCTTTGTTCTTTAGAACAAGTGGAAACAAGGCTCGAGGGCCCCAAGAACCCCCAGGCTCACAAGCAGTGTCAAGACTGTCTTAGCTTGGCAGGCTTTACTCCTGGGTGGAGGTCATTTGTACCATGTGGCTAAAGGTACAGAAAGTCAGCAAATAGGGATTAAAGAGCAGCTTGGAGCAATTAGATCACATGAGGTCCTAAATATCTCATTTATCAGGATAAATCCAAATTTGACTCCTATTGCTAAAAGAAGAAATAAAAAGCAAGATACATATTTCTTACAAGCTGACCTGGGGGCATTATCATGCTGTCTATTATCAGCAATGAGCAGATTCGATTCCTTTCCAAACAAGATTGGCAGTGCCTGCGGGATCTGTCAAAGTCATGCTAATCCTCCAATCATCTGTCTGCCCTATGACAGTAATAGAAAAGTGTTGGTAATAAGGAGGTTAACAATCTTCTTGTCTGTCGCATTAAAGATAATTCCACACAACCCAGAGGGTCTTTACCCAAACAGCCTCCATGATGTGGCCCAGCATTACATACTGCCAGGCATCATTTCCACCAGGGCTGCCAGCTGTTTGTGGTGCAAGTAAGTGACTGGGTCCCTGCTCAGATCAAGACATAGGCCGGCCTTCAGGAGTTCTCAGTACATCGTGGGACAGAGAGCACATACAACTCAGCAGCTACAAACAAGGAAGATGCTGTTACACACTGCACATGCTCAGCTTCCTGAAGGTCACCTTGCAGGTCTCCTTGATTTCATATTATCTAGATAGTTTAAATGTACTGTTTTGAGTAACCGATGCATACACAAAGCTAATTTTTTTAAAAAATGGCAGAAAAAGGACACAGAGAAAACTTTGCCACTCCTTATTTTCATCTACATATTCCTCCTTCCCCTGGCTTTCCTCAGAATTACATTGTTCTTTCGGAGAGAAAAAACAAAAACCAGAACCAAGTGATCAGTAGCGGTGCACACCTTTATTTCCAGTACTTGGGCGGCTGAGGAAGATAGACCACCAGGTTTGAGGTTAGCCTGGTCTACAGAGTGAGTTACAGGACAGTCAAGGCTATGCAGAGAAACCCTGTCTTGAAAAACTAAACTAAAAACAAGCAAAAACTCACCCAGAGAGTCTGACTTCATGTTAAGCAAATTAAAGCTGTCGCAGAGAAACACTGTACTTGCTTGGGATTGGAGAGCAGTGAGATTCGGAGTAACAGGAATGACAGTGACAACATCCTCCCTTGTAAGAGTGCTGGCCACTCAAGAGGACAGAGCCTGCACAGCTGGGCTGTCCATCCAGAGAAGGCAGAAAAGGCTGGCATGCCCAATTTGGTACAGAATTGTTCTTGATGGTATTTTCCTGCTCCTTCAGGGAGGTGCAAGCTTTCCAGTTAGCTAACATAGGTCCCAACTCAAGCTCCCCATCCTCCAAGGGTTCAAGGATTTGCCCCCTTTCTACATGTGGTCTCAGTCAGCAAAGATACCGATTTCCTGTATCTTCCCAACTCTAAATAGATAAACTAAAAAGTGCTCAACTCATCAGGCAGTAGCTGTGAGCTGGGTAAGACCAGGGTTTAGTGATTCATTGATGAGCTCAATATGCACTTCAAGCAGAGGGTGGACAGAGTGATTTATTTTTTACAGCAGGGTCAAGGAAGAGGTGGGAGGCCATGCTTCATGGAAAATACTTTTTTTCCATGAGAAGATGGAAAAGTTCTACATGTAGATGTTGATGATAGTTACCCAACAATACGAAGTGTGTGTGTGTATGTGTGTGTATGTTGCTGGGGATCAAACCCAGGGTCTTGTGTACACTAAGCAAGCATTCCACTCCTAAGCCCCTCCCCCCCTTAACGTGAATGTAAACTGTCCACTTGAAAATGAGGCTGTGGTTTCAACTCAGCTGGAGGAGTGCTTGCCTAGAATACACAAAGCTCTGGGTTCGATCTCCAGCACGTGTAGGGGTATTGTATTGTTTCATGGTAAATAATTGTCCTACCCACTGGGGTTTAATAAAAAGAGCTGATTGGCCAAAGGCAGGCAGGAAGTATAGGCAGGGCTACCAGAATAAGAAAATCTCTGAGAGCAGAATTCCAGACAGAGCACCAGAGAGAAGCTGCAGGATGCAGAGGACAACCATGCAGCTCTAAAGAAAGGTACCAAGCCGCATGGCTGAACAAGAGACATGGGATAGCTTAAGGGTAGAGAGTTAGCAAGCTATATGCCTGGGCCTAAGGCTGATCAGCCTAAAACTATTGGAAGCATCTGTGTGTCTCTGTGGGACTGCGGGTCTGTGGGCCTAGACCTTGAGGTTAGACCCGAAAATCCAGGCCAGAAACCTCGAACTACAAGCACGGCATAAGCTAAGCACGGTGGTGTATGACTGTAACCCCAGCCCTCAGAAGACAGAGGTAGAAGAACAAATTCAAGGTCAAAGTCATCCTCAGCTACATACAAAATTGTTAACAAAGGGATTTAAAAAAAAAAGAATTAAAGTGGTCTGGTTTGTCATAAACATCACAATAGAGACTATGATGAAACTCAGATATTCATTTCACTTTTCTTTTTAATATAAAAGATGAAATATAATCCTTGGCATGATGGCATGTACATACCTTTAACCCCATAACTCAGGAGGCAGAGGCAGAGGCAGGCAGATCTGAGTTCAAAGTCAGCCTGGTGTATACAGAGAGTACCAGGACAGCTAAACCCTGTCTCAAACAAGGGGGGCGGGGGTGTGTGTGTGTGTGTGTGTGTGCAATGTATTGTTTTTCTGACTGATAATGTGTCTTGGAGAGGTTTTTACAAAACAAAAATACCTTAACAAAAGCAGTTTAGGGACAAAATGGTCTTAACTCTCAGCAGTCCATCATCACAGGGAAGTCATGGCAGGGACTGGAAGCAGCTGGTCACACCCACAGTAAAGAGAAGGACGCACAAGTGTTTACAGCTCAGCTGACTTTCTCTACACATAGTTCAGGACCCAGCCAGGCAATGCTGCCACCACAGTGGGCTAGGGCTTCTCGAGTCATAATCACGGCCAGCTTCCCACAGACAAGACCACAGGCCTAGGTGATCCACACAGTGCTTTACCGAGACTATTCCCAGATGTATCTAGATTATGTCAAGCAGCTAATGCCAACTTCCTCACGCACTAGAGTATGGCAGCTTTTTCACAGACCCACATTTAGTTCCCAGCACCCATGTCAGCCAGCTCCCAACTGCCTTACAACTCCAGCTCCTGGGGAGCTACTTTTTATAGCTTCTGAGGGCATGTGCACATATATGGCATATACTTGCTAAGCATATAAATAAAAATACATCCTTCATAACAAAAAATAAAGAATACTATCCACCATTCATTTTAGTTTTAGGTACTACTGCAAAACCCTAGGGTACATGGAGATATTCAGATTTTTGTAAAAAGAAAAGAAACAAAATATGCACATAAAATATTCACAACAAATCTATGTGCCTATATGAACTGAGAAAATTATTTCAGGCTTCAGAGTAACTAGATTCCCTATCCGATTCAAACTTTTTTGTTCTTTTTTGAAGCAAGGTCTCATTATAGAGCCCTGGGTAGCCTAGAACTCATTTTGTAGACTAGGTTGGCCTTGAACTTACAGAGACTGACCTGCCTCTGCCTCCTGGGTGCTGGGATCAAAGGCATGCTCCACCGTATCTGGCTCTAATTCAAACTTTTTTGTCCTGGTAAACTTGGAAAAGTATTTTGACATGCTTTTAAAAATAAGATGACAGCTGGGGAAGTTCGCCTGTTTTGTGAAGTCCTCAGCTTAAAGTTTGCAAAATCTAGTTTTCACTCCATTCTCTTCTTCTTCATCTTCTTTTTAAAAGCTTTTAACTTACTGACCTCAGTATTTCTGCTACATCCATTGCTAGGATCAAATCCTTATTCTTTTCAAAAGCATTCCTTTAACCTGAGGTCAAAACCAATGTGAAATATGAGGAAGTTATAAAAAGACTAAAATCTAGAACAGCCATAACCCTGATGTACTTTATCCAAATTTTTTCAACTTTTAAGTGAACTGGCAACAGAAAGAAGGCCGAGTTTAATGATCCAGGCAGAGGAACCAAGCACAGAAAGAAGGAAGCGGTATCATTTCTCAATTCTATGGCTAAGTTCTCAATCCCCCTCCCCAAAAAGTAGGCAAGCAGCACCAGCAAAAATAAACTGTGCCACTGTTTACTTAGAAAACAACTTTTTCCCATAGGGAAAGAAAACATTTTCTCAGTTTATTTTCCAGAAGAGATATTTCCATGACCAACCAACAAGTGGACCCAGACAGTCCCTGCACTTGGGGCTGGGGAAGTGTGCCCATGCTAAGGGACTCACAGCTGGCTGACTTTACTGTCTGGTATTGTCTGACGTCTGTAAAATTCCCAAGGGCCATGAACTGTGTCCCACCTGAATGACCCAGAGTGAGATTGGCTCCTGGAAGACTGATGTCCAAGCATAGAGATTTGACTCTGTGTGGAACAGCGAATGGATGGTCAGAATGCCTCTCTTTGACACTGGCTTCCAGCTTGGACTGTGCCGTTCCAACTGTAGAGCCTGAGGAGCCTTGCACACTTCAGTTGTTCAGTACTTATTCTGGAAAGGAAAACACGTCTCATCAAAACCCACAACATCCAGGAGGAGGAGAAGCCCATGAAGAGCTGCCACACTGATCTGCAGTGGAACAAAGCTGTTTCAACAACGTCAGCTGCCCCAGCATGGAGCCCACATCAGTCCACCTTCTGCAGACACAAGACTACATCAGCAAAAGCAAACTTTGCTGTGGGAAGCCCCAGAGGTCTGAAGAGTGGTTTCTGCTACTCTTGGAGCCTTAGTATGCACCCCATAAGGGCTCGTAAGGAGTGTGGTTCTATACATCAAGTGGGGAGGCACATCTGCAGTCTAGTCTGAACAGCCAGTAACTCAGACGGATTGTCAGCTAGCTCTTTCATCTTAATTCCACTCATTTCCATTCATCAATCCTGCCATGTGGGCCGTGGCTCACCTATTTCATTGCATATTGCTTCCTTGGGCGGCTGGATCCAGTCTCTCCCGACTCCGCCCTCCTTCTCTTACCTATGCTCTGATATATACGGTATTCACCATAGGCCTGTTTAAAGAGAAAGACATTCCCACATCATACATGTGTGGTCGTAACCAGGGGAAAAGGAAGACAGCAGGCCGTGCTGAAAGCATTGTTTTTACAACTCTCCATTTATGCAGAAAACTGGCCAGAGAGGCAGAGACCCTACCCTGTTTGAGAGTTAGAAAGCACCACACAAGGAGCCTCTATGTGGTGTGTAACTACTAAGGGTCCGGTGCTGTGTGCGACCTCCACTTGACCATCACCTAGCTTTCTATGGGGCTAGGAGACATCTTTCGACCTTCCTCTCTAACCTGGAAGACTTTGGATCCTGGATCCTCTTTGTGGGCTCTTTAATCGTGACTTGGACAGGAACTTAGTAATTGGAAGCCCAGAATTAGGTGAATACATAAAAATCTAGCACTCAGACCCTTTGTGGCAACTGAGTGTAGCCCTGAGTGGAAGCAGAAGTCCGAGCAGAAAGAGAGACTGCAAAGCTCTGTCACATATGTACTGACATTCCTGGAGGCAGCAGCAGGGGACACTGGCTCTGGAACTTCTGCTTGTCCTAAGGATTGTTCAAAGGCACATGTGCCACAGAGCTTTCCTGCATTCTCTGCTTGGAATAGTCCTCACTGTGTGAAGATGTGCCGCTGTGATGCTTTAAGAAAGTCCTACAAGGCCAGTAGCTAGGCAGAAGGTACAGGGGGGTCTTTTCAGCAGAGAGGGCTCTGGGAAGAAGAAAGGCAGGTTGCAAGCTGGACACAGAGGGAACAAGCCTAAGCTATAGGCCAAGCCTTCACAACTAATAATAAGTCTCTATGGGTTTTTTTTGTTGTTGTTTTTTGTTTGTTTGTTTGTTTGTTGTTTTTTTGAGAGCTGCCAGCCCAAACAAAAATCTATTCTAGGAAGTAACTTGAATTAATTATGTGTTTTCCTGATTGTAGCAGACTTTTACTTATGCCTGTGTTTCTCTTCAGAGAATTCAGTTACTGACAGAAGCTGAGTCTTTGTCCCATTTAGCCTGAAGTTGTTCAATACACCCACCATCAGACTGTCAAATCCATCTGCATCCAGACACAAGTTAACTATAAGAAATCCTTTCCTGGGGTCAGTTCCCCCCCCCCTCGTTTTGAATAAAACAGACAAAACAACACCACCTGCCTTTGGTGACAGAGGTTTGGCTGAGCAGCCAGAGTCCTTGGACATCTGCAATTCAACCACTTCTTCAGTGACCTCCAAGTTCATGGAGGCCGTGATGCTTTGACCTCTTGTCCTGCCCAGTGTGGGCATGAGACGCAGGTGTGAGCTGAGGGACACAGCTGGAGCATATTCAATCCAGAGCCACTTGGCTGTTCAGACCAGCTAGTGAATGAAGTGTCTCCAGACAGGTTCTACCTTCCATGAGCACCTTCTTTGCTTGGCAGGAGGTCCCAGCCCAAGTACTGCCTTGCGGTCCCCCCTCCCTCAGTCAGCATCGCAAATGAACGCTCATAGTAGACTAGGTTCCTTCTGGGGTGCTGGGGGCTCCTGTTTGTCAGTGAATCTTACCTCCAAAAGCTTCTCTTTCCCTTCATGATTTTGAGAGAGAGAAAGAAGAATAAGTTATTCTTTTAATGCCTAGAAAATATAAACCTAAGAAATTTGGGATAACTATTACATTACTGTGAAGGGCAGCACTTTGTCATTTGTTTTTCACATGTATTTATTCATAGACAACTATAGGAACCAAAGGTTAACTATTTTAATGTAAATGCAAGTCAGAAAGGATTAAAGGCAGATTTTTTGCCAATTTCTCAGGGCTTTGAAAACAGGCTGCATCTTCCAGGGTAAGGGGGCCACTTTTAGGCACAGCTTGAGAATCTGCTCTTCCCTTAGGGGTGCCTTTACCCACTACCATGAATCAGGTGTTGGGAGGTGCCAAGCCTCCTGGGACTTGCCTGGAAGGCATGGAGGATATATTTGGGGGTTGCTGGAGCTTGGAGCCTGCAGAGGTACAATTGCTGCAAGCCAGCCAGACCAGGACAAGTCACTCTAAAGCATCAAATCAGCCACAACCCTGAGTCCAGAGTGCGGGAACAAACACTCTGCCCCCATCAAGGGGAACTGGGTTGCCCTCCTGTCCATACTAATCCATGGACTGTTGTTATACACCTAGCACATGCTACTCACTCTGTCAAATATGAGGGTGGCTAGGATGCCTCAAATAAAGCTGTGAGGATCTTGTGGGGTCAGGGAACCATCCTGCACATCCAGCCAGGAGGGCACTGTCAGGGCACATCATGGCCAGGCAGCAGGTCGTTTCAACATTGTTTTACAGAGGTTATTAGAACGGGCTACACTGGAGGGTAGATGATCTGTCCATTAGCTGGGCTCCAGCAATGATCTGATTGATTAGAGCCTTTGTCATCTGAATTGATCCTGGGGAGATGAGACTTGGAGCCACCGTTTCTAAGTCAAATTTCTGAACATAATCATTTCTTTCTCCCAATAGGTCCTGAAGGGTGGCTTCTATCACTTCTCATGTTTATTGAACCCCAGAGGTGTCATTTAATGACAGTAATGGCTTGTCTGTACATTTCCACAGTTGCTTTTAAAACATGGGTTCAATTCCCACCATGCAGATGGCAGCTCACACCTGCACTCCTGAAACTCCAGTTTCAGTGGACTCAACTCCCTCACACAAATATACATGCAGACAAAACACCAATGCACACCAAGTAAAAATAACTTTAAAATTTTACTCCTTAAAAATTCATATCAAATTTGAAGATAAGCATTATTAATATTGTCAGTTTAAAGTTTCCAGGTAAGAGGTTAAAAGGAAGGAGAGTCATTGTTTGGACCAACACCTAAGAGATCATGACGAGCAGTGTCTCTAGGTGATGACAGAGCTCCTACTTTTCTCTTGCCCTTCTGTACAATTTGAATT
Organism: Phyllotis vaccarum; assembly: GCA_033318265.1. Taxonomy (NCBI): domain Eukaryota; kingdom Metazoa; phylum Chordata; class Mammalia; order Rodentia; family Cricetidae; genus Phyllotis; species Phyllotis vaccarum. The sequence continues at coordinate 2,462,344 of JARWLC010000005.1, forward strand.
GTGTGCCATGTACAACAATCTCCTCCAAGGGGGAAAAACTTAAATATGTGAAACCAACAGAATGTAAGCTGACTATTAGAATACTTTTTCTTAAACCTTCATAATGAAAGGGATGGTTTGGCCTTTAAGAGGCCTCCCTTCCCCACCCCAGAGCTCCAGGGACTACATATAATTCTTTTAAGGGTCACATAAGTATGTGTGGGAGTTAAGTGCGTCTAGAAGGGCCATCTGTTTTGTTTAAATGAGAGGTGACCCAGCATTCTGATTTCAATTAGCCTCTTTGTAGCTTTCTATTCAGGCTGGTTCTATGGGTAACAGTTCAAACTAAGTATAGAAAGAAGCTGACCAAGTTCTGCCACTGCTGATTTGGTTTTAACAACTGTCAATGAACGTAGAGCATGTGTACAGGACAATGCTGCTGGACGCACATTAACATTTTATGGAATCAAAAGGGCTTGTTCTACTTGAACTATTTAAAATCAATATACTTATCATTTAAATTCAAATATCAACCGACAAATATATCCTTATTATGGAAATTTTATGTCAAGTATTGTGGCAGGCTTCATGTCAACCTGCTGGTAGCCATCTTGAGTCACTGGCCATGATTACCCAAGGAGGCACGGTGTTCTCTGTTGCTTTCCAGCATAAATAGACAAGCCAGGCAGTTTATCATCAGACTCTGGAGCCTCCAGCATCATAATGTGCTGTTGCTGATGTCAGTGTCTTACAGATCAGGATTGTTCCTGCTTGTATGGATACTCCTTGTCCTGACTACCATATAGTCCCCTCTCTGAACCCATGGGCTAAAGGAACAATGATTTAAAATTGTTTTTTAATATTTAGAGAGAAAAATACACAGTTACGGTTACAAACAAAAGAAGAAAGAGGGTTCCATCAAAATATAAATAGCTAGAGAGAAGGCTCAGGTGCAGTTCTTAGCACCCAGAAGGCAACTCAGTTATCTGTAACTTCAACCCTTGAGATCCCCCATCCTCTGGCGTTAGTGAGCACCAGGCACACCCTAGGTGCTCCCAAGATGACTCAGTGGATAAAAGCACTTGTTGGCATGGCTGGCAACCTGAGTTTGATCCCTCTGATTCATATGGTGGAAGGAGAAAACCATGCCCCCAAATCTGTCCTCTGACCTCCACACTTGATGTTCGATATGCATGTATCCGTCAAATACACATGCACACACCAAGTAAATAATAAAATTTAATCTAAAACATTTTTAAAAGACTTATTCATGTACTTTGTGTATATGAGTGCTCTGTCTGCATGTACGTTTGCACACCAGAAGAGAGAGCATCAGCTTCAATGGGACTACAGTAACAGATGGTTGTGAGCTACCATGTGGGTCTGAAACTTGAACTCAGGACCTCTGAAAGAGCAACCAGTGCTCTTGACTGTAATTTGACCCCTGCTTTGGAGTTTTTGTGTATTGTGGTGCTGGGGATCTAAACCTAGAATTTAGCCCATGCTAGGCAAATGCTCAACCACTGAGCCACACTCCTGCAGCAAAAGCTGGAGACCCCTCCATTCTGCACTTCGCAGAAGAAATAAACTGTTGACACAATGAACTCTTTGCTTTGTACCCGTAGGTGGTAGAACAGTCTTGTACTTAATTAACATGCAACTTTAGGTTACTAAAAAGTGGTTTTCAAATGTATATATTTTCCTCCCAAACAGGTGATGACTATAATCTGAGCCTACAGTGAGATCAATGAGGAAAAGTGCTCTGCTTTTAAAACACCTCTATTTATTTTTATTTTATGTGTATGAGAGCTTTGCCTATACGTATGTATGTGTACTATGTGTCTGCCTGGTGCTCTCAGAGGCCAGAAGGGGCCATTGGAGTCCCTAGAACGAAGTCACAGATGGCTGTGTGCACAGAGTAGGTTTTTATAAGACTCTTATAATCCTTTAGGACCTGTAATGCTTTAAGGTGTTGTGATCATTGCTTCTAATTTTAGACACTGTCTGTAAGGATGTCTGGGCATGAGCAGCACAGCCACCAATGGGTAACCTCCAAGTCACAAAACTACCCCTGGGTGACCCTTGTGTCCACACTTTGCACCCTCCATGTGTGACTGTCTGTGCTCACCTTCCCTGAACTTCCCATTACCCAAATGGTGCACTCTGGGGTCTCTCTTTAACTAGAGCATTCAGGAGCCTCACAATGAAAGCACTGAACAGTAATAAGGTCTGTTCTACTTACTGGTATTGTTTAAATTATTAGTCAAAAGCTAGCACTTAAAAATAGCATAAGTAGGAAAAATTTGAAGCGACGTGAAAAAGATTTGAAGGCATTTATTTTCAATTCAGAATGCATGCGGTTGCCCCCTGTGTGCACGTTGCCATGGCAACCGACATGGGCAAATCAGAGAACCTTGTCCCCAAAGAGCTTACTCATAACTTCATGGGTGGTGGTGGTCATGGTAGGGAGGCATCTAACCCATAATTTCACTGGAAAAGATCTTTACAATGAGGGTTTATAAGAACAGTTCCAGATCTATAGCCAAGATTCATTATTTTAAAAAAAATGACGTAGCTAGGTATGGTGGCACACCTTTAATCCCAGCACTGGGGAAACAGGGGCACGCAGATCTCTTTGAGTCTGAGGTCAGCCTGGTCTAAAGAGTGAGTCCTAGCACAGCCAGGGCTGCATGGAGACCCTTTCTAAAACAAACAACAGGATAGCAACATGAATCAAAAAGCATGCTGAATCCCACAGCAGCCTGGGCAGCCCCAAGTCCACTACCTGAGTTCAATCCAGGGAACCGCTGCCCTTTTACTGGACAAACATGCAACCCTCCCATAAATAAACAACACAAAAAGTAGAGTCCTTCTGAGTTATTTTTGTGTGTCGTGTGCCAGAGGCCAGACATCGGGTGTTCTGATTCTCTACCTTATTTTTTTTTTAATATTTTTTTTTATGGGTAGGATTGTTAATCCTGAAATTAGCCAAAGAAAAACCAGTTCTGCCATCTTGGGTCAAATTAAGTAAGCTTTATTATTTTATACTGACCAAGATGGGCTTTAGTCAGGACTACTCCGGAACTATTCCAGATGAAGCATGCAGGAGTGAGGGGTGTTTAAGGACAAACCCCACAAACCACCATATTTTCCCATGAGGCTTTGTTGTTATTTTTTCAAAACTACACTTCCCAGTATTCCAGAAAGTTAGCTGGTTCTTGGGCAGGTAGGGCTTACAGGTGGATCTAGGGAATGACGATGTTTTGCCAGCATACACATATGAACATTATGACTGGCACCTACGGAGCTCAGTAGAGGGCACAAGCTTCCCCGGGACTTCAGTTAAACATGGCTGTGAGTCAGCAGTGGATGGACGCTGGGAAATGCAGGGCCAGCAAGAGCACTTAACTGCTGAGCCTCTTCCCAGCACCTCTACTTCACTTTGGGAAAAGGTTCCTCCCTGAGACAACTCACCAACCGGGCAGGCTGGCTGGCCAGCAAGCTGCCTGGGAGCATTAGGGTTAGAGGCAAGCAGGGCCAGCCAGCCTATGTGAGTGCTAGGGATCTTCCTGTCTGCATAGCAAGCAGTTTATCACTGAGCCATCTATTTCCCCAGTCCCGTGATTTTTCCCTTCCTGATCAATCAGAAAAACCAATAGCCCCCCTCAGCCCCTCTGCATTTGGAAAACCAAAATAGCAATCTGACCATCAAATCAAAGCCAGCCTAGAAGCCTCTGACCAGTTCTCCAGAGGCCTAGCTGGTATGTTATGGCTACTTGTTTACTACTAGGCTGCTTTCACCTTTCACTCAAAACTGAGCTTCTTCGGGTAGTGGTGCAGTAATGTCATTGGGACATGATCAAAAGGTGGGTCTGCTGTGACACCTGGTTCAATGGCCAATTTTAACTTGAGTGTTGAAAGGTTCTGGCAAACAAACAAACAAAAAAACCACAACACCAAAAACCAAACCAAACCAAACCCGGAAGAGTTTGGTGTTCTGATCACTGGTGGTCCATAAGCATCCCCAACTCCAGTTCAGTCCCTGCCACATGGTTGGAAGAACCCTCTCTCCAAGGTTGTCTATTTCTGGCCTGGACTTTCCGGTCTCGCCTCATGGCCTGGGCTTTGAGGCCCACAGACCCACAGAGACACACAGACGCTTGTATTAATTGTTCACTGACTGACCTGGGGCCCAGGCATATAACTTGCTAACTCTTTACCCCTTACACTAACCCATATTCTTATCCTGTTCAGCCATGGGGCTCGATACCTTTTCTCAGAGCAGCATAGTTGTCCTCTGCATCTTCTGGCTTGTCTGGCAACCCTGGAGTCTCTGTGGCATCTCTGCCCTGTTCTTCCTGTTGCCAGTTTTCTTAGTCTAGTAGCCCTGCCCATACTTCCTGTCTGCCTTTGGCCAATCAGCTTTTTTATTAGACTCATAGGCGGGACAATTATTTATAATGTAACATCATAAATTCACTACCCAAGGTTGTCCTCTGGCCTCACTAGTGCTGTGGCACAGAGGTCCCCCTGCCCAGAATAAATATATGTAAAGAGGGGGAGAATCTGTACATTGTTGCCCTATCTGCAGCTCTATAATAATGAAGCATATTGTGATGGACCGAAGAGGAAGCATCTCCTAACTGTCTATACTGCAGCATTAAATCCCATAACCCAACTGTGAGGATATTTTGAGACAGGGCCTGTAAAGAGATAATTAAGCTCAACTAACTCCATATAGGTCCTCATGTAGTCACAATGGAGTCTAAGGAGAAATTTGGACAGGCACACCAGGGATGCATATTCAGAGAAAAGTCAATGTGGTCCCCAGGAGTTAGAGTATAGTTAGGCGGCAGAGCACTTCCCTAGGTGTGATTCTTCAGCATGGGAAGTAAACAGAAAAGTGACCACACTAAGAGGGGCTTCAAGAAAAGAACCAAGGCATCGACAGACCCAAATTCACCTGATGGTGTCTGATCTTGAAAGAACCTGGCCCACTGACACCTCGGCACCGAGGAAGACATCTTTGCTGTTTTAGGTCGCTTCGTCATTGAATAGGCTATGGTGCTCTGCTATGGTGTCTTATCCAACTAATACATCCAAACCAAACAGACCTGTATCAAACTGCCACTGGTTTGTTTTCAGAATAAGGCTTTTGAAGAAAGGCATTGGAAATTAAGTCTCAAAGACTAGAGGGGGATAGCTCAGTGGTTCAATTCCCAGGACCCACATGGCAGTTTACAACTGTCTATAAATCTACACCCAGGGAATCCAACACCCTCACTCAGATATACATGCCAGCAAAGCACATAAAATTTAAAAAATAAAATTTAAATTTTAAAAAAGAAATTAAGCCTGGGGCATCGCATCACACACAGAGTTCTCTACTGACTTCCACCCTGAGACTTTGTCTTTACCTTTAATTCTGAGGACAAACCTCACTAAGTTACTCAGGTGCCCAGGAAAGTCTTCAGCTTCCCATCCTCTTGCCTCTGCTTCCTGAATAGCTGGGATCAGGCCAGCAGCACTGGATGCTTTGGGCACCGTGAGATTCATGGCATACAGAACTTTGAAGCCAATGTGTATGACATGCTTTTAGGTTCTCTTCACTAACTCTAAAGCATTAGAATAAATTGTTAGCAGAACGTGTGTGCGTGTGTGCACACACGCGCCGTGATGGGAACCTAAACTAGGACCTCAGCATGTCAGGCAAGCACTCTACCACTAAGCTACATCCCCAACTCAGAATCTCCAACTTTTAGAACACTGATCATAGTTTTGAATTTTGGACTTTGAGATTAATAATGTTTAACTAGATGAAGGTGATGCAAAGCATTCTTAAACCTGAATCTTCTGCTCACAAGCACTTGGTAGGGGATATAGTAGGCTTGCATCTTGTCACTTCTCCCCTTAAGAGTGTGTGTGGAACGTAGCTGCCTTATAAAGAACATCAAAGGCAGACAAAAACAGCCAGTTACTGTGTTGAATCCAGAATGTTCACTGCAACAAAATTAAAAGAAACTTTGCCCTACTAAGATCAACCCGGGGTCTGAAATGGAGAACTTGTTGATAAACACAGACCTTTCCTGTTTGGTCAACCAGCCTACTCAAAGGCACCAGTTACAGTGCAGAGAGCGCATAACCAAGAGCTTTATATGCTAGTGTCACTGCTCTTGAAAACCAACAGGCTGTCTGGTTATGAGACAGGTTAGCCTCAATGTCCAATCTTCCTACTGCCTCACCTTCACAGGCTGGGATTCAAGTGTGTACCTGGCCCTGACACGGTGAGTGACAGCTACTCACCTCAGTTTAAGTTCAAAGCCAATGTCTGATGTGTTCTCATAAGCAGCCAGCAATGAAGCCCTTAAAACAGAAGACATTCAGACATAGATTCTCCTCTTTGAGACCACCAGATCAAATTCGCCAGATGTGTGTAAGGAAGTATTAGTGATTTTCTAATCTAGGACAAGAATTATTTGTAAAATCCAAATCAAACCACTACAATTGGGAACAAAGGCTTGCTAACTACTGCTAATGTGCAGAAATAGAGCCTAACCCATACCAAGTTCAAGCAAGTGTGGAACCCAGGCTGGACTCCAACTCACTATGCAGTCGAGATGGACCAGGACCATTTCCTCCACCTCAAATTAGGCATCGCAGAGGTGTGCCACTACATCCTGCTGACTCAAAACAACTACTACACTTTGGAAAACAAGTCAAGATCATAAATTTTTAATATAAAAATATAAGGCCTGCACTTAAGTTCTAAATACTTCTTTTATCTGAGCACACAGGCATGACTACAATTTGTATCATGCTTTCAGAGTGGAAATTCAGATTTGACAAAACCCAGAAGACTGAAATTTCACTTAGGTGGAAACTGAGAAAGTATTATATATCAGTATTCAACAATACCAGATTAAAACATGTATATATAAATTACTTCAAACATCTGTGGTCAACAGATTCATATTCACAGAATCTCCTTAAATATGCAACAGGAATGATGCAACGAAGACATTTTTACAATATTTATTAAGATAACAAATTTATAAATTCAAAGACTCAGAGGCACATAGTTTAAAAGGCCAATACCATGGGAATAATGAAGTCAACACAGAAGAGTAAGAAGATATGAACAATTACAACCAATACAAGATTTTTAAAAGCCACATTCCCCCCAATGAACATGTCATAGGAATCATCCTTCAAAATTACCATGATAAAAAGTTATTTCCTTCAAAGAAAAATAATTCTTTCCACCTACCGAGCCTAGAAAATCCTATTTACAACCAATTGTCCAGTCTTTCATCAGTATACGGCCTCTTCTAATCTGCCATTAGAAGTATTGAAAAGTTTATAGCTATCATATTTACAAATGCACATAATATTTAAATCTGCTCTTCATTGAGAACAACTGAATATACTTAATCCAATCACAATACAAATGCTTTAGTGTTGAAATACAACTTGTGGGTACAGGTGAATGGGAAGAGGTGTTGTTTCTGAAGGATTACTAGGCCAATAAGTCTGAGAAAACTCAAGGTAGTCACAAAACAGGTCTCTGTTGATGAAGATTTTATTTCTGTTTAACTGGACACACTGGGATTCTTCAGTCAACTTTCACCACACTGTATATTTTGGTGACAAACCAAAAGCATGCAAAGAAGCCAATTGTTCCTAGAAAAGAAAAAAACACCCAAAATAAATCCCTCTCAAAAGGAGTTCATTAGTTTACACCAAAAAAAACAGATGTAAAATGACTGGGTTTCTTAAAAAGAACAAAACTTTTCAACTCTGATAGGCCAGGAATATAGCTCAGCTTCATGAGCTTTTTTTCTTGAAGAATATAAAACCACTTCAATTCCTTATGAGATAGATAAAATTTCTTGTATTGCAAAATTATTTAAATTTTCCATAATATACATTATTTTTCTTTTTTGGAGGGTGGAGAGAGCAGGGTTTCTGTTGTAACCTTGGCTGTCCTGAAACTTGCTCTGTAGACCAGGCTGGTCACAAAGAGACCTCTGCTTCCCCCGGCACTACTGCCTGGTGATAGGATGTTTTCTAGTACAGTTGCTTGGAATTAACAGTATTCAGTGAGTTGAGGTGAGGTGTTTCTGCAATATGTGCAAGTGATATCAGCAGAAAACGGGCAGTGTGACTCTGCACAGCACTCAGATGTAACACTGCACACCGTGGTGAAACGTAGCCGAGATCTCTAAACCCACTGCTTTCTTTGTTGCTGCAAGTGTGGCTTGAACACAGCCTCAGACACTAGGTGAGCTCTCTACCACTCAGCTATATGATCTGCTCCACACACACCCACAGCCTCCCAGACACTAAACGAGCTCTCTACCACTCAGCTATATGTTCCGCTCCACACACACACCCTTTTCTCTCTGACACAGGGTCTCACTAAATTATCCAGGTGAGTCTTGGACCCTTACGTAGATAGGATTATAGACCTGCACCAAAAACCCACTCCAAATCCATTTCCTGACCATAGCAAAGAGACTCTGCATCAGACTGTTAAACAATGAAACACTGGCCTTAATTTTCAGCTATTTACATCAGTCTAGAATCTGAAGAATTTGAGCTACACAGGACATTCCTTCAGCATGCTAAAAACAAAGCTCAAAGGGATCTTTTGGAAGTATGGCCCTAATAAAATCTATGTTCTGTGATAGGACATGCTCTACTCTCTGAAATCACAGGTTTTAAGTTGCTGTTATTTTGACTGTATGAGTGGGTTTAGCATGGAGGACAACTTTGGGATTAGCTCTCTCCTTCCACCACTGGTTCTGAGGATCATACTCAGGCTTCTATCCCTTGAGGCACCTCATCAGCCACAACAAACACTCCTTCAACTGTGGCTATATGACAGCCGTTTTCAACCTGTGGGTTGTGACTCCTTTGGGGTTCACATATCAGAGATCCTGCATATTAGATATTGATGTTATGGTTCCCAACAGCAGCAAAATTACAGCTATGAAGAAGCAACAAAGGAATTTTCTGGGGGGGAGGGTCACCACAACATGAGAAACTGTATTAAAGGGTGGCAGCATTAGGGAGGTTGAGAACCACTGCTATATGTACCATACAATTGAATGTATGGGTATGAAAAATTTGTTAACAGTAAAAGATTTCCAACTGTAATAAGCAAAAATTAACTCAAGATCATACATACATAATGAACATGAGCTGTAACAGCAGATTGCCTATGCTGTCCCACACTAGCCTCAAATACACAGCATGCTCAGAGTATCACACATGCCATCATGCCACACACCACCAATCAACACTGCCTGAAACACCCACCATAGCACATTTATGAACTGTAGTGTCTTTAACGTATGCAACAGTTTTCTGTTCCTACAGAAATGCAATTATTTCATTGTGGAAAACAAAAACTTTTCTGACCATTATTTTCTTACCACTTTTTCTCACCATTATTTCTCAACACATCGTAAGAGTGTATCTTTGGATTACAGCATGTTAGACAAACAAGCACATCTATTTCATTAACATGCAAACACCTACTCTATTTTATTATCTTTAAATCATGTGTTTATGTTCATACCTAGGTGCTCTAGGACACGAGGGAGCTGGAGCTACTTTGCAGATAGTTGTGAGTCACCTGATGTGGAGTCAGGACCCAAACTCAGGTCCTCTGACAAAACAATATACGTTTTTGACCAAACAGTGATTTCTCTAGCCCTTTTACAATTAATAGATGGTTAAATTATACAACAAAGAATTATTTTAAAAGAATGCTCTTTATTATTAATCAGCCAATGTTTGATCTGTATTCCTACTTTATACAGCTGTAAACTGGGAGCCCTGAAAATGCCCTCCAGCAGAGTCGCTTAGCCCTGTGTAAACTACACTTGCAATTAGTGAACCTGACCTGGACTCTGCTCTACAGCAGCATGTATTACATGGTAGAACTTCCACAATCTTGTAAATCCGTTTAAGAAGTAAATGAAAGATACTACTTTCCTTAGAAACAACTCTGGGAAATGCCAAATAGGCAGGGTGCAGATGCACATATATAGGGTACCCATATGGCCCCTGGGAGAGGCTTCTGTTTAATGTCCCAACTGGTTTTCAACATTATTTTAAATATAATTCATAAAAATTATTACAGATTTTCTAAATCCATACACAGTATTTGGACAGATTTGGTAGGTTATAAATGTTCCCATACTCATCCTTACACCGGACAGAGGAGAGGGTGGGTGAAGCTGTGGAGGGCTCAAGATCACCTTTGGGTTTGGGAAAAGGTCAGCTTGATTTCACAGACCTAATGGTGAAAACACAAACATCCTACCACCATTCTGGCAAGCCCACAGGGCACAATGCACATTCTAAAAAGAACACCTTTCCTTAGATTACAGGGTAGTTATTTCTGTTGTATAAACAGACTGGCTTTAAGTAAAACAATCAGTTTGGAATTCTGAAGCACACATAAGCACAGCAGCTCAACCTGAAAAATCATGAAGCTTTTGGAGTGCTCCCCACAACTGCAAACAGATCCCCTTCCTACAAAAGTGAAGCTCATGAGTACACTTAACACTGCTGTTTTAGACATCACGTAGCTGACTAGGGCTGGGTCCAAATCTGTCACACGGCATCAAGATACATCGAGTCCCACTGTGTGACGTGTGACCTTGCTTCTGTTTTCTTTCTCATTTTCACCTTCCCGAGCTAAAACTACAGGCAGGCAGGCCAATGATGCTGAGCTGGACTGAAGGCTCAGTAAGGGCAGCGGGCAGCAGAAATAAATGGACTAAGACTACTCTAAAAACCTCACTTCTGCCTTACCTGTAAAAAGAAAGAAGATCAAAACCATTATCATAGTGTAACCGAAGTACAGGATTGTACTCGCTGTTCCGGTGATCTGCAGTTTCGAGAAGAAGTAGTGGACGGCATATATTAAGAAATAGACCGCAGTGAAGCCACTGGTCAGGAAGGAACGCCATTGCCAATGATAATCCTGGTGAAGAATGAAGCCAAGGGTAAGAACTCCAGAGCTAAGTCAAGTCCCAGAGCAACAGCATTCAATCAAAGGCCAAACTAACTCCTGCAGTTATGGCTGCTGGTTGACTGAAGTTAACAGTTCAAAATTAATATTCATTTTATTATAGTTCAGTCAACTCTATACAAGACCAACTTTCTATTAAGGCCTGGTTGAGATTTACTCCTAGTTATGACTCACATAACGCCAACAACTTAGGTGGTTAGGACAGTTATTCTCACTTTACATAAGGTATTTTGTAGCACAGCAAAGCATCTTTAGGGAAAAAAACCACTTTCAAATCTACTACAATTTGGGAATATGTGAAAAAAAATACTGTATTTTAAAAAGCAAACTAAAAACTGATTCTATCTATGATCCCAACACTTGGGCAGCTGAGACTAGCCTGTCTACATGGTGCATTCAGGCCAGACTAGGCTACAGTGAAATGTCAAAAATAACTCAACAAAATTCAGAACCACCACACACAAGATAAGCAAAACAAGATTTTTTTTTTTTAAAAAAAGACATAAATAAAACTCTACTACAGCTAATTGAGAATTCATCAATGTTTCAGAACGTTAGCACTGCCACACAAAACCGGGCGAGGGCATGGCTGTGCAGAGGTGCACTGTGTTGACAACTGAGTTCAGAGACCTACATGCTAGGCAAACACTCCTTGTCTCTGAGCTACACTCCAGCCCAGGTGTGTGTTTATACACCAATAATGGACAAACAAAGGATACAAAAATACCTAGAAATACCTTTCAAAAAGGATTTGAAACATTTATGTGCCAAAAAGCACAAAACATCGTAACATAAATGACAGAAAACCTAAATAAGTGGAAAATATATGTTTGTGTTTGTAAACTGGAAAACTTATCAGTTAAGATGCTAACATTTGCCACAATAATCTGGACCAACGAAGACTCTACCAACAGTTTAAAACCGGCCTCAGAAGGCACAAACATGGGGACTTGAGTTCCAGTCCTCAGAGTTCACTGGCTAATCTTGCCCAAGTATTGAGCTCCTGGTTCAAAAGAAGACCCTGTCCAATTTTGGGCTGGGAAGTGACAGGGGTATAGGACAGGCACCTGCAGATGTAAGTTCATACACAAACACTAACACATACAAATCAAGGACCTTTAGCTGTGACAGAAAGGCTGGTCTTCAAATTTCAGATGGAATTACAAAGAACCTTGAATGGCAAAATAATACCAAAGCCCGAAGACTCTCTATTCAAAGCTTACTATGAGAACTATGAGAGCCAAACAGTAAGGCACAGAATATCTAACAGATGATGAAAACAGAATGAAACCCCAGACGTAAGCTTATAGATCTATGGCCAATTAACTGGTTTTCACAAAGTAGCCACGGCCACGGCTATTATTCTATGAGGCCATGAAATGTGATCATGACATTAAAAAGGAAAAGCAGCAGAAGAAAACACTAGGTAAGTTAACGGAAAAACTAAAAGGCCCTCTGGGAAGACTATGAGGAAAGGAAGAAGCATCTGAAAAAGGCTTAGTATCCAGGAACATGTAAAAGGCAAGTTAAAAATGGGCAGAACTAAACAGACATTTACACAAAACAAAGATTCCTATTCAAGAAAGGATGTGCAACACCACAAGGCACTGAACACAGAAGTCAAAGTGAGACAGAGCCACACACCGCTACACAGCTGGCTGGGCTAAGGAGCCAAGAAGACACAGACAGTGTGACAAAATTCAGATGACTGGAAACATAAATACAGCCTTCAGGAATTGAAGCAAAGAATCATCATGGCAAAGAAATCCAAAAGAACACCCCAAAGAACTATAACATACTATACTTGTGGGTGTTCACAGCAGCATAATTTACAACATCCAAAAGGTGGAAAATACTCACATGCCTGCCAGTGGATAAACGTAGACACAGGTATTATACATACAGTAGCACATTATTCAGTCACAAAAAGAATAAAGCACTAAAATATGGTAGAGTAAAACCCTTTAAAAGTATTTCCTATGCTTTTGTATTTATTGTTATTGTGTATGTATGGTGTGTGTGTTCACCTGGACATGCTAAAGCACACATGTAGAGATCAGAGGATAACTGTGTGAACTGGGTTTTCTTTCCTACCTTTATTTGACTCAGGGGCTCAAGTTGTCGGGTACTTTATATGGTTGAGCCAGAATTTTTTCTGCTTTGTTTTTTGAAACAAGGTTTCTCTGTGTGGCCCTGGCTGTCCTGGAACTCACTTTGCAGACTAGGCTGGCCTCAAACGAAAGAGATCTGCCTGCCTCAACCTCTAAGTTCTGGGATTACAAACATGTGCCATAACATGATCTTTTTTAGAGAGAGAAAGCAGACTCTCTCAGTGGTTGCCATGGTCAAGGGAAGAAGGAAGCAGATAGTCAATGCTATCTACTTTCTGTGTTTAGAAAGAATATTTTAGAATTAGACAAGATGAGTTAGTTGCACAAAACATACTGCCAGTCATTTTTTTTTAACTTTAAAAACATGAATTAAATTTAAAAAGTAAAAACATAACAAAAAACTCAGTTTAACAGATTTTATCTGCATAGAAAATAACTCTTGTGAATGGATCTAATGATCTGCTAGGCATGTCAAACTTGTGGCTGTGAGCTGCATATAATCAAGGAGAGCTTCACAACATAGTAAAGGGGGGGGTGCAGAATATGAGCAACTGAAATGCTTGGTTCTTGAGCATGAATTTTATAGGCATCATTGTGTTACAATGTCAAAAGGCTAGATACTAGAACCTTACCAATAACTCCATCAGATACAAAGATGCTATCTATTTGCTGACATGAAATACAACTCATTACAATGTAATCACTTTACAATAAACTCTGGAACTCCAACTACTTTATCTATTTAGAGAAAAAGAAAATAGTTTTTCAAGACAGGGTTTCTCTATGTAACAGTTCTTGCTATCCTGGAACATGCTTTGTAGACCAGGCTGGCCTTGAGCTCAAGAGATCTGCCTGGCTCTGCCTCCAGGGAGTAAAGACATGCACCACCACCGCCCAGCTGCATGTGGCACAGTAAATTTCAGAGCCTGAGTTACAGTGGCTGGTTTTTAGTCACCTGAGTGGTGTTAGTGAGACTGAACCCATGGAGACATGCTCTTTACACTGAGCCATCTCTCCAGGCCCCAGCTTCTTATTTTTACCAATTTTTAGAACCCTGAAACATCTATAAAATAATTAATTTTTAGGTCAGATAGTCATAAAAGTAAAATTCAATGTACTATAATATTCTTGGGAAATTAACATTCTAAAATCTCTACTAATAACCTTTAAATCAATACAATTAACAAGAATATGATCTTGATTCAATCTTAAAGAAGCTTTCTTTTTTGATTTGTGACTAGAGGTCAATTTCTTTTGATAATAAACATGTATGTAGAGAAATAATCTCAGCAATACTCAAGGTAAAATATGCCAAAGTTATAATACTTCCTATAAATTAACATTGAATATTGCTAACACGTACCTCAGCACATAGGTGGAAATAGCAAAGAAGTATAGTTGCTTCAGAACATGTAATAACCAAAATGATAAACACCAGAAACAGGAAGCCAAACATGTAATACATCTGATGTGACCTGTAATCAAACATGTCAGGACACAATGATATAAATATTTTGACACAAGAAATGGCATACTGTTCATTCTGTTTTGAACTAGGAAAGTTTTCTTCTTTCCTCAACAAATCAAATGATAATAATTGATAATAGGGAGGCTGAGTCAAGGAAGGATATGGCGGCAATGCCATCAGACTTCAGCCTCCTGCTCAGGAAAATGTGGCAAGCCTGTTTATCTGCGAGAGTCAGAAGTATTTGAGAAAAACATGATGGAAAGACACAGTCAAACTAAAAAAAAAAAAAAAAAAAAAACCACATTAACACATAAGGTTTTAGAATTTGGAAAACTACTATAATAACTGGAAAGGAAAGATACTCTAACCATATACAAAGCTCCAATTTATTCCAATTTCATGCTACCTCAGATCTTGACACAACTGTAATATGTGTCCACATGATTAAAGGTTATCACAATACACTACCCCCAGTACACTGACATACAGAGGCTCAAAATTACAATAATTTTTCATGGCATAGGGACACATACTTTTAATCTCACCATTTGAGACACAGAGGCATACAATTTCTATGAGTTCAAGCCCAACCTGGTCTACATAGTTCCAGGCCAGCCAGGGGTACACAGAGAAGCCTTTCTTCAAAAAAGACTTTCCTATGGGACAAAAAAGTGACTACAAGTTCTGAGTAACTGAATACAACTTCTGGCAGGCCATGGAAAGTAGTCTTCCCATGAGCTCTGAGCTGCTTCTCTCGGCAGCAGTATTACTCAAGAGCATGGTTAGGAAAGACCTGGTGGAGCTTCTGTCACTCAGAGGCCAATACAGTCACTCAGCCTCCTAAACCTCATTTTCTTCTCTGGAAAACGAGAACAGAATCCTGAAAGTTATGACACTATTAGTAAGAGTAAGAAATTAAGCCTTCATTTAGTGTTAGCTGTGATCACTACTGTACTCTTTCCTACAGAAAGATAACCTTCCGGTTTGTTACCACAGCTGTTGACATCTATACCAAGAACACTCACGGCCCCTCGACACACAGTGCTAATGAGGACTCTATCCTCAGCTTACCAAATGCTATTCAGAATGAAGAAAAGCTGTATAAAGATGCAGCCAAAGGGCAGAATTCCCCCCATGATGATACCAGGCAAGGGTTTTGTGTAGAATGACTGTTCAGGAATCTGACGAGGAATCTGATTGGTTCGAACTGGGTGTTCAATGGCCTTCGGAGAAAAAAAGAGGGGATTCATAATTAAGAAGCTATTAAGATAATCTCTGCACATTTTTTCTTCTTAGTTTCCATATTAATACTACTTGACATTAAAAGTCTAAGTCATCAAACTGAAATATGTAATTAGAAGCAATGAATCAGACATTGCCGGGTCTAAGGTCTGCCTTCTGAACAGGCCCAAGCCTTTTCTAGTGGCCATCTACTAACCAATGGCTTTACACAACATAAGAAATAAGAGAATAACAACACAGCATTAATACGGCAAACTCTGGATCTTCATTTTAATTACATACTGAAAGAAATAAGTTAGTACTGAAACTTCACCTATTTTTCCTATCCTGGGAAGTGGGCAAAAATACCCTTAGTATAACCCCTCACCCCCAAACTCACTGATTAGGAACAAAGGAGAAAACACTGCAAACAAAAAACTAAGGAACTGCAGGCAGGTGTGGAGGATGCCTGTGCTCTAAGCACTGAAGAGGCACAGTGGGAAAAGCAGGCCTGCTACCAAGAACCTGCCTTAAAAACCCAACGTTCTTACCAATATCATTTCATGAACTTGTAAGCCTAGGTCCCACGGGGAAGTTTACACCTTGAGACATTTTTTTAATGGTATCTTTCAAGAATTTCCTCAGCTGAAATCACTGAAGTTAGCACCTATGAACTTACATTTTTCTTAAAGCCAAAGTATGCACCAATAAACGTCAAAGGCACAGATATGCAGAACCAAAGGGCCAAGATGGCAACCAGCGTGCCAAAGGGAATGGCTGCTGAGGAGCCTTCTCCCCAGAGGATTAGATTCATTATAAAGAAGTCAGCAAACACAATCCTGAAAGATAGTCAGAAACAAAATGAAGAAGCGATGTTACAACATTAGTGACTTTGGATAGAGAATAAAAAAGGTAGACTCTCTAAGTCATTTAAAACTTTACTACAAACTCCAAAATTACTACAATCTCCAAAGCTGCTTTGACAATTTAAACTCCAACCAGGAGCTGATCAAAGTTGCCTTTCCACATATTTTCATCACAGTTAGAGTCGTCGTAACTTGTATTGCTATGGACAACCGCAGTGGGCAATCTGGCACTTGCTGGCTCTGGCGTCACTTCTACACTTGCTGGCTAGGCCCCCTGCTCACTTCTCACTTGAGCTGCCATGCCTCCCCAAAGCAGTATTTCCATACTCCAGTCACTAATTCCTTGCTAAACATCATGCTTCCTCTTGTGCTGAAGGAGAATTTAAACATCTAAATGTGTGCAGTTTACTTCCACCAAGGCCTTCTGAGTACATTCCTCAATTAGCAATAATCCTGCCTCGGATAAATGACACTGCTTATACTATTGCCACTGCTCAAAGCTTCCTAGTCTATTTTTTACAACAAGGCTGATAATCACAAAATAAATATTTTACACTATTTTTCCACAGCAGGGATAGAACTTACACCCTTGTATGCAATACTTAGCACATATAAGGATGTAGGTTCAAGGCCCAGCATAGGAAAAAAAGCTCTGAGCAGTGGCAGAAAAAGCAGGAACACGCCTTTAGCTTTTTTTTTTTTTTTTTTTTTTTTTTTTTTTTTTGAGACAGGAGGGTTTCAACAGGTGGGGCTGGAATTCCTGGAATTATAGGTGTGCACCACTGCCTGGAAGCCACACTCTTTTTAAGCATATAAACCCAAGAACTGTGAGAGATGGCTAGAGTAGTAGCAGCACTAGAAAGGAAGGCGCCAACAGCCCTGGGAAAAAGTACTGATGACATGAGTTTACACAGCAACAAAGGAGAGCAGAAGTGTGGTCTTTGCTCCAGGTACTTTTGCTGGATGGACAGGAAAGACATTCATGGGAAGCTCTTTTTAAAAGCTGGGAGAGCAAAGTGTATTCTAGGAATAAGCGTCATATGCACAGAAAGAACACAACAAAGGGAGCAACTGAAGGTGTCTGACTGACACCACGACAAAGAGTGTAACCTGAGAAAAGCATGCCGACTGGAACAGATCACAGACGGCTGAGACGCACGTGGGTCTCCAATGGGGGTCAGCTACAAAGGGAGTATTTGCTTTCAGTGCTGGTCTACGAAGACACTGGCTGTTATCATGCTTGTTTCCGGCCTGCCCGTGATCAGCCCTGTCTGCTACAGTGTTCCTTGACTGCTGTCCTTGCCTAGTTCCTGTGCAGTTTGGGACATGTCATTCTACTTAATGGAATATAGCAACTCTTGACAATACACCCGATGAAAACCCCACACTGGCTTGTCTAGGCATCCTGTGATCAGGCCAAAAGCTTTATTGCAACCTATCAGAGAGACTGCTGCAGACTAAGAGGAAGTGTTAGCTCATCTCTTCTCCCTCATACACTACAACACCTTAGAAAAGAGCAAGTGTTTCTAGGATCTAAAGGTAATTTTCATGTATAAGGTACATGGTGTCACTTAGCACAGGTTTATTCATGTCATCTGGTTTCAAAACTTAACTGCTTTTTTGGATACCTGACTTAGAGACAGTTGGGGGAATAAGAAATGATCACTGAGATTTCCTGAAATACTCACTTACCCAGGACAAAGAAATGATGTCAATAAAACATTTGTTTTCCACTTCTCACCCCCAAAGGCTGTGGAAGAAAACACAAGCATAAGCACAGATTCCTCTTTAAGCAAACCAAGTGTTCACACCCCAAATGTTTGTCGGCAGCACAAGTGGCTCACCAGGAAAAGACCTCACACACACGCCATGATGCCTGGGGGTGGGTATGAGGAGAGTGTGACATCAGAGAACTGAGAGATGGGGCTGCAGGTCTTGGACAGAACATTTGCTCATACAAATATACACATTTTACTTTCCTTTGCTCCTCTCTAAGTTTTCCTTCATGACTGGTGCAGAGTAAAACGTGACAGTTCTTTGCTGTTCCCAGTTTAAAAGTCAGACATGAAACTGGGTGAAGAGAGTTCTCTTTCTGAAAGTTGTTTTATTATCACTAATAAGCAAGTGTATGCACTACTTACCTTAAAGAAAAACGGCAAAATGAATGTAAATATAATTATAAACATTGATATAAATTCAGTTACCGTAGACTGTGCATTTACTGTTGGGTTTAATAATAAACACAATTCCAAACATCAAAATATGTTGTTTTTAAGTGTATTTTATATATGAAGGCCTTGTGTGCATGTATACATGTGCACTATGTTCATGCCTGCTACCGAGGAAATCAGAAGGTATTGGTTCCCTGGAACTTGAGTAGCAGATGTTTGTGACCTACTAAGTGGGTTCTGGCAACAGAGCTCAGGTCCTCTGTAAGAGCAACGAATGCTCTTAACCACTGAGTCACCTCTCTAACTCCTCAAAGCATTTTTAAAACACAAGCAACCACATAGCATGTTACTCTGAATAAAAAATATCCTTTTGTCTAACAGAGTTCTTCTGCCAGGGCCACATGACACCACCTCTCCATAACGTTCTTATTGTTTAATGGAGCATCTGACCTGAGCAGGGAGGTGTGAGGGGTGGAGAGATTTTAGAAGGGCAAGAGTAATGTGTGTGGAGGGAGGGACAGTGAGCAAAGTCTAGTTAAGGAATTCACGGAAACCTCTGTGGCCCCCAGTAAGGATGGTACAACAGTGGGGCTCTGACTGTACCTCACATCTATTAGAATTCACAGGCCCACCCTGGTCCTGTGTCCTTCAGTGAAGGGTCCAAGAAGAGTAAGAACAGGCTTGAGAAGTAATCCTGAGCCCCCCCCCCCCACACACACACACACTGCACACACTGCGCACAGAGCAGGGTCTCAATACTCTTCTATCAGCAGAGCACAGGGAGCTAACGACAGGGCTTCAGCATTCATAAGCAGGGCCAATTAAGCCCTGAGCCGCCAACCACACCTCTAATCCTTTTTGTTCTCTGAACTTTTGTTTTTATTTCTGAAGAGACAGAAACCAATGATACAAACATTACATACGTGACATCGCTGTTTACTTTAGTTTATAAATGTTAAATTGTATGTTGCTTTGTTTAACCCCAAAAGCTAAGGCTTTAAAGGAAAAGGGAGAGGGAACAGCAGATAAGCAGCACCCCAAAGCTTATGCTACTGTCAAAGCATGAGAGATAAAAGGTCAACAGCCATCCATGTAACAAAGAAACCACTACCTAGGCTCTGATACCTGTCCAGGCAGTGCCCATCTGCCCCCCACCCCCACCCATCAGAATCACAATGGTGGCAGGCTCAATTACAGTCACTATGGCCTTTACTTACACTTGTAGAATCTGGCAGCAACATAGCCAGCTGGTGTACCCAGTAACACCCACAATACCACAGCACACGTCATCAGGGCTCCTCGATTGGCGGGGGAAAGGAATCCCAGACAAGCAAAAACTAAAAAGCAACCATCAAAAGTTGTAAATGCTATTACTCTGCTTCCTTTGATGTTAAACAATATAAGAAAACAAATGCAACTTCATGAAAAATACACACAACCCCACGCAGCTAGTAACGGCTAACATACTGCATGAACTTGACTCCACATGAAGCTAGACTGGAGCCTGATGCGAGTCCACAAGATCCCATCTAAGTAACTCCTGATAAAATGATGACAAGTACCATTTCTGGGCTGAGTCCATCTTAGCTCTCTGGGAGCATCACACTAGCCTCTGGATTATGAAGACTAAAGTCTGATTATCTTATAAATCCTAGTCTTATCTGTCAAGTTTATTGACAGTTGTTATTACATTTAAACAACAATAGCAAGTACCACTTAGTCTACAGAAACAAGCATAGCAACCTGAGTAGCATATAGCCCAAAGGTGTAAACTGTGGCTTTCAAACTTACTCGGATGCCAGGCATTTATAAATGGCACAGCTATTCCCACCATAAAAATATGCAGCCAGGCAGTGGTGGCACACACCTTTCATCTCAGCACTTGGAAAGCAGAGGCAGGCAATCTCAAACAAGAGAAAGCAAATTTTACCAAGAGAAACTTACTACTGCTCATGGTAGCTCACCCTGGGTACTGGCAATATGGGTAGGAACAGGGGGGCAAAAGCACTAGTAGGAATCTGAGGCCAGCACGATCTACATACCAAGGTCTCAGGCCAGCTCGGATACAAAGCAACACCTTGACTCAAAAATAAGACTAAACAAAAGACCGCACACACTATCATATATTTGACCTGAAACTGAACAAGGTCATGTATACGTTTGTGTTTGGTTTTTGAAACAGAGTCTCTCTGTGTAACCCTGTAGTATTGTTTTTCTCCAAGACAAGGTTTCTCAACAGCCCTGGTTGTCCTGGAACAGAGATTTGCCTGCCTCGGCTGGGTAAAAGGTGTCCACAACTGGCCCTGTGGATTCTTTTTAGTAACAACATTTGTTACTTCTCACCAGCAGCTGGACTCAACAAGTAAAACCATGGTTTAAAAATATAAACAACACAGAAAAGTCCATCCATAAGTTTCTCTTATAGAAATGAAGAGGGAGAGAAACTGAAATTAATGCCAGCCCAAGGGAGCAGTCTCAGAATGACCCTGCGTCTGACCAGTCCCCTACAGGCGATCTATTTCACTGATAAAACTTTCTGCAGTAAAATCTCAAGATCCCCATGGCTCAAGGAGACCTTGTAGTTATGGAACACTGAACTTTCCCTATGAGGAAACACTACAAAAACTTACTTTTATACCCCTAGTTCCCCCTTTCTTCCCTAGATGCCAGAGATCTTAGGCTTTTAGCTGCCTGCTCCTTCCTGGCTCCAGATGGGTCTCTAAGGACCTGCATCAGTAGGCCAGTTGGAGGGAGACACTGGGTGAATCTAACCTGTCCTCAAGGTGCTCAGAGCCAAAGCATACAAAATTAAAGTTAAGGGACTCAGCACAGCTACTTCATAGGAAAACTTACTAACAAATATTAGTCAAAGTATTTTCTTTTTAATCTTCATTTACAACTTACACAGAGTTACAAAAGTCATAATTAAGATCTGTGTCCCAGATCCTAGAAAGACTGACAGCAGCATCCCCTTTCTTGGAGGACGGAATATATCACCGTGAACTAGTTTCCAGCCAAATTCTTCCTGGGCATCCTCCTACAAAAACAAAGAACTCAGTTCAGCGTGTCACACAGTAACATTTTTTGTTTACCACTGAATATGCTGCTATACATTTTTCAAACTTAAAACTGTTTCTAAAGAAATGTTATGCACTGAAGTCCTTGGGAAACTGCCTACCAGACACAAGGCCCTCTGTAAGATTCTCAGCACTGGAGAAACACACACACAGACATGATTCGTGCCTAACTGTGGGAGTAAACTTAGCTGTAAAACTTGTTTGTATTGCCAGCCCAAACTGTATCTGGTAATTTCAGCTCTACCTGATTGTTTTACAAGACATGATAAGCAGAACTACAGAATACTGGCAGCCTTTCAGAGCTAAAACCACGTCCAGGGTAAACAAACAAACTCCACAAAGACATCCAGGGCTAGACGTTTTCTGTGGGGGAAATAAGGAAACACATCCTTTCTGATACTAACTTTCTCTTTTACTTGATCTTAAGAATCTTTCTAGAAATCTCCCCGCCTCTCTCCACACACCTCATCCACCTCCATACAGCTACACTCCACTCACTGCTCCCACCTCTCTCACACTCAGCTACAGACACACTCTGCACAGGTCTCTAGGCAACAACTCGCTACACAGCTCTGCACAGCCAGACTGCACAAACATGAGTTACATTTTCAGGATTGCAAAGCATTTCTTTAGTAAACATTCAGAGCCAGAGCCAAACTAGTATACATAAGAAATCACATGGTTTCTCTCAAGCTAGGAATTTCACACTGACTGGCCAAGTAATGCTTGCTTGAATGGTTAGCTTTCTCGGACAGAGACTGACATTGAGATTCAGGACTTAAGCAATTAAGCAATTGGTTGGCTGAACCTCAAGCTTCATATCATTGGAGTACGTGCAGAAAGCCAACTTAAACAGGAAAGTTCTGTCTTAATGTTGTCAGCCTGACTTTGATTCCACAGATAATCGGGAACTGGTCCTGTGCCAGTCTGAATATTACTTCTCTTCATCAGAATAGACAGCTTAAGCAGCAACCATCTTCCTGACCATCTACAGCTATGTGTGTGCCCAACAGATGATATTTCCACAAGATAAACACAAGCAGGAGAGATACCTATAGCTGTCTTTAGGAAAGAAATGCAGTAGCACTTGAGAAAAATGACAGACAGAAGCAACCAGTTACTCACAGTAGGTGAACCCATGGCTTTTGCCAACTGGGGCTCCCTATCAGGGAGTTATTCATCTGGTGGGTCAACCTGCTAAATACTAGTTGTCACCTGCTGTTTACTCCCGTGGCCTTTGGCAACAGATTTCTCTCTCCCAAGTCTTCCTTAGATGAAAACACCTCCTTCTAACTGCTCAGCCTCCTAAGCCTTGTGCTTCAGTCTTACAACATGCCCATGGTCTTCACACTTCCCTCCCTCATGTTACTTGGTCCAATCTGGTTACACTAAACAGGCTTATTTCTGCCCTTGTTACCATCCAGCTGATCCTCAATACAGCCAGAGGGACCCTTCTAGCCAAGTAAGGAGCTGGACCAGAAACCTAGAGTCACCCACTATATTCTCAAGCAAAAGCTGGTCAGTCAGATATCTAACCACTTCTTACATACCCCCGGATATATCTGTCCCTCCTTTCATCTCAGAAAGGAGACCCCCTGGAATGGTCTCTGAACTGCTCATCTCACCTCCCTCCTCAAAGTTTTTTTTTTGATAAAATATAAACAGCCACATGACTGCTGTTTCAAATTCTTCAGCAGTTCCTTCACCGCACAGCTTCCTAGTGCCAAAGAATGTGCCTCTGCTGGTTCTTATTATTGCTACAGAAACAGTCTATTATAAAATGGAACACATCAACACACACCCCTTCCAACTTTGCTTCTTCTATATGCAGAGCTGGCTCACTGTTGCGATTAAGTGTTTAGTATTCTACTGTGTGGATATTCCATAATTTGCCTTCCACAGGGGGCAGCACTCTGCATTTTCACTGGCCATCCAAAGTGTGCATGCTTTCTTAATTGCCCAACATGGGCAGAGCCAAGTGTACAGACAACACTGTAATAGGCATACTCCTTACTGTGAAGGACCACCACTTGGATTTTCTAATTAAAAAGTTGTATTATTAGTATGTGCGTGTATGTGGAGATCAGAGGACAGCTTTCAGATTCTGTAGGCTGAGGATTGAACGCAGTTTGTCGGGCTGGCATACCAAGCCATAGTCTTAGGTCCTGTCCCCAGCTACTGCCTTCGCTCCAGATGGATATCTACTTTATCCTAATACCATTCATTAAATAATCTGTCCACATTCATATCCTTTAAGCCCTCAGTTTAGCCTGGTTTCCTGTCAACTCCTCATTCATCTCTCCGAACTGTGCCCATTTACTTATAGTCTACTAAGTTATCGCCACAAAGACTGTTTAGTGTAAGATCTGTTTGTGGCCAAGTATTTTTGTTCATTGGCAAAACTCTCAGTTCGCCTCTCAGTTCAAATAAACAGCTAATTCATTTTTATTTATATATTTGGGAAATACTTTAATCTATAGATTTTCTATTTTCTTTCTCGGAAAAATTCCAGCTCTTATTTTTTCATATATTTCACATTCTACAACTGAAGGTTTTAACATCTGAAATCGCTATGGTGTCTAAAAACTAAATGAAATGTTTCCACTTACCGTGGAATCCATCTGGTTATATCTGGCAATATCTTTATGCAGCGTGCGCAACATGATCATAGCCACCATCCCAGATAAGAAGAGAACAATAACCAAGGAATTCATTATGCTGTGGGAATAAGCACACCAGGATGGAACTGCAGCTCAGTCACAGAACAGTGGACATTAGAACAACTCAATCAGGGCAGTGGTGGGGCATGCCTTCAATCCTGGGCACTTGTGGGCAGATCTCTTAGTTCTAGGCTAGCCTAGTCTACAGAAACACCATCACCACCACCACAAAATAAAAACAACTTTTTGGGTGAGACAGAGTTTCTGTGTAACAGCTCTGGTTGGTTGTCAGGAGCTCACTCAGGACCAGACTCACAGAGATCCTCCGCTGCAATTAAAGATGTATGCCACCACTGCCCAGCTCAAAGCTTCTTAAAATCCAACAAACTGACATATTTTCACAGATCCATCATCATCCTTCTTCCCTCCCTACCCCTCTCCCTTCTTCTTTGCCCCCACCTCAGTTGTGCCAAGCTGCCCAGCTTGACTGCAACCCCGTGATCTTCCTGTCTTAGTCTTTTGAGTAACTGGGATTACAAACACTAACACCTAAATCCCACCACATCCCTGCAGACTCATTCTTGGGCCTTTTCACATCCACAGCCTCCACAGTTTTGTAGCCTAGACTCAGAATGGTTTCTGTGTATGGTCAACATTGCTGGGTTAACTACTGTTTCCAAGTCACTGCAATACACAGAGCAAGGCAACAAAAGGCTGGCTTGAATCCCCAAGGCACATATTGATGGGAAAATTTAGTCAGTGAATTTGTGAATGTCAAGAAGATTAGCCAGCAAAACAGGAAAAGGAGAGAAAGAGAGAGAGAGAGAGAGAGAGAGAGAGAGAGAGAGAGAGAGAGAGAGAGAATATCAGCTCCAAGGTAAAGTCCCGAGTCATGCTTTGGTGAGAACAATAGTTTAACAGGAACTTCCTGAACACTCTAACCTACCAACCAGTAATACCCTCAGATGCTCCATCCTATGTATGATCTCTAGCCCTTTATCACTCTACTCCCATGAGCTAAGCATTGCTAGATTAAGAAACAAACTTAGAAATAGCCGGCCTAGACAACCTCATGGCTCAAAGCAAGGGTTCTCAACCTGTGGGTTACAACCCCCTTGGCAAACCTCTCTCTAAAATTATTTACATTATGATTCCTAATAGTAGCAAAATTAGTTATGCAGAAGTAACAAAATAATTTTCTGGTTGGGGTCAGCACAACATGAGGTGTATTAAAGCGTCACAGCATTAGGAAGGCTGAGAAGCACTGGCTTAAAGTCAGGATCTGAACTTTAGACTATTAAACACACTGAACTGAACAGGGCTCTAGAGGGACAAGGGGCTGAACAAGCAGAAAGCCAAAGGCAGAGTAACTGCACTCTTACCTAAACCACTGGATGTGGGTGTGAGGCATAGATTCCAAAATATAGTCCCATCGAGATGCCCATCTGATGTTTTTCTGTTCCTGGAGGGGGGAGAAACAAACTCTGAGCATCTTCTGACAAGGTACACTAAGAATCTGAGAATTCTCTTCAATAGCTCACTCTACTATTCAGTCAACACCTGCAATTTCAACAGCAGTACCCGAGTTACTAGTGAGAATAAGGTAGTTTTACATTTATTCAAATCAAGTAGTAAACTCAAACAAAAACAAACCTCAGAGGCCTGGCAAGAATTCCAGCAATACCTACATTTTAAAAGCTCAGCTCGAAATTATAGCTAGTCAAGAGGATTTCCAATGCCAAAATTTAGAGCTCTGTTTACTTTCTTGAGAAAATAACACAATAGGATAAGTTTTTACACTGTATCTAAGGGATGACTAACCACGGTTATAACTCAGGTGCGCTGAACATCTGGTAATGCTACTCACGCTGGGGTTTTTACTCAAAAACACATACTGTTTATTGTGTTTGCCTTGAAAATTAAATACTACACATGGGAAAATTAAACATCACAACTTTATTAGCTAGTCAAGCAGGGGTAGAATACTTCCCCCACACTTCTGACAACCACCCTGTCTTTCCCCCGAAGGAACTTCTCCACTGACAAAAACATCTTCCAATATTCTAAGAAAACCTCCCAACATATCGCTCTAAAAGGATGGTGCTTCCCACAAGCTTCTGACATGCCTGACATTTCATATCACGTCTCTATCTACTTCCTGCAGCTTGTCTTACACACACTAGGTACAACTCTACACCTTCCTGTATCTTTCATTAAACTAAAGTTTTAGGAATGATTATATTGTTTGGTACACTGATAGGCTATTCTAAAAAGCAGCTCACCAATTAGGTTAATTGGAGCATATTAAAAATCAATTTCTAAGTTATACTAAAGATTAAAAACAAACTCACCTCAAAACTAATAGAGTAAGTATAGGCAATTTTGATCTCCCCAGAAGCCTTGTTACTTATATCCATGGGGGGTCCGGAGCAGTCTGGTTTATCTATATGGGTATGTTTGAAGCTGGGTGAACAAACATTTTGGCAAGATAATGATAAAGTTCAGTTTAGAAAATGAGGTACAGGCCATAAATTTTCTCTATACTTCACAAAGTTAATTAACTGACCATTAAAGAAAACATCATTCAGACTACATTACAATCTTGTATGACTCAATCTTGTATGTATGTATGTATGTATGTATGTATGTATGTATGTATGTATGTATGTATGTATGTATGTATGTATATGTGTGTGTGCGCGTGTGTGTGTCAGGGCATGCATGCCATGGCGCAGGTATGTTCAAGTTGTGGAACACTTTGGAGTCAGGCCTCTCTTTCCACTGGTTTCCTTGGAAAACACTTTTACAACCACTGGTCCCCCTGTCACATGTCACAGCATAAACAATTTTAAGCAAAGTCTGAACCATTTCGTTTAAAACAACACTGAAGCAACACTCCTCTCTCAAGATGGAGTCTTCTTGTTCTTTATAAGTGTTTATTGGGGTGAGGAGAGCTGCTGAAGTACAAGACCTCACTCTATAGGCCAGGCTAGCTGGAACTCAAAATGCCCTGCACTCACTGCAATCCTCCTGCTTCAGCTTCCCGGAGTGCTAGGAGTCTAAGCGTGAGCACCAAACATGGTCGCAATGTCTTGTATACTTACCTTTTTGGTTCAAGTTTAGCAGCTACTAATCTTGCTCCCATGGACCCAGTTTCAACAACATGATAATGTATTTTGATGTCAACATGATTGAAGATGTAGAAAGTATCTCTTTCATGGAATTCTGACTGTGAGATAAAACTTAAATTTAAAGACAGAACACTCCTGTGGGAGAATCAAGTGACTATAGTGACAGACACTTGGGTTTAGATGACATTTTAGTATTTCCCCATTACAATGCGATGGTTTTAAGCTCAAAGTCCTTATAAGCCAAATTAAGTAGAGAATGTAAATGTTGCTTTCTAAGGTTTTAATTTACATAAAACTAATAAATGTCTGTTTAAACTGGGTAACTATTTCCTAGCTTTTCACTAAAAATAAAATGTTAAAAAAGAAGAAATAGTAGGAATATACAAAACGGTCCACATTTAATAGAACCTCCTCTCCAAAAATCAGTAAGTAAACAACCTAAACTACACAGTACCTTTGCTGTATTTTCACAAGGTCAATATAATGAGGTCTAACGCTCAGGCTGAGTATACAAAAACCTCATACACCCAATATTAGTAACAACAAAATACAGAATTAGTGATCTTAGTAACAATTCCATATTAATGTCTCTGCTCTTAGTATCCCATTTTCATCATAAAAGCAGGGCTTAAGACAAACAGGTCTTACAAAAAGTATATTTCAAGCCTTCGCAATATAAAATTCATGAACCTAAGAAGCAGCCTTGTGACACTCCAGTACATACATGGTTTAATGCATAAGATTTATGCATCAGATGTTCCTCCCTCAGAGTCCCACTTACTACTAGCAGTTTTTTCTTAATAACTCTGCCTTTGCTCTAAAAAATGGTTTATAACGTTCTTAAAGTTACATTTTGATCGTATGTGTGTGGGCACAGGTACGGACCACCGTGGAGAGTCGGTTATCTCCTTTTTCCATATGGGTCCTGAGAATTAAACTCAGGTCACCATGCACCCTTACCTACTGATCCATCTCACCAGCACTAAAATTAACTTTTCCCTTTAAATTAAAAAAAAAAAATTTTTAGTGGGGGCATAGTGGTGTATGCCTTTAATCCAGCACTCAGGAGGCAGAGACAGGCAGATCTCTGTGATATGTTAGTGTATTGTGTCTTGAGTGCCAGCAACGCTCTTGGAGGCCAGAAGGGGTCTCTAGAATCTGAGGATGTTGGGCCTAAAACTCAAGTGCTCTGCAAAAGCACTCCCTGATCTGAAGAGGTGGACAGACCACCTTCTAGCCACAGAATCTAACCTTTGAGTTAGATTACAGACTTAGTCCTTAACACAGAACTTATCATATAAGAGACTGTAACTGTTGAACTGAATCTGAATTATTTTAATTCTAGAGTTAAATTTACTTAATTTAAGACTTAAACTTACACTGATAACACAGGCATCTTTTGCATGGCCTTTATCTGTAATGTAACAGCCAATAGGAAATCCAGGATTACAGAACCTCTGACCATCTTCGACATCGTAACACCATGTTACAGGCATATTATCCACAATCCTGTGCAAGTAAGTAAAAGTTAAAGTTAGGGGAGAACTTAGTAAATACAGCTTAGTACTGTTTAGATCAACGACGTCATTTTATAAAATATAAACATTTCTAAATGTCTTGTTGGTTTTGGTTTGGTTTTTATCAAGACAGGGTTTCTCCTTGTAGCCCTGGCTGTCCAGTAACTCACTATGTAAGACCAGGCTGGCCTTGAACTCAGGGATCCACCTGCCTCTGCCTCCCAAGTGCTGGGGTTAAAGGTGTTTACCACCATTGCCCAACTTTTAAATGTCTTAAGATTCCAAATTAAAAAATGTTTTTATGAAACCCATGATAGACTGTGTAAGAAGATTTTGTAGAGACTTTGAAACTACAAATGCACACAGGAAAAGAGCTCTATAACTCAGCCTGTTGCACCTAAGAATCACCTTATGACATCATCTTGAAACAGGTGCAGAGCCATAGGTGTTATTAGGCAGACAGAAATGGTGTTTATTACATCAGCTCAACAGAAAGGCAAAGAGTACAATTTCAAGATGAAATTTAACTAAAGCACATAGAAATTACAGTGTTTCAGTTAAAACTTATAAATCTAAGTTATTTATAAAAGAAATATTGCTATAAAGCAAGAAAACCAAATCTTTCAGAGATTATAGTGAAAAAAAATTTAAAGAATAATGAAGTTCTGTAGCACTGTGAAGCTGCATTATAGTCCGGGTGTGTGGTCCTCTATGCTTAGAACACACTGCAGGATACAAAATGAAAAGTTAGCTAAAATATACTAGCTATATTATAGTCATAAGACTACACTCCAGGGCATGTTTTATTTTTTAATTAATGTGTGCCCCAAGAAGTAAAATTATGATTCTATGTTCACCCAAGGTATATGTTAATGACCTAATAAAACATATCTTGTCATATTGAAGTGCTACTTAATAGCACTCTGTATACCAAATTTCAGAATCACCTATACCATTAAGCTGTTTATTACTATACCCAAAAGACTATAACATTATAAAATATTAGAAGCATAAAACAATGCTATATAAATAATTCAGAGTTTTGTGGGGAACTAAATAATCAGTCAGTTGCACTAGACAAAATGAAGCGTACCTAGCGAGTGCATACAGACAACACAGAATGTCATTATGCTAGCCAACAGAAAGAAAATGCCACATTAAAAACTAGAGTGCTAACTGCAGTAAGAAAGCTGGAAACAATTGGGGTTTAAAAAAAATTCTCTTATCTGTAATTTATTTAATGCTTTGATGTTAATAGCTATTTCAGGTATTAGAATGTACTGAAGAGAAACTCTTAGAAATAAATGCAAGACAAATTTTAAGAATATCACTGCTTTCCTAAGTCAGGAAGGAGTATTTAATTTCTAACATAAAATGATTCAACCCTATTTCCAATTTGCCACAGTGCAGAGGAGTGTGGAAGAAGAATTCAAGGG
The DNA here is from genome assembly GCA_033318265.1 of Phyllotis vaccarum. NCBI lineage: Eukaryota > Metazoa > Chordata > Mammalia > Rodentia > Cricetidae > Phyllotis > Phyllotis vaccarum. The sequence goes on from JARWLC010000005.1 coordinate 2,493,028, forward strand.
TAACACTGGGGTATTGGTCCCAACTGCCTCCAGAAGGAACTCCTTTCATGGTAGAGGAAGCTTCCTCCCTCTAGATTCCAGGGCCTCTGTGTGAAACACTGCTACCCATAGAACTTATTATATCCCAGTAATTCAGCTACAAAAGCTTTTGATTAGACTGAAATAACCAGATGTGTAGGAAAAAGGACCAGGACGGTAATGAAGCCCCACTGTGTGGTTTAACACAAGTAGATTTATATTATTAATGAGGATTTTTGCATCACACTCCTTTGTTGAACTGATAGAATCTGAGATGAAATGTGCTAAAGTTAGCTTCAAGATCTCTTTCTATACCATAAGCTACAGTATAGAGGCTCTATGTCATCGAGCCCTGAAAGTATTAAGGAACCAATTGAGTCAAATATTGTATTTTTAAAACACCAAAAAGGGCTGGGCTGTGATGTGGAATGTCTTTCTGTGCTCTATGAATATCACTGATAAATAAAGGAACTGTTTTGACTTATGGCAAGGCATCTTAGGAAACTCAAGAATGGATAAAGGGTAAGGAGGGCAGAGTCTGGTGGAAACTCAATGAGTTACACAAAAAACCAAGATGTAAAAAAATAGGTAAGCCACAGTCAGGTGGCAAGACAAATTAAGGGAAATGGGTTAAGATGTAAGAGCTACCTAGCAATATGCCTGAGCCATAGGCCAAGCAGCATGTAATTAATGTAAGACTTTGTGTGATTATTTGAGACTAAGTGGCAGCTGGCGAGTCTGGACTTCGGGACAAGGCCAGGCCAGAACTATCTATAGGGTTTATTTCAGTAGTCCAGTGCTTGCTCAGCTTGAGTAAGACCCTATACTTCTTGGTCTTCAATAATACATTCTCATTCTCCTCATATTCCGTCTGCTCCTCTCCCTCCCTGAGGGCAGAGTGATGGAGAAGACAGCACAGCTGAAGAAAGTGAGGATCAAAAACAGCTCTGGAACAATGGAGCTGCTTCAGCTAGCTACGGATAGTCAACCCAAAGACCTCAAACACACTTTTAACAACCCAAGTAAAAATGGAAAAGTACTGAATTCGAATAAGAAAACTATATCCCATTAACCTTTCTCTATAGCGAGGACAATGAAATTATGTTTATGGTTACAACGTTCTGTAGGAAAAAAAAATCACCACTCACATCATGGAATTCATATAATAATATAAACAAAGTATAGATGTGCAAAGGAAACTGACCTGGAAAAATGTCTAGGTTTTTTTTTTTTTTTAAACAAAAGAAGCAGGTAACAGAATAAAGAGGACAATAATATGCCAGCTTTGTTATTTTCTAGCAACATGCCCACAAATGCAGAATCTGAAAACATGCATGACAAACAGTGCTACCTAGGAGGACAAAAGAATTAATAGCTGGCAGTGCCAGACGACTCTTACTTGCTGTTTGATATTTTTCTGTACCACATGTGAGTTTTTCTGAAAGCATATATTGCTTAATAATTTAGAAAATAATCATAGTCTCCCTAAAGCAGCTTGGTACAATGAATAAAACGCAATGAACTACAATCACAATTCAACAGTCCATAAGGATTCAGTACTTCTTAGGGTCTTTCAAATTCTGGGGACATATTTTATGCCTGCCAGTTCTGCTTAAAAGTCAAGTTATGTAATATAAACCTTCCAAAAGAGAAACATACTCAACTCGGTTTCAGTAAACCCATCACTGAGAATCAACGTTTCCAAAAGTTGAACCACCCAGGGCTCAAGAATGAAAACCTGGATTTACTAGTCTCCAAATTCCTGTTCACGATGCAGACTTGCTATCATAAACTTTCCCAATTCAGCAGCAAAAACTATTATTTGCCAGCACCTTTCCAGTTGACTTTTTAAAGCTGAGTCATTTGTTGGCAAATGCTTTTACAAACTGTTTAGTTAAATTTTACTAGTGAATGCCTTGTAACTTTGCAAACTACTTTAAATAGCTTTTCTTCTTATTAACACTAATAAGAATATTAATTATTATTAACATTAACATACCTGGCATTTCCCCAGGCATTAAAATATGCTCTAGAGTAATAGCAAAGATTAGGTAGAGATTTCTTGGTATGTTCCTGTATGCTGAGGAATAAATGCTTCTGTTACTGCTCTGGGACAGAACCAAGGAAGGGCCTTGTACATTCTGCCACAAAACCACACCCCTTAGTCTTTGCTTCAATCATCTCCAGGACCTAGAGTCTAAATAGTACTCTCTGAACAGAATAGCACAATAGCACAAGAGAGAGGTAAGATAATCAGACCTCAGACATCTGTGTTTCAGTCAACAAACTACCATTAGAATAGATGGTGAAAAGGACTAAGTGAAACAAATATAAAAATGGAATTTTAAATATTCTTTTAAGTATAAAAAATAATTTGAAAGAAAGGAAACAACCAGGAAAGAAAAGTGGCTCTCAACTCACAGGGGCTTAGCAATATGTCTGTCTAATAGGTGAGGTAGTGAAGCCCTGCTTATCTAAGGATGATCAGAATAAACCAGCCTGACCGACAAGCTCATGAATGGATTACATGCTCCAGGACTGCCCTGCCTATGAATCCTTTGCTCTCCAAGTTTGGCAATAGAAACTGAGTAGACAAGCTTTCCAGCTTGAGAGAGCAACACCATGTTCAAGGAGTGAAGAAAGGAGATTGCTAGTAGTCAGCAGGCACTTAGTTTCTACAGAGGAAAAACATCACACACCAGGAATCTACATACAACAGAGGTGTGTGTAAGCAAAACTATCCTGAAAGGGTACATTTGGAGAGCTTTACAGTACTTTACATTTCAATACTGGATAACAAGCATATATCACTTAAAAACAAAATGAAATGCTTTTTAATTTCAACACAAACTGGTTAATGTTGCATCATGGTTACAAAACACAAAGTAGCATTTGTAAGACGATGCTATTTGCAAATGTTAAATTTGGTTTGCTAATGCTCCTTCTCTTTCCCACATATGAAGGAAGATGGAGTGCAGCAGGGCCGAGTAAAGGCACCACCCGACACAAGTGATCTAAGCAAGAAGAATCCATACTTTAAACTTAGAACTGCTCCGGCATGGACACAAGTCAGTTAAGTTGCTGCTTATCTTATACAACCCACAACTGACTCTCTACAGGCACTAACATAGTAATCTCATATTAAAATCCCAAGCAGCTGAGCCTCTTTCTCACCAGTGATGCTGATAGTTCAGTAGCATACTTTTCTTCAGGAAGTCTAGCTTTTGCTTGTCTTCCGCCTTTTCTGTATGGTATGTTTTCGTGCAAACGAGCTTACAGGTTTCCATCTTATTAAATGTGAACTGTATAAAAGGAAAGCAGAAGTACATTAACAAAAATTACCCAAAAAGGTACAGGTTCTTCCTAAGATAACAGATAACTTCTTAAGTCATCAATCTTGGTGATAAAAATCTAAAATCCACTACAGCTCACTCACTCACACTGAAATGTCAATCTGCTTCTCTATAAAGTTTCTTATCACAAGTGTTTTTCATGTTCTGATGACTTCAATTTATTTATTTTCTACATATAAATGAGATCTAGGAGTCTACTATAGTCATGTTCTAAACTTCTGAAGTTGACAGCTTCTAGAAACAAGGACCCAAGGTCTCTATATTAGCACCCAAGTGGACAGGTATCAATGTTCGACGGGAGACTCAATAGCAACCATCTAAAAACAAAGTAGAAATGACCTTGACTCAAGTTTAAATACTGCTCATTTTTAGGACTCTATTTATAAAAAGGGTAAAATAAAAATTAGCAATTTTTAAAAATAAAATTTAAGAACTAGAGGTTCCTCCAATTTTGAGCCCAGAATTTACTTCATATATATAAATAAACAATATTCACAGAACATTTTAATGATAGGTTCATGATGATTTACTGCGAGCCATTTATGCGTTGATTTCAAAAATGCTTTTCTGGGCTGAAGGGTCGGGGGTAACACATTGACAGAGCATGAGATAAGCAGTGAGCATGAGGCTTCGGTTCAACCTCCAGAACCAAAACCCAAACAAAATATCCTCCTATATAAACATCTTTGTGTTGGAGAAAGCTGACATGTCAATTACATAAATAAGCCATAATAACTCGTAATGAAAAAATTTAAGTTTAACTTCTAAATAGCTCACTTGACTTGCCATTTTCTTTGGTTTTGTTTGTGAAACAAGGTCTTACTACGTTACAGGCTGACCTCATACTGAAGTTCCTTCTTCCTAGGCAAGCCTCCCAAATGCTGGGATCTCTGTTGGTATGGACTACAACACCTGGCTAGTGCTCTACTTCTACATGTTGTTTGTTAACAGCCTATACCAGCTGCCATCCGTCAGCTGATGGTGAATGTTTCCGTGCAGTCCACTGCTGCCATCTGTCAGCCAAGATTTTAATTGTCACCACATCACCATTTTCATCAAAACAGAATTTGTACCATTATTTTGAGTCTCAAGGTTTGTTTTAATAAGTGAAAGGTAGTATCATAAAAGCACTGATGCTACAGAATCAGAGGAACAGATGTCAGAGACAGATGATATTTCTGCTACCAGTCATACAGCAGTCAATCTCACACCTTTACCTAATGGGTGGTAACTAGAGTTAGCTGACCCAACTTGTGTCCAACTGTAAAGGAAAATGAAGACCAAAGGAGGGGGGAGAGAGAGAGGGAGGGAGAGAGGGAGAGAGAGAGAGAGAGGGAGGGAGGGAGAGAGGGAGAGAGAGGGAGGGAGAGAGAGAGGGAGGGAGGGGGGAGAGAGGGAGAGAGGGAGGGGGAGAAAGAGGGAGAGAGGGGGAAAGGGAGAGAGGGGGAGAGAGAGGGAGGGAAAGGGAGGGAGAGAGAGAGAAAGGGAGAGAGGGAGAGAGAGGGGGAGAGAAAGTGAGAGAGGGAGAGAGGGGGAGAGAGAGGGAGGGAGAGAGGAAGAGGGAGAGAGAGGGACAGAGGGAGGGAGGGAGGGAGAGAGAACCCACAGTAGCCAGAAGAGGACATGAGAAGCCTTAATGTTCAGTCCCAAACTTACTTTCTGCTCACCCCATTTCTATTTTTTCTGTCTTAGGAAATAAAAACCCACTCTATTTCCTATTCCGTAGCTAATTCTCTTGGCTCCACTTTTGTGTGTGTGTTTTATTTTTATGCATATGCTTTGCCCGCATGTGGTGCATTTGCCTAGAGAAGCCAGCAGAGGGTGTTGGTTCTCAGAAACTGGAGTTACAATTTTGAACTTGAACCTCTCTCTTAACCAGTGATCATCACTCCAAGCCCTCTTGGCTCCACTTTCAAAACACAAGCTGATTCTAAAAGTCCGCGTGCTGCACACTGTCCTCTCTTCTAGCTATCTCTAAGGTCCCAGTCCCGTCTGGATGTCTATAAACTCTCCTAATGATCTCCCAGATTTTCTCCCTATGTTCTGAGCATGCTTTCAACATGCCCCCCCCCCTTAGTGAGTGACTGCTAAGATCCAAGCTGATGCAAAAATCTGCATTGCTCAGATGTGCAGGCCCCAAGTTTTCCTCATTGTTTCTGTTGGTGCTAAGGATTGAACCAGGTCTCAGGCACGCTAGTAGGTGCTGAACTCTGCAGCCTGTTAGTCTCCTGCCGTCACTCTCACTAGTCTCTATCACTCACTCACCTGCTCAGCTTGCACTGGTTTATTTGTGTACCTTGACCACTCCAGGCAAGTTCACACCGGGGGGACTGGCATTTTCCGTCTGCCTCCAAAATACTTCCCTAGGCATCTGTGTGGCTCCCTCCCTCCCTTAGTCTTTTATACAAATGTCACCTCTCAGTGAGACTTTTAAAATTTACATTTTTAATGTCACCTCTCAGTAAGCCTATTTAAAATTGAAATTCTGTCTACACTCTTTCTACTTTCATGAGTTCTTGAAGTAACTGACACTGTACACTTTAGATCTCCGGTCTCCCTGCCATCAATACAGAAGATCCACAAAGGCCAGAGATTTCTTGTCTAGTCTACTGTTATAGTCTCCATCTGGAATAGTGCCCAGGAAATGAATGACTGTTTAGCTGTGAATGAGGTTTTATGATCTTCACAGTGTCTTATGAGGCATCTTTCCTGACCTACAACAGATGCCACAGGAAAAAAGTGGCAAACAAATAACAGATGCGGAGTTTCTTCTGTTACTGATGATCACTTCTGCTTTTACTAGAGATTTAAGCAGGGTAGAAATATCTGAAAATGTAGTACAGAATCAAGATGAAATTAAAATATATGCTTAGCTGGACAGTGATAGCATATGTTTTTAATCCTACACTCAGAAGGCAGAGGCCAACATGGTCTATAAAGCAAGTTCTGGGACAGAGCTCTACAGAGAAACCCTGTATCAAAACCACCAAAGGGGGTGGGTGGTGTGTGTATAGAGATCTCAGTACACGGATGACTGGTTTGGAAAGAAAAATCTCATCTTCCAACACCATGTTTTCATATGCCCGAATCTTCAAGAATCTCTTTAAACTTGGGATTGGTTTGGGGACAGGACTCTGTAATGTAGCCTAGAATGACCTGGAACTGCCCTTAGCATCCCTAAATGAACATATCCTGCTTTTCACAAACCTTAATCCTCAAGTTTCTGTCAAACACAAAAACTGCTAGGTGTCCATCTCTCTCCATCCTTCCCAGGACCCAAGAGAGGGAGCTCCTACTAGAGGCAGTCACTGCCTTTTCCTGGCTTTCCCAGTTCGCTGTGTGTCCCAGGCACCCTCATGTTATAGACATTAACTGACTCCTCTCTCCTACCCCTCTCTCCCTCTCTTCTCTATTTTTCAGACAAGGTTTCTCTGTGTAGCCCTGGCTGTCCTGGAACTAAGAGAGATCCCCTGCCTCTGCCTCTGCCTCCCAGGTGCTGAGATTAAAGGCCACCACCACTTCTCAGCTACTCTTTTGTCTGGGTCTCCAGAGTCCCAGGCTGGCTTCCAACTCAGTAAGTTGCTGAGGACACTCGATTCCCCTGGGCCACTGTACATGGAAAAGCACTATACTAAATGAACTAAAATCCCATTCCTCAAAATACTCCTAATGATTCACAGAGAAAGATACGATAAATAAACCAAGACCAAAATTTAAGTTAAGTTTAAAAAAATCTTCTCAAAATTACCAGTAGACAAGTCCAGGCAATGTCACACGTGGGAACAGAGGAAATCTAGAAACTATTCAGAAACATCAACAAATAACATAGACAAACTTTGCATGAGTAGAAAAGGTGCAGGTATGCTGCAAGGTGGGCAGAGGCCTCCACCCTGTGTGTCACAATACGAGCTCAGTAAGAGAGACCCATCAATGGCACACTATGGCTTTAAGAATTACTACTGGGGCTGGAGAGATGGGTCAGTGGTTAAGGTCACTGGCTTCTCTTCCAGAGGAAGAGAACACGGCAGCCCACACCCACCTGTAACTCCAGTTCCAGGGTAACCCTTTGGGAATCAGGTACACATGTAGTACACAGACATACTTGCAGAAAAAAAAACCCATACATATAAAATGAACTTTAAAACAAAACAATTCCTGAGTATAAAAAAAAATTGTGCTTACCCGTGAGGTCCAAGTTATCTGAGACAGTTCTCAAAACAAAAACAAAAAATAAACTCCCAAACTATGACTAAATAATTTTTTTACTTAACACTAAATACAAACCTTATACGGTGAAGGTTCAATTCTTTCTCCGAATAGTACCTGACCAAGATTTTCAGATGGGCGTTTTCCTTCTGATGCTTGGCAAAAATCAAACCTGAGGAAAGAGCATTAACATTACAGACCAAGAACCAGAATCTTTCTATATTATATACATCTAAGGATTTAAAGAATGTACACACTGTAGCTTATTCTTGTGAAGTTTAATTATAAAATTATACAATATATTCTTAGGTAGGCATTTTCCCCCAGGATTAATCTTTTGTTGTAACCTTTTTTTGGATGGGGGAAGGGCACAGGGTTCTCTGTGTAGTCCTGACTGTCCTGTAACTCTCTGTAGACCAACCTGGCCTTAAGATCCACCTGCCTCTGCCTCCCAAGTGCTGGGATTAAAGGTGTCCACCTCCCCCCATGCCCATGGTTTGTTGCAACTTCTTAATCCAAATCTTTCCATTCTAGAAGATGAACCAATCTATACCTATCTCATCCAGATGTGATGCCCATCCATCCCTTCACTATGAGTACTCAGAATGGTAAAAAAGAATATTCAGTAACCTTATGATTCTCTTTTATAATTTCTGATATTACAAGTCAGTTTCCGTGATGTTCTGCTTCAGTGTGACAGCCCACTTTCACATTTGCCAGGGAAAACTAAAGGGCATTCTGTTTATTGTGAATAATGTGGGAGCAGGTGAAACAAGTACCACGGTGACAGGACAGTAAGATTCCTAAGAGGAAGGTGAATTCTATTCCCAAACAAAACTCATCTCCTAGCTGATCAGGTCTACTGAGTTTTCCCAACGGGACAAAGATTCAGGTAGACGCTGACTGCTTAGCAAACAGACACTAGAAAAGGCACCGAGGTCACCAAAGGCTCTGTGGGGTAGGCCATCAACTCAGGGCTTCTGTACTACTTTCTTCTATATACTTAGGGAGATTCTTAAAGTAATATCTTTTGTATATGTTTTTCTGTACAGCAAAACTGTCCTTTAGAACTCTTTGAGCCATGAAGAAAATAATTTATAATTTATTTTTATTTTATATGTACTAGTGTTTTGCCTGCATGTGTATCTGTGTGAGGGTGTCAGATCCCCTGGAACTGGAGTTACAGGCAGGCTGTGAGCTGCTATGTGGGTGCTGGAAATTGAACCCAGGTCCTCTGGAAGAGCAGCCAGTGCTCTTACCCAGCCATCTTTTAGCCTGAGCAATGAAGAAATGTTAAGCCCATTAGAATCTAGGAACTATGTAACAACCAATATGGAATACAGTAGTTAAGTGATTATAGGGTTTTTACATAGCATATTTCATAACAAAACAAATACTACATCTTGCAAAGCCAGAAAATGGCTCACTGGGTAAAGTATTATGTACAAGCTTGACAACCTCATTAAGCTAAGCCCAGGTCAAGGTGGACAGAGAGCACTGACCCCACAAACACCTCATACATGAGATAATAAGAAACATCAACTTAAAAAAAGTGGAAATAAAATGTTTATGAATTTGCAACTAGCAAACATTTAGGCTACACATGATCCCCACAAGCTCCAAAAGACTAGAAGGACTGTACTGACACCAAAGATGTAACAGCACTGTTGAGAAAGTGCCCATCAGACATAAGCTCACTCTTGCTGAAAATCAACTGTACAATGGCCATATACATTCAAATACTCCAAGAAAAAGACATCTCGAAGACAAAATAGTGCTTTTTTCTGGGGACAATATGAAGCACAATTCTCTTTTAAAATGTATAGGAGGCCAGATCGGGTGGCACACATGTTTAGTTCCAGCACTTGGGAGGCAGAGGCAGACAGATCTCTGTTGAATTCAAGGCCAGGCTGATCTACAGAGTGAGTTCCAGGGCAGCCAGGGCTGTTATATAGAGAAACCTTGCCTTGAAAAACCAAAGTGTATAGGAGAGGCTAGAGAGAGGGCTCAGCTCTTTCTCGTGGCCTGGGTTCAAGTCCCAGCACACATATGGTGGCTTATAATCATCTCTAACTCCAGTTTCAGGGGAAATGATGCCTTCTGCTCCCAAACCAGGCATGCGTGTGGTGCACAGACATTCTCAGGCAGGCAAAACACCCATATACGTTAATAAAAAAATGTTTTTAAATCACTTTTTTTATAGTCGGATAGAAAGGAAAATCATTATTTAGTTGATACATCTGTTATGCTGCCGACCAACTTAAAAAGAACAGTCCATTTTTTCAAGCAGAATTTGTGTGCACATGCACAATGCCGTCACATGTGTGCAGGTACCCATGGAGGCAACAAGAAGTGTGGGGTCCTCTGCTCCTGGAGTTCTAGGCAGTTTCCAGTCACCATATGAATGCTGGGAACTGAGTGTGAGTCCTCTGGAACAGCATCACAAGCTCTGAACTATTGAACCATCTCGTTACTTCCAAAATAGCACATTTTTATCTGAAAGTGGTTTTGAGCTGTGTATGGTGGTGTATTCTTGCAATCCCAACACTTGAGAGGCTGACATGGGAGATTTACAAGAATGTGAAGCTTGCTGGAGTAAAACCTGGTCTTTACCACCGTTACTCAAATCTTCAGGCCCTATGCATTTAGGAAATACCAATTTATTTCTGTAGGGAAATTAAAAATTCTACACACAAAATTCTGATGAGTTACATAAAAGTTTATACAAAAACCAAGCTGGAAACTTACGCTGTATATTCATAAGGAAGAACAGATTCCACGGAGTCAAGCCGGTTAACAAACAGCTCTATCTCAGCCTGAAATGAGGAAGCACAGGATTAGAAGAACATGACCTGTGTCTGTCTTCAGGGTCATGCTCAAACTATTAAACCCTTCTTTTATAAACATTCAATTAATCAATTATACGCATTTAAAACATACCTATATAACTTATAAATGTGTTGCCAATATTTCTAATGCTTTTTAAATTCTAAATTTCCTAAAATATTAAATAAGGTATTTTAAAAAGCATTTATCTCATTACTTTTAAAAGCCTGATCTCCAAATTTAGCACTTCATTCTACAGCACAAAAATAGTTTATATTTTTAGAGGATGGAGAGATGGTTAAGAGGGTACTGCTCTTACAGAGGAGTACCCAGCACCCCTGGCAATTCAGCTCACAGTCTTATCTCCAGCTCTAAAGAATTAAATGTCCTCTGCTAGCTTCTCAGAGCACACAAACATACACATAAGCAAATAATCCTAAATAAAAGCAAAATTCATTTCTTAGGAAGTAATTTCTGTTCTAGAACCAGAGCTTGTCTCAATAAATAAATAAATAAATATACATTTAAAAATATTTTTGCTGAGTGCACACCTTTTATCCTAGCACTTGGGAGGAAGAGGCAAGTGGATCTCTGTGAGTTTGAGGCCAGCTTGGTCTCAAAGCAAATTCCAGAACAGCCAGGGCTATAGAAACATCACATCTCAAAAAACTAAAAAACCCAAAACAAACAAGCAAAAAAACACCAAAAATCCAACCCCCCAAAATGCAAAAAAACCCAAACCAACCCCAAAACAAACAAACCACAAAACCCCAGAAAAAAGTCCCAGCAATTTCCCTTTAAAATATACTGCAACCAAGAAATGCTGCCACAGTGGTTAGATTTTCGAATCAACTCCACTGTGAATATAATCCCATGCATAAGCAGCGGGGAGATGACCCATGTCTAACACTGGAGGACAGTTGTGATCAGTCTGAAGAGGGCACACTACACTTAGAGTGAAGACGTATACACTGGAGGACAGCTGTGATCAGTCTGAAGAGGGCACACTACACTTAGAGTGAAGACGTATACACTGGAGGACAGCTGTGATCAGTCTGAAGAGGGCACACTACACTTAGAGTGAAGACGTATACACTGGAGGACAGTTGTGATCAGTCTGGAGAGAACACACTACACTTAGAGTGAAGACGTATACACTGGAGGACAGTTGTGATCAGTCTGAAGAGAGCACACTACACTTAGAGTGAAGACGTATACACTGGAGGACAGTTGTGATCGGTCTGGAGAGAGCACACTACACTTAGTAAGAGTGAAGACGTATACAAGGAGAGGGAGAAGAGCTAGCTGAAAACCTCTTAGGAAACACAGACCCAAAGGAATCTTCCTCCTACTAAAGCTTTCAAAATTTCTCCCAAATATAGATGAAACTTCTCAGGAAGCTATGTCCTGAAGTACTTTTGTGCTAAACAAAACTGAGATAGCTGGGACAAATATCTCCACTGAGTTAATAAGACCACTGTGGCTACCTCTGGATGAGATCAAGAAGCTGCAAAAGATGGCAGAAAGCCACACTGCCATTCTGATTTCAGCACTACTCAATACTTGCCAATTCACCAAAAAAGCAAAACAAGATATGCAATGTGCAATTTAACAGGCCAGTAAGGCCAGCAACACAGCTCAGCAGGTAAAACTGCTTGCTGTGTGAGCCCGATGACCTGAGTTTACTATCCAGATGACTCCTGAGAAGTCTGTGAATTATACATGTTTGCCTCTCCCTTACTAATAATAAGAAAAATTTAAAAATTAAACCAAAAGTTAAGTACGCTGTCCTTAGGGGAACAGTAAAACAGAGCAGATTAAAGTATAGATTGTGGACGGATCTACCTGGGTTCCTCCTAACCTTGTGCAATTGCCTATTAACTGTGATTTGGGGTAGTTTCTCCATGGGCACTTCAGTTTCCTTATCTAGAAAATGGTGGTAATGTTTATTTTGTAGGTTATATTAGATTACTAGTTGCCTTTTATAATCAGTGCCCAACACAATGCTAAAATACAGACAAAAAGACTGATGATACTACAAACAGGTAGATTCTAATAAAATTACTGTGTTTATCTGCTAAACTCCTAAAGACATTATTAGCCTTTGTAAACAGTTTCAAAGGCAAACTCTATACTCTACTTAAGAAACAGCAATTAAAAAACCACACTGGCTCCAGCTTCCCAATGTAAGTCTCTTTGCATAAAAATATTTGCATAAAATGACCACTGGTCATTTTAGCAAAAATGATGATGGGACAGGACACTTCAGCATCACAGAATGTTTGAGTAATTAAAGACAAATATATGCAACCACCGTGAAAGGCAAAACTTCTAGCTGATGGTTTACTTGGTCAAAAGAATTTTCACTAACACTGTTAAGAAGACATTTGGATTCAAATACACGGCCCAAGGTGAAAGCTAAGGGCTTACTAATGTGCAGCAATGTCCGACAGAACTTTAATGATGGAATGCTCCTCATCTGCACTGTTGGATGCAGCAGCCTTAGTTTACTTGGAGCTATTCGGCCCTTAGGTTGTACTAGCCACTTAGAATGTGGTCAGTTACTGTAGCTGAACAAACTGAATTCTTAATTTGTATTTAATGTTAGCTTAATTTAAATGGTCACAGGAGGCCAATGGCTTCTGAACTGGACAGAAAAGTAACAGAATATCAAGCTGCTTGGTGCCATTTATATAAATAATCTCGTTATCTACTTAACATTTTTACTCCAGTCACAACCACCTTCCTGCTCCAGAAAAAAACTCTCATTTTATTAGTCTATCTCAGGGGTTGCAAACATTTCCCATAGAGAGACAGAGTACAGAGTTTAGGTCCCCTAGCACACACTGGCTCCATTCCTAAAAGTGCCTAGACAACTGGTAACTCATTTTTAGATACTACTAAAAATTTCCTCCAAGTTCCTGCTCCACCATATCTAATTCTTCTATTCCTATTTTCTCATCTTTGGTGTCTGAGTCATAACCCTAAAACATGAAAGGTGGAAATCTTTTCAATTACCCACCTTTATCACGCCAGCTTGTTTTCTTAGGACTCTGCTACACTTATACAACACTGTTAACAGATATGTCACCAAACAGAACTATAGCAAAATTCAAACACCAAAGTGTCCTAGAATTACAGAATGCCAGTGTTACTTTTCAGCAGCCTCTCTGTCCCTATGTATAAATTCTTCAAAGATACTCATTTCTCTGCATGCTATACCCAAAATTAAGTGCTCACCCTCAAGTATTCCTTCTTAACTTGTCCAAGACAAAACTAATTCACTTTATTTAATTAAAGTAAACTTAACGGACTCAATTTTGCTCTCATATAACTTGTTTTTGAAACAGTCTCACGTAGCCCAGATTGGACTTGACCTGCCTGTAGAGCCAAGGATGACCTTGAACTCCTGATCATCCCCCCCCCCCCCCAATGCTGGGATTACACAGAACACACCAGGTCTCCCACGTAAACTTTAAAAAAGTTTATGAAATTGTGGTCCTATTGGCATTACATTTATTAGATCCAATACTACTAAGTTTGTTGGCATTTCTATCACAGATCTAAAACTACCAACAAGTTAAAGCATTTCATGTGTTCTCTTTGCTACAAACACCCTAAATTAGCTTCAGGTGCCAGTCCTGAGGTGTACAGGAAATAAAAAAAAAACCCAAAAAACCCAAAAAACCCACCAACCTACAGCTAGCCACTCCCTTAAGGTAGCCTTAAATTCCAGTTTAAAGCAGCCCTAGAAATCAAGTTTACTAGCTCCTTCTTCCCCTGTATTTTTTTTTTTCTGAGTTAGGGTCTCAGTACGGAGTCAAAGCTGATCTGTAAACTCTGTCTCTACCTCCTAAGTACTGAGAGCACAGACAAGTGCCATACCATGACTCAGAAGGCCTTTCACCAACAGCCAGGAAGGCCTCTTCCTGAAACCATGCTGCCTTCTGTTTCTATAACGCAGTGTCAGTTAGACCAACCGTCTCCGTCTAGCTGTATCTTACTTTATTGCTCACTATGCTTCACACAAGTTCTAGTCCCACTCTCAAAAAATTTGTCCATTTTATTAGTTTTTGCTAAGCTTGCACTTGGCATTTTATCTAATATCAAACCCTCCATTAAATTTACCTTCTCTGTCAACTTTTCCTGATCTAGCAAAGTTGCACCAAACTGTATACATAGAAAAGATGTTAACAATGACTCTAGGCGGTATGTGTTGGCTCTGCTTGTGATGCAAAAGTCTGTAATTATCAAAAGCTTTCCATAAAAACTTCCCCAAATCATATTTTTCACAAATCTTTCTCCTGAAAACAAAGTTCGTCTTAACAGGGCACATAAATGAGGAACACAGTATTAGTTTGGCAACAGCACAGCATTGAACTGCTGTTGAGAGAAAAAGAATAGGGCTGGAGACACCACGACTCAGGAGCACGAGGGCTTCTTCCAGAGGCACACACCTGCCTGTACAACAAGCTCCAGATGATCTGATGCTTCTTCTGGTCTCTGCAGGTGCCCATGGCATATGCCCACATTATCACATGAAGACTTTAGGTCTAGTCTCAATACATGTGTGATTCTGGGCAATTAATAACCTTGAATATAAAGACTAGATGAGGCAATAAAAAAATGGTATATACAGGAGATGGTGTACAATCACAAATGAGTAAATATGTATACTTAATGTTAGTTTACAAAAGCTGAACATCCTTGAATTTGAATAAAGATTGACCAGTATATGGGTATAACAGTATATGGCTTTCTGCAAGTGACTGCACATGCTGGGTTATTGCTTCCACGTAGCCATTGATTATATTGTATCTCAGCAACTCAGCGGGAGTTCTTACACTTTTCCACGTGTGACAAAAGCCAAGAAAATCCTTACACAATATTGAGTGAATAATGGGTAAAAAAAAAAAAAATACAAAGCAAACATTAATTAACAGAACAATTATTTGGCCTAATGCAAACATGCCAATTAATGAAAATGAAAGAAAATTTGCATACTCATGAGTGGAGGTGATTGTCATTTTTAACATTAAAAAAAAAAAAAAAAAAAAATCCTGGTGACTGGAGACAGGTTCAGAGGCTGAGAGCACTGGTTGCTCTTCCAAAGGACCCAGGTTCAATTCCCAGCACCTATCCAGGGCTCACAATCATGTGAAACTACTGTTCCAGGGTAATCCAATGCCCTCTTCCGGCCTCTGTAGGCACTGTATGCACACAGTGCTGATATATCTGCATATGTTAGGGAGAGTTAGGGAGTCTCTGGAGTTTTCTTATTAAAACAGTAAACACTATATAATTAGTGACATGTAGGTAATGGTATGAATATGACCAAAACATATCATATAAACAAATGAAAACGTCACGTATATTATAAACAAATGGGAAAAGCCCACTGTGGTTGGGTTGGTGGGCATGCCTTTAATTCCAGTGCTTTGGAGGCAGAGGCAGGCTCTTTGACTTAGAAGTCAGCCTGTTCTATGCAGCTAGCTCCAGGACAGCCAGGGATACAGAGTGGGACCCTGTCTCAAAAAAAAAAAAAAAAAAAAAAAAAAAAAAAAAAAAAAAAAAAAAAAAAAAAAAGTTCATTGTTTTATATAATTAACATATGCAAAAAAACCCAACAACACAAAAGTGTTTTGAGGCAGGGTCTCACATATCTCAAGCTGCCCTTAAACTCATTATTTATCTGAGGATGACTCTGAACTACTGATCCTGTCCCCACCTCCCAAGTGCTAAGAACACACATGTATGGTGCCACTAAACCTGGCCTGGAATTTGATTCAAGGTCAACATCTTCTGCTCTAAACATCTTTATTCTCTACTCAAAAGTTAAATCCATCCCCTTAAATAGAGATGGCCAATTCTAAAATGGGTGGCTGGAGAGGGGCTTTAAAGACTGCTTACACCACCCAACTTTCCAAATGTCTCTGGTATGTTACTACCCCAAGCACACACAGAGCTCAATATCAAACATTTTAACAAAGCCACAGAATCCTCTATCACTTAGACAAAGCAAGACTAAGTATAATCTCACACTAAGAAATTTGTACTGTAGATGTGTGTGTGCCAGGAGCCAAGATGTCCACCCAGTTCTGACTTTCCTCAAACACCTGAGCATTAAAGCCTTAACTGTGAGTATCTACTTCAGTACACGATCCCCAAATGCTAAGGGCACAGTGTGCACTATCAGTAAATGTTTATCTAATTTCAGACCTACAACTGAGAACTCACTTTTAGGAGCTGTTATGGGAACTGAGTCCTTCTTTTCTGGTATTCTGTTTTCAAAACAGGAAGAAAAAAAAAAAGGACCAAATATTTAAAATCTGGCAAGGATGACTGTAGTAGGTAGTTTCTGGCCTGGTCTAGTCCCAGGCCATAGGCCCAAACATCCTCTTTATTAGCCAATAACCAATAATAAAGCATACTCACAACATTAAAGACACCCCACATCAGATGACTCTATTCTTGCATTAAAAACATTCTATTAATCACTGGAAAAAGAAGTTGTATGGAATTTTTTCAAAATTTAGAGTTCAGAGGTATATATCCCTTCTAACTCTATCTTCTGTTTCAATCAGTCTGTGGTCAAACTGTTTTACTGCTGTAGACACATGGGCCAAGCTGAAGTGCTGTGCGCCCCCCCACCCCCCAGGCCCCGGCTCTATGCTCCTGCTTTATTCTCATTCCTCTCCCTGCATCCCATCAGCTCCATCTAACACTTACAATGAGGAAAAGGCACAGCTTTGTACAAGGACCAGAACAAACAGTGAGGCAGTCACAAAAGGGTCTAAAATACAATAGTACAGATAAAAAAAGAGGGGGGGAGGGAGCTTTAGATGATCCCATTGACTAGTAAGATTGATTTGAGTAAGCATAATGCAAACATGATAAAGTTGTTAAGTAGGAAATCACATACAATAAGAGGTGGGAATGTTTTATTGTTCACAGAAGTTGATCTATTTACTCAGGGCTCTTTCCTTATAATTATCCTGTAATCCTAGTACTCAGGAGGTGGAGACAGGAGAATCAGGAGTTCAAGGTCAGCCTCATACACTGGGAATATAAGGCTAACCTTGACTATAGAAGACCCTGTCTAAAAACATCCACAAAGGAAAGAAAGGGGGAGGGGACCATTTCAAAATTCTTTACATAGACACACAACTTTGGGTGACTAATGCATCAATTCTGAAGTCTTGATTCCCAAGAGGCAGAGCAGCAAAGTAGGAAAAAGCACAGAGAATAGAAGTCAGGCAATTCCGGGCTTATCTGCTTCTTGGCTGAACTCTTAACTGCCTCTACAAACTTCAAACAATCCCTAAATTGTACTGAACTTCCATTTTCCCCACTTAAAAACCCCAGAATGGTTATGGAGATGAACTGAGCTACTATATAACCAGAACACACAAAAGGTACAAACTGCAATCATTATCATAATTTGCAAAGAATATTTATTAGGCCTGAAAGATAACAAAGGGGGAAAAAAATTCACAAGTTCCACCCAAGGCCCTTTATGGAGATTCAATTTTCCTCTTTTAAGATAAGGTCTCACTTTGTAGGCACAGCAAGCTGGCCTCAAACTCAGCTGTCTGCCTCTGGGACTAAAGCAGTACTCCGCCATGCCCAGCAGCTTACTTCATAGCAACAGAGGATCCAGTAGCCACAGGAACTAGAAAATCTAGTGAGAAGCCAAGATGGCAGATGTCTGCAAGGAAGTTTGGAAACCGGTAGTTTAAGGAACCTGGTGTGAGGCTGATAATACAGGTCAGAGAGTTCCTACAGGACTAGGGAGCACTTGTGATGTGGCATATATATGCCTAGGACTTTGTTTCATATGCTTAGTTATACATCTTTGGAAGGAAGAACTGGTGGAATTTTATTTACTGTGGTAAACACCAATCCTGAAACATTATCCACACACTCCTAGGTTTCTGGAAGGTAAGGTAAATGCTAACCACTTATAACAATAAATACACACATAAACTGATTTTTTCTTTCAGTTACTTCAAAATCTTCATAGGCAATCAAATGCTAGAGAAACTCCTAAGATAAGACACAAATTATAAAAGACTTCTAAATATCTGCACCACGTCAGGGAGTTTAAAGGTATGCCTGAGTAAGCTCTCACTTCAGCCATGAGACATTTGAGCTCTGCTGTTGCTAGCCACTAGGGGGCAGAGATGGTCACTTTTCTTACAGAAAACATTTCCACTTTTTAAAATCTGTGTGTGCACTGTGTATTTGAGAGTGCTTGAGCAAGGTCAAAGAACACCTTTTGGGGATACGTTCTCTCCACTATGTGGGTCCTGGAGATTTAACTCTGGATTGTCAGGCTCTTTGGAAGGGCTTTGGGCAGGCCTCAAACTCACAGAGATCTGCCTGCTTCTGCCTCCCAAGAGCTGGGATTAAAGATGTATGTGAGCTACCAAGTCCACTCCCAGGAAGAAACCTTTCCCCTAAGAACACGATCTCTGTATTAGTCAAAGTGTGGGATGTCTCGACAGCGCGTGTTACTTTAGTTCTTAGGAATGAACTGACATCAGGAGCCACATGGAGATAAACTGTCACTAATCTTCAATTATTAGCTACTAATGATGACACCCACTCACTTGAGACCTGGTTCAAACCTAAGCAGCACACAGCAGCTAACTCAGAGTCAAGACTGTAGGGGTATTGTGTTGTCTCATGGTAAATAATTGTGCCACCCACTGGTTTAATAAAAAGAGCTGATTGGCCAAAGGCAGGCAGGAAGTGTAGGTGGGGCTACCAGACTAAAAAGTCTGAGAACAGACCACCAGGGAGAATTCCAGAGAGAGGCCGGGAAGAAGCAGAGGACAACTATGCTGCCCTAAGAAAAGGTACCCAGCCGCATGGCTGAACAGAACAAGAGACATGGGTTAGATGAAGGGTAGAGAGCTAGCAAGTGATATGCCTGGGCCTGAGGCCAATCAGCCTAAAAGCTATAGTAAGTGTCTATGTGTCTCTGTGGGACTGCGGGTGTGCGGGTCTGTGGGCCTAGACCTTGAGGTTAGGCCCGAAAGTCCGGGCCAGAAACTTCGTACTACACAAGACCTTTATATTAATTGAAACTGTACATTTTCCTGTGTAGATCTACAGCTATATAACCCTTGATGGAGCAGAGGCCTCAGGAACAGAAGCCCACAGTGCATGCCTTTATTGTTATGGTCTTCAAAACTAACAAACCAGACACCTCAATGGCACTGAAAGTTCTACATGAAAAATGTTTCCAGGAATAGGGCTGTAACTCAGTGTTAGAGTACATGGCTAGCACATCCAAGTCCCAGGGTTCAATCCTTAGCAGCACAAAAATTAAGAGAAGATACCTCAAGTACTATCATAAAGTTCGTAAATGTTTAACTAAGCTGGACCTGGTAGCAGCACACTCCTGTAATCCCAACAGCAGGGAGAAGAAAGCTGAAATATTTGTACTTAAGGTCAGGAGAACAAAACCCCATCTGACAACCCAAACCAAAGCAACCAGGAAGTAAGTATGAATATTGGGATGCATTTCTTGCAGAGAACCTGCATTTGGTTGGCAGTGACTTGCCAGTGAAAGACTTCTGCATACACTACAAGGAGCTACACTTGCTTCGCTCTGCATTTGTGCAGTACAAAGACAGTGGCTCTGCTAACAAGTCTAAAATACTTTTCAAGGCGAGTATAAGAAGCAAACATGACTAGCTCTCTGTTATAAGGGGAAAGAACTTAATAAAAACAGTACCAAAGACCTCTCTGCTCACTTCTGATTTTTAAATAAGTTCCTTCTATCCCCTTAAGAACATGGAGGTGGGGGTCTGAACCTTATGCTCTCCTGTCCCAATTCCTGGGCTGAAAAGTAGACCCTTAGATAGTAGAGCTATGAAAGAAAACCTTTAAGGGGATGGCCAGGTCCTGGGGGGTGGAGTGTCCTTAAAAAATGGCCTGTAGAAGCTCTTTCATCCCTTCCACATGAAGACATACCTGACAGACCCTGAATCTCATATTTCCAGCCTCCCAAACTGTGGAATAAACTTCTGTTAGGAAGAGGGAAGGGTACTCAAAACCAAGCAGTCACCATGTTGACTGAAACGATAAACATTTCAACTGTTTACTATGCAGAATAGTTCCCCTGAGAGAAAAGGGAAGAAGCTGGAGGAGAGACCCTTATTCCTATTGGCCAACAGAGTAGCTGAGAAGGTGAAAATCCAAATATCAGAAATACAATGTCTTGTCTAGTTTACCTCTACATCTATAAACAGTTAAAAACCTCAAAGGATCTGAAAATTTTTCTCTGCAGCTTCCCCTCAAGACTCCAAGTCACAAACCTTTCCTCATCTGTTCTTTAGTTATGTGGACACATACCTTCCACAATACCAGTCTATCTCTTCTACAGTGATTGCCAGAGGAGCCAGGAACATATTTTTCTGAGGAATTATGAATACAACATAATTCTCTGTGCACTTAAAGGCTAAGTACTCGATAATAAAGGTTAGAAAAAGAAAAAAAAATCCAGTGTGCCTTCAGGGACTAGATCTCACACTTTGAGACTGAACTCTCCACCAAGAGGCAGAACTTTCTGCTTTGCAGGGTACCACAGTTAAATACTGTGTGTGGGCATTAGCCTGAGTCAATCTAATAGATTCATAAGCTTTTTTTTTTTTTTTTTAAGATTTATTTATATATATGGTGTTCTGTCTACATGTATGGCTGCAGGCCAGGAAAAAAGCACCGGAAAAAAAGCACCGGATCTCACTATTGATGGTTGTGGTATTATGTGGGTGGTGGGAACTGAACTCAAGACTTCTAGAAGAGCAGCCAGTGCTCTTGACCGCTGAGCCATCTCTGCAGCCCCCTTGACTGCTGAGCCATTCTCTGCAGCCCCCTAGATTCATAGGCTTTTTTTTTTTTTTTTTAACAGATAAGGTTCCTTTTTAAAACTAATGTGATTGTGTCAACACAGGATAGCCGACAAATTTAAATCTAAAGAGAAACAGCAAAATGCAGTGAAAACTTTTAAGAGCCTCCCTAATGCTTTAAAACAACCTCAAAGTTCACAACTGCGGTAAAACTAGCAGTAATAAAATAAACACCAGCTTAAAAATTTTAGTAAATAAGCCTATTTACAGACTGTAAACATTTTCTTAACTATTATTTGAACTGTTAAAATTAACGGTTTCAAGATCCTCGATCCTTCAAATAATTACGTTTTAATAACTTAATGACGTATTGTGATAGTCTACACCTAAAAACATAAAAGCCGCTATCAGCTGATAAACTGAAAAACTTGTAGGTGAATATTCTACAAGGCTAACATTTTCAAGAGGGGTTCTTTCTTCTGCCGTATGCTTTTAAGTGTTAGTGGAGAAACTCACTCGGGGTCTCTTAAATGTTTACAGAAATGTTTAAAGACAACATTTAAAGGCCAGGAATTAAGTGTCTTGATAACTAGACTTTACTAACGCAGTTTTTTTTTTTTAAATGAGCTAAGCTGTGTCACAATTCACAGGTTAAGTAATCAACTGCTCATCTTAAAGTCATATACCAAAGTCCTAGGGAGAATAAACCGTCCTAACTAGGAGTCCGGGAAAGTACAATCAAGCGGGAAGCCACGAAATTAAAAGTTCCTGGAAGTTGACGCCCGGCCGGGAGCGGCCCGTGTGGGCAGTGGGTCACCCCGGGGAGCTGCGTGCAGGCCGGTGCGAAGGCGAGAGGGCTCGGCCCACCGCGGGCAGGGCAGCTAGCCCGGGCTCCGGAATGCGACCCCACCCACAGCTACGCCCCCTCCCGCGGGCCGCCCGCCAGGCCTCCCCCACCTTGCACTCGTCGCTCTTCTTCTCCTCGGTGCAGAAGTTGACGGGCGCCAGGCCCGGCAGGTAGAAGGCGCTGCCTGGGTGAGGGCCCGGGACCGTCCCCAGCAGAAGCAACGACAGCAGTAACAGCCGCGGGCCTCGCGCTGGCGGCGACGCGGACGGCCTGGCGCTCATGCCGGCGGCTCCGAGAGGGGGTCGGCCGAGCCGAGGAGCGGACGGAGGAGGAGGGCCGGAGGGCTCCAAGATCACCTTAAGGCCGGAGCGCGGAGAAGGCCGGCCCGCAACGGCTAGTTCCGGTTGCGCTAGGAGACACCGCGGGCCGCCGCGACGGAAACCGAAGCGGGCCTCGACGGAGCATGCGCGAGCCCGCGTGCGCGTGCTCAGTGCGGGCTCCGCAGCCGGCTGTTTCCGGGAGGGGCGGGGAGGAGAGCCGCGCTCCGGGTTTCCGGCTCTCAGGCCGGGTGACTTCCGCCCGCGCGCTTCCGGTTCTCGCGGTCTGGGTCCAGATTCCACCGTGGCGCTTCGGACCGAGTGTTGTGCTTCTCGGAAGGTCCTGTTTTCTGTTCTCTGTAAATTCCCCATGCACGCCAGTGAGCTCAGGACTGACGGACCAAGTACTTGCTGGTGTAGACGGAGTTGGTGGGTGGGAGAACGTTCGAATATTTTTCAAAAGTAAACGATTTTACCGTAAAAAGCCGGTGGAGCTTAGATGTCAATTGAATTCCTCTCTAGAGGGCATCATTTTAGAGTGTAAGACAAACATTAACAACGCCGCATGACCATAACCCCCAAATTTAAGAATGGGCGAGTTTAGAAAGGTAAATTTAATGACGTCCGGAGTCCCAGGGCTATTAAAATTCTTGTGTGTTTATATTTTCTTCTCAAGGAAGGTTTATAACTAACCAGATTTTCAGTGGGATCTAGCACCCCGTCTGCGCTGGCTGAGTGCTCTCCTAGCTGTGTGAGCCTTGAAGGCGAGTGAGTTCATCAAGAGAGGAAGGAAACAAAAGGATGCTCTTCCTACAGAGTGGTAACGATGAAATGAGAAGACCCATGGAATATATTCCTCCTCGCAGATGTTGACCATTTTTATAACAAGGAGCGGTGAAGTGTGTCAACACATTCTCAAAACATCAACATACGGAACTTTGGGCTGGGCGGGTCGTGACAACTTTCAGGGTGGAAAGAAGCAGCTGTTGTCTCCAAATAGAAAAGGGGGTTAACACCCTCCATGACTTAGTTTTCTCATCATTACTATTTTTTCCATCTCAGGTAACAGCACCTCTGCCTCAAACTTCTCTATAGCCTGCACGCTGTTCACGGGGTCACCAAGTTATAGACTGTGTCCTTTTGGGGGTCTCCAACCTCAGCACTAGTCCCCCCAGGCCACTGTGCTGGTCTCCTCAGCTTCTGCTTGTGTAATGTGAATCTCCCTCAATTCCACACAGTATCTACCACTTTGGGAATTGTATTTGTCCACTGTCTCACTCCCCTCGGGCCGGGCCTCTGCATTTTCTGCCTCTATAACCAGGGCCTGGAGAACTAGAAAGTGCGCGGCCCCGGTCGCCGGACGACACACGTTTTGGATCTGAATTTAGAATCGCAGACTTCCCGCGGGAAAGCCGAGGTTTTCCAGATGCACTTAACCCGCCCTCTTTCACAGAGCTAGACAAGCCTGAGACCGAGAAGGGCTCGACGGTAGCCTGGGCTACTCCGTAATGCTAAACCCACGCGCCCTGTAGTTTCTTCTTCCGGTCCCGCCACTGTCATATTCTGGGCAAAATAAACGGGAAGAGAAGGAAAAACAAAAGCAAAACCCCGACAAACGGGGTCTTTGCAAACGAAAACCGTATCAGAACTCCTGCGAGCGGACTAGCCCAGCGCGCGACGCCTGTTTTGACACTTCACCGCGCTTACTTCCGGATCCGGTCTCTGCCCGCTTCACCTGCGGTTCCCTAGGTTACATGGCGGGGGCGGGGTGATCCAGGGTTGCCGAGGTCTGGGCTGTGGGCTCTCTTGGGTAGAAAGTCTGCGTTCTCCCCACGGATG
Source organism: Phyllotis vaccarum (assembly GCA_033318265.1). Lineage (NCBI taxonomy): Eukaryota > Metazoa > Chordata > Mammalia > Rodentia > Cricetidae > Phyllotis > Phyllotis vaccarum. Next base: position 2,517,293 of record JARWLC010000005.1, read on the forward strand.
CTGATGCTCGTTCCCTCTGACTACTGATTATCCGCCTGGTTTCTCTTATGCTGAAGACTGCATATGTCAATTCGGAGAAGCTGAGAGAAGGGAGGGGTTACTTTTATTAATAACTGGTACAGAGTTTCAGTACAGAATGATGAAGTGTCTGGGAGGGATAAAGTGGCGGCTGAACAATTCAACATACTATGTCGCACAGCTTTAGCCTCAAAATGGTTAAAATGATAAATTTTATTATGTATAATTTACTGCAGTTAGATAAAAAATCCAGACTTCTCCCCCGCCCACATCCTTCTCTGTGGAGATAATTTATACGTTCGTTTTTCTGAGTTTCTCATATTCTCTGAATAATATGGCTAGGTTTAGCAAGTAAATATACATATAGCCATGTTAAACGTTTTAATTTCAGATGGTCAATGAATAAAGCATTGCCAGGGCAACGAAAAACAGATTGCCTTTCATTTCCTGACAGAGTATGTCATTAATGACACGTCATAATATCATATCCAAGATATGCCATTTGGGCATAAAGACAATTCTGAGTTAAAGGCAACAACGAATGTATAGGATCATCTTCCTCTTTTGTCTAAGCAGTGTAGAAATTTCCCTTTATGGGGTAGAAGTGAAACCAGGTGGGCTAGGCCTGCAACTCTCTCTACTTGGGAGGATGAGATAAGGATCACAAGTTCAAGACCAGCCCAAGCTGTAAATCCTTAAGTTCCAGGACAACTTGAGCAACTTAATGAGAATGTGACTAAGGAAGTTTAAAAAAAAAAAAAAAAAAGACAGGGGTTAGGGCTTAATGGTATTGTGTCTGCCTAGCATTAGGTCCTAGTTTCAACCTCTAGAACACACACTCACACACACAGTAGCAAGCAGGAGATGAATTATTTGGCCAAGAGAACCAGCACCTCTCCAACTGAAAAAACTTGAGAAACAAAAAAAATCTTCATAATAAACCTTACCAACTCTATTATTCAGTTCCTCATTGCTATCCCAATGTTCACATTGTGGTTCAAAACACTTTTAACTGGTGACTTCTGTATAATGTACTGCTGCTTGTTAAAACAGTAGATTATGCTTGCAAGAACAACTGCTTCTTTTGGTTTACATTTCTGTGAAGCTCCCATACATATTAAAAACATGAATATGTCTTCTGTCCAACTGCTAATTTTTAGTTGGTTAAAGAAAATGTATTCACTATAGTATAACTTCTGACTACAACCACCGCCTGGCTCCATGTCTTCTTCTTAATGCATCTAAAACTATCAGAATTAACGCCAACACTTATCTAAGACTGGAATCATTTTACAGATTTAAAAATGGTTCATCCTTTGAACGAGGCTGTGAGCAGCAATTGTATCTGCTTGTGTCCCTTGGAATTCAATCTCTTAAATGCACTTTAGTAATATAATAAACAATTAACATAATCCCAGAGCACAGGGATTTCAAAAATCTACTTCAAATTTATTTCAAAACAATCACCAAGAGGAAAACAATCACCAAGAGGAAAACAGTCATTAGGCCAGTCTTATCACAATTTTATTGTCAATGTCAGTAAAAACATGTTCCACCCCAATGTCCATCAGTTTGCAAGTTAAAAGTTCCCTGACAGAGAAATACATAGCTGACACACTAAAACACGTTAAGTCTTTGCTGTATTTTTAGTTTATATGTGTATGGATTGGACTATGCAGATGTGAGTGCTGGAGGCTGACGATTGCAGAAGAGGCTGTTGGATTCCCTGGAACTGATTTACACCAACAGTGAGTGATCCTCTCAAGGGTGGCAAGTTCTCTTGACCATTACATCATCTCTTTAGCCCTATGACTAAAAATGTAAAGACTGATAAACCAAATGTTGACAAGAACATATAACAGAGTGCTATACACTGTGAGTGAAAATGTCACTTTGAATAGTGCTGGAGATATTAGTTCAATGGTAGAGGGTGGCCTATCAAGAGTATACATATCTGGAAAATTTGCTTGGCATGCATATTCTGCAACTCAGAAATGCTACTCCTCACTCTAAAAGATTATACTTCACCAAAAGTTATATTGACTGAAATAGAACTCTGGCATTCATCTTGAAGATGGATAAGAAAATTATAGTATAGTTCTACAGTAAAATACTACTTAGCAAAAGAATAGATCACTGTTAAATAATACAACATACATCAGGCTCACAAACATTGTTGTAAGACTACAAAAACACTTGCATGCTTATGTAAGATTCAGAAGCAGGCAAACCCAAGCTGTGTAGTCACTTTAAAAATATTTATTCTTACTTATGTGTATGTGTGTATCTGTATCTGTATGGTGATAGGCCACATGTATGTAGGTGAGGGAATGAGCTGGTATTACAGGCAGTTGTAAGCCACCTAACATGGATTCTGGGAACCAAGTGCTCTTAGCTGCAGAGCCATTTCTTCAGCCCCAGAAAGTTAACATTTGAATCAGGAAGAGGTAGAAAATGGGAGGGTAGGAGGCCTCTGCTTTTGCATTGCTGGTGATGTTTGTGCCTAGACAATGTCTACCACTCTGTTCAAAGTGAGTAAGAAACACCTGTCTTAGGGTTCCTGTTACTGTGAAGCAATACCACGACCATGACAACTCTTATAAAGAAGAACATTTAATGGGGGCTGGCTTGCAGTTCAGAGGTTTAGTCCATTATCATCATGACAGGAAGCATGGTGGTGCCTCAGGGTGCTGGAGAGGCAGCTGAGATCTCTACATCTGCATCCACAGGCAGCAGTAAGAGACTGCCACATCTCCTCCAACAAAACCTACCTCCTAAGAGCGCCACTCCCCATGAGCCTATGGGAGGTATTTTTATTCAAACCACCACACCCTCCCTCCCGTCCACATTGGATGGCATGCAAGCAAACATTGTGCTGGAGAAGGAGCTGAGAGTTCTACATCTGGATTGGCAGGCAGCAGGAAGAGAGAGGGAAGAAGGGGGGTGAGAGGGACAGAAAGAGACTGATGTGGGAATGTCTTTTTGTATGTTGTGAATATCAATCTTTACATAAAGGAGCTGTTTTGGCCCTTAGTGAGCACTGTAGTAGAAGTAGGTGGGGAATTAGAATAGGTAGGAAACAAAGGGCAAAGTCAGAGACAGATAGACCCAGCTGCCCAAAGGAGAAACATATAAAAAACACAGGTGAGCCATGGGCCATGTGGCAGACAATAAAAATAAGATAAGAAAGCTAACTAACAAAATACCTTAAGCCATAGGCCAAACAACATAAAGCTAATAATATAAGTGTCTAAGTCATTTTAAAGGCCTAAGAAGTATCAGAAGTCTGAGACTCTTAAAAAGACAAGTCTGTGGGCCTAGACCTCTGGCCAGACGAGACCAAAAAACCCATTGGAACAGGAGACTAGGTCTGCTTGAGCATTTGAAACCCCAAAGTCCATCCCCCAGTGACACACTTCTTAATAGTGCCACTCTCTAATGACCAAGTATTTAAATATGTGGGCCTACGGGCATTCCTATCTAAATTACCACAATATTGAGACCACAGCAATACTAACATCCATGTCATTTTTTATAATTGATAAGGAAATTAACAAATCAACATATCTAATATGTACAATGGTATTATACATGTATAAGTGTATAATTTTTAATATATAGTGTATTTTTATGGATGACAAGACTTTTTTGGGACAGTTTTCATGTAGCTCAAGATAGCCTCAGACTTGGTATGCAGCTGAGCCTCCACCCACCTAGTGCTTGGATTAAAGGTGTGTCACTTTCCCTGGTTTATGGGGTGCTAGATATCAGACTCAGGGCTCTGTGCACTGTAGGCAAGTCCTCTAATAACTGGGCTATATCCTCAGCTCTGACAAAGTCTTTCACTACAGGTCAAAGACCTTTTATTTTACTGCATTGTATTGTGTGTTTTGTGTGTATTTATGTATGTGTGGTGTGTGTGTCTGTGTGCATGTTCAAGTGTTTGTTGTAACATGTGTGCATGCCTGTGGATTAAAGGAATGTACCATCATGCCTGACTACCCTTCCGTCCTTTATCCCTGGCTTTTTTTATGTGGGTTCTAGAGTCCAAACTCAGGTCCTTGTACTTGGCAGAGAAAGTGCTTTCTCCAATGAGTTACTTCTTAGCCCTTCAAAGCCTTCAAAAATGAACTTAAGTTAGGTTGAGTTTTGCCATTTCATAAGTATATGCCAGATACGTTAGAAATGATTGGCATGTGTCATTCTGTTTTTTTCACCCTTGGACTCCTGGCTATGATTGCTTGAAACTTTGCTAGAGTAGTTTCACTAGAGAAATCTCACTGGAATAAAATGCCAAGCAAAGTTTTCAGAACAGCATCTGCAAAGAGAGACAAAGTACACAAACCCCAGACACTACTGCCCAACACAGCAGTGAGGCTCTGTACTGCAACTACTATAAAACATCAGTTCAAAGACCCAATGCATACAAGGCTTCAGAAGAAAAATACCTGGAAGAGGGCTAGAGAGATGGCTCAGTGGCCCAGATGAACAGAGAATTTGCTGTTCCTGCAGGACATGAGTTTGGCTCCCAGAGCCCACATCATATAACTCACAAATGTCTGTAACTCTAGTTCCAGGAAAGCTAATGTCCTTCAGCATCTGCAGGCTCCTGCATGAATGTGGTAACATAAATGAACAAGACACACCAACCCACATTAACTTAAAACAAAAAAACCATGGCAATTAACTCATTTACACTCTGATGAGTACTTCCCAGCTTATGGAGGGTGACTTGCATATTCTTTAAATGTTTTAGGAAAGTGTAATCTAAAAGAATAATCATTCTAGCTTTCAGGACATGCTCTTGAGAAATATTTTGAATGTGAAAAAAAAATCTAGCTCTAAGTATCACTTAAATTCACTTAAATGGTCAACAAAGGAATTTGCCGAATCGATATGGCACTACAGTTGCCAAGAGAATGGTATTCTGCAGGCATTACAAGTATATTGGCAAGAACCAGTAACATGAGATATGTTTAAATTAACACTGGAACATGAAAACTACATCTTAGAAGAGCATGCACATTCTGACTCCCGTTTTTGTTCAAATGTGTGGTAGTGACAGAGCACTGGCCTAATGTGTTCAGGATCCTGGGTTCCACTCCCAGATAGCACATGAACAGAAAAGCAACGGAAGAGAATGAAGACACAAACTGGAAGAAGATATATGAGAATGTTCTAAACAATAAAGGACTTGTGAACATCTAAAGGATTTAAAACTCTATAGTGTGACATCTGCACCAACTGAATGAACCACAAGTAAGGATCTAGAGATTAAGAAAGACACAAGAGATGCAGGTCACTCTTGAATGAAGAATGCCGTTTATTGAAGTTTGGAGGAAGCCTTAAATACTGAGATTGTTTTTCTCACCTGGAGTAACCTTTGCAGTTCACATGCAATACCTGGCCTGGGTCAACTTCTTTGTTCTCTTCTGACTTCCTGATTCTCTAATCATAGGGCATACAGGTAGTATGTAAGTTCAGGAGAAGATGGTCAGTGTTGCTAGATAACCAAAATATGAACAAACTCACTATGAGATACAGAATGTCATACTAACCCATCCTTTTTATAATTAATATATGCAAATAAAAAATATTTTAAACTTTATGAGATTCATTTACGCATTTGTTAGAATGCTGACAACCAAGTGATGACATGGTGGGGAACATCTCAGTCTCATGTATTACTGCAGAGAATGTCAAACAGAATGGGAGTTCCTTACAGAGTTACACATGCACTTATTGTGTGACCTGGTGATCTCACTGGTAGGTATCTAAACCCCAGAGAAACTAAAATTAACACGGGCATTAAAAAGTTACAAATAAATATCTGTGGCAGCTTTACTTATAACCACCCAAGCTGGAGACTGTCAGGAGCCAGTTCAATAGCCAAGAGTCAACTAAAGAATTCCCTTCTTCGTCATTCTTCAGATAGGACAGCATTCTTTAGATTAAGACAGTCCTTGGAAAAGCCACAAGGGAACACACTGACCATTGAGTCATAATGGCCTAACACACTGACCTTGGCTCATAATTGCTCACTGACCACTGCTCATAATTGTCTGACACACTGACCTTGGCTCATAGTTTCGCCCCCTCACTAACTCTCCCTTCTCCTTGCACTTGCAGCCCTGCAAAAGCATATATAAGCAGCCTGGAAATAATAAAGATTGCCTACTCGAGCAGCTAGTCCTGTGGTTCTTCTTTGTGTCTCCTGTTCCTCCATTCCTACCCTACAGGTGACTGAAACCCCGTTGAAGTCGGGACAGGAGACAATCAGTTGTAAACAAACTATAGTGTATTCATATAATGCTATATTCATTGTCTCAGTCTGCTTTTTATTGCTGGTAAAAAGAACATGACCAAAAGCAACTTGGGGAGAAAGGCTTTATTTTATTGTATGCCTTACAGGTTACAGACTATCATCAGCAGAAGCCAAGACAGGAGGAGCCTGGAGGCAGGAACTGAAGTTGATACCATGGAGAAACAATAGTCACTGAACTGTTCCCCAGGCTTGTTCAGCCTGCTTTCTAATAGTACCCAGGACCACATGTTGAACGGTTCATCACTCCCGGCTGGCTGGGTCCTCACTCAGCAATTAGCAGTTAAGAACACACCTCTTAGACTTGCTTTCTGGTCAGCCTGATGAAGGCCTTTTCTCACTTGACACCTCCCTTCCTTCCCACTCAACTCTAGCTTGTTAACAAGTTGACAATAACAACAACAAACAATAAACACCCAGCAATGAAAAGAATTGATCATTACTGTACACCACACCCTGAAGACTCTCATACACAGTATGGTAAACAGTGTGGTCCTGGGAGGGTTGGGAGACTATGTTCTCTAATCCCAGTCACAAGATCTTTCCCTGGGGACAGGACCTCACTATGTAGTCCTGGCCTTCCTGGAACTATATAAGCAGGGTCGGTTCAAATTCATAAGAACTGCCTGCCTCTGCTAAAGGCATTCACCACCATAACTGACAACATGATAATTTGATAAACTTGAAACCATTACAACGAGAGAGTAGGTTAGAAGATCTTATAATGAGTCTTTCTGTCCCACTACCCAGTTCCCAAATAATGACCAGAGACTTACAATTAATTATGAAAGCTTGGCCTTTAGTTTAGGCTTGTTTTTAACTAGCTCTTACAACTTAAATTAACCCATATTTTTATTAATCTATACCATGTGGCTTTTATCTCTATTCCATTCTGCATCTCTTTTGCATCTAGAGTCATCTTCTACTTCCTCTCTCCCTGCTGGGAAGTCCCGCCTATACGCCTAGCTACTGGCTGTTCAGCTCTTAATTAAATCAATCATTGCAATATATTTTCACACAGTGTACAAATGTTCCACAATATTTTCCCTTTAGTCTAAATGAAAAGGAAAGAATTTAGCTCAAATACAGTAAAACTATATATGTTAAGAACAATTACCAAGTAAAAATAATACTTACAATGTCTAGTTCATTTGTATTTGGCAAGTTTGGAGAAATTACTTTATTAATTACTATATCTTTGTGAGTTGAAAGTTTTGTACCTGATTTATTTTCTGTCCTTACTTGTATTACCAATCCAAAACCATCTTTTTACATCTGAAAAAATTTTTTTTGATAAACAATTTAAGCATTTATGTCTCTCCACCTTATATATTTTATTCCTCTTTTCTGAATTTGGTAACAAGGAAAACAGTAACTATAACTATCTAGGCTTTAACTCCATCAAAGACCCCAGAAGGATAAACTATTTCCTGAGTAAATAGGAAATGCAGAGCAAGAAACTTCCCAAAGTAAGAAATAACAGAGATATCTGATGGCCTGGATAGTCACCCAGTGTTCCTCTATAACATTGGGGCATCCATCTTCAGTCTATAAGCTAAAATATCTGACAGACTTTTCTGTGAAGCAGGAATTTTGAAGGACTGTCCACCTTATTTTGGCAAAGTTCAGCAGTTACCTTCTTTTATGTCCTGCTTGTCCAATTTGGATACTGTCAGCAGTTGAGGCAAGGGCAGTTTCTTGTCCAGTGGCTAACTTTGCCATAATGAAAGAAAAGTCCACATGGAGATTCATCAAAGCCCATCATCCTCCCTGAAGTAGATTGATACTGCCAGAAGCAGACATACCTCATTGTCTTGAAGAGCCTTATGTTATTAAAACATATTACACGCCATATTCTATAGTTCTCTGAAGTGTTTGAAGACCATTGTCTATCTAAAATATGTCTCTGTTTGACCTTGAAAACATACCTAACATGGCCACAAATTTGATTATTAGATTACTAACTACTAACTTGTCTTTGTTAATTATCCTAAATAGCTTTCAAGGACTAAAACATTATGTTACATTTTAAAATGAGCTGCATAGATACAATACCTTTAAAAAGGTAGAAACATATATATAAAACAAAATAACTTTAAATTTGTATCAATATACAAAAATATCTTTAAAAGAACAGAAACATTTATATAGAGTATTTTCTAACAAAATAACCTTAATTTGTATCGATATACAAAAATCTCTATCAATGTAAAATATTTGAGATTAACAGTTGCTTTTTAGTTTGAAGGAGATTCAATAATCTACCCTTTTATTCTGTTATTCCCATATCCCTCCTCATCTTTTCAGAAAGAAACCCTTGAATCCAACCTCTCTCACTTAGTTTCTTCCATACTGTGACAATAATAATTTGTAACAACCCCCCTAGATTATGACAAACATCCATAACCCACCAAACAACCAAAACCCACCCACCCTACCTCTTGAGAAAATTACTCCGCTGTCTGGGGGCTACAGCATCCTTAGGGGACCCTGAGAAAACTGAGATAATGGTCAAGTCCTGGGAAAAGTAGCTATGTTATTTTTTGTTTAGTTTTTATGTAATGGGAAAATGTAGAGTTTATTTGAAATCTTTGATGGATACTCTGAGAAGCTAGACCATCTTTGAAGTTGTTCTGGATGCAGAATTTTGAAGAAAGTTCATCAGAGCCATTCTGAGAGGCTCAATCACCTGGCTACTTGTCTTTATTGGTATCTTGTCCTTTTGTCCTAAAAACACATAAACTTTCAAAGGTAACATATATCTGCATTAACACAAATATAGAAAATGCAGTGTGCACAAATCAGTTAAAGATGATTTTTTGCTTTGAACATGTAGCATCTGTTAACCTTATAAGTCCATTTGGACTGTATAACCAAACCTCTATCCATGCCATAGGAAAGGATTGCATGTAATAAGTGATGAGGACCTTGTAACCAATAAGACTTATCATGTCTCATCCAGCCACAGAGCTGTTCCCATACTTAAGGGTCAGTATATACATCACCTGTCCCGTAGTCTTTCCTGGCTTCCTCCTTCACATCTGCAACCAAGATCCTTAGGAGATCTTCCCCAATCAAATCTGACCTTTATTAATTTTCAAAATAGCTATAACTTTTTCTCCCCCATGGAAACAAAGACATAACCTCTCCTCCAATGCAACCTATATTCTGGCTTCTAGTTTGAAATTAAGACATTACTAATATATACATGTTGATTTAATTTAGCAGTTTCTATAATTCTAATATCTCTCAGCAGATACCGTTTTTTGTGCATTAGCTTTTAAAAGTTAAAAGTCAGCAAACACCATACAGGATCTGGACACCCTATGTATTTCTCATCTTTACATGACTTATTTTTTTTATATTACTTTACTCTGTCTTTAGAGATTGCTTTATTGTTTTTAAACTATTTTTTTCCTATGACTGTCTATACCAATTTTCTTTTTTTTCTCTGTATCTATGTGTGGTAATATACTATCTAATAAAGTTTGCCTGAAAATCAGAGGACAGACCCACCCACAGAGTTAGCCATGAAGGTCAGGAAGTGGTGACACCCATCTTTAATGGTAGCACTCAGCACTCGTCAGAGGTAGGTAGATCTCTGTGAGTTCAAGGCCAAAAAGAGCCAGGCAGAGGTTGCACACATCTTCAATCCCAGAACTTGGGATCCCATGTCTCTGCTCCCAGTACTTGGGAAACACATGCCTTTAATCCCAGCACTTGGAAAGTAGAACCAGGAAGTGAAATGGCTGGGCAGAGAAATATAAGACGGGAGGAGACAGGAGGTCAGCATTTTGCCTGCAACACCCCCCTCCCTTCTGCTAAAGACTTAAGGTGTCTGTGGCTTGTTTCTATGTCTGTCTGATCTTTCAGCTTTTTCCTCAGTATCTGGCTCCAGGTTTTTATTATTAGACCAAGCTGAATTTGTGCAATACCTAAGCAAATTAAAAATTTTTTTTTTAAAGTTGTGTGTGTGTGTGTGTGAAAGAGAGAGAGGTGGGGGGAGGGAGAGGGAGGATCTGGCTTTACTAAGCGCCTACAGCACTCTCCGCATGAGACGATCTTACCTTGCCTTGTCAGCTGCCTGATGGTTCAGCTAAGCATCGCCCAGGCACATGCTGCTGGCAGCTGGTTCTGTCATCAAGTACCAGCCTGCCTAAGAGTCAGCAGGATTAGAAATCCACATCTGGATCCTTGTCCAGAACTTTTCTTAGCTTTCTCGGCTCTGTGTTTAGATATTTGAGACTCCATGTTGGACATCATATGTCATGAATCTTTTTCTTTCCCGCCAACCAGCTCCCAAATCATAACTAGAGACATATTATTAATTATGAAAGCTTGGCTTTTAGAGCTTAGGCTTGTTTCTAACTAGTTTTCACAACTTAAATTAATTCATATTTCTATGAATCTGTATTCGAGCACGAGTTCTCACTGGTAGATATATCTGTAGAGGGTCATCGGTGGGACTGTTTTTGGTGGGGAAGAGACGTAGAGGTGTGACAGTACTGCTATTATGTAAGCAGATGTACTTAGGTGGAATACTAATCTTTGCATAGGTTAAGGCTTGAACAAAGGCACTTTTAAGCTGGCCATGGAGGTTCTGCCTTATAATTCCAGCACTTGGGAGGCTAAAGCAAGATCACCATGTAAGGAGACTGTCTCACAAAAGACAAGACCAGAGGACCGCATGCATGAAAATATCCACACAAGTTTATTTGTTTGTTTGTTTTTTGGCTGTGCAAGGGGTTAAGTGCAGAACCGTGTGCATGCAAGTGTTCTATCACTGAACTACACATCCAGCCATGACAGAATTATTTCTGTGTAGTCAAATGAAGGTATTTCCTCTCTGCTGAAAAATAATGAATATAACCCTCATTTGTAAGGGGATTTTATATAGACAGCTAATATGCATGTCCTTTTGCATGTGTCCATGCAGGTATATCTTGCCTGGGACTTTACTAGTTCCGTCTTTCCCAAACAACAGAGTATCTCTGTGTTAGTAGAAAAACATCTTCTGAAAAGGTTTCTTTTACAATTATAAGGAGCACAGAGCTATTATCTCTGGACATCCTGTGCTTTGTTATAAGCCAGGGTGCAGAGAACACCATCCTTGGCTGCACCATTGGGTTTGCCATTAGCATCCATTACCAGCTGGCGTGACGATGCGATGGAAGACTAAGTGTCTTCGTTCCTCTCAAACCCCACGTGCAGCTAATACGCTCATCAATTAAGCATCAGGGGCTTCCAGAAGTCCCAGTGGCACTGACTTATTTGATTCCACTTTGTGAAATCAAAGTTACGCTAGGTGCATAGACAAATTGTACTCAGAGACCTTGAGGGAAGCACTTAAGTCATATTTGTGGGGCTTATTTCAATATTATTCAGCTTTCATGACTGAAGTCCGAGATTCTGAGGGTAAAACCCTCCTGGAGAACAGCTGTCCTGGATGCCACTCACTTCCAAGGTCCTAGCCTCCTCCTGTTCCAGTCAGGGCCACCAGAATAAAGGGAGGCCACAGGCATTGGACATGCTGACGATGCTTTCAACAGGAACACAGACTGCAGTATGGCAGAGAACTACTGGCCTGTGCCCTGGAGGCCAAGACTATTATATGAGGCTCTGAGCAGCACTTAGAATTTTTGAGAGGGGTCTGCCTCTGGTTCTCAATAATAGTTCTGGAACTCAAAATGAAACAGAACAACTTTGTGTGCTGAAGCTCCATAGCTACCCAAATAGATAGATATGTAAATGCACAGAAAGCAGCTGGAAAAAACACACCATTTACTGAAAACAGTTAAGATTGGAGGTAGGGGAGCCCTACATTTGCCAGAAATCTTAAAGTTTTCTTAATTTTAAAAGTTGCATCTGTATGTACATATGGGATGGGGCACACGTACCCGACAGGTTTGCAGAGCTCAAAGGACAACCTGCAGGGGTTAGTTCCTTCCTTCCATCATGTGAATTCTAGGGCTGCTGATGGAAATCACCAGGCTTGCTGGCAGGTACCTTTACCCACAAAGCTCTTCCTCAGGCATCTGAGGTATCCTGGTCCTTTTTCAGCTGCATTTCACCCTGTGCTGGGTAATTTATACACAACAATTTATATGATTCAACACTCTTGCAACTGGGAGGCCCAGAATGGGTGTCAGCTATCTGCAGGGTCTCCATGTTCTGCCATATGGTGACAAAGGAGCAAGGAAGTGAGATGGGAAAGGAGAAGGGCGCACTCCCCCAATACTACCCCATGCCAGGCATAAAGGACAGAGGTCTTGCTTGTGATTCAATTGTCCCTTAAACAGCTGACCTCTTAATACTGTTACAAAAGCAATTCCTTTTCAGCACGTGCTAGTGGAGACATTAAAGCCATAACATATTGAGATACATTTCTCAGCGGCCCCAGGGATGCAGATACACCTGACTGAGCTATTGTCTGAGGGAGAAGTGGGACAGAGTATTGAGTAGGCGGTCTCAGACAAAGCATATCAACAACCTTTGTCTTAGCTGCTTTTCTACTGCCGAGATGAGACAGCATGACCAGGGCAACTTATAGAATATTTGGGGTTTACAGTTTCAGGGGTTTAGAGTCCACAACAAGAAGCATGGTAGCAGGGAGGCAGGCATGGCACTGGAGCAGTAGCTGAGAGTTCATATCTGGATCCGTAGACAGGAAGAAACAGAGAGCACACTGGAAATGGTTCAGTCTTTTAAAACCTGGAAACCCACCTTCAGTGACCTCCTCCAACAAGGCCACACCTCCTAATCTTTCCTAAACAATCTCATCACATGGGGACCAAATGACCAAAAACAGGAGCTGATGGGGGCCATTCTCATTCAAATCTCCACAACATGGTGACGTGTGTCTTTAAACCCCAGCACTTGGGAGGCTGAGGCAAGCATATCTCTGTGAGTTTGGGGCCATCTTGTTCTACATAGTGAGGTCCAGGCCAGCCAGAGCTACACAGTGAAACACTGTCTAAAAAAAAAGAAAGAAACCCCACAAAACAAAACAAGCAGCTCTTTAGGAAGAGCACTGAATGGGGAAGGCAGCTTGAAATTTGGAGAAAGAAGCATATGAAATGATGCAGCTGGATGTGATGGTCCAATGATGCTCAAGCAGTTGTCAGGTAGGATTATGCCCATTCTTCCTGAGGAGGGAATGCAGAGTAGAAACATACACAAACAAGAAGAGATCTGGTGAGGAACCTGTGGGGAGTCTGGAGCCAGGGAGCCAACTGTGAACAATGCAGGTAGGACAGATCCAGAACGATCCTCACCCAGAGGATGTCCAGATGTCCAGATTTCAGGTGAAGGATCAGGAAAGGCTACAAGGCTATCTTGCTCACTGCGAGTGGCAGCATTTTCTGAGTAGAAAGCACCGTGAAGGGACATGTGCCTGTTGCAGAGGGGTGAGGTGAAGGCACAGCTCATTGTCTTTGAGGAAGCCAGACTGGGAAGATCAGCATAAAGAAGTCCACAGGAAGTGCAAAGTGAAACAGAGATGGTAGCAGAATATTCTAGAGCATCTGCAAATGTCTTAGAGGACTCAAGCATTGGACTACCCCTGAAGCCTTTGTGTGGCCAAGGCACATAGAGAACCTGAGGACCATGGCAATGGGACCACAAACAGTCCTGAGGATGAAGAGTAATAGACAATCTGAATGGGTAAGAGCACTTGCTGTTAAATAGCGAGGACATGAGTTTAAATCCCCGAGACCCACTTAAGGGAGTGACTGCAAGTGCCTGAAAGCTCAGTGCTGTGAGGAGGAACAGACACAGGAGGATATCTGATATACACTCTGGACTCTGGACACCAGTGTACGCACACACACATACACACAGACGCACACACACACATATACGCATGCACACACACATACACACATGCACACACATGCACACACATATACGCATACACGCACACACTCACATATACATACATGCACATACACATGTGCACACACACGTACACACACATGCACACACACACGTACACACACATGCACACACACACTTAGGTTCTAAGAGCAGTAACGAAGCATCCCATTTACCAAAAACCATTTACTTTTAAGGAAAAAAAAAATCTTCCTCTAGTGAATTTTTCAATGAATTATTGGGGTGGGGTTCCGTGTATCACACTTTGATATTGGATTATCTTTGGAATATCAGCCAACAAATAATGACAGGGAGACTTTTATTAATTACAAAAGCTTGGCCTTAGCTTAGGCTTGTCCCCCTCTAGCTCTTGTCCCTTAACTAACCCACATTGTGCCACGGGGTTCACTTTCCTTCTTAGCACAGCCCATTTGACTTGCTCCAAGTCTGCTGGTGAAATCACACACCGAGACTCCTCCTCCCAGTTCCTCTCTCTGCCTGGAAGCCCCATCTGTTCTCTTCTGCTATTGGCCATTTATTAAACCAATCGGAAGGCGCCTTAGGCAGAGCTGCACTTTTGCCTGCTTCCTCGGATGCTTGCTGGCAAGTTCATCCATCCTACTGCTGCAGTATCGCTTTCCCTGGAAGAACCAGTGTCTTCAGGATTCCAATGTAGCTCTCCAGGAATCACCGAGGACTGCAGCATCAGACTGGGACTGCTGAGACATCCAGTCTCGTGGACTGAACAACTGACTACTGATTCTCAGCTTTTCTGTGGTGAAACAGCCACTCTTGGACTACCTGGAGTCCACTAGTGGGAGACAGTCTAATAAATCCCTTTAAAATACGTTCCATCAGCTTTGTGACTTGAAACACCATTGGAAAATGATTTAGAAGTAGATTACAAAATGCCACAAGCTGAACTGGGTGCTATCACTTACTACCACTTGTGAAAAATACCCGAGAAAATCAACTTAGGAGAGGAGCGTTTTATTCTGGCTCATAGTTGTGAAGGGTTCAGCCCATGTCACTCGGTCTCATGGCCCAGGAACTGACTGAGGCAGAACATCACAGCAGGATCATGGCAGAATCACTCACTCCAGAGCGTCAGCGAGAGAAAGAAGACATGCTGGAAATAAAAACATCTCCCAACGACAAACCCCCCAAGGACCCACTTTCTCCAGCTAGCTCTGCTCCTTCCTTTCTGCCACCTCCCAGTAACACCACAAAATAAATTATGAGTCCATCATGGATTAACCCTATCAATTGGATCGTGACACAACCAGGCCTTTAACACATGAGCCGTTACATTAATTTATAGCCAAACCATACAAGAGCCATTTAAAGGTTTTCAAAAAACAAGGGACAAATTTCCTTAGAAAGGCAACTCTAGGGACTTAGCATCAACCAACATGGTGGCTCAAACCTGTAGTTTGAGTTTCTGGCCTGTCTGGCCTGTGATCTAGACCCTCAGCCCCACAGAAACACACAGACTCTTGTATTAATTTTATGCACATTGGCCTAAGGTCCAGGCATGTAACTTGCTAACTCTTTACTCTTAAACTAACCCATGATCCTTATCCTGTTCAGCCAGGGGGCTCAGTACCTTTCCTCAGAGCAGCATTTCAACTTCTTTCCTCTGTGTCTGCTGGCATCTCATTGTGGTGTCTCCATGGTGTATCTCTGGCTTCTCTGCTCTGATCTTCCTGTTCCCAGAGTTTTCTTAGTCTGATAGCCCCTCCCACACTTCCTGTCTGCCTTCAGCCCATCAGCATTTTTATTAAACCAGTAGGTGGGACAATTATTTACAATGTAACATAATCCCACTACACAAGCCATTTATAAATCCAGTTCCAGGAGATTCAGTGTTCTCTCCTGGCATGTACTATAGCTGCCCATACGTGAAAAGGAATGTTTCCTTAGCAATAAAGAGAAATGGTCTGTAAGTCCTAAGAAGACAAAGAGGAAAAGACAAACCCATGGTACTGAGTGAGAGCAGCCAACCTGCAAAGGCTGCATCTGGAATGACTCTGACTGTCTGACACTGGAAAGGGCAACAACCAGAGGTTTCCAAGAGAAAGGATGGGGAGAAGGATGAGCAGGCTCTGTCTGGTGCTTTATAATGGTACCTGTCACCATCCCTTTGTACAGACTCGCAGGATGTACAATGCAAAGTGAGCCCTAATCACATGATGGACTTCAATGAGAGGGTGTGGCTAGAGAGGTGGCTTAGTACTGAGGAGCATGGGCTGCTCACCAGAGGACCCAGGTTTGATACCCAGCACCCACATCAACTTACAACCATCTCTGACTCTAAAAGTTCCAGGGGCTCCAATTCTCTCCTGGCCTTTGACAGTGCAAGCTTACATACATAGAATGAAATAAATACAATCTCAAAATGTTAATAAAAAATAATATGTGAATATAATTCATCCACTGTAAGAAACATGTTACACTCATGCGGGATACAGTAGGAGAAACTGTAACAGGTAAAGGGGGTAGCTGGGGAAGCTTGTTGCTTTTCCCTGCAGGCCAAAAAATGCCTCCTCCAAAAGAAACAAAGTTTCAAGGGGAAAAAGTGGAAAAGCACTTGTTACCAGGCCTCACAACCTGAGCTCCACCAAAAAATGCCTCCTCCAAAAGAAACAAAGTTTCAAGGGGAAAAAGTGGAAAAGCACTTGTTACCAGGCCTCACAACCTGAGCTCCACCTGCTCACGGGCTCCCACACATTGTCCTCTGACCTCTACAGGGGTGATGGCATCTGTCCCCACAAACATATAAATTAATGTGAATAAACAAAGTCTAAGTAAAGGAATTTCAATACTTTAAGAGCAAGCTGGTCTATGCCACTGCCCAGGGTGGGTGTGGGTTAGTCACAGGGGCTACCCAGAACAACCAGGACAGAACCCAGATGCCCAAGACTGGTCTACAGTGACAAGGTGTGGACACGAGAGAAGCCCGCACAAGTTTCTTGCCGCTCCTAGAACACTGACATGTGGCTGGGCCTGAGCTCTGTGTGTGTCCCAGACCCAAGGCTTCCCAGCTCCCCACAGCCCTGATAAGAGCAGTGTCCCTGAGGATGAAGAGGGAGGATGCAGAAGCTGCATTGGGAGACTTTGGGGATGGGGGAGGGCAAAGTCATCCAAACACAATCTATCAGGTCCATGGCTGCAGTACGATGATAATTTTCCAGCCCCAAATCAAGGGAGGTTGTCCATCCTGTACAAAATTCTAGGTCTGTCCTAGCTCTGAATGTGTCTGCTTTGGAAAGAAGATGGATAGCCACCACTGGGTGGGTTGACCAGCCCAATGACTCTAGTCCATTTATTTCTGTCCCACAAAAATTATCTTTGCTCGCTTGATGAAGTGACTAGTAATGCTGATATGCAGCTGGCACTGTCAGTACTGGAAATGACCAACCCAGTCAAAAAGGGTCTTTTCAAAAATCTTTTCAGATTTTTGTCAGGCTTAAGCAGACTCAATCAATGTGGTGTGAGCAGCAAACAGTGAAGAAGCTATTTTACACTCTAGACCTTCAGTATACATTTTAAAATGCTTCTTCAAACATATACAAATGTCCTAAGCACCTACAGGACAGAGTGGTCTGGCCTCACACAGGAGTTTCAGTCTCTCCATCGGCTCTTTGCAGATATCATCCTCATGAAAGTGTGCTGAAGCAGGAAAATGACTGGTGATGACTGGTGACTGCTAAGAAGTCCTGACTTACATCAACAGTGAGGTTTCTGGCCCTGACTAGCTCTACGGTCTAGATCCGCCCGCAGCTGCTCCCCCCCCCCCCAAATGACTCAGATTCTTATATTAATTTTATGCTGTTTGCCTGATGGCTTAGGCACATTGCTAGCTAGCTCCTTCATATTAACTCAACCCATTTCCACGTATCTGTGCTGCCACGTGGCCCATGGCTCACCTGTGTTCCTTACATGTTGCTTCTTTGGGAGTCTGGCTCAATCTGTCTCTGACTCCGCTCTCCTCCTACCTATTCTGATTTCCCCACCTACTTTTTCTACGGTGCTGGTCATGGGCCAAAACAGTCCTATCCTCAAAGCATATAGAAAGACATTCCCACATCAGCTGCTCACTCCACTTAACCCTAAGAGCCAAACAGTTTTGCCTCTAATGCTGAGTCAGGAACCTGCTCTTAAAGGAGCCGCGTGGTTTACTGAGTTCCCATGACACCCCAAAGGTACTCTCTGCCCTTGATACAAAAACAATGCTTTTAAAAATGGTATTTTCTTTCTCCTTCTAATAAATATCTCAGAATAAACTTTGATAGTTGACGGTACACATTTTTACTTAGCTAAAAGATTTTGCTATGCAGCTGGCCAACTCCCTGCCCCTTTCCCCCAGACGTCTCCTATAGCTCAGTCTGGCCTCAAGTTTACTCAATAGCTGAGGATGTCTTTGAACTCCTGATCCTTCTGCCTCACTCTCCTGAGTGCCGGGATTATGGGCTGTACCAGTTCGCCTAGTCTGACCTTTTCTGATAGGTTTCAAACCAGGGACAAAAGGATGAGGTGTCTATTTAACATATCAAAGGGGACCTGGCTGCCAGGTTCTCCCTGCACCCCCAGTCCCTCCCTGTTACAGGGTCCTTTTGGCTGGCATAGGTACTTAACGTACCATACATTTCTCCAGGCCATGGGCTGGGCAGCCCTTCCCGTATAATCCAACTGTTTTGGTTACCTGACTTTTTTGTCTACTCTCTTTTGGGCCTCCTGACTGCTTCACATGGCTCTCCTTCCTACCCCTTTCTCTTCCCCTCCCCCCTCGTCTCCTCACATTGCTCAGGGTCCTGTCCACTCTGGACTCTCCCAGATGCCCCTGCCTTTGCTCTCTCACACATCTATAATAACTGTCCCCTCACCACACCGAGGAGCCGTCACATCTCCTTTTGTATCTTTTTCCATTCACCTTCTTTGTTTCCAGGGACCGGCTTTATTAGAGTTGTTCAAAAGCCGAGCCTTTTAAATGATGGCACACAGGAGCAGATGAACGCCTGGGTTGATGCAGAATAGCCACCCAGTTGTCAGAGCCCACGTTTGCTTGCAGTTAGGAAATCTTATTGACTTAGACATTCTGGGTTTTTTTTTTTCTTTTTTTCATTCACCACCTGTTTGTGGGTAGCTTTTATGACTGACATCAATTTCCTTACTTTACACATTAACTTACATTTCATATTTGATATCTGATGAAGGAAATTGAACTGCTCTTTCTCCTGCTCTACAGCAGCAGCTCCTGAGGGTAAATGGTGTTGTGTGATAATCCAGAGCCAACAGACTCACTAGAGAAATAGGCTCTGAAAGAACAGGCAATTACCTAAAATTAGATCCAGACAAAGCTACAGTGAGGTGAATCCAGCAAGCCAAGCACAGTTATGATAGTTGGTTCTAGAGAATTGAAGACAATGAATGGCAAAGCTTTTCCAACAGGCGAGTGTAGTGAGGCCCCCCCCCCCACTTCACTTTTCTTGTTTACTTTTCTAGGTTGGAAGAGGACATGACGAAGTTTGAGGAGAGCTAACTCAGGACACAGGAAAGAATGACCCAGTTTTAAAAATTGCCCTCATAAATAAACAGATGTCACTTTAAGATCACTAAATGACATCTGAGAAATTGGTGATTTTATTCTGGGATATAATGGGCAGATATGTTCCCAAAACTAACAAATTGTTCTCAATGTCCTACTTTTTTATTGCAGCTTCAGGACCTCAGCAGAAAGCTCAAGTCTCCTGGGGTCAAGCTTCCCCAGGCAAAGTGCAATGAAATGAGGGCCTGGAACTGGAGCAACTCTGGGATGATGGAACCACAGCGGTGGGTGAGGTTCCACAGGCTACCAGAACTCCCTCTTCAAGACTATGCAATCAGCCCACTAGGGGATCTTTGTCTAGGTATCTGACACATGTCGGGGAAATTTATAAGACTGGATTTCATGTTTACATATATATTGAGGCAGGGTCTCACATAGCCTAGGCTAGTCTCCAGCTAGGTATGTAAACCAGGCTCCAGGTTCACCTTGAACTCCTGCATTATAGGTTGGTTTCATCCATCAATATCAAAGGATAATTCTAACAACTGGCTCATAATTAGATACAATGCATGTGGTGTGTCCTGGTTTGTTTTCTACTGCTGATAAACACTAACCAAAATCCAGGGAGGAAGGATTTATTTGGCTTAACATGTCTTGATCACAGTTGATCATTAAGGGAAATGGAGCAAGACTGTAAGCAGAAGCAGAACAGAGATTATGGGGGAACAGTGCTTCCTAATTTGTCCCCAGCCCCACCCTGGCTAGTTCTGCTGCTTTTCTTATATGACCTAGGACTAACCTGCCCAGGGGTAGCACCACCTACAGCAGGTTGGGCCCCATCACATTATTCATGTGATTCCAATCTGATGGAAGCAATCCCTCAACTGACAGTCCTCTTTCCAGATGACTACAGCTTTGTTAAATTGGCAAAAACCTAACTACTACATA
This sequence comes from Phyllotis vaccarum, assembly GCA_033318265.1. Classification (NCBI taxonomy): domain Eukaryota; kingdom Metazoa; phylum Chordata; class Mammalia; order Rodentia; family Cricetidae; genus Phyllotis; species Phyllotis vaccarum. Next base: position 2,538,001 of record JARWLC010000005.1, read on the forward strand.
ATGCCCCCTCATGGAGGGTGAAGGAGCAGAAGGTCTCACAAATCCAGTCCTTCAATGGTGCTGACCTTGCTTTTAACAGTCTAAGTATTTTTCTATATTGTGCACTGGCATTCTCAAAAGCCAGCGATTCAGTTATTATTTGCCTGGCTCCTGAGTCCAGTACCATTCTGTTTACCACTGCAGTTAATCTGCAAAAAGTCTGTAAAAGTTTCTTTTGGGCTTTGAATTACTTTAGTGAATGATTCAATTTTCTTTCCTATTTCTTCTGTCTGGTCCCAGGCATTTAAAGCTGCCATGTGACATAAATCCAGAATATGTTTAGGGTATAAAGTCTGCCTGTCAATATCAGCATAATTCCCCTCTCCAAGAAGTTGGTCTTGGGAGCCTTTATGCCTCTGCTTCTTTGTTCTATTGTTTTAGCCTCCTTCCTCCACCATGATTTCCACTGTAAAAGTGGTCTGCCTCTAAAACAGCTGTAACCATATCTAACCAGTCCTTAGTGATCCGGTTACATGATGACCAGCTATTTAGCATTTGTTTTACAAATAGTGAGTGAATCCCTTATGTCACAATTGCTTCTTTTACTCTCCTTAATTCTAGCATTTCTACTGGAGCCCAACTAGCTTCTGTATTATCTTTATCATTTTGCATTTTTAAAAGGTTGCTGGGTATATTAATGTTGGCTGTCTTTGCTGACATTGTTTTTTTATATTCCTCTGTTTGGGTTTGAATATCTTTGTGTTCTCTCTTAATAGGTTTTTCTAAGACTTTCTTCTTGGCATTTACGTTAATTGACATTTTAAATGATAAAACAAATCAAACAAAAATATTCATAATAAATAATATGATAAACATTATGATAGTCCCATCTACTTTATTTATCTTTTCCTTTACTGGTTTTAATACTAAATCTTTTCCTTTACTGGTTTTAATACTAAATCTTCTAGCTAAAGATTACAGTATGACCAAACACCCTCCATTGCCTTAAACAAAATTCCCCTTAAAAAAAAAACTGATTTACTCACCAATCTAGTTGTCAGTGACAATTCAAATGACTGTGAAGTGGGGCAGCTACCTAATGTGATAGCAGCCCAAGGAGAGGTCCAAAAGGAGAAAAAACAACCCACAACTCACCAGGAGAAAGAGGCCACTGTCTGAAAAACTTACCCAGATGAAAGTGAAACAGAAACACGTGTGGCCGGTCTGCCTAAGACTGGAGGTTAACTCAGAACAGAAAGCCTAGCCAGTTGGTAATTACTCCTCTGGCCATGTGTTGCTCTGGCCTGCAAGTTGCCCTTTTTTTGGGGGGGGGGGGAATTTTGGGCCCCAAAGTTGGATCCAAGTGTTCCATGAATTCTGGTGTAAGAAAGGAAACTCAGAGCCAGATATTGGGACAAGGCTGAAATATCAAAGAGAGGAAACACCACAGTCAGATTTCACCCAGCTGTCTTCCAGCTTCCTCAGCCTCGCTCCTCCTGGCTTCTTCTGCCTGTTCTGTCTTTCTATGTCTGCCTTAAATACCTTCTTCATCCAGTTGTTTCACTTCCAGGTTAAGATTAAAGGTGTGGGCTACTATTATTTGATAGTTAGCCCTGAACCCACAGAAGCACAGAAAGATCTCTGTCTCCGGAGTTATGGGATTAAAGGCACCACCACTGCCTGCCTGGGAGCCTGGAGCTCCCTCTCTAAACCAAGCTGGCTCAAACTCAGATCTGCTGGGATTAAGGGAGTAGGCCACCCCTCCCGGTCTTTCCCTGTGCTGGGATTAAAGGTGAGTTACCACTCTCTGATCCTCCTTGGACTGACTGTGGGTGGATCTCTTTTCTGATATCTCAGACTGGCCTTTATTAATATGAAACGTATCACCCCATACATATTTGCTTGTTTTCTCCCCTCTGTGACAGGGTCTTATTTTGTGGCTTCACATTGGTAATTCCCCTGCCGCAAGCTTCCTGGAGCTTGGATTTTGCATTTGTTATACCAAAATCATAGGCAGTTGGCTGCACGGAAAAGTGTGAGCCCAACTAGCAAGGGAAGGGAGGGCAGCAGAAACTGAATTGCTATCTAAAGGGAAACAAGAATGCAGCCTTGGCAAGATAAGACAGAGGCTGTGGCAAGGACGAGGTGAAGGTTAAGGGTAGAATCTAAGGGAATTTTCCAGAAAAACCGGCAAATGGGGCATTAGGGTCACCAGAGCATAAGTATCCAGGGCAATGTAGACATCTGCTTCTTGATTGCCAGGCTGACGGTTCACTTCTCAAACACATATGCCCAGCACTCCCAGTGCTGTTAATAACTTTTACACCAGCGCAGTGCGAGCCTGGGTATGGAGCTGGACATTGCATTCAAAGCAAAACGGAAGCATCCCTGCCTGCCCTGCCTGCCCTGCCTGTACTGGGTTCCACGCACCACCAATCACCCGTCACTTCCTTCTGTTTTGATGGTCAGCAATTAAGGAAAGATACATACTGATCAAGACACCAGCCAGATCAAGACCCAAGGGTAAGCTTAATTTGAATCTGTCTCTAGAGACTCAATTAATGCTTTGATTGGCCATATCCTGGTCTTCTGCTCTATTCTGGGGTTGAAGACCAGGAGGTAACTCTCCCAAGATATACTACATGCAAGGGCTAAATGGGATGCTCTTTCATTTGGTCTGAATTGCCTCTCCTGCTTATACCTCCTGTCCAGAGGTGGAACCAAGTCATTAAATTAACACTCACCACTCAACCATGTGCCTGCCACTCTTCTAAGTTGTGGGAGACCTCAAATATCAAGCCTAAAGGCATTCAAATACTGGTGACCCTTGGTTAGTCAGTCATAGGTCTTAAAGACCTGGGTTTGACCAGGTTGGTGTTTGAGAAACAGACCTGTGTGCCCATATCCAGTGTGTGGCTTCATCACGGCTACTGTGTCATTTAACACAAAGAACAAAAGCGTCCTGGTATATGTGCTTTGCTCTGAAGATGATCCCATTTTAAGTGCCTCTTCTGGCTGGAAGGATAAGATGGCATATGGGAGGCCTCTGGAGGGCAAGGTCTGGCTCCAACTTGGCCCTGACTCTACTTTGTGCTCTTCCTTCAGGTTTCATGCCTTATCTCCAGTGTAGACTAACTCAGCTTGAGCTGAGTGATCCACTTTTCTGATTATCTGGTCTCTGAACTCCACTGTTGATCCTGGGAGGAAAGTCCTCTCATGAACAGTGGCATTTGCAATGTTCTTCTATTTCAAAGCTTTTCTCTTTTTGGAAGGACCCTTCTCAGGGCCACACTCATCATGCCCTGCTTTGTTTTGCTCCAGGCTTTTGAACCGATTACTATTATTGGTGGTGTTTATGTCAAGAGTTCCAAGGAAGCAGGATTTCATTTGCTGAACTCTGGTGATGTGCTTGCCCCTTGGCAAGGGAAGGGAGAATTGCTTTAGTTGGCAGTACTATGGAGACCATCTGTGCTGGAAAGCACACATCAGCAAAGTCAAGGTGCTCTTTAAGAAGGAAGCGGCCACCATCTCCGAGGAAGCAGGCGGGATTCAGTATGCCTGCACGTTCAAAGTTCCACTTTACCCAGCACACAAACTCAGAATGTGGCTAAGATGAAAATAATTCTGATTGGGGGCATGCCTGGGGGTAACCTGGGAAACAGCAGCTTGGTGAGTTCTCTGGTCACACCAGTGCTGCTGACCCGTGGGCTGTGCTCTAAGAGGCCAAAAGCCGTGTCATCTTCCTTGAAGCAGAGTCTTCCTCACTCTTCCTCACGGCCCCGGTATGCACACTACTGAAAACACTTTCTTTCCTCACGAGACAAAGCAACCAAGCACACGGAGTGTTACAGAGTATTTCCTACATATCAAGAATAATCAAGTAGAAAATGCAAAGGGAAAGGATCCTAACTGTGTAAAGGAAAAAAGGCCTAGCTAGATAAAGGTGCTATATTCAAGTCAGCCACTGTTGATTTTTATCACTTCATAATAGTTTGGATGAAGCTGGCATTTTTAAGAAAAATATTAAGTTAGAACCTTATTTCATACAACACACAAAATAAAAATTTGCAAGTTAAGTATCTCTAGTTTTAGAAAAATATCTAAGTATTAAGAGGGAATACAAGAGGCTTTTTTGTGATCTCATAGAGGAAAGATTTTTCTAAACAGGAAGTAGAGCTCAAGGGTGAGAAAATGCCAGACTTGGGCACCTGAAAACTTTCTGTACGACAAACATCATTATAAGTGATGAGAACAGGAAACAGCTAGAAGGATGCTCAGTAGTCAAGAGCACATATTGCTCTTGCAGAAGACCTGAGTTCAGTTTTCTGCATCCACATCAAATGGCTAACTCCAGCTCCAGGAGATCCGATGCCTTTGGCCTCAGCAGGTACTTTCACTCACATGCACACCCCCCCCCCCCCCGCCACACACACTTAAAATAATAAATCTTAAAATAAATGTTATTTTTTAAAACCCTAGGGTTTCTGCTGCTGTGAAGAGACACATGGCCATGGCAACTCTTATGAAGGAAAATATTTAATGGGTTGGCTTACAGTTTTAGAGGTTTATTCTATTATCATGATTGCAGGACATGGTAGCACGCAGACAGATATGATGCTTGAGAAGGAGCTGGTCCTACATCCCAGGAAGTAAACTGAGACACAGGGTGTAGCTTGAGCAAGGAGACTTCAAAGTCCACTCCTACAGTGACACATTTCCTTCAACAAGGCCACACCTACACCTAGAAGGACACACCTCCTAATAGTGCAACTCTCTATGAGCATACAGGGCCAATTACATTCAAACACCACAATAAAAAAATTAGGAAACAGCTTTATTATACAAAATGAACCAAAGATATCTGTCATATATAAAGATGCCCTACAACCAATAAAAAAATAAACCCATAGTAGAAGTTTCTGTGTCCCACCCAGGCAGTCCCACAGCCATTCAGTCCCAACTATATTAATTACAAGCTATGTGGCCTATGGTTCAGGCATATAACTTGCTAACTCTTAAACTAACCCATGATGAGCCAAGTTGCTTAGAACCTTTTCTCAGAGCAGAATTTTCATCTTCTTTCCTGTGCATCTGCCTGGCATCTCTGCTCTGTTCCTCCTGTTCCCAGAGTCTGGTAGCCCCGCCCACACTTCCTGTCTGCCTTCAACCAATCAGCATTTTATTAAACCAGTAGGAGAGACAAATATTTACAAAGTACAAGAGCATAATCCCACAGCAGAAACCTGATGAAAATACTGTGAGAAGTTGGATATGGTGGCACACCCCTTTAACACCAGTACTTGGGAGGCAGAGGCAGGTGAATCTCTGAAATCGGTCTTGTATACTTAGGGAGTTCCAGAATAGCCAGGGCTACATAGAGAGACCCTGTCTCAAAACAGAGAAAGCAGCAACAAAAGGTATATGTAAGGAGTATCAACAAGCAACTTAGAAATGTTTACAATCGATAAATATAAGGATCTATCTTTGACCTCAATTTCACTCTCATTCAAGAAAGTGGGCATTGTTTTTGCCCATTGATTAGCAAAATGTTTGAAATAGATAATATTCTGTATTTCTTGTCAGAATTCACGCGTTAACCATCCATCCTTCTGGGGTTGTGAGATAGGTCAGCAAGTAAAGGTACCTGCCGGCAAGCCTAGGGAGCCTGAACCCACAGAAGAACCATCTTTAGGATGCTCTTTTTCCTGTACACATGCCGTGACACGAGCACTACCCATAACCCCCAACTACATTTTAAAAGCGTTTTAAGTGGGGAGTTGTTTTTAGATCACAGCTTCTGAGGTTTCAGCCTGTCCCTTCCAGCATGCCTGTAGTGAAGAAGTACATCATGGCAGGAGCACACTGTAGAGAAAGCTGCTCACTACATGGGGTCCAGTAAGCAAAAGATAGAGACAAAAAAAAAAAAAGACCAGTGTGTATGTGGTGTCTCCCAGCATCCCCTCAAGGGCATGCCCCACCTGACCAAACCTATTAGGTCCCATTCTTAAAGGCTCTACCAGCTCTCAATAGCACCACATGCTGGGAACCAAACCTCTAACCCATGTTCCAGATCCCACCTAAAGCAATGCCACTACCACAGTCCCCATAGTCACGCTGCAGGGTGTTGGAGTTGGTGGCAGCATGTGAGTTCACCACACACTCCGACTCCAGGGACTCGTGAATCTTCTGTGACCAGACTAAATCCATGTACCATTTAGCAATGATGAGCAAACTAACATGTCTAAGATTAAAGTAAAACAATGCCGATTGGTTTTAGAATATACAATTCAGAAAAGAAGAATACAAATCGCCAGCAGAGCCATCACTCCCAGGTGTGGCCCTGTTAGGAATTACCATGTTTTGATGGCTCACTTTGGCGTTCAGAACCCTGTAAAATGGTTTTATGAAACTCTCTCTAAATATAATAGTATCAGCTAGCTGACTCATCCTCCTAAGTCCAAAGTGAAAGCAGAGCTGCTTGCTAAGGGGGAATTACACAACAGCGGCTGCCAACAGATGGTTAGCACAGAAGAAACATTAGCCTGGGAACAGAAGATCTGCTGTGGCCCCAGCATCACCAGTGCAAGCAGCCGCCCAGCCCAGTCCATTACCTGCTTGAGTCAGATCAATAACCCTGGGCACATAAGGATCATTGTGCTGTTCTATTTGCTTTTGCACCAAGATTGAACAGAGCTGGAGGAAGTAAGGTCCATGCCTGTCATTCTTCCTCAAGCAAAGGCAGAGGTGTCTTGAAGCCAGGCTTTCTGCTAAGCATATGGACATTAAAAGGCTCACACCAGAAAGCTACCCCTGTTGTTTTGTTCCGATGCCCCTTTCCTGTTAGCGCTGCTGTATTATTCATTTAAAAAGTCACATTCATTTTACAAAGTGCCTTGGGATGCTTTTCCAATCCATTTTTGTTTGGATGACTCTTCATCATTAAACTTATGCCCCAGAGTGCTAATAAGAACAGTTTTGTACTGGATAACAGATACATCAGATCCAGAGGGGCTGAGTCCTGCTGTGACCTTTAGAAAACACCCAGAGCTGTCTATGTGAAGAAAATAAAGTCCACACTGAGCAAATGACCTGTCTAGCTCACAGCTATGGGTGTCTGGTATGTTTCCAGAAACAAAGCTGGATTTACTCTAACACTCCATCAGGCTGATTTAGGAGCCTCAGGACACCGATACACATAGACTGATGGCTGCAGTCTCTCTGTTCTCAGCAGGATGTGCTGCTACATGTCTGTAATCTCAGAATTTGGGGGGCAGGTAAACCAGGAGTTCAAGGTCATCCCAAGATACACAGTAAATTTGAGGCCACCCTGGGCAACATGAGACCCTGTCTCAAGCAATAAAAAGAAAACATATCTCTGCTCTACTTAAAAACAACAAAATTAAGGCTCAGTGCATAGGAATGCTTGCTGAACAACAGACAGAATTCAACCCTCCACCCCCCTACAGCCAACCTGGACTTGAATAAAAAGTAGCATGGTTGTGTGTGCCTGTAACTCCAGTGCTTCAGGAAAGAGTGGAGATAAGAAGATTGTGAGTAAACTTGTGCTGTGGGGTTCCCAACAGAGAAGACCATGCTACATAGTTGTGAGCCAACTGAAAGTCTTTATTCCGGATGGTTGGTGACTATACCTGAGTATTCAGGACCCAAGTGCAGTTCCAAGTCTTTCTCAGGGTCAATATTTAAACAAGTAAACCATATCCTGGCCGGCAGGTCTCCAAGGTCCCCTTCCCACAGCTGCAAGCTAAGCAGATAGTTATAAAAGCTAACGTGTGCAGTGAGGAAAGACAGTGAGGTCATGCTGACCACTACAGTGAGGGGACAGTGAGGTCACGTTGACCACTGCAGTGAGGGGACAGTGAGGTTATGCTCACCACTGCAGTGAGGGGACAGTGAGGTCACGCTGACCACTGCAGTGAGGGGACAGTGAGGTCACGCCGACCACTGCAGTAAGGGGACAGTGAGGTCATGCTGACTGCTGCAGTGAGGGGACAGTGAGGTCACACTGATCACTGCAGTGAGGAGACAGTGATGTCATCCTGACCACTGCAGTGAGGGGACAGTGAGGTCATGCTGACAGCTGCAGTGAGGGGACAGTGAGGTCATGCTGACCGCTGCAGTGAGGGGACAGTGAGGTCATGCTGACCACTGCAGTGAGGGGACAGTGAGGTCACGCTGACCACTGCAGTGAGGGGACAGTGAGGTCACGCCGACCACTGCAGTAAGGGGACAGTGAGGTCATGCTGACTGCTGCAGTGAGGGGACAGTGAGGTCACACTGATCACTGCAGTGAGGAGACAGTGATGTCATCCTGACCACTGCAGTGAGGGGACAGTGAGGTCATGCTGACAGCTGCAGTGAGGGGACAGTGAGGTCATGCTGACCGCTGCAGTGAGGGGACAGTGAGGTCATGCTGACCACTGCAGTGAGGGGACAGTGATGTCACGCTGACCACTGCAGTGAGGGGACAGTGAGGTCATGCTGACCACTGCAGTGAGGGGACAGTGAGGTCATGCTGACAGCTGCAGTGAGGGGACAGTGAGGTCATGCTGACCACTGCAGTGAGGGGACAGTGAGGTCATGCTGACCACTGCAGTGAGGGGACAGTGAGGTCATGCTGACAGCTGCAGTGAGGGGACAGTGAGGTCATGCTGACTGCTGCAGTGAGGGGACAGTGAGGTCATGCTGACCGCTGCAGTGAGGGGACAGTGAGGTCATGCTGACCACTGCAGTGAGGAAAGACAGTGAGGTCATGCTGACCACTGCAGTGAGGGGACAGTGAGGTCATGCTGACCGCTGCAGTGAGGAGACAGTGAGGTCATGCTGACCACTGCAGTGAGGAGACAGTGATGTCATGCTGACCACTGCAGTGAGGGGACAGTGAGGTCACACCGACCACTGATTTGTTCCTAACTTTCCCCTTACAGATAGAGCTCACCTCAGGTACCAAGATGGAATTACCATAGACAGTTTACAGCTTTCTCACATTCCTCACTGGTTCAATGGGCAAGAGTCAAATAGTGGACTCTTCCTGGGGAAGAGGATTATAGTGTCCTCAGGACTAGCAGTTTTACTGAGCTGATTCTTTTTCTAACATAGCTAGCCATACCATTAAGAATACAAGGGCCTATGTTAGGACCAGGAGGAGGGTTAAGGGCCAGTGAAGGCAGAGAACAGGTGGTCAGCCAGCACCAGTGACTGGACTCAATGTTGTCTCTTTTCTCTCTCCTTTAGATTACTTCTGACCATTGCAAGGCTCGGCTTTCCCTGATGTTTCCAGACTAACCGCATAGAAATAAGTCTCTCCTAAAGCCATGCAAAGACATCCCGTGTTTCACAAAAAAGTCTATCCCATTTCCATTTTGTAGAAACACCTTTATAAGGAAGCCAACTTGGCTCCCTAGCATGGCAATACAATTCTCCAACTGGCCAGGTCTCAGTCTGGGAACTGAGTTCCCTAAAGTTTTGGTTCCCAACAATCAAGGCTGAGGTACCTACAGTAGCTGCACCGACTACTCCTGCTCCATGAGGTGCAGGACCAGAAATGGAGCCCATTTAACTCTCTTAAACAAAAAAGCCAAGAGGAGCTTTCCCTCCCCCATTACAGATACATATCCCAGGGATAGCATAGACCAGCACATACAGAGTAGGGGTGTGGTTTCCCAGTGAGCAGGAAGGAGCCTATTTAGTCCAAAAAAGGTTAGTACAAGCAAGTCAAGCTAGTGCAAACCTTATTAGGAAGCAAGGTTATAATGTGACATGGTATAGGTATTGTTTCTTTGCAGGTCTACTAAAGTAATTTTAAGCTGTTTATACTCATAAGCAGTGGTGTCTTCAACCAAAGAGAGTGTTTGGTTGGATTCAACTCCTATGTAGTAGACCCAGACTTAACCAGCAGGCCTGCCCTAATTCTGGGTTCAAAGTGTTTAAAAGGCAATGGACCTTTCATAACATGTTTAGATTGAAAGGAGCTTCAGCTGGAACAGGGCTGTCTTATTCACTGTTCTACTGCTGTGAAGACACACGATCAAGGAAACTCTTGGTTTTTTGTTTTATCTTTTTGAGACATGTTTTCTGTGTGTAGCCCTGGCTGTCCTGGAATTCATTCTGTAGACCAGGCTGGCCTAAAGTCCACCATCAGTGACACACTTTCTCCAACAGGGCCATACTTTCTAATCCTTCTAATACTATCAAAAGTTCCACTTCCTGTCTAAGCATTTAATTATGAGCCTATGAGGGGCATTCTTATTCAAATCACCACCAGGAGCATGAGTTTAGGCTCTCAGTAGTCAACAAAGGCATGAAAAGTGGAATAGGGTCTCTAGAGCTTTGGTCCCCTTTTGGGATTGGGAAGAACAAAAGGGTCTTGGATGGGTATTTTTTTCTGGATAGCAAATAAATCCCCTGGGTCCCTTCCAATGGTGTCAAGCCGTATTTTCCCTGTGATTCAATGGTGGGTGCCTATCCTGGCCCAGGCCTTGACCTCAATGGTCATGAGGGTTACATCTTCCAGTCTTACAGACTGAAGGGAGTTTTTCTCTTTCTCTCTGGATACACGGTGATAATTCCCATCACCTTGGATAGGAGGAGGGACCATCTGTAGGTCAAGTAAGGAACTGAAAGGTTTAAGCTTCCTCTTCAGGCCGGAAGAACCACAGCCCATCCTCATAGACCCCCATTTCTGTCCTATCTTCCTAGGATGCAGGGTCATAAGGGCACAAAGGTCCAGCAAGAAAGTAGGCTGCCCATCCAAAGTCAGGCTGGAGAGAATCCTTCCATTTTCTGTCTTTCTCAGTCTCCAAGTCAAGATTTCCTATCTACGGAGGTTACAGGCTCATCTCCTAAGGAAGAAAAAAAGAAATAGAATACTCAAATTTAAGGGTTCTGGGTGGCAGTCCATCAGGCATGATCATCCTTTGTGGTATGATGAATCTAAGGAATGACAGTGGCCTACTTTGACAGCAGTTGGAGCGGTGAGGATGTCTGGGCAGAGATTCAGGTTCCAGGGTCTGGGCAGGGGCTCTCACTACCTTAAGTTGGGACCAGTGAGTGGAAAGAGGTCATCTACATACCAAAGCAGGGTAACAGATCTGCACTCGGGATTCATCAAACAATGCTGGTGATTTTTTGAACACTCATGAAAGCCAGGTCCAGTTCAGTCGACAAGCATGTCTAGCCTCCAGGCTGGTCCATTCAAAAGCAAATATGAGTTGGCTGGCTGGTTCCAAGAGGAGACAGAAGAAAGTACCTTTAGATCTAGAACAGTACAGATCTTCCTAGGGGCAACAGGCTTAGGGGGGTGTAAGGACTCAGGACTGCGGGGTGGATGGTTTTCACCCATCTGTTAACCCCCCTTTCCTGCTGTGGGTTTCAGTACAGGGGCAAGGGAGTGTTCCATGGAGAATGGCAGAGAATAAGAATTCCTGTCTTCCTCAACTGGTCTATATGTTTGGCAATTAATTCCTTGCTTGGCCTCCTGGCCTATGGGGTATTGTTTAACCCCTACTGGTGTTACGAACTTTAATAACTGAATTATGATGGGTGGCTGGTATGCTGCTAAGCCTTGTGGGTTCCTTCAGCCCAAACATGAAGGTACTTTAAGTTCTTGTAGGTAGCCCAAAGATAGCTCCTTCTTCCTTGTGGCTGAGTCATGGAAGGGGGACTCCTCAGATAGACCAGAATGTTGGCAGGGCCTGAGTCCAGAGTTTGACTGGCCGAGTTCTTCAAAAAGAGACAGTGGCTAAGCCCATCCTGATTAACATGTGTGGGCAGACTAGCATAACCAGAAAAGAGTGGTTACAGTACCCACTCCAAATCAACAAGGCAGGAGGTCATCCACGAAAAATGGGCAGTTTGGCCTGTCTCTCCTTAGACTGATATTTTCTTGGAAGTGAGGGTCTAAGAGGTTCTGTCAATACAGAGTGGGCTGCCCTAGTATCTATCAGGAAGTCAACGGATTTCTACCCATCCGTGCTGCCATCCTGGGATCCCAGGAGCTAAGCTGTATGAAGTTCTGGCTGAGTACTTTGAGTCAGTTGGAGAATGGGCGGCTTTTGTCTTCTGTTTCTTTTCTGATAGGACATCCCTTCTTCCAGTGACCCTTCTGCTGACAGTAGGCACGTTGGCCTGTTTTCCATTTTCCTTCCCGTTCTCGCAGCCGGTTTCCCCTATTTCCTCTCGTGTCCTAAGAGCAGTCATCAGCACATGGTAGTGCCCTTCCCTGGCTGTCTTTGCTGAACCTCAGTTGTTATAACTTTCTGAGTAACTTCCACACGTTGAGGCATACTCATTCCTCCCCCGCCCCCCAACTTTGGAGCTTTCTCTCTGTCTTGATGGTTTTCAAAGGTGCCTGAGTCTATGGGATAAAGGTCTGATATCTCAGCTTTTCAGACCCCAGCAGTTCATCAGGTCTACAGTGACCCGGCTTTTCTAGCTGCTGCTTTTAATCCCTCGAACAGTGTCTGCTAAAAAGTGACCCAAGCCCTCTTCCTTTCATTGCTGTTGGGTCCCAATCAGGCTGGGTGGATAGGAAGGTCTGCTCTACTGGGATTTCGCTGTCTGGAATGATCTGGAATGATCGCCTGCCTGCCCCTGAGCTGATTTCATGCTTTACAGCCAGATCCTGTCTCATTCTTCAGCCAGTGAACAAGGTTGGCTGGTGAGTGTTACGGACAGTTTTCATTAGACTGATTAGGATCCAACTGGAGGCTTTTCAGAAGGGAAGGTTAAGTCACTGGTAGAGAAGGAGACATAACCATGAATGGGGTTGGGGGTGACATGGAATCACTCCTTCAGGGCAGGGAGAGAAGGGCCCAGGTGTAGTAGAGTCCAGCTTCCCGGCTTCTCTCCTGAGGGAGTCCATCTCTCCTGGCCTCCCATACACCATTCATTGGTCTGTCTGGACATGAGCTGCAATTTCCATCTCCTCAGTCGAAGCAGGAAGAACTAGAGGAACTTTTGGTTTCTCCAAATGCTCCGACAAGGACCCTAACTTCCAGGGGTGGAGCACAAGTTTTCAACCATGGGAGTGAATGAAAGGCAAGGATCAATCAACAGCCAGCACGATGTCCTAGAAAGCTGGTCACAACATTCTAGAATTCCTTAACCTTGTAAAAAGGCTATTCAAGTTCACGGAGGGCTCAGAGATTTCCTGTGAGAAGCAGACATCATAACCATCCTCACCTAAGAAGCCTTCTCAAACATGCTTTAATATACATTTCAAAGAGGGATTTGTGCAGCATAATTAGTGAACATAATTAGTCTAATAATAAGAATGCCGAGTCAGATGGGGGTAAATGCTGAAAGATCAGAGAAGTAGAGGAGCGTCAGCCAGGCACCTGTCACCTCTCCTCTCCAACTCCTCAGACTGAAGAGGCCAAGCGTCCTGTCTTTGCTCAGTCTTATCACTTCCCCTCTCCTCTCTGTACAGACCTCCAGGCCTCTATGGTTAGCTAGTGGCAGGCTCCACCCTCCAATCTTCAGGCAAGCTTTACTTGTCAGAACATAAATAAAATATCACAATATTTCCTCCTTTTGTCTAAAATAAAGAGGTTATAAATAACATAGAAAAACTATATATAATAAGTGCAATAATTGTATACAAATGTATTCAGGCAAGAATTACATCAACAATGTCCAGTCCATTAAAATTTGATAGATTTGGAGAAAAAAAACTCCATTATCTATCCTATTTTGTTGAGTCCAAAGTGTTGTACCCACTTTCTATGCTAATTTGCATTACCACCCCAAATTATCTTATGCTTTCTCTCAACCCGATACACTTTACTTAGTGAGTTTCTTATCTGAATTTGTTAACAAGAAAAACTATAACTATCTAGTCGTAAACTCCATCAAAGACTTAAAAAATATGTAATATTATCTGAGTAAGTAGAAAGTGCAAGCTTGCAATTTCCAAAATTGTGAGAAATGAGAGAAACATTTGGCTGCCTGGACAGTCACCCAAGGTTCCTCTGTAACATTGGGGTATCCATCTGGCCTATAGGCCTAAAATATTTGACAGATTTTTCTGTAAAGCAGGATAATATGAAGGGCTGTCCTATCTTGTCCTGGCAAAGTTTGGCAGTGACTCTTTTGTGTCCTGCTTGTCCAATTTGGACAGCATACTGTCAGCAGCGGAAGCAAGAAGATCACTTTCTAGATCAGTGGCTAACTCTTGCCACAAAGAAAGTAAACTCTATATGGAGTTTCTTCGATGCCCATCATTTTCTCTGAAGTACATTCGTTGGTGCTGCCAGGAATAGACATGTCTCATTATCATTAAAAAGAAAAAGAGTCTATGTTATTAAAACATGTTAACACTACATTCTATACATCATTGAAGTGTTTAAAGATGACGTGACTATCAAAAATATGTTTGACCCTGGAAACATATCTAACATGACTACAAGTCTGACTGTCGTAGGTGACTAACTACTAATCTGCACTTCTTTATTATCCTAAATGGTTTGTAATAATAACTTTCAAGGACTAGAAATTTGCATTACTTTGTTAAATGAGCTGTACAATGATATAATGCCTTGAACAAGGGTAGAAATGTATGTACAGTATGTGCTAACAAAAATAACCTCAAATTTGTATCAATATATAAAAATCCAAGCCTGTAGTGGGTTTATGATGTTACATTGTAAGTAACTGTCCCACCTTCTAGTTTACTAAAAAATGCTGATTAGCCAAAGGCAGACAGGAAGTGTGGGCAGGGCTACCAAACTATGAAAACTCTGGGAACAGGAAAAACAGAGCAGAGATACCACAGAGAAGCCCCGGAGACACCATGATTAGATTCCAGCAGATGCAGAGGAAAGTAGTTGAAATGCTGCTCTGAGCAAAGGTACCGAGCCTCATGGCTAAATAAGGTAAGAGTCATGGGTTAGATTAAGGGTAAAGAGTTAGCAAGTTATATGCCTGGGCCCCAGGTCAATCAGCGTCCAATTAATACAAGTATCTGCGGTTTTCAGTGGGACTATGGGTTTGCGGGCCGGAAAGTCTGGGTCTGGAGGCTAGGCAAGAAACACGCGGTCAGAAACCTCATATAACACAAGCCAATGTAAAATATTTAAAACTAGGAATTGATTTTTTTGGTTTAAAAGTAGATTCAACAATCTGCCTTTTCATCCTGTTATATCTATATTCCACATTTTTCTTTTCAAAACAAGAACTCTGAATCTAATCTCCTTTGTTCAGCTTCTTTTTCCTGACCATTACCAATAACAACTTGTAACCAGCCATCTTAAACAATGACAAATAGCCACAACCCACTGAACAACCAAAAACCACATGCCCCACCTCCTGGGAATAAATCATGTTCTTTAAGATCCTTACTGCTTTCTGGGGTGACAGAATATTAAGGGGACCTTGAAAAAAAATGGGATAATTATCAAGCCCTAGGAGAAGTAGCTACATGAGTCCCGCGTAATGGGAAAAGTCCTGCTGGAGTATTCTGTGAGGCTGGACCATCTCAGCTGTCACCTTGAAACTGTCCTGAGCAGTTTGTAGTCCAGAGTCAATCTTGGGCTGATCTCCATCAGCTCAGTGGTGTTATCATAGTCCTGGTGAAATTGTTGTGGGCCCATCCTCATTTTGGAGACTTCAAGGCATGGTCACGATTCCCTGCAGAAAACTTAAGACATTTTAAATGTCACATGCAGCAGAGCTCAAAGAGGTTGGGATCAACATTTGTTATGTGCATCCAGAGCACAAAAACTTAATTCCTAGTTACCTATTGGAGACTTAAATATGAACATGTACAAGAAGCTGGATGAAGCTTTTTTTTTTCTAGAATTAGTTAGTACACTATAAGACCATTAACATCATGATAAAAAAAAAGCTGGAGATAATATTAATCCCTAAAAATAAAACCAAAGGATCATAACATAAGTGGAAATAAAATCGTCCTTAAATTTAATTTTTCTTATGTTCCATATCAGGTGGCTTTTCTGACATGATACAGAGATTTAACAAGCATGCTTGGGTTTCCAAAAGGAGAGAGCCGCACTGCAACTCCAAAGCCAGCTTTAATTACTAACTGAACTAGGACCTTCAGAAGGACCATGTGCATTATATGTCTATAGAGAAAAGATGAAACAAACATTTGGGAAAATTTTTGAAATTTTCTCCTGTCAGAGATGTGATATGTTAATAGATCAATTTATTTTTCTTGGAGTATTTTTTTCTGAATTTGTCCTTTTACTTCACATGTCTTCTTTGTCCAGTGGTCTTCAGTTTCCTTGGTTGGATGCCTTCGTCTCCCCAAAAACAAACAAACAAAACCCCTGCCCCAACCCTAGTTTCGGGGAGTCTTCCTTTTGGCAAGTTATATCTAACCAAATGAAAAGCATTTGTTAGTTTCATACGTTAGTTTAAATTGAACGGCCATGCTGTTTGACGAACTATCACTTTTTCTACTCAAAAGTCTCCCTTGTTCAAATATAACCTTTATCAATTTTGATGGTGTCCATACCTTTTCTTCTGTGGAAACATAAGCAAAGCCTCTTCCCCAATGTAACACATATCCTGGTTTCATTCTGAGGTCAGCACATCTTTAAAGTATAGAGGTTAATTTAACTGAGCAGTTTTCTATTGTCCAATGTCTCTCTGCAGCTGTGGTTACTTTCTCATAGGCATTTAGACAGTTTAAAGTTAAAGCATCATGCAATCTATTTTGGGGTCGTTATTACTCCGCTCTGTTTATTAAACATGCTTTTCTTCAGTCTGAGGAGTTGAAGAGGTAAGAGGTGCCTGGCTGGCTGCTCCTTTACTTCTTTGTTCTTTGAGCATTCACCCCAATATCTGACTCTGGGTTTTTATTATTAAGACCAATTAGATTCAAACTTTGGGCAACACAAAGTCCCTCCCATCACAAATAAAAAAGTAACTAAAGTGTACAGACAATATCCATAACAAGTCAAATTATAGGTGGCCAAACCATTCATTCCCCTTAACTAAGCAGGGATCTCCAATAATGTCTCACACGGAGCCTGGACACAGGATCTATGGTTCAATCCACCACCACCACCACCCCCCCCCCCCCCCCCCCGTCCCAACCACATGGCACCTTCTATAGACCAAGCTTACTCTGAGGTGTTCAGATCAGATCACCTACAGTTAGCCTTTTTAGGTGGTAAATTCAGCTGCCTCTGGAGCATTTGGCAGAGACTGGTCAGAAAGAATTTCCCAGGGTGCAACACTCCCTGGGAGTCCCCTCCAAACAGTGCACTCTTCCCTGATCCTGGGGGTCCCAAGGCCCCGAAGTGTCAGGGTCCATTCTGGGGATCTCCCTGGGACTCATCAGAGAAGAACACTTGGGTAGTTTATAAGCTCACTAGAAGTCTTTATTCTGGCTGGCTGGTGACAGCACCTGGGTATCATGGACC
Source organism: Phyllotis vaccarum (assembly GCA_033318265.1). Classification (NCBI taxonomy): domain Eukaryota; kingdom Metazoa; phylum Chordata; class Mammalia; order Rodentia; family Cricetidae; genus Phyllotis; species Phyllotis vaccarum. The sequence goes on from JARWLC010000005.1 coordinate 2,555,388, forward strand.
CAAATGCTGTCCCAGGCCCTTCTTATGGTCCATATTTAAGCAAGAAAACCACACCTTGGCATAAAGTCCCTAAGATCCCCTTACTGCTGCTGTAAGCTAAGCAAATATGCCAAAATATGTAATTAACAAACACAGTGAGGTCAGGCTGACCACTGCAAAGGGCCCGTATCACATTCTCTGGGGAGTTGTTTTCTCCCCAGAATTGTTCTTCTTAATTCTCCACTTTCAAGGCAAAGCCCCTCTGAGGGATCACAATGGTCACCATGGTCAACTTGCAGATCTTACGATAATCATTTGTTGCTTAGCTGAAAACAATTACAGGAGTGAGGTCCAGGTTTAGTGAGAGACTCTGTCTCAAGGAATAGGTGGAGAACAGGAGAGGTGAACACCCAGTGTCCTCATTTGGTCTCCATGCACACTGGCACATGCACACAACAGTTATGTTTAAACAGAATGTAAATGTAAATAACACGCCTTTTAAAACAACCAGGCTGGCGAGAGGCTCAGAGGGTAAGGGCACCTACCGACAAGTTCAAGGAGCTGAGTTTTATCCCTGGGATCCACACAGTGGAAGGAGAAAAGCAATTCCTCTGACTCTACATGTGTGCCATGTACACATACAGATGCACACAAACTGAAATATAATCCATTTTTAAATCCAGTAATTTTTGTTTCTGCCACAGTAAGAAGCATGAAACCTCGACCACAATCTGGTCTATGTACATTTCCACCCCTCTCAACAGAAGATCCCTTTGCCTATTCAGTCCCATCCTGGCCCCACCCAAACTCTAGGCAAGCACAAACTGGCCATTGTTCTCTACAGACAGACCTGTGCTAGACACACCCCTTACTAAGGGATCTGAGCACGTAGTCACTTCTCTACAGTCTTTCCACTGATGCATACTCAGGTCGTCTTTAGCGACATGTGTCTGTTTGCTCTCTTGTCTCACCATGTGCCACAAGGTACCTGAGGAGCCCTGGAGCTTCCAAGCTCATCATGTACCCTTTCTCCCTGAAGCAAACACGACCAATGTCCTGCTTCCGTCCCTTTGTTCTAACCACCCAGGACACACCAGCCAGGACACACCAGCAAGGACACACCAGCCAAGTCACATCAGCCAGGACACACCAGCCAAGTCACACCAGCCAGGACACACCAGCCAAGTCACACCAGCCAGGGCACACCAGCCAAGTCACACCGGCAAGGACACACCAGACAGGGCACACCGGCAAGGACACACCAGACAGGGCACACCAGCCAGGACACACCAGACAGGGCACACCAGCCAGGACACACCAGCCAAGTCACACCAGCCAGGACACACCAGCCAGGACACACCAGACAGGGCACACCAGCCAGGACACACCAGCCAAGTCACACCAGACAGGGCACACCAGCCAGGACACACCAGACAGGGCACACCAGCCAAGTCACACCAGCAAGGACACACCAGCCAAGTCACACCGGCAAGGACACACCAGACAGGGCACACCAGCCAGGACATACCAGCCAAGTCACACCAGCCAGGACACACCAGCCAAGTCACACCAGCAAGGACACACCAGCCAGAGCACACCAGCCAGGACACACCAGCCAAGTCACACCGGCCAGGGCACACCAGCAAGGACACACCAGCCAAGTCACACCAGCAAGGACACACCAGCCAGGACACACCAAACTGCCCCATCTTTTCTTCTTTTTCACTGGCCCTGAACATGGCAGGGGGAGAGGCAACTTCAACCAATGCCTGTCAGTGTGTGAGTTATCTTTGTGTTACTGTGATGAAAATACTGACATAGACAACTTAAAGGTGGGGCTGGAGATGGCTTACTAGTTAAAAGAGCACTGGTTGCTCTTCCAGAGGACCTGAGTTCAGTTTCCAGCAACTGCATGGGGCTCACAGCCATCCACAGTGGGATCTGATGTTCTCTTCTGAAATAAAGGTGTACATGCACACGGAGCACACATAAACATAAAATAAGAAAAGGAAATTTGGTTCATAGTGATTTGGCCACAGGCACTTGGGTAGAATTTTGCTTTTCAAGACAGGATTTCTCTGGGTTGTCTTAGAACTCACTTTGCACATCAGGCTGGCCTTGGACTCAGAGAGCCACCTGCCTCTGCTTCCCAAGAGACAGGATTAAAGGTGTGTGCCACCACAGCCTGGCTGGAACGTTTTAAATGTTTTGTTAGTAGGATGAAGAGATGGCTCAGTGGTTAGGAGCACTGGTTACTCTTGCAGAAGACCTGGGACTTAGCATTTCTATTGCATGAAGAGATTGCATGACCACAGCAACTCTTACAAAGAAACACTTAATTGGGACTGGCTTACAGTTCAGAGGTTTAGTCCATTATCATCAAGGCAGAAAGCATGGTATCATGCAGGCAAACATGGTCCTGGAGAAGAAGCTGAGAGTTCTACATGTGGACCTGCAGGCAGCAAGAAGAGATTGTCACACTGAGCCTGGTCTGAGCATGAAACCTGAAAACCCACCCTCAGTGACACACTTCCTACTCCAACAAGGCCACACCTCCTCGTAGTGCCAATCCTTATGGGCCTGTGTGGGCCATTTTCATATAAACCACCACAACCCAGGTTTTCACCCCTGCATCTCACATGGTGGCTCACAACCCCTGCAACTCTAGTTCCAGGGCATCTGTCACCTCTTCTGACCTCCAGGGGCACCAGGCACACATGTGCATACATGTGCAGGCAAAACACTCAGACACATGGAATAAAATCAATTAACCTAAAACCTTTTAAATAAGTACCTTATGAGCTAGGATTCAATATGTTTCTTTTAATGTAAAATTTGCTTTCAACCACATGCATCTCAAAAAATGTCCGCCTGTCATTTTCACTATGCACGTCTACCTGACAGAAACTAGGTTCATAGTGGAAAACGATGCTATAACAAAGTTATTTTAAAATCTTGCTTCCTTTTATCTTTCACTCTAGAACTAGACGACGCTTCATGCCATCATGGACAGCACAGGTGTGTGTGTGTGTGTGTGTGTGTGTGTGTGTGTGTGTGTGTGTGTGTGTAACTGAGAATACGGAGGAAGTTATCCTACCTTCAGACTGGTCCCCAGGCAAACACTGAATGCAGCCACAACAGGATCACGTAGCACCATTTCCTTTGAGTGTCGCAGTGACTGGACAGGGCTAGGGGAGCCCCTACTCATGTCACAGACATCACCATGTCCACAATGTACTCAAGCTCTTCTTGGTGAGGGTGGAGCCAGAGCTGAACGCCAAACCCCAGAAGCCTATATAAGCACAAACCCTAATACTGAGATACTACACGCCCAGTCTAGGCTACTCTTTTAAAAAGTGTATCATCATCATTATTAGTGGTGTGTGTGTGTGTTCGGGCATACACGTGAAGGGTAGATCTGAGTGTCTTCTATCATATTTTTTGAGACAGGGTCTCTCACTATTTCAGCTTCACTGCATACCCTTCCCCACCGGGGATCAGCCTGTCTCCTCCAGTGCGGGGTTACATTGGCTGCACTAGGGAGGCGTTTACATGGGTGCTGGAAATGCAAAGTCAGGTCCTCATGCTTGGGCAGCAAGCACTTTACCCACGGAATCGTCACCCCAGCCCTGCTCTCTATGTATCTTCACACTTCCTACTGTCCTGCAGAATTTAACAATTATAAGTAGCTCCAGTTATAGGATATGGTTTAAAACAACTTCAGTGCCAAATGCTCAGGTGACCATTTAAAAGAAGGTAGGAAATATTTAGTCAACACATAAACAGAATATAAGGCTTGAAGGCGATTCCACACTTTGATCACAGAACCTGTATCAATACTCTAAAGGTAACCAGAATTCAGAGGACATTACTCTATCTGCAGTGGAGAGACATACTATAAAAGAGCAGTATGAACTTCCATACTTTGCATAGGTCCGTTAGTGCCCTCTTCTGACCCAATGCGGTACTGCATGCCAGGTTGACGTTGATGGGCTCCCTTGGGTTTTGTGAGGGTCCCCTCCCAAAAAGGCCACACCCATGTTAAAGATTCTGCAGGCTGAAGACTGATTAGATCTTCAGACTGGAGAGCTGGAACGTTGCAACGTTATCTTGGACTGTCTGTAGACCTGTCTGACCTTACATCCTTTTGACTATAAAGTGAAACCTTTGGGATGTATGAACAGCCACTAGACCACACCAACCCAAAGGTTAAGAGAGAGCACACCGCGCTCCGTCAGCACATGAGAAATACAGCAGAGATGCCCCCACTTTACTGTAACCCATTTACCCAATGTCTCCACCAACGGATTTAAAAAGTGCTGCCATGTTTGAACAGGCATTTGGGGAACCTGACACCATCTTCATAGCAGGAGCTACTCACACTGCCTCCAGAATCATGATTTCTTACTCCCTTTGAAGTGAAAGCTGTGCTGTGTGGAAAGAGTTACAGTGAATCCAATGGGACCTTTTCCTGGAATAAAGCTCATAAATGCATAAAAGAAAAATAAATGGAATCATTGTATTGAAGTGCAGAGACACTAGTTCTGAATAAACGAATTTGTTGTTACCACCTTATTAAACAATTAGTAAGTGTTATAATTCCAAGTTAAGCAATATTTTGAGATCTCTGTGGCAACAGTAATCTGGCATGTAAACACCTGTGGGTTATGCCAGTACAAACGCTGTAGGTGGTGTGATGATCAAGTTTTGATGGCTGCCAGTAACAACGTGCCATGGGCAGGATGGCTTGGAGTGTCCCTCCTGCCCCAAAGCTGGGGTTCTAAACTCAAGGTATAGTCAGAAAGACACTCCCTCCAGAGCCTTTGGGTCTCATGCAGCTCCAGGTGAATCCAGGATTTCCATGGCACATGCTAGAATACTGCAGCCTCTGCTTCTGTCTTCACATAAGTACCTGTATAGCTTCATTACGACACAGACACCTTCAACTGTCCCTGGGAAACCGGTTGTTTCAAGGCAATAAGAATTCATTGTGGTTACACCTTCTTTCCTGCTGTGAACAGGAAGGTGCCTTGCTGCTAAGCAGAAACCAACAACCGGACAATCATGTCAGGCAGCTTGACACACTCTGAGACCAACTCCAGGCCAAGGAAAGGCATGTTGATGGGAAGAGTCAGGCATCTTTTCCTGAGGCTGTGGAACTTGTGTCTTGGACACCGGAAGAATGAGAACCATCAAAACATGTTTCAGACGACGGAAACAGGGCAAGGTAAAGTGTCTGCAGAAGGTGCTTCATTTTTATCTTAAAAATTAAACGCTTTCTTCTGGTTAGTTTGTCTGCCTCCCTCCCTCCCTCCCTCCCTCCCTCCCTCCCTCCCTCCCTCCCTCCCTCCCTCTTTCTTGTCCAGTATGACATGAAGAAAAGTGAACCCCAATGAGAACATGTCTCCACAAGAATAGTCATAGGCAACTGTAGGGCACTTTCTTGACTAATGACTGATAGGGAGGGCCTTGGGCAGGGCACTCCTGGGCAGGTGGACCAGAGAAGTATAAGAAAGCTGAGCAAGCCTGAGGAAGGAGCCAGGAAGCAGGTGCCTGCTTGATAGCTGTTAGGCATAAGATGAAATAAACCTTTTTTTCCCCAAGTTTGTTTGGGAATGTTTTGTGGGACCGATTATACTATTAAAATTACAATTAGCTATTTACAAGATGAAAACAGATCCGGCTTTAATGCTGGGCAGTTTATTTTATTCTACACATACCTTACACAAACACCCAGTTTTCTTAACAAATAAGGGGCTCCACAAACCAGGAAGAGGAAAAATGGCCAAACACTCACTGGTAGAGGGCCTGATGGCGTGTCCACACAAAAAAGTATGTTTAATGTGACCTATATACAAAAATTTACAGGAGCTGCGGTGTAGCTCAGAATGGAATATTTGCCTACCATGCATGAAGTTCCAGGTTCAATTCTCAGCAATGCATAAAAGAAAAATCATAAATTAAAACGTGCTCTATGATGCCATTTTCATCTATTCGATTGGCACAGCTCACAACATTTGGTGGACGGAGAGTAGACACCTGCTCTTGGAGGTTTCCTGTCTACAGCCTCACCTTTCCATAGGTGACTCCAGCAGTATTTATGAAAATTTCAAGTACATGGACCTTCTGAAATCTTCTGGAATCCACTTCTGTATGAGTATGTGCCGACTGCTTTTGTGAAAGGAGATTAGCTGCTCCAGTGATTGCAGACAACTGGGGCTTGTTGAAGTTACATCAGTGCGCCCACAAGTGACCCTCACTGTATAAAGGGGGTTTGAACATCTACCACGGGGAGGAAACCCCCTACCCTCTAGGTTCTGTGCTGATGTCCTAATAACAAAAGGCAGATTCGTAAGAACAGACAGATTTATATAATGTATTACGTAACATGAGAGCCTCGTAGGGAATATAAGGGAAGAGGTGAGTTGTTAAGAGTAAGAGAAAGGGGCTGGGATAAGAGAGGACTGACCGAGAGAGAGACTGCAATGGCTGCTCAGAGCCCTCACCAATCTCTCTCCCTGCGTAAGGAGAAAACATCTCCTACCTGATGCCTCCTCAGCTCCTCCAGGACACTGGATTTCTCAAACCCCTTCAGCTCACGTTTTGAAGTGGCAAGGTGCACACTTGAGAATAAGCTTTCTTGGGCGCCATCATCACTGTGCAATGATGTGTAGACAGTGAGAGGGAAACACTTGAGCATGCTCACACATGAAAAACCACCGTGCAAGCACACACCGTGGGGACACATAAGCTGGCAACACTGATATCTGGCAGGAGAAGTGCGTAGCATTATTAACCTTCTGTATTTTGAACATCAATGTATAACCTACACAATAAGCAGACTTCATTTGTATAATTTTTAAAGTATTTGTTGTCTGTTTGTGATTGCGCACATACATATGTGTGAGTGTGGAAGCCAGAAGTTTACATGGAGCATCTTCCTCAATATCTCTCCACTTTCTCTTTTCAGACAAGATCTCTCACTGGATCTGGAGCTCAGCGTTTCAGGGACTCTTCTGCCTGTATCTGCCCAGTGCTATGATTACAGGTACGTGCCACCATACTTGACTTTTTATATGAGTAATAGACAGCTCGACTCACGTCTTCATGCTTGCACGACTGTGCCTTGCTCAACTGAGCCATCTCCCCAATCTGAGGCACCAGATCCCCTGACTAGACATACAGGTGGCTGTGAACTGCCATATGTGTGGAAATAGACTCAGGATGCCTAGATAAACAGCAAAGTGATCGTAAATGCTGAGCCGCCTCTCCAGCACTAAAGCCTTTTTTAAGTGTTTTTGAGACAGGGTCTCACTATGTACCCCTGGATGGCCTAAAACTTGCTCTGTAGACCAGGCTGTCTTGAAATCAGAACATCTACTTCTGTCTCCTGAGTTCTAAGAATAAAGGGGTGCTACGTGCTCCTCTCCCCCTGGCTCTGCTCTGGGTAATCTTTATTAATTAGTATTGATGTGTTAATTCTCTGGCTGTGTTTACATGGCTAGTACATAGCTCCGGCTGACACTGTCTGAAGCCGTAGCTTCATATGTCATCAGATTCTCATCAGCAAGGTCCCAGCAGTCACAATGCTGCCAAAGTACTTTACCTACATTATACACCACTGATCTCCTAATGATGTATGAACATTATCATCTCAACAGCAGGCACGGCCTTCTCTCAGGTTCCTTGAAATTTTAGTTCTGTCTACTTCTCAGTGATAACCTAAGAAAATGGCTCAGGTATGTGCTCCCAGCCGCTCAGGAGGCTGAGGCAAGAGAATAACAAATTCAGTGCCTGCTTGAGCTACTGAGTGAGTTTAAGACTAGGCTTGTTCCCCCTCTGGCTGGTGCTCTCTAGGGAACCCTGTCTGCTGCCTTACTGCTTTACCTCACAGTTTCTCAAATGAAAGATCCTTTTCACTCCACTGCTAGAAACTGAGCCCAGGACTTGCTGTTATACCACCAAGCTATGCCTGAGCTCACTTTATTAACTAAAAAGAGCTTTCTTTGCAAAGGACCCACATGGAGCTCACTTTAGAGACACACTGCTGTTGGTGCCTAGAGGGGGTCATGTAATAGGAAGTGGCCAAGAGCATGTGTCTAAGCCTAGTGAAGAAGAGGCCCACTTTTTAGAAGCTCTGTGACCCCAAATGGTGTACTCAGCCTCAAAAAAAGCTTTCTGCTGTAGGACTATGCTTTTGTACACTGTAAAAACTTCCCTGTAAATATTTAATGTTTAATAAAATCCTGACTGGCCAGAAGCTAGGCAGAAAGTATAGGAAGTATAAGTGGGGCGACCAGACAAGGAGGATTCTGGGAAGTGGAAGAAGAGAGAGCAGATGCCAGGAGATGCAGAAGAAGGAAGATGAGACGCTGCTCTGAGAAATGGTGCCAGGCCAGAGGCTAAACATAAATAGAATCCTGGGTTAATTTAAGTATAAGAAGTAGCAGGTAACAAGCCTGAGCCGTAAGCCAAACAGTTTGTAGTTAATATAAATAAGCCTGTGTGTGATTATTTGGGACTAAGCAGATGTGGGACTGCAGGTCCAGAACTTGGGACCGGCCTGGTGGGACATAGAAACTTCTTACTACAGCTTTCTTCTCTATAAATGGCAATATACTGTCATTCAGTAGGGTTGTTAGAACATTTTTTTTTAAAAGATTTTAAATTTATTTTAGCTGGGTGGTGGTAGCACATATCTTTAATCTCAGCACTCGGAGCCAGAGGCAGGCAGATCTTTGAGTTTGAAACCAGCCATGTCTAAACAGCAAGTTCCAGGACAGCTAGAACTATACAGAGAAACCCCATTTTTAACATAAATTTTATGTTATGTATATGGGTGTTTTGTCTGCATGTTGTCTGTGTCCCAGTACATGTATGTGTACCGTGTGGGCATATATGTGGGGACCAAAAATGGGGAGTCAAGTTGTACTGTAGTTACAGATTGTGAACTGCCGGTGGGTGCTTAGAACCAAATCCATTCATCTACAAGAACAAAAAGTTCTCTTAACTGAGGATCCAGCTACCCAACCTGCTGTGAAGGGCTTCCCTAGCTCACTGCCAGACCACAAGCTAATATTACATTATCCTAATGACTAAAACAGCCAACCACACTAATAATACAGCTAACCTGCACACCAAGGAGAATGCACCATGCTCCCACAGTGACAGTCATGCTCTCCTTCTACCACCAGGGGGCATATGATAGGCCCAAAGTATGGAGAAAGCCAATCTGGTGCTTTCCCTTGGGAACATGTTTAAAGTGGCTTTCTGGGGCACCTCAGGTCTATTCTGAACCTTCTTTTGTTTGTTTGTTTTTGTTGTTTGTTTGTTTTATTCTAAAGGCCAGACTTTATCTGTGGCAACCACAGCTGCTAACTGCATGTTTGGTAGGCTGTGAGCATGCACACTTGCACTGGCGTGTGCATGCACATAAGTGTATTCTTGATATCCAGTATACTTCAGAGTGAAGAGCAGAGCAGAGCTGTAGTAAGGAAAAACTACAGAGAAGCAGACCTACCGCAGGAAGAAGCTGTGCAAGTCTCAACTTGAGGCGTCCTTACACCACAGAGACACACAAGGGAACCCCCGACCTGTACTCTAGAAGGGGTAGCTGGGCTCATCAGCACAGAGCTGGGTAAGGGGCCAATCAGGAGAAAACCTGAGGAGTCAAAAGATCCCTGTCTACTATGCTCGAAAAGCCACTCATCATAGCTGGGGCACCATTCACACTTCTGTGAAACTAGGGGCAGTGTCTCAAACTGAAACACTGGAGTTCTGCTGGTCAGAAACAAAACATTATGGATTGAATGAATGTGCCTAGTCATGTGAACCTTCAGGAAGCCCGGGATCGCTTGGTTGGACGCCCTGGTTATGAGCATGGGAAGGAAGGAGTAGGCAACTGCAGGGTGAACCTGCCTTCATTAGTTCTGTTTAACTGGGAGCAGGGAGGGGCCCAATGTGAAGCTCTTCTACTAGAATCAACTCAGCAAGAATAAAACCAAAGCCTCAGTATTTCTTTAATCGGGTAACAGAGTATAAAAACGTTGGGCTTAGCAGCTTCAAGAATTCTGCGTACGTCCAGTTCATATGGGCCACAAAGGAACTTGAGATGTGTCCTTGATCATGGTGCTAAAGGGGAGCAGGTTATACCATGAGCAAGCTAAAGTGTGAGACAGGATGGGGTAGCCAGAGGTTCATCTTTTGCCGGCGGTGGCTATGCCTGCAGAAGGGGTTTTCTGTAGAAAGGTGAGTGGCTACTGGGTGCTCTGGGGTGCATCTCAATGCATGCCCAGAGTGTGAAGACCTCACTCCATCTATCCCTGTTAGCTTTGGCCACCGTGTGCATCCTCTTTATGATTGCGCAACAATCCACCCTTTATTTTCACCTTTGACTTTGTCAGGGAGACGGCCATGCCACGGTGCACCTCGGGAAGGTCTGAGGACAGACAGCGTGTGCAAGTTACACCTCTTCTTCCATATGGAAACCAAATCAGGTTTGGAGGAGGAAGTATCTTTACTGGCTGAGCTACTACCTCAATGGCTTTCATTTTACCCCTTCTATAAAAAACATGATTTTTTTTAATAGCCAAAATGTTCTCTTAAGGCTGGAGAATTGGCTCAGCAGTTCAGAGCACTGGCTGCTTGCAAAGGACCTGAGTTTGAATCTTAGCATCAACCTGGTAGCTCACAACCACCTATAACTCCAGCCCAAGGGGATCTGATGTCTTCTGACCTCTATAGGCATCAGGCACACACATGATATACATACCTACATAAAGACAAAGCAGTCATACACATAAAATTACAAAATAACATTTTAAAAAGTTGTTTTAAATTTTGCATTTTGAAGTAGGAAAGACGATTCTGTGGCCAAGAGCCATGAAGTGTTTTTGCAGGGGACCGAAGTTCAGGTCACAGTACTCATGTTGAGTGGCTCACAACTATTTTAACTCCAGTTCCAGGGAATCCAGAGGATCCAACAAGTCTGGATATAACACAGCTAGTCCTAGCTAAGTTGGATACAGATTAGTGTGATATGAAGAAATTCAGTCTTCTGCACATCTTCGTTCTGATTTCAGTGTGTGGAGCACTATGACACATGACACAGAGTAAAGAGCCACAAACTTATGTGGAGGGGAAGGAGGGTGTGGTGGTTTGAATAAAAATGCCTCCCATAGGCCCATGGGGAGTGGCGTTCTTAGGAGGTAGGTTTTGTTGGAGGGGATGTGGCAGTCTCTTACTGCTGCCTGTGGATGCAGATGTAGAGATCTCAGCTGCCTCTCCAGCACCCTGACGCACCACCATGCTTCCTGCCATGATGATAATGGACTAAACCTCTGAACTGCAAGCCAGCCCCAATTAAATGTTTTCCTTTATAAGAAGTGCTGTGGTCATGGTGTCTCTTCACAGCAATAAAATCCTAACTAAGACAGATGTTAATACCAGGACTGGGGTATTTCTGTGAAAGACCTGACCATGCATATGTTTGGAGGAATGTGGACTTTGGAACTTTGGCTTTAAAAAGCAGTTAAATGCTTTAAGTACTGCTTAATGAGCCATCCCAACAGGAACAGAGAAGACAGCTGTGCTGAGGGTGATTTGAACCGTAGGAGCTATTCTTGTGATATTTGGTGAAAAATGTAGCTGCTTTCTGTCCTCAGGAAAGTCTGCCCGAGGCTAAACTGAAGAGCTTTGGATTGATGGCATTGGCAGAGGGAATTTCAAAACAGCCTAGCATAGACTCTGTTGTGCGGTTATTAGTGTTCACTCTGATGAAGATCTACAATCAAAAGGAAGAAGCTGAAGAAGCTGAGCGAGCAAGGAAAATACAAAAGGTAGAGTTCAAGGGGGAAGGGGCACCAGGAAGCAAACTGAAGCCAAGCCCTGTGTTCAAGGACATAAACAGAGGAAGAAAATCCTGATGTTGAACAGAATAAACAGCGTGGAGACCTCAGGGCGGGACCCCACTAAACTAAGCTTCCAACACTTGAAAAGGAATTAAAGAAAAGCTTAGAGCCTTTGTGTTCTCAGCAGAGGCCGGCAGATTTCAGAGTGAATTCCTAGACAGCCACGCTTAGGCAGTGAAGGAAACCATTGAAAACGGAAGGCTGGTAAGGATGTAAATGAACGAGGGGCCATGTTCCAGCCTCAGCAAGCACCAGAACTTAGATGCTTCAGCGACATGGTTCTGGCTTTAGAGTCAAGAACAGAAGAAAGAGGTTATGGACTCTCCCTCTGTGACTAAAATAAGCTGCTGAGGTCAGGCATGTGTCAGGGGTGTCCCTGCATGGAGGCCTAGAGAGGCCACTGCATGAAGCTGTGAAGGTGAAGCCTGGATTGCTTTGGAGAGCCCAAGATGTTAGAGATGTTAGAACCATAGGATATCTGATCAGGAGAGCTGCTAACAGAAAGTGGAACCAGGGATGGAGGGGGGGAGGGAGGGAGGGGGGAGGGAGGGAGGGAGGGAGGGAGGGGGGAGGAGGTTGCAGTCAACAAAGCTGAATGAACAGTGTTAGAGATCTGGAGTGTTTTGACTTCAGACATGGAGATGCAGAGTTTGGAGTTTGCCCAGCTGGTTTTCAGTCTTGCTTTGGTCCAGAATTTCTTCGCTATGCTTCCTTTCCTTCCTTTTGAAACAGTAATGTATATCCTGTGCTATTGTATAAGTATGAAATCTGCTTTTTCATTTTGATTATACAGGGGGTTATAGTTAAGACATTACATCAGTCTCAGAAGAGACTTTGGACTTTTAAGCAACTTTGAGATTGATAGACTATGAAGATTCTTGAATTTGGACGAAATGCATTTTGTACTATGGTATGGCTATAAGCCTATGGGGGCCAGAGAGCGGAATATGGTGGTTTGAATAAAAATGGCCCCTATAGATCTGTAGGAAGTAGCACTCTTAGGAGGTGTGGCCTTGTTCGAGTCAGTGTGGCTTTGCTGGAGGAAGTGTGTCACTGGGGTTGCTTTTTGAGGCCTAAGATGCTCAAGCTAATTTGTGTGGCAGTCTCTTCCTGCTGGCTGTGACTCCAGATGTAGATCTCTCAACTCCTTCTCTAGTACCATGTCTGCCTGCACGCTGCCATGCTTCCTACCATGATAATATGGACCAAATCTCTGAACTTTAAGAGTTGCCATGGTCATCATATCTCTTCACATCAATAAAAGAACTGTAACTTAGACAGAGGGGAAGACAGGAAAGTTACATCTAGTGGTCATTGTCTCACAAGTACAGTTCATGTGAACATATCCCTCATGAAGGCTTTCTGAGGGGTGGCTGTGGACACTGAAGCACAGATAGAAAATTGGGAAACTTATGCCTCCTGCTAGCTCCTACCCTCCCCTGCCAGCTCAAACCCCGAGAGCTAATTCACACCCAGGGTGTGGGCAGTGGGAAGTGACATGCACAGTAGAAAGGGTTCAGGTATAATCCTACTGAAGTTTCATAAAGGAGCTGTGGCCACCAGCAACTTTTTTAGAAACCAAGAGTTTTCCAGAACTTCCCGGTGGCAGGTAAAAGAGAGAGGCTCCGACATATAAAGGCAGGGCCCAGCCAAAGGGCTGAAGGGTAAGTGAGCAGGGGTCCTACATGCCTCTCCAGAGTCCTCTGCATACTTCTGATCAGTACGCAACAAAGACAACCCAGTTATTATTCCCTCTGTACCACAGAGCACTGTGGAATAACTTTGTGCACACTGTGAAGTTGTATCATTCTGATTGGTGTAATAAAAGGCTAAATCGCCAATAGCTAGGCAGGATTTTCAGGCACATGGGATACTGAGAAGAAGGGAAGGGTGGCCAGGAGATCCGGAGGGAGCAAGACATGCTGGAGGATAGTCATAGCCATGAGCCACATGGCAATAAGTAGTTTAATAGAAATAGGTAATTAAGGTTGTAAGAGCTAGTCAGTAACAAGCCTAAGCTATGGCCAAGCTTTTATAATTAATAATAGTACGTCTCTGTGTCATCACTGGGGAACTGTCGGACCAACAAATGTGTCCAACTACAATGGAATCAGGTGCTTATCTAGTAAAGCAGGTTAAAGACCAAGTTACAGTTAGAACTTGGGTTATCTTTTCTTTAAACATCAAAAGCCACTCAAGTCCCAGTAGCCATGAGCCATTTAACATGATAAAGACTGCAGTTCTGGGCAGGTTAAAAACCACCCCAGCAAACTGTGTTTACTGTAAGGTAGCTGCTGACATCAGCAGGCAGAACACAGCTGCTGGGAAACTAACTCTGAAACCCTACTTTTGTCCCCAGTAGACAACCAAGTCACCCCACACTGAAATAAGCCCTGGGGAGTGGCAGGGCCTTTTTGACCGAAGGCTCCGGGCTAGTGTCTACAGTTACTCCTGTGATGACAAAATCTGGGTATGCAGTGAGAGCTGTGTTAGTTTCCTCACAGCTCTGGAGCCTGCATGCCCCTGGTGAAAACACAGGTGGAGCTGGCCTCTCTGAGGTCACCTTTCGGGTCTGCCCATCGTTCTGAGTCTGGTCTTCTTAGAAACAACACCAATCTCATAGACTTGGCCCCTCCATTTGACCCTGTGTTCCACTTCTTTTATATGTTGCTGGCATTTGGACACTGACCTGGGAATGGGGAGGGAAGAAGCCCCCAGCTTCCCAGCTTCTAACGGTGCTGGAAGTAACAGAGAAACACCGTAGAGATGGCTTGTCTTTTACTGATCAGGGACCAGTCTGTCATTCTGCAGAGGAAGTGACATTCCCAACCCATCCCCAATATGAGGTTTGTTCTTCTAGCTCAGGTCCCCTCTAGGGAAGGGACCCCTATCCTATGTAACCTTACAGTCCCCTGCACCAACATGTGCGTTTTAAACACAGACAACATTATTTACATCTCAAGAGCCCAGGTAGGAGGCATTCCACTGAAGTGAAGGCAGTGAAGATGTTCTGTCTCCAGAAGGCACAGAAAGACATGACTACTCCTTATCAACTCAGAAAGACTCCTACGTGCAGCTTACAAGTAATTCCCAGGGGCAGAGAAACCTCAGGCAGATGCTAGGGTCTCACTGGAGGCTCCCGGAAGCCTCCTAGAGCTTCTATTTTCTAGAGACAGGGCACAGGTGGAAGCTACAACCAGAATGTTTCTTGTGAAAAACGTCCACTTGTCCTGGAAGCTGGGAATCCCCAGATTTAGTCTGTAAAGGGTTCCTGGGTAGTTTCCTGTTTCAACCCCACAGACAGGGGAAATTTCTGCTTTTCACTTCTCTGAACTCTAAGATAAGGTATACATGTTCTTGACATGGGATTTTTCTGGTTAAAGGAAAGTCCTGTGTCCTTGTGCATGCTTCTCTGTAGATCCCGAGAGAGCCAAATC
The DNA here is from genome assembly GCA_033318265.1 of Phyllotis vaccarum. Taxonomy (NCBI): domain Eukaryota; kingdom Metazoa; phylum Chordata; class Mammalia; order Rodentia; family Cricetidae; genus Phyllotis; species Phyllotis vaccarum. The sequence goes on from JARWLC010000005.1 coordinate 2,570,713, forward strand.
AAATGTCACTTCCCATGAGAAACTCTGTCTGACCTTCCATCAGCCCCTGCACTGTCAGTTGTGACTCACAGAGGTGCAGTTTGAACCGATCCATCCTGTGCCTTCACCACATCAGCCTTTGTTGTCTTCATTTCTGGTCTAGGCCAGATGATGTCTTCAGTGATGTTGGCAGGATCTGAGAAGCCAAGACCAAAGGCCTTAACATGACACTGTCATTTGCTTGGAGCTAGATCCTTAGGGTCCATCACCAGGGTATTTTCTGATACCCGGGAGTGTCGGTCTCTGAACACATTATTTCAAAGTAGCATTGAACATATCCAGTCTTTGAGATACTAGCAATAACAAAGCACCTGGTATGGCTGTGGTTTAGTGTGGCCTTCCACAAAGGCTAACACATTGAAGGTGTGGTTCAGAGGCGGGACTTTGGGAAGTGACTAGCTAATAACTAATGGACACATTCATAATATGAAGGCACATTTGGGTGGCAGGGGTTGCTGCCTGGCTAAAGGAAGTAGCTAATCAGGAGGAAGCTTCAGGAACATCTTATGCTTGGTCCCTTCTTGTACATCTAGCTCTGCTTCCCACTTTATTTTCCTTCTCAGTGGATAAAATTCAAAATCCTAGGAGTATAATCAACAATTTAAAAATAGCTACTGAGCTATGAGTGCCTACAACCAGAATCTCAAAAGCACAGACTTTAGTGGCACCAAGAACCCAACGGGCCCAGGGCAGAGTTAGTCCTTCTGCCTACTCCAGAGTTCACTGTGTCAGCAGTGAGGAAGCTGAGAGAGGAGTCCTGGTCCTCAGCTGACATCTGCTCCCTCCACGTCTCTTTTGTTCAGTCCAGAACGCCAGCCTACAAGATGCTGCACTTACATATTCAGCTAAACCTGTCTGAAACCCCTCAAAGACACACAGGGGTGCGCTTCCAGGTGATTCTGAACTCAGCCAAGGCGATGACGAAGATGAACCATCACACTCAGACTCCCTGGTTTCATCCTTGCTCCGATTCCTTTGCTGCTCTTTATTCTAGGAAATTTATCTCCATCCCAGATCCTGTCCAATCTTGCTCCAGGACTCGGCTCTCCTCAGATATGCAGTTCAATCATTACAAGCTGTTTATCAAATCATTTCTTTTAAACACATCTAAACTTTTTCTCAAGATCTATAATAAAGTTCTTTTAAGCCCATTCTCCTTTGGGGCTCCCCTACAGAGGGTCCTGTTTGGGGCCAGGACATATCTCTCCCTCAGCTTACTGGCTGCTTTTTGTGTAACCAACCTGGTTTATCTTCTAGTTCCTGTAAAATCCTTCTCTCAACAAGTCTGGGAGCTAAACGCAGATGAGTGCTTTATGACAAGCAGGTTCATTCAATAAACAGGCTATCATCAGAGAATCTATCAATGTAATTCAATGGGTTGAGCTGCCTAGTCATCTCAATAGATGAAAGCATTTGATGAAGTTGACCACTGATAAAATGCTTAGCACTCCAGGCACAGAAGCCGCATGACTGATCTAAGGATGCCTGCAGACACTTGTACAAATCATAACTGATACTTAACTGTGCTTCATGTAAGAGCAGCACACCTGCCGCTGTACTCCACTCTCCGTCTATACAGTGCAATACCATAAGCAAAGCACAGTAATTCAGGGCTGCACAGTGCAGGTGACATGATGTACTTCGAAGGGCCAGGACAACAGCTGAAGATCTGCTGTGAGGGTTAATAAAGTCAACAGCTCTCACACTCATGAGGACAGTACTAAGTTTAGAATATGAAACGTCTCCACAGGCTTCTATGCTGAAGATTTGATTTCCAGCTGGGAACACCATTCTGGGTGACACTGGAAATCTGAGTGGGTGGGGCCCAGCTGAAGAACACTGGAGTTGACTTCAGCGAATCTTGTCCCCAGCTCTCTCCTGTGACTCCTGCTCTGCTTATGCTTGACCTTCCCCTTCTAGTGATGAAGTTCTCTCTTGATGCCACTGACAATAATGATTAATATTCAGCAATAATATGAGCCTCAAGAAAATGATGCTCAGTGAAGGCAGCCAGACTCTACAGGTTCCACAGAATACACTTTTGTGCATAAGCAATGTGCAGAAAAGGTGAGTCTGGTACAGAAGTAGCCCGAGAGGTTGATAGGGCTGAATGGAACTGAGCAACCACAGTCTTTTGAGGATGATGGGAGTATTCCAGAACCAGACTGTGGTAATGGTTTGACAACTTTACATTTGCAAAAGTACCACATCCCATGTGAAAAGTGCACTGGTGTGTGCACTCAATTATGTGTGATGGCAGAGTAGAATTAGGCCCACTTTCAAACACTGTGAGAATACTGGATGCCGTCTACAGTGTCATACAGCTTGGCTCTGGGGCTGCTGGTCCTCATCTGGGCTCCCTGGGCACTAACATCTCATCCTGCATTTCCCTCAGGACTGAAGTTATGTAGGTGACATGGTTTCTGACAGTTCTGAGATGTGCTCCTCAGAGCACTAAAGGAAGCTGGAAGCCCCTTTAAACCATCCATTAAATGTCTACGAGTGGTAGGAAAGGTCCACGGCCAGAGGGGGCTCCTCATTTCTGTGGACCCCCACCTTCTCCAGCCCCCACTGACTCTGTTCCCGGGCACTGTCTCCCAGGTGAGCCTCGTTCTAGCGGTGGGCAGAATCAATCTGGACTGTCTCCATACATCGCAGACCACTGGAAGAAGAGAGACAGAGCAGGTGCTTGAAGGAAGAGACCCTGACGTGACAGGGCGACCTACAGTGGGATCCCTGCAGCCTTTCAGCCATGGTGATAAGGGTGGAAGAGTGGCCAGGTGGGGCAGTGGGTGGCACTGCGGGGTGGGAAAGGCAGGCGCTGTCGAGAACAAGCTGAGAGAAAGAGGTGAAGGGAACGGGGCGTCTTATCCCTCTCCCAATAATCTCCTGGCTGTTTCTCTTTCTACTAAACTTGGTCCCTAAGAAACTTAAAGTGTAAATCAAGTCAGCAGATGCCATCAAGCACAAGATATGGGGACCTTGACCCCTTCTCCCTGAGGTGGGGAGAGGCCACAGTGTATCTAGAGCCTTTGAAGCCTCAGGAAGTCATTCCTGCTGATCTGGTGAGACCTGCTCTAGTGTCATATGCTGCTGGCTGTCAAAGGCCCCCAAAGTTAGATCCTAGTCTTCAAGAATCCCCGGCCTCCCTGAGCTGTCAAGGTGTCAGAAGACTTCAGAGAAGGCTGGGAAAATTTCAGGTTGGGGGGGACCCGCTTTTGAACTGCCCCTCCAATCCCCCTACAGAGCCCTAGATTTAGAGGTCATCACGTGTTCTCAGCACACTCCCTCCCTCCCAGCTGCCTCCTTCCTGTGGTCCCTTCTATTTTAGTTCTTCCGCTCTGAGCTTACACAGGAAAAGCACTATAGAAACACACACACACACACCGAGACACACACACTGAGACACACACATACACACACACTGAGACACACACTGAGACACACACACTGACACACACACTGAGACATATACACTGACACACACACATACACACATGCACACACACATACACACACTGAGACACACACTGACACATACACACACATACACACACATACACACACACTGACACACACACACACACACACACACTGAGACACACACACACACACAAAGAATTCTGAAAATGTCAAACCATAGACCCTTTCTCAGCTCCTCTTAAGTTTCTAGGTTTATATTATTCATGGCTGACCCCAAAGCAGACAGGGTCAAACGGGCACCCTTGGATGAACACAGGAGATTAAGCAGAGTGCTCCGTGTTCTGGCTTCCTCTACAGTCTGCTGAACTCAGAGGCAGAAGAGCATACCCTTTACCATCAGTAAACATGAACCAGGAAGGTAGTTCAGGGTGTGACAAGCTCAGCAGCCAGGATGCCAAGGTCCAGTTCTCAACACTAACGTGTCTGAGGGTACTCACCTCTCAGAGAACTCAACCCTGAGTTCTTTAGAAGGTCCCGAGGCTGAGAATGGATTTCCCTCCCCATCCTGTGTCTATTCTGTTTTCTAAAAAGCCCACAAATATGACTAAAACGATCCCAAACCTATTAAAACTGTTAAAAAAGTACAAAAGTTTTGACACTGGATCTCACCCATTAGCCCAGGCTGCTATGGGGGTCGTGATTTACCTCAGCCTGCCCTTAAACTCCAACAATCCTCCTGTTTCTACCACTCAGGTGCTGGGATTACAGGCGAGAGTCATCATACCTGGCTTAAAAATTTTCTGAATATAGTCAATGAAAATGTTCTCAAACATTATAACTAGATAAAACTGAATATTGTATATATTGTCACAATTTAAAAAATTAAGCTTACTTTGGATTTCAATGTAAAGTATAAATAAACTACACATATTTACATTCTCCTTTCTTTCTGTTGAGACAGGCTCTCATCTCAATATATATTCCAGAATGCCACATCAGCCTCTCAACATTATTACTTTTTAATTATTACTATTACCAGGGATAGTAGCTCATCCCACACGAGTTCAAGGCTAGCCAACCTAGGCTACGTATTAAGTTCTAGGCCAGCCTGGGATTCCTAGTGAGATCCTAACTAAAACAAACCAAAAAACCCCAAAGCATGTTGTCATCATTCTCTCTATTATAGTTGAGGTGGTACCTGATGCTGACCCCAGGGCTTTGTAAGTGCTATACAAAGGCTCTAACACTGAGCTATATCTTTATTGTCCTGCAGAAAAGATTTATTTTATTTTTTAAAACTATCTATGTGTCTGTGTATGTGCACAGGAATGCAAGTGTCCTCTGAGGCCAGATGATGTATGATTCCCCGAAGCTGGAGTTACAGGCAGTTGGAAGCTGCCCAGCATGGATTCTGGGAATTCAGCTTAGGTCCTATACAAGCGCAGTATGTGCTCTTAACTGCTGAGCTGTTCTGCCAACAGCAGGGCTTATTCTATTTATAAGTACATGCATGTGTGTGAGTGAGTGTCTGCCATATGTGTCCATATGTTGGATTTGCTGGAGCTGGAGTTAGGATCTAATGCTAAGAAGCAAACTCGGGTTCTCTGAGAGCTCCTGGCTGCTGAGCCACCCATTTCCCAGCTCTCAGTTCTGTACAACCACCGAGAGAAAGGGCCCTGTGGGAAAACACTGGTAAGTCATAAACATCATTTTCAGGGTTTGTTCCACTTTGTGAGAAGTCTTTACTATACAGCTGGGCTTGCACTGAGCTCACTGGCCATGAATCCACCTACAAAGTGGTGGCATTACAGTGGGACCCACTATGGCCCACTTTGTTTTCTTATTTTTGAATTTTAAAATACTTTCTCTTTTAGTATTGGTTTTTTTTTTCTGAGATAAAGTCTCTCTGTACAGTCTTGGCTGTCCTAGAACTCACTCTGTAGACCAGGCTGGCCTCAGACTCACAGAGATCCCCCTGCCTCTGCCTCCCAAGTGCTGGGATTAAAGGCATGTGCCACCACATGAACCTAAGCATGCCAGAGCACAGCAAGTAAGGGTGGGTGTTTTGGAGAAAACGAGTGTGTGCTCACCACATGATGGGCCAGGCCTGTTCACTGCAGCCATCGCTGTGACAGCCCCGATGAGGTGCAGTCCAGGTGTTATCAACAGAGAATAAAATAAGAGTGAGCACATCCACAGACAGGGACACTGAAGAAAATGAGTGAAAGACTGCAACCATTAGCTCTACCGACAGACACTCACATCTGTCTCGATACGGCACCGTGGCAGTTGAGCACGGCCCTTCCTTTGTCTCTTCAGTAAGACAGTTGTCCATAGGAGAGGTCCCTTATCCTGCTGGCCTGAAAGCAGCCCATAAACCTTCATTCCGCCCTCCCCCAGAGGCCACGCGCATCCGGAGTCTAGACAGGCTCATATTCTCCCCTCTTCTCACCTGTATTCGCCAACTGTCTGTGGTTTCTCAGAACGAAGGAAAAATACTATTCCTGGGCATTAAACAAGGAATGAACAGAACCAGTGTATGGGAGCGGCACCCACACAAACCTTATCATTCTCATTTGTAAGAGCGAGTTATAGGATCAACTTAGCTGCCCATCAGTGAGTGGAGAGATGAAGAAAAGTGTGGTGTAGAATGGAGTCTTGTTCAGTCATAAAGAAATCATGCAGAACCAAAGGATAAAACATCGCCATGTCAAATGTAATAAAACAAATTCAGAAAGACAAATGTCACATATTTTCTCATGTTTGCATAATCTTTAAAAAAGATACAAAGGTAGAAAGGGAGCCTATGAGAGGCTAATGTTAGTACAGAGCGTTTATACATATATGTACACATACACACATATGCACGTATGCTATATCAAGATCATTTTTTGTACAATGAACACAGTTCCTATGTAGCCCAGGCTGGCCTTTTACTTCCTATGTGGCCAAGGATGACCTTACATCTCTTTTCCTCCTGATACCATCTACCTAGTGATGGGCTGTAAGTGCAGCACCAAGCCCAGCTGATGTAACACTGAGGATGGAACCCAGGGCTATGCACACACATCTGTCTAATAAAGGTTTTCTGACCTACTAGGATGGAGGGCAAGGGAAGTTGGATGAGACCTTCCTGCCTTCTCAGATTCAAATGAGCCATGTCTTGGGACCATGTGTTCCAAAGCCTATCACACCCCTTTGAGGCTGAAGCCCTGTGACAGGAAAATCTGTCACTTCAAATGCCCAGTGGGTGCTGGTGCTGGAGCCAAGCACCACGTGGTCTGGCTGTGCTGCTTCTTTATCCCTAAGTTTGGGCCTGTTAACAAGCCTGTCCTACATGTGCATCTGAGGCTGGTTCTACCCTTTGTGGGTTTCCTCTGCACTGTAGAATAGAGATTTAGAGAGTTCGGGGTCAGGGATCTACCCAGAAGTGGCTTTTCTAACTAAATTTCTTGGTGGGGGGGCATTTTCCTATGAAGTTTCCCCAGCTGTTATCTCGGTCTGAACTTCTCATGTGGCATCTCCCTTGGCTTTTTGGTTAATGTGCTGGGCACACAGGTCTGGTCTGTAGCCTGAATCAAGGGTGGATTTTTCTTTTGGCTCTTGTCCTGTTTGATAACTTGAACACAAATAGAAATTTTCAAAATTACTGACTGACAGAGAAGTAACAGCAGGACAAACTGCCACTTTCTCTTATGGGAAAGAAGAAAAACCAACCCAGCAGACAGACCCAATCCCCTGGGAGCATGTGGCAGAGTGTTAAGAACTGCTGGGCAAGGTTTACCTGGCAATTTAAATTTATGTTAGCTCTTTATAGTAAGCACATTAAAAAAAATTCCTTTCAGCAGTTAGGAGCCCCGGCTGCTCTTCCAAAGGACCTGGGTTCAATTTCCAGCACCCACATGGCAGATCACAACTGTCTGTAGCTCCAGTTCAAGGGTTTCTGATACCCTCACACAGACGTATGCAGGCAAAACATTAAGAACATAGAATAAAATGAATTAATTAAATCCTCCAAGTGTTTGTAATCTAAGCTTTAAGTCTCACAGTCCTGTCTTGTTTCTCCTGGGAAAATGGGGGTCACATGACCATGCCTGGTGTTTCTCTCTCTTCTGGTCCTTCTCCCATTATTATTATTTTCTATTATTATTATTATTACTATTTATTATTATTATTACATAAACAACACTGTCAGGAACAAGCCCCTTGGTTGGCAGACAAGGAGTGGAAGACAGCAATTGCCCAGAGTGGATAGGAAAGGAGGCTGAAACTGGGGGCACTGCTGCTGTCTCCCTAAGAAGGTACAGGGATTAGCCCTGCTGTTCCTGAAACTCCACTAGCCAATCAGGGGGTTACTGGCAACTACAGCTTCAGCTATGCCGTTTCTGTGAGAAGTGTTAATAAAACAGCTGAATCACACTGTTTCTTTGGGCTGTCATGCTAATAGGTGACAATTTTACTAGAGTCGCAGATACTCAGTGAAGCCTCTGTTCCAGCTACAGGAAACATCACCGTTGTGGCTGCTCCAGACGACATGGCCTACCGCAGCCTGCTCCACGCTCTGAAGACTCTTTAGGCAAGAGACTCCAAGAGACAAGTACAGAGCTGGTGGGACAATTCAGTGGATAAAGGTGCTTGCTGCCAAGCCCAACAATCTAACTGCAACCCCAGAACCCTGCAAGTTACACCTCCACACATGTACCCCTACACCCAATAAGCACACACACACACACACACACACACACACACACACACACACACACACACAATTTAATCACATTTTGAGAAAGGGACCAGTGTATGAGCTGCCACTGAAGAGAGTTCAGAAAGCTGTCGATTATCAACTCTGGCTACCATGGAGTGATCGGAGAGGGCAAAGAACGTTCATTTGACATCTGTGCTTAAAAGCCCAGCATGATAAGCTCCCTGACACGGAAGACCTAGAATCAAGCCCGTGGCTTTGAAAGTTTAGGGTCATGAAGTCCTTTGTTCTCCAGACTCAGAGCTGGCTTAAAAGCCCACTGCACAAACTCTCATGGTTCAGAGCAATCGGAGAAAAGAGCCTCTGGTTTTAGAGTTGGACAGTTAAGGAAGACTATTTCAAGCAAGGCTGTCTTACTTGGAGAATGTACCCAAAGTTAATGTGGATAGCCCAGAGGGAAAATGCATGCCCTTCCTCAAAGGCAGGAAACCTAGAGCTAGCAGAACAAAACTAGCTGGTCACACCCATCATTCCAGGGTGGTTCTGATCATTGAGCGAGTGCATTAGCCTCACTCTCCCGTGCTAAAGGTTTATCCCCCAGATGTACACACACAGACCCTGAGGCTTTTCCTCTTCATTTGCTCATTTCCTTCTTTTTCTGTCTGTGGCGGCTTTGGCATTCTTCGTCTCCACAAAGCTCCAGGACCCAGACTTCATGTGTGTAACAAGCCCTGTAACTCTACCATCGATTGGCCAGGAGCTCTTGCACTCAGTTTCCCTGATGCATCTGAGGTGGTCACCAAGCCCTTAACTACAAGCCTGTGGGCCCAGAAGTTGGAAAATCTTGACTGCCCTATTCACTTGCCCCGTGAGATATCTCCTTAATTGCCACCAGGCAGAAACTGGAATTATAAAGGGGCAGAAGATGCAATTTAGACTAACGTGTTCTGAGTATAAGAAGGTCAAGGAGGAGCCCTGGAAGTACAGGGGCCCTCCGAGGCTAAGCTCTCCCAAAGCCCACAGATAGGTCTGTCCCTCTGTTATAAGGTGAGATGTGGAAGTTTTTCTGCACACTGTGAATATGCTTTATTACTAGTTAATAAAGAGGCTGCTTTGGCCTATGGAAAGGCAGCTTAGAGACAGGCACAAAATCCAAGCAGAGATAAAAGAGGAAGAAGGTAGAGTCAGGGAGATGAGATATGGCTACCAAAGAAGCAAGATGTGAAAGTACAGATGAGCCGTGAGCCACGTGGCAATGCACAGACTAACGAAATTATGTTAAGTTCTAAGAACTAGTTGGTAATAAGCTAAACAGTTTATAATTAGTATAAGTCTCTGAATAATTATTTTATACAAGGCTACAGGACTGCGGCCCAGATGGGTCAGGAAACTTCAGACTACAATAAGGTCATGGGATATCATGGAAACAGAATGGTGTCAAGTCTATAGGACCGCGTCTGGGGACCAGGAGCCTTAATATATACCTCAAGTATACCAGTCACCTCCACCCACAGGAAGGACTTTAATCAATGTATCAACGGAAGAAGGATGTAAGACAAGGCTCTTCTGAGTATTCTCTAGCCAAAGCCAGAGGCTAAAGCCAGAGGCTAACACTAGAAGAACAGCCTTTCCACTGTCAGTCAGACCCAGGGCACTACAGGAACACAGCAGTTAGGAACTCTCAAGTCAGATGACCGTGCAGGCTTGGAGAGTCACCTGCCCTCTTGATCAGAGAGGCCATGAGGATCCCAGGGGTTGGACTTGAACCAGTAGACACTCTGCAAAGAGGAAGTTCATTGGAGAGGAAATGTGCTCATTGCTTTTTAGGAGCGGTCACGTGGTCAACAATGTACCACAAGATGGAGTCAAGGGGTCTCTCAAGTAACGCACAAGGAGCCTCAACTCCCTTCAGCAGTAAGAAGAGAAGAAGCTAATTTGGGGGCCACCTACATGATCTTAAACACACAAAGAAACGCAAACCAAAGACTGGACCAATGATGACAATACGAAGCAAAGCGAGGGGCTAGATCTATGGGACCCTGCAGGCTGTGTCAGCTCCTGTACACAAGAAGACCCCAGTGGGTGGTGTTCAGGATGAACCCTGATGACTTACAGCATCTCTGGGCACATACTGTTCTGACCAGTTCAGACACCAGAGGCGGACCACAGATGCTCTCAAAGACCCATAAAGGCCATCATCTAGGCAATCAGCTCCAGGCCATGTGTGAAGGGCCTTCCCAGGTCTTCTGAGCACCCAATGTCTGTAGAACTCCAGGGAACTGCCTTGAAAAAACTGTTTTGCAGTCAGTGCTGAAAGCGGGTGTAAAAGCTGTGAACCCAGACTAGCAACTTCTCTGCAAAGGGACCCAAAAAGCTAAACTTCAGATGAGTCCCACAGTTTCTGCTGTGGTAACTCCTGACAGCAGGTGTGTGGACGGTGCCTCACCGGGCAAATCCTTGCTTCATTGACATGGAAACCCTTTTAAGAGACTCTTCCAGGGACTTCCAGGATTTCCTTTCAAACATCTCTCCTACGCAACACATACTCAGCCTTATTAATGCTTCTTTCCCTCGTATCCCTCCTAGGACAGCGGCACGGCACTCCGGATCTGAGACCAGAGACTCAACTTTGAACTGAAGCCATACCAGAACGTTGTTGCTCTCCCCAGACAGCCAGGAGCAGGAAACTCTGGAACGATACCCTAGAAATCAGCTACAGGGTAGAGAAACTCCACCCAAGGGATGAAGTGACAACCTGGTGGTTATAGGTGCTTGCTTTTATTTTAAGCCCTACTCCTGGGGAAAGGAAATGTTGGGGTAGGCAGGGAGTTGGCAGTGTGTGTAGAAGGGTGGGCTTATTTTTAAATGCTGTCCTTGCAACAAAGATCAACAAAATGCAAAGTTAGCAATTAAACAACATTAACCTTTGATTACATAGTGGGAAATCCCCAAATACCCCAAATATGAAAATATAAACCAGTGGCAATAAAATATGGTTGGGTAGTTTTTCCTCAGCCCAGAAAAGCAGAGACAGTAAACCAATAACAGTAACACCCAGTCTGCTATTTCCCATTTAAAACAATACCTAATACTCAGGCATTCATCTGCCTTGCCTCCAACTACCTGGCCAGGCACAACTCACTGCTAAACCATCACCTAACAAGGCACTGGACCCACACAGAAAAGGCAGAGCCTCTCCACACACGCTGGCCTGCCACTTTACACGGTGCAGGCTTCTCTCCATACGCTGGCCCGCCACTTTACACACGTGCTGGCCTGTTACTTTGCATGGTGCAGGGCTCTCCATTCGAGCTGGCCTGTTGGTACCTGTCTTCCCAGCACTGTTTTCTTCTCTAAGCACACACGTGAGGGCCTGGGAAGGAGGAGACTGTTTTGTGCATGGGAGGCACTGTTCTCATGCCCACCTTAGACTGATTCCGTCTTAACCTGTAAACAAAGCCACAACAAATGAAGACCTGGACAGCTAGTTCTCCCAGTCTGCCCACCCGGACCCCTGCCTTACTCTGTCAAAGCTCACATAATCTCTCCTCTGGGCACCACTTCTGCCTGGAGCACCGGAGACCTAGACTTCCAGGATGCTCTTCCACAGGCTCTAAAGTCCCTCTTGTGAGGCTCTCTTTCTCTGTGCTTGTGTGCCTGTGTGTGTGCTCATACGTGTCTCACTGAGCGAGTGTTGGGAGTATACAAGTGAGCACATGTGTTGGGGCCAATGTTCAACCATGGGTATCTGTCATTCCTTAGGCCCAGCTTCAACCCCAGGATCAACATGTTGCCACATCCCTATTGCTGATACTACAAGCATACAACACCATGTACAGAATTTCTCCCCCCCCCTCGGTTTCTTAAGACAGGGTTTCTCTGTGTAACAGTCCTGGCTGTCCTGAAACTCTGTCTGTAGACCAGGCTGGCCTCAAACTCACGGAGATCCTCCTGCCTCTGCTCCCAAGTGCTGGAACTAAAGGTATGTGCCAATACACCCTGCTAGCATTTTTTTCTTAAAACATGAGTTCTGGGAATTGAACTCAGGACACCTTATTTGCGAGGCACTGTAAGCCCCTTTACTAAGCAGGCATCTCCCTAGCTCTGATGTTCTCTTTCTAAAACGACTGAAACCCACAGTAAGTTAAAACAAAAGGACTGGAGATGGCTCAGCAGCTAAGAGCACTGTGTAAATGACCTGAGTTTGATTCCTAGTGCCCACATGGAGGCTCACACCACCTGCAACTCCAGGGCTGAGGTCCAACACCCTCTTCTGGCTGTTGTGGGTATTGCAGAGAGATACTTCCAAGCCAAGTCACATACACACACCCATATACACACAGACACATACACCAACATATACACAAACACATACACTCATAGACACACATGTACACACACACAGATACAAATGCACCCCCACATGCACACATGCATACACACAGACACACACGCGTACACACAGACACAAATGCACACCCCCTCACACACAGAGACACACATACATACACACATACACATATATACACACAGACACACACCTATACACACACATATGTACATACACAGACACACACACATGCACACACATATACACACAGACACACATGCACGCACACACATATATATACACAGACACACACCAATACACACACAGACACACACATGCACACACACATACACACACACACACACACACACACAATTATAGGAACAAGAGGTAGAGAACACAACTACCAGTGCCTGCAGGAGTAGAATCCTGCAGCTGTTGCCTATTAAGGAATGTATCTTATAACAAAACCAAACGCTAGTGTCTGAGAGGCTACACTATCAAGTATAAGGATAGAAAAATTAAATTTAAAAAACGGGCTCCAGGTAATTATGGCCCAACAGTCCCTCCTTCTAAACCAAAACTCTCAGTTATTTAAAGCTGACTAACAGGATCTTTTAGTCAGTACCTGCCACTTACCAACACAGGACCAGATCAGAGCAACTGAAACAATCCTCAGCCTGGCAACAATGAACCAAGATACAGGACAGTTGATCAGCAGTGTTTCCAGAGAAAGTTGTTCAGAGACAAAGGATGGAGGTATCAAACAAGACAATGACACACAAGGAGGAGGGAGGGAGAGAGGGAAGGAGGGAAGGGAAGGAGGAGGGGAAATGGAGTCACTTGTACCAGCCCTTCCAAAAGCAATCGAAGCTGGGAGGTTACAAAGAGCAGGTTTCTGCTATGTGTGCAGTTTTTTAACCTTTGTTTTTATTTTATGTGTATGAGTGTTTTACCTGCATGTACACCATGTGTGCACAGTGTTGGTGTACACCAGAAGGGGTGTGTTGGATCCCCTGAGACCGTAGTTCCAGTAGGTTGTAAGCCATCATGTGGGTGTTAGGAATTTAAACAGATCCTTTGGAAGAGCAACCAGTGCTCTTAATCATTGAGCCTTCTCTCCAGCTTTATGAGGATCTAAGTGTACCGTGAATGTAGAATGTCCTTAGAAGTGAGGAACTGGAGTTATAAACTGTTGAGAGCCACCAGACAGGCACTGGATCTCAGCAGAAACAAAAAAAGCAACAAGTCTCTTAACTGCTAAGCCATGTCTCTCATTCCCACGATGACCTCACTAACTGGATACCTTCTGACTTAGATTTCTATATGTACTTTGCTTATTTCTTCCAGGCACAGGCATATTTCAGTCCTGCAATAAATGGCAGAGCATCCAAAGCCCTTAAGAATGACGAGTGGACAAGGTACGGGGTAGTCTACCAGTGTAACAGGAATCAAAACAAGAAACCTTTCTCTTGGGCACCCCATTCAGCTGGGAGGATAACCTAATACCCCAACAGCACCTTCTCCCAGGGAGAGCCTCTCATGGCTTATCTCACAGCCAACCCTTCACACATGTATCCCTCTGTAGACTCTAGCCCTGCAGCAGACACAGCACTGAGAAGTTAGAAGCCTTCTCATCTAAAACTCTAAATAAGCCCATCTCTGTTTACCAATTCCTATTTCTCAGTGGTCCTTGGGCTAGTAAACGGGCAGCCAAGTAAACGAAGATTCAGGAGCTCTGGGCTCTTCTATTCAGTCCAAATTACTAAAAAGTTTCTTCAACCTGAAAGAGCTAAGCTTTTATTAAAACTTATTTTCTTTAAGACTTAAAAAATGAAGTATTATTATTTAGGTTGCATGTATGCCACAGGACATATGTATAGGTCAGGGGACAATTCTGTAAAGTTAGATCTCTCTATCCATTTTTCTGTGGGCTTCAGGGATCCAATAAAGGTTGCTAAACGCCGGTGACAAGCACCTTTACCTTCTGAGCCATCTCATTTGTGTCCTTTTCAAATTTTTATTGTGACTTTGATTGAATGATTAACCAAAGTATTGCTTGTCAAATATCTTAAATATCTATCTTTTTAAAGAAATATCTCCAAATCCAATTCTAAAATCTCTTGAAATTTCTAGAAGGTGCCTGAACATTCAAGAGACTGTGATGTGGGATGTCTTTCTGTGTGCTGTGAATTATCATTGGATAATAAATGGACTGTTTTGGCCTATGGCAGGCATCTTAGAAGCAGGCAGGAAATTTGAGCATAGATAAAGGGAAAGGAGGGTGGAGTCAGGAGAGAAGCAATCCAGCTGCCCAAGGAGCAAGATGTAAAGGAGCTCAGGTGAGCCATGAGCCACATGGTAAGACATAGATTAATAGAAATGGGTTAAGATGCTAGAGCTAGCCAGCAATATGCCAAAGTCATAGGCCAAACATCATGTAATTAATATAAGCCTTTGTGTGATTATTTGGAACCAAGTAGGGCTGTGGGGCTGAGTCTCAGGCTAGGCCAGGCCATGGGCAGAAGAGATTCATTTGGATGGTTCATTGGAGGCTAAGCTGGGCCAGAACCTTCTTACTACAAGACTGTATTTGTTTAAATATATTATTAATATGTGTTCCAAAATGGTATGAGATTTCTAGTATCAGAAACATTTTCTAAGTTTTCAGTCATTATATATCCCAGACTGGCCTCAAGCTTGCAACCCACCTGCCTCTCAGCGCTAGAACTGAAGGCATGTGTCATAAAGCCTGGCTCCATATCTGCTATAATATTACATTTAAAATGAACTCACATAAGTGGGGATTTACCTGTGGGGTCCCAAATTATGGAAAGCAGTTCTGCTATCAAACTTCAGCAGTTAAGAGGACCTTGAGAGAGGCCCTGCCTCACATATACCTATGCAGCTCTCCATTTGTCTGTCAATCACTTTCACAAGATTACCATTGAAAACACAACCCATGGGCTGGAGAAATGGCTTAGCGGGTAATGGCACTTCCTGGTCTCCCAGAGGACCCCGAGTTTGGTTCCCAGCACACATATTGAGTATCTCACAACTATCTACAGCTCCAGCTCCATGGATCTGAAGCACCCTTCTGGCCTCTATGAACAGTGCACTCATGTGGCTTACACTCACATAGAAACACACATATGCACATAAAATAAAAATAAATAAAAAACACAACCAGAGATCCTGGTAGTTTTCTAGCCATGGTGATGCATTCTTTTAATCTCGGCACTCAGAAGGCAGATACAAGAGTTCCAGACTAGTTTTATTTATGTAGTAAATTCCAGGCCAGCCTGGTCTACCGTAGTGACTCCTTACCTGAAATAGGAAAGAAAGAACCACCCACAACTCAAACCCCATGACTCTCAACCCCACAAATAGCGGGAAAGTGGGAGTCGTCTTCTCAGGCCCATTTTCTTTCACCATGCCTCAGAGGTCTTCATTTTCCGACCTACCTTCCTTTTCCAAAGAAGGAACGAGATCATACAGAGAGGCTTTGAGTAAAGAATGGTCTGGCCTTGTGGATCTGCTGCAGTCGATTCAAGCTGAGCTGGCACTTCCTGCAGCAGAGCTCGGTCACAGGGTAGACCAGCAGCTGGACCAGCTGCTTCTGCGTCCTGTCAAGCCCCTCCCCCCAGGCACCAGGAGCCAGAGGTAGCATGGCCTGCCTCAGCCCCATCTAGGGCTGCTTCTCCTGGCTCAGCTTCTCTAAGCAAAGATTTTAAAGTGTTGACACCGTTAGGTTCCATAAGGCTTCCCAAATCGTTTAATGAACAAACATGGTTTTTATGAAATGCTTGCCCAAAGCAGGGTAAATGAATATGAAGACAATGAGTGAATTGATGGAAGATGTTTTTGTTTTTTCTTAAATTCCAGAAGATAAAATTTGACTGGACTTTGAATTTTGAAGAAACAAAGCGGGCACTTTCTCCTCTTCCACAAAAGCCGTATAGAGGGGCACTTAATTCCAACTGGACCTAGTTTTTACCAGGTCCTAATGGATAGCAATAGCTCGCTTCATTTTCAGCCATGGGCCAGACTGTCGTCATCCTCACTTCAGTCTCTCGGGCTTGAATATAGCCTAGGATGAAGTGTCTCCAGGAGTAGGGCCACTCTCGGGCCAGGACTTTAGATTGTGCCTTGTTTTTGTGTGGTCCACCAGGGACTTATACACATGCGCGACTTCCACACTCATTGCCTCCCACCCGTTTGCTCCTGGTTCCCTGAGGAACAAAATGACTGCACCTTCAGCTCTTTAACTTGAGAAGATTTTGGTCAAACATTGGAATTTAAAAAAAAACAAAACCAAAACAGGGTTAAAATGTTGCTAGAGAGTCGCAGAGATAGTTCAGAGTTTAAGTTTAGGAGTTTGATGCCCTCGAAGAGGGCTGAAGTAGTTCCCAGACCCACATGGTCACTCACAACCGTCTGCAACTCTGTTCTAGGGGATTAGATACTGTGTTTTTGAGCTCCGTGGACACCAGGCATGAAGGTGGAAAGTAAGCACAATTTAAAAGAAAATGAGGTCACAAAGCTCTTCAGTCTGGAGGAAATATAAGACAAGACTCCAGTTAGACAGGCTATTGGCGACTTTGATGCTGGAAAGGTAAGAAACACACTCACCCAAACCGTTTTCTGCTGCTGCCTGGGATGTGTAAATGATGACCCTACCAGCACTATTGCTCCATTTTCCTTCTTGTCCCTTTTATGTTAATATTTTATTTTATTTCAGAAGCTCTATGGATCACAGACTAGCCCTGACTTGATAGAGTTTTGGGGTTACTGGTGAAGGACATCATACTTGTCAGGAATCAAGAAATCCTACTTTTTATTTTTTCCTGCAGTGCTGGTGACTGAATCCTGGGCCTGTGCGTGCGCACAAGCACACGGACGTTGAGTCCCATGCTCAACTCTTTTCCCTGTTTTAATCTGTAAAAGTGTAAAACTGAGACCCTTTGGGCACTTACTCTGAGCAATTAGAATTCATGCTTTCTCCTTGGGTGACTCTCCCCATTTTGGGGGACTAAAGGTTTTGCTTTTTTGCTGATGTATCTGGCCCTTTCTGGCTTGCTGCTCATGTATATGCAAGACATAGTTCACACTCATACACAAGAACTCACACTGCACACATGGCTCATAGTAGATACTCAGTAAATGCTTACTGGATGAATATGAATGTACACAGTATGAAGGGGCATTTCATAATATCTTGCCTTTCTTGGGCTTCTTAGGTGCACCATTTAACAATGGGACTCTGTCTTGAGGACATTACTTAGTGAGGTTTATGACCCGTATGTTACTTTTCTCTAAAAATTGTTTCAGCTCTTCCTTATGTGGGCATTAGGGAAGAAAATTTGTTGCAAAATAGGAATTTCTTAAATCTAAGTTATCTTTGATAGACCTAGACTTTGAGAGGTATCATTTAGAGTCCTTATTTACATATGGGAAAATTTTCATGGTCTCTGTCAGTAGGAGGCAAGTTTGGGGTGGCTTGACACATATTTTAGCCTATGGGAAACCAGAGCATGTGGGAAGCTATGTCAAATCACAGGGAGCCATAGACAGGCTATTCCAACCAGGCAACAGAGTTGGCTGCTCAAGGAACTGGGCTTCATTTAGGTTTCAGAACAAGCCTCTGAAGAAACAAAAACAAAAAGCCATTTCAGTGACAGCAGTCTCCTAACCGAGGCACAGTCTTAATCAGTGGATGTCTGAAGTCCTTGCTTATTGGCCACTGGTAATAGCAGAGGAAACCATTTTCTGTGGAATGGAAAGAAGAAAATAGTGGCGGCCAGAGGGCAACCCAGCCTCTTGGCTTTCCCTGCTGGTGAAGAGGTAATTTAAAGTGCAAGAGAGGGCCAGTCACCCCACCCCCCCACCTCCCACAGTCACATAAACTTCAGCTCTTGGAGTAATGCCTATCTGGGTTGCAAATGTCTTTCTAGCTCCATTAAAGCACCTTGCCCAAACTGTACAACCTGGGGAGTATGGAGCCAGGACCACCTCCCTCCCTCTACTTTTCTCCTGAAAGCTGAGCATATGTGAGTCCCCAGACAACCCTTCATGCTTTACCTGGCTCATTGCTCCCAGTTAGAGCAGAATAGTGACTGCTCTTGAATTTTCTGATGCTGATGACTTGATTGTTACATTTATGGTCTCAATCTCAGCCTGTGGGGGGCATAGAAATGGAGCTGAAATGGAACAGGCCTCCTGGGGCGACCTTCCTCCCCCACCCTCCCTGTCACAGTCAAGCAGCATCCTGTGGCAGGGACATTACCTTGGCTGATACTCTGGCTTTTTCTTTGTTTTGTTTTAAGCAGGAGTGTAAAGGGAGTAAGCTATAGAGTCTAGTAGAATGAATGGATTCATTTTCTACAGAAGAGCAAATGGTCACTCTTCCATGATTTGAAGATAGGAGAGTAGCAGGCTGGTCAACAGGTCTCTGATGACACCTTTGTGTGTTAGGTAAGTTAGCAGGGACCTTCCTGGGTACCCAAAAGGCCTGTGATTTGGTTGCAGATGCCCTTCCGTAACCCTGGGTCTTGGTTGCTGCCATTTCTTCTCCTGGTGTGCTTTCCTAACCTTACCCTGCTCAGTAGATCATGTCATTCTGCCTGGAAGGATGGACCTGAGTCACCTCATGCCATTGAGCAAAACCTGCTGACATATCCAGAATGTCTCTTTGGATTGTATTTGGAGGGGATGCTTCAGAGGACTTCAGGAAGCCCTCCCTATAGTTCTTTCCCACACATGATTGCCCCTGAAGAGAACTACACCTTACCTTCCCAGTCATAGCTTTACTGGTCTCAAAAGACAGGTTCTTTTTGTGGGAAGGAAACAACAAGAGAGTAACTTCATAGAAAGGCCTTGGTGAGCAGTATTTCCTGAGAGCAGAAGGGTATACAAGGAAGGCAGAACCATGAGATAAAGTCTGTAACACAGTGAGGTTTCTGGACCCTGACCAGCCCCATGATCCGGACCTGCCCGCTGAGGCAAATGACTCAGAAGCTTATATTAACTCCATGCTGTTTGGCCTATGGCTTAGGCACATTGCTAGCTAGCTCTTTCATCTTAATTCAACCCATTAATCTGTCTGCCACATGGCCCGTGGTTCACCTGTGTTCCTTACATGTTGCTTCCTTGGGCAGCTGGGTCATCTCTCTTTCTCTCCGCCCTCCATCACCTACCTATGCTCCGATTCCTGCCTAGTGCTGTGGTGCTGGTAATAGGCCAGCAGCCCTTTATTCACAGCACACAGAAAGGCATTCCCACATCACTTCCCCCTTTCTGTCTAATCAAAAAGGTTTCAATTTTAACATAGCAAAATTACATATGACAAAATAGCTATCAAGCAAGAATTACAGTTACAACATCTAGTCTATTTGTATTTAACAAAATTAAAGGAAATACTCTATCATCTACCTTATCCTTTTGAGTCTAAAGTTTCATATCTAATATACCTTTTATAATAACTAAAGAAAACTACTTATAACTATCTAATCTTCGACTACATCAAAGACCACAGAAGGATATATTTACCCAAGTAAACAGGAAGTGCAAGCAATATCCAAAATCTAGAAATGACAGAGATGGCATCTATCTGCCTGGACAGTTACCCAAAGTTCCTTTGTAACGTTGGGGCATCCATCTTCAGCCTACAGGCCTAGAGTCTCTGGCATACCCTTCAGGGAAGCAGGAAATCTGAAGGACTGCACTGCCCATTCTGGTATAGTTCATCAGTTGCTTCTCCTCGAGTCCTGAAGAATGTCTGACAGTTTTCTCTGCAAAGCAGGAACCTGAAGGACCATCTCAGCTTGTTCTGCCAAAGTTCAGAGGTCACTTTCCTATGGAACCTGCATGTCCAGTTTATACAGCATACTGTGAAGGGGTCAATATAAGAACAGTTTCTTGTCCAATGGTTAACCTTTGCCACAAAGAAAGTAGACTCCACATGGAGTTTCTCCGATGCTCATTTTTCTCTTGAAGTAGATGGTGCGACCAGATGCAGATGTGTCTCACTGTCCAGAAAGTTCTTAAAATATTTTAAATGCCATATTCTGCAGGTCTTAGAAGTCTTTGAAGACTATCTATCTAATACCTAAAAAATCCTAACTAACATAAGTTTGGTTATCATAGGTGGCTATTAATCTGTATTTCTTAATCATACATCACAATTTTAATGAGTTACATAAACATTATACCTTAAACAAGAGTAGATAAATACATTGAGCATAACAAAATTGGCCTTAAATTTGTATCAATAAACCAAATCCATACCATTTTAAAATATTTTGAGATTAACAACTGATTTTTTGGATTAAAGTATTTTAAATAATTTATTCTTTTAAAATCATCCATATACCATATATCCCATTTTCTTCTTAGTGATTGACTATGACAATCATTTATAATGAAAACAAACATTTATAAACAGTATTTTGGGAATTTGGGCATAATATTTCATTACTGACTAAGCGAGGCTGGCAATTTCATAAGGGTCCTAAGACTGGACCATCTCAGTCTGTAGTCTTAAACTGATGTGACGATCTTTTCCCATCAAAATTTTCAGGTGGTCTTGGTTGATGAAACCATATTAGCCTGGAAGCAACCCACAGGTTCTCACCTTCTGTGGAAACAAAAGCAGAACTCTTCCAAAGCAATAAATCCTTAGACCCAAATTTCAAAGTCAAAATACCTTTAAAATATATATTCTTGTTCAACTTAGCAGCCTTTGAAATTGTCTTTCTGCAGTTAGCTCATCAACAGTTAAAAAATTAAAATAAAACACAATAATAACCAAAATCCAGATTCTGTGTCTATTTTCCATTTTAATGTAGCTCATCATATTTTTATCCCCTACTTCTCTTTTTGAAAGGAATTTCTCTGCCATTTTTCTTTTTTCTCCCAGATTACATGTTTTTTTTCCACACACATTTTAACCCATTGAGAGGTTTTCTCCATCTGAATCTGTTTTATTGTGAATCCTTAATCATTTTCTAACCAGAAAGCTTTTAAAATGCTAGACTGTGCTGAGCTGTTTTGCCTGCTGACTCCGCCCCGCTCTAGGCTTTTCAACATGGTGGAGGTGCCAGAGCCTCGCTTACCTTCCCAATTTGGGGAAGCAGCATTAAATAATGTGAAACATTTTACCGTCCAAGTCTGGGGAACCTTAGAGTCCACACTGTTACTATGTAGAGTCCAGTTGCTCACTCCACTCAAGTGTTTGGAAACAGGCCTCATAAAGAGCCACACCGTTTTTGACAATAAGACTGAGTCAGGAGGTTTCTTTAAAAGGAGCCGTGTCTGCTCACCGCCAGCAGACAGAGCAGACCGAAGAAAATGCTGCTACTAAGAAACTGCCTTTGCCTCTGTTTCCTTTTTGTTCAATATAAACAGAAACCTTAAATTGATCATATGTGGCTTGTTGCTTATATGAGTCCTCTGTGAGACTTTTGGAACCAGGCTTGTTCCAGCTTACACCCCCTGCAGCGAGTCTACTGCCATTTTGTCCGTGGCCTGGATGCCATGCCATATCTTTACAATGACCCACTTCAGAGACACAACTCAGAAGCCACTTTGGGCTCCGTTTCTATGCTCTAGAAACCTTCTTAAGCTTTCTCTGGCTTTATGTGGGTGTTCGGCCCACATTGGGATGCCATCTGTAACAGTGAGGTTTCTGGGTCCTGACTAGCCCCAGTATCTGGACCTGCTTGCTACAGCTTAGGCCCCCCCAAATAACTCAGATGCTTATATTAATTTCATGCTGTTTTGCCTCTGTCTTAGGCATATTGCCAGCTAGCTCCTTCATCTGAATTCAATCCATTTCCATTAATCTGTCTGCCACGTGGCCCATGTTCCTTACATGTTGCTCCTTGAGCAGCTGGGTCATCTCTCTTTCCCTCTGTCCTCCTCCTCCTATGCTCTGATTCCTGCCTACTGCTATAGTGCCTGTCATGGGCCAAAATAGTCCTTTATTCACAGCATACAGGAAGGCATTCCCACATCAATAAAGGTGCACGAAAAGAAGGGTTGAGGAGCATCCCTTTGGCAGGTGGAAGACAAGAGTTTAGAGCATCCCACTCTGGCGGCTGGCCCTGGAACTGGTCATTACTATTCTCTATTCTGAGGTTTGTACCAACGTCAAGAAGCAGGGGAGCAAAAGTGACCCTAGTCTGAGGGATAAGGTCTCACAAGCTTGGTGGTTTGGTGGCTCCTGCTGTGCCTATTCAACCATGCCAACCTCCCTGTACCCACAATTGTGACAGCTCCACCCACTCCTCGTTGGGTGTGACTTTTCTGTGGCTTCCAGCAGGGCAACAGCTTCATGCCAAATACTAAGGGGAAGATAAAACCTAGGATTGTCCCTAGGCACAGTCTATTGGAGAAACAGAGTCCATTGATTTCCTGTCCAGGGACAAATAAGCAAGAAGCGACAGGGGTGTTAAGTTCTGCAGAGGAGGAGACGTATGGCAAGATTTCCAGGGAAGAATAGCTTGTGGTCAGTGGGAAGGGGCACAGACATCAGGTTGGAGAGGTAAACAGTGGCAGTGAGTGAACTTTGAGGGCCCCACAGCGCTGAGGCTAGGAGGTGACATGTCCTGAGGAGGAACCGCAGGAGAAACCAAAAGAAAGTTTACCAGAGCCCAGGCACTTCAGCAGTGAGTC
The DNA here is from genome assembly GCA_033318265.1 of Phyllotis vaccarum. NCBI lineage: Eukaryota > Metazoa > Chordata > Mammalia > Rodentia > Cricetidae > Phyllotis > Phyllotis vaccarum. Next base: position 2,593,881 of record JARWLC010000005.1, read on the forward strand.
TCAACCAAGGTGTGTCCAAGGCAAACAGATTATCCAGTGGGCATGGATAGCCTCTGTGTGCGCTCAGGACCCTCCTGAGCTGAACTCAGTGTGTTTTTTGAGAAGAAACTGTACTTAGGGCATGTTCTGTAGATGGGTCTACTCTAAAGAGTCTCATTGCATTGGAGACTCAAATCAGCCTATCTCACCCATGGGATCCTGATGGGGGCTGGGTGGGTTGTGAGAGAGGAAGCATGTGTCTTTACAGGTATGTAGCCAGAGTTGAAGAGTAGAGTGGTAAAGGCAGGTTTTAGGCGGGAACTGTCATACCGGGAGAAAGGGGCTTTGCCAGATCTCCTTTCCAGTGCCAAAGATTGAACATTTTGCACATGCTGGGCACATCTTACCACTAATGCACAGTCCTCGATGCCAGTAGTGCTAGACTGTTTTAATACATGACAGACAGACGGAGGTCTGTTGGCAGAGAGCAGGGATGTAGAGGGGATTTACTAGAGTTCCAAGCATGGAGTCAGCAGATCTTGTTACTTCACCCTGCTGAAGGTGGTCAAAGGTGCTCAGACATAGAGAGAGAGGTGAGAAATTGGACCACATATTGAGGATACCTGAATATCATGAGTGGAGGGGTCTCTCTAAATGGGCTCAGTGGGTCTCTCTTTGAGGTACCGACATGAGATTTAGACTCAAATATGAATGAATTTGGGCAGGTGGGGGAAAGAACAATGCATAATTGAGCAGTCCTGGTCAGAGTGACCCCGCCCATCAGTGTCTCAACTCTAGTCCTAGGGCATCAGCCTACCTCCTATGGATGATCACTTCTGCTCCAGGGTGCTTGCTATTGTGGGTAACTGCCCTCATCTGAGGTGGGGATGGGGCATCTATCCTGCAGTCTTGTTCTCCACAGACTCCAAGGTGACTGACAAAGCTTGTTAACTTATTATTAGTCAGTGAATCCTGACATTGTAGAGAAACAAATATGTCCAACTATACTTCTGACAGTTCCTCCCCACATGATGGCTTAGCCCTGGGCCTCGCCTTTGAAGAGAGATGAGCTAGACAGGCCCTCCTGTGATTAGCATGCCATCCTGCAGAGGTGAATCAAGTGACTCAGTACAGGAGATGGATACAGAGGCAGAGATGCCAGGCTCCATACTGCATCCTAAGTTCAAGCAAGGAGTGCCTTTTGGTTTCTGTTTTTTTCTTCTTCCCCCAAAAGCGGCTTCTGAAAGGCCTTTAATCCCAGCACGTGGGAGGCGGGACCTGCTTCAAGGTCACTAGACCTCAATGAATAAATCACCTGTCTCTTAAGTGATGTAGTGGGACAGGCAGCCTGCTAGACCGCCAGAGCTAAGATTTTGCTTTAAAAACTGGTTCCATCACATCTTTGCCCATCCCAGTGTAGCAGGCCCATGGCCCCTGCAAGACTCTGGTGGCCTCTAACCATAGTCTCCAGCAGCTGCTATACAAGGTGCCATGAACTGGCTAGCCTAAGACACCAGACACTTACTCTTCCATATTTCTGGGGACTGGAAACCTGAAGTCAAGATGCCCAAAGCTCCATTTATATTAATGGGCATGTCAGTCCCGCCTCCTCTCCAGACACTATTTCACATGTGTTGGCACAAAAACCATTCACTCCAAAGGAATTGAGAGAGAGTTTATTCAGAGCCAAGGCTGAGTGGCATGGCCAGAGAATAGGAGTAGTGGTTTTTAAGGGACCTGGAGACCAGCCGGGCCTCAGCCAGTGAAAACTGGTGATAACTAGTGCCTTAAAACATGTGTTCCCAAGGACAACATAAACCAACCTGGGATCTGCCTGGGGCCTGAAGAGGGCAGGGTCCATATACAACATTCCTAGACCAGGAAAGACCATCACCTGCAGCCACAGATACCAGCAAATCAAAGCCCTTTCCCCTGGCTGGGAGGAAGGTCTGGGAAAAAGTATTTAAGGTCTTCCCCTCCATGATATAATTGAACTTGCTTGCTTCAACCTGTTCCCGGAGGCTGTGACATTGCTTCTGAGCCATTTTGGCCCCTCCCCCAAGGGGAAAAGTGGGACCCTGAACATAGAGGCAACCCCTGACCCCAGATCAGGTGCACCACGTTTCTGGTGGCTTTGCTATTGACTGTGTCTTGTCTGTGGTCATTTTTGCTATTGCTCCAGTCTTTTTTTTGGCATATAAATTTTTCCCGCTGCTGTCGTGGATATTCCAGAGTGAAAGATTACATCCTGCTTCCCTTTCTTTCAGGTCAGTGTGACAGTGAAGTTCATGCCCCTGGTGACAATCGGTGAGATGGCCTCCACTTTCATGTTGTGTCCTATCTGCCTCAATTTAAATCTTCTAAGACTCTATTTTCCCTTTTCCAGTGTTTGTCCATGTGTGTTGTTAGAGATAAAATCCCTGGTCAGGTTCACTATGTAAGGCTAGCCATTCAGGAAGTGGAACCAGGGTCTGGCTTCCTAATAAGCAGGCCTCCATTGGAGACACATTGTGAGCCTGCAGATGGGAGAGCTGGAACAATTCTAGTGTGAAGCTGTGATCTCTCCTGAGAATATATAAAAACCGTATCTATAGATAAAAATACTGTTTCTAACAACAAAAAGGGCTACCCTTCCCCCGAAGTATCCTTAGGGCAATTTGACCTCCCTGGCTTAAAAGCAGAGGCTCGAACCTACCCCGCACCTTCTCAGCACCTCATTTTCGCTCCTTTCCTGGTGAGGGCTGATACCCTGGTGGCTTCCTGGCCTCCAGCAGCTACAAAGCTTTTTCCCTGTGTTGGACCTGGCTGTGCCCCTGCTGGCCAGCCAATTAGAAGACTGGCAACCATGGGCACAGATGCCACTATGTCAACAAAATCTAAAGCAGTTGGCTTTCCACACTAGAAGTTTCAGCCTGGCTTTTTAATCAGCAGAATCTGAGGGCAGTGAGATTAAGATGACTACCTGTCCTGTTCAACAAAAAGACTTAGATGACAGTAAGAGAGCCTTCCACCCCTACTGTCCAACATGCCTAGAAATTCACGAAAAAAGACACATTAGAGAACCTGGGTGCAGTCCTTACAACTGATGACAGAGCCTTTTTTGATGTTATTAAAGTACATAAAAAATTAGGCCTTACAGATTGCACTCCTACACAAAACCTACACCCCAATTCTAAGGGCTGCTGTCCGCCGGAGGTTGGAAACTGCTAAAGAGTCCAACCCTATCCCAATTAATTGGCTGTCAGACCAAGACATCTGAGTATAACAGTGGCCTATGATTGAACCCAAATTATCTATATTAAAAAAAATAATTGCTAAATAGCTAAAGGCTGGTCATGCTGAGCCCTCTAGAAGCAGGCATAATATTCCCATTTTTTTTTTAAATCCCCAAAAGGTGTTAGCAAGTTCTGTATTTTACAAGATCTGAGGGCAGTAAATGATCAGGGAGAGAAGATGGGACGATCACAATCTGGCCTTCCATATCCCAGTGCTGTTCCACCATGTCTATTAGATAGTGATAATAGACATTAAAGATTGCTTGTTTCAACTTGTTCCTGGAGGCTGTGTCATTAACTCCGTGCCATCTTTGCTCCCTCCCCCCAAAGGAAAAGCAGGACCCTGAGCAGACAGACAACCCCGATTCCTGACCCCAAACCAGGTGCCCCCAACAAATATGGTTAAATTTGTCCCAAGTGACGTGTTTAGTTTTCTAAGTATTTATATCATCTTGGGACAAAAAATAGTCACAAATCATTTTCTAACCACGTTGCTGGGAGCCTTAGGTGGGAGGCTTTTTCTGCTCGGGGTCTCAGGTGATGACATGCTCGCTCAGTCTGGGGTGGGTGGAATGACAGGTCAGAAGATTTTACCTGATGGTCAAAGATGCTAGGTCAGATCCAGAAGCAGGTTACAAATGGCCAGCAAAGAACAAAAGCCAAAGATGAACTCTCCATCTGTCCTGCTCCGGTTCGCCACAACCAGGCAGTTCTTGACAGGCAGTCTATAAAATCTTTTGACATAAGCATGGAATTTCCAGAAAACTTCTATTCACAAGTGGCATTTAGCATTTTCATAAAGATGCCAGCCATCTTGAACCTACATCAATGACCTCGTCTTCACTGGGTGATGTCTTCAGACATCTTTCGGTTCATTAAGGTCATACTCACAGGTTTAAGGGCTAAGAAGTTCATCATGTGCTTTGGGGGGACACACTTCCACCTTTAACATCCTCCACTCTTAAACAGACATCTTCCCTCTCTGAGTTCCATCTGATTTAAGCCCCACTGCAAAAGGAAGGATGGGGGTGGAGGGAGTAGTTTGCTCTAAATCCTGATTGGTTATAAGGAGGTAGACTTTGGTGCCTTGTTTCTCAGACCCTATAAAAATGGCACCGTGGGAAAGTGGAGGCATTAGAGATGCTGTGGGTCTTGGGGGTTCTTGTCCTGCACAGGTAAGTTCAGAACAGATCATAGAAGCTAAAAGGGTGAAATGGCACCTGGATCAGATTCTCTGGGGATAGACTGTGTTTGCCCAGCTAGAAGGGGTGACTGGGGAATTTTGCTGTTAGCGTCTAACAATTCTAACCACTTGCCATTTGAGGATAGCAGGGAATTTCACAAATCAGCAGTTAGACAGTCAAATGCTCTGAGAACCTTTGGTTTTCTCCAGAGAACACATTGCCACTGAAAGCCCCTGCCTCCTCCTGGGCATGGCCACACACTGTGAGATAACCACATCAGTGGTCACTATAGTTTCCTTTCTCACTTAGCCAATTGACTGTATAAGGGGCGGCTTGGAGGCCGGACCTGCTGTGTGATACTCGGGGCAGCCTGGGTGAGAGACACGCTCTGTCCCTCTTCGACACACTAACTCAGGTCAATCTGAGGTGTCTTGAATGCCTCAAGGTGTGGGTGTTTCTCTGTTCCTGTACAACTGTGAGAACCTAGAAAGTTGTGTGTGTGTGTTTTTGTTTTGTTTTTTACTTAATTAGCTAATTAACTTTAATTTTTAAGTATTTATGTGTATGATCATTTTGCCTGTATGCATTAATGTGCACCATGTGCATACCTAATGACCAAGAAGTCCGGAGATAGCAGAGGACCCTCTGGGACTGAAGTTACAGACTGTTGTGAGCCACTGTGTGGGCTCTAGGAACTAAACCATGTCCTTTGCAAGAGCAACAAGAACATCTACAGCTCCCAAAAGTTGCACTTTTAAATGTCCAAGATTCATACACACACATCCTGGCACATACTCTATTGTCTCTGATGGTTCTGAAATGGAACAATAGCGTAAGTGGTAAACTCTAGGGAGTGAGGAGTCCTCTAGGAGTGTGTGTTATGCATATGTGGATGTCCATCTGTGGAGGGGCACACATGTATGCAGATGTGTAACACTTAGAGTAATAGTGGCATGTGTATTGGAGACTGACTTTTTGGTGTCCTCTATATACCTGAAATGCAAAGCTTGCTGGCTCAGAGCTGTAGAGAATCTGTTCTCCAGTGCTCAACTATTTGAAGCCTACTGAACTATAGCTCTGCTCTCTCTCCAGGCCGAGTTCATGTCCTACATTTCCAGACTGTTTCTTCTAGCCTTGCGTTGATTTTTTTTGCTGGCTCATCGGTGCTGTTTTGAGCACTTCTGCAGAAATCTGTTAATCTTATCTCCTGTTGTATCCTGATTCTCAATGCTGGTGTTTGTTTAATTCAGATACGGGTGTGGGGACATGATGACAAGACCAGCAGTAACCACAGTCCTTTCCACAGACTCGATGTGCACCTGCTCTGGCAGAGGTACAGGAGACTGAAATCAAATTCCTGCAAACTCTTAGCCTCCCCTGTGAAGAGGTTCTGATCTCCTACTAGGCAGGTGGGCTGAAGGGGCCATCTCTGGATGGAATATCAACAAATGGAGTCAAGGTATCCTCAGCAAGTCACAGGCAGCTTCGGATGCTGCCTTCATCTGTGCGATGGAGACATTATAAGATCTCTGACATTCCTCTCAGCTCGAGGCTCGGGTGAACTGTGAATGCGAGAGCCGTAAGTGTATCAGAGGTCAGTTTCCCTATGAGTTCACAGGTTTTGCCACTTGTCTGGCTTTGGTGTCTTAGTTTTTGACTCTCTGTGGGCGGCTTGCCCCCAGTCACTTATGTACTGCTAGTGGTATCCTCTAGGGAAATTCTCCTCTACACAGGGTCTGGTAGGGGACTAGGGGCCACACAGTGTTAACACTAAACCCAGAGAAGGGGGAAGGTCCCAACAGGAAATGTGGCTCTGGGATTCTTTTCTGTTTAGCTGCTACCATCGACCATCTTGTACTCTCTGGGAACTCCTGGATTCTTAGCATGCGCAATGGCAGGAATGGGGGAGCTTTAGCGGCACTCAGAGCTAATGAACAGCTGCCCATTGCTTTGCTTGAACAAATCTCCTTGGAGATGTCTCTCTTGACTGTCGCAGCCTGAGCAAGTTTTTTCCATTTTCTCGTCCCTTTGGGAATCCTCAGCTACCCTCACTTGCCAATATGGGGAAGCAATAAGGGTTGACAGTAGCCTGTGGCTGCTGAACTGGCCCAGGCAGCTGGTTCTCTTTACGTCAGGTTTCACCAAGAGGTGGCTGCGCCTGTGCCCAAACTTCACTGTCTCGGATGTGCCCACTGCGTTGAAATGAAATAATTTGGATATAATGAAAATGACTAGCAAAGGAAGGAGATGGGAACACAGCTTGCTTAGCACATGCGACATGTGTTTGATTCTTAGCACTGGACAGAGGGAAAAGGAGGGTGTTTTCCCCAGAACTGAGTTGTCTACGGGCAAATGGCTTCCAAGCCCTCCTACTGCTGTCAAAGCAGGAGGCTAATAACTAGAAGGGACTGGGGGTGGTGTGGGAAACTGTGAGAAGTAAGGCTCTATGAGTCCATTTAGCCCTCAGTTTTGATAATGAAACCCTAGTGGATCTCGGTGATGTGTGGTGTGTGTGGACTGGGGTGGCTTGCCTATCATCCCAACACTCGAGAAGCCTAGCAAAAGAGTTGCTGGGATTTCAAGGCCAGCTTAGGTTACACAGCAAGTCTTTAAAGAAAAATAAAGCAAGTTGGGGTCTGGGGAAGAAGTTCGGGTGGTGGAAAGCTTCCCTAGTGTAGACAAAGCCTGGGGTTTGAGTCCAGAATTGAATAAGAAGAATATGATGATGCACAAGTGTAATAACGCAGTCACTGAGATGGAGGCACAAGGATCAGAAGTTCAGTCAACCTTGGCTACATAGAAAATGTGAGGCCAGCCTGGACTACTTGAGACCCTACCAAACAGGACAAAATAAAGCATTACATTCAAATCCATCCAATATCGCACTAAAGAAATAGAAATTTTGTTTGTTTTTTGAGACAGGGTTTCTCTGTGTTTAGCCCAGGCTGTTCTGGAACTCTCTCTAAACATCAGGCTGGCCTCAAACTCACAGAGATGTGCCTGCTTCTGCCTCCCAAGTGCTTGGATTAAAGGGGTGCACCACCATCTGGCCCTTCTATTATACTTAAAATAGCTTCTCCTAACTATCAGTGCACATCCTGGGATGTGAGAGATTTTTGTAGGCTCCCCTGGTGTCAGAGTGGTGGTAATGACCCTGAAGGGTGGGGATGATAATTGTTAATATTCAGTATCTCAGTTGCTCACTCACTGAATACTCACTGTGCAACGAGTACCCCAGATATGTGTTTAAATATGGGGTAGGACTAAAAGATAGAAGCACTTGGTCATACGAGATTCAACTGGGCAATTGCTGGACTACCTGTCTCATTTCATGGTCCCATACCTTCACTTAGTTCTAGAAGAATTCCCTAGTGTGGTCTAACTGTAGACCTAAGGCCCCACGACAAGGCCTTACTCCCAGACTGAAGCCAGCAGACTATGCCATATTTGGGATGTCCTTGGACTCTGGGCAGGCTCTTGGCTCCCTCCCACTAGACTAGAAGCAACCAAATCCTTTTAGCTTTTCACCATTGAGTGGTTCTGAGCTCCAACAACCTGGATGGCAGGCTGAGACAGGATCACAGGGACAGCCTAACATTCACGGTCCTCTGCACTTACGGAGCCTAGGGTTTGTTCTTGGTCAGTGCTCAGGGATTTGCAAAAACTTAGTGGTCTTTATAGCTAAAGTCCTGAATGTGAAGACCAATCCTCTATTGAGGTGCCAACTGGCCATCCTTATAGGGGCCTCTGTAAGGCATTATCTTCCAAGCAGAATTTCCTGAGATCAGCTGTGCAAGGGTCTGTCCCACACTCTGGTCTGTGGACTGCCAACTTTCCCTAGAAGGAGCAGGCAGGAAGGGTTCTGGACCCTCTCCCTCTCTGGCTCCTCCCCCTGCAGTCTGTGTTTAATTGTGCTCTAATGGCATGTGCCTCCTGGTTACAGAGTAGAGCTTAGGTTATAGATTCTAAAGACAAGGAAAGGAGCCTCCATCTGTACCCCTATGGAGACTTTCCGTGAAGCTGTTGTCTCCTGTCATGTTTGCCAGTGACCCCTCACTCATGCTCTGTGATAAACTTACTGCTTCCCTCGGGTGCCTTCAGTAGAACTGTACTTTGTCGTTGAGAACTTAGCAAGAGGGAGTAGACATTCTTCACATCCCCCCAAGGAAGGGATGTTCACAGCAGGGTCAAATGTATACTCAGTGCTAATCTTGATATCTTGCAAAGCTTTCAACTCCATTTAGGAAGTTATGGACATTATCTCTTGTGTTAGAACACCGTCATCTAGTTTACTCCTGTACTTACAGAGTTGTGTATGTGACAGTAGTATTGGGGACACTCGTTGCACATGGCCTAATGGATTTAGAAAGACTCTGGTCTTATGGGATGACAGGTGACCTTGTTTCTCTATGTTGCCATCAGATAGCAGTGAGGGCCAAGCACAGAGGGCCTGCTGATGCTCTTAGGCTGGGAAGGATGAGACTAAAGATAATTCCAGGGGAGCCTGAAGCTCCCCAAGGGGGCTTTGAGGGATTGGTGCCACTGTGGTGAGGCCAGGAGTAGCTGGGGACAGGCAGGGCTACAGGGGAGCTGGCTTTAGCCTCAAGCCAGCCAGGCTCATGCTGGCCGCCTGAACCTCATCCACTCACTTAGGAAGCATGGCTTACATAAGAAGGGCCTCTTTAGTTCAAGCACTGTGTATCTGAAAGAACAGATGTCACCATAATGTATGCATGTGTGTGGTCTCATTGTGGCTCTGCAGTGGGGAGACATGGACCTTAGATCGGAGTTACAGGTCACCTGTGCAGAGAGATTCCCCTTTTTGCTTCTGCTGATGGGGTGACACTACACTTTGCTTTGGTAAAGGTGATGGCTCTGGAGTGCTTGGATTTGGTCTGCTGGAGACAGCTTCTCAAAGTCATCAGGGTTTCTGTGTTTGGGTAAGAACCAGTGAACATCTTCAAGGACCTAGAAACAGGTGCTTGGTTGAGAGGATATCTGTGAAGAATGTGTCTCCCCAGCTCCTCTTCTTCCCCGATCCACGTTTCCTTAGACTCCCGGAATGTAGGATCAGGAGACCAGGACACAGGAGTTGATTGACAGCATGGGTGTTTGGGCTTTCCTCATGTTTGAAGATTAGTCTCTTACTCTCCTTAGATTCCAGCCCTACAGCCTCTTCTCTGCCAAACAGGAAAATATAAGAAGCCTTTCCAATTTCCCTCCCTCCCTCCCTCTCGTTATTTCTTGAGTAAAGTCTCATCCAGACCTGCCTAGAATCCATTCTATGCTCCAGGCCTCAAACCCGGGGCTTGTTCTCTTGCATCAGCGCCCCTGGTTCCTGTTTCCCTGTTGCTCCGCTCCTCCCAGCTCTGGAGACAGAGTACTCCAGCCGCCTCCCTCCTCAGCGAGCCTTGTCCTGCTGTCACTCTTCACACCTCTTCTAGGCCTGGATCCTGAGGCCTGTCATCCTCTCTCCCTCCCATTTTTGCAACCCCCACTTCCTGGCTTTCCAGCCCTTGCCCTCAGGACCTGTGGCCATCATGCTGCCCTACCTTGACTGTGTCCTTCCCTTCGCCTTTTCAAAAGGGGCTGCCCTTGGCGACTGTCCAGCCTCCTCCAGAGTTCCTAGTGCAGGGATGCCATTAACTCTTTCCTCTCTCCATATTCCCTGGCCCTAACAAACCCCCTAATCCCCTAACACAGCTCTCCAGTCTCACCTCTTTCCAGACTGACATTCCTTTTCCAGGAGTACTTTCCCCTAGATATACAATCCTAGCCTAGCCCAGCCTCTATCTTCTGCCTTGGTCCCCATCATTACAGAGCAGGGCAGCATTAAAATCAAGCCACTGGGGTTGGCTCTCTGCTAGACAGAGCTATGTAGTATTGTGTTTCTGGCCTGGACTTTCCAGCCTGGCCCCATGGCCCAGTCCTGCAGTCCCACAGAGACATACTGACACTTATATTAATTTTACACTGATTGACTTGGGGCCCAGGCATATAACTTGCTAGCTCTTGCTCTTAAACTAAGCCATGACTCTTATTCTGTTCAGCCATGAGCTGCTTTCTCAGAGCAGCATAGTTGTCCTCTGCATCTTCTGGCTTCTCTAGTGTCTCTGTGGCATCTCTGCTCTGTTCTTCCTGTTTCCAGAGTTTTCTTAGTCTGGTAGCCCCACCCACACTTCCTGTCTGCCTTCAGCCAATCAGCGTTTTTATTAAACTAGTGGGAGGGACAATTATTGACAATTTAACAACATAATTCCACTACATTTCCCCTTTTCTCTTTTTAAAAACAGAACCCCAGATCTAATATCCTTTTTTCCATTACTTATAATGACATAACCAACACTGTAAACAAAGACAAACATTCAGAGCTGCAATAAGGAGTTTTATAAATTCATGTGATTTGGGCTCCCCTATTCTAAGATTTGAGTTTCAGAACTAAAATTTGCTTTGGGCTCAATCTTAGCCTAACATTATGGATCTATTCCCTCATAAAATACAACATCTGTGAGGGAACCTGAGTGAAAATAATTCACAAGTGATATGCTATTTGCTAGCTATGTGAAATGCTTGAGTTTATGGTTTTAGATATTTCGATTTAAAAACAACTGTAGAAACGTAAACCCAGGGATGTAGGAAGCATTCTAAATGCCACTGGGATCTAGCTACCAGGATAGCTAATTTTCATTGTTGACTTGTATGGATTTGGAATCCCCACGGAAATGCCTCTGGGTATTCCAACTGATAAGGGAAGACTTACCCTAAATGTAGGCTGCACCATCCCATGGGCTGGGAAAAACAGCAAGGGAGCTAGTACCAGCTTCTAGACATTTCCTGATGGCAGCTGGTCAGCATAACCAGCGGCCTCCTGCTCCTGCAGCTGTGACTGAGCCAGGATAAACCATGAAGGTGCTTTTGACTGATAGAGCCACAGAAGGACACACTTATTCACTACAGATAACTTTATCCATTTCTTTCCCATTTCAGTGTGAATTTGCTTGCCTGAAAATGGCAATCTATTACCATCTGCACAGAGCTAACAGCCTTAAGACTTTGCTAGACCCAGTCAAATAGCTTGCTGATGTTCCCTTACACAACAACACAAACTGAGGCCTTCCTTTGGGGGTGCCATGAACCTGAAAGATTTCCGAGATCTTGACCAGGAGAGGATGTTCTTGGGTATTCAAAGTCCTCCCCGGCAAGGCTGTACTTCATGTCACTATGTGCAGGATGCAAGAGTGAGCAGGAATGACACCCCAAAAGGGCAAGAGTGTAAGTGGGAACCTGTAGGGTGCAGGTGACAGTGGCTGCCTCGCCTCTGGAAGAAGGCCCCAAAACTGACTGTGGATGAGGGGGTGTCATTTGACTGTTGATCCTCTGCAGACTGAAGTAGAAGGTTCTTGGGGCAGGATGGGATCTCTCTGAAATGTAATCCCACTTAGCAGGGAGCCAGTGCCCTCTTAAATCCAGTCTCTAACTGGATTCCATACAGTGAGGCTACAGCTGTGGGAAAAGCTTGCTTCTCCTGGGCTGGGGAACTGTGGGAAACCAGGAGACAATGTGTGTATGGACTGTGGGTGGCTCCCTGCCTCAGCAGTTAACAGAGAGTCTCAGAGTGTCCTTCAGGAGCAGTGTCACACGGCCACTCCTCACACACTGAGCAGCAGGGTCCCAGGCTCAGAGTCCTAGGATTCCTCACAGTGACAGCAGTCAGTGCTCGCGTGCTAACTGTGCACAGACCCCCATCTTTCTCAAGAAACCCGAGTAGTCCATTTCTGTTTTCCTTTTGGTGGAATAGCCTAGAATTAAGTTTTACTTAGAGAAGTTTAATAAAAATGACTGGAAAGTAAAACACATAAAAACTTTATTGTATCACGCACCTAAACTTGCATCAATTTGACACACTGCTGCTCATTTTGTGGAACACACCCTTAGAACACACCCAGTGCAGTTTGTTTATAGGACAGCCACCAAGTCCTAGAACTGTTCTTGCTCACAGTGGGCGGCCTCCTGCCTTCACCTCCTTGACTGCGTCCAACAGTGGGTACTGCCTCACCCACTACAGAGGGGCAAGGATGGGGCCTGGGACAATCTGCTGCTGGAAGAGCTGGTGGTGTTTGCAAAGGGCCAGCAGGTTAGCCCAAGTGGGGTAGCTGCGATAACTGGCTCTTCTCTTCAGGGGCTCTGTGCTCTCTGCACCCTGCAAGTCTCTAGAAAGCAACCTTTCTCATTCTCATTAGCCTGAGTGGCTACAGTTGGGGCGTTCTGAGCAAAATAAACCCCAGTTAGAATTATGAAGACTTCCAGAACCTGAGTTGGCACTAGATTGTTAATTTTACTGAAAGCAGGAAGGAATTGGGACAAATTTCCTAGGCTGGACGGGGATCATCTCCTGCTTCCTCCCTTACAGAGGCCTGGAGGACACTGCCCAAGGACTGGGCAGTGGGCAGAATAGCCACAGGGATATAACACAAATTTAGGGGGGGAAAATAGTCCATAAAAAATAGTGTGACATATCCTTTCTGAGGTTACATGATCTGCCCCCTCTGCTGAGGACAAGCAGACTGCTCCACACAAGCATCATGACAGTTGTCCCTGTCTGCGTGCTATAAAACTGCCACAGAAATCTGCAACTATCATGCATTTGAACACATTAAGAATGACAATTCTCCAGACTGAGAAAGGCCCAGTAAAAAAATAAAGATAGAAAATACATGCTAATTTAATGGCAAACTTATCTGATACTACAATGGTAACCATCTTGGAGTTAAGGGCAGTGTATGTGGAGACCACCCTCTCCTTTTGAGAACATCTGTGCTGGAGTCTGATTGGTCCTCAGGCTGATGTGGTGGCAGGGACACACCACTGTCACTTAACAGCTAGGCTGAATGTCAGTGCTGCAGCAGGAAGTTGGTGGCCACATTGAGGTCATTGTTAGAGGCCCTCAGGGCCTCCAAGGCGTCTCCTCTGGAAAATCCCATCTCCATGAGCCGGGCCACCTGTAAAGAGAGCAGAAAATCTGAGTTCATCCTTAGCCCACATGCTTTTCACATGACTTTGTGGGAGAGTTCAAAGCTTCCAAAATAACCAGAATCAGTTAATTTCTATTCCCAGGTCAAATCTGATAATATTATTAAATCTAGGCCAAGCCTATATATAATCCCAGCAGTTGAAAGGTGGAAGCAAGAACACACGGAGTTCAAGGTTATCCTAGGCTACAGAGTGAGTCTAGCCTGGGCTACATGAGATTCTGTCTCAAAAAACAAAACAAGAGGCTGAGAGGAGGGTTCAGCAAACAAGGATCCCCCAGCACCCATGTGAAAATGTCAGGTGCAGTGGCATGTCTACATTCCTTCCCTCCTCTCTCCAAAACAAAACAAAACAAAACCCCAAAATGACTAGAGGTAAAGCTATGTTTCCTATATCACAGGAATCCCCTGTGTTCTTTACTGTAGAGGGTACAGTTCACCATGGTGAGGAAGGCATGGCACACTCACGGAACTGTGCAACTCCACGTATCTCAGTGGACTTGGAGCCAGAGAAGTGGAATGCTGGAGCTCAGGGGCATCTTCCTGTTACCTGCTTTGTTCAGATTGGGAACCCAGCCACAGGAGGGTGCTGCTCACATGAGGGTGGACTTCCCTCAGTTAAGCCTCTGGAAACATGCTTGAAGACATGCCTAGAGGGATACTCCATTAAAGCTCTAAGTGTCTCCTAATCCAATCACGCTAATAATCCAAATTAGTCATTACACAAAATAGATGAGGAACTAGGGCTTCTGCGGCCCGGATGTAATGGGGTATACCAGGGCCAGGCTTTGAGAAGGCCAGTATAAACAGCCTGAGATCGCTGGCTACTCTTGTGTCAAGTGTGACCCTGCAGGGAAGATTTGGAAGTCACATGCCAACTTGTGCATCCCTGGAGTCTAACCCCTGACACCACAGTCTGGTGGTCACAATGTTCTTGGTTGCTGGCATGGCCAGCTTCTTGCCTGCTGGCATTTTGATCTCTTCTGTAGATGTAGCATGTGCTGAGTCCTGCTTGAAGCCTGGGGTAGCAACAGCCATACTGAAGGAGAACCGAGGCAGGGGCAGACACTGAGAAACGGAGGTAACCTAAAGCCACTGGGGCAGGAAGTGCCAGGCTTGTACAGACCACAAATCTTGGTTGTGTGAGTAAAGAGGCTTCCTGTACTTTGTTCACAGGCAATCTCCAACGCAGAGAGTTCAGGTCGAGTGTAATAACAGCACTTGAGCCAGAGGCGAATAGGCCAGCACAGGTAGCATAAGACAACCAGAAAAAAACTGAACAATGACAACTACAGGACAAAAACATATGACACTTGCAATAATGAGACTTATAAATGTCAAGCTTCCTGCTGCTACACAGGGACAAACCGGAGGTCTTAGCTCCCATTTTAAACCATCTTTCTTGGTGAAGGGCAGGTTCTGGGCCCTAGACCTGGAGAGACTGGTTTCCCACTGAGCTTCAGGATGGGAACATCTGGAGGAGACGCTGATGTGGGCAGCGTCTCTGTAATGGGAATTACAGTAAGAGGAGGGTACAGGACTAGGGACCAAGTGACCCAGGAGCCTCCTCTCCTGAGGAATTTTGGGGCAGGAGCTGAGGGAAAACAGACACATGCACACTGGTCTGAAGATGGCTTTCAGTTTGTGTTGTCCAAACAGAAGGTAACGAGCACTTAGTGGAGATGAGTGGGATCTTAGATTATAGCCGAGGTGTTTGCCTTGCATCTTCCTCTCCCAGGTCCAGGGTGCACACACAGGCTGCACCCTCACTGTGGCTACGGTCTGAATGATACACAGATTGACTCTGTAAGGATCAGCCTTGCTATGGCGGGCGGGTCCACATGTGCTGATGGAGCATGGGTACATACAGCTCAACCCCTCCTTACGAGGGGAAAATGAGGCCTTTTCCTTCCAGGCTCTTTACTCACACGAGTACAACTGCTCTTTAGGTCCATTGGGGAAGGTCTTGCTCACGTGGACAGAACCTGTCATCTGTGATGCCCCCCACCCTGCTCCCTTCACTTCTCTGCTGGCCCCCAGGTCTGGGCTCACCAGCTCCCGCTGGCTCTGCAGCTTTCCTCTGCTGCTAGCCTGATGACTCTTCCTCACCCAGGTGACTTTTAGGCACCTGCCCTCTCCATGAGTCTTTGGCTAGAAGGCTCTGGGGTCCTATAGAGCCGTGTTCTGAGAGGACAATGGAAGAGTCACTTTCCACCCCTCATGGTAGGAGTGCTGTGGAACAGCTTCCAACATGGGGGAAAAGAAACCGAGAAGATGGTTAGGTGCAAGGGATGGGACCCAAGGACCTGCCCTACTGACCTAATTTCATCAAGGTTTACCCAATGCCACTAGCTAGGCTTTAACACAGGAACCTGTGATGGACATTCTGTATTCAAGCTATAACATTCCATTCCTAGAGCTAGGGATGTGGTTCAGACATTAAATTGTTTGCCTAGCATACATGAAGCCCTTGGATTTAATCCCTAGTATTACATAAACTGGACACGATAGTACACACCTATAACCCCAGTACTTAGGAGATGGAGGCTGGAGCATGAGGAATTCAAACCACCCTTGACTACACAATGAAATCTGAGACCAAACTGGGTTACATGAGACTCCATTAAAAAATAGAAAAAAGTCCACCCCTGTCTTAGTTAGTGCTCTATTACTATGAACAGACACCACGGCCATTTTCTTTGAAACCACCATATTTCACTCCCTGGTCCCCAAGGGCTTGTAGCCATCATAATGCAAAAATGCATTCAGTCCAACACAAACGTCCTCATGGCCTACAACAGTCTTAAACTTATTTAAAAGTCTAAAGTTCAATGTCTCTTCCAAAGATTCTTGCAATCTATCCCTTGTAATCAAAATCAAAATGATACTTCCAACACACAATGGCACAGGATATACATCACCATTCCAAAACAGGGGGAAGGGAGCATAGTGTGAAAATACTGGACCAAAACAAGACCAAAAGCCAGCGGGGAAGACTCCAAACTCCATGTCTCCTGTCAAAATGCTCTTGGGACCTCCAGCTCCTTCAGCTTTGCTGACTGCACACATCTTTCCCATGGGCTGGTGCCACTCCGTTAGCTGCTCTTCTCAGCAGGGATCCCAGGACTCTGGTACCTCTAACATCTTGGGCTCTCCAAGGCAATCCAGGCTTCACCTTCACAGCTTCAAACAGTGGCCCCTCTAGGCCTCCACTTGGGGACATCCCTGACACATGCCTGGCTTTAGCAGCTTTCTTTAGTTATGGAAGCAACACAGCCCCTTTCTTCTATCCTTAATTCCAGAACTGGCCAAAGCTGCCAAATTCTGCTGCTTGCTGGGGCTGGAACATGGCCCCTTGTTCAATTACATCTTCATCAAATGCTTCCCATGGTCTCCTTCAATGCTCAAGCTTGACCTTCTGGAATTAGATCTGTAGAGCAGGCTGTCAGCTTCTGCCTTCTGAGTGCCAGGATG
The DNA here is from genome assembly GCA_033318265.1 of Phyllotis vaccarum. Classification (NCBI taxonomy): domain Eukaryota; kingdom Metazoa; phylum Chordata; class Mammalia; order Rodentia; family Cricetidae; genus Phyllotis; species Phyllotis vaccarum. The sequence continues at coordinate 2,610,822 of JARWLC010000005.1, forward strand.
AAAGACACCACCACACCTAGCTAGGATCTCACCCTGAGGTCACCACTTCCTTTATTCCATTTTTTTTTAAATCTGTTTATCTCCTTGAACACACAACATTCCATCCTGGTGCCCTTCTCTCCTCACATATTCTCCTTGCTCAGCTTTCTCTTGCAGTAAATCTCACTTGCAATATACCAAATACAAGGAGGGTATTTTAACACTCATGATTACAAGTTAAACCTTAGGACAATTCCTTGGCGATAGGATGATCCAGGCGATGGATGCTGATCTCATCTCTAGGAAAGCAGGAAGAAAATGGGGCCGCTCAAGATCCCAGCAGTCCTTTTTGAACGGGGCTGGCCACACCCCCTTCAGGCTCCCAACCTTATCAATTAACAACGCCATCGGTTATAATTTGGTTTTCTGACTTTGGCTGGCTAGAGGTTTAGACTTATAGACCTGTCGCTTGAGACTTTTTAGCTGTTTGTTGCTGTTTAGGCTTTTATAAAAATGACTTAGAAGTTTACGTTAAGTTTATGTTGTCTGGCCTATGGCTTAGGCATGCTGTTAGTTTATTTTGATTGATTTGTTTTGTTATGTGGCCTGTGGCTCATCTGTGTTTTTTATATGTTGATTTTTTTGGGGGGGCAGCTGGCTTGATCTGATTTGACTTTGTTTTTTTTTATTTTTAATTATTTTGATTTTTTTTTTACTTTTTTTTTTAAAATGGTGCCTGCCATGGCCAAAACAGTCTTTTATTCACAGATTGATATGCACAGCATGCAGAAAGACGTTTTTATATCCTCTTTTTACTTTTGTCTAATCAAAAAGGAAGGTTTTAATTTTAACATAGCAAAATTATATATAACAAACAGCTATTAAGCAAGAATTATAGTTATAGTATGTAGTCTGTCATTTATTTTATCTTTGTGAATTTAAAGTTTTATATCTAATATATTTTATCAAAACATAAGTAAAAAAAAGACAAAGTCAGATCAGATCGAGCCGTCCGTCCGTTCCCCCCCCCCCCCAAAAAAAAAAAAAACATATACAGAACACAAGTGAGCCCTGGGCCATATGGCAAGACAGGTTAATAAAAATAAGTTAAATTAAGATAAAAAAACCCAACTAACAATGTGCCTAAGCCATAGGCCAAACAACATAAACTTAATATAAACGTCTAAGTCATTTTTAAAAAAGTCTGGACAACAACAGGTGACTAAAAAGTCTAAGCAGGTCGATAGGTCTAAACCCTCTGGCGCCCGAGACAAAAACCTCACTATGACAAGTAACTTCTATATACTATACCAGGCTCTTCTGAAATTTCCTGTACCAAGGGAATTAATCCAAATTTCTTCACGTTAGCCTCAGGCTAGCTTTTGGACAAGGAGCCACATTCTTTATCCAAATATCACAACAATGTCTAGGCAATACAATATATTAAAATTCTTTTTCCCTGAAACCTTTGGGGGGACCCCACAGTACCAGCAATCATTCTCAGCATCTTCGATGCTTCTGCCAATGTAGCCCATTAAGCAGTGTTCAAAGCATTCTATTGTTATTCTGAAGTGAAGTTCAAATTCTTCCAAACAAAAATATGGTCGGGCTTATCACAATACCCCAGTCCCCAGTACCAACTTCTTAGTTTGGGTTTCTATTGTTGTAAAGAGACACCATGATTTTTGGTTTTTCAAGACAGGGTTTCTCTATGCAACAGTCCTGGCTGCCCTGAAACTTACTTTGTAGATCAGGCTGGCCTCAAACTCATTGAGATCCATCTACCTCTGCCTCCAAGTGCTGGGATTAAAGGCAAGTGCCACCACTGCCTGGCTACACCATGATTCCTTTTTTTCCCCCCCTTTCCCAAGACAGGGTTGCTCTGTGTCTCTGTGTAGCCTTGGCTGTCCTGGAACTCACTCTGTAGACCAGGCTGGCCTTGAACTCACAGAGATCTGCCTGCCTCTGCCTCCTGAGTGCTGGAAACAAAGGTGCCCCCCCCATCCCCTTCCTGAAATACACATACTCTTAAGGCATTCTTCCTACATCCCAGTAAGAAGTGCTTGACTTCTTGAAAATGCCACCAATTTCTTTATCAGCCATACTCTTTATGTCCACAACTTTCTACACTACTTTTAGGCCAGACTGCAATTTTCAAATCCTCTGCTCAGCATTTTGCTCCCAATTCTCACCACAAATGTGGTTAAAAGAAGGCAGAAAAAGCCAGGTTTCAGTCAGAGTGTCATGCTATACTGAAATTTCCTCCACCAAATTAATTAACTACTTCTAAACTTAGCTTCAAAGTCTTAGGACTTGGAAAAAGAATTCAGACAAATTATTTGCCAAAATGTAACATAAATTCCCTCTCGCCCAGTCTCCAACAGTACCTCACAGCCTGGCCTTCACTAATTTCCTTCTGGTGTTCTGACCTCTGCCCTCCCTCCAGAAGTGCCCATTAAGCTCTACTTATAGAATGCCAGGCTTTCTCCAATCTTCCAAATTCTTCTCCTAACCAGCTCCACACACTTAGGATTTAGTCACAGCAATGACAATATTTTTGGCATTAAATTTAGCCATTTTGTTTTGTTTTGTAACTGTGACTGGAATACCTGACAGAAACTGTGGCTCATAGTTTTAAAGGTCTAGCCCATGGTCACTTCACCCCCACATGCCTGGGCAGAACATCATGGTTGTGCTGTGTGGCACTCAGAAGGCAGAGGATGAAACCAGGAGGAGCCAGGGACAGGATACCCAAGGAATTGTTCCTCTACAGGGAGGGTACATGCAAGGACCTGCTCCTCCAAAGGGAGGGTACACACAAGGACCTGCTCCCACAAATGGACAGGACACCCAAGGACCTGCTTCCCCAAAGGGACAGGACATCCAAGGACCTGCTTCCCCAAAGGGACAAGACACCCAAGGACCTGCTTCCCCAAAGGGACAGGACACTCAAGGACCTGCTCTCCTAGTGTGCTGAACCCACTTCCTAAAATTTCTATAACCTATGGTTCCACCAACTAGTTACAGAAGCTTGTATTAAAATTTCATATTAAACCCTAACACTGTGTCTCAGGATCCAGTGCTTTGTACCCTAGCCCTCATTTTCTCATTTTGTGACATCCAAAAACATGGTGCCCAGAGCAGTGTGCAAGTCCGTAGATGTGGGCTGACCAGTGTGTGTGTGTGTGTGTGTGTGTGTGTGTGTGTGTGTGTGTGTGTGTGTTGCATGTTTGTGCATATGGGTATGTATGTATATATTATTTTGTAGAGAGTTACATCATGTGAACTGCTTGGTCAGTTTAGCAGAAGCTTGTTAAAAACTTGAGAATTTTCATCTGATACACCAGGCTGGGTTTCTCAAATCCTAGAGTGACCTTCCAGTAAGATGACTGTGCATCTCTACCTGCTTTCTAGCTAACCCAAAGGAGTTACTCTAGTTCTGTCGTCAGTCACTCTTCCCAAACTTCTATCTCCCAAATATGCTGAGCAAATGTCCAAACTTCATTTGCATCATTACTGATGACAGTGTTTAAACAGGTCAGTCAGATGAGAGATAGAGCCCTGGGCCCATGAGATGTCTCTCCATGTTCAGTGGCTAATCATCATGCTTAACCAGGCTCAAACCATGTGATGTTATTACTGTGCTCCATTCCACAGGTTGATGCTCTATTTCTGTGGTGATGAGATGTCATACCTCTCAGTGACATCTGTGTCAGCAGGGTTATTTTGGTGCCCTCAGACCACAGAGATTTTTCTGACATTTATACATCAACTGTGCTAATCTGGCTCATGCTGTCAGTTACTAACTATGCCATCCAGTTTTCTGAGCCCATTCTCTCCTTCGCTTGGGGCCTTTCTCCAGCACCATCAGTCTGAGTGTCAAGGTACTGCAGGCTTGTGGGGCAGAGTCTTAGAGTGAAAAACCTCCCTGATGCAAGCACACTGATTGCATATCTTCAGCTTTGGGCTCCAATGACATCTTAAGGTGGCTCTTTGTAATAATTTCTGGCTGAGGAGCGATCTCTGGGCCAGTCAGTAGTTAAGTGTTTGTGTGTTGTCTAGGAACATGTTTCCAATGCTTCCAACTACTAGGCTATTCCCACGACTGAGTTGCATGGGAAAGGCTCCTTCTTCTATACCTGTGGTGCACTAGTACTTCAGGCACAGCTGTAGATCACTTGTGTTTTGTACCTGGCCAGGAGCAGGCCCATATGCTGACAAAAGGCAACAGTCACAGGGGCTGCTAAGTTATGACCTGGAGCTGACAGAGGCCTGTGGTGAGATGTCTGGCTACAGCATTCACCTGGTATTTGAGTTTTCCTGCACTGATGATGCATGTGGTAATTCAGAGGATGCAGTTGCGAGCTGTGACATGCACAGGCTGCATGGGAGCCCTTGGGTCTGAATGCCAAGGTGCCCTGTAAGCAATGTCTGGCATGAGAATGAAAGCTTTCTTTGTGTGCCATCTCCTGTGGTCACTCATTCTCAGACGTGAATAACCACATGTCCACCAGTGCTGGTTTGACAACTACACCAGGTTTTTCACAGGTCTTTACTAAAGTCCTCTACTGTTAAAGCTGGGCAGCAAGCCTGGTGCTTCAGACGCTGTAGTCAGCCACCAAGTGCCACATTTATACATTTTTCAGGGCTAAGAAGACAAGTATGTCTAGTGTTTTTACTACTGACAGCCTGGCTGGTATAGGCTTATCAGAGAGAACCTTAAGGACCTGCCCCTTGGAGCTGTAGTAAAGGGGGGTGATCAGCAACCCACACCGATGTCTCCCTACCAATACACTGAAGCCCAGCATGAATTAGATGAGGGTTGAAGGTGCATGCTCAGGCTCAGTGATGTGAGTTCTTTAAGGAACTAATGGACAAGACAAAGAAGGCATAAAGACACCCAGAACTCTTTAAAGGACTTGCTACGATGAATAAGTTTTCCAATGGAGGCAGAATCACCAGCAGGCCACACCCACTGCATCCCAGTCTCTGCCAGATATCAGGTATGAGAAACTTATAAAATGCCCCATGGGAGTTTGCTGAAAAATCTTCCCTTTAATCAATCTTTACTGTCTCCCACAGCCCACTGGGTACCTTCCTTCTCCTCTGGTACCAAAGAAGGTGCTGTCTAAAACCACTGTGAAGAACCAGCCTAGCACAGAGTTGAGGGTTCTTGTCCAAATTGTAAACCATTCCTTTGCTCAGCTTCATTTGGAATACAACCACAGGTGATTAATGCCCAACAAGGCTACTCTGCTGTCTCTGCACCTGTCTGTCTGTCTATCATCTATCAATCTATTATCTACCTATCATCTATCAATCAATCTATCATCTAACTTCATATGCCATCTTCCATTTATCTATCATCACTAATCCTGTGCCTTAGCCTCCCAAGTGCAGGGGTTACAGGTACAAAGGACCCCACACATCAGCTTCTTCTCTGTCTTTCATAGCTATTTATTTACAGACGTTAAAGTTCCCCAAGTGGAATATCCAGTGCTTATTTCCTGTGACCGAGGTGAAGACACCGAGGGAGCCTCCTTGGTCCTCTTCCCTGGGATGAGCACTGCTGCTAGTGTTCTAGCCCCTCCCACCGAGAGGAGACTGCCTGGGGCAGCTGCCTTTCATCACGGCCCACCATAGACGGTACTGGGCTGCTCAGCCTCCCGTGACATGAGGACGCCTTGTGGCTGGCTGACCCATGGGAGGGACACAGACAGACCCAAGGGCATGGCCACTGTCAGCTGACAGCAGGTAGACTGTACTTTTTCCTCCCACCTGTTCTTCAGAAAACAGACCACACGGTGAGGGAGCAAGCCTACACACAGAGACAGTTCTTTCCTAGTTTTCTGTTTTAAAAACATGTTTTTGTCCCCAATAACTTTGATGACCTGTTTCATCTCCCTATCTCAGGATTAGTTTCATTCCAAGAATCTAGCAAAATGGTACCTCAGTTCTTCAATCCCGACTCACCCTCTCTGTGATACAAGTCACCTGGGACAGACATTCACCCAATGATTCACAGCAACACCTCCAGTGACAACCGTTTCGTTTGCTCAGCAAAGACTGTGGTTTCTTTAACTCCCCTTTAGCCACAAGTGTCAAAAACAAATGCTGTCTTGGGTTTATAACTTTCAAATTCTGACACTTATGGTTGGAAATGCCCACCGGATGGTAGACCCACCCAGTCCACAGCTGGGCACCTCTCTGCACTAGCTTCTGGGCCACCCTGCCTTCCACTGTAGTAGCATTTGTTACCTGTTAGTGCCAGCTTCCCTCCCCGGTGCTGCTGTGACAGTCCCTGGTAGGCAGCTTCTCCTCCCTCATCTGACCAGGGGTTCTCTGTTATTTTTATCCCTGCCAGGGCCCTGTCTTTGGCTTAGCACGTGGCAGGTCCTCAGGAAAGGGCATGCTCCAAGCCTACGCCTTTTCAGCATCATTAGGGTGGGGCAATGCGGCCAGGTGATAACTGGGGGATGAGTAAAATAAAGTCAGACGTGACTGGAAAGGGAAGTGCAAGTTAACCTTTCGTCAGCTTGACTTCCAGCTCTTCAATTCATCTGTGTGGTGTTTCTTGAGAGGTCACCAAAGTGTGGGGAGGGTTCCTGTCTAATTTCATACTTTCTTTCCTTCTTTGATTTACAAACAAACAAAACCCACATTTGACAAGATTTCATTATTTGTCAATAGAGTCCAAGATTATTACATTCATTTATTTGTGTTCATGTGACATAGTGTATGTTGGGAGAGTTAAGAGGGAGTTTGTGAGAATCAGTTTTTACCTTCCTCCATGTGAGTTTTGGGGAACAACTTAAGGCCACCAGGAACGGGGACAGGCTCCCTTACCATACACTGATTTGCTAATTTTTAGGATGAGTGTGGTATCAAAATACCCGGTCACAGAAAGAGGCTGAGCTCATGAGTCACCGCAGCAATGGGCACCCACACAAAGTTCCAGAGCCATGGGGGAGGGGCCCACAAACCCCAGGCCCCAGCTGAGGAGTTGCTGGCACTTGATGGTTGCTCCAGTGGTGTAGCCATCAGCCCCGTGCCCGAGATCCAGAAAAACACTCCACCTCCATGCTCACGCAAGCCACCTTCATCAAAAATAAAAAAAGCGGGAGAGGGGTTTGTCCCGAGGGAATGGGAGGAGCAGACAAAGAAGGTGGCTGGGGCACAAGCCAAGTACAGTACGTACACGCATAAAACTAACAAAGAGCAAATAAAATGTTAAAGAGAAAATAGGGGAGGGAGGGGAAAGAGAGTAACTCAACGCGGGCATTTTAGCACATTTAACATTGGTTACAAGAAATAATCTGTGCTTCGGTTTATTCTCCTATGTGTATAAAAAGGACATTTCCCCCTTAACTCAACCCCTCTCCATCTCCAGCAGCCGATGTCACCAGCCCTCCCTCCACATCTGTCTAGCTATTACAGGGCTGCTTCCCACCTGCAAAAAGAATGTCAGTCAGTGCCTATGGAGTTGATTTGGGGTGTAGTTCTCATCAGGGCAGGAAGCTGACAGACCTTCTAGAGATGTGGGCACCTTGTGTCCTCTGGGGATTCTCCAGTCCTTCAGTTCCTTATCTTGGTGTACTCTGTACTCCATCTTTGCCACTTTGTCACGTTAAGGCTTTTCTGCCCTGTACACTGTACTGACAACAGTTCTGGGAACAAATCTGATGTTTCTCTCTGCGTGTCCCTTGACTTCTTGGGGTCACCTCTAGATACCCAGTGCTGTATGGCTTTCTCTTCACCCTAACTTCCACCATGAATGCCTCTTTCAGGTATAGGAAAAGGAGCCTTGGATACCATCTTCCAATGGGTGATGAACTGTCAGAGAGGCCACAGTTCTACTCACTGAAAATAGGGTGTATTCCGAAAAACTTGGAATCTCAAAAAACCAACAAAAGTAACAGAAGCAGCAGAGATGGCATGCATCTATGGCTGTATGCTAACTTGTGACAGGATGCCTTAATATGTGTACATTTTCTTTGAATATTTAGTTTACAAAGTCCATGAGATGCAGTTCCCATCGAGTAGGTTTTGTTATAGCAGAAAAACAAAATTTTAACATTTTCTGGGTTTAAAAAGTTACTGTTTTGTTTCTGTTTTTCTGAGACGGAGCTTCTTTGTGTGTTACTGTGTCTTTGATGTTAGTAAAGTTATGTGAGTCAAGGGTTACACAATTGGCTCTCTTAACCAAGAGTGTACACGGCTCTTACAGAGAACTGGAGTTTGATTCTTAGCATACTGTAAGCACACTGTGGCTCATGACCACCTCTGGCCTCTGCAGACCCAGCACTCTTGAGCACACACCCACACACATACATGAGATAATAAATGAGATAATAAGTCACATGACTTAAGTTGTAGTTCCATGGTAGAGTGCTTGCTTAACATACTCAAGGGTCTGGGTTTCAACCTCAGCGCTGCAAACAACATGGGACCCTAACACTTAAAAACAATGCAAATGTATGTAACTGAAAAATTAAGGATAAAAAGTCTAATCATATTTAAACCTTCTAATAATATTTCTGATAGTGGACAGCATTAACACACTAATTGAGATCATGCATCAATTACAAGTTTCTGAACTTAACTGTGAGCCTCTAGAAGTCAAGTCTTTTTTTCTATGGAAGGGTCTCACTGGGCATCCTTGGGTAGCCTGTATTAAAGGTGTGCACTGCCACGCCCAGCCAAGAGCACCTGCTCACTCTTCTGTAATAACATGCCGAGTGTGCATTACAATTACCGGCTATGAGAACACGAAATTCAGGCAGTAAGTAAGAAAGAGAAAGGAGATGGAGGGGAGGGAAGGGAGCAACTGCTGGACGGCGAAAGGCAGGCAGGCCTCTCATGAGTGTGCATCACCTCATGACAACTGAGAGGCAGAGTTAACAGCCCCTTTACACTGACACTGACACCACACTGTCCTCATCTGTCGTTCTGGGAGGATCAAGGAAAATGATTCACTAGGAAAAACTCTATAAAGTAATGACACATTTTCACCTTCTCCTCTTGACATCTCTTTTCCCTCTCCCCAAACTGCCAAAACCAAGAAACAGCTCACCTGTAAATACTTCAGATGACCAACGGCTGGCTGCCTGTGAAGAATGTGACTCACTGATGAACGGTCACAGAACATCACCGAGACGGGGGTGACTGTTAACCCACTTCCTAATCTGTCATAACAACAGTCTGACAAACGCCAATTACTGAGACTTTTCTTCCTAATCTCTGGGAAATCTGCTTAGGAAATCTGTTGTTTGGTTTTTTTTTGAGGCAGGGATCTCTGTGTAACTCTGGCTGTCCTGGAACTCACTCTGTAGATCAGGCTACTCTTGAACTCAAAGAGATCTGCCTGCCTCTGCCTCCCGAGTGCTGGGATCATATGCATGCCTCACCTCCATCTGGAGAGAATTTTTAAGGAGGGTAGGGCAGATAAGCTCTGCTGGCCAGATGCACTGTATGCCTCTAATTCCTGCATTGGAAGGCAGAGGCAGCAGGATCATGAACTGAGACCAGCCTAGGTTTCAAAGTGAGGTCCTGTCTCTAAAAATAAAATAAACAAATAGAAAAGAACTCTAGCTGCAGATCTAGCCCTCTGCTGCCAAAACTTAGACTTAGTGAAATACAAACCTGAGGCAGCTGCCAGGTAAGGAGCCGACTGACCAGCTATTAGCTAGAGCCCTCAGGCACACTGAAGGGTTTCTGGTAAAAGCCCTGTCTGAGGCCTCAGGCAGGGATGTGGGAGAAGCCTACTCATAGCTCCTGTGAGTCACAGAGTGTGAAGGACAGTTTTGCAGCACAGGCTAAGGACAAGTGGCCTGGCTGGTGTGGCCAGGTGTAGAAACCTGCCTTTCCCAGATAGAAGGAAATGTCTGTTTTAGACTTTATTTGCACTGTTTTAGACTTTATCAAAACTTAAAACATGTTTTTCACCTGAAATAACTTCAGTTGTAAAGAGTAGAAAGATCCCTAGGAACCCAGACTCAGCAACTGTGGCTTTTGTCAAGCCAGAGCCCCCTCTAGCCACTATGGTGCAGCCAGAAAGCTGGAGTTGGACACTGATGTTTTCATCCACTTAGACCCAATTCGTCACCAAGTGAACAAAAATGGCCTTTTACTGCAGGATGCCTTTCCAGTGTCCAGCCCAGGTCGCAGACTTCACCCAGGTTGGGCAGCTTCCACATCTGCTATAACCTGGAGCAGTCTATGACATTCTTATTTTTGAAGACTATAGGTTAGGTACTTTACAGAGGTCACTCAGGTTGCACAAAGTTCTGTATTCTGAGTCCCTTTCAGGGTATAAATACACCTCTTTGTTCCATTATTGGTAATGTCAATTTTCACAACTGGGTGGTGCCCAGTTCCTTTACTGTGTGGCTATTATTTTCCTCATGTAAGTAGTAAGCATTTTATTGTGAGAATGTAGAAAGAGCCCAATTCTTCATATATTGATACCTTTTTCTTTAATTAATTAATGTTTACTATGGTGGTTTAAAATTGTGTATGAGTGTGTATGTGTGTTTTAAGAGTACACTGTCATTTCTACTATATAGAAATGTGCTTCATCTACATATTTCTATAACATTTACCTATTAATATCAGCATGGGGGTCTGAATGAGAAATGTCTCATAGTCTCAGATATCTGAAAACCTTGGTCCCCAGTTAGTGACACTATTTGAAGAGTTTTAGGTGGTGAAGTCTTGCTGGAAGAAGTGTGTCATTGGGGGGGGGGCACGACTTGAAAATAAAAGTCTCGCTCCATTTCAAGTTTGTTCTCTGTGCTCCACCCTTGTGTCTGAAGATGTGAGCTCCCAGCTCCCTGCTCTGCTTCCTTCTCTTCCACTGCTGTTGCTCTTCTCTGACAAGCTAGACTCATAGCTCTGGAACAGAATCACACATGGATTCTTTCTTCTATGTGGTATCATGACTATGGTATTCTACCACAGCAACAGGAAATAACTAACAGTGGGCATGAACTTGTGGGTCCTCTTCCCAGTGGATTACACTGTATGACCATTCTCATGATACTTGAAGGTGATGTCACCAGTATGGGCAGGGGGATGTTCTTGTGAGATGCCATCAGTCACAGAGCACTTCCTTACTAGTGGGCACAAGATGTCCCTGCTTATTTCAGTGGGAAACACCAGAGCAGCAGCTGTGCTTGTCACTACTGTGACATCATTGCTCTCTGCCCTGTCATCAAGAGCAAGAGCACATGTATAGGTACACAGAGAGCTACACACTCATCCACATGCACACAGAAAAGCTACCATGCTGTGCATACACTGCTGATTTCATTCCAACCCCAGTGAGAGAATCCAGGTTTGAACCACTGTGAAAAATAACCTATGAACAACTTTAAGATTTATGTGAAGTTTTAATACTGTCTCAGGGTATATTTTGCTCCAAATAGCCTTTTGCTTTAGCCTCCTATATACCAGGATCACAAGTGTGTACTACCAGGCTATCATACATGTGTGCTTGTGTATGTGTGTGCGCATGTGCCTTTGCACCTCAACTGCTCTCCACCTTGTTTTTGAGACAAGAGCACTTTCTGAGACCAGAGTCTTGCCAGTTAGGCTAGTCTGGGCTGCCTAAACAAGACTCTGGTCTTTCTGTCTCTGCCTACTAGGACTGATGGCCAGTGTTGGCGTTTTATACTCTGCCCTCATAACCAATCGCCAGTATTGGCATTTTACCAACTACCTCTATTCCCAAACTAAGCACTTTGATTTCTTGTTGGCCCACACTGCTTCAAGCCTGCAGGACTGATCAGACTGAACACAGATGTCACTGGATACCTGCTCCTCAGAAACTTCCAGGGGAGGAGATGCCCGTCGTTCAGACCGAGGACCATCTTGATAGTTGATATTCCGTCGCTGACGTAAAGGAGGAAAAAGCCGATTCCAATTGATCATTCCTCCCTACAAAGGGAGGAAGAATGGGCCATCAGGAAAGGAACAGAATGCTCCACCCCTCCCACACAGCTCCAGCTGGGAAACAAAATGCTGCACCATTCTACTGTAGTGTGATGCAAACCCCAAATTTCCCAACCCCCTCAACCAAGAGGATAAACCAGCCCTGCTACAGACTCGGAAGAGTGAAGTGTCCTGCACACAGGGCCTCACTGACCCTGTCCCAACAGTGGCTACAGACACATTTTAGTAGCTCAAGGCTCTGCAGGATATAATGGAGACACAGACATAGAAAAGGAAGCGGGAAGAAACCAAGGTTTCCCACACAGACATTTGAGATGCTGCTTCTCCCCTGTCTTCTATGTACTTACTTCTGAACATCTCTGGTAGAGGGCAACCCAAGGCTGTAACCCAACAAGCTAGAGAAAGCAAAGGGCAAAAAGTTCGCAGGATAGGACCAATAACCCATGGATGTTGGCTCTGTAGAGCCACTTCTGTCTCCCAATCCCAAGGGTGGCACAATGCTTTCAAAAAATGCCCATTTTTTAGCTGTATACAGATCTTTGAATTTACTAATTTAAAAATGTCTATTTGTAGACATCTTTTCTGAAAATTTATAGTTACTGAAAATTTACAGACTGTGAAAATCTGGAAATCTAATTTCTTACAGGAACCTAAAACACAAAAGGAAAATATTTAACACTGACTGAATATAACTGGAAGAAATGGAAATCCTAAGCTACCAGAAATAGACAGACACTGGTAAGAACTTACACTGGTAAGAACTTAGATGAACAGTTCAGCTGTGAGTACAGCAAAGGAACAAGCTTAGAAGACAAACTACGTAAACATGCAGCAGGCAGAAGCCTTCACATGTAAACAAGACAAATGACAAGAGACATGGAGGGAGCCTCTGGCCAATGAATGCCTGCTATTGGGGACCTGCAAGTGCAAACAATAAGGATCTCAACAAGACAGAGAGTCTAATACCATGCTTTGAAGATGATTAGTAAATGTGAACTCTCCAGGCTGTCAGGACAGGTATATTGGAGGGCCATGTCTCAGGAGGACCTCCACCTCTCCTTTAGGAGAAGGTTCTGTGATACAGTGAGAATGACAGTAACCCAACTGCACTTTACTCCTCGGCCCCATAACACAGAGAAATACTTAAAAGGTTCCAGGAGCTCCCAGCACTCAGGTGTTTTCGCATGGGTTAGACACAAGCCGCTACAAACAGGAAGCACTTCCCTTACATTGTCTTTTTCAAAAGCAACAGCCATACATTTCACAAAGGTGGGGAAGAAGAGAGCTTGCACTTTGAAAAGACATTTTATAAAATACTAGTTATTAATTGACAAGGTGATTTTTAAAGGAAGTTTCTTGTGCAAATGATCAACTGTTTTTGTTTTCCTGAGCTGAGCAACAGTGGCTTTTTCTAGCATCTTACGCTGAGGCTGTGTGAACAGGCATCCGTCCCAAACCTTGACACGTTTTGAATAAGGCAGCTAGGCTAGAGGAGCACACTGTAGCCTGGGCACATGTGGCTCCATGGGCTGCGCACATGATTTTATTCTGATATTCATGGAGTTGATCATCTTCTGCAGGAAGACAAGATACCCAGAAAAACCAAAACAGTGACTTCTGGGACTTCCAAAGGACTAGAAATGCACTGAGTGAGCCTTGACCAAATGTGGCCAGAGCATGGGCAAAGCTCAAAGACACGGCATTTCATCAGTGCTCAGTACAGAGCAGGAACAAGGTCATGTCATGTCAGGAGCAGTCTCTAGAGCTAGAACACCTGAGCTCAGACCCCAGCTCTGCCTCTGCCCATGGGACCCCCATCATCAGTTTCCTCAAATGGACAACGGTGTGATGAGAATGCTCTGCATGTAAGCATTAAAGACAAAGCCTGAAGACAGAGCAGAGCTACTCCTTAACACAGGAATCACAGTCTATGACACCATCTCTCTTCAGCTTGCTATGGTCCCTGGAGGGCTTTGATGAGTGGAGGGTCTGTACACCCTCTTTCCTGCTGTTCTGCCATCCCAGCGTTTCCCAGCGAAGCTGGAGCTACATCCTCAGCCAAGTGGGTGCTCTGAAAGATTAAACTGGTTGTTAGGAAGGTGATGTCTCAGAAAATACAAATGCTCCAAAGCACCTGCATTCAACATGTAGCCTTTGAGGAAAGCAGCTGCCCATCATTCTCGGTTTTTGCTGTTTAGAGCGTCCATGATCAAGGTGCCAGGACTGAAAGAGAGAGAGAGCACTCACACACTGTCTGTAGCTCCTGCCGAGAGGAGACACCACCGTGCTGGAAGACTTCTGGGAAGGTCAAGAGGTTAGACCAGAGAGTGGTGACATGAGGGCTAATGAGAGGCTCAGAGGCTAAGAGCTCTTACCATTCATTCTTTCAGTGAATAGTCTGAAATGTGGCAGCTCACTACCACCTCTAACTCTTAAACAGATGTCCTCTTGTGGTCTCCTAGGACACACGCGAGTACCTGCACACACACACACACACACACACACACACTCTCTCTCTCTCTCTCTCTCTCTCACACACACACACACACACTCTCTCTCTCTCTCTCTCTCTCTCTCTCTCTCTCTCTCTCACACACACACACACACACACACACAAAGACAGACACACAGAAAGATGGAGAGAGAGAGAGAGAAGTAGCAAGGGAGACAGAGACAGATACACATACAAACACACATATAAATCAAAATTAAAATCAGATTTAAAACTGAAATGACTTTCAGGGACCCTATGCTAGGGCAGAGGGGTGACGATGAGTTGTATAAGTTTCTTGACCCTGCTGCAGAACAAGGCTTTCCAGTAGAAAACACAGGCATACACCACGGAGGAGAGAGAGCTGCCACCAGCCAGCCCGGCAGCTCAGACTGTTAGCCTCTAAGAGCCACGCCCTCCCCTGGGCTCTAATGTCAGAGCCATTTAAAGCAAGGTTCCTGTGCATCTCTGTCCTTTCATAGGAGCTCTCATTCCTATCTCCCTCATCCCATCCCTCCTTCCCTTCCTCTTTCTTCTTCTTGCCTTCTCTGCTAGTATAATCATAACCTCTCTGTTAATCAAAACCATATTCATCTGATAACAAAGCTCTTTTCTACATAGAGACAGCCTTTAAGAGTCTCCTGCCATCCTCTGCTACCTTCTGCCACATTCCTGTGTTCCCACCTGCACCCATAGAAACTTGCCACCAGAAACCTTTTGCCAGATATGCAAACCATGCCCAAATCCACACAAATCCTAACCAAATGCCATGAGGACCCAGGGATCAGCTCCACTCGAGACCAGAGGGTGCCTAGAGCCAGTGGAAGGGTCCTACAGTGGACACTCCAGCCATGGTATTCAAGGGACCAAGTATTTACCATGCAGTGAAGCTAGAAGGAGAATTACGATGCTGTTCTTACCTTGGCATCATATTTCTGTCTTTATAACCCCATGGCCATGTCTTAGTATCTTCTAGAATCTCCTCTTCCTCATGTCCTTCAAACAGTATCCCCTAAGGTTGTCTTTCAGGGGTTTCTTTTTCCATGTTCTGTTGGCAAGTGCTCCCCTACTAATAGGGCTTTGGTACCATGTCCATGGTGAGGATTCTGGTTTAGTTGCTGAGCCTCACAGCTACAGAACCAGGTGTCCTGAAAACATCCCCATCTAAATGTTCCAGAGGTACCTCATATGGAACATGTCCTAAGCCAGGAGTGATGCCCACATCTGCTCACAGCATAAGCAGAAGTGCAGGCTTTGTCTCCTGGTACTGAACTGCTCTGTTAGACCACTTTCCAGAGCAGGGCAGAGACACAGGTTTTACTATGTCCTTCCTCTATTTAAAAGCCCTTCAATTCCCCCATTGAAAAACACTAATGAAGAAAACACTGTTTAAGGTTGGGATGTTGGGGATCTCCAGTTATGGAACCCCCATTTCATGCTCTGGTCTCATCCCTCCAAAGCCTGCCCCCCAGAAACCCTGCCAAGCAGCAGCCCCTCCCTTAGAGCTGCCCCCTCAAACCAGCCCTTCCCATGTCTAGAGGCTGTAGAAGGCCCAGCAGCACATCTGCGGTGAGACTCCTCTCCTCCTTTCCAAGGGTCACCCAGGATTGCTCTGTTCTATTCACTAAGCCTGGATTTATGAATTTGTTTGGATTGGCTTACTACATTAACAGTGGTGGAGACCCAATATCGGGGGTTCAAAACTTATCACTTACATTCAATCCTAATGTTTGGTCATCACATTCCAAATGGACTAAGAGGTGAGTGGCACCCTGACCCTCAGACCAAGCAGAGACCCTGGTCTCCAACCCCCCCCCCCCAGAGACACAGCCCCAGGCACCACAACCACACCCAGCTCCACCCTAAACCAAAGAAAGTTGGGATGGTCCCCCCTCCCCCCCACAAGCCCAGCAAAAACACAGCTGGAGGGACATCCCATGCCAAACCCCACCCAAACTGCAATCTGCTTTAACACACACTGACAAGTGGAGACCCTGAAGCCTCCTGATCCACAACTGACTAAGAACGACCCCTCCAACAACAGGAGACAAATAAGAGCTGGCTAAGAGCAACCCCTGCAATTACTGGAGACACACAGCCCCTGACCCACAAATGACCGAGAGAAGACCAAGAAGTGACTAAAAGTGAACCGAGGAAGCAATGGGCAGACGCCAGTGCAAAATACATATAACAATATAAAAAGCAACAAGGCACCACCAGAAGACGTTGATGGTTCTACAACACCAAGACCTGAGCATAGCAATAAAGAGGTAACAGAAGGAAACGACCTTAAAAACAGCTTTATGAAAATAATAGAAGCTTTAAAAAACTGCCTTAAATAAACAGAAGAAAATACAAACAAAAAATTGGAAGAGATGAACAAATCCCTGAAAGAAAATAAAGAAAACCAAGAAAAAGAAAATGAACAGGTGAAGGAAACATTCTGGGAAATAAACATTGAAACAGAAGCAATAAAGGAGGCACAAACCAAGGCAAAGCTGGAAACAGAAAACCTGAAGAATGAACCAGAATCACAGATGCAGCATAACCAACAGAATGCAAGGGATGGAAAAGAGAATCTCTGGAGTGGAAGATTCAGTAGTGGAAACAGATACGTCAGTTAAAGAAAACACTAAAACCAAAAAAGTCAGAATACAAAGTGTTCAGGAAATCTGAGACACCATGAAAAGACTGAACTTGGGAATAACTGGAATCGAAGAAGAATACCAGCTCAAAGGCACAGAAAATATATTCAACAAAATCATAGAAGAAAACTTTCCCAACATAAGAGGGAAAGAAGCTTACAGAACACCAAATAGACTAGATCCCCCCAAAACATCTGCTTACCACTAAACCTACAGAACAAAGAAAAAAATACTAAGAGCTGCAAAGGAAAAAGGCCAAATTACCTATAAGGGCAGATGAATCAGAACAGCACCAGACTATTCAATGGAAACAATGAAAGGAAGAAGATCCTGGTCAGATGTTACACAGACACTAAAAGAGCATGGCTGCCAGCCCAGACTACTATACCCAGCAAAACTATCAATCAACATAAATGGAATAAACAAGATATTTCACGACAAAACCAGATTTAAACAATACCTATCCACAAATCCAGCCCTACAGAAAGCACTAGAGGGAAAACTCCAACCTAAGGAAACCTGATACTCCCATGGAACCACAAACAATTGATAATCCCACAGAAGAAAAACCCCCAAAAGGAAATACATACAAGCTACCAAAAATAACAGGAAATAATAATCATTGGTCATTAATATCCCTTAATATCAATGGACTCAATTCACCTATAAAAAGACAACACTGTAACATGAAGGATACAAAAACAGAAGCAATTCTTCTGCTGCATACAAGAGACACACCTCAACTTCAAAGACAGACACAGGCTCAGAGTAAAGGGTTGGCAAAAGACTTTTCAATCAAATGGTCCTAAGAAACAAGCTGGTGTAGCCATCCTAATATCTAACAAAATAGATTTCAAACTAAAATCAATCCAAAGAGACTAGGAAGGACAATACTTGTCATCGTAGGAAAAATCCACCAAGATGAAGTCTCAATCCTGAATATTTATGGTCCCAACACAAGGGTACCTACATTTGTAAAAGAAACACTACTAAAGCTTAAACCTCATATATAGTGCCACACACTAATAGTGTGAGACTTCAATTCCCCACTTTCACCCTTGGATAGGTCAACCAGACAGAAGCTCAACAGAGAAATAGGGGATCTAACAGATGTTATGACCCAAATGGACTTAATAGATATCTACAGAACCTTGCATCCAAACACAAGGGAATATACATATTTCTCAGCATCCCATGGAACTTTCTCTAAAACTGACCACATACTCGGTCATAAAGCAAATATCAATAGATACAAAAAAAAATGGGAATAACTCCTTGTATCTTACCAGACCACCATGGTCTAAAGTTAGAGTTCAACAACAACAAAAATCACAGAAAGCCTACAAATTCATGGAGACTGCAAATCTCTCTATTGAACCACCTCTGAGTCAAGGAAGAAGTTAAGAGAGAAATCAAGACCTCCTAGAATTTAATGAAAGTGAATCCACAACAGACCTGAACTTATGGGACACAATGAAAGCAGTGTTAAGAGGAAAACTCAGGGCACTAGATGCCTACATGAAAAACCTAGAGAAATCTCATACAAGAGATCTAACATCACAACTGAAGGCTTTAGAACAATTAGAAGCAAACTCACCTAGAAGGAGTAGAAGGCAGGAAATAATCAAACTTAGGGGTGATATCAATATAATAGAAACAAACAGGGCAATACAAAAAAAATCAATGGATCAAAGAGTTGGTTCTTTGAGAAAGTCAACATGATAGATAAACCCTTATCCAAACTAACCAAAAAAGCAGAGAGAGACAGAGCATCCATTAACAGAATCAGAACTAAAAAGGGGGACATAACAACAGACACCCAGGAAACCCAGAGAATTATCAGGTCATACTTTGAAAATCTAACTCCACTAAAATGGAAAACCTAAAAGAAATGGACAGTTTTCTGAACAGGTGCCACTTACCAAAGTTAAATCAAGATCAGATTAAGGGCCTAAACAAAGCTCTAATTCCAAAGGAAACTGAAGCTGTCATTAAAAGTCTCCTAAGTAAAACAAAGCCGAGGCCCACATGGTTTCAGTGCATAATTCTACCGGACATTCAAAGAACTAATACTAATACTCCTCAAACTGCTCCATAAAGTATAAACTGAAGGAACATTGCCAAACTTTTTTTATGAGGCCACAATCACCCTGATTCCCAAACCACTCAAAGATGCAACAGAGAAAGAGAATTGAAGAGCAATCTCTCTCATGAACATGGTTGCAAAAATACTCAATAAAATTCTGGCAAAACTGAATCCAAGAACATATCAAAAAAAAAATCATCCATCATGATCAAGTAGGCTTCATCCCATAGATGCAGAGATGGTTCAACATATGAAAAACTGTGAATGTCATCTATCATATAAACAAATTGAAAGAAAAAACCCCACATGATCATCTCCTTAGATTCTGAAAAAGCCTTTGACAAAATCCAACACTTCTTCATGATAAGAGCCCTGGAGAGATCAGGAATACAGGGAAAATACCTAAATATAATAAAGGTGATATACAGCAAGCTGACAGCTAACATCAAACTAAATGGAGAAACACTCTAAGCAATCTCACTAAAATCAGGAACATGACAAGGCTGTCCTCTCTCTCCTTAGCTATTCAATATAGTTCTCGAAGCTTTAGCTAAAGCAATAAGAGAACAAAAGGAGACCAAGGGAATACAACTTGGAAAGGAAGAAGTCAAACTATCTCTATTTGCAGATGATACGATCGTATACATAAGTGACCCCCAAAATTCTACCAGGGAACTCCCACAGCAGATAAACATCTTCATCAAGGTAGCAGAGTACAAGATTAACTCAAAAAACCCAATAGGCCTCCTATACACTAAGGATAAAAGGGCTGAAAAAGAAACGAGAAACATCATTCTTTAAAATAGCTGCAAATAGCATTAAATATCTTGGCATAACTTTAATCAAAAAGTAGCAGACCTGTTTGACAAAAACTTAAAGTCACTGTGACTTGTCAGAAAATGGAAATATCTCCCACGGTCCTGGATAGGTAGAAGCAACATAGTAAAAATGGCAATTTTACAAAAAGCAATCTACAGATTCATTGTAATTCCCATCAAAATCCCAATACATTTTTTTTTTTTTACAGACCTTGAAAGAACAATACTCAACTTTATGGAGTAACAGGAAATCCAGGATTGCCAAAACAATCCTGCTCAATAAAGGGACTTCAGGAGGAATCACCATCCCTGAATTCAAGCTATACTATAGAGCTACAGTAATATTAACAGCCTGGTACTGGCACAAAAATAGACTTGTGGATCAATGGAATGGAATCGAAGATTCCCAACATTAACATACATACCTATGAACACCTGATTTTTGACAAAGAGGCCAAAAATATTCAATGGAAAAAAGACAGTATCTTCAACAAACGGTGTTGGCATAACTAGATGGTAGTATATATAAGAATGCAAATAGATCCAAACCTGCACAGATCCAAACCCTGCACAAATCCAAACCTGCACAGATCCAAACCCTGCACAAAACTCAAATCCAAGTGGATCAAAGACCTCAACATAAACCCAGCTACACAGAATTTGATAGAAAAGAAAGTGGGAAATACCCTCCAATGCATTCACACAGGTGACCACTTCATAAATATAACACCAGTAACACAGACACTAAGAACAACAATCAGTAAGTGGGACCTCCTGAAACTGAGAAGCTTCTGTACGGCAAAGGACACAGTCAATAAGACAAATGACAGCCTACAGAATGGGAAAAGTTCTTCATCAACCCTACATCTGACAGAGGACTGATCTCTAAAATATACAGAGAACTCAAGAAACTAGAGCCCAAAACCTAAATGACCCAATTAAAAAATGGGGTTCAGAGCTAAAAGGGAATTCTCAACAGAAGAATTACAAATAGCTGAGAGGCACTTAAAAAACTGCTCAACATCTTTAGTCATCAGAGAAATGTAAATCAAAACAACTTTGAGATACCATTTTACACCTGTCAGAATGGCCAAGATCAAAAACACAGATGACAGCCTATGCTAGAGATGAAGCAGAACAAGGGGAACACTCCTCCATTGTTGGTGGAATGTAAACTTGTACAGCCATTCCGCAATGCAGTACGGCGGTTCCTCAGAAAACTAGAAATCATTCTCTTCAAGGATCCAGCAATACCACTATTGGTCAAATATTCAAAGGATGCACATTCGTATACCCCAAAGGCATTATCTCAACTATGTTCATAGCAGCATTATTCGTAATAGCAAGAACTTGGAAACAACCTAGATGCCCCTCAACTGAAGAATGGATTAACAAATTGTGGTTCATCTACACAATGGAGTACTACCAAGCAATAAAAAAATGACATCCTAAAATTTTCAGGCAAATGGATAGATTTGGAGACTATTCTCCTGAGTGAGGTGTCACAGCCCAGAAAGATAGGCATGGGATGTGCTCACTCATAAGTGGACTTTAGACAAAAATCAAAGTATACGCAAGCTGCAAACCACAACCCCTGCACAGCTTGGGATCAGAAGGAACTTAAGAGAGACATCCAGATTCTCCTAAGAAGAGAAAATAGAGAAGCAAAATTAGCAAATTGGGGTCATAACAGGCTGAAACCAAGAAGAGGTGGGAACAAATCATGAGAGAAGGGGACGGTTGAGTGAAAGGAGCAAAGAGGGAGATGGAAAGAGATGGAATTCTCCATAGAGGAAGCCAATGTGGGGTTGGAAAGAGACTGGGTGCTAGGGAAACCTCCAAGAACTCACAGGATGTCCTGGCTAGGTCTCCAACCAATAGTGGAGGGGGTGTCTAAACAGGACTTCCTCTATAAGCAAATGAATAACCTCCATAAGTGTCATCACAGAACCTACATTCAACAATGAATAGAGGTGGAGGCAGAGATCCGTGGCTGAGCACTGGGCGGAGCTCCTGGTCCAGCTGAGAGCAGGGGAGGAGAGTCTGTATGAGCAAGGGGATAGGGATTATGAGGAAAATTCCCACAGTGATGGCTGGCTGGGGCTCTGGGGAGCTCATTGAATCAAGAACAGCCCTGGAGATCCATCAGGAAAAGGAGCTAGGCCCTCCAAGGGTAGGCAACTGTCGACTGGCATGGGCTGGCACCTTGGAGCCCATTCCCTGCAGAGGAACACCTAACCCAGTCTTGGTATAGGGATGGGGAAATCAGACCTGCCTGGAGTGGATGTGCCAGACTGAACTGACCCACCTTGGGACATGTTGCCCTTTTTGGGGAGGGGATGGAGAGAGGGAGAAGGCTAAAGGCCGAGTGGAATGGACTGGGAGGAGGAAATGGAGGGGGACAGGGGGATACGTGGATAGAAAAGACATTTTATAAATAAAAAAAATAAAAAATCTTAATGTTTTAAAGTTTTTTGTTTTTTAATTTTGTGTACTCCATTGCATGAATGTGGAGGTCAAAGAACACACAGGAGTAGATTCTCTTATTCCACCATGTGGGTTGTGGAGAACTGAATTCAGGTCATCAGGCTCGGTGGCAAGGGCCTGTACCTGCTACACCATCTCACAGGCCCCAACTGCTAACATTAACTATATTTTCCAAATCAGAAAAAGAATGGATGAGAACAGTGGTAGTGTTTTCTATGCTGTAAACCTCTGTACTGTCTGACTGAACAGAGAACCCAGCTGCACACTTGCATCTGCCTGTGCATCAGCTCTATTCCACTCAGTGTTTGAAGCAATAAAGTTCAATACAAGTTAAAGGGCAGCAATATAAAGTCTTTCCGTATACTGCAGACCACTCTGACACTACCAGCAGGTCCCCAGTGTGCCCGGGACAATCAAAATGTTTCCCAATGGCTTAGCAGGCTGCTGCTTCTAGTAATCTTTCTTACTACCCTGCCCTGAGCCTCTCTGCTCCCACAGGGGAGCCTGTGATCACTCCCTGTGAGTGAGTTTGATATCTCCCTGTACTTTGGCTCTTTACATATCCAACTGCACACTGACTGGCCTGACTCTCACACAGGCTATACACTCCACCAGGGCCGAGACTCCATTCTGTTCTGTGTAGACCTGGCACAGTTAAATACCTGGGAAACATCCACTGCACAGGTGAATGAATGAACAAATACACTGTAAAGCACACTGCTGAGCTCTGTTATATGGGCTTTCTTAGAAAATCTATAGAGTTAGTTATAACTACCTAGTTTAGAGGTGGGAAGAATACCAACATCACCACATACACAAAGTAGCAACGCATTCTTTATATGGCTAAGAAATGGGAGGGATAATACAAGGCACAGAATAAATCCCCATATGAAGAAACAACAAAATCCCAGTTCACTGGCAATATCTGAGGACATGAAGCGTCGGAGAAAACCCCAGAAGGCTGTACCTTGTGCTTGAGTGCCACCCCTATCTTCCCATGCATTCAGCACAGAGCTCTGTCTGCCTGCCCCACAAGTTTGGCAGGTGTTAGAGCAGTGGCCTAAGAGAACTGAATGGCCACTGACCCAGAACCCCATGCTGCTATGGTGGCTCTCAGTTTCAGTTTCTGTGTGGTTCATCTGCTGACTTGTTTTGGGCTGAGGGCCTTTAATCTGCCCTGGTCTTTCTGGCAAGTCCCATGTTGGCTGGACAGAAACTCTGCTGCTTAGGAGACAGCAGTTCTTGTGACATTACCACTTTGAGCCACCCCTCCTCTCTTGCTCTGTCATGAGCCTTGCCTGTCTCCTTGGGTTGGCTGGGCTGGGGCCACAGCAATGTTTCTGGACACTGAACTGGGGAAAAGGGGACACGAAGGAGGGAGAGGTATAGTGGTATGGGAATGCCATGTTATAGCCCAGAATGGGGCTCAGCAGTCCTTGCAAAGTCTGTAGACAGATGCCCCAAGTCTGTTTATTTTCAATGATGACATTCTTCTGAGAGAACAAAGACACCCATTGTGGCTCTCTCTGCTGAGATATGGAACCACTTTCACACTGGGTTAACAACAGGTTACATTAGCTTCAACATCAGCTGCAAGTGGGAGACCTGGTACATCCCATGTGGGGAGCCATAGGGTTGACTGGGGCACCTTGGAAGAGTGGGAGCATTCCATTTCAGCTTTCTGCTCACCTCGGCCACAGGCTTTGGACACTTGTCTGTGGGCTCCTGTGAATGCAGGCCAAGCCTCTCTTTTGGGAGGTTGTAATAACTGAGGATGCTGCTGGGTATCTATAGACCATGCCACACGGCAAATGTGCTTTCTGACTTGTCTGTTTTGGCGCTGTGTATGTGTGTGTCACTTCACAGCCCCAGTCTTGACTGGGAGACCTCTTGCACAGGCAGACTGCATTGCCTCCTAGACTGAAGGCATCTTTACCTTCCTGATTTGACGTCAGTATTCATGAACACCATACAGTACACACCAGTGCAGGATGCTGTTCAGCAGAATCCACTCCTGCCTGGCACTTCCCCCTTTTGTTCCTTCCTCTGCCAAGTTTTTGATCATTTTTTTTTCCTGCCTAACTTTAGTTCTACACAGAAACATTTAAGTGTTAAGTCAAAACTAGAATTACCTCTGGTACTTGTAACTGGTACGTGTTTTGACAGAAAAAGAAGTGAAACTTTGTCAAAAATGAGAGTGAATGACTCAAGATTTCCCTTTCTTTTTACATCTCCTCCCTGTGATGCCGTCCATTTTCCTGTCTCCAGGAATCAGCTCTCACTCCTAACCTTGGTGAGAACTTGGCCAGGGTAAACATCAGCTTTCCCATCTAATGGCAGACAAGCTCTCCTGAAACCCCGGTGGCTCTTCTCGAGTCATCTCTGCTCGGTACCTCGAAACCCTAACTCTCCAGGACGGTCCACTCTTCCTTTATGGGAGTCTGCCACTATCTACCTTTTCATTGACCCATTCTGAGACTATACTGTTGGCTTCCTGAGGACACAGCTGCCATTCACACTGTCTCCAATCTAATCTGCACACACTGTGGGCAACCCTCAGCCTCCCACAGCAGCAGCACGGCGGAAAATCTCTATCATAATGTCGGAAACATCCGTCCTATTTTAGTGGGCCAAACTACACCATCCTAAAGCACTTCTGACCCCTTCTTTAGTGTCCGTATCAACCTCACTCACCCAAGTCCTCCTTCCTGTCCCTTTCTGGCCAAGCACAGAGTAAACCCTGGAGTCTACAACATCAAGCTGAACTAGACAGTCCATGAATCGACTGAGCGCTTCTTCTTCACTGTACACTAACGAACATCTTGGAAGCTGAGCAGTTTTCTTTCTGTAAGAAACTTCACTGTTAGAACAGGAGCCCACTGCAGAGCAGCTATGGACAGAGCTCCCAAACAGGGGACATGTCGCCTCAGTCTCCCCCTCTCTGAAGCTCCTTTGCTACTAATACTGATCCATGAGGGATCTGCAGGGAGACACAAGTTCTGCATCATCAAGTGTCCTCCCAAGGAAGGCAGACACAGTGGGATACACAGCGTGCCCGGGCACATAATGTGGGAAAAATGCGACACCGAGACAGACACACAGACACACAGACACACAGACACACACACACACAGACACACATAGACACACAGACACAGACACACACAGACACACATAGACACACACACACACACACACAGACACACACACACAGACACACACACACACGGTTCTATCATCTCACCAGGAAGGTCTCAGCAAATCTTGGTTGGCCAAGCCGTGTTACTATCTCTGGAAAGAGGCCATGGCTCACAGCTCTAGAAATTCTGGACTTCTCAAGATGAAGGAATTATAGTAGATTTGAAACCAATAAAGATGGGCTCTTGGCAAAGAGAAAGGAGAGGGGCTCACTCTAGGCTATCCACAGTTGACATCTGCTTCATGTTTCATCTCTGCACTCACTTGTGGTATTACAAAGCAACTAAAAAGTGAGTTGAGGAGGAAAAATCCAGCAGAGAATGAGCATCTTTGTTTATAACTTGTGTACCTTCAAAGAGAATTATCACCACGTACCTATCCTCTTAAACACCATGAGACTGTTCAGTGCTCTTCTTTCTCATGAAGACACCAAAACAGAATGGAAAACAGAAATGATTTTCAAAACTATCACTTAATGAGTCAGGTTTGGGAAAGTGTTAGAATTTTGACTGATCCTATCTTTCTGGGCTGAATTTCATCAGAAAGGTCAGCAAGAGCAGTGACAATGACATGAGGAGACAGCAGACCTCTCTGCAGGAGGCGCAGATCCACATCACAGAGAACAGAGAACCTGCATCTCGTTTTCACTTAATTGCAGATTTTTATCGACCAAGCCCCAGTGACCTATCCCACATCAGACACTACACAATCACACACTCATGGGAGAGGAGTCATAAAGGTACCGGCTCTGGCTGGTTAGACTTTGTTGAGAAAGAAGCACAGTAATTTGATGAGAACTGTTCTCAAATCAAATCACATCAAAAAGTGAGAGAGCCAAGTGCAGAGACGCATGTGTGCCAGCCTATGTCATCTCCCGAACTGGGCCTGTGTGACCTGCCTTGAGACAGGACAGGTAGAGGCACAACCCTACCTCTGCCCGATGATGGCACTTTTCCTAGAAGAGCCCTCATGACACTTTACTGTGACTGTACCTGGCTCAGCTGGGCTGATAAGGCTGACAGGAAGAACAGAGGGGTGGCACCTGCCCGCATAAAGCTGTGCTCCATGGCCTTGCTCTCTAAACCATGGGAACATCATGCATGTGCTGCATGGGAAGCCTGAACACGTGACGCCAAGGCAAAGAAGGCAGTTAAGGCATCGGCTAGTGTAAGTGCTATTAACGCAGACGCATCCGCACAAGGCAAATTTACAGGCAGAAGGTAGGCTCAGGAGAGTGGTTGCCAAAGGAAAAAAATTTAATTAACTTTTAAGGCTAACACACACACACAGTCTCTCTCTCTCTCTCTCTCTCTCTCTCTCTCTCTCTCTCTCTCTTTGTCCCGCCCACCCCTTTGTAGCCTCCTCCCCACTACTACTCTGCTCTTCTGCTTTCATGTCACATCCACTGCTCTGGTCACAGAATTTCTGTTTGGATACTAACAATGTTCTATAATTGTGATGACATTACATAATTATGTGAATAAAAATTAGTGACCTGCATACTTCAAGTGGGTGATTTACTTAACAGAATATTTTCCATACACCAGAAATATTTATTAAATAACAAATATTTGATTAATGAAAAGAACTTTCACTCTGTGCAAGACAGGTATGAGACACCGTGCAGGTTGGGCAGGACCCAACAACATTTGCTGAGGTGCATGACGAGAGAAACCATTTTCACAGCCACAAAATTTTACTCAGGGTGGGTGAGCGAATGTTGATAATGTGCTTCAACCAAATACTGAGGAACTCACTGCACTGCATGTGTGAAAGGTGGCTAGATGCTTGCAGGAGCATTAAGGCCTGTCCTTGCATGAGTAAAGTCTGCTTGTTGCCATAACAGGCGAAGGGCAACCAGCAAGCACCCAGCAGCCTTACACCAGTGACTGTGCCTTCCTTTGGCAGGTTCCCCAGCAGGCTTACATTAAACACTGTACTCCTGGAGAGCTTCACCTTAATCTTAGAGTAAGGTTCATCCTTAAGTGTGTCATGTTACATAGGGTCAGCAGTAAACAAAGTGCAGAGAATTCACATTTTCCATATAAACTAGAGCAGAAAGGTGCTGGCTGCATTCCTCCAGGGCAGGCACCACACACTTGAAGAGTAAAGACCAAGAGTAAGCACTTAAGGCTCTGAGAAGCAAGAGGAAAATTGAGGTTATTATGGAGGGACATAAAGATTGTTTAGCTCTGTACAGACACTGTACAGGTGATATCCGACTTGTTCTATAAGTTGAAGCTTTTAGGAGTAACAGGTTAAGCTCCCAGACTTCCTGGGAGGCACAGAATGTATGCCCATACCACAACAGTACCTAAAGATCACCCTCTCTACCCAGAGCTGTCTCTCCAAATGCTAATTTCCTGTCCTTTTTATTTTATGAGGATGCTTCATACTGTGAACACACAGGTTACTAAGAAAAACTACAAACTGTTTTGGCCTTAGATGTTCATACACCACTCAACACAAAACTTCCAATGGCAGATGTACTGGGGTGGGGAAATGGCTTCCTCACACCCAAAGCCATTCTGCAGGTGACACCACACTGCCCAACCTGAGATGGTACCTCGGCAAGCCTGCACTATACCTGTATTTCCGGCTGCTGAGCCATCGAGCCGCCCAACTCCCTCCTCTAAGTTCATAAATTTGCTGAGCTGGCTCAACACTTGTATTTGCTCATTCATTAGGAAGGATACAGAGGAACAGCCAGATGGAAGATGTGCACAGAGCCTAGCACTTGGGAGGGTGTGGGTCCTCTCAGGTGCCATCCATCAGAACCTCCATGTTCAGTTACGGAGACGCTATTTAAACTTTGCCCCTCTGAGTTTTTAAACATTATGAAGGCATGGCTGATTAAGTCAACCATGGAAAAGTTAGGAGTCATCTAAAAGTTCTTGCCCTCTTGTCACAAAGCTGGTTTCCCTGGCTGGGACTCTAAGAAGAAAGGCATCATGAGGCTGTGCAGAGGCTAATCACCGCACTCATACAAGTGAACATTGATCTCCATACAGACCGTTTGTTCAAACAGGTTCTCACTCCACAGCCTGGAGTAGCCTCTAACTGTGATTGTCCTGTCTGCCTCTGAGCGCTGAGATCACAGGTATGGCTGTACACGTTATCTGTCACTGTCATGTCCTTCCCCTGCTGTTCCCTCTCTGTTTGGGGACTCTTGCCACCTGATGACAATCTTCAAGATTCCTTCAAGCACCAACCAGACTGTGCAGGGCTGAACCTCGGTTCACCTGTTTTACCTTCAGCAGCCGCAAACCTGTGGAGGAATGTTTTGCACACTCACAGGGAAGTGCATTGCACTAGAGTCCAAAAGGCACAGTAAGTAAAGCTCACAATTCTTTCCCTCAAGAGCTCATGCCCTAGTGGGTACTAATACAGCATATGGCTGGCATGGTGGTGCAAGGCTTTAGTGTAAGCACTGGAGAGGCAGAGATAGCCGGACTTCTGAGTCTGTGGCCAGTCTGGTCTATATAGTGAGTTCCAGGATAGCCAGAGTGACTAAGACCCTGTGTCAAAAAACCCCAAAACAAAACCACCCCAATAAAAAAACATAAGCCTATAAAAAGTTAAACACTGGCCCTGGCAGCAACAAGCCAGACACTATAGTAAAGGGACCGTGACCATACAAGAGGCTGGGAGAACAGAGTTAATGTGTCTGACTCATTGCCCTCAATGCCAGATACATTAAGTGGCAAGGGAAACTTTCAACTAAACCAACCCATGAGACAAGAATCCTAACTACTTGAACAAATGTCCATAGAGAACTGTAGAAGGTTCAAAGCACGAGGAGCAATATCACATGAATATAAGGTTCCCTGTCCACACCACACAATGGTTCCCCAACTCCAGATGAGGAAAGTCCTACAGAGACGTCACACAGGTCATGTTCTGATGAGCAACGCAGGAACATGAGGTCACCATGACATCACTATGGTTATGGTAGACGGGCTATCTCGCACCGAGGCTCAGCATCCTGCCAGAGGCCTCTTGTGCTTCTCTCCAGCAGAAGTCCTTTGTCAGGGTTAACACCCGCTCCTCTCCTGGCTGCACGGCTCCTCAGCTCCTGCTTCTTGGCTGCTTCACTTTCTTTAATTCTCTGTCAGCCTAAACATGGCCTTGCAGGACATCTGTGGGTCTTTCCAACTCTTGACTGATCCTCTGTACCCCGCTGGCATCAGAATCTGAAATGACCCTGTCAATATTTACAGTACACACATTTACCCATCCGTTTCCCTAATATTTGCCAATATTATTCGTGTCCTGGAGAATCAGATCGTCCCCTCTCTGTGCTCTGTCGGCACACTGGTAGGGATGGGTAAACCAGTCCCTAGTGAGAGCTGGGCTAAGAATCTCAGTGGGAGACTGAAGAGGCTCCTAGAGACATGTTATTTGCCAAAAGAGCTGCAGAGTGAATGGGAACAAGGCAGGCAAAAAACAAACAACCAAAGAGCTGGGTGGCTGCAGGAGGCAACGTGTAGCTGATGAGCTGCAAATGGCCCAGCAAGGCTTCTGGTGCACTGTGGGAAGGAGGCAGGGCTCCTGTCTAACGCAAACAACCCAACTCCTATAAAGGAGACACTGACACCTCACTAGAGAGGGACACGGTGTAGATGGGAGGCAAGGATGAAGCGCTGGACCCCTGGACAGGAGGCTGCGGAGAAGGGAGAGGTGTCTGCTGAAGCTTCAGGGCAGCCTTTGGGTGGGAGTGAGGAGGAAAAACAAGTGTAGCAGAAATGTGTCTCTTAGGAGACACAGGGCACAAGAACTGAGTACAGCTAGCGAGAGGGATGGTCCTATAGACATTAACTGGGTCCAGGATCTTCAACAGGATAGCCTTGGGGCTTCGGCTCAGTGGGCACCTGCTGAGTGGCCTTAATAGTAGCTTACAGAATGAGGGAGAGCAGGACTGAACTGGTGCAAGGGTCAAATGGTTGGCTCAACACATGCTGTTCTTGCAAGTAATATGTGAGGCATGCAATTCTGCAGGTGGGGCAGACCCCAAGCTCTACAGTGAGGTCTGTAGGCTGCTTGTTCTGCAGTTCCACAATCAAAGGCAGCCCTTGGCCTAGCATATGATAAGCATTAAAAACAATTGTGTTAAAAATGAATGAAAACAAACCCTTCTCCCAGATCACTGTAACTGTAATACAAAATTCTATGAGTGCACACAAACACGGGAATCTCTTCACGGTGGTTTAACAGGCAGAAGACTACCGTGTCCTCACCAGCCATGCATGAAAACAAAGGGTCTGCAGCCTATGGTAATGAAGTTCAGGAAAATAAGCCTAGAAAGCTTAAGGATAGATGCTCTTTGCTGTCCAGAAAAGTCCCACCAAGACTTCAGGGCTGCTTTCCTGCTCTGAACTTGGAGTCCTTGGAGGCAGACCAATGTCTGGGAGTAGAGGGGCTGGGCAAACAGTGAGTGGACAGAGCCACAAACAGCCATTACCTTTCCCAGGGACGACAAGAGGTGTTTTGCTCACTGGAGAAGACTGTGTGCTAGTCAAAGTGTCTGTGGTGACCAAAGATAGTGCGTAGCATCTGAAACCAGCCATAAGAGAGCATGTTGGCTCCAGACGTCCCAGGCAGGGAATATGTGAACTGCAGAGAACAACATTCCCACAAAAAGCTATGCTATACCGGGAAGTGCCTAGGAGCCAAAGTGATTTCAGTGTGAGCAGCGAAGACCCATCAGTTTGCAGGCCCTGGAGGCCCAGCAGAAACCCTGCTGCCAGATGGAAATGGCACAGCTGGGGTCAGCATGGACAGGGCCAGATGGCACAAGGGAGCTGCAAAGGCAGATATACCAGACACCATGCCAATCACCTCTGTTGTACCAAAGCTCTCCCTAGCGCACACGCTGTGAGTCTACGGCAACCTAGTAAAGAGAAGGACAATGGCCAAATGTGGTTCACAGTTCTCTGGCTCTGCGCAGGGTGGATCCTTGAAAGACAGGAGGGAATCACCCCATGGGAGGAGCTGGTTAATGCCCTCAGTCATCCACTTAGCATAAAGAGAAGTGGCCTGTGGGTAATAAAATACAGAGTGTGAATTTACTGGGATAGCAATGGACTTGGTTGGTCAGCCAGGGCACTGAAAGACAGGGGCCAAAAAAAGCCTGACCAGAGGCAAGTGAACACAGCTAAGGGATCACCTGGGAAGTGTGTTGGCTGTTTTGTTTTTCAAATTCTTACCACAGACATCCATCACAAAAAAGGCACAAAGTAGGAGACAGACAGCACAGAAGCAACCTCATCATTCCTCATCTCAGTGCTGGCACAGGAAGAGATAGTGACAGAGATGGAGGTTACGTATGGCCCCAAGCACCCCGGATGATCTAGCTACTGCCATCAAGGAACGTCTAATCTGCCATCAGCAGACAGCAATGAGCTTGGTACACCACCACCCTCAAGAAAAAATACCCACTAGCTCCAACAGTGGGCACCAAGTGTCTGGAATCAGGACTGTGCTGAAGACCTACTACGTCAGCAAGACTATATTTGAACACAGGGTCAAGTGAAGTCATTCCTAATACAAAAGAACAGTTTCCTTATGAGGAGGATGGAGCTCAGAACATAACACCTCAGTCCGGCACCTCCAAGTCCTGAGTTCTTTGACTGAAGCAAGGTCTCTCTAGCCATCTCCTACCATCCTGCCCTGTAGGAAGTCATGGGATCTAGAATTTCTTTTCTCCAAGACACTAGAAACCCACTCACCCAAAGTATACCACAGAACCTACAAACTTTCTCCCTTTCACATAAAGACTATCATCTCAGAAGGTCATGCCCTATACCCAGAAGGGAGGAAGCTACAAAGAGGCCAACAAGAGTCTGAGCAGACAGACTCACTGGGTTCTCCTCTACCACCCCACCCCACCCTTCCACTCTTCTCCAGAGTCCTGTGTATCTACTGCCTCCCGCCAAACACACGGCTTCACTTCAGCCTGTGCCGACCATAGATGGAATCCTTCTCACGTTCTCAGAGTTGTGTTCATCAGTCATCTCCACCCTCACTTCTGAGCTCTCTACTGAAGCCTGTGCCAGCCATCCTTGAACATGTCATATATCTGTATCATGTGCTCTAAAGTAACCATGTGCCCAGGATGGTCTAGCTACTGCCATCACAGAATGGTCTGTAAGGAACAACTTGGCTTCTTTCTCTTGCATCCCATGCTCCCATCTGAAGCCTTAACTCTGGAACCTATACTCCCAACGGGAGCACAAAGATGTCAGACTAGACTTCAATCCTTTAAGCCACTGAGACCTGAAGCACTTGGGGAAGAAGGCAGGTGACAGAGAGAGGACGGGAGAGAATCCTGCATCTCTCACCACCGCAGAGGATAACGGAGGCAGGAAGTAAAGAGCCCAGTGTGCTGGGGATAGAAGCGCCCAGGGAGGGTCATGCCACGAGTTTTGGCTGGATATTGTGGTGTTTGTAAGTAACTGTGCGATGGTCCTGGTTACTAATGGCACATCTATGAAAACACATTCCTATGATGTAATCACTGGTTGTTTCCTTATCTTTGTATTCACTTTATTTTCATTGGTTCCTCATCCATGGCACATGATGAACCCTTTCAACAGGAAGATGTGGCTTTGACAAGATTACAAACACTGATAAATACCCCTTCTTACTAAGTAGGTTGGTGTTTCTCTCAGAAATAACGCTAATAAGAATGTCCATTCTGACCAACTGTTTAGCTTTGTTACCTTAAAAACAAAACAACGCAAACCTGACATTAATAGAAGCACCCAGAGAGACCTAAATTCTCATCTGTAATGACATCAAAGCTCAGGATAAAGCTCAGGAGCAAAGCAGAGGCTTCCACACACAGTCACGCCTCCAGCGTCCTGCAGGCCTTACCTGCTGCTGCCTCTGTCTCCTCACTTGTGCAAACTGAGAGAGCATCAGCTGCCGGTCCAGCCGCTCCATCCTCTGCTGCCTCTGGATGTCCACTGTGGCTCCCATCCCAACTCTGGCCTCGCTGGTGGGTTCTGAAGATGAGAAGATGGGCTCCAGGGCCCAGGAGAAGAACTGGGCCATCCTGCCAGGGATGCAAAGCACCTGGTGAACCTGGAACACCTTGCGGTCATAGCACATGCCGGAAATCTACAAGAAAACATCCAACTATTGTTCAAAGGTATATTTAACAGGGAGTCAACAGTGACAACTGTCCAATGGCACTTTCTAGTTTTAGCAGTGTTAACAAGTCTCCTGTCCCCCGGGGTGCTACTGCTGAGTGAGTTCAGCTTTATAAACAAGTCAACACACAGTTAACTTACTGCGTAAAACGCTTTACTCATTAGGAGTAAGCAAAAGCCTGACCATTTCACAGGAGCAATGCCTGAATTGTAAAAGAAATCCAGGGGCTAGGACATGGTTTGTTCAGTCAAATGCTTCCTGGGCAAGCACAGGAACCTGAATTCTGTCCCTGGCACCCAGCCAGGCCTGGACGCATGTGCTTGTTACCCTGGTGCTGTCCCCGGTCTAAGTGAGAGCCCATCCGAATAAAGGTGCATGACCCTGGGGCAGACACCAAGGTTGACTTCTGGCTTACATTCATCCCCCCAAACTTAAAAATCAAAATCTACAAAAGGTTTGATTATCCAAACAGCCTCACATTGGAACAACTCTGTGGTACCCCTGGCCTAGCCACTTAACACTTACCAGAAAAGAAGGGCAGTCTTAAACCCGAGTTTACTCATTTAGTATTCAAATACAGATTTTTAGTTACTCATTAATATTATTTAAATTTAATATTTCTGAAAAGTGCTTTTCTTTTT
Organism: Phyllotis vaccarum; assembly: GCA_033318265.1. Lineage (NCBI taxonomy): Eukaryota > Metazoa > Chordata > Mammalia > Rodentia > Cricetidae > Phyllotis > Phyllotis vaccarum. The sequence goes on from JARWLC010000005.1 coordinate 2,645,273, forward strand.
ACAAACAAATTTTTTGTTTTTGTAAAGCTATTTACAAAAGCCATTTATATGGAAAGAGAAACTGCAGAATTTCTTTTCAATATGGCTTTTCAGGTAAAAATCACTGTAGCCCCAATGATCTGTCCTGCCCAGCAGTCCTGCAGTCCTGCAACTGCTTAGTCCTAAGTAACTACACAAAGTCTTATTTTAATTGCAAACTGTTTGGCCTATGGCTTAGGCTCATTACCAGCTAGCTGGTACAACTTAAGCCATTTCTATGAATCTATGCATTTCCACATGTTCCATGGCTTTACCTGTGTCCACCACATCATCTTTCTTGGTGACAGCCTGCAGCTTCTCTCTGACTCTGCCCTTTGTCTTTATCTCTGCTTGGATTTCCCCCCTGCCTCTAAGCTGCCTTGCCATAGGCCAAAAGTTTCTTTATTAACCAAGAGTAATAAAGCATATTCACAGTGTACAGAAAGACAACCTTCAAATCACCATGCATATTCTTTTAAATACATTAAAAACTTTGACTCTGAATAATTAGGATGAATTATTCACACCAGACAAAAGGATTTAATAATTTTTTGCTGCTACCAAAAAAGTATACCTTAACATTTATTTGTTTGTCTTATTGAGATGGATTTTGTTATACGTAGCCCAGGTTGACCTGATTTGCAATCCTCCTGCCTCAGCCTGCTGAGTACTAGGATTTTATATACACTACTATGCTCAACTCATGTTTTAGAAATGAATTTGTGACAGCTAATCTTGATTGTCAATTTGACTGTAACTGGAATGAACTACAGTCCAGAAATGGAGGGCAAACTTGTGACCCGGATCTTGAGGCAGGAAGACAATATGCTTCTGATCTGGATCTTGAAGCAGGAAGATATACTCCTCTAATCCAGATCTTGAGGGAGGGAGGAACGCCTTTAATCTGGGCTTCTGCTGGAAGCCTCTCTAGAGACAATGGAGGAAGAAAGGGGAGGCTCATTCTTGGCCTGCTTGCACTCACCGTAACAGCCACCCAACCCTTAACTGGTGCCTACTTCTATATGTACACGTGGATTCCAGCATATACAGAAGACCAGCTGAGACACCCAGCCTCGTGGGATGGAGCAGCTCTAGTTTCTTGGACTTCCCATTTACAGCCAGCCATTGCTGGACTGCAGTCTGTAAGTCATTCCAACAAATTCCCACAGATATATGAATACGAGTTCTGGGACTCTAAGAGAACCCCGACTAGTACAGGTGTCCATGAATTCAGCAAGACTATCTCATGCATTGAGAACACTCTAGAGGGCAAAATAAAGAAAATTTTATTCACAGCAGTAGTAAGCTGTAATACAAAGGAAAGGCAAATAAACACGTGAGGCCACGCAACCATCAGCCATGCTTTGCGAAGGACCACAGAGTGATGTGGACTAAGACCCACTTTCAGTTTGAAGGGACACACAGCAAAGGTCTTCGGGATGACAGGGCACCCCTGAAGATCAAAGAAAAAACACTCCTAACTGAAAAAACCTGAAGGTGCTATATAGGACCCGGGTGCCCTAAGTGGCTGGAATACTCGTTTGGGACCCAAAGCAACAGTAAAGCAGGGAAGTATTTAGGAGTCACTGCATACCGCACAGAATTTAAGCTGAGGATGGGAGGTACGTAACGAGACACTAGAAGGTGACAAAGCCAGCAGCACACTAACGCTCTGTAGATGGATGAAGAGGAGGTGTGTGAGGAAATCCAAGAAGGCGCTCCAGGGTGTGGGAACTGACCAGCGGAGCCATACAACACACGGGGGAAACACCCACCAGTAGCAAATGCAGCTGCAGATAATGGATATGGCCCATGGAGGCCTCTGGCATCAGGACATTTGGGGCAGAGGCAGGAGCAAAGGACAGGATGGAGCAGGCTCCAGAGAGCACACGGAGGGACATTATCAAAACAGTTCAAAACAGAGAAAATGAAGGCAGAGACGTCCCACTCGGAGTGAAGCTAGAAAACACCCGTAAACCCAAACTCACACGCACTGAGAGTGACGGCAGGAGCTTCAGGCTCAGCTTGGAGCCGGGGACTGTGGGAGGCAGCAGTGAGCTGGGTGATGACCTCAGTTGGCGAATCAAACACCCATTTTTTTCCCATTCCAAGGCTCCCCATCTGAGGGGTAGAATGGACACACCCCATACGCCATGAGGGGACAGAGGGAATGTGGGGCATGATTAAAGAGAAGAAAGCTCAGAGTTTGAAGGCAGGCCACAGGTGTAGCAGGGAAACGTGTCTCCCCAAGTGTGAGCCTGCGAGCCTGCTCAGTGGGGGGAAGAGCTGACTCCTTTGTCCCGTTTGAGCACCTATACTAGACTAGAATAACAGCTTTCTGGCCTGGCCTGGTCCCAGTCTAGACCTGCCCACTGCTGCTTAGCCTCCCCAGAAATGACTCACATATTAATTACACGCTGCTTGGCCTATGGCTCAGGCACCTTGCTAGCTAGCTCTACATTTTAACTCAACCCACTTCTATGGCCTATGGGTTACCTACTACTTTACATCTTGCTTCTTGGGCAGCTGGATAGCGTCTCTGTCTGACTCCGCCCTCCTTCCCCTTCATCTATCCTTGGATTTCTCGCCTACTTCTAAGATGCCTTGTCATAGGTGGAAACAGTTTCTTTATTTACCAATGATATTCACAGCATACAGAAAGACATCCCACATCACCCCACATAATAAATAAGTAAACTTGAAAGTGCAAATGTTCCCAAGGGATAAGAAGAAGAAATATACTTCTAGAAGTACTGTAGAGGACAAAATAAATTCTTAAAAGCAACCCAAGATGAGATACAGAACACCTGAAGGAGAAGCACAAGCTAGAAACAAACCATTAGAAGAAACAAACCCATTAAAATGTGACCTTTGAAAGAGAAAGCCAAAAACAGTGTAAGGATTATGTGTGTGTGTACACATACGTATGTATATATGTGTGTGAATTTATATGCTTATATGTATGTGAACATATACACATATATGTATGTATATACACACATACATATAAAAACCTTAGTAATAGAGGTGTCACCATCCATGGATTGGAAGATCAAAATGGTTAAGATATTAATTTTTACCAAATTAATATATAGATTCAATTTTAAAGTAAAATTTTATTCATTTATTAAAGTTTATTTTACTTTACATGTATAAGTATTTTATCTGCATGTATGTATTGCACCATGTGTTTACCTGGTGCCTTCAGAGGTCAGATGAGGGAAACACAGTTCCTGGGCCTGAGCTACAGATGGTTGTGAACCACCCCATGTGTATGCTAGGAGGGAGGTAGGGAGAGGAAGGATGAAGGTGGCTCAGGGAAAGAATGTTGTTCTTCCAGAAGATCGATTTCTAACACTCATACCAGGCCACTCAAAGACACCTACAACTCTCCTTCCAAGGGCTGATACTCTCTTCTGGCCTCTGTGGGCAATTGTACTCACATATGTGTATACCCATACATGCACATACATAATAAATCTTAGAAGTAAGGATAGATGTTAAAATCTGCATTGCAACTGGCCAGGAGGAACTTACTGGGGATCAGTGAGGTCTTCTGAGGCAGGATGTCCAAACATCTAAGTGAGAGCCAGCAACAAAGATAACCGTCCAGACAGTAGATGACTAGATAAAGCAAAAAGGGAACAGACACACACCACAAAACACAATAGGAGAGCCAGCTAGGTCTAGAACAGAGCACTCAGCCAGGAGTCAGGAGCCTGGAGCCAGCTAGGGCTAGAACAGAGCACTCAGCCAGGAGCCTGAAGGCAGCTAGGTCTAGAAAGGAGCACTCAGCCAGGAGTCAGGAGCCAGCTAGGTCTAGAAAGGAGCCCTCAGCCAGGAGTCGGGAGCCAGCTAGGTCTAGAAAGGAGCACTCAGCCAGGAGTCAGGAGCCAGCTAGGTATAGAAAGGAGCACTCAGCCAGGAGCCAGGAGCCTGGAGCCAGCTAGGTCTAGAACAGAGCACTCAGCCAGGAGTCAGGAGCCAGGAGCCAGCTAGGTCTAGAACAGAGCACTCAGCCAGGAGTCAGGAGACTGGAGCCAGCTAGGTCTAGAAAGGAGCACTCAGCCAGGAGTCAGGAGCCAGCTAGGTCTAGAAAGGAGCACTCAGCCAGGAGTCAGGAGCCAGCTAGGTCTAGAAAGGAGCACTCAGCCAGGAGTCAGGAGCCAGCTAGGTCTAGAAAGGAGCACTCAGCCAGGAGTCAGGAGCCAGCTAGGTCTAGAAAGGAGCACTCAGCCAGGAGTCAGGAGCCAGCTAGGTCTAGAAAGGAGCGAGCACTCAGCCAGGAGTCAGGAGCCAGCTAGGTCTAGAAAGGAGCACTCAGCCGGGAGTCAGGAGCCAGCTAGGTCTAGAAAGGAGCACTCAGCCGGGAGTCGGGAGCCCTGCTTAGGGAATAGGACATGGGGACCAAACGGCCAGAGGCTACTTGGGCCACTTCTGTGGAATACCTCGGCTAAGGCCCAGGGTGTGGTTCTAGGCAGGAGCCCCATATGATAACAATGGCAGCTATTTCCTCATACGCCTGAGAATATAAAACAGGAAGTTGTTTTCTTTTAGGATTCTAAAAATATGAACATCAACTGCATACTTAAGTTGTTATTCATACCATTAACCCTTTCAGGAAGGGAACCATAGAATAAGGCTCAGGGCAAAGAATTTAATGTGCTGGCTGGGGAGGCACTTTTGCTTAGTTAGCCTCACTGCTCCTCTGCTCCTGTTTACAGCCTGAAACCACAACTAACAGAGGTAAGAAACCATGGCAACAGCACCCGGTACCGTTCCGAGCCCAGGGGAAGTGGCACTGCCACAGCACCTGTGTATCACAGTCCCTACATTCAGGAAGCTTTACCATCTACTAAGGACAACTGTCCCAGGAGAATGGCGGTGCCTCACACAATGCCAACAAGCCTGGGAACACACATGGTGCACATCTGCACTGCAGCACAAAGGCTCCTTCCATTCCTTTATCCCACATACACAGGGATTACTATCATGGACTAGGTGTGTTCTGGACAACTTCTGCCCCAAGTGAGTCCCCTAATCCTTCCATTCTGAAACTGCCAACAGATTACCCCAAGCATGTGTCTGCCTGCTGATTAGGGATCCTAAAGTTATTAGTTACTTGTAGTTACATTAGAAAAGATCATTTCCTGTGGGAGTCTGGCTGCCTGGTCCTCTCCTCTTCCTGTGAGGGAGGAGCTGGAGCATTAGCTTGTGAAGAGCCAACACAATCACCTTGCTATCCTGACTCTCGGGATTCTGAACTGCTGAAAACAAAATCAGGCAGATCTCCTATTTTCTAGTAAAGTGTCTTAGAAAGCTGCTGAAATTTTCCTGTTTTGGAAAACCACGTATCAGGAGAATTAGGTAAATTTGACAACTGACCTCAGGTCCTCACACTTGGGTGGTAAGAACTTACACCTACAGCACCTTCCTCTGCTCACCATCTGCCACTTCTATTAACATCATAGAATAAAGAAAGCAAAATAAAAGGCAGAGATGGGAACATGGAGATATTTCCTGATGATGTCGTGATGAATGTATAAAAGTTTAAGGAGTTCACAGAAGGAACACAAATAATGAGCATCATGAGCAAACCTGTATATAAACACTGGAACAGAATGAACCTGCTCCCTGTACACTAGCAACAAGCATAAAAACAAGTCTCAATGAAAGATGTGCAAGGGGTACATATGGAAAAAACAAAAACGTAAAGAATAAAGTAAAAAGCTAATAAATGTGGGCACAGGCCATGTTCTGTATTGGAAAACATCAAGCTGCTTATGCGGTAGTATGAGATATGAGCTGCTGAGAAACAGATTACGTAAAACCTAATGGCTCAAAAGTATTTACCAGCCACACAGGCTTTCCTTTGTGTGTGTGAGGGGGGATCTGGAAGCAGCTTAGCTGGGTAGTTATGACTCAAAGTCTCTCAAGAGGTTGCATTCAGTCAAGATGTTAGTCACACTGTACTCATCTGAAGACCTGACAGGGTGAACTTCCACTGGGTCAAGAGCACACCTGGCAAGTTAGTGTCAAAAGCCCAGAGAAAGGCTCAGCTCCTCAGCATGGGCCTGTTCCTAAGGAGTTTCATGTCTCCAGTTCATAGCAGCTAACTTCCCCAAGATAAAGTGATCCAGAAAGAGCAGAGCAGCTGTGTTCTGACCCCTCTTGGGAGTCACAGAATCCTTCTGCCACACTGTGTTCATTCTAAGTCAGTCACTATGTACAACTAGGGAGCCCAGAAACGAGAGCCAATCTGGGCAAGACAGAAAATAAACCTTAGTCTTACACACACACCCTACCACCACCACCAAACCCTCTAAAAAACAGAAAAAGAACCGAAACACCAGCCAAATACAACATAAAACCCCTCAATACAAAAACCTCATATTGGGCTCGCAAGATGGCTTCCAAGTAAGGGTACTTGCCACTAGACAGGGCCACCCGGATTCAATCCATGGTATTGTGATCTGATATATCATGTTTTACCCACTGTAGCTGGCAGATGGCTAGAAGACCTCATGCCCCATATGCTGGGTGGGAGGCAGCAGCAGCACACACAACACTTAGGCAGAGTCTACAAAGAAAGACTTTATTACTATAAAGAGAAAGGGGGGGAGGGATTGAGAGAGCACTCCCTCTGGCAAATGAAAAATAAAAGATGAGAGAGAGAAAGGGACAGGGAGAGGGAGAGGGAGGGAGGTAGGGGGAGGGGAGAGAGAGAGAGAGAGAGAGAGAGAGAGAGAGAGAGAGAGAGAGAGAGAGAGAGGAAGGCAGGCGGTGGGAGCCCTCCTTAAATAGAGCTTGCCGTCCTAACTCAGGGCAGGGTGTGGCTTCAGAGTAGAACAGAATCTTAACACAAGGCACTCACATGACAGCTCACATCTGTCTTTAACTCTAGTTCCAAGGGATTCGACACCCTCACACAGACATACATACATTCAGGCACAATAGCAATAAACATAAAATAAAAATAAATTATTAAAAAAGAATAAGAAAAAATACAAAGACTTCTGTCTTCGTCACTGTTCTGTAGCTGTGAAGAGACCACAGCAGCACTTATAAAAGAGAGCATTTAATTGATAGCTTGTTTACAATTTCAAAGGATTGGTCCATTATGATCATGGAAAAAAGCAGACAGGCACACCACTGAAACAGTAGTTGAGACCTTTAAATCCTGATTCATAAGCAACAGGCAGAGAGACAGAGACACCAGGCCTAGTATGGGCTTCTGAAACCTCAAGTCTACCTTTAGTAACACATCTCCTCCAAGGAGGATAGATCTGTCCCAATAAGGCCACATTTCCCACTCAATCCCAAACAGTTCTATTAATTGGGGACCCAGCATTCAGACACTGGAGTCTATGAAGGCCTCTCATTCAAACTACTACAACCTCTCATTCTACAGTTCCAAATAAATGAACTTCTACAAGAGCCAAAACTGTGTTGACAGAAGATCCATGTGCTCTGCACCTGGTAGTTGCTGCAGGTGTAGACTGCTTTAGGTTACAAAACAGAAGAGAAATATCAGCACAATTAGTTCCAAAGAGATATAAACATTGTAATCTATTTAAACACACACACACACACACACACACACACACACACACACACACACGTGTATGCACGTGCACATTCACAACAATCTAACAGTTTTAAGGTAATAAAAATTAAATAATGTCCAATCTCTTGCTAGGAAGACAATGTGAAGACATTATGGGAAAAAGCCCTGTCATGCAACTGACGTGACAATCTACCAGAAATCTCCACAGCATATACGCCACCTGTTACTTCTTTATCTTCATTTTTTTTTTTTTTCTGTAATCAGCACCTTGCAACTACAGGCTGATGGTAATTTGTATTTTCCTCTGTCTCTAGGCCACTTTGTACTGCAGATTCTGGTTCACAGAAGGTATGAAATACGTGATGATGCATTATTTAAAGATGAGACCTGAATGGAGGTGGAGGAGGCTGTGGAAGGCTGCTCCTATCGGTGTCTCTCAATGTCTCATTTGCAGAACTGGAGGGACAGCTCATCTTACAAAGGACCTAGGTTCTGCTACTGTCAGGTGCTCATGCTGGCTGTGACTCCAGTTCCTGGGGACCCAACACTGTTTTCTGTCCTCTAAAGGGGACACCCAGGGCCTAGATGTAAAGGACCAGCTCTAGCAAGCTGTCCTCTGACCTGCGCACATGTGCCGTGTTGTATCACCCACTCATATGTATACATCGTACATTGTACACATACACAACTAAACAAATGAATGTAATTTGAAAAGTTTAAAAAATAGTTGAAATTAGAACCCTGGAGCCATGTAAGCAATTCTCATTTTCATGCAGGATTGTCCACAGTTCACTGACACATGGAGTGGACAAAATATCCAGCTGTAAAAAGGAACTGAAATGCCTCACTATGCAACAATACAAATGAAGCAGGAAGCTCTTACACCAACCGAGAAAGTAACTGACTGGAAGACAATCAGTTCATGATGAGACAAGCCTGGAGGACTGGAGTGGAACCAGGTCGCTAGGGATCTTAGGCAGGGGAAAGAGTAAATTATCAATCCACAAAGCTTTAGTAAAATGATGAAAACTAACACACAACACTGTACTGCATCAAGAACACATTTTAAACTTAAAAATCAGCGAGGCCAGATCTCATTAAATACATTGCAACACTATATAAATGTGTGTACACACACACTCACAAAGAAGAGCCTTGGGTCAGGACGTGAACAAAATTCTAGAAGAGGGGTGATGTACGGTGGGATTGTGAGAAGAGGCTGGAGGTAAACTTAACAGCTGCACTGTGCAATGTTGCACAAATCCTAATTGGACTTAATAAAAACCCGGAGCCAGATTTTGGGGTAAAGCTAAACAATCAGAGGGACAAAGGAACAAGCCACTAGAGAAACTTCTCAGCACTATGGACATCCTGTCTCCAAGAATCTTCAGACTGAATGTCCCCCGAGTTCTCAGCTGAAAGGGACGCTTCTGCCTCCTCACACCTTATATTCTTTTCTCTGCCCAGACATATCACCTCCTGTCTCAACCTTCCTAGTGCTGGGATTAAAGGTGTGTGCCACCACTGCCTGACCTCTGTGGCTGTCTCTGTCCTCTGATCTTCAGACAAGCATTATATGTTTAGAGCACAAACAATGTATCACCACAGTGCAAGGCACTGCCAGATAAAGCTTGCTAAAGACATTAGCATGTTTGCCAAACATGGTAGCGTGTGCCTGTAATCTATCATTTATGAGGTAAGGACGTGAAGGAGAGTAAGTCTGAAGGCAGCCTGGACCACATCATGTGTTTTAGGCCACTGTGGGTAACACAGTGAGATCCTGTCTCAAAAGACAAAACCCAATAATCTGATGCCAATGATAGCATCATCATCATCACATGTCTATTAGTCCCCATCTCTCTTTATGACCTCTGCTTGGCAATTCACCAATCATTAGTCCTGTACTGAACTGCAACCTCCAAATAGATCAACCACCCAAGAGTTAGGGTTTTTGTTGCTGTGAAGAGACACCATGACCACAGCAACATTTTAAAAAAACAAAAACAAAAACATTTAATTGGGTGGCTTGCTTACAATTTCAGAGGGTCTGTTCATTATCATCATGGTAGGGTGAAGAACCAGAAAAGTGCTGTTATTTTTGAACCTTAAATCCCAGTTTAACACAGGCCATGCTGAGATACAAAGTACAAAAAGGAGAGGTAGCCTAGGGGTTATCTGACAGCAGTTAGTTAACCATGAAATGTCCCAGTACCAGCGACAGTCTGGGGTCATTTGATAGCCAGAAGGTTGTCTAGGAAAAAAAGTTTGGCCAACAGCCAGCTAAAATAACAGAAGAAATCTAAAAAGTCCCCCTCCAAACGAGTTAATTAGAATTGTATCCGTACTAAGAGCCCTAATTGATATATAACCTTGTGGTTTTGTCTTAAAAACCCAGCTTGCAGAGGGGTGGGTACCTCCTGCAGTCACTGCCATGCTGGTGAGCCGGACCAAGGTCCTTGTTGAGATTTACATTTTTCAATAAACCTTGCTTTTGCATTTCGGAGAGTTTGCATCTCTTGTGGTGTCATGACCATGGGACAACATTTAGGGGCTTGTTCAGGATCCCCAAGACCCCCAAATCCTGAAGGTTTACACCGGCCTACTGGGCAAGTTTACCCGACTGTTGTCACTGTTTCTTGTCTCTGTTCCTCTCTTACTATCTGAAAGGTTGATGGCAGCATCTGTATCTGAATCTGTAAGGTTTCAGGTTTTCACTTTGGTGGATGCCTGTAAAGCACACCCAAGGGGAGTGGGAGACTTTCCTACTCCTGAGCAGAGGTCTTGAGTTTGAGACCCTGCTGTTGGGGACCCGAGAGGGTCTCCATCTGAACTCTGGAGACTCGAGAGGGTCTCCATTTGAACTCTGGGGACTTGAGAGGGTCTCCATGTGAACTCCGGGGACTCAAGAGGGTCTCCATTTGAACTCTGGGGACTCAAGAGGGTCTCCATGTGAACTCTGGGGACTCGAGAGCATCCCCGTCTGAACTCTAGGGACATGGAGACCCTACTGGGCCAACTCTGTCCCATCTGTACAGTTTTTGGCATTATCGAGTTATCTAGGCTTCCTACCTGGATCTCTGATAGCCAAGGCCTCTGAACCGCGGTATTCTGTTACTCTGTTATGGGCCCTGTTCTTCCATCTGCTTGTCTTTCATTTATATGGCAGGGCATTGGGGCTATCCATAGCTGTTGCCTTGTTTGTCTTTATCTACGCGAATGTTTTAAATCATGAGCCAGGCTAATAGTCGTCTTACTTCCTTAAAAATGTTCCTAGATAGAAATATGTAAATGAATAAACAATTTGGCCACAGTATGTGTGTTTAATGTTTAGACTCGAGTGTGTGTGTGTGTGTGTGTGTGTGTGTGTTTTATGACTACAGATAAAAACTGTACATAACCAGCCATCAGGGCTGTATGGTCAGTGGAAGAGATTCTCAGGTTGCTCCTGCCAGAACTATGTGTGTCACAATTATTTGTTTTCTATGTTTCATTGCAAGGAGGCAAGCTCTGCTAAAAAATAAAAAATAAAAATATAGACTGCCCCTCGCTCTCTGGCCCTGAGTGGACTGTGGCTGTTTTTACACGTGGTGTGCTGAAAAACAAAATGGCAGGGTAGCACACGGAACTAGATGTTGCCTGCCCATCTGGGTTCTGTTTCTGGTTAAAAAGTTTTGTCTGTTTCTCAAAAAAGTAATACACACTTGTTTTGTTAAAAAGTTTTGTGCTTTCTGATGTGTTACTAATTTTTTGTTAAAAGTATAAAGCTGAAACAGAAATGGTTTAAATATTTTTTGTTATCTCTGTTGCCAATAGCAGCCGGTCACTACCCAGAGCTGCTGTGACTGCACTTATAGTCAAGAATCAGAATTTAGCAAGTGTTCAAATGTTTTTTAATGTAAATAATGCTGACATTGATAAAAAATATTAAATATAATTGAAATCTGTTAAAATTAATAACACTATAAATTAACAATTAAAAAAATCTATACATAAATAAATTTAAAAATAAGACATGATTTTACATTGCCACCATTTTAGTCAGCTGAATGGCTGGGTTGTCGCCATCTTTGGTCAATCATATGTCTGGCAACCATCTTTGCTGGGTTAATAACAGCCTGTTGTCTCCATGTGGCTTGACTTCCTCATCTATGCTGGAGGTTGGGGCTCCCATGACCTGCCCTGGGGGCTAACTACCAAACCTGACCAAGGTTTGATTCCAACCTTGTCACCGCCTATAGTTATCCAGCTAAGGCAACTGCTGCCTTGATCACTCAGATCCAACAAGTTATAAATATTTTATAAACATCTGTCATCTCTTAAAAAAGTCAGTTTCAAATTATTATTTATTAAGATTTAAATAAAACCTCACTATTAGGTACTCCATGTTGATATATGTTACTACAATGTTTGCATGTTTCTGTCCTTGTTTAAAATATCATAGCCATACAATATCTCTTAGACAACTAAAAAAAAAAAAAAACCAGAAAAGTATTTTAATAATTTTTTTATATTGTTCAAAAGTTAAAAAGGCAAAAGACTAAAATAATAAAAAAAAACCGTCTAAAATAAAAATGCCTAAAAATCAGATAGAAAGACTAAAGATATATAAAATACTAACCAGAGAAATTCATAAGCATGGGCAGAAAATGACAGATGGACCCATGTTCACCAGGAAAAACCTAGATACAAGAGGCCAAAGGCACCAAGTCTTAATCACAGACTACTCAAAAAATGGTAGACTGATGAGATGGGTAGCCCATTTGTTCCCAGTTACTCCAGAGTGCCTCTACCCACTACTAGGCCGAGATCTTTTGTCAAAAATAAAAGCCCAGATCCATTTCTTGGTCAAAAGGGCACAGTTGTTGCATTAAAATAAAAGTCCAGTACAGTGTTGATGATGGCTAGCCTGTCTAAAAATATAGACTCCATCAAAAGCCAGCAGCCCTGAGACAGAAATTAAAAAATAGCCGCAGAGGTTCCCCCAACATGGGCTGAGACAGAGGGTGAGACCAGCAAAGCACAGACCCTGATATATGCAGACACGGCCCAGTCAAAGTCCGACAGTATCCCATGTCTCCAAAAACTCTCTTAAAATACTAAAGCTGGTTCAGTCCACCTAAAACATTCCATTAGTGGTCAAAAATAAATTAAAAAATAAAAAATATACACCCTACTGTGCCAAACCCTTATACCCTAGTGTACTGCCCCCCCCCTCTTCTTCAGCTTGCTCCGGCCCCCAAGAACCAGCAATACTTTGCCTTCAAGTGACACGATCCAGAGACTGGAATCAGCAGCCAAATGACCACCCCAAGAGTTTAAGAACTCCTCACCATGTGAGTACAGAAACCCAAAGCCTGACATAAGCTTGTTGCAGTATGTAGATGACCTTAGTTTGCAGCTGCCAATAAAAAGACCTACGGAAAAAGAACTGACAACTTGCTGTGGGTCCTGAGAGACTTAGTTATTGAGCCTCTGCCAAAACAGCCCAGATCTGTAGTTCACACATAATATGCGTAAAGCTCTCAGATGCCCGAAAGGAGATGGTGTTAAAAATACTGGCTCCAATGATTATTAAGCAGGTAAAATATACAACTTGCTCCAAAGGAATATGAGCCGTGGACTTGCTTGCTGGGTCAGACAACTACATGCCTCTGATAGATGCCCCATAGCCCAGCTTTTTACTAGCTTTTCAGCCTTTTTGGGCCCTGACAACAATGCCCCAGCTGCCCCAGTGTCAGCTTGAAGCAGTTATAGAAGAGAATGTCATCCCTGTTTCTGGCCCATAACAGGTTGCAATGCTAAGTTAAAAAAAAAACAAAAACAACAAAAAATAAAGAACCAAACCAAACCAAACCAGAACAACTACCTCCTGACGTAAGAGACAAATCTTTTCATTGAGCCTGAAAGGTCCCTACAGCCAAGAGCTTGGCTTTACAAGTCAGAGGTCCCAGTTGCTCCTGTCTCAAAGTGTCCTGCCTTGAGAAGTCAGGAGAATGACTGATGCCCAGCTGCTCACACTGCTTATCCTGCTTACACATCTGAGGAAGAAGATGACGCTTCTGAAAGGCACCACCCTGCTGGGCCCCATCTGTCCAGCCTATTTTCCCGTCCCAGGCCTTTTCTGGGAAGAGGAGAGAGTATTCCTGCCCTCCTGCTAGGGTCAGAGTGTAAACAGCCTTGCAGTCACACACAGTTGGGGTGAGTAAGGAGAGGGCTGTGCTGGGCTTGTGCCTGGGCTGAGAAGTAGCCCTAACAGCACCCAGTTCTAAGCCAGCTGGGCTTGTGCCCGGGCTGAGAAGTAGCCCTAACAGTACCCAGTTCCAAGCCAGCTGGGCTTGTGCCCGGACTGAGAAGTAGCCCTAACAGCACCCAGTTCTAAGCCAGTTCCATGCTGACCAACTTACCGTTCTGTCTTCTAGCAACTCTATGCAAATCTTTCTCAACTCTGCAAATCTCGTAGCCAGCACTATGAGAATATTCTAGTTTGCAGAGACACAGCAGTCCCCCTTGCTTAGTTAAATGATAATAAATAAATGTTAGCCCATTTTTCATAGACCTAGAGTACCAGTGTAAGAGATTTGCCAAGATAAAAAAATGGCAGTGTTGATATCTTAAAGTACAGACTCAGCCACAGGGGGACAGCACCAGGTGCTCCTCCACCTCACCCCTACCTGCCTCTAAGGGCCATGCCTAAGAGTTACCCTAGATTCTATAGTCACTGCAATATCACTAGATCCAGTGAGACCTTGCAGATCAGTCTGGGCCTGCAAACTGGGCACAGGAGCAGGTGCAGGAGGAGGTGGAAAATGACTGTCCTCCAGACAGACAGGCTTTGACAGCTCTGAGATAGCTAAAACCATAACCAAATCTAAAGTTTGGGGGCCAGAAAGAGATGGCACCAGGTTCACCTCAGGGCTCAGAAACTTGGTTGCTGCCTTCATAGCACAAAATTATAATGATCCCGGCAGCATAAAAGTTGCTCTTTTTCTTGGCTATCACCTTTGGGCCCTGTGTCATAACTAAGACTACTCCAATATATAAAAGTGATTAGAGACACAGAGAGAGACACTTATAAACCAGAACGGTTCCAGTAGGCCCATGAGAAGGGGGAAATGAAGAACCAGAAAAGCACCTCCATTTCTGAACCTCAAGTCTCAGTCCTGCTGAGATACAAAGTACAAACAGGAGAGATAGCCTAGGGGTTATCTGACAGCAGTTAGATAACCATGAAATGTCCCAGTACCAGAGAGTCTGGGGTCATTTGATAGCCACAGAATGTCCCAAGCAGAAGGTAGTCTAGGAAAAAAAAGTTTGGCAAACAGCTGGCTAAGATAACAGAAGAAATCTAAAAAGTCTCCCCCAGATGAGCTTATCAGAATTGAATCTGTACTAAGACCCCTACTTGATGTATAACCTTGTGGTTTTTGCCTTTAAAAACTCAGCTTGCAGAGGGGTGAGCGGGTCCATGCCTGTGCACCAGACCGAAGTCCTTGTCTTGATTTTCATTTTCAATAAACCTTGCTTTTGCATTTCAGGGAGTTTGTGTCTCTGGTGGTTTCTTTGGAGGTCTTGCTATCAGGGTACAACAGGGGAGCATGGCAGCGTGCAGACCGATGTGGTGCTGTTTGTCTGTAGGAGCATGGCAGTGTGCAGACAGATGTGATGCTGTCTGTAGGGGAGCATGGCAGCGTGCAGACAGATGTGATGCTGTCTATCTATAGGGGAGCATGGCAGTGTGCAGACAGATGTGATGCTGTCTGTCTATAGGGGAGCATGGCAGTGTGCAGACAGATGTGATGCTGTCTATCTATAGGGGAGCATGGCAGTGTGCAGACAGATGTGATGCTGTCTGTCTATAGGGGAGCATGGCAGCGTGCAGACAGATGTGATGCTGTCTGTCTGTAGCTGTAGCTGAGAATTCTGTATCTTGCAGGAAACTGGAAGTGTACTGAGGCACTAGGCAGTATCCTGAGTATAGGAAAGCTCAAAGCCCGCTCCACAGTGACACACTTCCTCCAACAGGCCACACCCACTCCAGCAAAGCAAAACCTCCTAATAGTAGTGCCACTCCCTATGAGATTATGGCCTTCGAAGCCCAAGCAAGCTCACAGCTTTAGCCAGCCTACATTTCTCTTGTAGCCTCTGACTTGTTTTTCAAGGAACTGCTAAATTTGGAACGCTAACTTCTAAATTTCCCAAGTTTAATTGAAGGCCTTGAGCAACATATGACTTACTTACCCTCCTACCTTGTACCTGTTTGGTCAGTCTGCATAAGAAATTGGGGGGGGGGGGTAAAACAGAAAAGAAGGAAGCACAAAGAGAAGGAGAAGATCCACACAAGATTAGCTCTCACCATCTAGGAAGTGGGTCAGAGCTCCCACATTTACTCAATTTTCCATCATACAGTCTTAAGACAATGTTTTTATTTACTTGTCTATCTGTTTATTTAGTCATTAAAAGTACACCATGTGACGAAGAGACAGGCAAATCAGGGCCTGCAGAGAGACACCAGACTCCTTGAACTGACCCTTCTCCTTCATGTAAGAAGAGCTATAATCTTGTACTACCTGAGTGCTTGTTTGAAAAACTTGGAAAATCTTAACTGTCCAGTCAAACCACATTCAATGTTCAATATAATCTGGCTTCAAGGTACATTTTTACCCTACAGTGGGTAAGACAGATTCTTTTGTGCAATAAGATTGTTTGATTGCAAGCTAACCGAAGTCTGACTTGCTGTATGGAGAAGTAACAGGTTCAGTGAGTGTGCTACAGCACACACTCATGTAGACTGAGAGAGAGGGACCAGGTAATTTTCTCTTAAAAAGCTCCAAAAAACAGCAAATGATAAAGATGTGAACTGTGAAAACATAAGTTGGCAGAAGCAGGTTCTTTCTATTTTAATCATGGCTGAGGTGGGCCATGCTTTTGAAAATCAAAGTACATCCTAGTGGTTATGACTCATTACTATGATCATGAAACTGCAGGAAATGGAGAAGTACTGGAGCGGACATGGCTACAAAGCTCTTGGCAGAACCACAAGAACTACTTAAATAATGTTCACTATGTAAGCAGCATCTGCTTTAGAGGAATAAAGTATTAATGTGTAATGAGTCTGGTAGAATTATGAATATAAACAGTGGCCTCAGTTTTTCAGTCTTGTACTGAAGTAATCTGGAAGGTCCACAGCAACAGTGGTTCACTAAAAATGTCCAAGTACTTGGGAGATAGAGGGAAGGCTCAGTGGGTATGTAAGTATGAGGCCTGCCATTCGGATCCCCAGTACCCACCATTTAAACACTAGGTGCCCATAGAGGCCTCCCTATGATACCAGCACACAGAGATGGAGACTTGATCCTCAGAGCAAGCTAGCTGGTTAGAGCAGCTGAATCGGCAGGATCTATGTTAACCGAGAGACCCTGCCTCTACGTGTGGTGATTGTTCTCAATAATCTAGAACCAAGAGACCCTGCCTCTACATGTGGCGATTGTTCTCAATAATCTAGAACCAAGAGACCCTGCCTCTACATGTGGTGATTGTTCTCAATAATCTAGAACTAAGAGACCCTGCCTCTACATGTGGCGATTGTTCTCAATAATCTAGAACCAAGAGACCATGCCTCTACATGTGATGATTGTTCTCAATAATCTAGAACCACGAGACCCTGCCTCTACATGTGGTGATTGTTCTCCTCAATAATCTAGAACCAAGAGACCATGCCTCTACATGTGATGATTGTTCTCAATAATCTAGAACCAAGAGACCCTGCCTCTACATGTGGTGATTGTTCTCCTCAATAATCTAGAAAGACATTCCATGTTAGCTCAGGCTTCGACACATATGTGCATTCCTCACAAGCAGCCTCAAACACACTTTAAAGATACACAAATGTACACACACACTTAACATTTTTTAAGCACAAAAATGAACTGAAACACCTCCTATATACTAAGCCACACTTTATAATTCTACTCTCGCAGCTTTTCATAACATCTCATATTTAAATAGAACTATAAAAGGAGAAAAAAGTACAGAGAGAGAGAGAGAGAGAGAGAGAGAGAGAGAGAGAGAGAGAGAGAGAGAGAGGAAATGAGTAATCTCAAAGCAAGCCTGAGGGCAGCTGAATCCCTCATCCTTCTAGGCAGCAGGTAGGCCACCAAATGGAACCAAAGGATAGCTGTTTCCAGCTTCCTGTGGCTCCTGGTAAGCCAGCGATGCCTTTCCTTCTGCCTAGGAAAAGCATTTAGTTCATATATGTCTCCCTGACAAGCTGAAGACACAAGTCTCTCTTTTAGGTAGTAAAATAGAATCGTGTATTACTGGTCAACCTCCCCTTTAACCACTGGATATATTAGAACTCTATATTCAGAAGCATGGATAACCATGTAAGAATAAACAACATAAGGAGAGAAAATGGTTCAAATGAAAAGAAATCAACGTATAATAAACTAAACTCGAGCTAAAGTTAGCTTTCTAGGAAAGCATAGCTAACTTAGTTTCTAAGACAGAAAATAACAAATAATTTATGATTTACAGGAGTGGTTCTCAACCTTCCTAATGCTGAAATCCTTTAATACAATTTCTCATATTGTGGTGACTCCCAACCACACACTTATTTTGTCCATGCTTTATTACTGTAATTCTGTTACTGTCAAGTATTTGGTATGCAGGGTCCTGAGCCACAGGTTGAGAATCACCATTTCACACAATTAAACCCAGGATCTCATGCATATTAGGCAAGCACTCTATCACTGAACTACATCCCTAGCCCTGCCTGCTTGCCTCCCAAATAAAACAGGCCACATGTTAATTGCCAGAGTTAAGCAAAACTATTTCTTAAACACAGTATTTTGGATAAATGATGACTTCCAATAATGGAAGTTTATCTGTCTATCTACCTGTCTGTCTGTCTGTCTATACACACACACACACACACACACACACACACACACACACACACACACACACAGAGTCAATGCCTTTTATTACATTTATTTACTTATTTGTTTGTGTGTGTTTCACTCACCAATTTGTAATGGTCTGCTCTCTCGTTCTACAATGTGGGTCCCAGACTGTTAGGCCTGGCAGCAAGTACCCACCAAGCCATTTTGGTGATCCCACAAATAGGTTTTGTAACATCTATTCATAATAATGAATGCTACCTGCATTCATATATATTCTGGTGGCATGACATTTAACATTTAAGGATTTTAGTTACCGTTAAAACCAAAAGGAAAGAAGAAAGAGGAAGTTAGCTCATCTATAGGGAAGGGGAGAAGTCACATTAAGCAAGAAGCATCTGGATGGTCTGTGGCTTTGTGACTCTCACACATGGACCCTATAGTCAGTTCAGTGCTTGACAAGTGGCTAGTCACAAAGAAGGAGACAGTCCTGGTTTTCATGCTGGAGACAGGATCTTACTCTGTAGCCCAGGCTGGCTTTGAACTCACAATCTCCCTGCTCTACCTCTTGAGCACTTTGAGTACAGGGGTGCATCACCATGCCCTGCTTATAAATTAAAACCCCTTCACCCTCATCTTTATGATTACATACAACGGATGGCATGTAAGAAGAGTGCAGGCTTTCTGACGAAGCCAGAGAGAAAACAGAAGGTTGGAAACGGACACCACAGGAAGGAAAGCAGGTGCAGTGAGTGTAGCTCCACCATAAATGCTCTGCTCAGGGTCAGCCACCAGAGATAAACAAGGCATATCTACATGCTGTAAAAATGAAAAAGATCATTATGAAGATTTGTCAGATTTTTTTTAATCATAAGATTAAGATTTATAAAATTTAAAAAAAAATTTTAATTGCTATAAAAGAAGAAAATTCAATTGGTTCACATTGATAACAATGGACTCTTCAGAATGCCAAGTCATCTTGGAATTCTATTTCAAACACATCATGGGCCTACTTACTCCTCTGGGAGAAAAAGGTTTTTATGTTAAAATCATTAGTGCCCTCTGGTTCCTTTTAAAAAGTTACCTCAGCTCAGTGGCTGTTAGGATGTGACTGGAAGAGACTTTACTTCAGCACGAGCCCTGTAGGAGCCCAGAAAGACTCACAGTTCTGGAACTCCGAGTGTTACAGAGTGAAACTTTCTGAGGTGACAGTAAGGACTGAATTTACCACCAGAAGTCTAAAAACAAAATAATGAAAGAAAATGGGACATTTTAAGCAAACGTATCACAGTGTCATTAAAGAAAAGAAATGTCCCAGCTGGAAATGAATGTACAGAAACGCTGTACTTTAAAGACAAGCTGGTTCTCACGGTTCTGCTTCAGAACATCTGAATGAGGCTGGAGTCACCACCCTCAGTGAAGCAAACCTTCAACCACACCCTTCCTACAAGCAGGTCTCCTGCCAAGCTGCCTGTCTCTGCTGATGAGCTGGACTGGAAGAGGAGGCCTGGTGGCCTGGAGGGAAAACTGACCCCAGAATGACCCTAAACCACCACAGGTCTCAAGAACAACAGATGGCTCGCAGCTGTGAGCTCAAGGTGAACCTGGGGTGCAGAATAAAACCCAGTCGAAAGGGTGGAGGGAGAGAGGGGAGGGGATAGAATAAGAACCAGCTCTGATGGCCTCAGGTGGAGTCCTGGGTAAATGACGGAATAAGGAGGGAGCATGAGCTAAGGGAAGTGACCACATTCTATCAGAAATGACATAATGCAAAGTCATGTGAGAAGGCTTCGCAATGCCTCAAGGTGGCCCAAAGTCCTAACCACTCCTTCCGAAAGGAGGATCAGGGTGATTTAGCAACAGGGTCTGCTGCGGTGGGGATGATGATTACTTGATTTTTTCCCTTTGATACTGTGCATATCTATAAACCCATTCTGTAATTTTCTTAGACTTTTTTCAAGAAAGTGATTACAACTATTTTCTATATATACTAGTTACAAATTTATTTTCACAAATTTAGAGGTTTACATTCAAGTCAGGAAGCATCAATCTCAACCACATGCTCTAAATTGATTTTAAAATGTTTCCTAAAATGGAGAGAGATGGAAACCTCCTCCATCTTCTCGTTCTTGGTCCCCACAGACCCGCCTGACTTTTCAGGTCACCTCCTCATGTCGCCCTCTGGCTCCATCAGGCCACTTCCACAATCTTCTCTGTCATTTTCTTCTTACTAAGAATTAGATTACTAATGCCATTTAATAGAACCTTGACAAAAACCTCACTGATGTGGGATGTCTTTCTGTATGCTGTTAATAAAGGAACTGTCTTGGCCTATGGCAAGCATCTTAAAAATAGGCAGAAAAATCAAAACATAGCTTAAAAAAAAAAAAAAGACAAAAGTCAAAAACGACTCCATCCAGCTGCCCAAAAATCAACATATAAAAATAATATAAATAAGCCACAAGCCACATAACAAAACTAATAAAAACTAACTAGCAATATGCCTAAGCCATAAACCAAACAAAATGAAATTAATATAAACGTCTAAGTCATTTTTAAAGGCCTAAGCAGCAGCGGGCAAATCCAGACCTCGGTACTAGATGGGGCTAGAAACTCATTCTACATCATCTAAAACCTTCATCAAAGCAGCTCTGAAACCGGGGACCAACTGATCTCCTTTGTCTTCACTTTGATTTTCCCCATGTAACTGCCCTATTTTAGTCACTAAGGAAGGGCATCAAGCCATACCAGACATGGGTAAAACAATGCTGGAGACAGGTGTGGATTTTTCTGTTTTTTTTTTTTTTTTTTTTTTCTTCCTTTCCAAAAAAAGAGGGGAAGTCAGGAGAAGAAGGTTAAAATAAATTGCACTTACAAGTCCACTCACGGCTACAATCCAGATGTAGGAACCAGAGGTGAAGAGCTGCAAAAGAAAACAGGCAGCTAAGAATGAAATCCAGCTGCTAGCCGCAGCCCCTTAGTCTCACATATCCATCATGCACGCCATAGGGAAGCAGTCTGAAAGTGGGGGGGATAGAAATTCTGTTTATCTAAAGAAAAGTAAGATGCTAATATTTTCACTGAAGACTCCAGGTTACACATGTTAAACCTAGCCCCTAACATGCAAAGAAAAATAATGTGCCTGATTGTTACTTATAAGTGGGCCTTAGTTGACTTAGACAAGTAAATAATTAGCATTAACAACATGGAAGCAATGGTCCTTGTTCACACTTGTGCAGGTTGGCCTACAACATGTAATGATCTATAACAGCGGTTCGTATAACTTTCTCTTCATTGCCTTATGTACGTTTAAAACATTGCAACATTTTACCAAAATAAAATATTATAATAAGATAAAACCATCACAAGGATGTTGAACAAGGCAAAGCAACAGAAAGAAAAGATCCCAAGAGAAGTCCCAAGAATCAGAGACCCATCATCCACACAAATAAAGGTCCCGTAAAGTACTAAATCAAAGCTGTGATATACACACAGAGGACCTGCTGCTGCTTGCACCCCTGAAAAGGGGCACTGTTGGGCATGGACTTAGATCCCAGAATACGGGATGTAACCGTCATGAGGAGGGTGGAGAAGCAGAACTGATGAACTTTTAAGTTCAGTCAAAGACTCTCATTTCAAAAGCCACAAGTGTCAGGCAATCAAGAAACATAGCCATTCATTCTGCCTTTGGTTTTCATACACATGTGCACACACTTACAGTGGAACACACAAACATGGAAAACACAAGAAAGCCTGGGCATATGGGAGAAAGGAGAGGGACTAAAAACCTCAGAACATTTTGGAAGCGGTGCTACATAGACAGGAGCCCAAGCTGTCTGTCACTCTTGAGAGGGACTAGACTGTGTCAAGAAGCATGTGAGGCACCTCGACTCCACTTAATGCCTTAACCTCACAGGGTTAGTGCAGGTACTATGAGGACAGTGGAGTTTGTACTGATTTGTCAACCTATCTGAGGCAGTGCTACTGACATCTCTGCCTTTGGGCGGGGCTAAGAGGCCATAAGTCAGCAAGCCAAATCCCTGTGTTCCTAATCACCCCTCCCCCCATAACTCATAGAATAACGCCCTTCTGTCTTTGATGCATCCCCCTAACATCAGAACTGGAAGAACTAGACAGTTACCATAAGAGGTTTTGTAGCTTGATACACATTTCACAGCTGGAGAAAGCCACAGCAGGACAATAAGCAGAGACCCACTATCATGCTGTAGAGGCTGAAAGGTGAGTGGTAAACACGCCACTCTGAGGAAATAGATACCCCAGGTGAGACTAAGGAGGCTGTAGGAAATGCTAAGGGGGACAAGGGGGGGGGGAGAGGCACTCTCTGCGAAGCTGGTATCTGGTCTGGTACGTTGGGACAAGGAACATGATGAATGTTAACTGGAGAATCAAAAGGCCATAGGGTGCCTGCCACAGGAAGCCACAGACTACTCAAAAGCTGTGAGAGAAAAAGAAAGTGCCAGAGAGAGTGCAGACAGAAACCTGGAGAGCACCAGTCAGTCTTCCAGCATAGGCCGGAGGCTTCAGGGGCAGCAGGTGCACACTGGGCACCAGGGGAGACAAAGGCTCTGTGGCTTCAGAGCCAGGCGATGGTAAAACATGACCTACTGCCAGGTCTACATAGCTACAGAAGCCCCAAAGAGGGTGGGACACGTCCACCTCTTCTTTGCAGAAGAGGAACATGCTGGATATGAACCTAGGGTCTTGGACATGCTAGGCAGGAAACTTTACCACTGAGAGGTATCTCTAGGTCTCTTCTCACTTTAAAAAGTGACTTGTATTCTTTTAAATGACATGCATATGTGTGTATCTATGTGTGGGTGCTGGTTCCTGCTGTGGCCAGAAGAGGATATCAGATCTCCTGCAGCTAGAGGCCTCAGTGCCCTGTGGAGTGTGCTGGAAACTGACCTTGGGTCCTCTGCAAGAGCAGTACACACCCTTAACTAAGCCATCGCTCTAGTCTTAATTTTTTTCTTTTTTCTTTAAATTTTGAGACAAGCTCTTACTCAGTTGCCCAGGGTGTCCCTGAACTCATATCATAGTCCATTCTGGCCTGAACCTAAAATCCTCCTGCTTCAGCCTCTGAGTATCAGACTCCACGGCAGACGCTGTGGACAGTACAGGATACACTGACTCCGACACTGATTTTCCATTCTCCACTAGCCTCATTTTTTTCCACTTAATGATGATTCTTAAATGTAGTTACACACAACTGCAAGATTAAATAAAATTATTTTCCACTGATACTGTTACAGTGAAAGCGTTTATCAGATTTCTAAAGGCTATGAAAGGATTCTGCCACCGTCTACACCTTCATGCTTTCACTCTGTGACGCTTCCTCTGAGCACCTGATACAGATCATGAAGCTGGACTCACGGAAACACTGTTTAAGGAGAAAAAGACAGAAGAGCAAAACGAAACGAACAAGCAAAGAAAACGCACCCAGATCTGGTTAGGGAAACGTGAACACAGAGTACTGTACCTGTAGTCCCAATATGTAAATCAGTGTCTTGTTTGTGATGGACAACGGGCCCACAATGTGTGCCACCTGGACTCTTGGGATGGAGCCGTAGAACGGTACAAAGAGAGCAAACACGGGCGCCAAGCTATGGGGACAGAGGAAAACACGATGAGAATGAGTTTCAAACACGGTTCAAGAGTTACACTCATTCTGTGTGAGACGCATATGCTGGTTTTCAAGCCGATCATAGGCAAACAATGGTCAAGTGTGTGTCACACTATCCCACCCTCACTTCAAAGCGCTCTAAGTAACTGGGCATCTACTAATGAACTATAAGGCACTGAGTGAACTTAAAGTGGAGCTATGTTCAATCCCATGAATGGCCTGGAATCTGACAAGAGACTATAGACAGCACTGGACTCTCTTTTACGGTCAAAGTCACGTCAGACTTTGGCCGGTCATCCAGCTGCGGCATCAGATACCTCTTACCACTCCTGCTCTCTATTCCTCAAATTTCTTCCTCTTTTTGCCTTAAATTCTTTTCCTAAAAGGTTCTCAGTGACTCCTCACACCACCCTACCCCTTCCGGGGCTCCCCTGTTTCTTCCTGAATGATCTTAGTTCTCTCTGTGGTTTCAACCAGGGAAACAAGGTTGGTCCTGACACTGGCAGCACCAAGCTCTGGAACTCAACTCTAATATTTGATTTAGTCACATGTGCCCTACCTCGGTAGTAGTCTCGTTGTACAACAAGAGCTCTTGCCTCTAGTGAGGCCCCCTTTCCACAGGATCCCAGTGTCCCAAACTGAAATTTAAATAGCACTGCGTGTTCCCATAGCCGGTCACCACACAAAGTGGACTCTTGCTGGGTCCCTCTCTCCTTCCCTTCTCTCTGTAACTAACTCACACACCCCAACAGTTGCATGCTGGACACAGGCTTCTCTGACTCCCCTGGTAGTTAGCAGCTTTCCTCTTTGCCCCCAGGGTCATGGCAGCAGTTTGGCTGTTTTCATGAGCTGATGAATCAGCTGGGTACTGAGCATGTCAAAGAGGATGCCCAGCACAGGATCCATCTGTACACGAGCAAGAAGGATCTCCTTCCAGTACTACAGACTTACGCTCCTAACAGGGATGTACACTCTCTCTCTGTGTGCACAGAATGGTTTGGATATTCCTTGTGACCATTCTCATTAACATTTGACTAGCCTGTATTTTCCAATTTTAGAAACAGCATCCATACAAAAATAATTTCACAATCACACAAATACTTTTTACTAGTATAAAGAAACATTCTCACAGCACCCCATGCTACCCCAGTAACACAGTACCCTTCTTGGTCTTTTATGTGTTTTCTGATTTTGATAACAACTACTTATAAAAATCTTCCTTCTCAATTATACTACTGAAAACAAACCAATAGAGATGCAAGAAACAGGAGGGGGAGAACATAAATATAAAGCATCTCTAACGGGTATGAGCAAGAATGGAGTTACACCACACACACACACACATATACACATATACACACAGACTCACACACACATATACACACACACTCACACACACTCACACACACATACACACACACATATACACACAGACTCACACACACATACATATACACACAGACTCACACACACATATACACACACATACACACACACTCACACACACATATACACACAGACTCACACACATACACACATATACACACACACTCTCACACACACATATACACATATACACACACATATACACATATACACACACACTCACACACATACACACATATACACATATACACACAGACTCACACACATATACACACACTCACACATACATATACACGCACACTCACACACACACATACACACACATATACACATATACACACAGACTCACACACATATACACACAGACTCACACATATATACACATGCACTCACACACACATATACATGCACACTCACACACACTACACATACACACATGCACACACAGTCACACACAAACATACACACACCACATATACACGTACACACACATATACACACACCACACACACTCACACACACATATACATACACCACACACGCTTACACACATATACACACACACATATACACATATACACACAGACTCACACACATATACACACAGACTCACATACACATATACACGCACTCACACACACTACACATACACACACATATGCACACACAAACATACACACACCACACATACACACACATATACACACATCACACACGCTCACACACATATACACACACCACACACATACACACACATATACTCACACACACATATACACACACCACATACACACACACAGGAGAAACATAAATGCAGAAATCCTCAGTAAAATACTAACAAAACAAATACCAGCACATATCAAGATCAGCCACCACAAGCAAGCTATTTTTATCTGGAAAATGCAGAGTTGGTTCAACATATGTAGGTCAATAAACAAAATAAATCACAAATGTACTTAAAGACAAAAATCACATAGTCATATGAATAGGTGCAGAGTAGGAGCAGAGGAAACACAGCTCTCAATACTAATATGACAGCCACAGCCAACACCATCCTAAATGAGAACCTGAAGCAATCCCATCAAAGTCAAGAACTAGGCTGGGCTGACCACCACCTTTTCAATATAACGCTAGAAGCACTAGCTGAAGGTATATGGCAAGAGAAAAAATTAAAGGAGGTCAAGTAGAAAAAAGAAGCCAAATCATCCCTATTTGCAGATGATATTATACATGCGATCCCAAGAATTCCACCAGAAAGCTTCTACAAATAATTTCAACAAAGTGCATGTTATAAAAACAACGTATAAAAATCATTAGTTTTTCTATACAACAAAACCACACACTGAAAATGAGATCATGGACATTCTCATTTACAGTAGCATCCAAGACAACAGACTGTCTTGGAACAAACCTAGCCGGGAAGGCAAAAGGCCTTACAACAAACACTTCAAATATCTGACGACCGAGAAAGACATAGAAATGGAAAGACATCTGTTTATGAGTTGGTAGAATTAATATTGTGAAAATGACCATCATACCTAAATCAATTTACAGGTTCAATGCAATCCCAGTCAAAATACCCACAACATTCTTTGTGGAAATAGAAAAAAAAAATTCTAAAATTCATATGGAATCAGAAGATCCCAGGGAGCCAAAGCAATCCTGAACAAAAAGAACCTGGAGGGGTTGCTATTCAAGACTTCAAGATATCTGACAACGGCATTATAACAGGAACAGCATGGTACCAGCACAAAACAGATGTAAACCAGTAGAACAAATGGGAAGCCCAACATGTGTCCGCTTAAGTACAGCCACTTGATATTTGACAGAAACAAGAAGCAGACACTGGAGCAGGTCAGCACCTTCAACAAGTGATACAGGGAAATCTGTATGCCTGGTCAGATGCAGAATAATGACATCAAGCCCAATTCTATGGCCCTGCACAAAAATTAGACCCTAGTGAATCAAGGCCCTCAATCTGAAACCTGGAACACTAAAATTGCTACAAGAGAGAACACACACACCGTACATAATGCTGGCCAGAAAGGGACTCAAGCCAACAATCGACAACCAGGGCTTCCTAAAACCAAGGAGCTTCTGCACAGCCACAAGAGTAAGCCGTAGCTTCACTTCTACCACAAAAGCCTACAAAGTGGGAGAGAACATTTGCCTGACAGAGGATTAATACAACCCAACTGAAAATGGGTTATGGGTGTGAACAGACATGGTGCCACCAGCTGTCTAACTGGACATACGGTCCACTCCATGGGAGGGAAACCATTCTAAGAAAAACAGTAATCCTAGTCAGCTTCCCAAGGCTAGTGAGGTCATGGGTCTTAGGAAAGAATCTACTACCATTACTTTGCTAGAGTAGCATAATCCCTTACTACATTCTAAATCTTATCCCCATCAGTCTTTCTTAAAAACAAATGGAAACCATCACAGAAACCCACAACAGAATACAATACAGAGATCAACAAATCTTGGGAAGCCCAGGGCTGATGGACGGACGGACGATGATCAGCTCCACCACAGCTCCTGCGGCTATGGCTCGGGGATCACCATGCAGAGGGCAGAGGACCATGAGAATGCCGGGAAGTCTGCTGTGACCATCGCTCCTGAAAACAGCTGCGTACACCAGACCAGACCATAGCAATATCAGTAGATATGCCAATGTGGATGGGGGGGGGGATTTCACCAAGTCCCACCCCTGGACAAAGAGCTGCAGGCAATGACTGCTAGAGAGGATTAGCCCTCTTCCTGGCTGGCCAAGGCAGAGAGGTCAGCCTTGAAACCATACACACACACACACACACAAGTAAGAACAAGGAAGTGTATGATGTATCATTTGGGCATGCACATACAATAACATATAATCAAAGAAAAAGGCTGCCAACTTGAGAGGGGGCACAGAAGGGGTTCAACAGGAGCAGCTGGGAGAGGGAAGGGGAAGCGATGCCATTCTACTTCTTTTTTTCCCGAAAAGTAAAAAAATAAAAATAAAAATTTCAAACAAAATTAAAAAGGAGTGGAGCGGCTGCTGCAATCACTTAATGCAAACACTTGGTCAAACCTAGGGCTGCAGAGTGTGAGGATGGCGGGCAGGACGGCTGTGGCGTGGTCAGCTGGAGCGTCTCACTTGGCACTGCTCAGGTGTATATGCAGTTCAACGCTTTGCTTTGGGCCAGGGTCCTATCATGTATTCCAGATATCATTTGATCTTGAGAACCTCCTGCCTCAGTTTCCCAAATGCTGGAATTACAACTGTACACCATCACTTCCAACTATGACCCACACTTTAACTCTTAGAGCTTTAAATTTTTATTACATTATAATCCCAAAAGAAAGATAAACATAACCGACTTAATTTTATATCACCTTGGGGTAACAAAGATTCATATTTACATTCAGTATTGAGTGGATTAAAAACGAAAACAAAGCAACTTCTAAAAGCCATACAAAAGATATTTTGCTGGCCCTCTCCTACACAGTTGATTAAGGAGCTGTGATTAATTTTCATTGAGAAGAACAAGTTAGTAAATTGTAGACTTAAAACCCTCCAAGGGCACCCACCTCAGAGGAAAGCCCAAAGTCAAACCTGGTCCCTTGGTGCCTCCTCACATCTTCCTCAGAGCAGCCCTCTCTGGCCACCACCACACCATCCCACTCATGCGCCCTGCTCCGGCCCATCTTTCTCCTCGTACCTGTCACCTTCTACTCTGGGGTCCTTTTATGGATCACCTCTCTTCCCGGCTATAACACAAAGGCAAGGACAGGGACTCTAGCCTTTAAATGTTTAGAAAATATTATTATGCCGGAGGGGACACGGTGCCTCAGGACGTGTGGAGGAGCCAGAAGACAACATTTCTCTTTCCACTGTGGGTTCCAGGCTTGGCAGTAAACACTTCCGACCTACTGAGATATCTCAACACTCCACTTTGGCCATTCACCACTTTATCCTTACTCTCTAAAGCTGAACATTCTCAGCACTTATTTGTAGAACAAACAAACCTTCCTTAAGCTGGTAGAAGAGCACAGCAGAACCTGCCCTTTGTTTCATATATACAAACAAACAAACAAACAAACTTTCTGTGTCTGAAGAGATGGCTCAGTGGTTAAGAGCACTGTTTCCAGCATCCAGGTCAGGTATCTTACATCGCTAGTAACTCTATTGTTGTTAGGCACTGGTGCTCTCTTGCCCCCCCCCCCTTCCCCACCACCACCACATGTTCTCAGCTCACAGAAACTCTTCTGTTTACATTTATCAACAAATGCAATATACACAATGCTATGGAACAGTATGGAACACAGTGCTTGAGGACACATCTCAACACAATCCTGCCCCCCTAGAAAAATAAATGACAGAAATTTCAGTGCCCACAGCTTATACCTTATCTAGCAAGAGAAGAAGTACAAAAATTCCTTAAACACTAATCAATGTGTCATTTCAAATGATGACTAAATACCAGACCACAAATAGAAGCACAGCAAAGGCATGCATTTTAAACCAGGGCTAACCTGGGTTGTTTTGCGAAAATTTTGCATTGCTATTTCTGTATATACAAGGTGTCACAGAATACCATAATGTTATTAGTCACTGACCAGTTTTCCCCTTTCCTTACTTTCTGACAACATCTGCTCTTTACACTGGCAACAATCATACACATTGACCTTTTACACAGTGTCAATAGCTAACTTCTGGAAGTCTTAACTTTAGCAATGAATAAGAAGCCCCGAAGGGAGAAAATAACATAGTAAATAATTGGCTTATTCTAGCGTCATTACCAGTTACCCAGAGCCTACCACATACTCATGACCACACTCAGAGAGTGAACATAGAGAACACTTCACACAAATGTCTACCTCACTTGTCTGGGACATTGAGCCCACTGGTATAGTCTAGGCATAGCCAAAGAAGCCATTTTTGTAACTTTCAACAGCAAAACAAGCCTAGTGTGTTATCTCATGTGCGGCTACAACAGCCATCTGTGGGCTATTGCCTCTTCTTTACACAACTGTAAGAGTACCAAAGAACATATGGATCTGCCAGGTGTGGTGTGCACTCCTTTAATCCAGCACTTAGGAGGCAGAGGCAGGCCAGTCTAGGAATCCAGGGCCAGCCATCTTGTCTAAAGAAAGATGATGGCTCCTACTTGCCAGAACATTTGCTTTAGCTAGCCAAGTCTTCCAAACCAGAACTCTAAAAGTATCCCCTAGGATGGGCTTCCAACAAATTGAAAATTCCCAACAGCGTCAATACCAGTCCACTTGTGTGCTAGGTGTACAACCCAGGGCGCACATTGAGGCACTCTGCGCTTGGCCACATCCTTAGGCCGCAGTGGTGTTTAAAATGGAGAGTTCTAAGTTATGCCGTGTTACCCATCAAGTCATAAAATCTTCGCATCCCCTCCAAAGGCTGACCTTTGTTTTATACATAATAAGACAGACACCTAAGAATTCCACTGACTTGGTGCTTGCTCTTCAATTTTCCTCTGCAGACCTCTAACAGAACTACAGAAAGGCTATTTTCACAGAATCTTAGAGCAAGGAGGCCTCTGGGGGGCTCCCAAGATGGCTGAGTGGCTAAAGGAACTTGTCACCAAGCCTGAAAAGTCCTGGAGTTCTATCCCCAGGACCCACGTGGTAGAGGAGGAGAGTCAGTTCCTAAAAGTTGTTCTCTGACACAAACACACACATGCAAAGTAAATACACTTTTAAGGCCTCTGGAGTCATAAAGCTATGATTTCCTACAAAAATGACTCAATTCTCTCTATAACACTCCTCAAAATCAACCACTTTACCAAAGCATCTTCATTTTCCTTTGATTTGAAAATCTGCCCTGGCACCTCATCCTACGGACTCATCTTATACTCCCTGGAATAAGGCTTGTTGAAGGACGTGATCTAAACTCCCACTCTGTGCATGAAGACTGTAGTCCTGTGAAGCCTAAGTATTCTCAGCTCATGCAATCACCTGTTCTAAGACCGCTATCCTCAGCAGGCCCAGCCCAAGTGAACTTTGTTCTTCTGAAAGAACACCCCCCCCCCCCTCCCGTATGGTATGACAGGCCGATCTCAGGTGGACAAGAGTGAACACCACCTCTCTGACCTGCTCTGGGCACTGTATGCAGCGTGGTACCCTGCTGGATTCAGGTGAGCACAGTAGCCTCTTTTATACTATGCACCAGAGGCTGGACTCATCCAACTTTCTCCAATCTTCCTACAGGCCTCCCTCAACTGAAAACATAACTAATTTATATGCAAGGAAGGTCTTCCTCCCTAACCACATAAAGTATATACTCCTGACACCTCCATGTTCCTGGGAAGAGAGCACCGTCAGACTCAACACTTCTTTACCCCAAACTTTACATAAAATGTCAACATAAAGTCACCAGTTAACTATACTCTCACCTCTCTCTGCTTAAGGTTTATTGCTTCAAAAATTTTTGAGACTTAAATCTTTATGGAAAAAAATTTAAAAGTTCCATAGATAACAGCAATTTGCAAAGTCCAAGGGGCTTTTGAATCGTTTTTAAAATCAGTATCAGACAAAGAAGGAAAAAAAAAAAAAAAAAAAAAAACCTCACTTCCCAATTAAAAACCAGCATGCGTGCATCTGTGAGGCTGCTTACAGCCATGCTCAGTCACAGGACGACAGGAAAAAGGGCACCACCATAAAAGGACGCCTGCTCAGTCTCTCTTAAAGCAACATGCCCTGTTAACTGGCTGGAGTCGGGCAAACACGGACTGACTGCTCCAACAGAAGCCCTAGCCATCCCCGGACATGTGAGTACCGTACACTCCTCTTTTTAAGGACTGCTTTGAAGCCTAAGTTTTAAGGTAACAGTGAAGAAAACGAATGTACTAATAACTATCTGTTTAGACTTCTTTGGGGTTATTGGAAGCTCAAATCGGCTACTAAGTGAGGTGAAAGAAATGAATGAGACAACATCAAAAAACGGGGCTCATTATGTGTTTCCATGTGAACTCACAAGTACACATAAGCTAATATCAGTATTTCAGGGTTCTCTAATATAAACGGAAAGGAACAACGTTACTAAAATAGAGTGTTCCTAATCTGGATATAGTTTAAATACAATGTAGCAAGTTAGCCTATTTTTTTTAAAAACCATTACATTTGACTACCTGGCATGCATTTATGTACAAAAAAGTCTTTTTAATACTCGATATTTCTCAGAGACTGTCAGCAGTCAAATTTCTGGATCAAGGGGCTTATCTTCTAAAGCATCAGATACAGAACAGAGTTTTCTGCTTTGCAAAAATATTTTATCAATTTATTGTAAAGACTATTGATCAGCCTAGGCTTTGCTGCTTCAGAAACAAAATCATTCTAAAGACCAACTAGTAAGTGAAAAAAATAAAAATCTATGTTATTTGTTTCTATTAAGTTACCAGCAATGCTTAATAAACCACACTTACATTCTAGACATTGTGAAAGAAAATCATAAAATGGAGATTCGTATGTAGTGATTTGCAAAAACTCAATTTCCAGGGTGAGAGCAGAGGTTTTACAGAAATGCCTAAAAAAAATATAAGCCACAAGGGCACTTCCTCTAAAGAGAGTAAGGGGTTTTTGTTGATGTGGTGGTGTTTTCTGGTTAAGGGCTCCAATCTTATGGCATCACACTGCGTACAGTGGAGCGTAACAGTTAAGAAAGGGGTTTGGGATCAGTCCTCATTAGGCTCCATTATTTTTAACTGCTTGGCCTCAAGCAAGTTGCTGAATGTCTCTGGCTTTAGTTGCTTCATTCATAAAGTGGGGAGCCAAGCTCACCCAGTGCCACCTCTCACAGTAAGCACTGGGACACTGCTAACTACCCTTATCCTGCCCATCAGCCTACACAAGAATGAATCCAACAGACAAAGTTTCCTTGCCCTACGATTCTAGTGCAGATTATTTTCTTGAACTTATCTGAAGATGTCTACTTTCTATAATATGGTATGTGAAGACTCTCTGTGCTTTCTAGTGTCTCAGACTGTTTGCTTGCTCCGCTCCACAAAGCGACCTCACTCACAGGCTCACACAATACGTGGGTGGTTGTGGCAATAAGTCCTTTTCTAGGCTCGTTTTGGCGGGCTTCCTAGAGTTAGTTAGTGCCCTCATCAGTCACCTGGTGGGGTAAACACTGTGACACCCAAGCTTACTTCAGGGCTTCCAAGCATGCATGCTAGGCATTTACTAAAGAATTTACTGTACATCAGTGTACAGCAGTCTACTATACAAAAATGTACGTGGCAAAGATCAACAATCTTGACCTGCAGACCCCTCAACATATGAAGGTGTCTACAAGGAGACCCTTCTCTCTGCCACAGTAAGAGGTGAGGTATTAAAGGTGGGCAGTGTCCTCCTGTCTGTCTCAGGCTGTTGGTACACTGTACAGGGACTCATGGCGTCCAGTGTCTTGTCAGATCTCCACACAACCCTAAAGGATAGATAGTACAAAGGCAAATCATGCAAGTGACGCCTTCAATGTTCTCTTCCAATTGAAATGGCAGCCAATGTTGTTGCTGAAATACTGTTAAAGCTAGTAAACTCTTTTATAAAATCTTCACTCAGTGGACACGGTGGCACTACTGGCCGTCCGGCACTCAGGAGACAGGCAGATCAGGAGCTCCAGATTGCCTCCACTATGTTGTGAGTTGGAGGCCAGCCAGGAGAGCAGGAGACATTACCCTAAAAAACAAACCAAACCTCAAATACTCAACTCTTCTTTATTCAACCTAAAACATGCTATAAATTAACAATGACTTAAGTCCACCTATCTCTCTCCTCATCCTCAGACACAAATAAGTAGGTATATGTCAAAGGTTCGGAAACACTTTCCTGTGTTTATTTGTTTTCCGCTCACTGTACCTGATCTTCGAAACAGGAACTAGGGATATCATGTCCTGTACTGAACTGAACTGCTGCAGCTGTGAATTTAGCCCTGAGGAACTCTGGCCTGGGCGTCAGTGAGCGGCTGCTGCAGGGCTGACTAGGAGGGGTCATGACTATTGCTCAGGCTCACTGTCTCACGAGAGAACGCTCCAGCAAGGATGAGGGGGCTGGGATTTGGCTGTTCTCCTTTATTTGGGGGGGGGATGGGGGGCACCCAGGGGTGGGGCTTAGGACACTAGGGTTGAGAACAAAAAAGATGGCCACCCAGAGGAAGAGAGAACAGAGATCTCTGATGAAGGAAATGGAATGGTGAGCTCAAGGGGCCACCAGGTCACTGCACAGAGTAGAGAGGAAGGGCTGCAGACAGTAAGGTCACAGGGTGGGCACAGGGCAGGGTTAGGGATCAGAGGAAAAGACAGAGCCATGACTTCATGTGATCCCTACCTTGAGGAAATCCAAGCAAATAACTGAACTTACCCATAGTGGAGCACAACCACAAAAATAAGGAGGCTTAACATAGGGCTTAAAACCCCCTCCACTTTGAAGGGGACAACATGCATGCTATTTCTGGAAGCACACACTTAATGGAGACCTTTCTACCATGTATGTGATCAGCAATCCCTCATATAAGATCCCACAAATCCTGCCCTAGGCAAACACAGGGCACCACCCCCTTCTGCTGAAGTGAACGTGAGTGCTGCCCTTTAAATTCTTACAGTAACTCACACTGACATCATTACTTTTGATAAATTTCATACATGGAATAGTTACAAAAAGGTAGAAGGAAACGATCCGGAATATATCCAGCTCCAAATGTGCAAGAGTGTGTTCAACCCAAACACCCCTCCCAGATGCCTCACACTCCCTATCAGTTCTAACAGGCAGCCCT
This sequence comes from Phyllotis vaccarum, assembly GCA_033318265.1. NCBI lineage: Eukaryota > Metazoa > Chordata > Mammalia > Rodentia > Cricetidae > Phyllotis > Phyllotis vaccarum. Next base: position 2,680,573 of record JARWLC010000005.1, read on the forward strand.
TCAATAAGTTGGTCTTCACCAAGTCTAACCTCCAAGAGGCACTGGGGACAAACTGAAGACAGGCCTCCCTGTGCTATCAACAGTCTTCTGCAGACCTATGAAGAGCTGGTCGAAGGCAGTCTATGTCACAGGCTCAGCATCAGTGTCACAAAGCTGATGCTCCATCCCTTGACTCATACTTCCAAAAACCAGAGAAAAATGAGCTCCCTTTAAAGAGGGTGACCATGCTCAACTCTGCCCCGAAAAAACAAAAAATCAATGTTCAATTTTGGGGAAAGACATAGGAGAAAATGAGACAATAGTCAACAGACATCAGCCATCAAATCGGGATTCAAAAATGACTGCAGGATAAAGAAACAGTAACAGACTTTCTCAACTAGGCCTCTGTGGCGTGTCCTGATTATTAACAACTAGACAAATGAGATCTGGGGTCCCTTCTGCACGCTGAACTTCACACTTGTCACCTGCCCATTTTACAGGCACACAGCACATACAGCAGCTCTTCAGTCAAGGAACAAACACTGACCTAGTGCTGCAGGTGCTGACCCTGGGCTAAACCCTTGTTTAATCGAGAACAAGGAACCATTGACACACCTGAAAAAACGCATATGCAGCCAGGTGATGAGAGAAAGTAAGGACTGACTTCCTCCTTCCCAGGAGGGAGTTTGACATCAAGGGCATAGAAACAGCCTCACTGCTGGCCTGTGGGATCTGTGCTGGCCTCTGTTCCCTTACAGGATGATGCCCTTGATATTTCAGGATCCTTGTGCCTTCACATTTTCCCCCCTTTTCCATTCATTTTAACTCCCCTGACACGAGGCATTTGATAATGCCCACACCACAATTTCCATCTGTGCCTCTATGCCCTTCTTGTTATTTTTCAAAATGTAACTTCCTCCTTGGCACACCCAAGGCAGGTCTCAATCCAACCCAATCTTTCCAAAGTAACAACTGACAGCTCAAAACACTATAAGAGCTGAATGTAACAAAGTCCTCGCTTTGATGTAAGGCATCGACAATTCTCAGAATGAATATACGGGATAATGGCAACACTTCAGAACCTTAAAAGCCCAAAGCTATTATTTTAATATGAACCAAATCTCTGACTGTAGTGAAGGGTTTGTTCTGTTTCTTTCATGGGTAAATACTGAGAAATCCAAGCAAATGAATTCAGCTAGCACAAGTCTATGGAACCTTTAAAAATTCACAAATGCTTTCACGATGATTCTCACGGTAAATGTTTCCTGAGTACGAATCATATCAGAGCTTAGGCAATGTTCTTAAACACTAATAATTGAGTTTTAGGGGGACTTTTCCCCTCCCTTTTGTGGCTAGAAAGAAAAACTGTCACTTCATGTCAACATGTCTGGTTAAGCAAAGATGAAATGATAATATCTTAAGAAATTCTGGCACCTCTATGGGCAAGGAAATCAATTTACAAACACACATACACACATAGAGAAACACACACACAGAGAAACACACAGACATACACCCAAACACACACAGACACACACCACTTTCAAGAACACCAGGGAAAGACTTTGGAAAGAATCTGCTGAAGAAGAAACTGTCTCAGACATAGTAGAACACTAGCAAAGCTAAAGGGTCAAATATTATGCCAGAGACAAGATAAACTGTCCCTGCTGCTCAGCAAGAAAATAAAAGGTGACAAGATGGTTTCAGGTGACCATCTCCAGGAGGAGAGAGGCTTGGGAGGTGACACACCCTTTCAGCAAACAGTGTTTTCAGTGTTTAATGCTTTGTCTAAGTATGCTAGCTCCTGGGAATGCAGAAATGATACCTTTTTATATTAGAGGGTATGTCTGGAACCAAAGGGTGGTGGAGATGCCTGTTCCTCATGAGGGCCAACCCTGAAGAAAAGCTCCATTTTAGGTAGCTCAGCTGTCTATGCCCTTGGTGAAAGATATCAGTCTTTCAGTATGTGGAATGTGGAGTCAAGATTTTATCATTCATCAAAAGCATTGTACTGAAACTACGATTCTTATAGGTATTAGTGTTCTAAAGGAAACAGATTTAGGGCACACTCTGTGGGCTTTTCCCTACGTACTACAGTGACATAGTATTTTCAGGGTTAACTCTCTCCCCCCCACACACACCCCACATATGTAGGCTTATGTGGCTTATATGTATGTGCATACATATAATTTCTAAACATGTCAGAAGCTGTTGCCTATTAACAACTAAAAAGAATAATAATTAAAGTATATTAAAATGTAAGCTATACTCTGAATGATTAAAAGGCAAATTTGAGACTGATGCGGGCACACGAAATACAGCAGCAAACAGGACCCTGGACCCTGGCAAGCATGAGAAGTACACAAGCCAGGCTGAGCCAGGACCTCGAGAAATCAATAGGGCACCCCCACACTGTATATTCACCCTTTAATTGTACACCCTCTAATATAAAAAGGTATCATTTCTGCATTCCCAGGATCTAGCAGACCTAGACTAAAAGCAGTAAGAGCAGGGTTTGGTAACGTAGGCCTCATGAGGGTAACCCAAAAGACTAAACTAAGGAGCAAGGTCTAATAACAAATTGAGATGCTGGCCTGAGAGGATTTCCCCCATTGTGGAGACGATGACTTCCCCTAGAACGAAATCACTGAGTGAGAACACAGAGAAGACAGAATCGAGGGCTGGAGATGACGGTCATCTGGAGACTCCACAATCTCCCTTACCTAGGCCACTTTCTGACCCATTTACATGTCCATATTCTAAAAAGCTGTCTTTGGCTGGCTCTGGCACAACAGTGGTTAGCTATGATCCTGCTGAGTCTTTGCCTTGGGACTGGCTTCCCCTGATCTTACGCAGATTCCCTACCTCCCCTGGGGAAGCTGACCCCATGTGTCATGCTGCTGTCTGCCCTCTGAAACCACATTTCTCAGTTCTCAGTTCTTTATGGGCTCAGGAGACAGCTGCCCCTACAAAGGATTGGACAGAGAACGATGGAGCAGGACGCAGCATGGCCTTTAAGTTCTCAGGTCCATGTGAGGTTCTTGCCACACAGTTTAAAGGTAGGTAGGCAAAGTAAGTGACTACAGCATTCAGGAGCAATGTCCAAAGAGTGTCCAGTGATGAGGCTTTTGCAAAAAGACCTGAATGACATTTCTTCTTCCAACCAAATAAAATCATTATCTTAATTCAGTCAATTCATATTTGGTGTTCTGAATTCAGGCTGTATTGATTAGTCCCCAGATCACTCACACAGTGTAGTTTACTGGCACCTTTCGGCGTGTGTGCATGCACACTCACCTTTATGCTCATTTTCCTCCACAGAGCAGCATGCATGTAATCAGGTTTTCTTAACCTGACTTCCTGTCACGAAACAGTCCTGTGCTGCCACTTTCACATTCCACAGCATGGCCAAACACAAGACATTCTACAAGTTATTTACTCAAAGACTCCGAGCTGTTCACAGGCTGGTGTCTCTTTATTGTAGTTAATAACGAGTTGAACCCTCCCACACTGAGCAGTCTGGAAACACCCCACTTTTAGCTGGACCAGACACTACAACACATTTCACTGACAAACAACGGTGGCCCTTCCTTCTCTATGCTGGGGCGGCTCTCCCGATCCTCACACTATTTGTTATCATTTTAGATTGGGTTCAATGAGCCTGCTCTGAAAAACTCCTCAAAAATAGTAGGTGAAATTTTCAGGGGGGAAAATTCTCCTAGAAGTCAGACAAACATTTGCCAGTTGTTGGTGCCAGTCCTGAGCAACAGGACTGGTCTAGAGGCCGTGCTCTTCCTTGTGTCTGTGTCCCCTGAGCTCGGGAGAGGAAAGCCTTCCTACACAAATGGGTGGCTCCTTCCCTTTATTTCTTTTCCTTTCCTTTTATTTTATTTTATTTTTATTCCTACAGAAACAATGATGCCCATATTTGTATTTGTTTACATTGTGATTTCACTAATTTTAGGTTTTATTTTGTTTTTAATACTTCTAGTCTTGCTGGACAAATTAGTTCTCTGGCTTCTTAAGCTGTATAGCTAACATCTATTTCAATCTTTTAATTTTATTTTAAGTATCTCAAAAATTCCCAATGTGGTGCCTTCTTTAATTCAAAAGTTTCCATTTCCAAATTCATTCTTCATGGTTTTGTCACCGGTTTCTACGCTTAGCTGCACTAGAGGCAGGCTGTGTGACCTGCTCAGTAATGGCTTTCTGGGCGTTAAGACTCCTCTGGTGACCAACTGTACGGCTGAGTTTGAGACATGGTTGTGTCTTCCCTACACATTCTACTAACTTTAAACCGTGTTGAGCAAATCTTCAAGGCCTTCCATTTTCTTCCCTAGGATATTCAGATACATGTGACTGCCCAATTATGATTGTAGACTTGTTAATTTTTCCTTTAAACTACATCAATTTTTGACAGCTCAGGCACATTTCATAATTATTTTTATATCCTTTGTGGGCTATTCTTTTTGTTTGCTTCTTTGTTTCTGAGATTAGGGTCTCCCTGGGCTGGCTGTCCTGGAACTCACAGAGATCCACCGACCTCTGCCTCCCAAGTGCTGGGACCAAAGGCCACCACCACCCAAGACAACTTTGGCAGTAATGCTGTATTGTTATCAGTAACAAAGTTCCTTTGAATCGCCTGTTTTTCTGATGTTCTGATGACAGCCCACCCTGTCTCCCGTGGGATTTAGCTGGTATGTATTCTTCCACAGTTTTATTCGGAATTACTTTGAATTACATCCTCTTTACCAACATTCAGCTGGATTTTTTTTTTTTTTAACTTCAAATTGGTAGTGTTACCTTTAATAACAGGCAACAGCAGAGCAGAGCAGGGGCCACTGAGAACCCCTCTTCTCAGGCCGTCAGAGAGGGGATCAGAGACCCAGTCTACCAGGCAGCATAGGCCCAGGAGTGGGTCTGGAGCCAGTGCTTTTCAGTCTTGAGAGAAGATCTCCTTTCGACACTACAAAGGCTCCCTTAGTATTGGGGACTTTCACATGAAATTTATAAAGACATAGAGATCACAGAATTTATTGCCCAGGTTTTCTACTTTTATTGGCATTCATTCTTTTATATGGAATTTTACTGTCAGACTTCATAGATCTCCAATTTAGGACTCGAAACATTTGTCTTAGCGTTACTTATGCTGGAGAAAAAAATGTAAACAACCCAAATGCACAGCGAGGGAGTAGTTACCCAAAGCATGCGCAAATACACTGTAATACTAAAGAATATTGACTAGACACTTTGGAAAACTGTGGAGTATCCATTAGACGCCTCATGAAACCCAGACATTGAAAAACAGATAACAGCACTGGCATGGAGATTTATTTACTACTAAGGTAAGACACAAAGCACCACACTAGGTTACTCTTACTGGTTTCAACACATGCTGTCAGTCCAATTTAAAACTTCTTATCTGAGGCTACGGAGTCTTCCCACCCCACAGACTCCAGCACGCTTACACATGGAAGGGAAGAGTGCAGCCCTGTGAACTTTACCTTTTCTTCTTGCATTTTGACAAAGGATCTCACTGAGGTGTCCACGCTGCCCTCAAACTAGCTAGCCTCCAGAGTGACTGGTATTACAGTTACACACCACCCCATTCATTTTCTTCTCTCTCACTGTAGTTATGAATACTATTTCTTTTTCATAAGAAAGGGGACCTTTCAGTTCCTAACAGAGACCCAGATTATTTCTCACACTCTTTAGGTTGACACGAATCAGACACTGTGGTAAGTTCATACTTGACTACATGTGCCACTGAATTTATTTCCTGGCAGTGATACTCATTTAAAAAAAGAAAGAAGAAGAAGAAGAAGAAGAAGAAGAAGAAGAAGAAGAAGAAGAAGAAGAAGAAGAAGAAGAAGAAGAAGAAGAAGAAGAAGAAGCCGCCCAACCTGAATTCAATTTAAAAGCCAAGTCTACAATGTGGGGTAGTTTACATGATTTTTATTCTTAACCACAGAATGATTCAGAAAAGGGGGAATTTCTGCCTAAAGTTACTTCTTGTCGCAAAAATGCACTTGACCTATTTAGAAGGTTCTATTTCCCTCAGAGTTCAGACACAGCCACTAGCTAGAAAAGTAAACACATACATTTTATTCTCAGTTTATTTCCAGTTGAAATTTATAAACTAAAAACTTTGAAGCAGATGTGACTGACTAGCATAGTTAAGTAGTTTTAGCTAACTAGTCCCTGCTTTCTTCCTAGTGACTCCGAACCCTGCTGGATACAGAATGGCTAGTAATTTTACTACAGCGGTGGCAACTTCTCGGAGCAATAACTGTGACCTCTATGCACACTACAGCACGGCCAGGATATTAATGCCTTTGCATTACAGTCTTGTCTTCATCATTGGTCTGGTGGGAAACCTGTTGGCCTTGGTTGTCATTGTTCAAAACAGAAAAAAAATCAACTCAACCACACTCTATTCAATGAACTTGGTGATTTCTGACATCCTATTTACCACAGCTTTACCCACGCGGATAGCCTACTATGCGCTGGGCTTTGACTGGAGGGTCGGTGATGCCCTGTGCCGGATAACTGCCCTGCTGTTTTACATCAACACGTACGCAGGCGTGAACTTCATGACCTGCCTGAGCATAGACCGCTTCTTTGCCGTGGTGCACCCTCTGCGTTACAACAAGATTAAAAGAATCGAATATGCGAAGGGTGTGTGCATCTCTGTCTGGATTCTGGTATTTGCGCAAACGCTGCCTCTGCTCATCAGACCTATGTCAAAGCAGGAGGATGGGAGGACAACTTGCATGGAATACCCAAACTTCGAAGAGACGGCTTCCCTGCCCTGGATTCTGCTGGGAGCCTGCCTGCTGGGCTATGTGCTGCCCCTCATCATCATCCTCATCTGCTATTCTCAAATCTGTTGTAAACTCTTCAAGACTGCCAAGCAAAACCCACTGGCTGAGAAATCTGGTGTGAACAAAAAGGCTCTCAATACAATCATTCTCATCATTGCTGTGTTCATCCTCTGTTTCTCACCTTACCACATATCAATCATCCAACACATGATTAAGAAACTCTCTTCCCCAGGTGCCCTAGAATGTGGCCCAAGGTATTCCTTCCAGATCTCTCTGCACTTTACAGTATGCCTGATGAACTTCAACTGCTGCATGGACCCTTTCATATACTTCTTTGCATGTAAAGGGTACAAGAGGAAGGTTATGAAGATGTTGAAACGCCAGGTCAGTGTGTCAATTTCCAGTGCAGTGAGGTCAGCCCCTGAAGAAAACTCCCGGGAAATGACGGAGTCACAGATGATGATCCACTCCAAGGCTTCCAATGGAAGGTAAAGGGCACGCTGGACTTCCCAGCACAGCGAGCTGCATGGTGTTCAGTTCCCAATAAGGATTCCTTTCCGTGGTCCTCTCTCAGCACACCTTCTCACTGCCACTCCCCAAACTGAAGCACTGAGATCCATCAAGAGCAAATCGTACTTCTAATTAAATGTTTTATCTATGATGGAAGGCTGTCTTACTAAGTATCCATGTAAAAGGAAGTGTCCTGTGTCCCTGAGAACACAATCATTGCTATTCTGCCAATAGTTTGGCAAAAGATAAAAGACTGATTCAATTATACATTATCAGTGTAAAAATGTTAATATTGTAATATAGGGAACAAATTTCTTAATTTACGTTTTTTAATTTTCGATTTTATCCCCATGGTTTTTGTTTGCTTGTTTATTTGTTTTGCTCCAAGACAACTATTTTAAGGAATATTTTGTGGGATAAAGAACGGGACATAACAAAAGTACGAGCATACGTTACAAATATAATTAACAAAGGCTGGATGTGAAGAGCCGCGGTGTAAGACTGGCGATGACAGAGTGTTCCCCACACAGCCAGGAATGCACTTCTGGACCACTTCACAGAGCATGATGAGGGCTTTCCAAGGAGGTTCTCAATGTCTATATGCTACACTCTTTTTAGGGTAAAAATACAAACATGCTTTGTTTTCCCTGGGCTTCTAGGGCATTTTTTTTCTTTTTTGAAAATTGGTAGTAACTGGTATCTATATATTTGTAGATTAGGTTATAAAAAGTGGGGGCAGCCAGGGTTACAATTATGATCACCATAGTTGCCTAAATAAATCAGTAAGCAAAAATGCACAATTTAAAAATTAAGAGTTTTCAGGATTTTTTTTTTTCTCTCTTTAGAGACAAGGCCTCCCTGTGCAGCCCCGACTATCTTGGAACTTATGCTGTAGACCAGGCTGGCCTTGAACTCAAGAGATCTGCATGCCTTTGCTTCCCAAGTGCTGGGATTAAAGGCCTGTACTTTTTCTTTAAAAAAAAAAAAAAAACAAAAAAAAAAAACCACTTTTTTAAAATTTATTTTTATGTGTAAAGATGTTTTGCCTGCATGTAAATCACTGTACCACCGTGAGCAGGGCCTGCAGAGGCCAGAAGGTATCAGGTCCCCTGGGACTGGAATTATAGATGATTGTCAGCCCCTACAGAATGTGGGTCCTCAGAAAGAGCAGTGAGTGTTCTTAACCACTGAGCCATCTCTACAAAACCCTTTCCCTTTCTTGAGACTCCTCCAGTCTAGCTGGCCTGGAAGTCTCTCTGTGACAGGCGAGCCTTAGACTGGTACATGGTCTTCCTGTCCCTGCCTCCCCACTGCTGGGATTGCAGGTGTCACGGTATCTGCAAGGACTCTTTGTAACACTGGGCACCTGCTCACAGGACTACCTTAATATGGGCAGCACGGTCTTCCTAAACAGTGTTTGCTTTCACCAAGCCCTGAAACTTCCCCAGTACAGTATCTCAGCTGGCAATGATACCAATTCAGATAATAGGCAAGAAATAAAACACTATAAGTCATAATTTCAATTTTTATTGAGGTATATGCCCTGGAAATAGTTCATTTTAATAAAATTAACTTGTTCTGTCTTTTGAGACAGAATCTTGTAATGTGGGAATATGCCTTTATGTATGCTGTGAATATCAATCTTTAAATAAAGGAGCTGTTTTGGCCCATGACAGGCACCATAGAAGAAGTAGGTGGGGAAATCAGAATAGTTAGGAGGAGGAGGGTGGAGTCAGAGACAGATCAAGCCATCTGCCAAAGAAGAAACATGTAAGGAACACAGGTGAGCGACGGGCCACAAGGCAGGCCAATTAATGAAAATGGGTTGAGTTGAGATGAAATATCTATCTACCAATGTACCTGAGCCATAGGCCAAATGGCATGAAGGTAATATAAGCGTCTCAGTCATTTTTGGGGCCTGAGCAGCAGCGGCGGGCGGCTAAGGGGTCTGGGGCTGACTGTAGGTCTGTGGGTCTGGACCTCTGGCAGTCTGGGGCCAAGAAAACCTTATTGTAACAGTCTCAAAATATATATAGCCCAGACTGGCCTTGAGCTCATTATGTATCCCAAGCAGGTCTTTGATAATTAAAGCCTTTCCTCAGGCACATACTTGTAACCCCGTTGCCTCAGAGGCTGAAGCTGGATGACTGACTGCTCAGAGACAGAGGCTAGCCTGTACTAGAGTTACAGACATAGTATGGTAAGTCCCTGCTTCAGAAATAAAATTTCTGGTGTTAGCCTCCTGAATGCTGAGATTACAGGTCTACAGCGCCTAGCTTGGAAAATAATCTTAGCCATCACTACTATAAGTATACTGAGTACAGTTAAGATCAAATTATGTTTATTTCACAGAGCTACCTGGTCTTAAGGCCACTAACAACAAATGACTGGTCTGATGGAGACAGATGGAAATCTGGGTCTTGATTCCTTTCCTTACCCCATCTATGGACTTCCCAAGTGAGTGTGGAAAGAGAAAAACACTACATTTTTATCAGGGTGTGGCTGAACCAGATCTCGAGAAACACTAGTAAAAACCAGAGGCGGGCTTCTTACTTTCCCAGCCCATAAGGCAAGCAAGCTAGTTATATGACCGCACTGGAGCACAGATCTTCACACACCAGCCACTGTTCTGCCTCACAGCTGGTGATGACCAAGTGCTAAACAGGCCTATTCTGCAGTTCTGCAAAGCACAAAGTGTATGCTGTGATAGTTTACATGAGTGTAACGCTCTGTTGCCTGTTACACTTTCCACCTTCTCCAGATAAGTGACTCTATCTTGTTACCTACAGCATACCGGCAGAATGGTGACCAGAAAGCATCTCTTCAATGTTTTGAAGTCTTGGAGTTCAGTCAGAAGGGCAATCCACCCTCTATCCAAAGGCTGTCAGTGCTCACTCAATCATGGGCAATTGTTCAGACATGATCTGGGGCACGCGCTCCTCACCATGTGCTTCAGCCTTACATTTCTCCTTAGCATTTCAGCAGCCTGTAAACTTGGTGCTAAGGGCAGCACTGAATAACTCTGCCTTCTGTGACAACAAAGGAAGTGGCCTACCTGATCATCACAACTGGGTATTTGCTGCAGGAACACGGTAAACTTTGACAGTCACATAATAACAGGAAGTTATAAGCTCATCAAGGAGAGTGGGCAGCTATTTGGGAAATCTCTTTTATAACCTTATTTTATTTCTAAAAAGATCATTAAGATCTGTTAAATGAGGGGCTAGAAAAATGGATCAGTGATGAAGAGTGCTGGATGCTCTCCAGAGGACTAGGGTTCAATTCTCAGCACACATATGGAGGCTTACAACCAACTCCATTCTCAGGGAATTTGATGACCTCTTCTGGCCTCCTGGGGCACCAGGCATGCCAAGTGAACAGACAGATAGGCAAAACACCCATGCATATAACATAAATAAATAAAATTATCTATTTAAAAGATAAGTTAAATGTGATGACTCTTCAGTGACAGTTCAGAACAGTAAACACCCGACAGAAACAACTTCGGCAATATTTTGAAGAGCTCAAACTTTTTCAACGTAAATCATCTTTATCCATACATGCTTGGTTTCCACAGTTCTGTGAACAGGATGATGGAATTGTTCTCAGAAAAGGCAATTGGCCAATAAAGGGCAGGGTTGGAGGGCAGCCTTAACTCCACCCTAATCAGGTAAACACAAACAAAGGAGAGGCATCACTGCCACGGTCCTCATCAGACCCTTCCGCAGGGCAGATCTCTCAACTCTAGGGAGTTTATCAAGTCAGTAAGATAGGCTTAGAGCTTTGTGTGCACACAAACCCTGCAGAGTGAGAGCACAGAGAAAGGTTCCAAACACTCACCTAAGTGAACAGTGCACACTGTACACTGTAATTAATACTGTAATGCCCTAGTGAAATCTCTTGAGTACATAATTTCTCAATGAAATGGCCAATAATAGAAAAATACACATACTAGAAGATCCTCAGGGCTCATCAGCCCACAAATCAACAACAAAACTAGAGACAGAAGTATTGCCTGCTTGGACATAACCTAGTATTTCAAGAGGCAAGAGCAACAGTCTCAACACCAGGAAAGGCAGTATGCAGTTTTTAAAAAGACCACACCTATCTTAACTTAGCCCTTAAAATGGTCTATTTTGGTAACTTCTCAGTCTGCTGTAATTTGTTATTCTCTATAAAGCTAAAAAACATCGGGTTCAATAAATATTCAGGTAAAGAATGAGACATGAAAAGCATACACACGGGAACCGAGACTGACAGGGCTCAGCCTTCAGAACCATCTGCTGGAGACGCCAGCAATGGGTTACACAGCAAACTTAAAAAGGGCTGACAGCACATTTCCACTCATTCTAAGAATGAATATTTTCATCATTACCACATACCATGTTCCCAAGCACTCAGTCACACCTGCGCAGGGGCTATGTGTGTATACTCCCCACTGTTACATTAGGTTTCTGATCCCGGGGCCAGAGGTCCAGGCCCACAGACCTGACATCCTAGACGGCTTAGCCGCTGATTATGACTCCTATGCCTGTATTATCTTCATGTTGTTTGGCCTATGGCTCAGGCACACTGCTAGCTAGCTCTTACATCTTAACTCAACACATTTCCATTAATCTGTCTGCCACATGGCCTGTGGCTCACCTGTGTTCCTTACATGCTGCTTCTTGGGTGGCTGGCTCTGTCTGTCTTGACTCCGCCCCTCTTTTCCTACCTACTCTGATTCCCCACCTACCTTTTCTATGGTGCCTGTCATGGTCCAAAACAGCTCCTTTATTTAAAGACTGATATTCACAGCATAAAGAAAGACATTCCCACATCACTGTGCAGATGAGCAGACCAGGAGAGCACATGGAAGACACAGCCGGGATTTAGGCTCAGCCTTATGTCTCTGTACTACCGTCTATTGAACATGCTCACCAGGCTTCCACTTGATGTGGTTTTCTGTGTTAAGGACCCTTCCCCATCCCCATGTCTGACCCTCAGTCCATTTCCCAGAACAGCCTGGAGTTTCTCTGCAAATGACACCTTTGCTGTCTTTATCACCCACAGGTATGTGCTCCTCTGTTCATCTCTCTCAGTCCCACATCACACCAAAGTCTGTGTTCTCTCCCAGGTTCTCAGGTCTAACTTCTGAGTCATGCAGGCTGCTTCTGTCTCGGGTGCAAAGATCACATTCTGGGTTCACACTGTACTTCACGGTTTAACTCTCACACCCAAATCGTAGCTCTTCCTTTGCTCTCCTGTGACTGCTCTGTCTTCCTCCTTTAAGGATTTTATTTAACTTTCACAGTCTCTGTCACAGAGCTGGAACCCGATGTTTGTGTTTAAAAACAAAGAAAACACCGCGCTAGCCTGAAGACCTAAAACTGCTAGCCAGACCTTCCAACTCTGCCCACTATGAGCCAAACCTCATTTTTCCTGTCAACGAATATGAAACAGCTAATATGTGAGTCTGCCTAGCCTATGAACAATTATTAGTTCATTTCTGTAACCTTCAGCTAGATACTGATCTTTACTGCTGTTCTGAGAGGTTCTGAGCACAGCCCACTGAACACAGACAGTGCTCAGAAGCCACGCTGACTACAGGGCATGCATCACACAGTAGTTATATGCTTTGCATTATCAAACCCTTGTACCTGCCATAATGCCTCAGGCAGCAACATGCTTTGGACTGAACCAATAGTCATGCCAAATAAGCAGAGAAATCAGGATCCTTTTCATTCTCTGCTGACAATGTAAAAAGACGCCACCAGCTCCTCCACTTCCGTTTACACATGACAACATGGCTGTTTACACATATTTACTTCTGATAACTCAAATTCAAACTCAGCAGGCAGTGGTTGTCAGGAAGTAGAGGACAATGTGATAAAACACAACACACAGCTTAGTTCAATTCCAGCTGTTTCTTTGCCTCAGGACTCGGAAGCCCCTCTCTTCACTGGCGCACACGTGTGCTTCTCACTGACAGTGCTTTTTAGATGCCTTGGCCTTTTCTTGTTAGTAACATCATCTCAAAGTCTTGTTACGAAAATAACCTACAAGCCACTGCGGGGCTAGCACGACATCACTCTCCATCCCATGTGGGAACTACTACCATCAATTCAAAACAAAAACTCACACATGTTTTGATTGGCTTTTTATCTTTCCGTTTTCTCAGTGTGAGATTTATTTCTGGCCTTTGTACTTGTAAGAATGACTTTTCCCATGAACGTGTGTGTGTGTGTGTGTGTGTGTGTGTGTGTGTGTGTGTGAGAGAGAGAGAGAGAGAGAGAGAGAGAGAGAGAGAGAGAGAGAGAGAGAGAGAGAGAGAGAGAGAGAGAGAAGTTGATCAAAATGAAACAGGGAAGACAAAGGCGTAGAATCTTCTGAAAGCAGCATTCTCACGAGCTTGTGAGAACAGCTCCACAACCTACCCCTCAGCCCTAGAGCGCCCAACAGGGGGGTTTTAAGACGGACGAATGCTCTATCATAGTGCACTGACATAAGGCATAGGCTGCCTATTGCCCTCTCTCTGCGGGTAGGAAGTCTAGGAAGGCCATGGAGTGGAATGTCAGTGGCTTTGTCTAAAGCATGGCACATGAAAAGGAAGACCCAGTTAAGCCCACCACCTACCACGTGACCAGAAACTGAAGCCATCCATATCCTTTCCCAGAGTCCCTCTCAAACACATGGCAGGGCTGTCCCCGGCCAGAGGGTCCCAGACTGGTAAATCTGATGCAGACACTGTAGGCCTTGGCAGGCAGAATTTAGAAAGCAAATAGTTGTAAGTAAAATGAGACAATTTCTCATTATTTATTATCAAAGTATTTGAAGCTGTACAGTAGACAAGACCAGTAAGGTGCCTCTGTCTGTAGGTCTGACATTTGCTGTGCTGAGATTCTAAACTAGGTCAACTGCAGTCTCTAACACTGCCTGCACTCCTGTGACGGCAAGAATGGAGGCTGAAGCTCAGGGACAGCTGAAAATAGAGGAGAGAGGGAGAGAGAGAGGGGGGGGGGGAGGGAGAGAGAGAGAGAGAGGGAGAACTCAATAGATCCTCACAAAGTCCTAAAAGGGAGATCCTGGGGACAAAGTCACCAACAAAGAACAGGCTATACCAGAAATCCCCATGAAAATGTGAACAGGGGTGCTCTCTCTTTCTCTCTCTCTCTTTCTCTCTCCCTCCCTCCCTCCCTCCCTCCCTCCCTCCCTCCCTCCCTCCCTCCCTCCCCCTCTTTAGATCTGGGCACACTGTGTTGCACACAAACAACTGAAGTAAAATATAACAGTGATGTTCTTTGGATGGCTAGTCTGTCAACCCTGGTTCAGTTATAGAGAATGGAAACATTTACTCAAACTACGTTGTATAGAAAAAGTTTCAGTACCAGAACTGTGCTCTTATGAAGTTACTTAAAAGACTCCAAGAGAAGATGCTGGTGTGCTCCAGAAACGGTCTCCTGCTCTGTTGGGCCTAGTAAGCTATACCAGCAAATGGTGATCTCTCCCCTATTGGTTCTCCAGCTCACCCAGAAAAGGTGAGCCACGCCTAAGAACTGAGGCCATCCACTGGCCTCTCCACACAGTGCACATCCCTGGATACATACACATACGGTCACAGACACATGCAAATACCTTTTAAAGTTTACTTCACATGCACAAAGTCCTGGGTTTGATCCCCATCACAGTACCTCCACCAAAATAAAAGTAAAATCTTTAAAATCTTAAGAAAAAAGTAAATTCGAACAAAAAAAAAATTTCCTCTAATACAGTTATCTTAACATTCATTCTATAATATTACCCCACATATTTTCTCCATATTGTCATTGATATCAATTGACAAACTGATCCTTGGTCTTTAAACAACAAATATTTAAGTGTCTACTGTATCAGCCATAGAAGACAGAATAAGTTACCTCAGACCCTCAGCTTATGTCACAACCAGTACATGCTGCATTTTGGGCAGAGAGGAGGGTCTTGAGCTGACTAGCTCCATGCTATCACATGACTTCGTGATCAGCCTGGGCAGGCTGCCTCACACCTGGCCCCTCAGACCACTCTAGGTTTTCCTCCTGTGACCTCAGATAACAAGGAGATACCTATTTCAGAGCTTAACGTGTAACACACACAAAAATTCAATTCTATCCTAAAATAGGTATGAGATTATTGTTATGTGTTACATAGCTTGCTATGGTTACCAGGACGTGGTTAGGATCTGAATCTAAATCTTTCCTGTGATAAACAAGAGCATGAAGTCAATCTTGACTACAACTAGACTCATGCTTCCCCCGTTGCTCTGTGATCTACTATCACCTGAGCCTGACTTGACCAGCAGTATATTTCCCATCATCCACTCCTGGAAGTTTTCCATACTTTTTTCCCTGTCTGAACAAAATCTGTTTCCTATCGGACTGGAAATTGTGACATACTCAAATATATTTTAAGTCCAAGAGGAAGACAGCTAAATAAAGGAACTGAGCAGAAAGGCACTTAAAAAGCAGAAATGAGAACACATGTTAGACTTCTGTGAAACAAGTTTTTACTAAAAGCCTCCAGCAAGGCTATTTTAGTCAGCCACTAGAAATATCCTACCTGATTAGGGGCCTCACTAAGCTTCACTGGTCCTGACCTCCTTCTGTAGGTGGGGCCAACTCTTTCCAAGGTTCTGTTTACTTCTTATCACACAGGTTATGGCCTACCACTGAGCAGTATCCTTAGGTACCATTTGATTATACCTGGAGACATCTGAGGGAAAGCTAAGGTGCTATACTGAACAGGAAAGTTCAGCACAGAACTATGTGTGACTGTAATGCTAGTGTGTGTGCTGAGGCAGGAGGGACTTTGAGTTCACAGTAAGCCCGAGTTATAAATCTAGTTGCAGGCTAGCCTGAACTACACAATGAGAATGCACCTTAAAAAAAAAAAAAAAAACTGCCAATGCTGAGGAGGCGCTCGAGTTTCATCTACGTGACTACCTTTCACATTGGGCTAGGAAATCACGGACCACACAACCTTGGCTTCACACAACCTTCTGTGATAGCTCACAGAGCCTTTTAAGCAGGATACATCAGATATACCAGGCGCTCTGGCAAGACACTCTGGGCATTGAAATCCCTGAAGTATTTAAAGCTTAAGTCTCCTACTACATACCACAAGTCCCTGAGAGTGGGTAGCTCTGCAGACACTATTAGTACGTTAAGCAAACTGATGGTTATCTTCTTCCACAGCCATTCTTCAGTGTCAAATGCACAAGCAAGACGTGCTCCTTCTTCCTCCCCTGCCTTCTATTGCTGCCCTGTTTCTTTGGTGAAGCCCCGCCCCCAGGGTTATGCTAAGGATGCCCGGGTTCATGCTAAGGACCAGGACAGGTATGGGGGCAGCTCAATGCCAGGTTCAAAGTCAAGTGTTAGATACATGGTGCCAGACACCCAAACTCTGAATTAAAGAAAAAGTTTGAGAACTTTTGGGAGGAGAAAGATATTCTGAAAAAATACAAACGAATGGATTCTGTGCTTCTAGGTAAGATTGTACAAATGATTTTACTAAAAACAAACAAACAAACAAACAAACAAAAAACACCCCACACAATCTTTAAAGCTACCACCAACTCCAATTTTCTTGTCAGAGGAACCAGGAATTTGTGTGATCTCTACTCCTGAGCTACACCCTCAGAAATCTGGAATTCAATTCTTTCTTTCTTTTCGTATGTAGTGTCTCTAAGACTGTTACCAAAGAGAAGTGGAGCAGGCAAAGAGGGAGGAGAAACGGGCAGCAATGACTCCTGCGGGAGTTCCAGAACGCTGCGTGCTTTTGGTATTTATTAAAGGATATTCTCCTGTTCCGTGCTGAGGGACCGAGATGAGACAGTAAGAGTCCACTCAGGGGCGGGGCGGGGGCAACTGTCATAGAGTAGGGACCAGAGACTCCCTTCAGTCTTGAGAGAGAGGGGAGTAGGTAGAGATGGGAATGGCAGGAAGGCAGAAAAGAAAGCCTGAAAGGCTGACTGCCTTTCCTAGGTGCCTCCCTCCAAGTCAGCGGTCATGATGCCACACTAGTGGGAGAATGTGACAGGGACCTTCTTAAGGGGCCAAGGCACAAAAGAGACCTCAATTAGAAATAAACTTGGGGAGAGGGGAGGAAATCCGGGCATGACAATGTTAAGTGGCTGAAGCAACAGCCCAAACAGGAGGAGGCAAAATGCAATTCTGTTCATTTCTTTACTCTGGCAGCCCACTCACCACCCATTCAATACCTGTGCCTACCAGGGAAGTGCAACTGGGCTGAGGAAGAGCTATAGCTAAATGTTTATGTCCCCTAAAATTCACAATGAAATCTAATTTTTAACTAATTTTATGTGTATGGCTGCTTTGCCTATATGTACGCCTGCCTGTCTACCATATATGCACCTGGTGCCTGTTGAGATCAAAGGAAGGCATCAGAACCCCCTGAAACCAGTTCTGAATGGTTGTGAACCACCATGTATGTGGGTGTTGGGAGTTGAACCCATATCCTCCGGAAGGGCATCAAATACTCTTAACTGATGAACTACTCTGTCCCTTTTGAAATCTGACATGATGACAGTAGGAGGTGGGGCTTTGGGCAAGCTAGACACGGAGTAACGTCTTATTAGGATCACTGTCCTTACATAAGATACAGTTTGTAGCTAAACAGCTCACCTATCCTGCATGGGAGGTCAGATACGCTAGTGCCTTCATCTTGGCCATGCCAGCCTGATAGTAAGAAATAAATTCGTATGGTTTCGGTGTCCAGTCTTTAGTATTTGATTATAGCACTCGAGCAGAAGACGACACTGAGCTATCAGGGTAAGAAAGACGAACACAATCTTGTTTTCACAAAGCATATATTCTCGTGAAGAGGCAAGTATCAAACAATCCTTCCATATTATTTCACTTCTATGAAATTATTAGCAGTACTGAGAAAGAGTGGGAAAAAACCCGCAAGAGACTGAGACTGTGACCCAGTTAAGGGTGATGGTGAAGCGCTTCCCGAAACCACTCGATGGTGACTATTTACCTCAGATCTTTCTTTCTAAATAAAACTGAGAAAAGGATTTTTCCTTAGTCACTTTTGTTTTGTGCAATCACATTCACGTCTTTATTTTCTAAATTTTGAATGGTCTACCCAAACAAACAGGTATTGCTGGGCGGGGACAAGGGGGTGGGGAATCAGACAGGATGTGGGGGTAGCCAGGGAGATGATTTAGTCACTAAATCATCAAAATTGCCCACTAAACCTTAGTGGTAAAGTGGAGACCTAAGTTCAGACCCGCAGCTCCCATGTAAAAGCCAAGCAGGTCAAATCTTAACAGCACCACTGGGGTGTGGGGGGACATGACTGGTGGGGGGCACAGTGCAGGGGGGGGGAGGAGGCACAGCAGGGGTGGGGGGCCGGGGACACACATCGGGGTGTGTGTGTGTGTGTGTGTGTGTGTGTGTGTGTGTGTGTGTGTAAGTATGTGGATGGCCAAGACGTGGAAGGGAACACAGCCAGGGTGGGGCGGGGGACACGGCCAAGGAGGGGAGACGGGGGGGGGGGGGGGGGGGGGGGCACACACAGGAGGAGCCCCAGGTTCAGAGAGAGTCTGTCTTAGAACATAAGGTGGGCAGCAGCAGAGAAGGCTGCCCAAGGATGACCTGTGTGGGGGGAGAGCAAGGAAAGAGAAAAGAGACCTAGAACAGTCTCAGCACACCGACAGAGGCCGACTGCAGGCCTCCTGGCTTCAGAGTCCACTGAGGTGGGGTAAAATTCCAGTCTGTCAACTGAATTACATAGTTCTGTACATATTTTTCTTTTTGTCCGAGAATGGTTTCTTGCCAGTAAAACACATAACTTTACCAGTTTAACAGAAATGAAAGGGAGTCGACACATGGAATTCTACCATTCTAAGTACACTGAGGTGACCATTTCTAACATGGAGGTCCCAGGAGCTCTATTTTGA
The DNA here is from genome assembly GCA_033318265.1 of Phyllotis vaccarum. Lineage (NCBI taxonomy): Eukaryota > Metazoa > Chordata > Mammalia > Rodentia > Cricetidae > Phyllotis > Phyllotis vaccarum. The sequence continues at coordinate 2,699,824 of JARWLC010000005.1, forward strand.
GAAATATCACTTCTAAATGGTCATCTTCCAGGCTATAACTATCTAATTCAAGTTTACACCAGATAGATTAATAATTTAGAAAGTTAACTGTTGCTTTTTGTTAACTGTACCCACAATACCCACTTCCCTTCAAAGTCTTCCAACGGCTGATACTCAAACTGACCACAGATGAGGTGAGCAACTCTCCCTGTGGCCTAATATAGACTGTCCAATCCCAACACCACTGCCTGATCAACTCTGTCATCACAGTCACAAAATTAAGAAAGAATAGGTCTGAATAAAAATGCAGTTCACAGAATAATTCTGGTGAAATGAGTTAATTTCTTGGCCTTCTGTGTCTTGGAGCATTGGTTTCATCCTGCTTCATCCTGGCAGAGAGAACAAGTTGGGTAAAATGGGACCTGCAATAAGCCCATAGTCTGCTCAGACATCGGGAAAGGCCGCTGTAGCACTGCTGGTGAGGCATGTCTTGCTGAAACTGGGTGTTTTCAGAGGTAAGCATCAGGTCCCAGGATCCTTCCTGCTCCTTCAGCTACCCTCACCCTGCCTGCGTGCGGAGAAGGGGGGTGGGTGGGGTCAGAACACAATTTGCCAAGAAACAAGGCACTTTCATCTGTTTCTCTGGTGCTGTGCTAACCACAGCCAAAGGCCTCCTGGAGAGGAAAGGATTTATTTGGCTCACATTTCATGCCACAGAAAAGCCAGAGTAGGAATCTAGAGGGGAAACTGGCGCAGGGACCACCGAGTGCACTGCTCACTTGCTCAGCCGGCTTTTTTAATCAGCCCAAGACCACCCATCTAGGGGCTGGGCCTCCCTCTCCATCATATCAAGAAAGTGTCCATAGATATGCCCTGATGGAGGTAGTCTTCCCAGTGACTCCAATCTGTCACAGAGTGAGTTTTGAAGAGATATTCATTGTGTGGCTGAGTAGGAGTGAGGCTGTGATGAAGGTGTGTGAAACACAAAAGGAACCCAGGACATGTTTGTGGACTTGAATGAAAGCAGCAGCTCCCAGTTGAAGCCTGTGCCAGCAGTGGGCCAGCAGGAGTCAGCACAATTAATAGCTACTCAAGCTTTCTGCCTTCCGGACCTTGGGTCACAGGGAAAGGCGGCTGCTAAACTCTGCTGTGACCCTAGTCAAATCACAGTCCCTACCCACAGCATCTCTGCTGCACCTTGTATACTTTCTTACTAAAGAAAGCAGAAAGCAGAAGGTCTGAGCTACAGCCTGAGGACCCCAAAGGAGCAGACCCAGCCAACACAACTCCATCTCCAAAGAGGAGCTGAGACCCACCCACTCTTGGGTACATCTCACTTTTAGGTCACAGCATACAGCTCTAAGATGCTGGTCACTGGAAGAAGCTGCTCTGTGGATTTTTGGTCCTAACCAGTATCCTGATTAACCTGATATGGGCTCCTGCTCTTGTAAGCAGGCTACTAAATCGCACAATCTAAAACTTCCTACATCCCTATGAACTTGTGAAAAGTCAGGTATCTCCTGGTAACTTGCAGGTAACTTCTCTCAAGCAGCTCTCCCCAGGTCCTACCCTCTTACAGCAGCTGCATCTCTGACCCTTTCCTTTAGGCCACCTCCCATGACCAAGCTCAAGTCAAGTCCCTTCAGGGCCTGGTCACATTGTTTCCAATAGTTTCTTTCTAAGACTTTCCCACCTCAAGGTCCAGTCCTGGTCCCCAAGCCCAGTCTCCTAGTAAATCTCACTCCTGAGAGGTACTGAAGTGCTCCATCCCTCCAAGCAACTCCTGCTCAGCTCTATTCTTTTCTTTAAGGCTTACTTCCCTTCTGTTTCCCAGGATAACACTCTCTTCTGAGCACCTCTCTCTTAACCCTCGTGAAAGCTCTATAAAAATATCTTTAATGAAATTTCAGCCTCACTACGCTAGCTCAGTCCTCAAGCCATGAATCCTGGCTTGTCCTGAGTAGAGGCACTGAAAGGTCAAAGCATCTCCTCAGGCTAACAAAGGTGGCGGCACGGACTGTTCTTCTAATCCTCTCAACACTAACAAAATGACTTTTAATAAAAATTTTGAATATCAGAAGTAATCTTGTATCATCAATGAAAAGAAAAGTTGATTTCACCACTACCGATATTCTTAAAACAAGACAGAAAAAGATCCTGCCAGGTAAGAGGGGCCCAGCCCTGGTGGATTCGCCTCTTCTATTTCCCACAAATGCTCTAGAAAGACATGAGAAGCCTTTTCTGAAGGCACACAATCAAAAGGACAAAGAGTTACTGTGTGGGGATACGTTATATATTTAATAAAATCAGTCTGGACTATAAGAGGACGGAGTCACCTTTCCAGCCTGTAGGGGTATTGTGTTGTCTCATGGTAAATAATTGTCCCACCCACTGGTCTAATAAAAAGAGCTGATTGGCCAAAGGCAGGCAGGAAGTGTAGGTGGGGCTACCAGACTAAAAACTCTGAGAACAGACCACCAGACAGAATTCCAGAGAGAGGCCCAGAAGAAGCAGAGGACAACTATGCTGCCCTAAGAAAAGGTACTGAACCACATGGCTGAACAGAACAAGAGACATGGGTTAGGTGAAGGGTAGAGAGCTAGCAAGTGATATGCCTGGGCCTGAGGCTGATCAGTCTAAAACTAATGAAAGCGTCTGTGTGTCTCTGTAGGACTGTGGGCCTGCGGGTCTGCGGGTCTGTGGGCCTAGACCTTGAGGTTAGGCCCGAAAGTCAAGGCCAGAAACCTCGTACTACAAATGGCAGCCCAACGTGTGGCAAATATGCCCACATAAAGTCATAGAAAGCTTAAAAAATGGTCTAGAGCCAAAAGCAGCCTCTGAATTGTGTCTCCCACATGGCTGTGGTACAGAGACACCCTGGTGAGGCCTGTCGGCTTGAGCTACAATGGCGGGCTTTTGGAGTGCAGCTTAAGGTGTAAAATGGCTCATTCCTGAAGTCTCACGGGAGCCTAGCTGTAAGCAAAAGGTTGTAAATGATTTATTTAAGGTTTCTGTTCATAAGGACAAAAAGGGAACAGAATCAAAGATGGCTTTCTAGTGGCAGTGTTTTCTTGGATCAGCTCTGTTTGCCGGAAGCAAACTGTGGCTTGGTTTTAAGAGAAGCTTCCTGATTCAGCATTAGAAGCAAAACACTTGTGAGTTTTTAAAGAGGCCCTGCTACCTAACACTTAAATGGAGTTAATGAGTAGCAGATGGCAAAGCTTTACTTGATAATTATATGGACCCTAAAATTCCCAGACTACCTGGGTTAAAAAGATAAATTCTATAAAATTAAACTAGGAGCTGGGTAGAGCCATCCACCCATCATACCAGCCTTTAATCCTGGCAGATTAAAGGTGTGGTCAGAAACAGAAAAAGTTAAGAAATAAATATACAGTAAAGACAGTTTTTCGTAAAATGTCTAAGTGGTTTAGAGTGTGTTGAAAATATATATACATAGGCTTAGAGAAAGAAAAGAAAAGTTAGAGAAATCCTTTAAAAAAGAAATAAAGTAAAATAAATAAAAAATAAGCCACGTAAAGATGGAAAATACAAAGAGTGTCTGGATACTGTATATTACTGTCTTGTCTTTAAGCTTCTTGACTGAAAATGACTTAGTAAAAGCTGCTAAAAGACAGTTGATTATAAATGCTGTTAGAATAATTCAACCTATATATTTTGTAAATGAGCTGACTTTAAAATAAAATTGAAATGCAAAGATACGCTACTTTGGAGAAGAGGTTTTCCTTTTATTTTCACAGAAAATGAAAGACTGTGGATTTATTTCTGGATAAAGAACATGAAGTTTGATAGAGGAAGACCCCCTGAAAAATCTCCAATGGAAATGGATGGACCAGATGATTCAGCATTTCAGAGCACCTCTGTTGAAGTTCCAGAGCTCTGAATCCAAAACAATTTCAAGGACACTGGCTGAGATGACCCAGCCTTAGAGACAACTCCACTAAAGACTTGTGCATAATCCTACATTTTTCTTTGGATTCCCATGATATTGTCAGCATCCCCATTCAGCAGGAAGTAGCCTAGAGAACGATGCCCACATTCCCAAAACGTGGATTATGGATGTTTGTGTTTATTTACAGTGTTGTTTATAAGTTGTTATAGATAAGGGGGGAAAGAATTTTAGAATTGGAGTTCTTTTTGTTTTAAAGAGAAAAGGGGATATGTAGGGGCATTGTGTTGTCTCATGGTAAATAATTGTCCCACCCACTGGTCTAATAAAAAGAGCTGATTGGCCAAAGGCAGGCAGGAAGTGTAGGCGGGGCTACCAGACTAAAAACTCTGAGAACAGACCACCAGACAGAATTCCAGAGAGAGGCCCAGAAGAAGCAGAGGACAACTATGCTGCCCTAAGAAAAGGTACTGAACCACATGGCTGAACAGAACAAGAGACATGGGTTAGGTGAAGGGTAGAGAGCTAGCAAGTGATATGCCTGGGCCTGAGGCTGATCAGCCTAAAACTAATGAAAGCGTCTGTGTGTCTCTGTAGGACTGTGGGACTGCGGGTCTGCGGGTCTGTGGGCCTAGACCTTGAGGTTAGGCCCGAAAGTCAAGGCCAGAAACCTCGTACTACACCAGCCCCCCAACCTTAAGATGGTTTTTGTTGGTGGTGGTTTTGTTTTTCTGTGTAACAGTCCTGGTTGTCCTGGAACTCGCTCTATAGACCAGGCTGGCCTCGAACTCACAAAGATCCTCCTGCCTCTGTCTCCAAAATACAGGGACTGATGATGTGTGCCACCTCTGCCAGCCTTGGAGTCCGACTTTGGGGCAATGAATTCCCAACAAAAGCGGCTTGCCAGCCAGAGCAGCACATGGCCAGAGGAGTAATTAGCAGCTGGCTGGGCTTTCTGTTCTGAGTTAACCTCTAGCCTTAGGCAGACATTTCACTTTCATCTGGGTAAGTTTTTCAGACAGTGGCCTCTTTCTCCTGGTGGGTTACAGGTTTCTTTCTTTTTTCGGACCCCTCCGTGGGCTGCTATCCCACTAGGTAGCTGTCCCACTTCACAGTCATTTGAATTGTCACTGACAACTAGATTGGTGAGTAAGTCAGATTGTTCTTAAAAGGGGAATTGATTTAAGGCAATGGAGGGTGCTTGGTCTTTCTGTGATTTCACTCTAAACTTGATATGGGACCCAGGAAAGGAAAAGATAAATACAGTGGATGGGATTATCATGTTTATCATATAGTTTATTATGAGTATTTGTTTGATTTGTTTTATCATTTAAGAAGTAGATTAATGTAAATGCCAAGAAGAAAGTCTTTAAAAAGCCTGTTAAGAGAGAACACAAATCCAAACAGAGGAACATAAGGAACCAATCTCAGCAATGTTGTCTAAGATTACACAAAAGCAACCAACACTAATATATTTAGTAAACTTAAAGAAATCACATAATGATATAAATAGTATAAAAGTTAGTTGGGCTCCAATAAGAGTCAAGGAAGCAATTGTGACATAAGGGATTCACTCACCACTTGTAAAACAAATGCTAAATAGGTGGTCATCATGTAACCGGATCATCCTTAAGGACTGGTTAGATATGGTTACTGCTGTTTGGGCCACTTATACAGTGGAAATCATGGTGGAGGGAGGAGGCTAAAACAATAGAACAAAGAAGCAGAGCCAGAGGCATAAAGGCTCCCAAAACCAACTTCTTGAGGAAAGGGATTATGCTGATCTAGAAAGGCAGTCTTTATACAATGAACATACTCTGGATTTATGGCACATGGCAGCTTTAAATGACTGGGCTCTGACTGAAGAAATAGGAAGGAAAACAGAATTCTTCACAAAAGTAATTCAAAGCCCAAAAGAAACTTTTACAAACTTTTTGCACAGATTAATTGCAGCGGTAAAAAAAAAATGGTACCAGATTCAGAAGCCAGGCACATAATAATTGAATTTCTGGCTTTTGAGAATGCTAATTCACAATGTAAAAGAATGATTAGACCATCAAATGCAAGGTTAGCACCCTTGGAGAACTGGATTTGTGAGACAATTAATCCAAAGCCTTATGACTGTGATAACTGGGTAGGAGAGTTTATGTCTAGAGGTATAAAAGAAAGTCAAAATGTTAAGTGTTATAATTGTGGAAGGCAAGGTCACACTTTGTTAGGAGGAATCCCCAGAGAGAGACACTGGACTGCTGAGTGCAGGTCAACAAGGGACAGACAAGGGAACTTTCTGCCTCAGGAAATGCTCCAAGGAGGCTTTCAAAGCCCCCATATCAAATACAACTCAATCTTACCCTGCCATTGTGCAAGAAAAACCTTCCCAGAACAATTAAAGAAATTAAAACCTATTCTAAAAAGACATACTAAACTCAGTAATAGAAAATCTATAAATAGAAAATAATTCATGAAAAATTATAAAGCAAATATTTTGAGAAGCTTCTGTTAATGAACAAAGGCCAAAATTAAAAGTACAAATAAGTAATGTTATTATCAAAGGCTTGCCTTTACAGTGCCCATTTACAGTAATTCTCAGCCTGTAAAGAGATATCAGTGGAGGGTCCTCCCTCAAGGGAATGCTGAATAGCCCCACTCTGTGCCAGTATTTTGTACAAAAGTCCTTAGAACAGATAATCTATAATTTATCACTACATGGACAGCATCTTGTTGACTGACTCAAAATACTGATAACTTAGAAATAATGTTTGAAGAAGTGGAAAAAATTTTGTCTGCTCGGGGATTACAAATTGCCCCTGAAAAAAATATAAAGACGAGAATCCATTAATTATTTGAGTTACAAAACAGACCAACAAAAAATCAGACCCCAAAAGGAGAGAAGTTTGAAGGCACTTAATGATTTTCAAAGACTACTAGGAGACATTGCCAATTTACGACCCGCTATTGGAATTACAAATGATGGACTGGATAATTTGTTCAAAACCTTAAATGGTGACAAGGACTTAAATAGCCTGAGAAAACTGTCACCTGAAGCTGAGAGAAAACTGGCTTTGGTGGAAAAGAAATTACAAGAGGCACATGTGGATCATGTGGATCCAGACCTTAATTGCATTCTAGTTATCTTGCCCTCTAAACATTCTCCTACAGGAATTTAATGCAAAGGGGAAATGTTATATTGGAATGGATATTTCTATCACATAAACTGAGAAAGAAATGTGGAAAAGATTTCTGAATTTATTTTTTTAAAAAAAAAAATTAAGGCTCTGTCAATTGACAGGAATGGACCCAGCAGAAATTATTGTACCTTGAACTAATGAAGAAATTGATCAATTATGGGCAGAAAGTGAACCTTGGCAAAGAGCCTGCAGTAATTTTTTTGGAGATGTTAACAACAAACATCCTTACAGCAAAAGAATTGAATTTCTAAAGAAAACTAACTGGATTCTTCCTTGTGTTGTATGAGATAAACCAATTTCTGGAGCTCTTACATTTTATACTGATACAAAAAAATCAGGAAAGGCAGGTTACAAATCATAACATATAAGTAAAGTGTCTCAAAGCCCTTATAATTCTGTTCAAAAGTCAGAATTATATGCCATCGTGATGGTATTAATGGATTTTACCGAACCTCTTACCATAGTCCCTGACTCTCGGTATGCAGAAAGAGTTGTTCAACACACTGAAACAGCTGATTTTATTAACGATGAATCAGAATTAACTTCATTATTTATTCAGTTACAAGAAATAATTGGGACTAGAAATCATCCCTTCTATATAGCACACATTTGATCCCATACGGGTCTGCCAGGTCCTTTAGCACAAGGTAATGATGAAATGGATAAATTATTAATAGGAAATGTACTAGAGGCCTTAGAATTTCATAAAATGTATCATGCCAATAACAAAGGATTAAAAAATGATTTCTCTACCACTTGGCAACAAGCCAAAAAAAAAAAAATGGAAAAAGGTGTCCCACCTGTTCTTTCTATAACCAAACTCCATTGCCAGCAGGAAGTAATCCTAAAGGTATATGTAGAAATGAAATCTGACAGGTGGATGTATTTCATTTTACAGAATTTGGGAAATTAAGGTATGTCCATCATACAATAGATACATTCTCAGGATTTCAATGGGCAACTGCTTTGAGTTCAGAAAAGGCTGATTCTGTAATCACACATTTGCTAGAAGCTATGGCTATCATGGGAATATCTGTACAAATTATGACTGACAGTGCTCCAGCATATGTCTCTAGTAAAATGAAACAATTTTTTGCTTATTATAATATAAAGCATATTACAGGAATACCACACAATCCTACAGGGCAAGCAGTCATAGAGAGATCAAATCAAACTCTAAAGGATATGCTAAATAAACAGAAAGGAATAACAAAGACCCCCAGAGATAGACTACATAATGCTTTATTAACTTTGAATTTTCTCAGTGCTAATGAGAAAGGAACAGCTGCTAAAGGCATTGGACTACAGAAAAAACAGCTGAACTAAATCAGCCTGTTTACTTCAAAGATGTACTAACCTCTGTATGGAAGCCAGGGTATGTCCTACTTTGGGGAAGGGGTTTTACTTTTGTTTCCACAGGTGAAGAAAAGTTATGGATACCATCAAAATTAATAAAGACTTGATTTGAACCAGAGAAACTTCATGAAAATAAGAATTGATAGCTCAGCTACCCATATTACAATTCTTTAAGTTGTAAGAAAAAACAAAGGGTTGGGGCAGGTTTTTGTTTTAGTCTTTACAGAAAACTGAAAACACCCATCTTCAAGAAGTGAAAAGACCTTGGACATCTAGAAATCTAAAACAAAAGGGAGGCTATCCAGAAAAATTTGCAAGCAAAAGAATAACATAACTACTGGTACCAGTATACTCGTTAGGGTAAAGTCTCATTGCTTAACCTCTATATATCTGCATTTGTAAGAGAAATTGAAGTCCCAGTTTAATTATAATTTAAAGCTGGCTTTAGAGTTGGAGTGTAGCTCTCTCCTTCTCTAAACTCAAGCATATTTGTTAAAGGAAAATACAAAATCTCTGTATCGTATCAGAAGAGCCACCTGATATGGGACAGAAGAATAACAAAAAATAAGGGACTATTCTATTGTTACTAATCCTATGCCGAATAAATAGTTATACATTTAGCTTCTTATACATTGTGTTGGTTTTTAGTCTCTTAACAGTTTTCTGTAGTGATCCAGGACAAGGCCTAATTGCGAACTTGAAGTATCCAAAAGGAAGATGGGGCCCCACAACGATGATTTCACATGGACTCTGACAAAGCCTCTAGGCTGACAAACACCAATCAAAGATCAGATTTGGACTACAAACTGCTCAGGACAAATTCGAGGCAGCTTGCTGAGATGAACCAGCTTCACAGACTACTATAGCCAGGACTTGAGACAAGCCGTGTACTTTCCTGTTATGCAGAGACTGGACAACAAATGACACAGCTACTTATTTCAGGACTTGACATTTAACAAAGCTTTTCTTTTCAGGATCTCCTAAAGATGCTGTTGCCCCAGACAGCAGGAAGTAAATTTAAGAACACAGCGCCCATATTCCCAAGAGGTGGGGTGGGTGGTTTTTGGCCGTTCGATGAGTTATGGATGATTGTCATTATTTAGGTTAATTGGTTAAAAATTAATAGTTATGGTTAGAAAAAAGTTAAAGAAAAGCGATTAGATTCAGGGCTCTTGTTAAAAGAAGAAAAGAAAAAATGGGGATTCAGATATGATAGGATATAAGGGTAGATTATTGAATCTACTTTTAAAAACCAATTACTAGCCTTAAATAATTTATATTGAATTATATTTCTTATATACAAATTGTATATATTGATATTAAGTTGAAATTAATTGTGTTACTGTACATATATCTCTATGCTTGTTCAAGGTATTATACAGTTCATCTAACAATGTAATATAAATTGCTAGTCTATGAAAGTTTTTATTACCAACTAATTAGGATATAAAGAAATGAAAGTTAGTAGTCAGGCATTACAATCAAACTTATAGTTATATTAGATATGTTTTAAAGATCAAACATATATTTTAGATGAACAGGTCTTCTTCAAACACTCCAGAGATCCACAGAATATGGCATTTAAGGTATTTTAATAACATAGGTTCTTATTATTTTTATGACAATGAGACATCTGCTCCTGGAAACATCAATCTACTTCAGAGAAGATTATGAACTGCAAAGAAATTCCTCCATACGGAGTTGACCTTCTTTGTGACAAAAGTTAGCCACTGAGCAAGAAAGTGCTCTTGCCTTGACTGCTGACAGTGTGATGTTCAAAATGGACAAGCAGGAGACACACACACAAACGAATTGCAAAACTGTGGGAGATTATGTTGTTACATTGTAAATAATTGTCCCACCTACTGGTTTAATAAAAAGCGCTGATTGGCCAAAGGCAGGCAGGAAGTGTGGGCAGGGCTCACAGAACTGCAGAATGCCAGAGAGAACCTAGAAGAAGCAGAGGACAACTATGCTGCTCTGAGAAAAGGTACCGAGCCCCATGGCTGAACAGGATAAGAGTCATGGGTTAGTTTAAGGTTAAGTGTTAGCAAGTTGGGCCTTAGGCTGATCAGCCTAAAACTATTGTAAACATCTGTGTGTCTTGGCGGGTCTGTGGGTCTGCAGGCCTAAACCTTGAGGCTAGGCCCAAAAGTCCAGGCCAGAAACCTCTTACTACACAAGACAAGGTAGGAAGGTCTTTGAGAATATCCTTCCTCACAGAGAAGTCTGTCAGACTTGCTAGGCCTGTAGGCTGAAGATGGATGCTTCAGTGATACAGAAGAACCTTGGGTGACTGTCCAGGCAGCCAGTTGCTTCATTTCTTACATGTTTTGGGACTTGCTTGCCCAGGTTGTTTACTTAGTTAATATTATTTCCTTCTTGGGTCTCTGGGGGAGTTGAAGATGAGATAGTTATTGTTTTCAAGTGACAGTTTTAGAAAAGAAACTCACTAAGAAGTTAAAGTGTGTAAGTTTAAGAGACATCAAAATATAGTTTTTAGTTAGTAACACAAGTTGGATAGAAAGTGAATTAGGTATAATCCTATGGACTCACCAAAATAGGATAAATAATGGAATATTTTCTTTGATTTTGCCAATTGTTAATGGACTAGACATTACAACGTAATTATTGTTTGTATATTGTATATAATTATTGTATATGGTTTTGTTAGTTATAACCTTTTGATTTTTGACACAAAAGGGAATATGTGGCGATATGTTATATATTTAATTCTACTGATAATAAAATGTTTCCTAGCTGGGAAATAGTAACTGTCTTGGCATCAATGCAAACCGTTACACAGCTTCTCCAATTTCGGACTACTGAGATAAAGTATCCAAAGGACTGGAATTTCCCCCAGAAGCCTCATGCCAGGACAAGGCAGCCCGTGCCAGCCAGAGGAGGAATGTCTCTCAGTAAGACAGTTACATGGTGCGCACAACCTGTCAGATGTCCTTGCAGGAGCCCAGATAATGATGATGGTGGAGCAGCTTGACCTCAACTGCTTGTCTATCAGTGCCTCACACCCTCTACTGTCTAAAGTTCAACCTAATACCCAGGCCGACTTGCCGGGTCACATGCCCTCTGTTCACCTTCCTGAAATGGCACAGGCAGTCTCCTTTCACAGTTTTTCACTGTTTAATTGGCTGAGGGTGAGAGGCTAAACTGGGGTATTAGGGCTCAGACTCTAGTAACTGCAGTAACCATAATGTCAGCGAATGTTTCACATCTGAGAGTCAACATCAGACCAGTCGTGCTGAGCTGAAGAAGCACCTGGGTTAAGAGTCTTCTGGAACCTCAAGAGGCAGCCGATCACTAACAGCCCTACTCTGCGTACCTTGGACCACATTTCTTTGGTCTTTGTTCACTGTTCCTATATGAGACATCTTAAACCCTCGGGATTTCCTGCATGAAAGTGCCTTTTCTGATGCACAGCCTGCCCCTTTCAACTGCATCTAACCAGGATCCTTAGGGGAGAGCCCCAGACAGCCTCAGAGGAAGCAGGAAGGTCAGACAGTGGGGACCGGAACTTTCAACCCCAGGTGAGAGGGAAGGGGAGGTAGGAGGAGCAGGGTCTCCACCCACCCAGTGCTGTGAATACAGGTGCATGCTACCACACCCTGCTTTGTATGTGAGTGCTAGGAATCTAAATTGAGGTCTTCAAGCTTGCACAGCAAGTATTCTCCCAACCCAACCACTTCTCCAGCCCCATCGCTCCATTTTTAAACTAGACCTTAACTATCAACAGCCTAAGGCTCATACAGTTAAGCAAAAATCCAGTGTCAAAAGCGGAAGATAATGAGTAAAAAGAGAATTCAGAAGGAACAGACTCTCCGGAGAAGTGAGAATTTTGGGAGAAACCGGGAGGCTATTCTTTAATGCCACAGGAAGAAACAGAAACAAGACACCAGGAAAAATGAACAGTTGGAAAGTTTAAAAAAACAATAGAGCTAGTTACACTTAAAAAGGAGACAGCCAAGTATCTACTTAAATAATGAACCAACAGCTGAAGAGATCAGTCTCCCAGTCACTAAGGAAATGTGCTACGATTATAGTAACGTGTCCCTTGGATGACTAAACCAAAAGGACTCTCACACTCCTGAATGTTAGCGACCCTCTCAGGAGGACGCTCAACTCCAAGAAGAGGAGCTGAGGCTTCCTACACCACCACAAGGATGAGTCACTCTAGAAAATGAGTCTCCAGGTAACGCCTGTCCCTGCTGACAGACCTTCTGAGTATAACCCATGAGGACCAGAATCATTAAGTTAGTTTCTAAAATTCCCGACCAACAATCAGGGATAGGACAACACTCTCCGACGGCTAAGCGTGGAGGTTGTACGCTTCAGCTTCCAACTCCAGATATCACAATGGAAGCATGTAAGGAAAGCAAACTCCTTGACATCTCCCATCTATACTACGAAGGCACAGATTTACCATTGCAGAGCTTTGTTCAGGGAGGGACCATTTGGCGCCTGAGCTGCAGCAGGGTCCAGGTCTGAGAAGAGTCTAGGAGAGGTCTCAAGGACGCAACTGACCACAAATGGATTCATGCCAGTTCAGCCAGGAGACTCAAAACTTGGGTTTGTGCCAAAAGTTTAGCAAGTAGTTTCTAGGAATTACTGTACCCCGTTCCCCTTTACCCCATCCTGAAATGCTAAGACATGTAACACCCCACTAAAGTATGTGTTCTTTAAAGATCCTCTCATCTCTGAGCTCAGGGCTGAATTCCTCCGATGTGCACAAACAAAGCGTTTCAGGTTCATCTGAACCTGTCCAAAGGAAGAAACTGACTCATGTGTCTGCATCGGAATCCAGCTCCCTGTGCTCTTTGTGGGTCCCTTGACACAGGAATAACATATACATCAGACATTTCTCAAACAGTGCACAGCACAGGAAGGTCTCCCCAACAGTGCACACACAGGTTACTTATGAAGTGATGGGTTTTATTTAATCAGTTTTGTAACTTTGCTGTACAAAGGTCACTACTATGAAAATCAAAAAATTCCATAAACTTGGGGAAATGTCTGCAAAATACACATCTGCTGAAGAACTGGTATCAGAATATACAGAACTCGCAAATAGAGCGGTGAGAAGGTAATACAATTTATTACAGGTGCAGGCAAAAGACTTGAAAATATAAGACAGTAGTTGAGTACATAAAAAGCAGCTCAAAACAGCCCTGGATTAGGGAAATAAAAATTAAAACAATGAATACAATAGATGCACCATTAGAATTAATTTAATTTTTTTTGTTTTCTTTTTGTAGTTTTATGAGATATTTTGTCTGTTGGGCCCTGGCTATCCTGGAACTCACTATGTACACCAGGCTGGCCTCAAAGTCACAGAGACCTCTGCTCCCCAACTACTGAGACTAAAGGTATGTACCAACTCCCCACCCCCTACCCCGTGGTGACATACTGTATATTTAATACAAGTAGTTTGGAGTATTAGAGGACAGAGTCACCCACAGAGCCAGGTCAAGGTCAGGAAGTGGAGACCCACACCTTTAATCCCATCACTGCCTGGCTGTTAAGCCTTGAACTCACAGAGATACAGAGATCTCTGCCTCTCAAGAGCTGGGATTAAAGGTTTAGGTCACCACTCTAACCTTTATGAATTGGCTCTGTGGGTAGCTCTGTCATCTGATAGTCTAGACTATCTTATTAATAAATATGTATCATCACATTACCCAGCCTAAATTTTATTTTTAATTAATAAAAATGTGATCCCGGGACTGAAGCGATGTCCTAAGGGTTGAGAGCTCTCACTGTTCTTACAGGGAACCTAGGTTCAGTTCCCAGCACCTATGAAATGGTTCACAGTTGCTACAGCTCCAGGTCCCAAGGATCCAATGCCCTCATCTGGTCTCCTTGGGAAATGAATGCAAAATACATACACACAAACAATAAAAGCAATAAAATCTTTAAAAACTGCAAGCTAAACTGGAGTGATGGAACACATACACTGTGATCACAATGTAAATATTACAAACACTGGAGAACAGCTCTGACAACGTTCAGCATGTATTTGAAAGCCACCTATGAAAGCAACAAAATCAAGAAAATGTGAAGGCAGTGACTGATAAATGCAGAACTGGCTGACAAACCAGTAGCATCTTCCCACTCCAGCAGTGAGCACACTTGAGAGGGTAGCATAGTGTTCACCCTAACAAAAACTGCATGCTATCTGGAATACAAATGAACCCTATAAGAAAATAGAGTAGGCATACTATGCTCTTGGATGAAAAGAGGGCATCAGCTCTCCTCTACTCCCCAAATTCCAGCTAAGTGCTAGCAACATTATTCTGAGCTAGTCTAAAATTTATATGAACAGAGTATCTACATGAAACAAGTGGACAAGAAGGGTTAGTAGTTTGGTGCTGAAGAACTACACTTCCCAGCTTTCCTTGTGGACTATGGAATTCAGGGCAGCCACGGGCCCTCTTCTTCTGTAGGCATTCTGGCCATCTGTACGTGTGGGTGACAAGATGACCCCTCGCTGCGAACAAACATGGTTCCTAAGGTCTTTCCACCTGCGGTCTCTCTGCAGCTGCCTTAATAACAAGAATGACATTGTAGGTACTAACACATCTAATGTCAGTTTTGAAAGAATGATAGCAACAGCCGACAAACGGAACAGAGACCTGAGCAAGAGCAGACAGAGACCCACCCATGTCTGCATCAGACGACCAAGGCAGGAGAGCCACCCTGGATGAAACAGGAGAAAGCCAGAGAGCCCTAACACTCTACTTTGTCAGCCTCCTGCCCACCAGGACATGAAGTGCCTGGTTCTGACACACTCCCCCAGAGGAGACTCTAGGACTGAGCTGAACCCAATCCTGCTTTCAGTTGTTTCTACCAGGTGTTTTGGTCACAATAAGAAAGAAATAACTGCAAACACACAGGCCACACACCACACCCTAATGTGGGGTGTCTTTCTGTATACTGTGAATATATGTTGCCTCCACTAGTTAATGAAGAGGCTGTTTTGACCTACTGCAAGGCAGCTAAGAGGCAGGCAGGAAATCTAATCAGAGATACAGAGAAGAGCAAAGTCTGGAGATGTGATTCAGCCACCCAGGAAGCAAGATGTGAAAGTATGGGTAAGCCACAGGCCCTGTGACGAGACATAGATTAATAGAAATGGGCTGAGTGAAGTTATAAGAGCCAGTTGGTAATGAGCCCAAGCAGTAAGAAAGTTTGTAATTGATATAAGCCTCTGAGTAACTATTTTATAAGCGGCTGCACAACCGAGGGTAGCAAACATTTGTCAGGCTGCAACACACTCACCCACACACAGAGACACATTCTCTCTCTCTCTCTCTACACACACACACACACACACACACACACACACACACACACACACCCTCCCTCCCTCTCTGTGGAGTGAGTTCCATCTATCCAAAGCACAATTCCTATGTTCAAGCACTGATCAGCCCATCTAATGGTACGTGGAGACAGCTTAGGGAGATAGGTGCAGATAAGTTGATGGAAGTGTGAACACCATGATGGAGAGTATCTTTGAAAGAAGGGGATGAGAGATCAGAACACACTCTGTCTCTCAGCTCCACGGAGAATGCTGGAAGAAGACAGTCATCTGCCAGGCCCTTACCAGAACCTGTCCATGATGCCATTGTAATCTCAGGATTTATAGCCTCCGGGCTGTGAACACTGTTGCCACAGTGTGTAAGCCAGCAAGTCTGCAATACTTTGTTACAGCGGCCTGAGCCAAGGGACACACATACTGTTTGAGCCTGCACTTCCACTCTACGGCGTACATGCCAACAAGAATTTGTAACAGTTCTGTCACCACGTAAGAGGGATACAGATAAACTCAGTGACACTAAGTGGCCGCTGTCCCAGATGCTGAAGCTGAAACAGGCTGTGTTCTCTCTGTTTCTGCATATGTTTCAAAATTTCAGTCATAAACTGAAACAGACAAATTAAAACATGGGCTATCTCCGGGGCTCAGAGGCAAGGCCTTGGTGCTACAGGTGAAAGATGCCCAAAAGGAGAGAGGGGTCTGACCCAGCCCACAGAGAGCTGTCCTTTACAGAGAAGGTAAGCGCATCATTCTGCTAAAACAGAAAGCAAACAAACCAACAACCCACTGCACATGGCCTCAGAAAAGAAAAGGACCAAAAAAAGCTGTGCAGCCGCCACCAACCTGAACTCATGGCTTGGGCTTTCACGCCCCATTGGCAATGAAAATCCCTCAGGCCCAGACCAGCTCCCTCTAGAGACCTTTACAGCAGCTAGGGCATGTGTGGGCACCAGGAGGGGACAAGTCCACTGAATGAGTTCATAGGAAAATTTCAAAACAGGAAACAACAGACTACTGTGGGAAGTTTTAGTAATTTGAGAACTAGAATTCAAACTTAATTTGGTAATTGCAAATATATATATATATAAAATAATTAAATGTGTTTTAAAGGGTATATGAATCAAAGATCAAAAACAGTACAAACCAACACACCCCCAACTCTCAGAGAAACAAGCAATAGCTTCCAACTATTCTCTGAATAAAGTATGTGTAACATTAACTCTAGGGCCTATGAAACTCTGTTCACTGTCTGTGGAGGTTAGTTTTGTCAACCTGACATAGCCTGGAAACACCAGGGAAGGAAGTCCCACTGAAGAATTTTGTGGATCCCACTGACATGTAACAAGGTCTCTGAGGGATCATCTTAACTATTAATTCTAGATCTGGCTGACCTGTGGATGTGTCTGTGAGGGATTGTCTTGATTGCATTAACTGATGTGGGAAGACCCAGCCAACTGTGGGTGGTGCCATCCCACAGAAAGGAGGTCCTAAAATGTGTAGGAGGAAGCAGGCTGAGCAATAAGCAAAAAAACATTTATTCTATCAGCTCCTGACTGTGGGTGTGATGTGACAACCTGCTTCAAATAACTGTCCTGACTTCTCCATGATGATGGGCTCAAGCCTGGAATCATGAACTGAATAAACCCTTTCTCTTCAAGGCTGTTTTTCCAGTTATTTATCACAAAAGCAGTTCCCCCACCTGGGGCTTCTACACTGACAGTTCCCCCACCTGGGGTCTCTACACTGACAGTTCCCTCCCCTGGGGTCTCTACACTGACAGTTCCCTCCCCTGGGGTCTCTACACTGACAGTTCCCTCCCCTGGGGTCTCTACACTGACAGTTCCCTACCCTGGGGTCTCTACACTGACAGTTCCCCCATCTGGGGTCTCTACACTGACAGTTCCCTCCCCTGGGGTCTCTACACTGACAGTTCCCTCCCCTGGGGTCTCTACACTGACAGTTCCCCCACCTGGGGTCTCTACACTGACAGTTCCCCCACCTGGGGTCTCTACACTGACAGTTCCCCCACCTGGGGTCTCTACACTGACAGTTCCTTCCCCCGGGGTCTGTACAATGACAGTTCCTTCCCCCACCTGGGGTCTGTACACTGACAGTTCTCCCACCTGGGGTCTCTACACTGACAGTTCCCTCCCCTGGGGTCTCTACACTGACAGTTCCCTCCCCTGGGGTCTCTACACTGACAGTTCCCCCACCTGGGGTCTCTACACTGACAGTTCCCCCCCTGGGGTCTCTACACTGACAGTTCCTTCCCCTGGGGTCTCTACACTGACAGTTCCCTCCCCTGGGGTCTCTACACTGACAGTTCCCTCCCCTGGGGTCTCTACACTGACAGTTCCCCCACCTGGGGTCTCTACACTGACAGTTCCCTCCCCTGGGGTCTCTACACTGACAGTTCCCTCCCCTGGGGTCTCTACACTGACAGTTCCCCCACCTGGGGTCTCTACACTGACAGTTCCTTCCCCCGGGGTCTGTACACTGACAGTTCCTTCCCCCACCTGGGGTCTGTACACTGACAGTTCCCCCACCTGGGGTCTCTACACTGACAGTTCCTTCCCCTGGGGTCTCTACACTGACAGTTCCCTCCCCTGGGGTCTCTACACTGACAGTTCCCCCACCTGGGGTCTCTACACTGACAGTTCCCCCCCCTGGGGTCTCTACCCTGACAGTTCCTTCCCCTGGGGTCTCTACACTGACAGTTCCCTCCCCTGGGGTCTCTACACTGACAGTTCCCTACCCTGGGGTCTCTACACTGACAGTTCCCCCACCTGGGGTCTCTACACTGACAGTTTCCCCACCTGGGGTCTCTACACTGACAGTTCCCCCACCTGGGGTCTCTACACTGACAGTTCCCCCACCTGGGGTCTCTACACTGGCAGTTCCCTCCCCTGGGGTCTCTACACTGACAGTTCCCTCCCCTGGGGTCTCTACACTGACAGTTCCCCCACCTGGGGTCTCTACACTGACAGTTCCCTCCCCTGGGGTCTCTACACTGACAGTTCCCTCCCCTGGGGTCTCTACACTGACAGTTCCCCCACCTGGGGTCTCTACACTGACAGTTCCCCCACCTGAGGTCTCTACACTGACAGTTCCCTCCCCTGGGGTCTCTACACTGACAGTTCCCTCCCCTGGGGTCTCTACACTGACAGTTCCCCCACCTGGGGGTCTCTACACTGACAGTTCCCCCACCTGGGGTCTCTACACTGACAGTTCCCTCCCCTGGGGTCTCTACACTGACAGTTCCCTCCCCTGGGGTCTCTACACTGACAGTTCCCTCTCCTGGAAGATAATGTTTCCCTAAGACCTTACTCACATGTCTTTCTCCTGGAATTCCTTCAGGGCACTACCAAGATGTGATTTCAGAATCTACATACAGAAAAAGTGCCAAATTCTGACACCCATCCTCTCCCACGCTAACTTCTGTACTTTGTGTACACTGAAGATTGTAGATCATGCTTTTATTTTGTTTACTTCCTTTCATTCCCAGCTACAAAGAAAAATGAACGCGGACCACTGTGTGTTCTGGTCTGAGCGGGATCCCAGTGTTCATGGCAAGCCAACCACAGAGAGACCAGCAGGAGAACTGTCACCCTTACTGTGAATGAGGTACATGTGTGCTCAAATATCCACAACGTACAGAACACACAGAAAACTGTTCTAAAAGTTGGCTAGAATGAGCTTTTCAAAAAATAATTCACCATAAAACACAAGCACATTTTCTAAGTTGTTCTCTTAGTTAAAGCACTGGGTGGGAAAATGGTCACTTTCCTGAATGAGCTTCCTGTTCCTCATTTCCATCCTTCATGAGAACTCACGTGCATGTCTGCCCACCAACCATCAAGTTCTCCATCACTGCATCTCTGGACAACTTCCTTTCTGAGCTAAAACAATGTGTACTTGATGTGTGTTTCTTGAGGTAACTATTACGGCCAAGCTGCACGTCATCTTAGTATAACAGTTAAAATTTGGAGTTTGGGACTCAGAAAAAGGCTCAGAGGGCTAAAGTGCTTGAGTACACCCTAATCTCCAATCTCCAGCAGCCACATAAAAAGCCTGGAGGGGCTGTGCACACCTGTAACCCCAGAGACAGGATCCCTGGGGCCTGATGACTGCCAGCCAAGCTCCAGGTTCACTGACATCGTATCACAAGGAAATGAAGTAGAGATTGACATGCAAACACAGAATCTGCTTTGAGATATGCTCCAGACACAGGGCAACCACACTGTCAAGACTGTTTCTGGAAGCTTTCACACCATTCTCTAATTTTAGTGGAAATATGTTATCACTTAATAACATTTTAGCTCCGTTTAATAATATTTAATAACAGTCAAGCTCCATTTAATAACAAGTTTACCAAGTTCCAATACTACCACCTAGTGGTTACAAGTGTGACTACAGGCAAAGCATATTAAACTGCTGTCTGTGCTATTTTTCTGTAACAATACCTATATATGTATGAAAACACAGTGTACTGATGACATCTGACTTCACAAGTGCTTCTAAAATGCCTTTGCCAATTCTTTTTTTTTCTCCCTTTGAGACAGGGTTCCTCTGTGCAGTCTTGGCTATTCTGGAATCTGCTCTGTAGACCAGGCTGGCCAAAGATCTTCCTTCCCCTGCCTTCTGAGAGCTGGGATTAAAGGTGTGCACCAACACTGCCCATCTCCAATTTATCTCTTAATGTCAGGATTCTCTCATTCTGTTCATATTTATCAAGGTTTTCTAGAAGTATGTACTTTAAGTTTTAAAAGTCTTTACTCACAGGCAAATCAATCACTTAGATGACACAGAAATAAACAAAATCCCTCTGACTTTTGCAGGTAATTTACTTCACTAATGGAGGCCCCTACACTGTAGTGAGTTCTGCCCAGAAAATGTTCTGCTGGACCGTAGTGGACTGCAAGGTGCATCCTAAGAACAATGCTCCCTTGCTAGGCTCTGGTGAACTCTCTCTTTATGCCTCTCTGCACATCCCACTGTCTAAAGCACACACACAGCCAGAGCTTCACAGAGGTAAAGGCATTCACTCGGGTTTCCACTGACACTGGGTATTCTGACTTCATCCCGCCCAGGGCAGACACTTAATGGTAGTTCGTGCTGCAGTTAACCCCTACGCCAAGCCTAAAATAATATCCTGTTACCTCCCTATGGTCACAGCTTACCCTAGATATAGTAGTTTGAACATAATTGGTCCCCATAATCTCATAGGGAGGTTAGGGGTGTGGCTTTGTTAGAGTGGGTATGGACTTGTTGGAGAAAAGTGTCACTGTGGGGGCAGGCTTTGAAGTTTCCTATGCCCAGTGTGTTTCAGTCCATTTCCCATTGCCTACAAGGTGTAGGACTTTTACCTACTCCAGCACCATGTCTTTCCTTCAAAGATGCCTCCACGCTCCCCACCATAAAAATGGACTGAACCTCTGAACCTGTAAGCAAACTGTGCCAATTAAATGTTTTCTTAATAAGAGTTGCCATGGTCATGGTGTCTCTTCACAGCAATAGAAACCCTGACTAAGACACCAGACTAACTCTACCACACTCCAGTTCTAACTCTTCTTTCCTGGGACCCTTCAGGAGCTGAGACCAGTTCTCCAGATGAGCACAGCTGTCTTCTCTTTCTCCTAGACAGGAGCAGATTCCCATCCTATCCTTACCCGAAAGAACCAAGCCTGCTGTTTATAACCCTGGTCAGTCACACAGCAGTGGTAAGCACTTCACAAATCCCAACTACCCCACCAGACAAGTGTCTGCACTGCTTGAGGCCTGGGAGAAATTGATCACAATAGATCCCAAAACTCTGCCTCCGAGGCCCACTGATGTCTTTGCTACCATCTGGCTTTTCCGAGAAGCCAGTCAGAGCCAGTAAGCACGCCCCTAAACCTCAAGGACATAACTACCAACTATGATTACCTAACCCTGGTAATGGGGCTGGAGAGATGCCGTGAAGACCAGAGCTCTGACTCCCAGTGGCTACAGTCACATGCGTATCTATAACCCCAGTGCTAGGGAGGCAGAGACAGGAGAACCCTGGGCCTGGCTTTGCAGCCAGTCTAGCTAAGCCCTCAAGGTGGAGGGTCAGTGAGTGTCTTTAAAAAAATGTACATTAAGAATGGGGAATACAGCTGATGTCAACCTCTGCCCTCCATACACGATTCTGTATTGATCATTGATAAAAAAGAACCAGAATAGAATATGGAAAACTGAAATTACAAAAGCATATGACCTCCAGAGCACAGACTGCAGCACTGGAGAGCGTATCCAAAGGGAAGTAATTCTGAACAGCCATCTTAGGGAGGTAAGATTTCACATCTGCTGAAATATACTGCTTGAGATGAAGTCACTAGGAAAGGACCAATCCTCTCCTACTCTTTACTCTATACATATAAAATTTAAACTTTTAAATTCACCCTTAACATAAGGCCTAAAACTACAGCAAGCAGCTTCGTCAAAGAACACAACTGGCAGAGTAAAGGAGCACTCTGTGTAGTAAGAGAAAATACAGGTCACACTTCTGAGAAGGGCTGTTGTCAGACGCTATAAAGAACATCTATAGTAACAAAGAAACAAACTGGATGAAATTGTGGAAAAGGAAAAAATAGACATGCCTCTCTACAGGATCTACAAATGGCCAACAAGCTTGTGAAGAGCTGTTCACTATCACTGGTCACTAGAGACAGAGAAAATAAAACCAGTCTGAAATACCACCTCCCATGCCCTGGAACGATTTGTACCAAAAGGAAAGAAGAGGGTTGGGCAGATGGCTCTATGATTAAGGGCTACTTTCCAAAAGGAACTGAGTCTAATTCCCAGCACCCACACAAAGGCTCATAATCATCTGTAACTCCAGTTCCAGAGCATCCAATGATCTCCAGGGGAGGCTACTGCCACTTCCCCTGGCTGTCTACTAGTATGAGATGGTAAGGCACAGCACACTGTGGTAAAGGACATTGAGAAATCCAGCTGAAACTGACCTGAAAACTTGCTCCCTGCAGCCTCTCTATCATAGCTCCAGAAGGCACTGCTGGGCACGCCACTGAAGACACGAAAGTCATCAATGGGCATTACCCAGTCAGAATCTCTGAATGAGAATACTGACTGCCAGGCAAAATGTGCCCACTGGTATAACCACAGGATGAGGGTTATGGTGTAGCCAACCACTTTTTAATTGGATTTGAGGCCTACTGTACAGAAAGGAGTCTGTGCCTAGTACCGTGAACATGGTCAAAAGCTCACAACTCAGGGAATCATAGGCCCTATGGTAGTTTTAATAAGAATAGTCCCCATTGTGGAGGTCATTCTGCAGCCCTCAGGGCTTAGTACTATTTAGTGGCCTGCGGTGTTTACTGGAACCAACTGATCTGTTTCCATTATTGGAACATTGCCCAAGCGGGTGCTGAGATTTATGAATCAGGAAGTTAGTAGAGAACAAAGAAATTGAGCCTGGCCAGGTGTTGCTTGTGAGCTGCACAGGTCAAGAGGGTGACTCTGGTATGTAAGGCTTCCCCTGAACTTTAATAAATGGCATTCTTGGTTCAAGAGTGCCCTGCGTGTCTCTCTCTCAATCTCCAGGCCCTTGTTCAAAGAAGCTCACTCAGGTGACCCGGGCGCCATAGGTGGAGGCCCCAGTGAGATCGAAAACTAGGGGAACCTGAGAGATCGCCCTCAGAAGGCTGGCCAGCAAGTGAGAAGTGAGAAATTAATTGAGGAGGGTGACGTGGACTGAATTGAAACTCTCCAGAATTAGAAATTCTGAGAGGTCACCTCAGAAATAGGATGAATTGAAATATGGGATCTGCAAGGTCCCAGCAGATTTTAACTGAACAATTGTCAGAAATATTAAAGAAACAATAAGACATAAAACTGCTCAGAAATTTGTTAAGATTATAGAGAATACTAGTCCTTGGTTCCTACAAGCTGGCATGCTTAGCATTCAAGATCCGGAACGTGTAAAACTTAATCTGCGAGAATCATTTCTCCTCCAGGGCTGGAGGACTTCCCCATTGCTACATTTTCACTTTGGCAACTTGTGAAAGATGCCTTGCTTAGTACTAGTATAAAAGTGAAGGAGCAATTGGTTGAGGCTGGGAGAGTTTCTCAATGAAATTCAGGAACAGGAGTCTCAAGCCTCTTTGAATGACCTTGTTAAGATAGAAAAGTGTGCCCCCAAGACCCTTGAAGAAGAACAACTTGAATTAGAGGAACAGAATCAAAACAGCCATGAACAGTTGGAAGACCGACAGTGAGAGTTCTGAGCCATCCTTTGGGAAACGCTTTATGCGCCCAGGGAGTTTAAATCTATTTGCAGCCACCTTGGCTCTGTCTGCCTTGGTTCTGCTTAACTTAGAGAAGGAATTTAAAAGGCTTAGAATTCAGGTAGGTCTGTATGAGCAGGGAGATAGGGATTATGGGGAAGGTTCCCAAGGTGATGGCTGGCTGGAGTGAGCTCTGAGAAGCTCACTAATCGGGAATTGCCATTGGAGAGCCATCGAGAGGGGGAGCTGGGCCCTCCCGGTGTGGGCAGCGTGGAACCACAAGCAGTGGGTAGAATTTCAGGGAGGAGCAGTGGGAATGGTGGATCAGGACTATGTAGGAGAAATCAAGATAACGGTAGGAACTGAAAAGGGGGTTCTGGTCATTGCTCAGCTAGTGCTTCTACCTTTGTTCCAGTCAAACAACCCGTTCCTGAAAGACGTCCAGCTTACTGGGTGACCAGCTTGAAGAAGCGCCCCATGTTAACTTTAATTATTAGTGGAAAATTTTTTTCTGGCCTCCCAGATACAAGAGCAGATACATCAGTGATCTCAAAAAAACACTGGCCTTTGGCCTGGTCACTTCAGCCCACCACAACCATGCTTCAAGGAGTAGGGGTGGCTGATGCTCCCAAAATCAGTTCCCAATATCTTCAATGGGCAGATGAGGAAGGGCATATAGGAACCTTTAAGTCTTTTGTCCTGCAGAACCTCCCTGCTAACTGGTGGGATAGAGATGTTCTTCACCTGATTGGGATTGGTACTGATCACTGAGCCAGTGCAGGGTATGATGGCAGGGGTATGTCCCAGAAAGAAGGATCAGTAAATATTCACAAGATCTGTGGTGGGATTCAAATGTTAGCTGATAAGGTTGCAAGACATGTCTCTAAAGTCCTGGAGCCTGAAGGGGTGTGGCCAGCCCCATTCAAAACGGACTGCTGGGATCTTGAGCGCCCAGTTTTCTTCCTGCGTTCTTAGAGATGAGATCAAAATCCATCGCCTGGATCATCCTATCTCCAAGGAATCATCCTAAGGTTTAACTTGTAATCGAAAGTGTTAAAATACCCTCCAATAAATATTAATCCTGTATTTGGTGTATTGCAAGTGAGATTTACTGCAATAGCTGGTGTCCCTGGGTAGGCACCCAATGTGGGCCCAACACCTACATAAAGCCTGAGAAAGATAAAAACTGAGCCAAAGTAGCTTCCAGATTGTGTGTCTGAAAAGGGTCATTGTACAGAGAAAGCTCACCATTTGGCCACATTCAAAATGGCAGCAGCAGACTGGTAGCAGGCAGTGTACACTGCAACCAGGCCAGTTCCCAAAGCCTCACAGCAGGCTCAGTAGCATGTGATTGATTTAAGGTTTTTGTTTATAATGGACAAAAAGGAAACAGAGTCAAAGACGGCTTCTTAGTAGCAGCATTTCTCGGGTCTGCTCTGCAATAACTGTGGCTCTTTAAGAGAGTGGCAGCATTTTAAAAGCTCTTCTGTTTGGAAGATGATTAAGGATTCACAATAAAACAGATTCAGATGGAGAAAAAAAATCTGTAAACGGGTTACAATGTGTGTAAAAGGTACATAGGCTTCAGAGAGAAAAAAAGAGTAGAGAAAGTCTGTAAAAAATAGAAATAGAGTAATAAAAATATAATAAGCCATGTAAAGATGGAAAATAGACACAGAATCTGGATTTTGGTTATTATTGTGTTTTCTTTTATTTTTAACTGTTAACGAGCTAACTGCAGAAAGACAATGGATTGCAAATGCAAAGGCTACTAAGTTAAACAAGAATATATGTTTTAAGGGTATTTTGATTTTGAAATTTGTGTCTAAGGATTTATTGCTTTGGAAGAGTTCTGATTTTTTTTTTTTCCATAGAAGATGAGAACCTGTGGATTGCTTCCAGGCAAATATGGTTTCATCAACCAAGACCCCCCTGAAAATTCTCTGATGGGAAGAGATGGTCACATCAGCTTCAGGGCTGCAGACTAAGATTATGCAGTCTCAAGAACCTGTGAGATTGCCAATGTTCCTTAATCAGCAGGAAGTAGTAATGGAAAAAATGACACCCAAATTTCCAAAAATATTGTTTATAAATGTTTGTTTTTATTATAAATGGTTAGTGGTCATAGTTAATTTCTTTCTAAGAAGAAAAAGGGAATATGGAATATGAGTCATTTTAAAAAATTAGATTAGTGAATTTACTTTAATCCAAAAATCAGTTGTTAATCTCAAAATGTTTTATATTGGTATGGATTTGGTTTATTGATACAAATTTAAGGTCAATTCCCTTATGCTGTGTGTATTTTTCTACTCTTGTTTAAGGTATGATGTTCATGTAACTGATTTAAAATTGTAATGTATAATTAAGAAATGCAGATTAATAGTCAACTTTGATAATCAAACTTATAGTTAGGTTAGTTAGGATTTTTAGGTATACAAAGATATATCTCAATTAGATAGGTAATCTTCAAACACTTCTAAGACCTACAGAATATGGCATTTAAAATTATTTTAAGAACTTAGACTTTTCTGGACAGTGAGACAGGTCCGCTCTTGGCAGCACCAATCTTCTTCAAGAGAAAAATGAGCATCAAAGAAACTTCATGTGGAGTCTACTTTCTTTGTGACAACAGTTAGCCATTGGACAAGAATCTGTTCTTGTGTTGACTCCTTGACAGTATGCTGTTTAAACTGGACATGCAGGTTCCACAGGAAGGTGACCTCTGAACTTTGACAGAACAAGCTGAGATGGTCCTTCAGGTTCCTGCTTTGCAGAGAAAACCGTCAGATATTCTTCAGGACTGGAGGAGAAGCGACTGAACTATACCAGAATGGGCAGAGCAGATTTCCTGCTTCACTGAAATGAAAAGGGATTCTGGGCCTGTAGGCTAAAGATGGATGCCCTAATTTTGTAAAGGAACTTTGGGTGACTGTCCAGGCAGATAGGTGTCATTTCTGTCATTTCTAGATTTTGGAAGTTGCTTGCACTTCCGGTTTACTTGGGTAAATATTATATCCTTCTTGGGTCTCTGAGGTAGTTGAAGATTAGATAGTTATAGGTATAGTTTTTCTTAGCTATTTTAAAAGGTATATTGGATATGAAACTTTAGATTCACGAGGATAAGGTAGATGATAGAGTACTTTATTTAATTTTGCTAAATACAAATAGACTAGATGTTGTAACTGTAATTCTTGCCTGATAACTATTTTGTTATATGTAATTTTGTTATGTTAACATTGAGCCCTTCTGTAGGGAGCCAGCCGCACCCTAAAGATGGCGCTTGTATCGGGCCTATGACTAAGCGGTTTAAGGAAGCTCCTTAGTAAACAAGTCACTGCGCATGACACCTTGTAATTTTCCAGCAAGAAGCCTGGCCCCCAGACAGATACATCATATCGGGTGAGGGTGTGCTGACCAATGGGAAAGGCCCACATCAGAGATAAACAATGTTGCCTATAAAAGCGGCTTGCCTGGGAGGCTCGGGGTCTTCCGTTCTTTGCCCCAGTGTGTGAAGCTTCAATAAACCTGCTGCAGAAGGATCCTGTTGTACTGCGTCTTGTTTGCGGGCAAAGAAGGCGCGGGACAAGTGGTGCCGAAACCCGGGAAAGACAACATCAGCTGCACCAGCGGAGACCCCTCGGTGACGAGGAGGATTCAGAACTGCAGAGTGTTCGCTCGGAGAGGTATGGTCCCTGACTGAGGTTTGGTTTTTAGTGCTTACTGGCAGGAGGTTTTGGCAGGATTAGGTTTGGTTCTAGTCACCCTGATCATCTTTCTTGTGGTTGCCTTTCTTTTTCATTGATTTCGGTGCTGAGTGCCTAAGACCGACGACGTAGGTAAGCGGCAGCGCTCTTTGGTTTCGTTTTGCGGATAAGCCGGACGCGGATAAGCCGCGCTGCTAACGGTATCATGGGTACTTCACAGTCGATGATCTCGGATTTAAGGATGGGCACCAAAGCTATATGGAAGATGATCAAGAATTGTTTAAAGGATGAGTCCTGCTTGCCAGTGGTCATGGAGGGACAGATAATGTTGAGAGAGGTTCAGGATAGCCTATCAGAAACCGAGCGGGATGAGAGATTGGGAGCGCGCCCCAAGGAAACTGTACAAAAGGAAAAAGGACCCCCCGGTACTGGTATGGGGGAGAAAAAGGAAAAAGGACCCCCCCGGTACTGGTATGGGGGAGAAAAAGGAAAAAGGACCCCCCGTTACTGGTATGGGGGAGACAAGTTTCGAGAAAAATTATGAGAAAAATTCAGAGAAAAATTCAGAGGTTAGAAGAAGGAAAGAGACCAAACTTACCTTCCCCTGGAAAGAATTGGCTAATTTAGAGATCAGGGATGAAATAGAATCTTCCATTTCTTCCTCTAAATCCAGCCATGTAGATGAGGAAGACCCACTAGACCCAGGAGATGAATTTGATTTGGAAGAGGAGGCAGCCAAATATGAGGCAGAGAGATACTCCCCTGATGATCCTCCTTGTAACCAAATCAGAAAGAACAGGCACAAGGCAGAAAGCCAGCGAGTGCACAGACCTCCGCCTACAGCTCCTCCTCCTTATGGTGTGAGCGGTGCTACAAACTTTTCTTTCCGGCCGGAGGCCACAAGGCAACAACTTAGTTTAGCATTTCCGGTATATGAGGGCCAAAATAATGATCGGGTGTATGCCCCAGTAGAATTTAGTCAGATTAAAGAGCTTGCAGAATCTGTCTGCAAGTTTGGTGTAAATGCCAACTTCACTGTTACACAACTTTATCGGCTTGCCTTATGGAACCTGACTCCATCAGACTGGCAGACGGTGGCTAAAGCTTCCCTGTCAAGCATGGGTCAGTATCTAGAGTGGAAGGCTCTATGGCATGAGATAGCTCAAGAACAGGCTAGAGTAAATGCTGCGGCCATAACCCCTGAACAGAGGGAATGGACCTTTGAGATGCTGACTGGGCAAGGACAGTATGCTATACAGCAGACCCAATTTCCTTGGGGGATTTATCCCCAAATTTCAGCCACAGCCATTCGTGCTTGGAAAGCACTCTCTAAAAAAGGAGAGGGTAGCAATCAGCTTACTAAGATTATCCAGGGACCAAATGAACCATTTGCAGACTTTGTGGCACGTATGATGGAGGCAGCAGGAAAGATCTTTGGAGACCCTGACTCCATCGCTCCTTTTATAGAGCAACTTGTCTTTGAACAAGCAATATCGGCTGCCCCTGTGTGTGTATGGCCACCCTTTATTTAGATTGTAAGTAATGTTTCTGTAGATAAAGATGTTTTAGAGTGTGCCCAGAGCACCTGCTTTTATACCCTTTGTTGGGATGCTCAGAAGTATTCCTTTGCGATGGTGACTCACATGCCACGATTTGTGCCTGTGCCGGTTGAGGCTCCTAGCAGCATGAGTTTGTTTCGACCTAAAAGAGATTTTGGCATTTCTGCTATAATTGTTGAGATTGTTGCGGTCGCGGCTGTAGGGGCCACAGCAACCGCTTCAGCCCTCGCCCTTTCCAACACTGTACAAACTGCTCGGGCTGTTAATAATTTATCGGCCTCCATAACCATGGCCCTAGATAGGCAAGCATCTGTTAATACCCAAATTCAAGGAGGACTTATGCTGGTTAACCAGCGTATTGATTTGGTACAAGAACAATTAGACATTTTATGGCAAATGGCCCAATTGGGATGTGAACAAAAGCTCCCTAGACTTTGTGTTACCTCCATTCAGTATGAAAAATTTTCTAGGGCAGCTAACTTGTCGAAAAGCCTTTCTCAGTTTTTCTTACAGAATTGGTCTTCAGAGTTTGAGCAGACGCTACGAGAGCTCCGCGTTGCCATCGTTCAGATTAATTCCACCCGTCTGGACCTGTCCTTAACAGAGGGCCTTTCCACCTAGATTTCCTCAGCCGTTTCGTACCTGAAGGAATGGGCTGGCATGGGAACCCTTGGGATCCTCATGGTCGTGAGATTCGGAGGCAGTCTTTGGCTGATTTGCCAGATGCGAGCGTCCAAAAAGAGAGAAAGGACAATTTTAACCCAAGCCTTAATGGCTATTGAAGATGGACAATCCCCTACAATTTGGCTGGCAGCTCTGAATGAGCAAAAATTTTAAGCTTGACTGATTGTGGTCACCTAACCTTGCGGAAGGTATGCCTCTCCCTAATTGGTGAGGAAGTTTGGGCAGGCTTTGGCCTATTGCTTAGAATTGAGCATGGTTGATTGTATATACTGTATAGGTATGGCTCTTGCACTGAGAGGCTTAATTGCCATTGCACCTCATTAGAGCATACCTGTTATAGTTTCCATGTGGATTGTAAGGCTAAGCACTACAATGGTTCCACCTTAGAGTTTGAGGGGATCCATGGAACATGTTTGTCTGCATATGGGCAAGGCACACAAATCCCATCTCCCACAAAGGTGCCGGGCTGGTCGGGAGGTGTACCTGGTGGACGCATCAGGAACGTCTCCTTTGTACATAGTTCCCAGAAGTTTTGGGAGGACAAACCTCTGTTTCCATCCACTGGATAGCCTCCC
This sequence comes from Phyllotis vaccarum, assembly GCA_033318265.1. NCBI lineage: Eukaryota > Metazoa > Chordata > Mammalia > Rodentia > Cricetidae > Phyllotis > Phyllotis vaccarum. The sequence continues at coordinate 2,730,376 of JARWLC010000005.1, forward strand.
TCATTTTAAATATAAGAAAAGGGGGAGATGTAGGGAGCCAGCCGCACCCTAAAGATGGCGCTTGTATCGGGCCTATGACTAAGCGGTTTAAGGAAGCTCCTTAGTAAACAAGTCACTGCGCATGACACCTTGTAATTTTCCAGCAAGAAGCCTGGCCCCCAGACAGATACATCATATCTGGTGAGGGTGTGCTGACCAATGGGAAAGGCCCACATCAGAGATAAACAATGTTGCCTATAAAAGCGGCCTGCCTGGGAGGCTCGGGGTCTTCCGTTCTTTGCCCCAGTGTGTGAAGCTTCAATAAACCTGCTACAGAAGGATCCTGTTGTACTGCGTCTTGTTTGCGGGCAAAGAAGGCGCGGGACACCCTTCCTTTTTGATTAGACAGAAAGAGGGAGGTGATGTGTCTTTGTCTATGCCATAAATATCAATCTTTATAAAGGAGATGTTTTGGCCCATGACAGGCACCATAGAAAAAGTAGGAGAAATCACAGCATAGGTAGGAGAGCTGAGAATTGTCTTCTAGACATGACATGGCCATTGTTCTCATGAATTCACCACAGCAGGAAACAGACAACGGGCAGGAAGTGAGAGGAGATGTTGTGAGGGGGAGGATGGGGAGGAAGGATGTGGACAGGATCAAGACACTTATACAAAATTGTCAAAAATAAGTAAAAAGGTATTTTTAAGATGGTAAATTTTATGTTTATATGCACATATATTTGTCAAAAATGACAAATTAATTCTGTTACCTCATTTAATTATTAATCAAATATCAGGCGTACGTGGTATTAAAAGTGGAATTCTACAGAGGAAAATTGTTTCCTAAAATAAATAAGAGGCTTCTAAGGAAGGCAGAAATAGTTTATAAGCCAAGATATCTTAGAAGACTAAAAGGCCTGTAATTACAGGTTACACACAATGTAGAAATAATTCTAAATGAATGCTAAAACATTTGTATAATCTATCGCTCAATATTCTTTACTATCTTATTTAGTTTCCTTCCTCTACTCCCCTCACTCTCCCCGCCCCCAAAACTCTCCTTAGAAAGAGGAAGCCCTCTCGTGAGAGCCAACAAGGCATATCAAGTTGAGGCTAAGCTCCTTCCCTCATCAAGGCTGAGCAAGGCATCTCAGGCATCTCACTGTGTGATATACTATATAGTTAATATCAGAGGACAGAGCCACACACAGAACCAAGCTGTCAAGGACAGGGGAAGGTCTCAAGAGCTGGCTGGGTGAGAACTGGCTGATGTTTGTTCTCTGTCTCTCTAATATTTCAGACTATTTTTACTAAATATACAATATAATTCATGCAATATCCCACCACAGGGAACAGGTTCCAAAAAGCCAGCCCATGCACCAGGGACCTCACAAGCAGACCAAGCTCCACTACTGTCATCCATGTCTGTTGGTACAGAGTCAGTGAGTTCCCAACGGCTCAGGTCAGCTGTCTCTGTGGGTCTCCCCATAATGATCTTAACTCCCTTGCTCATATAATCCCTCCTCCCTCCCTCAGACTGGACTCCCAGAGCTCAGCACAGTGCTTGGCTGTGGCTCTCTGCATCTGCTTACATCAGTTACTGGATGAAGGTCCTATGATGACCATTAGGGTGGTCACCTATCCAACTGCAGGAGAAGGCCAATTCAAGCACCCTCTCCACTATTGCTTGGGACTCTTACATTAAACAAGCTGTACCCAACGTCTCTGGAAACAGTCAACTCCAGCTCTCCCCGAACACTGTCGTCCCTTTGAAGAAAGCCTTGGTGACCAAGCTGTTTTGTCCCCGCACTGATCGGATGTCTTCAAGACGAGTTCTGTCTAAAACATTACGAACAGCATAACCTCAGGAGAACATATGCCCTGGTTGGATCCCTCCAGTGAGAAGCATTGTACCAGACACTGGCATACCTGAGATGTGCAGGCTCTTCCTTAACAAAACACAGAAAACGAGAAGAAAGGAGATGTGGAAAACCAGCCAGGGATCAGTAAATACAAAGTGCAAAAGAGAGGTGACATGAACATCTCATGTTACTAACTCTAAACTCATTATTGATCCCAAGTAAAGTGCAGCATTAAATGTCAGGAAAGAAAACCATGAGCCACAGGAAAGGACAGTGGCTCACTATAAAACTAATCTGCCCTGTGTGTCTCCAGGTTAGTCTCCTCAGCCACTCGTGTGTGTGTGTGTGTGTGTGTGTGTGTGTGTGTGTGTGTGTGTGTGTGTGTGTGTGTGTGTGTCTCCTCAGCCACTCCTGTGTGTGTGTGTGTATGTGTGTGTGTGTCTCCTGTGTGTGTGTGTGTGTGTGTGTGTGTGTGTGTCTCCTCAGCCACTCCTGTGTGTGTGTGTGTATGTGTGTGTGTGTGTGTGTCTCCTCAGCCACTCCTGTGTGTGTGTGTGTGTGTGTGTGTGTGTGTGTGTGTGTGTGTGTGTACAATGCACGTGTGTGTATATGGGGGGGTCAAAGGACAACCTGGGGTATCATTTCTCGGGTACCATCCACTTTTGGAGGGTTGGAGAGCATCTCACCAGCATGAAACTTATTAATCAGGACTAAGCTGATTGGCTAGAAAGCCACAGGGATCTACCTGTCACTGCTTCCCAAGCATTGGGATTAAAAGCCACCATGCTGGATAGGTGTGTGTGTGTGGGGGGGTGTTCTGGGGAGCAAGCTCAGGCCCTCCTGTTTAAGCACCTCACCAAGCTGCCTTTGCGGAGACCGTCCATACAAAAAGAGGCAGAAGGAGATGACCCTGTTGCAGCCATCACCTGCAGTGTCACTGGTGCTCACGATGAGGGCAGGACCCATGACGGCTCTTCTCTTAATGAACCAGTGCAGTTTATTATCAGGGAGGCAACAGCAGCAGCACGTACACCTGTCTACTCAGCAGGACAACTGTGTCTTCAGGAGGTCAACTCTAAATAAGACTGAAACACACACGAAGGACCACCAAAGGACAAGTGAGGACAGGGCAGCCAGGGCCCAGCACAACACCAGTTCCCCAGTGGGCCCCAGTCTCTCTCTCCCCAGATGACGGAGGAGATAGGACTTCATTAAAGGAGTCCCAGCACTTTAAGGTTTACACGCATAGGCCTCCATCCACGAGGTTCATCTACACTCCTCCAGGAATCTGGGAGGCCAAAGTGAAAAGAGGGTCCCGTCCAACTGCAGTGTCCAGGACAGCTTGGGCAATCCATTACCCATGGAAGGCTCACACAGCCACCCAGGCCCATGTTAGGGCAGGAAAACTTACACACACTGCGGGACATTTCAGACAGGCAGGACAGGGCTGCAGGGACATTTGGTGTCCACAGAACACAGGACACAAGTTGCCAGCAGGTACGGGGTGGTGTGTAGAGATCCCAGGTGGTGAAGTCATGATCATGCAAACAGCTTCAGAGGCACATGCCTCATCCCCGGAATGTACCACACACAGAGAAACCGTGGTGGCCTCAGAGAACACACAGAGAAACCGTGGTGGCCTCAGAGAAACCGTGGTGGCCTCAGAGAACACCTGCTTCTTTACCCTCTTGGCCCTTGCTCTGGCCTTGAAGATGAAAGGTGGATTCTAGTCAACGGCTAGAAGGAGCCTCTGGCTTCAGCTGAGTCTTGAAAAGACATAAAGGGCATTTGGTAGGAGCTGTCAGAGGTGAGGGTTCACTGATTCCTTGGCTCTGTCCTGCAAGAGAGTCTAGTCCACCGCTTTGTACACAGCCAACTCACAGGGCCCTCTCTTGCATTCTATTACCTCCTGCCGGAATCTCTTTGGGCCTGTGATAAGGGCTACTGAGCAACCCTGCCACACAGGCACCCACTGCTACTGTCTACCTGTACTGCTTCTCCCTGCCAAAGCAGTGCCATCAGCGTGGACACTACATACTTACTGTACCCTGGCCTGCTCCATGGAATCACTCTCTAGGAGTCCCGTCCTATGCTGCTTTGTGTAATGAGATTCATTTGTATGAGTAGCTGCCTGTCCAGGTACAGCATTCAACACAAAGAACATTCTACTGTTTGCACGTACCTGATGTTCAATCTATAGCTGGTGAATGCTAGACTGCTCCCTCTGTGGAGCTGTTACTGACAGTGCTCCTCTGAGTGTTATCCTGTCTCCTGGGGCCCATTAACACACAATCTCACTGGATAGGATTCAAGGAGTTGCCTGAGCAATGGCATCTGGACATCTCGATTTTGGTACTTAATATCAAAAGGTCTTATGTGTCTAAACTCCTGACAGCAACACACACACATTAAACCCTCCTCACTGTAGGTATTCCAATAAGTGGGTAATGTTATTTTTCAGGTTTACTTTCCATTTTTTTGATCACAAATGAAGTTAGCAGGTATGAGGGTTTACATAGGGTTTTTTTTTTTTTTTAAAGTGCCTGTTCATCTTGGCCACTAGATGGCAGCTCTTCCAGCCAGCTATGAAGTCTTCTGTGGAGAAGTGAGAAGGACTACCTATTGCCTCAGAAGATGCTATTTCTGAGAAGCAATTGTAAGCGCTAAGGTAAGTATGTAGTCGTGGTGCACAGCCTGGAACAGAGCAAACGGTCTGAAAACCACAAGGAAATGACCTCTGGGCCATGCCATCAACACCACAGTCTCCAACACATCTTGGGGACAGAGAGCAGGAAACAGAGTAAGATACCAGAAGCACTGCCTGGCAGTGAGACACCTCCACTACCCTTCTCCATATCAATGGCAGAAAAACAATCAAAATCAAGCAACTAAACAATGTTCAGATGTACTTTTAGAAGGCAGAAGTCTGTACACGAAACCCCCATTTCCCAAACACTACAACACAGGCTTGCATTTAAGTAACATGGAAACAAAGTTCTTATTTATCATTCAGTGTTAGCCAGCTTTAAATCATTGTCACAAGTACCCGAGAGAAACCTCTAAACACAAAGGGTTTATTTTGGTTTTAGAGGCTTTCAGTTTGAGACTGGCCCCACTGCCCTGAACCTGTGAAATGGTCACACGGCAAGTACACAGCAGAGCAAACCGTTTATGTCACGGCTGCATCTCAGATCACGTTGAGGGTGAGCTCCCAAGGATGACCCCCACACACACACACACACACACTTAAAGCCCATCTCTTAAAGGTCCCTATCACCTTCTGAGAATAAATTCCAGACTCAAGACTTAGCAGACTGACACATGGACCTCTGGGAGGCGCTCAGGATCCAGTTACAGCACTGGCTCATCAAGTCTCCTTCTGAATGGTGAGCTCCCACACGTGATGCCAACATTCTCATCTCTCTCTGTCTCCTTTAACTGAAATCTCAAGCGCATCACAATAGCCCTGGGGTTCCTCACTGGCTTGGATCTTTGTTCTCAGGGAGAATACTTTGATGAACTCTTGGCCTGGAGTTCTACAAGTCTTCAGCAGCTACAGGACTGGTAAGCTGCCAGGAAGGAGTCCTCTCAGAGAATTTCTTAATGACAGACTATGACTTTGATGCTTATTTAGCTAAACTTATGCGGCATATTGATTACTGTATCTAGGTTCAAGTCATTTCTTATGAGGTAAGTAACTGTTTTATTATATGTACATAACATTTTTTTAAGCTGCACAAATAGACAGAATTGGGGAAACTAAATTCACAAGACAATCTAGGAAATTAAAGAAAATTTCTCTTCACTCTGAAGTGGCTATACAAGTGTGTCTATAAATTGTTGGAATTAAAAATACAATTAGATAATCTCTCAGACTTTATTCAGAAATTCCTACCATTCAAAACACCTGACCTTCATGCCCGGAGCTCGGCCTTTCTGAATCAGCCGTCAGCTGAGACACAAGTCTGAGAACTGAGAGGCAGAGACAAGGTTCCTTCATCAAATAGAGTGCCAGGCCATGGGGCTGGGCTTCCTACACTCTTGCAGTCCTTCTCACACTGGTCTTTGGGGACTGGCTGTCTGCCAGTCACTGAGGGCTTGCTGTCCACTGTCCCATGCCGGGACAGCTCAGTGAACACTGCCACAGTGCTGGTAGGGGATAATCAGGATAAACAGCTCTTGCACTCATTATGGTTGTGAGCCATTTAAGACCATGAAACCTGTGTCTGTGACACATAACAAAGGAGCCCATCTGACGTGGAAACACAGCTGCAAAGCCAGTAATGCCCATTCTGTTGTCAGTGGTTCTTAACTGGATATTTATTCAGAAACACACCATCTTTAATGTTCAAACCAAAATCCAAAGTGAAGCCGAAACATTTCATAAAGTAAAGGGAACCTGCAGTCCCTGGGAATATGAGAAACCCCTCGCTAGCAAGAATCAAGTTCCTCCCACATTCCAAAACACAGCGAGGAAATCAAAGCTCCAGGAATGGTCCCAAAGTTCCTGTAAGAGAATACTAATTTCCTGCTGGCAAAGGAGCATTGAACTTTGACCCCTGACCCACTGCCTACTGCAGTACAGTCTGAGGCAGCCTCTTTATCTCTGTAGCCCTTCCCAACCTGCAGTCATGGTGAAGAGCTCAGGACAGAAGGGCTATCCACGGCAACACCCCTGTCACCTAGGCTCCACATCTCCCTGCAGCTGTCCATCATCACTCCCCCCTCTCTCTCTCCATGTGTTCACCTTCTTTGATACAACTTGTGCCAGCCCTCAGAGCACACAATGTAGTGATAGCACATCAAAGACAATGAAATGTGTGACATTAACCCAAACACACAGCACAGAGCTGGTCAAGAAATCTTCCAGTCCAGCCCAGCTTTAGAGGGCAAAGAAAACATCCCAGAAATGGCAGAAGATAAATAACATCTGGCCAAAGCAGCCAAGGAGGTTGTCCTCAGGAGGACCTGCTGGGCCTCTGGGAAGTTCCTAATCTGCTTGGTGCCTTGCATTAGGAAAAGGCAGTTCTCAAGAATGCTACAAACAGGAAAAAACTCATGTCTCAATGAGAAACACCTCAGACACAAGCCAGCACTTTCTGTCAGAAACCTTGTCATGGACTCTGTGATACAGCAAAGGATATACTGGGTCTCAGTCAAGAGGATTCTATGCGGCTGAAATACCACCCTCCTGTGTAGCATATGAAAAAACATAACTCCATATAAAATACATATGACATAACTTAGCAATGACCAAGTCATATCTAGAAAAGAAACCAAGGCAGTTATTACCGCAGTAGCTCAAAGTTGGCAGCTTCTGAGTTCCCTCACGCTCCCTTTCCCCAGCAAACAGGAACACTACAGTGCCCTCCGGTGACTCTAAAGCACACTCTTCCGGAAGGTTGGCATGGTCTCCAGTGGTTTCTTAGCACAGCTAACTTTAGTACCTTTTGCAGAACAAAGAGTTACCACTTCTGAAAAAAGAAGCAAGGGTCTCAAACTACCTCAAGTTAAGTAGGGCATGGTGGACTACAGGCCCAGCAGTTGGGAGGCAGAGGCAGGAAGATCAGTGCAAGTTCAAGGCCAGCCTGGTCTACATAGTTCCAAACCGGCCAGAGCAACACAGTGAGACCCTGTCCCGAAAGCCATATTAAATCACTCAAGAACACAGAAGAAGCTATGCTTAGGTACCTTTTTAAAAACTGACAAATCGTGTGTAACTGATGCAGAAATACTTAAAACTGGGCAAGAGATAGGGTACCTTTAAGAGAAAGTTAAATGCAGAGCAGCTAGACAGCAATGATTTGGGTTTCTCAATTCCTCAATTCAAATCCCCTTCTGTGGATTTCACTTCCCTTCTCAGCTTAGAACACTCCGATATGTAAACTATTCCAACTGGACTTCCCCGTCCTTCCTAAAATTTGCAGACGTTCATGCAAAACACAAACAAAAATTACTGCTAGACTTTCTTGAGATAGAAAAGGGCCAAAGTAGTGGGAAGCAGCTTCGTATCCAGGAACAGATCTGTAGAGCAGAACAAAAGCAGGGGGCCACGGAGTCGGTGTAGGCACCTGGACATGTGGAAGTGTGAGAAGCGAAGTGATGTAATTGTACAAACCTGGTAGAGATCACTGAGGAGTGCCCAGGGGACAAGTGCTTTGTCACAGTCGATTAGAGTTCTCCAAGTCCTATCACATGAGAACAGTGTATTTCAACTGTAAAGAGGCCACACAGGAACACCACCAACAAGGCTAGACAAATTCATACAGCCTAGAAAGAAGCCAGGCTCTGAGCCCTGCTCTACCCAACATCAAAACTCCTCTCCATAAATGACATAGACTTCAAACATCCCCTCTTATATGCCTTTCCTCAAGATTTGCTATCATTTCGAGAGAGGCCCAACATGAGCAGTACATCTTAAACAAATCACTTGAGAAAGAGAAAACCACATCCAGGTTAGAGCCCACGCTGAGAACTAACTTCAGAGCACTTCCTGTAAGAGGCAGCACTCAGCCCCCAGACAGCCCCGTATCAGTACTACATCTCCCAACCTTCCAACAGAGAGCCAAGACAAAAGCACCACCTCTGTGACAAGCTCGGAGAGCACTTTAAAGACCGACTCACGTCCTTCGTCCGGAGGTAAGCTTCACCCACTAACTTCATGGTAAATCATTATCAGAAGAAATACTGTGTTTGCTAATCAGAGCCTCCCCTTCATTTGATGACACCCTGAACCAGGAATTCTCTTTTGCCATGATCCGGCACTTATTTTCAGTATTTTATGTTGACAGGAAGTGTAGGGTTTTAGAACTTTATATTTTGTTTTGGAGTTTATAATTACAATATTTCTTCCTTTCCCTTCCTCCCTCCAAACCTTCTCATATACACCTCCATGCTCTTTCAAATTCATGGCCCTTCTCATTAACTGTTGTTACATATACATACACAAGTGTGTGTACTCTCTCTCACACACACTCAGTCTATAATGGCACTTGTCTGTATGTTTCCAGGGCTGCTGCTCTTCCTGGGGAAGGACTGGCTGTTTTCCTCACTTTCTGCAAAGGAGCTATCAGTAAGTTCTTGGGGTAAGGCTGCGCCTTGTGGCCTTTCGCCATCCACTCAGCATAATGTTGATGGCATGATATATCATAACATATCTCAATGTCTTTGTCATATGGTTTCAGTTATACTTTCATGAAATTAGTCGATTTTAAGGAAAAAACTACAGATAACCATGGAATTAAGTTTTTCAAAAGTTAGCCGAAAGCCAGTCAGTTATCAACATTTACCCGACAGCCTGCAGAACACGGCCTGTGTAGTAATACCCAGACACATGCATCACACAGCAAAGGAACAGCAGATGACAGAGAAGCAGCCCACAGGGATAACAGGGCAAAGGGAGCGACTGGGAGACTTTGCAGTGCTATGTTAAAATCCAACCAGAGTTAAAATGGTTAAGTCCCAAGTTAGTCTCCTTTGCTTAATGATGAAGATTTAACTTTTCTATACAATAATTTTCCCATTTGGGCAGAAACTAATATTCTAGTTATATAAATGTTTGGGGTGCTTTAAAAAGTGGCTGGCTTGGATCTCACTACGCAAACAGATTTCAAACAGAACTCCACTTCCCTCTGCCTCCTAAGTGCTGGGATTAAAAGTATGTGCCACTATCCTCGACTTTATTTAGACATTTTAATACAGGTTTTTAGATACATAGGATTTTATTACAAAGTCACATTTAAGCCAAAGAGAAAACCATGTACCCCATGCTTGTCTACGGCAATCACTCAGATTAATCCTCATCAGCTGGCTATGGGCTGCTAACTCTCCCTATAATCTTCACTAGAGAGATATTCAGGGCTGAATTAGACATAAGCATCCTACAAGGTGACACTTTTAAAGACAACTTCTCATATACCCCCATACTTCAAAGAGATGCCTCCAGGTTACATCTTTTCAGTGAGTATTTCCTAAGTCTCTGCATTGCGCCCCAGGGTGAGGGAATTTCATACTGAGAGCTGCTTATTCAACTCATTTCTAAATAAACACTGTTTGCTGGTGGGATGATTAGTTTATGCATGCACACATTAGGACTTCTTGGGCCTCCTTCTCTTTGACAAAATTTATGTTCATCTGGGGCAGGCAGAGTGTGAAAGGAAGTAGGCTAGAAAACACCTCAAAGCACTGCTAGCTGCGTTCCACTGATGCAGGGGCGCTCAAATCCCAAGACCCAACCGCCTCCCTGATGCTCTGGGATGCTAGCAACCAAGCCACAGAACATAGTGAGCCTAGACCTACAGTAATCTCAAGAGAATATAGGACGACACCGGGAAAGAAATGTTTGCAACTTCAAAAACAGAGTGGGATCAACAGAGAACTATGCAAGACCTCACTGACAAGAAAGACAGGAGCGGCTGAGGGTCAGCTCCCCCGACCCCCCACAGGGCAGCCCCAGCTCTTCCTATCCTGTGAGGGAGAGGCTGAGATAGTGAAGTCTGAGGAAGGTCGTCCTACTTGCTCCCACGTGGGAGCTACTGTCTCCAGCTGCTGTGGTTCTTCTGATACATGCTTTAAGTTATGATTGCATTTAGCCAATGAAAAAGATCTGAATGTTGCTTATTTAAGTTATAAAATAAACAATAAAAATTATTAAAAAAAATGGCAAGCTATTTTATAAGATTTAAAATCCAGATTGGCCCTTTTCCCACTACTCCAGAGAATTCTTACTGCCTCGTGATTTGGGAAAGAGGGAGATGAGCAAGGTCAATGAAACTCCCAGAGCCTTACGATGCTTGAGGCCATCTGAACTGACCAGTATGTTATAGAGACTGGGGCTGGGCCTGGTCACACACACTCGGGAGGCAGAGGCAGGCAGAGCTCTGAGTTTGGTTTGGTTTAAATAGTGAGTTCCAGGACAGCCAGGGTTATATGGAGAATCCCAGTCTCAGAGAGAAGGAAAGAGAAAGAGAGTCCTAGCTCCTGGCTCAGTGGGGTATGCAGCACATGTGAGGACCTGTGTTCAAGGCCAGTGTTTCAAAATAAAAACAAAAACTTAAAGGAATCAGTAAATAATAGCAATGACTTCTAGGGCATGTGTTCTTGAAAAAGTAACTAAGGCATATGCATGGAGTCTTTCATATAAAATAGCCTCAAAATTAAAAATTCACTAACAGCAAAGAAGCCTGAACTTGTTCAGCCCTATTTCCAACCAAAGCTCTCACCTCGCTTTTTTAACAGTCCTGACAGTTTCTACACATCATGGGTACTGGCCTGCTGTAAGATGACTACCCCCAGCACTCAAGATCAGCCAGTCCTGTCATACAGCTCACACCCAGACGAATACAAAATTGCAGCCCTGGTTTTCTACAGCTGCATCTTCCTGATTGGATTATTTGTTAATGTCACCGCACTATGGGTTTTCAGCTGTACGACCAAGAAAAGAACCACAGTAACCATCTACATGATGAATGTTGCACTACTGGACCTAATATTTATACTGAGTCTACCCTTTCGGATGTTTTACTATGCAAAGGGTGAATGGCCATTTGGAGAGTACTTCTGCCACATTCTTGGGGCCCTGGTGGTATTTTACCCAAGCCTTGCTCTGTGGCTTCTTGCTTTCATTAGCGCTGACAGATACATGGCCATAGTACAGCCAAAATATGCCAAGGAGCTGAAGAACACCTGTAAGGCTGTGTTTGCATGTGTGGGAGTCTGGATCATGACCCTGACAACCACTGTCCCTCTGCTACTGCTCCATGAAGACCCCGATAAAGCCTCCTCTCCTGCCACCTGCCTCAAGATTTCTGACATCATCCACTTAAAAGCTGTCAACGTGCTCAATTTCACTCGACTAGTGCTTTTCTTCCTGACCCCTCTGTTCATCATGATTGGGTGCTATGTGATCATCATCCACAGCCTCCTCCGCGGGCAGACGTCTAAGCTCAAGCCCAAGGTGAAGGAGAAATCCATAAGGATCATCATCACGCTCCTGGTGCAGGTGCTCATCTGCTTTATGCCGTTCCACATCTGCTTTGCCTTCCTGATGCTGCATGGGGAGGAGGGCATCTACAACCCCTGGGGAGCCTTCACCACCTTCCTCATGAACCTCAGCACATGCCTCGATGTTGTACTCTACTACATTGTTTCCAAACAATTCCAGGCTCGAGTCATAAGTGTCATGTTGTACCGCAATTACCTTCGGAGCATGCGCAGAAAAAGTTTCCGATCCGGCAGTTTACGGTCGCTTAGCAACATGACCAGCGAAATGCTATGAGTCAGAGCAAACAACCTGTCTTTAATCTCTTTAAGGTCCTTTTTCTATCCACTCGGGGAACTGGTATTCTTTATTATCCAGTCTCTTCTCTGGTAAATGATGGTAATAGTAATAATAAAACTTTGAAAACTTCTGTAGTATTTTATTATTCCAGCAACATGATTAAATACTGAGTATTCTGATTATTCTTTTATCTTACAACTTGATTAAACGTGTGCACAAGCCATTTGTGGTGGCCATGCTTGTGTTCCTAGCATTCAAAAACACAGAGGAAGGCCAGCCCAGACTACATAGTGAGACTCTGACTCAAAAAACAATAGTAAAATTACATGTTCATAAATTACTTGGAGAGGGCTTCATAGTCGAGCCTTACCTGGGCAGGTTAAGTGGCTTAGCATTTTTTGATGAAATTCTATATACACGTGACTCACGAGAGGAGGAAAAATAAGCTATTGTTCAAAATAATTGGTTAGATCTCCCCCATTTCAGTTTGTCCTTGGGATGGGTCTGAATTCAGTGTTCTATGTTCTAAACATCAGCTCTCAAAATTTCCAAACAAGCAGCTCTACGCACCTCAGAGCATACTTAGCTGATGGCAACAGGGAACTCCAGCTGCCTCTTTCTCCCAACAAGCACTTGCTACTTCCCAAACCCCACCTAAGTATTTAAGATCACTGAGACCCCATTTCTGCCTTAATAGACTGACACATTCCTATGACATGAGATATTAAGGGGTTACTCGTTACAATACCAACAGCTTGCTCTTCTTACATACTTAAAACATGCATTATAATTTTTTTTCCCAGGCCACATGTTAGCTGGGAAATGTTAGTTCTGATCCTAGCCTGCCCATTTAACATCTCCATAAAGAAATGTCTCATCTAAAAAGCAAAGGAACTGAGCTGCAATCTATAGAACTCTCAACTTCCAGCTTCACCTTTATTATTCTGGGTGGTGGGGGGGCAGGGTGTAATTCTGGATGTTCTGGAACTCAGATCAACCTGCCTCTGCCTCCCTGCAGGTATAGTACCAGTTTTTCAATAATAAGCAAAAATGTCTTAACAATAGAATCCAGGAGCAAAGGTGGAGCTTTGATGCAGTTTCTCAACAGAGAAAATAATGGAAGATTTCAGGTTTAGGAGCCAAGTAAGTAAAATCCTTTAACAGACATTAGAGAGAGGGAGAGCCCCTGTAATTAATACACAGTTCAGGATAGAAATATACAGAGTTGCTGAGTGGTACAGCACTAGCTGAGAGCAGGCCCCACATCTGACTCCCGGCCTAGGGAAGGAAAAGGCACTTGGGCACGGCCTATTTTCAAGTCTTCAGACAAACCTACTCTGGGGCAAGTTCTCTGAAAGCTCTTCCCAAAAGGTCTCTTTGAAGAATGTGTGTGAAGTATAAATGAAGACTCAGGGCAACAAGATGAAACGTGTCCTGTGGTCCTCAGGGGAAACTAACACTGTACTCTGACGCTCTTTAAAATATATTACATGTATTTATTGTGTATGCATACATGTGCGTGGAGACCAGAGAACAACCTGTATGGGCCAGTTATTTCCTACTACCATGTGGGTTCCAGGGATCACACTCGGGCATCAGGCTTGGTAACAAGTACCTTTACCCACTGATTGATCTCACCAGTACCAAGCACACTCTAACATATTAAAAAAAAAAAAAAAAAAATCAAATTCAGTTATTCTGAAGGGGTTTGATTCTAGAAAACAAAACCCATATAGAAACACTGACAACTAATACACAATAGGTATATTAGGGCAAATGTGTTGGGCACAGATTACTAGACACAGCTAATATATTTAGCTTTTAAATAATGTAATAAGTTTCTGCACAGAGCATTACAAAAAGCACAGGCTGATCTATAAAAACACAATTTTACTCAGAACCATGACTGAGCTGGTCTGTCACCCTAGGAAGCACAAAGCTATTATTACCTGTACACCGGCTTTGCTCTAATCTTTGCAAATAATTTCCCAAAATTTTCTTCAGAAACTCAACTTCAGTACATTTATTTTGTTATCCAGGGCAACTGAATTTGGAATGTTTAAATAGTTCATGAAATTACAACAAAAAAATATCACTATAAAAACACACAAAACAAATTCAATTTGAGGAATTCAGAAAGGCTGTAGGTTTATCATCCTGGCACCTAGAAAGCCCGAAGCAGCAAAGTCTTAAATTAGAGGCCATTCTTGACATCTAAGATACTGTCTCAAACAAATAAAAACTATTAATAATCTCAAAGCTGAAAGAAAAAAGGACAATACTGTGAAACTGATTACTCTAAGAGCGTAAGGACTAAGTAAGTACACGCTGGGTTTTCTGTACACACACACCATAATTGAAAGTATAAACATCTTTTTGAGACAGACTCTCACTCACTAGATAGCCCTGGATGGCCTGAAACTCACTGTGTAGAGCAGGCTGGCTTTGAACTCACAGAGATCCGCCTGCCTCTGCCTTCCAAGTGCTGGGACTAACAGTGTGGCCACCACAGCCAGCTCAAAATACCTTTGGAGAAAGTTTGTCAACGACAGTATTTCAAATAGATTTAAGAACCTGAAATAAATAACTCCAAACTATAAGCTACTTACAATCCAGAAGGCAAATTATTGGCCACAGTGATACCAAACAAAGAGTGCACGCCTTCCACAAGGATTAGGTCAAACACAGCTGACAAGACCCAGGAGCCCAGCAAGAAGGACTAAAACAGAAAATAAAAGACAGAAAGTGAGTTGGCTAAAAATAGATAACAACTATTTAGTTAGCATGAATTCAGGTGTGTGGGGAGTTGGGGGTTATTGGTACACACACACACACACACACACACACACACATACACACACACACACATATACACACACACATATACACATGCACACATACACACACACATACACACACATACACACACACATACACACACACATACACACACATATACACATGCACACATACACATGCACACATACACACACATACACACACACACACATATACACATGCACACATACACACACACATATACACATGCACACATACACACACACATACACACACACACATATACACATGCACACATACACACACACATACACACACACATATACACATGCACACATACACACACACATACACACACACATATACACATGCACACACACACATACACACACACACACATACACACACACACATACACACACACACATACACACACATACACACACACACATATACACATGCACACATACACACACACATACACACATATACACACACACACACATATACACATGCACACATATACACATGCACACATACACACACACACATACACACACACATACACACACACATACACACACACATACACACACACATACACACACACACATACACACACACACATACACACACACACATACACACACACACATACACACATATACACACATACACATATGCATATTACAAATATATGTATACATGCAAGCATAGTTTTATATTATTTGTTTTTGTTATTTTCCAAAATTGAGAAATAAACCATAATTGCTCATATATATGTATTAGTTTCTAGAATTTCTAGACATGTTGAAAAATGGCATTTAATTAAGACACACAGATAATAAGTAACAGATGTAAGTCAAATAAGGGACAAGAATTTTATTAGAGTTCTTTTTTAAATTTCATCTCTTTTTTAAAACTTTTAAATTTATTTCTCATGTATACAGTGTTCTGATTACATGTATGTCTTCAGGCCAGAAGAGGTCACCAGATCTCATTACAGATGGTTATAAGCCACCATGTGTTTGCTGGGAATTGAACTCAGGACATCTGGAAGAGCAGCCAGTGACTGCTCTTAACCTCTTAGCCATTTCTCCAGCCCTAGATAGAGTGCTAATTAAAATTTTTATTACTGGCAGACACAATATTGAGTATTACCATCATCATTTCATTATTTTATCATGCTATTGGCTTAAATTTAATTTTTTCTTTGGTTAATGTCAAAGCTACAAATCAGATCTAAAATTATGTAATTTAAGAGATACTATAAATAATATTCTGAGTTTTAAAAGTGGAAGGCACTTTAAAACAAGGGGCCAGAACAGTGTTGCATACCTGTAGTCCCAGCTATTCTGGAGCCTGAATAGGAGGATTACTACTTCCAGAGGCCACTTTGGAAAATAGGCAAGACTTTACCTCAAAGCTAGAAAAATAAACTGTAAGGGCTGGAGATGTAGCTGGTGGCAAAATGCTCTTGCCTAGCACTCAGGGGATCCTAGAAAGCACCACATATGCATACACGGAACACAGAGAGGTCACTTCGCTCTCAACCTCAATGGAAAGGTTAAAACAGCAAATAACTTACTGCAAACTTCCTGCTCCCATATCTTCTTTCAAATATTCTGAAGTTATAAATAAGAAGACTACTGCAGAAAGTATCTTTTAAGTCAAGGCAAATTATTCTTCCACATATCAGCCTCCAAATCTACAGAGGGATGAAAAACAGAACAGCGGGTGAGTGGTCTGCTCAGGCCTCTGCCATGTGCTCTCCAGTGAGAGCGCTCAGTACACACACAAATGTAAACTCAGCACGCCTAATGTCAAAAGCAATTCTCTCCAACGGTAAGAAGTCTGTGTTTACTATAATAAGATGCAGAGAATTCCTTGTAAACACCTCACTGCTCAGGGCACCTGCTGCCAAGCCTGACACTGTGAGTTCAAGCCCCAGAACCCTTGTCTTAATGGAAGGAGACAACTAATTCCAAAGACTTGTCCTCTGGCCTCATACATGAGGCACTATGGCATGCTCACCACACACACACACACACACACACACACACACACACACTCACACAATCAGCTGAAATGAAAGACTAATAAATGTTCAATGTTCATTTTATTATGTTATACTACTGGATGTAAAGGCAAAGTTGTATGTGACAATTTGAGCAAAAGTTCAAAAATATCTGAATTCCATCAGCAAAGAACCACACACATTGCAGCTTTGGGGCCTTGCTGATAAACATTAGCAGACTACAAAGCTACCAGTTTTAATACCCATCTACATAAAGAAAGCATCACTTTTCAAAGGCCTGTTCTGAGTCTTCAACATTTCTTTAAGTTTGGATGATCCTGATAACTTCTGAGAAAACACTGAAAAAATCTCCTTTGCAGTCAGAGCAAATTAACCCTGTGCTTCCTCTCAATTATTGTGGAATATACAAAATAAAATTTATTTGTGTTAACTATTTTTCAATACATGTTAAGAACCTACAGTGGTGTGTATTATCTGATTATCTTAAATGCTGCACCATGTAACAGTAACCTGTCATCCCTTCCCATAGCCCCTGGTGAACTCTGTCCAACTTTCTGTCTATAAGTTTGCCTGTGCTAGGAACAGCATTAGTGGATCACACAGCATCTGTCCTCTTACTGAATACTACTACAATGTCTGTATGCATGTTCTGTCTGTTCATCTGTGTGGGATAAAGCTGTAAAATTTGTTTAATAAAATGCTGATTGGCCAGAAGGTAAGCAGGAAGTGGAGGTGGGGCAACCAGACGGGAAGAATTCTGGGAATCAGAACAGAACAGCAGACACCAGCCTGACACTGAGGAAGCAACACAAGAATGTTGCAATGAGAAAAGGTACCACGCCACATGGCTAAGCATAGAGAGGAACAATGGGCTAACTTAAAGAGTGAGACTTAGCAAGTGATAACCCTGACCAATAGGCCAAACAGCTTGTAATTAATATAAGCCTCTGTGTGTTTCTTTGGGACTAAGCAGCTGCAGGACTGTGGGTTCAAACCTTGGGGCTAGGCAGGCCAGAAACTTCTGATTAAATGTCTGTCTACTGATGGACACAGGGATGATCTACCATGAACAGTGTTAATACCTCATTCCAAGGTCATAAAAAAAGAGGCAAAATGAAGTCAATGGCTTCTTCCCCTACCAAATAAAATAAGAGCATGAACGATAAAGCCAGCTGCACTGACAAAGCAGCCCACAACTGTCTCTGCACTGAGAAACATGCCAGGCGGAGTTTCTGTCACCAGATAACTCCAAAGGAAGGTCACGAGACTCATTTACCTGCCTCTAACCAAGGTTCAAGAGGAGAAGGCCCGTGGTAAGGCAGGAATACCATCACAGGCAGACTTGCCACAGAGCCGCAGATACGGCTACTCAACTGTGTGACACAGTGATACCTATGATCAGTGCAGAGCAGCTAACGGAAAACTCCTCATTGGTCAAGCATCCTGACAGCCACCTGGAAAAACTAAGGATTATGAAAATTAAGACTTTATAGAGTTACTGACATGCAGTGAACTGTGTACACAGAACTCTGATGGCTGGATTTTCCTGTGGATTTGATAGTAATATCAAATAAAGCTTAGTCTTAAATAATTAATCCAAGTTTTATTGCCATCCTCAAGGACATGACTACCTAGGACATGGTACAGGGACGTCTCTATCGTCTGACCTGTGACATGGTCAGCCACCAAGCCCGTATCCATTCTCTGACACCTGCTGTACAGACCAGAGGGGCTCAGATTCATTGGGCACCGCGAGCAAAGCATCTTTTCTTCACTACTAATTCTGTTGCCCTTCCTTCCGGACCTACTAAAAACACCTCCCGGATCATCCTACCGTCTTGGTCTCTCTTGGTTATCATCACCTAAAGATCTAGCGCACACTTGATACCTCACAGTCCCATGCTCTTCTGTGTGCATGCATTTAGAACTCCCAGAGCAGAAGTGAAACTCCTCACTGCCCTCAAGCACTTCCTATAAACACACCCAGACGCCTCAGAAGCAGATATCTGTGAACTACGCAGCAGGTTGAGCCAAATGAAACCCAGAAATTAGGGGGTTTTACAACTCCTCTAGAAGTTCTCAAGTCTCAAGACTGACTTCACACTAGAATCCCTGGAGATGGTTTTTTTAGTTAACATTTTAAAAATTAAAATTACTAATGTCCTTATCAATTGTTCTTTTATGTATAATCAAAATATTTTCCTTTTTCCTTTTTTCTACTGTGTATGGCTGTCTGGCTGCATTAAAGTAACAGTATCATGTAGATACAGGGTCTACAGAGACCAGAAGATGCTAGATCCCTGGAACTGGGGTTAGAAGTGGTTGTGAGCAAATGAATATGTACTGGGACCTGGAGCTGGGTCTTCTACAGGAGTAGTGAGCTGCTAACCACCGAGCCATCTCCCCAGCTGCCCCACCCCCAGAGTCTCTCTTACTCAACTGGTTTAGGGTGAGATTCTAAGTGTGTGATGTGCACATATAAATCTAAGTGGCTTTTTTTTTTTCTTAAGCCAAAGGTGAGAGGCACCACTTTATAGACAATGATACATGCAGAAGCTTCTATCTGTTCTCACAAAAGCATTGATATAGGTAACTAACAGTCACTCACGGGGACTCAGTGAGTCCAATGTAAGCAATGGCATTAGACGCGTCACAATGAAGGGTCCAGTGAATTGAGCTGAGACCAAAGTTTATGCTAAGGATGCAAAGGAAGCTGCCAGGCACCCTGCACAATGGGCACTAACATCTGACCCCCACACAGGACCCAGTCTGGCAAGCAGAGCTCTGTTCTTCCCAACAGTAAAGAACAGAAGCATCCGTTCAGAGTGTCACAGACACATGAGCTTGAACCATCTCATCAAATATACAGGCCGAGATGGGCTTGAGAAAATACTAACTGTGCCTACACCAAGGAAATTGCCAAGGGCGGGAGGACAGCTCATCGGGCACATCGGGCTGTCTCTCCTTCCACATGTGGGGGTCCCAGTGATTGAACTCAGGTTCTCATACTTGGCAGCCAGCGCCTTTAATGACAGAGCCATCACAGAAGCCCAAAAATTCTCTTGAAAGTATACACTGCATTCTCATATGAGTAAAACCTGAAACACAAACTGAGGAGTTCAGCAAAAGGCACCAACGCAATCTCATCATTGTACCCGCATTACTGAAAATACCAGCAAATGTGAATAGAAAATGTGCCTGTCACTGAGGTATTAATAATACTCAATACAGTTTAGGGGCTTTGTGCTCAGCCCTAAATGAGGTATCTATATCACACTCCGTCTAGCTAAGTCTTAGCAGACAGCACCAAAGATGGAGTGTGAAGACTGTGAGAGCCAGGGCTTGGGGAGCAAGGCTGTGACATCACACCTCACAGACATGCCAAGGCACAGCACTCACAGCCGTGGGGCCTGAACGAGACCTCCATAGAGGTCCTGCAGGGGATAGAGAGGGGAGACATAATCAAAATACAAGAACAACTTAAAAATACTATTTTTGAAACTTGATGGGTTTTGAGGGACGAATGAAGGAAGAAAAGGCAAGTCTAGAAAATAGAAAAACGTTCCCTCTCCTCCCCGAGGCCAAAGGGGCTCTGTGCCTACCTGGAAGTCGTTCTTGACAGCGTGGAGGTCGTACAGGAAGAGCTTCTGACAGTGGGGGAGCAGGAGGGTCAGCAGGAGGGAGAGAGCACTGGGGACCAGCAGAAGACCCTTCGACAGCGGAGCCTTGTCTAGGAAGGAGGACACGTCCAGAATGACGGGGATGAAAACAAACACAAAACCCCACACAGATGACAACATGAAAGGGAACCTGATCTGATTTCAATGACCATGAAGGTACTAGCTCTTCCTAAAACATCTACAGCAGCAATGGCCAAAGACAGAGGCAGGTGTGACTCTGTGGAGAGGCTTCACTGTCCGCTAGCTCTGACAGGACCAACTGCAGTAAATACCAAGTAGCCTTCAGTTAGAAAAACGGGAGTCAAGTATCTCCCAGCAGTTAGCACCTGAGGGTGACGGAGATTCATACATCAGTTTGAAAATGTTTAAAGGGGTTCAAATGCTAACACTGCTCGCTGCAGTGGTCTCCTGAGGCTTCCACAGTGAACACAGGGGTGTGTGTTCAAGTTTTCCACTGCATGGGACCTCGGCCTTATCCTACACCCCCATCAACTTTGTGGTCACTTGTTATCGAAGCTACAGGCAGCCAACACGTGACTGTGGTGACAGAGCTGAGATTCCAACTTGCATCAAACCCCAGGTTTATTTCATGATACTGAAGTCACAGTGAAAAGTCCTGGGAACTCAGCCAAACCCAGGTGTACGGCAATTCACAACCACCACAGAGCAGCACCTCTCAAACCACTCAGAAAGTTTTTGCACTTTGGCACTCAGTGTTTCTAATATTTCCACAGGCTATGACGCATTAATGTTAATTTACTGCTTTTCCCTTCCCTGATTACAGATCTTTGGTGAGGGTTAGACACTGAGTGCATGGAGATCAGAAGACAGTGTGAATGTGGGTTCTCTCCCTCTACCACGTGGGTCTCAGGGGCTGAGCCCAGGTTGTCACAGTTGGAAGCAAGTGCTGTAGTCACTGAGCCATCTCACTAGCCCAAACTATGTGATATGTATGTGCATATATGAGGGGGCTTCTCCCACACATGTACATGGGGGGCCAGGGGTCATCATCACACTGTACCTGGAGCTTGTGGGCCCCATTCCAGGGATGTGCATGGGGACCAGAGGCTGTCCTCTATTGCCAGGTCCCACGGCCTCACTGAATCTGAAGCTTGCCATCTGTACTAAACAACTGGATAACAAGCCGCAGGGATCCATCTGCCTCTACCTATCCCTAGGCTGGAGTTACAAATGGCATCCCCCCACGTCTAGCTTCTCCACGGGAACCAAGGATCCGAACTCCATTCTTAGACGTGTTACTCACTGAACCTGCCCTCGAAAACACTTTGAAGATCATAAAGACAGCACAAGTTCTTGCCTAGTTTCACCTAATACGACCAACTGTATGGTCCTGAGTCCCAAGGGAGCCACACAATTGTACATCATCTTTCCTCAGAGCACAGCTGTACATCCCCACTTCCCATTACCTCCCAGGAAGAATGACACCTCACTCTAGTTCCCTAGACCTCACACTCTGGGTCACCTGCCTCCAATCCTAAGGGGGATTGTGTGTGTGTGTGTGTGTGTGTGTGTGTGTGTGTGTGTGTGTGTGTGTGTGTGTGTGTGTGTCTGGGCCACCTGCCTCCAATCCTAAGGGGGATTTTGTGTGTGTGTGTGTGTGTGTGTGTGTTACCTCCCAGGAAGAATGACACCTCACTCTAGTTCCCTAGACCTCACAATCTGGGCCACCTGCCTCCAATCCTAAGGGGGATTTTGTGTGTGTGTGTGTGTGTGTGTGTGTGTCACTGCCGCGCCCTGCCTGAGGGAACCAGTCCAGTGTCCCCAACTCTGTGGCCCTCATGGTTCCCTTCAGCTCTGCCTCCTCGGGGTGTGAAGGACATCAGAAGGGAAGACACGTCTCTCATCCTGCACTTCACATTCCAGAGCAGAGCACAGACCCTCGGACAGAGGACATTCCCAGCTCACCAATGGCCAGGCCACAGGAGACATCGCTGTGGGGACCCTTTCAGATTCTCTATCTTATTCATAAGAAATCCCCCGGGGGTGGACGGATCCATTACAGTTGGTGCTGTGGTTACAGTGTCTGTACAAGCATACATAAACAGCCCAGCTATTTCCTCCTGGGTTAGCCCTGCAAACATCTATACCACAACCACCGTACAGTGCTGCACTCAAGGCTTGCCAGGTCCCCTACAGCCTAGGGCCTCACCAGTACACAAGGCCACCATGGCTGTGAGCATGGCCAAACAGACCAGCGTGGACCATGGAAGTCTCAGCTCCTCTTGCCTACCTTCAGAGTGTCAGAACTCAGAGGGACTGGTGGTAGGGTACATTCCCAGGGCCTTAGGCTTGATCCCCAGCACTACCCACCCCTCCCCACAATCCTGCATCGCGTCAGCCCCTCTGGTGGGTAGGTTGCTCTCCCAGTCCACGTGAGTCCCTTCACTGCTATGAGAAGACCAGAGAATGTGGGGGTGCTGCAGGTACACCCTAAAAAGAGAGCAAGTCCTCCTTCCACATTTACCTGTCCATCACCTGTCTTGCCTTGTCACCTCCCAAACAACCTGACTAGGAAAAAACCATGCAGTCAAACTTCAAATCCTGGGCCCAAGACTTACACTAGCCCAGTCCAACAATTCCAGTGCTGCTCTCTACAACCCTGCCTGCCTTCTTACCCGCCCCCCCCCCCCACTCTGCCAATGACTAGCTGAATGGGTCCCTTGGTTGGCTCTGAAATCACTAAGCACTTACTATAATCCACACATGTCCCTAGGCCCCAGGACAAACTCCCTACTATTACAGTGCTGCTACAGAAAATCCAAGCAGGCAAAGCCTGAGGCTACTGTCCACTATGTTTTCCCAGTGGCTTCTCAAACACAAGGTGTTGCTAATCCCCACTACCTGACATTAGGTGTGGCAATGGGTGAGCCAGGTAAACCTAAGATATGTCTATCCAGACAGACACTTAGAGCTGGTGAACCATCCACGCCTTTTCCTTTTACTTTTCCTTTTACCAGAGCTAAAGATGGCAACCACCCTATTAGACATGCTTCAACTGAAGATAACCCCAGGTGATTCTCAATGGCCCTGGGACGCCAGACTTGTTCTTGTGAAGCAAGCAGGCCTCTGATATTCCGCCTAAGGGCTTACTAGGTGAAGGGTGCTGGATGGGGAGCCAGCCTCCCTATACAGGGCAGTCAGGGAAACCTTTCCCAGAGGTAAGATTTGAATAGAGACCTTAGCAAATAGGCCTTGCAATATCGGGGGAAGGAGCCCTACCAAAGAAACAGAGCACATAGACTCTAAGAAGAACTGCACTCAACAGGCAAGAGGACCATCCACACACAGCAAACAGGGTGAGTACAGGCACACAGTAGGTCCTAAGGCCCAGGAAAGGGGGTGGGGCAGCAAGCAGAGCCTGAGGAAAGAAGAGGTTTTCAGCCTCCGGGTGGCAGGGGTTAGGTGGAGGGATAATGCCATCCATCTTACATCATCTTTTGAGTAGACAGGAGTGGAAGATGGGCCTAGTCAGGCTTTCAGATGATCCAGATAAGAAATAATGACACTCAACCAAGTAGGCAAGGAAAGGAAATTCCTCAATTCTGAAACTGCCTACAATGATCTATCCCACTTGTCCTGATTGCTTTATATGGTATTTAAACATGGACTTAGGTTCACCAGCTCTAGCTGACTTAGACGCTGGGCTATTAAGTCTGACATGACAAAGAAACCGCCAAATATCCTAAGATGTCACAAATTCTAAAGGCACGCTTCAGTTTTAAAGAATGTATCTGTTAGTTCCGGCTCCGGCTCCGGCTCCAGCAGAGCACAGGCTCTTAGCAGCAGCTGAGTCCAGCATGCTCACGGCTGTTGCAGCGACTCCCAAAAGCAGTCAGTGGGTGTTTGTTAGATGGAAGGGCTCTGATGGAGACCAGGTACAACCCAATTGTCCACTGATGAAGACACAAGCAGAAACAAACTGCCACATAAGCAACAGGGTTTAGTTCAGCCAGAAAAGGAAGAGGAATTCTGATCCATGTTAGTTACAATGTTGTGAACCTGAGAACATTATGCTAAGTGAAATAAGCCTGTTACAAGACAAATAGCCCATGGTTCCCTTTATAAGCGGCGTCTAGAATTGTGAAATTCACAGAATCAGGAAGTGAAAAGGCAGTTGACAGGGAGTTGCTTAATGACACAGTCACAGTTCTGAGGAGAGTCTGGAGGGTTTTATACAAAAATATGGCTGGGCCACATAGTGCTGATGCCCTAGAACATGAATAAAGCTACATGAGGTATACCTCACTGAACTTAAACATCAGAAGAGGGGCTGGAGAGATGGATCAGCAGTCTAGGACACTGGCTGCTCTTGCAGAAGACCCAGGTTCAATTCTCAGCACCCATGTAGTGGGTCACAACCATCTGTACCTCTAGTTCAGCGAGTGTGAATCCACCTCTTTGCCCCTGTGGACACTGAATGCAATCAGTACACAGATATGTATACACAGGCAAAACAACCATACACAGAAAAGTTTTAAAAAATCAAAAGTAATCAGATTTACTGAAGGCTGGCAAGAGATAAAACACAGTTGCCACATAGCCTACCCACCTGAGTTTGTGCTCAAGATTCAAGCAAAGATGGAGAGAGCCAATCCCACATTGTCTTCTGACCTGCACAAGCGTACCATGACAAACATGCTCCCAACCCCCTAAATAAACAAAATACTATTTTTTTCTTCTTATATAACCATTTCAATTTTATCCAGGGCAGGAGGGAATATAAAGCTAGTCAGTGTAATCTACCACATTAATGGGTTAAAGGAAAATGTACCATGTAATGTTTTTCACAAATTTCAAAAAATTAAAATTATTCCCCCTCCCCTTTTTTTGAGACAGAGTTTCTCTGGAACTCACTTACAGACCAGGCTGGCCTTGAGCCACAAATCTACTTGCCTCTGCTTCCCACATTCTG
Organism: Phyllotis vaccarum; assembly: GCA_033318265.1. Lineage (NCBI taxonomy): Eukaryota > Metazoa > Chordata > Mammalia > Rodentia > Cricetidae > Phyllotis > Phyllotis vaccarum. The sequence continues at coordinate 2,755,949 of JARWLC010000005.1, forward strand.
GGATTAAAGGTCTATGTCACCATCACCTGGCTTCAAAAAATAAAACTTAAATAAAATAAAAAATGTTTTTAAAAATAAGCTACCCCCTTGCTGTAGCTCACTGCCTCTTACAGCACTGTTTATTCTTACGACCTTGATCTGGCATTCATGTCAATAGCAAGGTCTTTGGCGCCTCTTACCCCATCTCTCCACAACATCCTCCTCATGTCCAGAGCTTATTCTTCCCATTCAACTCTCACTGCAGACACGTCCCTCCACAGCTCACCCTACTTCACAGAATCCTTCCCTAGTGAAAGTCTTTATTGAACCCTTTGCCACCTTCATCAGAATAAATGCTCTAAGATGGGAGGATCCTGTACGACTCTCCCCACAGCTCAAACACCACTTGGAATTCGGTAACCTTCCAGTAGTTGGGGTGGTAAACAAAAGAATTACATGGTGTAATTCTCAAAATAACCCTGTGAAGTAGGCACTACCCTCTTCAACTGGCACTTTAGGGAAAATAAGGTTTAGAGAATACATTACTGAAGCAAGGAACAAACCTCGGTGCCCCTGAAAGGGAAGGTCGGAGGCTTACAGGCAGGTGGGTGTGGTGGATTTATGATGTTACATTGTAAATAATTGTCCACTTACAAATTTAATAAAAACTGTATATTGGCCAAAGGCAGACAGGAAGTGTGGGCGGGGCTACCAGACTAAGAAAACTGGGAACAGGAAGAACAGGGCAGAGATGCTACAGAGAAGCCAGAAGAAACAGGACAACTTTGCTGCTCTGAGAAAAGGTACCGAGCCGCATGGCTGAACAGGATAAGTCATGGGTTACTGTAAGGGTAAGGAGTTAGCAAGTGATATGCCTGGGCCCCAGGTCAATCAGCGTACAATTACTGTAAGTGTCTGTGTCTCTGTGGGTCTGTGGATCCTCTTACTACAGGTGGTTTACCTTGGAATGTGATCCCAAGCAGTGACAGAGGGGAGAGACCACATGGAGACCATTATCAAGCCCCTGCACCATTTCCCACACAGCCTCTAGATCAATGCTTGGCCATCATCAGAGAAGCTTCTACCAGGAGCACAGAGTAATTAACACAAAACCCCACAACTAGCCAAAGTCTAGAAAATAGAAGACATTGACTGTTCAGCTAAACGGAACATGCATACCCTTCCCCTCCATATACAGGCTCAGAGATGAATGAGGAAGAGGGTGGGAAACGCGCAAAGCCAGAGGCGGTGGATGGCGATGAACACAGACAGCAAAGCCTAAGCCAAGCCGAGTCCCAGTAATGGGGAGGGGAAGAGGGACACAGTCCTACCCTAACAGTGCAGCTACTGGCAACTGTGAGCTGCTGGAGGACAGAGTTCTCTGAGTACAGCCCCTGGTATGTACAGCTCCAGTAGAAGATATTCAAGATTGCTTCCGCGGCACAAGTATCTCCAGAGGACATGCTGTTGGTACTCTTTTTAAAAGGTCACAGAGCTAGGGCTGGGTAAGGAAGAGGTGAGTCTAGAAGAGCTGAGAGGTGACTGAAAAAAATCTCTCAAAGAACTAGTCATCTCTTTTAAGACTACATTACCAAGTTAGCTCCCACCAAAGTGACAGATGAGCAAGGACTTTCTAAGCCCCTGAAGAAGGTGTCTGGAGCTGTCACCCTGCAGTAGTTTAGATTGGCCTCCAGGTGGGAGGTGGGAGAAAGCCTTTCTGACGGAAGGAAGAAGCAAGCATAATCAGACGCTTTCCAAATGGCACTCAGGGACACACCAGGGACAGACAGAGCACACAGTGAAGGTGCTCAACAAGTATCTGACACAGCCTAGCGGCAGCACCCAGCAAAACCAGGATTCAAAGCCTGGCAATCCTATGTTACATACCATATAGTATCCCATACATTCCCCACAGTCCAGCGGGGTTCTCACCTTGGTGCTGATAAACGTGAAGGACATGTATACCAGCACAAAAAGCACTGACGTAATCAAAACTGTGGAAAGCACCCCAAGGCTGTTCAAAGATGGCCTCAGGGCAGCAATGTGAGGTGACTAGTGAATTAGAGCTGAGCAGCTATTGTAGAGATGTACCTTTGTCCTTCTGGAGTATTATTTTAGGATGTGCTACATTTGTTTATGCTGTGGGACATGTGTTTAATGATGCAAAGCTGTGCTGCATTCTTTTATGCTGCACTTATCTAACTGTGAAGCTGTGTTACTTTGCCTGCCTGAAACATCTGACTGGTCTAATGAAGAGCTGAACTGCCAATGGTTAGGCAGGAGGGAGATAGGCGGGGCTGGCGGGCAGAGAGAATAAATAGGAGGCGAAATCTAGGCTCAGAAGAAGACAGGAGGAAGAGGAGTGAGAAAAGGAAAGGATGCCAGGAGCCAGCCACCCAGCCACGCAGCCACGCAGCCACGCAGCCACGCAGCCACCCAGGCACACAGCCACGCAGCCACCCAGGCACACAGCCACGCAGCCACCCAGCCACCCAGGCACACAGCCACCCAGCCACGCAGCCACGCAGCCACACAGCCACCCAACCACCCAGCCACCCAGGCACACAGCCACAGAGTAAAAAGAAAAGAAAGGCGTATACAATAGAGAAAGGTAAAAGCCTGGAGGGAAAACATAGATAATTTAAGAAAAGCTAGCTACAAACAAGCCAAGCCTAAGTCTCTGTGTTTATTTGGGAGCAGTGCCCCCCACCAAAGAGTAAAAATAAAAACCCAACTACATCCTCTATCTCTCTCCCTCCCTCTCCTTTCCCGTATCCTTCCCAGCTTACACTTCTCTCCTCATCCTTCCACCATGAAGCAACCTCCTCCATAGCACACTCTCCCCACCATGGCACTGCTTCACGTAGCACAAAGGAAACTCACCAGGGAGCCATTTCTAAAGCCATGATCTGAGGTAAATCTTTCTTCACAGAAACTGTTCTTTCCAGGTACCTGTTACTATGGTAGAAAGCTCACGTAGAGTACATATTCTCATGTTCTCTCTCTCCCTTCCACCCCCTTGTACATAAATACAGTCTCCCTCACATAATCTCACATACACATATTCTGTCTCATGCTCTGGCTCTCTCCCTCTTTCCATCTATCTCTGTCTCTCTCCTTCTCTCCCATTCTCTTCCTCCCTCCCCCTCCCTCTCTCCCTCCCTCTTTCTCTTTCTCCCTCCCTCTTTCTCCCTCTCTCTCTCACCCCAACACTGGGGATAGATCTCACAAACCCTTTACTTATCACAAGAACACTCCCCTAGCACTATCTGAGATACTGTGAAACAGTATCTGTAAAAACCCAAAAGGAAAATGAGAAAATTATGTTCTATGTGTAGGATGGAATATCATTCAACACTAAGAAACTGCTAGTATAAAAATACTTCATGCCTTAAAAGATGTTCCTAAAGATAGTGCTGGTGGCATTGTAATACAATACTTTTTAAACTACTTAAATAGATGTTTTGTAAAGCATCTATCAAAATTCTAACAATGTTAATAATGATCTATTCATGACATTTTTGCTTTTTACACAATCTATCTTAATGGGAAATTAATGTTTAACGAGTTACTTATTCAGAAAAAAAGTTCACCATAGCTTTATATTCAGAGCTCAGACAAGTCACTTCCTGTCTGTGAGTGGAATCAGGAAATAGTTCGCACATCAGAGCCCAAGCAATAAATACGTCTAAAAGCCGTCTCTCTGACCAACATCTCCACCTTTGAAGCCGGGAATGCTATAACTGAACGTGGGGAACGTGGTATAAAACGCCAAGTTAAGGTTTCCTCGGAGCCATCTAGCTGTGACCAAAGTTCACCAATGTGGCGATTACTCCCACTGAGGCTTTGGTGGCTGTGACCATAAACTGGTGACTATAATGACTCTATTCAGTGTACTATCTCATATGCAATTCTGTCCTGATAAAAAGCCTTCCTGTTGGAGGTGGGAATTCACTGCTCACAGAGGTTAGGTGAAGAAACACACAAGAAAGAGTCAATAACTTGCGCCAGGTCACAGCTGTATAGTAAAGAGGTTGCTATTTGAACCCGGTTCTGTTTAACTATATTAAACAAACTTTTTTGTGGGGATATGTTTCAGATATAATAAAAAACAGCCTGAGAGGACAGATCCACCTCTTCCGACAGAGTTTTCTGTGTAACAGTCCTGGCTGTCCTGGAACTTGCTTTGAAGACCAGGCTGGCTTTGAACTCACAGAGATTCTCTTACCTCTGCTTCCCAAGTGCTGGGACAAACAGTGTGAGCCATGGCACCAAGTGTTTTATCTACCAAGAAAATTTACTTTATATATTTCCTATCTTACACTTAAAGGTAAAATTTTGATTTTCAAAAGTCAAACGCAGAAAGACTGTGTGACTCATAAATTCCACTCCTAGACATATATTCAGGAAAAGTGAAAATAAATCTCAAAGAGAAGCTTATATATGAATGTTTAAAGCAGTACTATCATAATGAGTAAAACATAGCCCAGTGACCACTAACAAATGAAAAGCTAACAAAATACATTCCATACGATGGAATATTGTCTGGGGGCATGGAATGGGCAACCCTCACAGCACAGTAATACAAACAAATACAGCACATTGATAAGTAAACACTCTAAAAGGCTGGAAGGAGAATCTTAGTGTATGAATTTTCCCTGAATATTATGAGCACTGAAGATACTAACCATAAGTTTTGCTTAACCATGTGGGCTGCTACGGAAGGATGTTAGCTGCCTACACAATGGGGGAGCAGCAGCCTGGTAGCTCTATCTGCCCCACAAGTCTGGCCTGCAAAAGAATCCAGTGTGGTTCACACCCTTCAAGCAGAGGTCACCATAGCTTACCAAAAACACTGGTCTTCCCATTAATGACTATTTAGCTAGTTGGTAAAGTTCTCAAAAAAAAAAAGAAAAAAAGAAAAAAAAAGTGATCATTTAGTATCTCAGGAAGTAATTTTTCACAATTTTATTATGAGAAAGGGACTAAAAACCAGTGTAAGTCCACAAAAGTACAATGAAGAGGTGATTTCAGCTTCCTCCACGATTTAGTTCCGGGGCCACTCTGCTTCCCAGGAAGAATCCTAAAGGACTTGTCTATGTTGACCACATTGCAGTATGATGTGCTTCTGATGACCATCTCCACAAAGACCTCTCTAAGACTGTCTGGGGACCAAAGGGTCTCAGTTTCTAACTGTTACACTCATTTCCCAAGACTGTTTAGAGGTTAAAAACAAAATATAACAAAACTGAAAGCCATCCACTGTGGGATACTGCTCTTGTACACTGTACAATTTTTCATTTGTATTGTTTTAATAAAATGCTGATTGGCCAGTAGCTAGGCAGGAAGTGGAGGCGGGGCAACCAGACTCAGAGAATTCTGGGAAGAGGAAGGGCAGAGCAGCAGTCACCAGCCAGACACAGAGGAAGAAGATGAGAATGCCGGACTGAGCAAAGGTACCGAGCCACGTAGCTAAACATAGATAAGAATTGTGGGTTAACTTAAGCATAAGTAAGCTAGATGGTAATAAGCCTGAACAACTGGCTTAGCAGTTACTATAATATTAAGCTTCCGAGTCAATTATTTGGGAAGCACTGCTGGGTATGTAAGAGTTTCTGTCAGGACAGAAACATCCGACTATAATCCACAAATGGTCTTTTGTTCTGTATTCACTGGAAAGAATTCAGTAACACCAGGCACCTGCTTCACTGACTGCTCCTTACACACCCACCCAGACAATCAGGCAGAATGCCTGTCTCAGGAGGGGACCAATAAACACTTGTTGCCAAACCAATGTTGTGAACTTCATCAGAAAAGTAAACAGAAGAAAGTGCCAAGAAGGTTCTAGAGTGTGTGTGTGGCTGGCAAGAAACAAGCCAAGCTAGGGCAGGGCATTTATAATTAAGAATAAGCCTCTGCATGTGATTTATTTAGGAGCTGGGTGGTGGGCCCCCAAAAGGGAAAAAACAACCAACAACACACTAACCCCTTCATTAATCATAAAAGCAGTGACTATTAGAAGTGCTAATTAGATGTGGAGAACAGTGATAAGAGAATAATTCTGAGTGAAAAGGTAAGAACAGGAGTGTTACTAAAGCACAGGGTGAGGACACGAGTGTTACTAAAGCACGGGGTGAGGACACTAGTGTTACTAAAGCACGGGGTGAGGACACTAGTGCTACTAAAGCATGGGGTGAGGACACTAGTGTTACTAAAGCACGGGGTGAGGACACTAGTGCTACTAAAGCACGGGGTGAGGACACTAGTGTTACTAAAGCACGGGGTGAGGACAGGAGTGTTACTAAAGCACGGGGTGAGGACACTAGTGCTACTAAAGCACGGGGTGAGGACACGAGTGTTACTAAAGCACGGGGTGAGGACAGGAATGTGTAGGGAGAATATGTTGTTCCATTGTAAATAATTGTCCCCGCCTATGAGTTTAATAAAAAGTGCTGATTGGCCAAAGGCAGATAGGAAGTGTGGGCGGGGCTACCAGACTAAGAAAACTCTGAGAACAGGAAGCACAGAGCAGAATGCCAGAGACAAGCCAGAAGATGAAGAAGACAACTATGCTGCTCTGAGAAAAGGTACCGAGCCCCATGGCTGAACAGGATAAGAGTCATGGGTTAGTTTAAGGGTTAAAGAGTTAGAAAGTTATATGCCTGGGCCTTAGGTCAATCAGCCTAAAACTATTGTAAGCATCTGTGTGTCTCTGCGGGTCTGTCGGTTTAAACCATGAGGCTAGCTAGGCCTGAAAGTCCGGGCCAGAAACCTCCTACTACAGGAATGTTACTAAAGCACAGGACAAGGGCTCCAGTGTTACTAAGCATAGTGTAAGGGCAAGAGTGTTGCTAATGCATGGGGTGAGCTTCCCCAGAAAGGGAAAGTTCTTAACCTGTACAACACACTGTAAGGGATAAGGAAACATACTTCCAAACTACCAATCTGAGGTAGGTGGCAAAAAAAAAAAAAAAAAAAAAGAGTTGTTTTAGAGCCGGAGTCCAGGCATGCTCAAAGGCACAGGGAAGTCCATGCCAATCAGAAGAACCCACAGAAGGCCCTGTTGCTATGCAACAATGCCAGTTCATTCACCTCAGGAAAAAACAGAAATCTGGACATTTATAAAGTGTCAGCAAATACTCTGCTCCCCAACCTGTGCCTGTAGCCCTCCATGTCACAGAGACCCATGGCCCACCCATCCCCCATCTGTGGAAGTGCTGCTGAGGTGGGTATCCATTGGCAATGCCAGTTTGTAATAGGAATGAAATAAAAGCACAGTCCATAAGAATGCGACAGATAACAACCTGGGCACACACCAGGTATTGCTCCAGCCATTCAAAGTCTCTCACTGCTCCCCCAAGGAAAGCCAGGCAAAGACACCAGAGCTCCAAAAACATGTGAGAGGCAGATGGTAAGCATACATCCTGAGCCTGGTCACATAGACCACCTTGGCCTACTTGAAAAGATACCGGTGAAACACACATCTACAGAATAGAGGCCCGAGTCTGACCCTGGATGATCTAAGGAGCCCACACGCATCTACAGAATAGAGGCCCGAGTCTGACCCTGGATCTAAGGAGCCAGCCTCTCTGTTAAAAGTTCGTAAGAGAATCAAGCCAGTCACCACTGAAACCTGGGCTTCCATGTGACTTCCTAACACTCACTAGTCTGTGAGCTGAAGAAAGATGGTAAAGAGAAGGCCCCACTCAAACCAAATAAAAGCAAGGGAACCAGAATGAGGAGAAACAAAACCCAAGCCCCACAGAGTGGATGGGGCCTTGTCTGCTGCTCAAGACAACAGAGAACTGTATCCCAATGAGGCCAGGGCACAGGGAAATCTGGAAAGGAGCATGAGCCATCACCCTGCACAGCACCCCTTACACTGCACCCCGCCCCACAGGAACACTGTAGTGTCCACCCTGTTCTGGGACTTCTACTCTGTTAGTTACAAGTTCCCACACTATAATTTGCATGCATAAATTTTAAAGAGAATTCTATCACTGCAATAAAAAAGAGTCAACGGTAATTAGTGATGCTAACTGCAAAAATAAACACACTTCTAACAAAAGAGTCACTCGATTCTACTAATTTTGTTGTTGGCTGAAAAATCTTGGCCTGCCTCCTGTTCTCTGTTATAATGGGAAACTGACCCATTAGACAGGTATTCACAAGAACACCGAGACTTTCCTCTTTAATGTGGCTGTGACTAAGGGAGACTACACGGCCTTTACTGTTGGGCCCAATGTGGTTTAAAGCTCGTCTCGTAGGAGCAAGGCCAATGAGCACATCAGTGGCCCGTGTGAGCTGTCCTGGCTGGAGGACAGGCTCGGCTGGCAATTACAACAGGAGCAGCACATGCAGGGCTAGAAGCCTAAAGGAGAACAGAGCTTGGGGTGACTTCAAACTTCGGGAAAGATGACAGTGAGGATATTAGGGAAGAAAGCAGGATGCTGGAAATAGAGACAACTTTCCTGAGAAACAAAAGTCAGAGGCAGAGCTGAGCCGTCCAGCTGGAATAACTATCAAGTTCTCAAAGCCGTTTGCCAGCCCCTGTCAACACTGTGCTTACACACTGAAGAGGGGCCTATCTAGGTCTACCTATGCCAGTTTAAGGAATAGTCTGATCAAAGTGTCCACCACACAAAGGAGACTCATACTGTAGACTAAAGAACCTATCACGTGGTACTGAACAAGGGTCAAGGAAGCAGATGGAGACTGAGTAGCTTAGCTGGTCAAGTACTTGACTCACATAACGACTGGGGTTGGGGTTCCATCATCCAGAAACGCATCCGCATCCGTTAGGACGGCAGCACCACGCCTATAATCCCAGACTCAGCAGGAGGATCAAAGCCCATCATTCCAGCAGGGGGAGAAGGTTGGAAAGATGGTTCCACGGGCACCTGTTGTTCCTGCAGAGGACGTGGGACCATTTCCTAGCACTCACATGGGGTGGCTCATAGGCAGCTGTAACGCAAGTTTTAGGGGTTCTGTTACCCTCTTCTGTCCTCCACAGGCACCTGCGCATGGTGCGTATACTGACAAGCAGGCACATATAGATAAATACTAAGGAATTGAAGCTCACAACCCATGACCTCATGTGCAAAGGTAGACTAGTAAAAATGCCAAGAAAGATGATGCAAGATCCAAGGAGCAGCACAGAAGGGACCTGAGACCGTGTGGCTTACCGGTGACTTCCTTCTCTTAAGTACAATCATAGCCCTTGATTTCATAATACACACACAATCTAGGAACGGTGAAGAGCTAAAGATTTATTTTCTATATAAAAATCAGCCCACAGACAAATCAAGGAAGGCTTGCTATCCTATCGGACCACATTAAAAACAGTGCCACAGATGACACATAGTTAGGCACTTGTTCCTGGACTTCTCTTCTATTTCGGAGACAGTCTCACTGTGTAGTCCCTGCTGGCCTGGAACCCACAATGGGTGAGCTCATTTTCACAGTGGAATCTACTGATTATGCCAAAAATCGATCAATTAAAAATAATCGTGTGTTTCTTTGAATCTATAAAAATAATGTGCTATACAAAAATTAAAACTGAGAGATAAACAGCTAAACCACACACAGAAAAGAAAAAGAAAAAACATTCACTTTCCCAGGCTCACAAAGAACCACAGATGAAGAGACTAGAAAGTTAACATTTAATCTCTTCACTGACAACATTGTTTGAATTTTATGTCCAATGGTTACAAGTGTGTGGTGAGGAAGTCAGCCCTCCACAGGAACACAGCCTTCCCATCCCAGCATGGCAGTACAAACCAAGAGCGTTACAATGCCCCATTCTTTGCTCCTATAATCCCGTAACTGTGAGTATTTGGAGGGAGGGAGTTACATTAAAAATGTGACCATTGTCATAGCATACACTTTATAAAGTCCAGCAGGTAAGAGGTAGAGGCAAATGGATCTGTGTGAGTTTGAGGCCACCCTGGTCTACAGAGAGGCCCAAGTTAGCCAGAGCTATTTACTGAGATCCTGTCTCAAAAATACAAGGAAAAAAAGGGGGGGGGGGTGTGACAGGTGGGGAGGTGTGCGGTGGGTCAAGACCACTGGCTGCTCTTCCAAAGAACCCAGGTTTCCCAGGAGATCCAACACCCTTTTCTGGAGACACCCATGTGCATAGACATAAACGCAACAAAACAGCCATACACAAAAAAAATTTAAATGATTAATTTTTTAAAAACAAATAATAAAGTTATTTTAAAAGAAAAAGCAGGGCAGTGGGGGCAGAGGGGGCAGTGGGGGCAGAGGGGGCAGAGGGGGCAGAGGGAGCAGAGGGGGCAGAGGGGGCAGAGGGGGCAGTGGAGGCAGCGGGGGGCAGAGGGAGCAGCAGGACAGTGGAGGCAGCAGGGGCAGCGGGGGCAGCGGGGGCAGCGGGGGCAGCGGGGGCAGCGGTACACACCTGTAATCCCAGCACTCAGGAGACAGAGGCAAGCAGAAGAGCTGAGCTCAAAGCAAAGACCGTGACCATGGGCTTGGGGTAGAGTGCTTGCCGGGTATTCACCGAAACACAACCAGCAAACAAGCCAAGGACAGGAAAGGAAAAGAACAATGGGATCCTAACTTCCAGGTTCTCAATGGAAAATACTGAAGAGAAATCATTCAAGCCTGTGATTTCAAACAGCCAGTGTTGAAAGGACACACAATGTTCATTCAAATCCCATCTCTGCATTAAACCAAAAATGCACACATTTATGTCCATCTATGGAAAAGTCACAACTAAGCTATCAATGCTGTTTATGTGGATGGGCAAGTGTCTGTGTGAGACACCAGACATCTGTGTGGTCTCTTTCCAGCAAGAAGGTTTCAATTTTAAATGACAAAAAAAAAATCATGTCATCTTTGGAGATTATTAATACTAATAAAGTCACTTAAGTTTAAATTTTAAAATAAGATGTAACACCTGCCAAAATTTTGCTTTCAGAAATGTTTATAAACAGGAAAGGACAGAAGGACAAAGTAACAGCAAAGACGTCTCATAAAACCTCAAAAAAACTGTATTATTGCATTTATCTACAGTTAAACATAATACATAATAAGCATGTGTACATCTATTTTTGTTTTTCGAGACAGGGTTTCTCTGTGAAACAGCCCTGGCTGTCCTGGAACTCACTCTGTAGACCAGGCTGACCTCAAACTCACAGAGATCCACTTGCCTTTGCCTCTCAGTGTTAGGATTAAAGGTGTGCGTGAGCCACCACCGCCTCGCTAATATGTACATGTGGGGATTCAATAAAAGCTTCAGAAGTTTTGGAGATATCAGAGGGAATCTACCCACAGTCTATGTGGGGAGTTAATAAAAGCTCCAGAAGTCCCAGAGCTCTAACCACAGTCAGTCTAGGAGAATCAGAGGACAGATCCACCTCCTCCTGGTTTTTTGTTTTTGTTTTTGTTTTTTAACCAGACAGAGTTTTCTGTCCTACAGTCCTGACTGTCTGGAACTTGCTTTGAAGACCAGGCTGGCTTTGAACTCACAGAGATTCTCTTGTCTCTACTTCCCAAGTGCTGGGACTGACAGTCTGCCTTGTTTCCCTTGGCTTGGCTTCCCCTCTCATGTTTCTGTCCTCCTTAAATACCCTTTAGCAAATTAAGGCATGGCCCCACCACACCTGCTTGGGAGCCTGGAATTCCTTCTATAATCTAAAATGACCTGACTCAGTTGGGATTAAGGGTGTAGGTCACCACTCCCAGGATACTCCTTGTGCCGGGATTAAAGGTGTGAATCACCATTCTCTGATTCTCCTAGACTGACTGTGGTTAGAGCTCCAGAACTTCTGGAGCTTTTATTAAATACCCACATAGACTGTGGGTAGATTCCCTCTCATATCTCTGAAACTTCTGAAACTTTATTGAATCACCACATGTACATTTATCAAATAAAATTAAACCACTTTCCTGACAGCATTCCCATGAGCACCATACTACCTGATAACACCCATAGTACCAGGCAGGAAAAGCCCACGTACAAGCTGCCAAGCAGGGCAGTCCAAGTGTCTCCCAGAACAAGGGCTCTTTACTGCTGCCCTGGGTTGCCTCTCAAAGGTTGAATATAAGTCCAGGATGCTGAAGACACCCACATTTAGAACACAAGAATCAGAAAATTCAAGCTAGATCTAACCTAAAAGTCTCCCACCCTTGGTATAGATTTCATAGTACCAGGAAGTATTATGTAAAAAAAGTATTTTGCCAAGGAGGGAATAATCCTATCAATCCAATCAATAATCCATCTGTGACACCTATTAACTCTAACAATGACCACCTTGCAAAATGTCCCTAAAGGCATATTTCAAGATAGTTGTTTAACTATGTAAAGACCTGTTGGTTTTACCTTGCTTGTTGTCTATGGCACCTTGATTGGTTAAATAAAAAGCTAAATGCTCTGTAGTCACAAGTTTCTCAGTCCCACACAGCCCCTAAGGTCAGGACCTGCAGCCACTTAGTCCCAAATAATCACAGAGCCGCTTATATTATAAACTGTTTGGCCTCTGGCTCAGGCTTGTTACTTGCTAAGTCCTACTCTTAAACTAACCCATTCTTATCCACCTTTAACCACCATGGCTTGGTACCTTTGCTTTGGTGCTGCGTTTTCATCTTCCTTCCTGGGTCTTCTGGCATCTCTTCTGCTCTGCTCTTCCACTTCCCAGCATTCTCCTAGTCTGCTAGCCCTGCCTGTACTTCCTACTGGCCAATCAGCATTTTATTAAACCAATATGAGCAACGAATCTTTACAGTGTCCCATAGCAAATGGCCAACAGCAAGGGAGGAGGTAACACAGGACCTCTGGCAGAGGAGTAAGTAGGAAAAGGATCAGGGAAAAGAGAAAAGAAGACAGCAGGAAAACTCGGAGAGGCAGGAAAGGGCACACAGAATTGTAATAAGAGGTTTCTGGCCCAGACTTTCAGGCCTAGCCTCAATGTTTAGGCCCGCAGACCCACAGACCCACAGATGCTTTCATTAAATTTGAGGCTGATCAGCCTAAGGCCCAGGCATATAACTTGCTAACTCTTTACCCTTCATCTAGCTCATGACTCTTGTCCTGTTCAGCCATGAGGCTCAGTACCTTTTCTTAGAGCAGCATAGTTGTCCTCTGCTTCTTCCGGTTTCTCTCTGGCATTCTGCTCTGTGCTTCCTGTTCTCAGAGTTTTCTTAGTCTGGTAGCCCCGCCCACACTTCCTGCCTGCCTTTGGCCAATCCGCGCTTTTTATTAAACCAGTGGGTGGGATAATTATTTACAATGGAACAACATAATCTCCCACTCAGAATGAAAGAGGTAAAAAGACCAGAGGCAAACAGAATGAAAGAAACAGATTAAGTTTAGTTAAAAGAGCTGGTGGGACAAGCCTAAGCTAACGTCTAACATTCATAATTAATAGTAAGTCTCCATGTCTTTATTTGGGAACATTGGTAGCCAAGAGAAAATTCCAACTACAAAGGTGCAATAGTAGCACTCATACCATGGCAGTAACCAAGAGCTGGCTAATTCAGACGTAAGGCTCATTCTATAGGAGGAAGATCATGGGCTAGTGAAGTCACAGATCTTACCACTACTTTAGGAGACCATCATAATTCCTAAATGCATTCTAAAACGTATCCTTATATGCACACATAAGTGTAGCTCTTACCCTTCATCAAAGACAGAGACCAAAACAGAAACCAAAACTGGACACCTGAGCACAATCTAGAGACCATGAGGAGCCCGGCACCTACAGACACGTTGCCAACACAACTCCTGCACATACAGCTCAAAGAGCATCAAAGAAAGGACAGAGATTCTAAGAGCCAGATGACCAAGACATCTACTATGAGATTCTGTCTCTAAGACATGACAGAAAAGCTACACCCAAGAATCCTCAACAATATGGCTGCCTAAACAAGACCTAAGCAATGACGATATCAACAGAAATGCCAAGTCGGGAAAGGAAGGCAGAATCAGCCTCTCCTAGGAAGGAGCCCCTAACTGGTTATCCAATAGAGTGGCGGGCCCTAAACCATAGACACCCATGCAGGTGTGTGTGAGAGACAGGTACAGAGAATGTATAGTAACCAATAAATAACACTGATAAGATAAAGAGACCCATCCATTTGAGAGGGAGGGAGACGGGGGCGGGAGGGGGGCTTGAGGAGGAGTGGAAGACAGGAAGAAAATGTTAAATGTACACACTTATGTGAGAAATGAACACACACTCATGTGATAAAATGTACACACACTCGTGTGAGAAATGTACACACTCGTGTGAGAAATGTACACAGGAACAAGTGTGTGAATGACGGTCCAATCTGTCAGCCTAACAGCATGCTTTCCTTACATTTGGTTTTTCATTTCTACATAGTTTTAGAATGTTGATACGCCAAAGCAGCTTTTTAATTAAACTTTTGTGAATACAAAATGATAAACTTCACTATATTTTTATACATGTATCATTGTGCATTGTTCACTATCCCCCAGCTCCTCGCTTTGTTCCACCTTCCTCCTCCTGCTGACTCGTGTGTGTGTGTGTGTGTGTGTGTGTGTGTGTGTGTGTGTCTCCTGCTGACTCGTGTGTGTGTGTGTGTGTGTGTGTCTCCTGCTGACTCGTGTGTGTGTGTGTGTGTGTGTGTGTGTGTCTCCTGCTGACTCGTGTGTGTGTGTGTGTGTGTGTGTGTCTCCTGCTGACTCTGTGTGTGTGTGTGTGTGTGTGTGTGTGTGTGTGTGTGTGTGAGAGAGAGAGAGAGAGAGAGAGAGAGAGAGAGAGAGAGAGAGAATCTTTTCAAGTGTATGTGGTAAGCATGCATGTGTTTTAAGTTTGTGTGCATGAGTGCACATGTGTAGATGTACGAGGAAGCCTAAAGCTGATGTCGAGTCTTCCCTGTTTGCTCTCCACCTTATTCTTTTTGAGGCAGCATCTGTCAAACACAGAGCTAACAGACATGACTAGTCTAGCTAGCCAAATTGCTTTACCCTGTCTCTAAGAGGAGACACTACACTCACCCATCATGCCCTCCTGACATTTATCTTCTTACTTAAACAGCAAGTTCTTTGGCCAGGAAAGTTTTATATGCTGGGCCATCTCTCCAGTGCAAAAACAACTTTTTTATTACAAGGTTGTTAAGGGCCTTAGAAGTATTAATTTAATACTTAAATAACAATACAGACAAATTAGCAGCTGAGGAAACTCAGGCTCCACTTTCATTACTGAAACTGACCCAAGCTCAGTGGGGAACGGTGGAAGAAGGAAGATGTAAGTAAGTGGGGAAAGAAACAGATGCACATGATGGTGCAAACACCTATTAGGACAGACACATCCCTGAGGAAAGCAAGCCGATCCTGGTCCTGATGGAGGGAGAGGGAGAGTATAGAAGGAAATTTTATTTAAAGTATATTAATATAAGATTAATATTTATTGGAAAACAAATTAACACTCATGATAACAGGTTATAGCTTAGGAATACACTTGAGCAATCGGGTGGTCTAAGCGATGGACATTAATCTAGTCTCTCAAGAAGGCAGAAACAAACGGGGCGCTCAAGATCCCAGCAGGCCCTGTTGAACAGGGCTGGTCACACTCCCTTCAGGAGCCTGGGACCCTGGATAAGTGTCTTCAGACCTTATCAGTTGACATCTGAATCCCACCACATCTCCCCCTTTTGTCTAACTAAGAAGGTTTTAAACTAAGATTATATATAATAGGAATTATTATGAGGTAGTATCTAGGAGAGGATAAGGCACAAACTACAACTAAAACTTAACACATATAAAGTATATCATATATTTTTAGAATATGAGTAGATGGTAGGGTATATAAATTATTTTAAAAATGTTTATCTGGGAAAGTGAAAATCTAATACTCGAATGGTTTTTGTTAAGGAATATAGGATAATAACTTTAAATATTTATTTTTTAACTTTTTTAAGACTTGAGAAGAAAAATATATCACTTGAAAGTCAGAAGCACATGGGAGTAGTAGCTTTTAAAATTTGGGAGAGGACAGCAACACAGCTACCTGGGCAATCACCTCTGGTTTTGTGTGTTGTTGGACAATCTATCATTTTGGCTACAGGCCTATGGTATCTGACAGGTCTTTTTATTAGCAGGGCATTTTTGGAGGGACTGTCTTATCTTGTTCAGGCAGGTTTTGTCAGTTTTTATTTGTCGTCTTGTTTATTTAGTTTGGCCACTGTGTGTATTGTCAATAATCGAGGTGAGGGTGGTTTTGTATTTAACCAGCCATTTTCTGTCAAAAGCACAAGCTCTAAAGGAGTGTCTTTGATGCTTAACATCATCTCGGAAAGGCACGGTGACGCTAGAGTTGTGTCTTTTATGGCTGAATTTTGAATAATAATGTTAAATCATGTTTTTGGAGTCTATGAAATGGTTGAAGACTCGTCTGTTATATGGTATTTTAACTTGTATCTGGGAAGAATGTGGAAAGTGTGCAATGGAGGGGAGCTGCGGTCAAATCTCAGCTACACGGTCCTGAGACATTCTCTGAGACAGTGCACTGGCTTGCAGTGAAGAAAGACAGCTTCACAACCTTCAAAGGGCAGCCGGGAAGTCCAAGTGTAGTAAATATAGAAATCTTCCTTCTCAAACTGCTTATCAAGTTTTAATTTAGTACCACCCTTGAGGGCGGGAATTTGGTACTATGTGCCAGACGTTACAACAATGCACTTTACTGTATGTTCTACTTAACTCTTACTTTTTTTCCAAGACAGATCCTGTGGGGTTGGGGCATCAACTCCCTAAGGAACAGAGGATGACCTAGAACTTGTGATCCTCCTGTCTCCACTTGCCAGTCTGGTCACAGATGGCAGTGCTGGGGAACCCTCATTATTCAGGAACAGCACACTGGAGAAGTGCTGTGAAAGCCAGAACACCACAAACATAAATAACACACACGATCCGGATTGCACCATGAAAGATTCTCTTGGACCCACGCACAGTGGCACACGTTACTAATCCTAGGATTTAGATGTGGGAGGCTCTCTCTATGAGCTCCGGGACAATTCAAGACTATACTATGAAACCTTGTCTCAAAAGTCAAAAGCCAAAAAAATCAAAATAAAACAAGATTCTATTGGGTGAAATAAAGTCATACACAAAGTAATGTTTAAATTTTGGAAATTTGTTTTTTTATTTATTTGTTGTTTATTCAGTTTCCAGTTGGAAAAAAAATAGAATAAACCTCCAAATGTCAATAAATGCCATTTATTTATTCTTAGTAACTTTCTATACATAGAAGTTTGATGAACACATATTTGTTTTCTAACAACAAAATCAGTTATTTTACAACAAAAAAATGTATAGGAAAATAGATAAATAAAACTAACTGAACTCTTATCTGTATCTATAATTTCCACATTTTCTAAACAGTGGCTAATCTCAATTTTTCAATGTAAAGAAACATCCTTCCCTTAAGTTATGTCTAATTTTTTTCTTCCTTAGCTAAAATTTGTAAATAATCATATATTTCTTGGCATTTCAGAAGTAAAGTCCTAAAGCTTTTATGAAATAAACAAAACCAAGAGCTTTAATAACACACATGACTATACATTTGGCCTCCTACTACTATTAGTAAAGTCTGAAAACCCAAGAGTGGCTGACACACAAAATGGTCTTTAAATATCCATCTGTTAAACCATTAGACAGAAAAATGAAGGGACAGTCTAAGCCTAAAAGCTTTCATGACAGGCACAGTATGTCCCCAAATGGGCGCATTTTAAGAGCTGGTCTTCTCTACAAAAAAAAAAAAAAAAAAAAAAAAAAAAAAGTTCATTATGCTAAATACATATGTAAGAGAGGATGCATTCACAGGAACATGGTTTTATCCTGACAAAGAGCAGGAATAGATAGATAAATGTTGGGTGTGTCCATCATCAACTCGGGACAGATATTCGGGTTCCTGAAGCAGATGGGGATCCAGACCTGGGGGACAGGACTTAGGAGTCCCATGACTTATGTCCCCACCACGGTTGACGCCAACAGACCTTGGGCTTATCAAACCTAAGTGCATTTCACTCAAAGCTTCCCCCCCGCCAAAATAATCTGAATCAGAGGACAGTTTAACTCTAGGATAATTTCAGTACAGTTGAACTCTGCATTCCTCACTTTAAACTGACCCATTCACAGTGGTAACACCATGGTGCTGTTAGAATTCACCTTGGTATTTTGGATCTTCAAAGGTCTGCATCCAGCTGTGTTTCGCTCAGATTCATGCAGCCATCTAACCACTCAAAACTTCATCTGTTCCTACTATACCTCTCTCGCAAGATATTTGATCACACTGATGAAAGGTGCCTTCTGACTAGTTTAATAAGGAGACAAACAGCCAATAACTAGGCAGACTTTTGTGAAGAGAAAGGACCCCTGGGGAAGGACCTGGCAGCACGTGGGAGGAGAGTGGGATGCACTGTATGGAGAGGCAGTGAGCCATGCCGCAGAATGTAGATGAATATCAACAGGCTAGTGAAGGGCATAAGAGCTAGTTGGGAACAACCCTAAGCTAAGGCCAAGTTTTCATAATTAATAAAATCTCTCCGTGTCATTGTTTGGGAGCTGGTGGTCCAAATAAAGTCTGACTGCACACCTCTGACACACTCAGGACTTAGTTTGCTTTCTATTCTGTGGTGGGTGAGAGAGAGAGAGATAAAGAGAGAGAGAGAGAGAGAAAGCGAAAGAGAGAAAGAGAGAGAGAGAGGAAAAACAGACTAAAAGCAACTGGTAGAGGATGGGGTTTACTTCATCTTACAACTCTGAAGTCACAGTCCATCATGGAGGGAAGTCCTAAGTCAGGGCAGGAACCTGGAGGCAGGAGCTGATGCAGAGGCCATGGAGGATCTTGTTTACTGTCTTGCTCCCCATAGGTTACTCAGCCTGCTTTGTTGTAGAAGGAAAGACCAACTGCCCAAGGGCACCACCCACAGTGGACTGGGCCCAATGCCTCAGACTCACCTAAAGGCAATGTGAGGGAGGCCTGTTCTCAACTGAGGCACCTCTTCTGAATAGATTCTGGGTTTGTGTCAAGTTCACAAAGAAATTAACCAGCACAGCTAGTTACCTCAAAGACTGCAGGTTCTGCTCTTAATGACTCACTGAACTGCTGTAGTAAAGTAATATCAAATCCAGCACTCTCTGTAGGTATAAAAGATACCACGTGGACACGCTCAAGAAGACTAAAGAAAGGGGGGTAAGAATCCAGCCAAACCCAGAGAACATTCCAGTAAGATGAGGCCTACAGTTGCGTGGACAACTCCCACCTGCAAGCCGAGCACATGGGACAGCCTCCTCACAGCCTCCACCATCAAATACAAGACAGAGTACTGCAGAGAGCTAAAAAGGAAAGGGAGACGGGCCTTGGGAGGACAAGGAGATGGGCTCCCATAAAGCACCACTGGGAAGGGAGCGCTCAGCAGCTGGGCAGGGGCACACAAGATCACTAGGGATTATGTTTCCATATTGGCAAGAAAAGGCTCCAAAAGACCACTGAACACTTACACTGACCAAACATTTACCAGGGCAAAGTCTAGGAGTTTGAGCACAGTGACCTCACTGTCCTGTCTACCACGAGGGATCTGAAGGATGGTTTACTTCATCACGGCAAAGATGCACCTCTGAGTGGGGGAATGCATGTGAGAGGTTCCCAGCTCTAGCAGTCTCCAGAGTCTCTGAGGAATCCACAGGACAAAACGTCAGCTCTGCCTAGTGCCAGGCTTGCTCTCTGAGGAGAGAAGGGCTAGAAAACAACCATAGCACCTTTAGAAAGAGTAAAGGAACACAGCTGAGTGTGAACAGAAACAAGCAGGAGAGCTGGAGGGTGATTCTGCCCTGGGAGTGTTGTTGTTGTTTGTTTGGGGGCTTGGGGGAGGGGTGGGGGCTGAGCAGAGTGTCAGCGTCAGTAAGCAGCATTCTTGCATGAAGAAAAGTGGAGCAATCTTGAAGCTACAGATAAAATGCAAAGAACACACAGGGAGGTCACATCCAAGAACCTAAGCCAAGAAACTGTGCCATGGCTCATCATGGATCAGACACCAAAATTAACCCACACGGTTGGGGTCTTAGGCGACATGCACAGCAAGTCTAGATGAACCTGCAAATGACATATTTAACTACAAATCCAGCCTGGCCACGTTACAGAAGTGCTGGGCAAGGGCTGACAAGACCAGGAGGGTGAGTCTGGGGGTGGCTGTCATGAAAAAGGAACAGCACAGCATAAGAAGCTGAATGAAGGATGTGCATTTACTCTGAAGACGGCAGGTCCAAGCCAGAGACAAGATTCCCACCACAGCCTGCTCTGCTGGCTCCTCCTGCCCATCCCGCACACAACAGAATGGCTTAAAGGGCTACCTACTAATGCTACCCAATGCTTTTGCGGTCCTCGATATGACCGCATCATGTACACTGAGTGTCCCCTGTGCATCTCCAGCCGGACTCTGAAGACATTTCAATACTCACCTTCCAAACAAATGAGCTTCTTTCTAGACACTCAGTACTTTAGTGAATGGTGACCGGGATCTAACTAGCTGCCCAAGTCACCTCAGACCCCTTCTCCCCTCCATCTAAAACACTTGGTTAACACACTTTGCCGGCCTAGACCCCTTTCTGTTCCTCCCTATGCTGTCTATACTGGCTAGTTTTTGTCTACTTCACATAAACATATCTAGGAAGAGGGAGTCTCAATTGAGGAATTGCATCCACCGAATGAGCTTGAGGGCATGTCTGCAGGGCATTTCCTGACTGATAATTAATGTGGAAGGGCCTAGCCCATCGTAGGTGCTGATCCTGAGGTGTGGAACAGAGGTAGCTGAGCAAGCCATGGGCAGCACCTCTGTAAGCAGCACTCTGGGATGCTCTGCTTCAGTATCTACTACAGGTTCCCTCCATCTGGACCATAAGCTTTAAGGTGAAACTAGGGTGCTGTCCCTCTCAGTGTTTCCATCTGATCTCCTCTGCTTCTCCCCACAAAACAAACTTGTTTGCTCTCCCTTTCTATGGGCCAATCTCTTGCCTTGATGCTTGTTGAAATGACTCTCATGGAAAGCCTTCTGAAAGTCAGATTTCAGACCGCTGGGAAGAAGTCCAGATTTCAGGTACTCAATCAAACCAGTGCTCTGACCATAACTCTGGGGAAAGGACCCAGAAGGTCATGTGATGCACTCTGGTTGGCTGGTTACTTGCTTTCTGCTGCGATAAGCAGAACTTGGAAACTCCAGCTCCACTTCTGAAAATCACCATCCATTTTCTTCCCACAGTGAGAAGAGACTCACAACGGTTCTGGACCTTGTCATCTTCTCCTACATCTCAGACTTTTATTCTTTCAGTCACTACTAACTCGTCAAGCTCACACTCATGTTAACATGTTAGTTAACAAGGCCCTGAAGTCTCCCCAGATGTAAGCTTTCCTGTGGCCACCTCAAAGTGCACTCGAGTCTCCCCCATGTGATCCATTCAAGAAGTGCATCTCCAGCTCACTCACCATAATCTCACTCACCTCCATGACAACTGGACATGCTGTTCTGGGTATGCCCCTTCCTTCCAAAAAGGTCATTTTTCAGACTTCGCTTTCAAACTTGGCAGCATGTGTCTATCAACTATTCCTTCCCTAGAATTCTCTCCTTGAATCTTAGGACACACAGTGTCCTTGGCTACTCTTCAGCCTGCTTCCCCAGCTCAACATTATAGTGTCTACAGGTTCTGGCTGCAGTTCCTGTCATACCTCATACCTCCCACTGCCCTCTTGATGACTTCACCTCCAGCCATCATTCACAAGCCCTTTATTCTTGGCCTCTTGTCCTGGCCCCGCCATAGGCAGCTCTCTCCACTATTGGGCCTAATAAACCCTCACCCCCCCCCAAAAAAAAAAATCAGCTCAAATACTGCTTCCTGCAAGCAAATCATCTTAACCACCACCAAGTCTCTCTCCCCCCAGACTCCCTGTAACAAACACACTGTGCTGGGCACAGCTGTCCTTTTTCTTCCCCTCTGAAAACTGAATTTCTTGGGAACGTGTAATTTGTGTTTGTTGGATAAATCACACATAGCAAATATATACTGCGATATAAGTGAGTAATGAGAACACCTGTTAATAAAATGATGACTACATGTATTATTCAGTATAGACTGGGAGTGACAGAACTAGTCCCTTTAAACATTATGTACACTATTTACACACACTTTTAACCAATCCATCTGATACAAAGCAAGACAGTTTCAAATAAATGGTCACAAATGCCCTTTCCCTGTTTTACAGTCCTGGCAGCCCAAGCCTCCTTCAGAACTTTGTGCATACCCTGCCGCACCTGCTGTCCCCCTTCTTCAAATCATTTCCTGTTGCAGAATATTTGTTTACACTGTTAAGATGTATCTCTGCCCAAGACACCTCCTAACTGGTTTAATCTGGAGCTGGCAGGAAAGATAGGCAGAGAGAGGAAACTCAAGATGAATCTAGGCACTAGAGAAATGCCAGCCAGATGAGAAGTGATTCAGACACACAGAATGGGAGAGAGGTAAAAGCCACATGATAGAAGGCAGATTAATAAAAATGTGGGTTAATTTTAGTTGTAAGAGCTCACTGAAAACAGGCCTAGGCTATAGGCCAAGCTTTCATAATTAATAAGTCTCCATGTCATTATTTGAGAGCTGGCTGGTGGCAGAAAACTGACGACAATCTTCTGAATGAAGTGTAGCATGCCTGGCTCCTTTACACTCCCCAAGGCTTCTTCACCAAACACAGAGCAGCACTGCACCGTAATTTCAACCTCTGCCATGATTCACTGCACATGAAACTATTAGAAAGCTTTAATTACTTATTAACCTATTTCATGTTGGACTCCTTCATTCTGTTCACCACTGTCTATATAAGCCACACAAGGTTTCAGGAGTTACTCAGCACACACCTGTTGAATGAATGGAGGGGTAACTCAGCAGACACCTGTTGAATGAATGGAGGGGTAACTCAGAAGACACCTGTTGAATGGGGGGATAACTCAGAAGACATCTGTTGAATGGGAGGGTAACTCAGCAGTCACCTGTTGAATGGGGGGGGTAACTCAGCAGTCATCTGTTGAATGGGGGGGGGGTAACTCAGAAGACACCTGTTGAATTGGGGGTAACTCAGCCAACACCTGTTGAATGGGGGGGTAACTCAGAAGACACTTGTTGAATGGGGGGGTGGTAACTCAGCAGGCACCTGTTGAATGGGAGGTAACTCAGCAAACACCTGTTGAATGAGGGGAGGAGTAAAAGTAGATACCTGTTGAATGAATGTGTGGAGGTAACTCAGCAGTCACCTGCTGAATGAATGGGGGGTAACTCGCAGTCATCTGTTGAATGGAGGGGTAACTCGCAGGCACCTGCTGAATGAATGTATAGGGGTAACTCAGCCAACACCTGTTGAATGTGTGGGGGTAACTCAGCAGACACCTGTTAAATGAATGGAGGGGTAACTCAGCACACACCTGTTGAATGTGGGGGGATGAGTGTTCACACTAAAGCACTCTTATCTTCTAATTATAATGTAAGAAAGTGCAGGTTCAGGAAATGGAAGGGATTTCTCTCAGGAGAGACAGTTACTCCCCATCTCCTGGAAGGAGAAGAGAGATGCATCACCCTTCCTAAGGATACTCACTCAGGAGCAGACTTCCCCACAGAGCTAGTCAGCTACCTATCCAAAGGATGTCACTCAGCAGGTTGACTACATGGAGGAGAAAGCCACTAACATGGAGGAACTGAACTGGTTCTACAGGATTGGTCTACGGGAAATGACTGGTCTAGGAGAACCACTAGGAAGCTCTACATAAGCACAGCGCCTGGCTTGTCCAGCACCCTGTTCGCCAAACCAAGTGCAGTTCACAGGTCCTAAACACTTGTTAAATGTGCACATAAAGCACGTCCTAAGAGGGAGAGCAATCCCATTAACTCCTACACTCTGAACATACTTATTTTAGACAGCTTGTAAAGAGAGCTGAACTATCTGTGCCATCAGTAACACGGAATCACCTAGAGTTGTGCTGCTTCCACTCTGCCTACATTTTGCCCACACAACCTAATCTGTAACATGGTACTGCTATTAACCAGTGGATCTGGATGCCTGTGTGTGCACGTGTGCGTGCATGCATGTGAATGTTAATGTTGGATGTCCACCTCAATCAACCCTTCACTTATTTATTTATTTATTTTGAAACATGGCCTCCCACTGGGCCTGGAGCTCACCAGTGTGCAGGCCAGCAAGCCCTGAGGATCCTCCTGCCTTCCTCTCTCATTGTTAGGGTTACAGACACACACTGCAGTGCCTAGCTCTGACCTGGTTATGGGAAATTAGAACTCAGATCTTTATGCTTGAATTGCAAGCATCTTACCTCCGAGCCATCTCCCAGCCACTCTCTCACTTTTTAACTTCTATGTGTATTTTTGGTACAAAAGGCTACCTCCATGTACTAAGAACAACCACATTGAAGAAATGTACTGCTAATGTCATACCCACTCACAAACTGTAGCCCTAGAAAAGCCACACTACCTTATTCATCCAAAGAGCAGTTTGAAGATGAACTCATTGGTAGCTCTGATGGATTCTGGGGGCCAATACGTGAAAGATTCTATAAGTTAAATTTGCTATGAAATATGGGGAATCGTAAAGAAACATTAAACCGGAGAGGTTGAGGCAGGGTGAGGATGACTTAAGATGATGTCGCTGGCTCTCACAGCCACTCTCAGCTCTCTGAAAGACTCGTGACATTCATAACTGAACTGAACGTACTGTCTGGAGATGCCAGGTACTTCTGTGCTCTGGCAACAGTAACTTCCCATGCAGAGATAGGAAGTACCAACAGTGATAAGTAACTGTGAATCGAAGCTTGTTCAAACAGTTTGCTACTGGTCTATCAGTGCCTAATCTCAATGCTGTTTAGTTAAGAGTTCATTCTCTTCAAGGCCGTGGGGGAAAGTCGGTTGGCAGAGTGAATAAACTTCTCTGCCCTCTACCTGCTGACCACGGCTGACACTCGAGCCAAGTGCAGCGGCGTCTAGAAGCAAAGCATGCACTCTCTTGTCAAATGACTTCTTAACTTCACTTTAAAGCGCTTTAGCCACTTTTCCGGCTCCCCAAAACTATTCGGGGACAACGGGGGGGGGGGGGACTGGGGGAGCAGATCCTGGAGCAGAGGATGAAATTCACACATTTCCAGGAACCAGGTGGGTCCCCAAGCACACTATACGGATGAAAAGGGACGGGGAACCGGGCAGGATTCCAGCGTCCAGCCCCGCACTCGAGACACCAAGGGCGTGCGTGGGCACCCGGCCGGACCCCAACTGCCCAGCCCACCCGCAGCAGGGCAGGAGCTGCTGCGCACCTCGGGAGGTGCCGGGAGCGGACTGGACGTGCGTCCCCCACGGTCCTCCGGGCTGCGGTGGGGGCGGCGCCCGCTGTGCCCCCCCCCCCAAGAACTGCCAAGGTTCGGACGCGGGAGGCGAGGGCCCCCCTAGCCTTTTGCAAAGCTGAGTCCCCGGGGCCCCAAAGAAGGATCTGGGAAGTGCCCGGGATGGGGCGAAGAGCCCCCCAAGGATGGAGGAGCCACTACTCACAAAGCCCACTGGAGCCGGTGCTGGTGAACATGGTCCCGCCGGACCGGGAGCCCCCACGGGGCGTCGGGGGGAGGGGAGGCGGAGGTGGAGAGCCCCCCAGCGACCGCGCAGGCGCACTCTTAACCAGGGAACGAAGTCGGCCCGGTGAGGCGCTCCCGAGCCGCCGGGAGGAAAGCGCATGCGCGGCCCGTGGGGCGAGCACGCTGGGCTGGATCCTCCCCTTCCTGCCAGGAAGGGAAGTACGTGTGTGCGAGCCGCTCCGAGCCGCCGCTCGTTCCTGTAATCCCGGCTGGCTCGGGAAGGTTACCCGCGGGCACCGGAACGTCCAGTGCAGACGCCTGTGCTCGCAGAACGGCGCTGCCAACCGGTCCTTCGGCGGTAGAATACCTCGGCCTGGGCGAGCCGGGTTTTGACGCATGCTCAGTACTTCCGAGCAGGCCACGGAGCTCAGAAAACAGTGTGAGCTTCCGGTGACCCACCGTAGAAAATGCTTTTAATTTTTATTTTATTTTTTAAGAATACGTGCTATAGGGAAGTTGAAGGGGCTTGTCACAGAAATATGGACAGAATGCTTGCAAGAAATCTGAGAATTTTTAGGGTTTAGCCAGTATACTAAATATGCGTTTGGATTGGTAAAATAGAACATGTCTTTAGTTCAGTAGGTCAGAGTCACATTATTCCAAAACGTAGAGGCGTGAGTGATTTTTTTTTATGCCATTTAGCTATTATTTTTAGTTGATTCGTAAGCATGAAATGCGTTTAACTTCCAGTTGAGGGTTGTTTTGGTTAGTTTGGGAGTGGGCAGGAAAATGATTGACTGTCTCTGATGTTTGCAGAAACTGATAAGCACAAAATCTGTAGCCCATATAAGAGTGATTCTCACAGTGTGCGGGGGAGGGGGCCGCTCCTGTGGGGCCATAAGAGTATTGAAAATCATTTTTGTAGTAATGCTGAAACATTTTCCTTTTCCATTCTTCCTCTTCCATGACTTGTAGGGTTTTCCAGTTAACCAGCACCTAGTAAAACAGCTAAAACTGCAGGGCAAGCTAGTAGGTATTAAGGCAGATCCCTAGTCACATCTAATCTTAAAGAAGCTATCGTTTAAACTTTGGCATTGCCAAAGAAACCTAATTAATCTAAGGGGGCCAGTGAAATGCTTTTCCAGTTCCAGATCTGCTCTGGATTCTCTCAAGTACTACTGAAGTGCTCCATCCAAAACATATCACTAAAAAGTGCACAGGAAGTTCTTTTGAGTCACATATCAAGAGCATTCTTCCTTAAAACTCCCTGGGAAAGCACATGGTGTCAAAGCCGAACATTTGAGTGTGTATTGGACAATTTTTCTATTTCATTTAAGAAATGACCATGCCATGATTAAATAAAGAGATGACAGAGATTCAGAGTCATTTTCTCAAAGTTTTCATAGTAAATCTTGCATTCTTAATCTTGCATGTTATGGTTTATGATAAATTAACATCAACTATAAAGTGCTATTATCTAATAGGAAGGAATTCGGTGAGTTCCTCCTTACGTTGAACACTGGAATATTTAGAAGGATCTGTGTGAAATATGAAGAGGCAGGAAATGAGCTGTGGAATGAGCTGCAGTCAGAGGTTTGTTGCAATTGAACGTGGTGACTGGTATCAAAATGAAATCTTGATTGTCACAAATGTATGATTCATAGGGAATGAGAACATGGAGTGGAAATTTTATTTCCAAGTATACCAACCATGGAGTAGTCAAAACTTGAAACTCTTGAAAATTATTCCTCAGGAACACTGGTTTCCTCTCCTAACATCGTGCAACATCAGAGCAGCCGGTCTGCTCTGCTGGTCACCTGGACTCATAAACAACCAAAAAGTAGCCACAGCCTCTAGGAAAGTCTGTGAATCGGTCATCCACAGCCCGAGTCACCAGAAATCTTACTGAAAAATCCATGTGTCATTGAATGTTATCAGTCCTTTAACAAAATTGACTCCTGGAATAAGAGATTATTCTGTGAAAAGACATCTGATTGTCTTTTTCTATATAGGAAATAAAGAACTTGCAAAGAAAGTTGTATTAAATATTTACTCTTTACCACTTATGTATAGTCTTGTTTCTTTAAATAAAGAAGTATATGTTATTAATCTTAAAAAATTACTTGGGACGCAAAAGACTCAGTTAATGTAGTTCCTAAAAGTGGATTTGGCTAAGCTCTCCATTAGCTCTCCTTTAAAAATACCTATCATGGGCTGGGCATGGTGGTGCCAGCATCGGGGAGGGTCTCTGGGAGGCCAAGGCCAGCCTGTTCTACCAACGCAGTTCCAGGCTACCCAGACTACACAATGAGGCATTGTCTCAGATGGACAAAACTGGATTAGATTGTGTGCAGCGTGCATACTGAAAGGATCCGGGGGAAAGGGTTTCAGGGAAGGGGAACAGTTACTGCAAAATAAAATAGGATTTGGCACCCTCTCGACAGAAACGGGACCTCAGTAAGCTTCACCTACACATTAAAATGTTTCATACTCTTGCCTTCTGTTTCTGTCTGTCTCCCTAGAGACAGTTGCACATACATCCAGTTTTGTCTGGGAAGTGGTCCTGGACTTCACCAGTGGGATGACAGGAAGCTCACTGCGATGGGTTATAACCTAGCACTATGGGAAACCTAATCCCACTGAGAGCAGGGTCTTGGAGGAAGCCGGTCACACGGCAAGGGTGTAGGGATGTTTACCCACTCCCTCCCGTAGTTCTTGAGGCTTTCTCCAGTGCTGTGGCAATTCCCTGCCACTTCCTACTGCATGGGGAGCCATGACTGAGAAAAATGCTTCGATGTGATAGGGACTCAGAGATAGGGCAGGGTGCAAGGCCCTAGTGTGTAGCATCCTTCATTGCCTTTCAGGATTTTATTTTTGCTGGGAAAGCTACATGTGAATGCTACAGTGTGGGTGTTTTTAACAGTGTGTCGGGGTGGTCTGAGAACACTGGCCCCGTTCAGAGCTCGTTTACTTTCCATTTGATCTGTCTCCCACCACTCTGCAAAGGATGTGGTCTCCAGGGGCCCTTTTAAGTTCTAGAAATGGAGCCCTTACCCCCACACAGTGGGCTTCTGTTACCATGTGAAGGTATCACCTCAGTTCTTCTCAAAGGAAAGAATACAGCCAAGAGACACGGACATTTAAGCAATTTATTAAAGTAAACTGTGCGCTTCAAGTAGACGAGAGGAGGGAGGCAGCCCTCCAGGCTCTGTGGTGTAGATTTCTCTTAAATATTATGTGAGGTGAGTGGCTTAATCATAAGGTAAGGTGACCCTCCCACATCATGGTGGACCACATCTCCTGTTTCGGCTCCTTCTCCCAACGACCATCCCAAAAAAGCTCAAAGTGGGTGGAGTGAAAAAGTCAAAGCCATATTACAAATGATTCTATAAAATCATGGTCTTGTGAGGGAATAGGCCCTCAGTACACCCGTGTGGCAACTTTGAAAGTGGCATGGAGCCTTATTTTTTTTAATCTAGATTTTTATGTGTGGATGGTCTGTTGCATATCTGTATGTGCCTGCAGAGGTCAGATCCTTGGCTGTGCGCCACCATGTGAGGGCTGGGAGTCAAGTCAGGTCCTACCTGCTCAGCCACGTCTCCTACCCTAAGCCTTGATTCTTTTTATAGTTAGTGGATGTAGCACACAGCGACATTCTGGCCATCATATGGCACAGCTACCCAGCTGTGATGGAGTTATATGAGGTAACTTCTATCTTCCAGCCCTACCCCATCCCAGCCTCAGAACAGAAAACTACATGTTCTGTGAAACTTCATCACTATCTTCTTTGAAGCACAGAGCAGTATTTGAAGTTCCTCAGATACATCCCATCATAGTTGTGAGGCTCTATGTTCTCCACTCTGTCTGAAAGTGGTTTTTCTCCCTGTCTCAACATCACATGCAAGCATATCTGACCTGTCGATACCAGATCCCGTACTGGTTTTTATTCTCTATGCATCATCCTTGACTCATTTTTATATTCGTGTGGGTGTCAAGAATACTCATCTCAAATCTCGTATACAAACTAGTTTATAAGTGGATACAGACATTACCACTGTCTACTCCCATAACACCCAAACACCTACAGATCAAAAGGGGCATCATTTTATTGTAAATGTCTCTTCCTCATTACTCCCTTATATCAAAACAAGGACATTGCAGTGATTATTAAATTATAGCAGTTTTGAGCTTCACTTCAGATATTAAAAAAAAAAAAAAAAAAAAAAAAAACAGAACTACAGAGTATCTGTGATAAAAGCCAGAATGGTCGGTTGTTGGATTCGCCTGCTTGCTTGTTTTTGAAGTGAAGTCTCACTATGTAACTAAGACTCATTTCAGACTTCTGATCCTCCTTCCTCAGGCTCCGGGAACTGAGATTACGTGTATCTACATTTCTGTTCCTTCAGTGTAATACTTTAAACTAGGTCGCTCCAAGACATATCCAAGTACTCCAAGAAGAGATCTTCTGTGGAACTGGAGTTGTAACAGATGCAGATAGATACGATGAGATCAGAATCTCAACCAGTATGACTGGTGTTTGTGTGGGAAGAGTCACAGGCCCAAAAAGGAGAAATCCACATTTCAACAAGGCAGAGATCCAAATGGTGCAATTGGAGGCCCAGAATGCCAGGAACGAGCCATACCTTATTGCTGCTCTCTGAAAGACCAGCCTCAGGAGAAGAGACACTCACACACTCTCTTGATGGCTTCCTTCAGACCTTCACATCCTCTATTATTTGTTTTCCTGGTGACCTTCTCTCATTCCTGATGCTTCCTTCTGACTCTAATTCTTGATGTTTTGATGTTTTCCTTCCAGCTCATCTAACTCTATTCTTTCCTTTACAGCTTACACACCCCAGCAGAAATCTTTCAGGCAATTTAGGAATTACAAGGTAGTTTCATTCTGTTCTCCAGTGAATGTCAATGAGTACTAAGCAAACAGTAACATGCAGCATGTTTTCATCTCCCTTACCATGATTAGACATTTTGTGTATTACAAATAAAAAACCACTTACCCCAAGAACCCACATACGTTCATACAAGCATCTTGTTATGATTAACCGTGTGGGCAAGTAAGATATTCTTCTCAGCCAGGTCTTCTACTGGCAGGCTGCAGTTTTGCAGTTATAAAGAAAGGGCCAATCACTTTCTTATTTATCTTGAAAGGTAATCTTAAAGGAACCACAAATCTAAATTTTTATATATGAAAAAGAACCAGTCAGCTCCACTTTAAAGCTTTAGGGTGTAGAACCACTCATCAATAGTTTTTTATATCAGAAGATTGAGGGCAAAAATGGGTTCAAGGAACTAATCACCACCTTTGGTCATCAACCAATTCTAGCAAGAGAAGTGTGTCAGCTAATAATTGGGCTGCTTCTCTGACAAGATCCCCCCCCAAATACCTGACGCTGAGAAACAAGGAACAACCACCCCTACCCCCACCCCCTGCTGCCATTCTACCAGTTTTCAGAGGCAGCGGGGCCCTTTCAACACCTTGACTTTAAATTTCTATTTCCATAGCCATCAAAGAATAAGTTTCCATTGTCTTAATCCACCCTGCTTATGACATTTTTATGACAACCTGGAGACTCTACCAACAACCCTCTGCTCCTCTAAGTTTCAGTGTCTAATTCTGTTGACATTTGGCTGTTTCACCTTCTTCTCCCAGAATTTCTGTAGGTAAAAGCTCAGCGGAAGCCTTTCCCCAGTTCCCCAGTCATCTCAGTCACCGCTGAGCCATCGCCCAGCCCACCATGCTCTTCTCTAGGACTCCATGACTCCAGAAGTGACTCACCTCATATAACTCCATCACAGCAAAATCGTGCATCAAAAATGTGCATGGGTATACATCTTTCTTCTGGGATGTAAACCAAATAGAAAGTTGTTTCAAATTATAGCTGTGGATTTCTGATCTGCACAATGATACATTTTTTATCAAAATATTTCTTGACCCTCCAAAAGACTGAATTTTTGCTGCTTTCACAGCAAAGTTGAGATAATTGAGACTATGTATTTAACCTAATGCCCACCATGTATTCAACCTCTTCAAATTTAACCTGCTTTTAAGGAAAAAAAAATGTAGTCAACCTTGAATCTTTCATGCAATCTGTTTTTTATGCATAACTTGAATCTTAAGTTACATACTCTTTCATGCTTCTGACCCAGAGTAATGTATTTTGAAGGCGTGTGTTGTAGTAATTATTTGCCAAGAGCAGCAACTGGAACAGGCTTTCTTCTAGGCCGTCAACCAGCTCCCAAATTGCGACACAGAAACTTACTAGTTGTGAATGCTTGGCCTTATCTTATGCTTATCCTGTTTCGCTTCATCTACATTTTGCCTCGGAGCTTTTTAATTTTTCTTTCTTCTGTATGTCCTACTCTGTGGCTGGAAGGCTAACCCCTGGTGTCTTCCCCTTTTTCTCCCTCATTCTCTGACCTACGTCTCTCCTGGCATAGGTTACTCCTCCTACTTCCTCTCTGTGCCTGACAGCCCCATCTATCCCTCCGTTACCCAGCTATGCCCCATCTATCCCTCCGTTACCCAGCTATGCCCCATCTATCCCTCCGTTACCCAGCTATGCCCCATCTATCCCTCCGTTACCCAGCTATGCCCCATCTATCCCTCTGTTACCCAGCTATGCCTCATCTATCCCTCCATTACCCAGCTACACCCCATCTATCTCTCCGTTACCTAGCTATGCCCCATCTATCCCTCCGTTACCTAGCTATGCCCCATCTATCCCTCCGTTACCTAGCTATGCCCCATCTATCCCTCTGTTACTTAGCTATGCCCCATCTATCCCTCCGTTACCCAGCTATGCCCCATCTATCCCTCCGTTATCCAGCTACACCCCATCTATCTCTCCGTTACCTAGCTATGCCCCATCTATCCCTCCGTTACCTAGCTATGCCCCATCTATCCCTCTGTTACTTAGCTATGGCCCATCTATCCCTCCGTTACCTAGCTATGCCCCATCTATCCCTCTGTTACCTAGCTATGCCCCATCTATCCCTCTGTTACTTAGCTATGCCCCATCTATCCCTCCGTTACCTAGCTATGCCCCATCTATCCCTCTGTTACTTAGCTATGCCCCATCTATCCCTCCGTTACCCAGCTATGCCCCATCTATCCCTCCGTTATCCAGCTACACCCCATCTATCTCTCCGTTACCTAGCTATGCCCCATCTATCCCTCCGTTACCTAGCTATGCCCCATCTATCCCTCTGTTACTTAGCTATGGCCCATCTATCCCTCCGTTACCTAGCTATGCCCCATCTATCCCTCTGTTACCTAGCTATGCCCCATCTATCCCTCTGTTACTTAGCTATGCCCCATCTATCCCTCAGTTACCCAGCTATGCCCCATCTATCCCTCCGTTACCCAGCTATACCCATCTATCCCTCCGTTACCTAGCTATGGCCCATCTATCCCTCTGTTACTTAGCTATGGCCCATCTATCCCTCTGTTACCCAGCTATGCCCCATCTATCCCTCCGTTACCCAGCTATGCCCCATCTATCCCTCCGTTACCTAGCTATGGACATTCACCTTTTTATTAGTGCTTTAGGTAGGCAAACCAACATATCTGTACATCTTCAAACAAATGCAAGATAAACAATTGTTAACACATCTTCACATAGTTAAGATAACATAAACAAATGTGACACATAGTACAAGTAACAACAAACCTCCATCATAAGTGTTGCAAACAACATATGCATACTGATTGACACATGGAGTGAAAAAGCACAATGTTGTCATGCACTAGCACCCAGTTATGACAATCGGTCCAATGTCTACTCATGTCTGCACCTTCAGACCTCATAGCCTTGCTGCTTGTTTTAGTTTGCTTCTCTGTGGTCATGATGAAACACTCTGGACAAAATAACTTGGAGAGGAAAGGGATTATTTTGCTTACAGGTATAGCCGCTCATGCAGGGCAGGCTGGGCACGGGTTCAAAGCAGAAGTTTGAAGCAGAGAGCATAGAGAGGGATGCTTACTGTCTTCCTCTCCCTGACTAGTTTATGCATCCCAGACCCACCTTCCTGGGGATGGCATTGCCCAAAGTAACTAAGAAAATGCCCCTACACATGGCCATTGACCAATCTGGCGGAGACAAATCTTCAATTGAGGAGCCTTCTTTCCAGATGTACCAAGTTCACACCTGGCCCTGGGATTCTTCACTAATTGCAGCTATGATGCTGAGTTTCATGTCAAAACACTGAGGCTGCAGCTCAGATACATCTGGCTGGGTGGTTTCTGTGACAGCATGTAGCCCAGGCTATATTGAAAATCAGTGTGCAGCTGAGGATGACTTTGGACTCCTGATCCTCCTGCTTCCACCTCCCAAGTGCTAAGACTGCAGACATGTACCACCAGACTCGTCTGGGTTTGTTTGTTTAAGATTTATAGTATGGCTGTTTTGCCGAAATGTATGTGTGTGCCCTATGTGCACCTGGTGTTGGAGGAGGTCAGAAGGTGTCAGTTCTCCTTAGAACTGGTGTTTCAAACAGATTGAGCCACCAGCAGGTGCTAGTAACTGGACGTGGGTCCTCTGCAAGAGTAACACGTGCTTTTAACCACTGAACCATCTTTCCAGCCCCAGCTTGTTTATGTTGTTTGTGCTTTTTGTTTGTTTATTCATTTATTGGAGACAGGGTCTTGCTATGCAGGCCAGACTGGCCTCAAACTCACAGAAATCCTCCTGCCTCAACCTCAATATTTCAGACCCACAGATTTTGAATTTTCCAGACCCTGAAGCCAATTTCTTATATTTTCCCCCCAGCCCGTGTGTGTGTGTGTGTGTGTGTGTGTGTGTGTGTGTGTGTGTGTGTGATACTTTCCCTCTCTTCACACACACACACACACACACACACACACACACACACACACACACACCTTTCATTATATTTCTCTGGAAAACTCTAATACATTATCCCATTTCCTTTTGATTAACAGTATCGTGCCTGTGAGATGTATTTGGCTTTCCAAATAAAGGGTACTCTTGACTATTCTTTGGCACTCTAAAATGGGCCCACATTCTTGTTACTCTGTGCCCTGGAGAGTGACACTAGCTAGGTACAACCCTTCCCAGATTGTGTGTGCAGCTGAACAGTGCTTGCTCAGACTTTTCTCTGGGGGCGGGGCCTGGACCCTTAGATTCCTGTGGCTCATGGATGTACGGAAGTGTTGAGATATGAATTGTGTTCCAGGAGAGTCTTGGCAAACCTATTGTGAGAGTCTCCTTACTATAACAATGATGTCACATGTGTGTGAAATCTGGAATTGATTAAAACCTGAAATCCAGATGATTCTTAGAGTTGACTGCGGGCTTTTTAAAGGCTGAACAATGAGAACCCTGCCGATATCCAACCTGCCAATACCCAAGAAGAAACAAAAGGATAACAACAGGACTTTTGTGAGCCAGCAAGTGTTTGGTTTGTTGTTTTGTTGTTGTGGGGTTTCTAGAGGAATGTTCTTCCATGGAGTGGGCACCCTGGGCAAGCTGCCAGGTGGAGAGTTGGACTTAGCTAGACCCTGTGTGGAGCCCCAAAACAGCGTGTATATAAGAAAGGGGGATCTGACATTGACTGCACATCACTGGTCATCCATGTGTCCACCTGGCCTCTGAGTAAAACAGTCCCACTGTTGGACCACTCTGCGTCTGGCACGGAGCATTCTCTCCACCGTGTTCTTGGTGACTGAGATCCACCAGCCTCACAGTGGCTGGATATCTGTTCGGTGTCCTTTGACCCTGCTGCTCATCCACTTGAACTGAATTTCCAAACATCTTTCATCCTTCTCTTCTCCAGATTAAATATTCCCGTGACTTTCAGCCCTTTGGTGGCATGCTAATTTTATTTTGAGTTATATCCAGGTTTCCTTTCTAGTCTTACACTAGGAAGTGTAAATGCTTTTAGTTTACTCAGAGACTAGACTCATAAAAGCCATGGACTTGGATATGTAGTAAGAGGTTTCTGTCCCAGACTTTCAGGCCTAGTCTCAAGGTTTAGGCCCACAGACCCACAGAGCTGCAGAGACACACAGATGCTTACAATAGTTTTAGACTAATCAGCCTAAGGCCCAGGCATATAACTTGCTAGTTCTTTACCCTTAATCTAACCCATGACTCTTATCCTGTTCAGCCATGCAGTTCGGTACCTTTTCTCACAGCAGCATGGTTGTCCTCTGCTTCTTCTGGCTTCTCTCTGGCATTCTGCTCTGTTCTGCCTGTTGCTACAGTCTTCTTAGTCTGGAAGCCCCACCCATACTTCCTGCCTGCCTTTAGCGAATCAGCACTTTTTATTAAACCAGTGGGTGGGACAATTATTTACAATGGAACAACATAATCCCCCTGACATATTCCCTTTTCTCCTTTTAAAATAAAAAGAACTCCAAATCTAATACTCTTTCTCCCCCATTATCTACAACAACTTATAAACAACACTGTAAATAAACATGAACATCCATAATCTATGTTCTGGGAATGTGGGCGTTGTTCTCTAGGCTACTTCCTGCTGAGTGGGGGTACTGATAATCTCATGGGAATCCAAAGAAAAACGTAGGATTATGCACAAGTCTTTAGTGGAGTAGTCTGTAAGGCTGGGTCAGCTCAGCCAGTCTCCTTGAAATTGTTCTGGATACAGAGCTCTGGAAACTTCAACAGAGGTGCTCTGAAATGCTGAATCCTCTGGTCCATCCATTTCCATTGGAGATTTTTCAGGGGGTCTTCCTCTATCAAACTTTATGTTCTCTATCCAGGAATAAATCCACAATCTTTCATTTTCTGTGAAAATAAAAGGAAAACCTCTTCTCCAAAGTAGCATATCTTTGCATTTCAATTTTAAAGTAAACTCATTAACAAAATATATAGGTTGAATTACTCCAACAACATTTATAATCAATTGTCTTTTAGCAGCTTTTACTAAGTCATTTTCAGTCAAGAAGCTTAAAGATAAGACAATAACATACAGTATCCAGACATTCTTTGTATTTTCCATCTTTACGTGGCTTATTTTTTATTTATTTGTTTGTTTATTTTACTCTTTTTATTTTTAAGGACTTTCTCTACCTTTCCTTTTCTTTAAGCCTATGTATGTATATTTTCAGCACACTCTAAACCACTTAGACTTAAAAAAAAAAACTGTCTTTACTGTATATTTATTTCTTAACTTTTTCAGTCTCTGACCACACCTTTGCTTGGCTAGGGTGATTGACTCCACCCAGATTCTTCTATTTCTTTCTGTTTCTGAACACACCTTTAATCTGCCAAGGTCCTTGATTAAAGGTTGGTAGGGTGGGTGAATGGCTCCACCCAGCTCCTAGTCTAATTTCATAGAATTTAGATTTTTAGCCCAGGTACTCTGGGGAATTTTAGGGTCCATATAATCACCAAGTAAAGCTTTGCCATCTGCTGCTCATTAACTCTATTTAAGTATTTGGCAGCAGGGCCTCTTGAAAGGCTTACAGTGTTTTGCCTCTAAGGCTGAATCAGAAAGCTTCTCTTTTAAAAAGCCAAGCCTCATTTTGCCTCCAGCAAACAGAGCTGATTCAAGAAAACACTGCCACTAGGAAGCCATCTTTGATTCTGTTCCCTTTTTGTCCTTATGAACAGAAACCTTAAATACACCATTTACAACATTTTGCTTATATTGAGGGTCCTGTGAGACTGGAGGAACCAGCCATTTTACACCTTAAGCTGAACTCCAAAAGCCTGCCATTTTGTAACCCAAGCTCACGTGCCTCACCAGGGTGGCTCTGTACCATGACTCATGTGAGAGACACAACTCAGAAGCTGCTTTGAGATCTAGACCATTTTTTAAGCTTTTTATGGCTTTATGTGGGTATATTTTACCCACGTTGGGCTGCCATTTGTAATAGGAGGTTTCTGTCCCAGACTTTCAGGCCTAGCCTCAAGGTTTAGGCCCACAGACCCACAGAGCTGCAGAGACACACAGATGCTTACAGTAGTTTTAGGCTGATCGGCCTAAGGCCCAGGCATGTAACTTGCTAACACTTTACCCTTAATCTAACCCATGATTCTTATTCTGTTTAGCCATGTGGCTCAGTACCTTTTCTCAGAGCAGCATAGTTGTCCTCTGCTTCTTTTGGCTTCTCTCTGGCATTCTGCTCTGTTCTTCCTGTTCCCAGAGTTTTCTTAGTCTGGTAGCCCCACCCACCCTTTCTGTCTTCCTTTGGCCAATCAGTGCTTTTCTTTATTAAACCAATGGGTGGGACAATTATTTACAATGGAACAACTAAATCCTCCTACAGAGACATACTCATGATGGTAACCAGTAAACTGGAGCTAAACCTTGACTCTTGACTCCTATTGGAAGGAAAAGGATCTGCTAAGAAACCCAAAGTTTGAATTGTCAAGGAAAACAATCTACCTGACTCTAGGGACTTTATTAAATATTAAAAAAATTAACAAACATTTAAAAACCACAGTCATAACAAGCCTTCCCACAAATGCTTCCTGCAGGTATTACCATCATTTTAAGGATCATTCTCTGAGCAAGGAAAGTGAACTGGATGAAGTCCATTTCTTCAGGAACACACAGTTTGTCCCTAAAGTTGCAATTGGAAACAGGGACCTAGAACAGAGAGATCTTGATGTTTGAAGGAGCCAGCATCCTGGTTCTTCAGGGAGTCAAGCTACTCACTGTGTGTTGTTCCCAGGCTATAACAAAATAAGAGAAGACAGAAATGCATGACCCTCCCTCCACCTCCACCTTTAGTGTGTTTCTGACTGTGATGTCACTCACTGACCTGAGGTCTAAGTGAGACAAGGAACACTCAAATGTCTACAGACATTGTCAACAAGGACACACACACACACACACACACACACACACACACACACACACACACACAGTTTTTATGTTTTTAATTGCACAGTAAGACATAATAAAAGATGCCCTCTTCCAGGTGATTTATTTTACAGTTTACTACTTTCAATGACACAGAGAACTGTTCTGGTGGGATTCTCATTGATACAGACAAGCGAACAACTACCTTGAAAGCTGTAGGAGCAACAAGGGAGAGGATGTATTGTATGATGGTGCTTGTATGGGAGTGTGAGACATCCCTCACAGGCTCATGTGTTTGATTACTCAGATCCTAGCTGGTGGCACTGATTTGGGAGGCTGTGGAGATTGGGAGGCATGGCTGGCAGAAGTAGGTAACTAGGGATGAATTTCTGAAGGTTGTAGCTTGGCCTGTTTCTAGCCTTAGCTCTTAGTGATAAGAATGGAGTTCATGTTACTCATGTTTAAATGTAGAGACATTTAAAATGACTGGGTGGCAACTTTTATGTTGCGTGTGTTTACCACATTTAAATATTTTTAAATGGGCTAGATTAAAAATTAAAGCTGAAAATACAGGTGGGTGGCTCTCTGCCTGCCTGATTTGTCCCATGTCTCCATATCCCCATAGTAATTCATATCTCAGCTCATCTTGGTGAGTAACATTGACTGGGCTTTGCTTAGTGAGTTCCTAAGTGCCTTGCAGCACATCCATCCTTAGATGCACACGTGTGGCCATCCCTTCATTAGTCACATCACCAGATAACACTAGCTAATATGAATATTTACACTTATCTCCACAGCTATTGTTATCTGAATAAATCCATATTTTCTATAATATTATAATTCTTTAATTACAGACAAGGAAATTGGGGCTTAGAAAGGTTTTGAGGTCACCTTTGAGAAGTGAGAAAGGGAGATTGAAGGGAGTAGAGGCAGAACCTAGTCCCTTGGCCATGGGACTCTATCACCCCCTAGCGGAATCCCTGGTATAACATGGTCTCACCCACACAGAGGTACATGCCAGCCTCTCCCCAATATCTCCCTTTCCCCCTCCCTTCTCCCCTCTCCTCTCCCTTTCTCAAAATAGTAATTTCACAGCCATTGTCTATTCTTCCATCTTGCTCCAAGAACCTGGTTTTCTCTGCACACCTGGTGAGCTGATCAGGGCTCTGGGCTTTAGTAACCACCTCAAAGTCTTCACACAGCATCCTGGTGTGTTGATTACATCCCTGATGAGTGGAAGAGGTTTTCTCTCTCCAGCAGAGCTCCCTGGAGTGGTCAAAACATTTGGTCCTGGATTTATCTATCCTGGCTCCCTTGAACAAACTCTTAGCCAGATAGGTTGGATGGTTGGCCGGTTTCTCTGCATTCTTTGGTTCTTCTGTTATTTAATTTTAAATCCTGGTTGTTCTTAGGAAAACCTCTTCTCTGACAGCACTGAGGCTCAGAGACATATATTCCCAGGAAAACATCCCTGAGTTCTGGCTATGTGCCCCTGCTGGTTTCTTTGAATGTAGTCACATGCTCAGCCTATTCCACTGCTCGATCTTGGTCTCTGGTGTCTTTGGAGCATTACAAACATGTCATGTTATGGGAGGTGCACTAGCAAGGTGCCAAATTTTGAGCACCCTGGTCCAGAGTTCTCTACCTTTCTGATAGCAGATTGGCAGACACATTGTCTCAGGCCACTGAAATATTTACAGATAACACCAGCCTTTAGGGCTTATGAAATAAGGGGAATTAGTATCAACTGGGCCCCACAACTTGTATATTCTTCACCCCGATGTGAATGTTATAAAAGGTCTGAAGTTTTGGATCTCTGTCTACTTCCATGAGTGAGTGACAGCCTGACAATGGGGTAGAGAGGTGCCATGTTCATCTTGAAGCAGACAATCACTCTTATGCATCAAAAAGAGGTAGGTTTTGTGTGTTTCTATTTGTTTGCAATTAACAGCTAGAAGCTCACTCTTCACAGATTACATCTGAGAATTAGAGTTCTGTAAACCATTAAAAAAAAAAAAAGAAGCTGTCAAAACCAGTTTTACATTTATTCAACCAGTGAAGGACAGCTTGATGTAATGACACACCTTGAAATGAACAGCACATCTGCAGGTCAGCCACTCAGACTGGACGATTTCCATAAACACACCTCTGAGAGCCAACGAGATGAATATACCTCCGGCAACAATCATACTTTTACCGAGCATGTCGATCATGTGATTCTCTGAAAGTTCTCCAGCCCTGAGCACTCTCCATGAACTATTCTCAGTTCTTCTCAGAGACAGGCCGCAGCATCAGCAGAGAGGAGGCAGTCATGTAAGCAACGCACCCAATTTTGTTTTGTTTTAATTTGAAGTAAGTGGTAGGTTGGTTACAACCAAGTCAGAATCACATTCCTTTCCTGATTATATCCTCCATGGGTGTGTCACTACCCAAGCTGCAGACATCTTCACTCTTGTGCTCAGAGACCTCGGTGGTACAGTAGAGAGAAAGAGACAAAGACCCGGAGTTAGAGAACCCCAGGTACGAGTTGTTCTTAGAAATGAGTGGACAAGAAATCGTGAACACACGTGAAGATTTGATTTGGTGTCCAAAGGGACACTCTGGGGGACTGTTGGGATCGCACTTCATTGTGCTGGACAGTTTTTGTCAACTTGACACACTAGAGTCACCTAGGAGGACATAACCTTAATTGAGGAAGTGTCTCCATCAGATTGGCCTTCAGGCATGTTTGTGTGCCATTGTTCTCTTTCTCTTAAAAAATATTTATTATTTTATGCATATGAGTATTTTGCTTGAATGGGTGTCTGTGTACCATTTGCTTGGTGCCCACAGAGATCAGGAGAGGGTGTTGGATCCCTAGAGTTGTGGATAGCTTTGAGCCGCCATATGAGTGGGAGAATCAAGCCTAGGTCCTCTGCTAGAGTAAGATCTCTTAAGTGAGGAGTCTCTCTAGCCTTGGGTGACATTTTCTTGATTGTTGATTGAAATGGGAAGGCCCAGGACACTGTGGCTAGTACCGCTTTCATGCAGCTGATAAGTCATAAGAGCTGTAGCTGAATGTGAGAGTAAGAGCAAGCCGGTAGGCCTCTCAACTTATGATTCCTGCCTCTGTTCTTGCTTGAGCTGGTTGTGTGAGCCGAATGAACCCTTTCCTCCCCGCGTTGCTTTTGTCCATAGTGTTTATCACAGCAACAAAGAGGCTAAGGAGCTGTTGCAGACATTCGGTGCAGCGTTGGTAGCACTAGTTACAGGTGCCCTGTCTACTCTATAGTGGGAAGGTTCTTTGCTTGTTAGGAGGGTGAGGAGGAGAGGAAGAGGGTAGGAGAACAGGAGGGATGAGGGGAGGGGGGAGGAGACAAGGAGGAGGGTCTACTAAACCATGTACCACAAAATAGGCAAGCTGCTGTCACACACTTGGCTTGTTCCCCTCTCCACCACCCACCTGGCCCTGATGTTTTATTTATTTCTTGATGTTTCTTGAGATAGGCTCACTTGTATCTCATATTTGCCTCAAGCTACCTATGTAGTCACAAAGGATAACCTTGTCACCTTGACAAACCTGGGACCGGGGGACTGCTCCATGGAGGTATTGCTTCCATCAGATTGGCAAAGGTAGGTGGGTGCGGTTTTCCTTATTGGTAATTGGCATGAGAGGGTGCTGCCCACTATGGGAAGTGCCATCCCTGGGCAGGGCAGGTCTGGGAAAGCCAGAAAAATCAAGCTAGTAAGCAGTGCTTCTCCATAGTCTCTATTCAAGTACCTTTTTGAAATGCAGACTTGGTTTCCATCAAAGATGGCTTGTAACCTATAAACCAAATAAGCTCTTTACTCCCCAAGTTTCTTTGGGCTACCATGTTTTATCAAAACATCAGGATGCAAAAAGACAATAGCCTTGAACTCTGATCCTCCTGCCTCCACCTCCTGGGTGCTGGAATTACAGGAGTGTACCATCAAACACATCTAGTTTCTGAGAATTGAGCCCAGGGCTTACTGCCTGATGCCAAAGACTAGCAAACTGAGCTACATCCAAGCTCCCTGCCCTAGTTGTTTTTTTTTCTTAATTAAAAACTTATCACAAACTATGCATACAATTTACTGGCTTAATCATTATATGTGTGTAGTTCCATGGAGTTAAATTCATTCAGGATATTGGGTCATAATCCTTAGTGTTTCCAGAACTTTGTATCATCCCACACTGAAACTGTCATCCATTTAACTTCAGTTCCCACCCTCCCCCCACCCATGCCTAGCTCACCTTACTCACTCTGTAGATCAGGCTGACCAAGAGCTCACAAAGTGCTGGGATTAAGGGCATGCACCACTACCACCCAGTGTAACAGGCTTTCTACAGGAAAAAAAAAATGTAGACCTCTAGTTTAAGGCTGGGATTAGTACAGGGACTATCCTAACACAGCTTCTTGAGGAGACAGAGAGAAGGAAATCTCTGTGACATGGTGGGAATGAAGATTAGGTCTGGATGAGCTGGGGAAGCTGTAATAAGTATCACAGAGTGGGTGGTTTGAATGATAAAAGTTATTATTCCTGTTGTGGAAATCTGAGATCAAGAGGGGCTGTTTCCTGGTACCTCCCTCTTTGCCTTGTACATGGTCACGTTCTCACTGTGTCTGAGAACAGTCTTCCTACATTCACCTCTGTGGTAACCTGAGGAAACCAGTCATAGTGGACCAGGAGCCCTCTAAGGACCTGCTTCATCCTTAGTTAACCCTTTAACAGCCCTATCTTAAGGACTGAGACTTAGAATATCAACATACAAATTATGAAGAAATATAGGTTGGACCATTAAGGCCTATTTTTCATTCAGCCCTTCAGCAGCATGACACACTCCTGCCCCAAGGTGGTAACGATGGTATTGCAAGTCTTGCCTTTGTAAACATTGACTCTGAACAGGGCAACAAAGAAAATCCACTTTTCTAGGCCTTCCTGATTTTGTCTCTTCTTAATTAAGCAACTAATTGCAGAATTTCCAATGTTTTTTTTATGGTAACAAAAGAGGAAAAAACTCAATATAATTTTAGCATCAATTAACCTAAATTCTCACAGGAATGTGCCTGCACTGC
The DNA here is from genome assembly GCA_033318265.1 of Phyllotis vaccarum. Classification (NCBI taxonomy): domain Eukaryota; kingdom Metazoa; phylum Chordata; class Mammalia; order Rodentia; family Cricetidae; genus Phyllotis; species Phyllotis vaccarum. The sequence goes on from JARWLC010000005.1 coordinate 2,799,409, forward strand.
TATCCGGAGCTCAGCAAGGGTGGCCAGTCTAACTGTCCTGCCTGGGATTCTGTATCCCCACCTTTCCCCTGGGCTGTGGGACATCATTACCACCTTCACCTCTGTCTGTCGTTATCTCTCTATTTCAAAAAAAAAAGTCATAGACATTGCTTTGAAGGCATATAATGAGATACACATTGAGGTCAAGAAGTGACCCCTCTCCTCCCCAGACACAGCCATAGATTCCTTTCTCCTTGCTTGTTTAGAGGCAGAAAACACTAATGTTTCTGACCCACAATATAGAGAAAGCTGTCAGATCTCCATGCTTGGGGCCCATGCTGGAATCAAGAAAGAAACAGAGATACACAGAATGAAACTTCCTCTGCATTGGTTGCTGTCTAGGATGTGGGAATGGTTCATTCTCTCTGCTGCCTAAAGAGCTAAAAGCCAGGAAAGATGTGTTGATATAAATTTTACGGAGTCCCAGCAGAAGCATCATATGATACCCGGAAAATTAGGGTGATGTGGAGGAATGTCTTTCTGTATGCTGTGAATATCAATCTTTAAATAAAGGAGCTGTTTTGGTCCATGACAGGCACCATAGAAAAAGTAGGTGGGAAATCAGAATAGGTAGGAGAAGAGGGGCAGAGTCAGACAGACTGAGCTGCCAGCCTCCCAAGAAGAAACATGTAGGAGCACAGGTGAGCCATGGGCCACGTGGCAGACAGATTAATAGAAATGGGTTGAGTTAAGATGAAGGAGCTAGCTAGCAATGTGCCTGAGCCATAGGCCAAACAGCATGAAGTTAATATAAGCGTCTGAGTCATTTCTGGGGGCCTGAGCAGCAGCGGGCGGCTAAGGGGTCTGGGGCTGCAGGTCTGTGGGTCTGAACCTCCAGCTGCCCAGGGCCAGAAAAACCCTAATGCAACATTAGGGATCCTTCTTGGGTTCTTGGTTTCATTAATAAACAGTTTAAGAACAGACATAAGTAGAAGCTTGAGAACAAAGATTGGGCTCAAACAGGGGCTTGGGGACAATTTCTGAGGGTTTAACAGGAAGACTCCAAAGCGGAAGGAAAGGGATAAGACATGTGCAGGTCAGTCTCCAGGACGGGCAGTCGCACGGTGGGGAGGAGGCCACCTCAGCTCTGGCAGCATCAGAAGACAAAGACAAGAGAAGATAAAGTTTCATCATAACTTTGTGAGTCCAACCTCAGAAAGCAGGTCTCTCACCTGCACCTCTGCATTATCCTGTAAAGAAGAAGACAAGGGTATGTCTCCATCTAGAGGGAGCTTACGTTCTTTACAGATTGGCCTTGCTTCACCTTAGGACACCGAACAGATTCCAGTCAAGTTAAAATATCTATGTATGGAGATCTATGAAGAAAATCCTTTAAAAACACTGCAGAACTAGAAAGTCTCCTAGCACCCCAACACTGCTTCAGAGAATGAAGAGTGCTTTATGCCAAGTAGTGGTTGGTAAGGGGTCCCCTAAGGCATTTTGTTTATGTGTGTATTTACATCCCCAGAACGACTCCCATGATTTTCCATACTTTTAATCTTGCTTCTTCCTGGTCATTAGGATGGTTCAGTATGACTGTTGACATGACCGGATCTAGAATTACCTGGGAAACAAACCTCTGGACCTGTCTGTGAGTGAGTTTCTAGACTGGATTAATTGAGATGGGAAGACACACCTGTCTAGTTCCTTTTCTGTTGCTGTGAAGAGACATCTTAACCAAGGCAACTAGTAGAATAGATTATTGTGGGTTTACAGTTTCAGAGGGTTAGAGTTCATGACTGTCACGGTGGGGAGCATGGCGAACAGGCGAGCAGGCGTGCACTGCAATAGTAACTGAGAGTTACGTTCTTTTGTGCAGGTAGGGGGCAGAGAGGGAGGAGAGAAGAGGGAGAGACAGAAAGAGGGGGCTAACTGGGATTGGTGTAGGCTATGAAACCGTAAAGCCTCCAGCAAGGCCACATCTTCTAATCTTTCTCAAATAGTTCCCCTGCTGGGGACCAAGCCCTCAAATACATGTGCCTACGATGGGGCCATTATTACTCAAACCACCAGTGAATGCTGAGTGTGGTCCATACCATTCCAAGGTTCAGGGTCAGAGACTAACTAAAAAGCAAGAGCCAACCTCCAGCCTCATCCCTGTCTACTCCTGACCTGTGCATACAGTGTCACCAGCTGCTTAAGCGCCTGCCTCAGAACTGTCTAGCTCCTTATACTGTGAACCCTGCACCATTTTTTTCCGTAGGTGCTTTCGTCCAGTGTGAACAGTATCTTTATGTCCACGATGCTGTTTGGGGTTTTCAATATGACGGAGCCAACCGCATGGGATGGAGGCTAACGAGTCATCATTGTGCCAGGTCTTCAGCCTGACCATCATAGCTGGGGCTGAGGGCTCCAGACCTGTTTAACCTGCTGTGAGCATCACAACCATTTCTCCAGCTCTGTGCAATTTCAAGTTCACCAACGTACTGTGTGCTTCCTCAGCACAGTTAGAAACTACAGAGAGACTTTGGAGCAAGACCTAGTAAGGATCTTGAGTTACCTCTCTTTTTAGTATTGTGAATGCCCTTGATATCATCACTTAGGACATTTACATGCACCATGATGTAACATAGACCACTTGTTTTTGATTTAATAGATGAGACTAATTCCAAAGTAATCTCACTGTTGGGGATTAGACATGACATACATCAGGAAAAAGTCTTTTTTTTTTTTTTTCAAATATGTTGGTTTGAATGAGAATGGCTCTGAAGGTTTATATGTCCCCAGTTGGTGGAACTGTTTGGCAAGGATTAGGAGGTGTGGCCTTGTTGGAAGAGTGTGCCATTCCCAATATCCTCTCTGCTTCTTCCTTGTGGTTTTAGATATGATCTCTCAGCTCTTTCTGCTACCGTGCCTGTTACTATACTCTGTTACCATGAGCTCCAGCCCTCTGAAGCCATAAGCCAAAGGAAATGCTTTCTTTTATAAGCTGCCTTGACATAGCATAGAAAAGAAAGAAATACAACATAGATATTACAGAGTCATTTATGAAATATTAATTTTATTCTTTGTAATTGCTGTTTATGCCAACATGTCTTAATCCTATATATGCG